>OY735882.1:11316028-12624153 GCA_963506565.1 Tachystola acroxantha | reverse complement strand
AACACGTTTCCGTGTAACACCCACGCCCCCGAGCGTGTTGATTATGTCGGGCTCGCCGCCCTTAAGGGGCGGAATACCGACTAAACTTCCTGGGGTGTTCCACCTCGTGTTGCAAGAAGACCCAACGACTTCGCTGTAAAAACCTAGTTATTGTAATTAAAAGCACTCCAGTCAGCCATCAAAAAGAATTCCTCTAATTATGAGTCTGCAGAGAAAATGGAAAAAAACATAGAGAGATATGAATGAAATAATATTTGCTCTGTTTGGGGGCCGGCGCAAGACATGAGCTTCACGGGGAATTAAATTAAAACCATTGGCAGAATCATGAAAGTAAAAGTCAAAAGACATTGCCACATTTCAATAGAGCTTTGCCTCCCTACAAAACTACGTGACCATTTAAGCTGTACCTATCATTTTGTTGGGGACTTATTACAGGTTTCATATTGCATAATCATAATCAGTATCATTTTCTACTACTCTCGCAACTCCGATAGAAGAATAACAAAAACAATGAATAATTCGCTTCGATTTCTTACTATTTTCTGAATTCTTAATTAAGCTGTTTTTTTCGAATCGCAACTTGTACAAAACTTTAATTTAAACCAATAATTTTAATACAAAACGGAAATACTTTGACATTTATTCTTTATTTATTTATTCGTTATCTTGTACAACTTACGGTTGATGGTGGTGGGACAGAATTTGGCATTGTCATTTCTTTATTGAAAGTAAGCACGTTGTGTACATTTTTGCACGTCAACATATTTTTGAATTTACATTTACACCACTTAGCAAAGAAAAAGGTGCTAACGCTGAGGAGAAAAAGTGGCAAAAACTCTCAGCAGCACATCTTTTAAAATAATAATAACACATTTACTTAATATCTAGGTATTACACAACTATTACTATTGTTAGTAATGTACACTTTATCCCTCATACGAAACCGGCGACACACACCATGCATGTTCATCGTTTAAAAGGCATCTACTCTGTAATACGCCTTCTTAACAAGTGATAAGTTAATCAGGAGATGTCGTTTATATTAATTGGAGTGCTCGAAAGAAGTGTTTGTGAAGTTTTGTGCTCTTAGCAAGGTTTCCTTTTGCATAACTTGATGCTAGGGGTTTGGGAGGGTTGTGCGTAGGCTTAGGTTAGGTTATCTTCGTATATATAGTGAATCAGGAGATGTCCGCGAACGTTTCTATTAGTTGGAGTGCTCGAAAGAAGTCGTGTTTGTGAAGTTTTGTGCTCTTAGCAAGGTTTCCTTTTGCATAACTTGATGCTTGCGTGGATCATTGAGTTATTTCGTTTAGGGGTTTGGGAGGGTTGTGCGTAGGTTTAGGTTAGGTTATCTTCGTATATATGTCTGTATTTATAAGAATTCAGACATTCTACTAACATCAGACCAGGCTGTATAGTTGTTATAGTTGGCAGGCTGTATAGTTGGTATAGACAGGCGTTATAGTTGGCTTTGCCTTGGCCTCTGGGAAGAATTTTACAAAAAAAAAATCACCCATTATTTCCCGCCATTTTCATTTTCAAGCCGCCAGCCGTTTCAAGTTCCATTGATATTAGTTTAAGCTGAATAAAAAAACTATTCACGCTTAATCCTATGAATTAGACCACGGCGTTTATTTAATTTCTGTTTTGGCGTATTTTGCTTTGAAGCGCGGAAGGTTGCATATTAAATTCTCTTAGTCGACGGCGTCCGATCAAAGCGAGCAATTATTTCGGCGCCAGTAACGCACTTTCAGACTAATTTTCATGCTTTCCGACGCCATTTTTGTACTGGAAAGATATTTTTGGGGAAAATTATGGTACCATTAGTCGAGTTTCTTCGAAATAACTGGAGTAGGTACGGTATCAGAGGAAAGTACTGTGATGATTTCCATTTATAATATTTGTATTTGACACTGGCCACTAATAATGTTAGGCTGATTGGCATCGAACCTTTGCCTCTCCGAGGGAGATTGGTGGAAAAAAGAGGTGTCATGTAAGATGGTGGATTCTTGTGACGGGGTTTTAATTGTGAATGTTGTTTATAAATGTCTTGGATAATAAATAGAATACCGGAGCAGATTGGATTTTATTATAGTACAAGACATATTACTAAAAAAACGGCCAAGTGCGAGTCGACTGTCGAACTCGCGCACCGAGGGTATTATATTTGAGAGCAACTTATATTTGCAGTTGACACACGGCGCATTTCTGTTACAACTCAGTTCGCTCGCCCCCGCACCTCTCTCGGTCCCCGTTGTCGTCCTACCCCCGCGTCCCTGTACCGCGCAGGCGAAGACTGATTTAGACGGTCATACTATAGATAGAACTACCGACTTTGTATGGCGAAGTCCAACGAAAATCCTTAAAAAAGTGCCTTAATCCACCGAATTTGCGGCAAATATTAAGAGCTCGGTGGCTCAGTGGTTGGGTCAATGGACTTGCAATATGGAGGTCCCAGGTTCGATTCCCAGCTAGGGCAGCCATGTACCAATGAGTTATCCTCGGTTTTTTCGACGGAAAAACTTACGTACATTTACCGAGTGCTCTCAAAACGGTGAAGGAAAACATCGTGATGAAACCTGCATGTCGTAGAAGAAGAAAAAAATCTAAAGCATGTGGAATCCGCCAACCCGCATTGGGCCCGCGTGGTGGATTATGGCCCGAGCTCCCTCGATGTAAGGGAAGGTCTGTGCCCGAGCAGTGGGGCAATATAAATAGACTGATGATGATGACTATAGATAGGTTTATCAGTATAAAATAAAGGATAGAGAATGGCATATAAAATACGAAGATCTCTCTAGTTACGAGTAAGTACGTGACGGAAGGAAGCAGCCAGACGTCGCCAACCCTCGGTAACAACATTAACTCGAGCGAGGGAACGGCAAATTGCCACACTCCAGATAACGAGTTTATTAATTTAATTAATCCTCAGAATGGATATATCAGCGCTTAATTACTCCTAGTTCGCGAAGGTTGCGCGCCCCTGGCTCACGCGAGACTCTAAATATTAATTAATGTATCTAATTTAATACGCTGATGTTTCTCGTGTTACTTATAGAGTTTTCGCTTCTATAAATTGAGTTCGGAGAAAATGTTTGTTACCCCTGTCTTCTATTCGAAATTATTTGGTTTTGTCGTGTTACTTTTAGTCAAGGGTTCTCTTGAAAATGGCGGGGAACGACGGTTGCAAAATTGTTTGATCATTTTTATTTTAATGTCTACAGTGATTTTTTGTGTTTAATATCACGTTATTTCCTCTTTCCTTTTTGGCTGGAAGAGGCTCAGGACAGGGAGGGATGGAAGAGGAGGGGGGAGACCTTTGCCCAGCAGTGGGACAATTTATAGGTTAACAAAAAAAAATATCACGTTAAATTAATCAGAAAATGTTCATTTTTTTTCCTACTGTCACGAGATAAAAAGTCATATCCTATGTCCTTCTCCTGGTTGTAAGCTACCTCCTCACCAATTTTCAGCTAAATCGGTTCGTCCGTTCTTGAGTTATAAATAGTGTAACTAACACGACTTTCTTTTATATAGATATAAAATTAGATTAGATATATTATTTGGATTTGATGCATGATTCAATCGAATGAACTATGTAAATAACTTGATGTATATTAAATGATAAATGGAGAAACAATTTCATCACGACCGGGATTCGAATACGGGACCTCTCCATTCCGTGGCACGCTCTATTCCAACAGAGCCGTCGTGATTCGTATCCAGTGGGGCTATTTATCATCAGTCTATTTATATTGCCCCACTGCTCGGGCACAGACCTTCCCTTACATCGAGGGAGCTCGGGCCATGATCCACCACGCGGGCCCACCGCGCTGCGGCGGATTTCACATGCCTTAGATTTTTTCTTCTTCTACGACATGCAGGTTTCATCACGATAATGGACGACCCGGTGGTGAGCCGGGAACTTTTGGAGGCCGTTCGACCTGTGCTTCGCCCATGGGTCGAACGGAAGTTCGGGTCGATGACCTACCACCTCGCGCAGGTCCTGACGGGGCACGGTTGCTTCGGAAAGTACCTGTGCGAGGTGCTGGGCCGAGAGCCGGACCCCCGGTGTCACCACTGTGGTGCCGACGTGGACACGGCGCATCACACCCGCGCCGTGTGCCCCGCATGGGCCGAGCCGCGGCGAGCCATTGCGGCCGCCACTGGAGGCGACCTCTCGCTGCCCGCCATCGTGCGAGCAATGGGCAGCGAGGAAGGGTGGAAGATGGTGGCGGGTTTCTGCGCCACCATCATGACGGCGAAAGAGTCGTCGGAGCGGGAGCGCGAGAATGACCCCCTCTCGCTCCCGATCCGCCGACGGCGAGCGGGCCGCAGGCGACGGGCGTATGTCCGCCGCCTGCCGCCCTAACGGGGACTTGCGGGCGTCGGGTCGGGGGGTCCGGCGCCCGCTTAGAGGTCCCGAGCTGTAAGGCGTCTCGTCCAGTGTTCCGAGGCGCCTTAAGCGGAGGTATAGGGGTAGACCCCCGAGAAGGGCCCACGAGGGCGGCCGCGGACGAGGTTGTGGTATTAGGCGCTGCGTTCCCACAACTTCGTTCCAAACGCGATGCGTTGAACACCTTTAAAAAAAAAAAGGTTTCATCACGATGTTTTCCTTCACAGTTTTTTGAGAGCACTCGGTAAATGTACGTAAGTTTTTCCGTCGAAAAAAACCGAGGATAACTCATTGGTACATGGCTGCCCTAGCTGGGAATCGAACCTGGGACCTCCATATTGCAAGTCCATTGACCCAACCACTGAGCCACCGAGCTCTTACGGGGCTCTAGTGGGGCTATTACGGTTCTCAAAAAGATCAAAACATACCATGTCATATCGTGCGTGACAGGGACAGCGCTATTGCGTTGGTATAGCGGCGTCTCTGTTTGGCGCGCCATGACATGGTATGATTTCATCGTTTTGAGAACGGTAATAGGGGGGGGGGGGGGGGGGGGGGGGGCAGATCGTGAATTTTTGTCTCCATATTCTCGTCTGAGGGACGGTAGCGACATCTATATTGACAATTTGACAGAGACATTTAAAAATTCCCACCAAAATCAATAGATTACCGCGAAATTGCTTGCGAATGTAAACAAAAGCGGAAATTAAACGGCGGCCCGTGATACAGCGTGTTACTTAGTAGAAGACCAATATTTAGTTTAATTTTTTAAATCACATTCTTTTGAAACACCACACTTTAAGTGCAAACTTTATTTATTTAAAAGTGTCAAGCCTTTTATTGTTATTTTTATTTATTTATATAGGAAGCCAACAAGACACCGTAATTAACAGAGTTAAAATTCTTATTTCACTAACATGCATATACAATGCCTCACTTATAGGCTAACTCAACTTTTGTACTATACTTATATGATATAAACAAATACATTTTTATACTTTTATATATATTTTAGGAATATTTATACTCTAGTACTTAAATGAAAAAGAAGTGAAATCTATAATTTATATTTCTCGGAAAAGAATGCCCTGAGTTTTCTTTTAATATGTTTTCTTTTTTTATTAATTGGAAGATATTATTTTTCAAAGATTGGCGGCGCTAGTTGGCTCATGGAATGCCCTTAAAGATGGCCTGAATAACTCTGACATACTGTCACTAAATTACACTAGAAGATATAAGTAGGTATGTTTGTTGTCGGGTTCTCTTGAAAATGGCGGGAGACGACGGTTGCAAAATTATTTGATAATTTTTGTTTTATTGTCTACAGTGGTTACTTTGAGATTAATATCACGTTAAATTAATCAGAAAATGTTCGCGAGTGACATTATGGTGAATTTGTTAGATAATTTGAGCAAGATCTGGGGTTTCAAGCTTTTATCAAGAGTTCCCGCTACAAGCTCGGGAGTGAACGTGACTGTCGAGCTGCTTCGTCCAGAGTGATGACGCTACGGCGACTCCTCTGGATGAAGACGCGGCTACCCAGGGTGAAGACGCTACTGCGACTCCCCTGGAGGAAGATAGAAGACTATTACATATTTAATTTTCTGTAACATTACATTGGCAAATGACGAACAGTCGAGTCCATTAATAATAATAAAAAAAGGGATAAGTAGGTATGTTTGTTGTCTTGGTATTGCTTCTCCCTCACCCTGTACATGCAATAGGGGCTCTCATCGGCAGCCCATCATTCACTCGGACGTTGATTGACAAATGAGGACTCGCGCAAATTATGAGCGCTATTTTTTCCAAAAGTGATTAATTTTACGCGCGCGGAAAATATTCATTGAAAAAAAATACGTGCTGTAGTGTAGATTGAATGTTGTTTTATTTTTCCAATGGTTACTGTATAACCACTACGATCATTTAAGCTGTACCTGTCATTTTGTGGGATTTATTACAGGTTTCATATTGCATAATCATAATCAGTATCATTTTCTACTACTCTCGCAACTCCTATAGAAGAATAACAAAAACAATGAATAAATCGCTTCGATTTCTTACTATTTTCTGAATTCTTATTTAACTTTTTTTTCGAATCGCAACTTGTACAAATCTTTATTTTAAACCAATAATTTTAATAAAAAACGGAGATATTTTTACATTTATTCGTTATCTTGTACAACTTGCGGTTGATGGTGGGGCAGAATCTGGCATTGTCATTTGTAAATCATGGTCCAGTCAACGTCCAAACAAACTATATTATACAGGGTGGAACGGAAAGGGTATATGAAACCGAAGGGAGGGTGTTAGGTATCGGTAACTGAACAACTTTTGTTCTACGACTTTTCGATCTTCGCGGATTTATTTTTAGACTTTTCATACATTTCGTACCAGTCATTTGATCTTATCTTTTATTCGAAAAGTCGGCTTATTTCACTAATCCCCGTTGACAATCCTCGTCAACGGGGATTAGTGAACTTTTTGTTCATTAATCCCCGTTAACGCCAATTGGAGCTTATAATGGGGATTAATGAACTAAAAATGTCATCAATCCCCATTACGTTAAAAATAAAATACTAATGTAAGAATCAGGTACCTTCTATTTATTATTGGATAAGAACTCACTTATTGATTCGTAGAACAAAAGTTGTTCAGTTACCGATACTGAACACCCTTCCTTCGGCTTCATATACCCTTTACGTTACACCCTGTATAGATTGAATATTTGTGAGAATATTTTTATTGTTTTAACAGCTATATATTATAGTCTTGTAACGTTTGCATCTTAATTTTCCTAGAAGGGCCCAAAATATCATCTCTAAATCAAGCACAGATAACTATCGAAAGTAAGCTATAAATCGCGACTAATCTAGGCCTAGCCTCAATGACTAACTCTACGCCTAGCCAACTGGGTGCCTGGGACGCACTCGCTTCAGATAGGGTTGCCAGTGTATTTTTCAGGCATTAGCCGATTCGCGGTTGTATCACAGTTTCCCGTGGCTCGGCAAGAATGGCACGAGTTGGAACACCCCAGGACGTTTAGTATCCTAACCGTGCTCGCGCGCAGGCCGGACAGTCGATTTCTCAGACACTGGACCGGCCTGCACGCACCAGTATGTACTAACATAGTTATTTAAGTTTACTAACAAAATATGGATGTAAAAAAAAAATTGTCTGAAATAAAAAAAAAATTTTTAGTCGGTATGCTGCCCCTTCAGGGCGGTGAGCCCGACATAAACAACACGCTCCCCCGGGCGTGGTGCCACATGATTTGCATGTTTTACCTGGGTAAAAAAAAAGGCATTAGCAGATATCTTCTGAAGGCTGGCCGTCAGCTCCTCATATCTCCCTCTGTCTTGAGCCAGTCGGAACAGCTCTTCGCCGCTGGCTATCGCTGTCCACTCCCTTATATTGCGGAGCCACGATTTCTTCTTTCAGCCAACCCGCCTCTTCCCCTCAATCTTGCCCATCATTATGAGCTGGAGGAGTTGGTACCTCTCGTGTCTCTCAGCACGTGGCCGAGATAACCCACTATTCTCCTATTGATGGTGGTCATGAGTTCTCGGGATTTACCGGCGCGTCGCAGGTCTTCGACATTCGTGACTCTCTGGGTCCAGCTTATCCTAAGCATCCTACGGTAACACCACATTTCAAAGGTCTCTAGTTTCTTGCGAAGATCTTCTTTTATGGTCCATGCTCTTGGTGGTGGTCATGAGTTCCCGGGATTTGCCGATATGATAACGATAATTTTCAGGACGTATGCACCGAGTCACGCGGTGGCGTAATAGTTCGGTCACTGGACTTATGATACGGGGGGTTCCAGGTTCGATACTGTGCTATACACTTGGTATCCGACTGCACAAGAAGGAGGATTATGTTTTCTGCAACTTTCTCTGTATTAGACCATCTTTACCCCTTAGGTGCTGTAAAACTACCGTCATAGCCATCCCTGACTGCATGGCGTCGGGCCAACCGTTCAGACTGCGATGCGACTGCATTGTTACGTGCTATTCCCGCAATTAGCCGTTGATTTATTGCGGATACAGCGCGGTTTGTTCGTCTGCTTGATTGATACACTTGTCAGGACCATCCTGGTAACATCAGAGCATTCTTAAGAGGGGTAGAGTCGATGACATCACATAAAGGCCTGAAAATCATATCGCTCTTCTAAGGCCCATGTTAATAAATCACTCTCAGCTCCAAAGTCAATCTTGGGAACGCCCTCAAGATGGCGTTCCTATCGGGAATCCGGTATCAAGTGAGTAACGCCGTATAAACAAAACTCAGTTCTCAAGAGAACTGTCAAACTCGCACTTGAGAACGTTTTTGCAGATTGTAGGTGAACCGAAATTGAAATCATAATCTAAGATCAGTATGATGTCAAGTCTCCCTTCACGAACTACCGCCAATTAACTATTATTTTTTGATTAGTTTAATTATTTATCGTTAAAAATACACTGATTAGATGTCGATTGTCGCCGGCGTCGGGGCAGACCTCGGCGTAGGTGGAGAGATGATGTCGTTAGATACAGGGATGGGTGGCTGGAAGAGGCTCAGGACAGAGAGGAATGGAAGGGGGGGGGGGACCCCAGCAGTGGGACAATTAATAAGTTTACAAAAAAAGATGTCGTTTGTATAAAGAAACAAGGAAAGAACTTACAAACGCTCTACTTATAAGTTAATTAAATATTAAGTAAAGATAGTAGCAATGAATTAGGCTTCCGTTAACAGGTACCCACTTTCCCGGGCAGATGCGGCCACGTGCGAGAGACGTGAGCAGCCGAGTAGGGTGACTGCACTTTGTGGTTGTAGACACAGAACAAATAATAATAAATTTAAAAAAAAATTGAATCACGTAATCAATCAATAAGCATTTAAAAAATAGTATTTATCGTAATAAACATTTCGTAAATAGCTTTTTTTAATAAAATTTATTAAATTGGAAGTTATTATTTTTTTAAGATTGGCGGCGCTAGTCGGCTCATATCAGGCCCTTAATAACTAAGTATTACACAACTATTACTATTGTTAGTAATCTAAACTTTATCCTTCATGCGGACCCGCGAAACACCATGCATGTTCATCGTTCGGACTACAATGCCTTCCATTTTGTAGCCGAATTATCCCTCAGAAATTACTTAAAGCGTGGCTCCCCCAGTAAACGTGCGCGGCCGCTTCCGCCCCTACTTTTCCCCGCTCATTGAGGAGTCTGCAGTCCGCGCGTGCCGCAGAATAATGGACACCCGAGTCAGCCTCTGTTAGGGAACTAACGGACGAGTTGGCTTGTTAGATAGTACAGTCGACAGCACATCAATTGACACAAAACCAATGCAATCCTCCCATTAGACAACTTGAAATGACATTGCCACATTTCAATGGAGCTTTGCCCCACCTACAAAACTACGTGGCCATTTAAGCTGTACCTATCATTTTGTTGGCGACTTATTACAGCTTTCAAATTGCATAATCATAATCAGTATCATTTTCTACTAAATAGGTAATTACAATGTCAAAATAAAACTAAACTAAACAAACTAATAATACTACCTAAAATACTTTAAAACTACCTAGAAAATAACCTTGCCTAAAAACAGTTTAAAATTTTCTACTACTCTCGCAACTCCTATAGAAGAATAACAAAAACAATGAATAATTCGCTTCGATTTCTTACTATTTTCTGAATTCTTAATTAGGCTGTTTTTTTCGACTCGATGTACAAGACTTTGTTTTATTAAACCCATAATTTTAATATAAAAAAGGAGATATTTTTACATTTATTCGTTATCTTGTTCATCATATGGTTGATGATGGGGCAGAATCTGGCATTGTCATTTCGAGTTGTATATGCGAATGGATCAACGAGAATACACGAAAACTAGCAGAACACCTTTTGTGTCTAAAATAAAACCTTTTCATAACACAGAGTAAGAATCATTGCGTAATATTCCCCAGTGATTCCACGTGAAGCATAAATCATTTCCCGAGCTGATGCCAGATGACAGCTGCCGCCTGTCTCGCCTTTTTGTCTTTAATGGTCCCACTGAGTTATAGTTTGAGTTGTATAAAGGCGAGAAAGATCTTGAAACTTTTTGGAACAGTACCTAATTACGTCATTAGTTCATCCTTTAAGGGCCTTCCATGAGCCAACCAGCGCCGCCAATCTTGAAATAAAAATATCTTCCAATATAATCAATTTTATTAAGAAGCTATTTACAAAATGTTTATTACTATAAATACTATTTTTTAAATGCTTCTTTATAACGTGATTCAATTTCGGTAAGTTGTAGTTCGCATAATTGCGAAAAACGGCCGTTTTTGGCACATTTGTGAACTACAACTTAGTTTGTCGCAATTATGCCATGTATTGTGTATTCATCAGAAATCAGATTTTTTAAATTCATCCAAAATTAATAAAAATACAAATATGTAGTCACAGTGCCGTGCTCTTCACTCCGCCGCTGCGGGACATCTTCTGTCTCGCCCTTGAGTTTGACAGCTGGCAGCCCTTTAAACGTAGACAGATCCTTTAAAGGATGAACTAATGACGTAATTACTGTTCCAAAAAGTCTCAAGATCTTTCTCGCCTTTATTCAACTCAAACTATAACTCAGTGGGACAATTAAGGCCCTTCCATGAGCCAACTAGCGCCGTCAATCTTGAAAAAATAATATCTTCCAATTTAATCGATTTTATTAAAAAAGCTATTTACAAAATGTTCATTAGGATGAATACTATTTTTCAATATACAATACATGGCATAATTGCGACAAGCTAAGTTGTAGTTTACAAATGTGCCAAAAACGGTCGTTTCTCGCAATTATGCGAACTACAACTTACCGAAATTGAATCACGTTATAAATAAGCATTAATCAGATTTTTTTTAAACAAGCTTCTGTACATTTTGATATATTTTTGTATTAGTAACTATTTAGGTTTAGACATAATTTTCATATTAAAAGATAGTATAAATATTTCATTTACATGTCATTAAAATTTGTATTATTATTAATAATTAATGTATCTACCAAAACCCACATAAGATCGATAAATCAAAAAAATTGAGCATCCCTAAAAATGCAGAGTGACGTCACGAACCTCGCGAAAATGGCCGACTACCTTTTTGGCGCGACTGAAAAAACGAGTAAATATTTTAATTTCAATTTCATTTTTTACAGTCATCTTCTACTTTTGTGTAATAAAAGTGATATATTTGGGATCCTAATGTGAAATACTATATGAAATAAATATTGCTTTATTGAATGTCGATATAACTAAACTAGCCTATTAGATATGGCTTCATCATCATCATCATCATCAGTCTATTTATATTGCCCCACTGCTCGGGCACAGACCTTCCCTTACATCGAGGGAGCTCGGGCCATAATCCACCACGCGGGCCCACTGCGGGTTGGCGGATTTCACATGCCTTAGATTTTTTTCTTCTTCTACGACATGCAGGTTTCATCACGATGTTTTCCTTCACCGTTTTGAGAGCACTCGGTGAATGTACGTAAGTTTTTCCGTCGAAAAACCCGAAGGATAACGCGTTGGTTCATGGCTGCACTAGCTGGGAATCGAACCTGGGACCTCCATATTGCAAGTCCATTGACCCAACCACTGAGCCACCGAGCTCTCATGAGATATGGCTTACGCAGTTATATTTAGGTACCTACTGCATTGCGTTTACAACTGAGCGTTTGCGATAATTAAAATCATGATAATTTACTTATAATTGCTTATCTTAGCAAACTTGTAAGAGAAATACCAGATTCCATGTTCACTTCTGCTTTCTCGCAACTGCGTACAGTCGACAGCACATCTACACAAATCCATTGCAATCTATGCCGTATTTTCATAGCATAGAGTGGGTGTTTCACATTTCATATGCTAGACTACGAACGAATGTTAGCCAACAGAGCTTTTAGCCATAAACTTTGGTTTAACCTTACTTCCCTTTAACCATATTTTGTCACACTTCGTTACAAAACGTTAGAAAGAAACCGTGACCTAAACCGTGGTATAACTTTTAAGTCACATTTACGGTTAACAGGCGTGACTACCTATGCGCTTAGCCATAATCCTAGTTTAACGAAAACATATTTTGTTAAACTTCGTCTCCTGTCTTTTCTCGTGTGGTTTAGTGACCAAACCTATTTGTCAAAATTATTCAGGCCGCCCGTAGGCCATTGTCGTGGCCTAACGACTGCTGCCGAGCGACAAAAACCGGGACCAACTGCTTAACGTGCTTTCCGAGGCACGAGCGGGCTCAGATGAAAGTGTCACTAGCGGTACCCATACAGGTCCTGACCTCGCCCAACGTTGCTTAACTTGTACGATTGTTTTCAACGTGTACTCGCAACTGGCCTACGAGCCCCTTAAAAATGAGTTAAACTTAAAAATGAGTTAAACCTCAGTTACTCTTAAAAAACGTAAGTTAGAAAATCTTTTAAGTCACCTTTATGCCTAACAACGCAAGCTCGTAGTGTTTAGCCGTTATTAATCGCACCCATTTGCCTGGTGCGGGTCGCAACAGTTGGCAAATGGAGCTATATGTTACAGTGTCTAATGCCTTGGACAAGTCGCGATGCCCTGAGCGGCACTTTAGCTGAGCCTACTTCAGGCCCAACTAAAATGTTATTATTTTATTATTTTATTAATGGACTCGACAGTTCGTCATTTGCCAATGTCATGTTACAGAAAATTCAATGTATTCAATAGTCTTCTATCTTCCTCCACGGGAGTCGCAGTAGCGTCTTAACCCTGGGTAGCAGCGTCTTCATGTCTTCATCCAGAGGAGACGCCGTAGCGTCATCACTCTGGACGAAGCAGCTCGACAGTCACGTTCACTCCCGAGCTTGTAGCGGGAACTCTTGATAAAAGCTTGAAACTTCAGATCTTGCATAAATAATTCAATAACTTCACCGTACTGTCATTCGCGAACATTTTCTGATTAATTTAACGTGATATTAAACACAAAATAGTCCCTGTAGACGTTAAAAGGAAAATTATCAAATAATTTCGCAACCGTCGTTTCCCGCCATTTTCAAGAAAAACCTAACTAAAATGTTGTTTTCGCTTTTTGGTAAAATGACATTGCCACATTTCAATGGAGCTTTTTTTTTAATTGTTTTTTTAATTCTTAACAAAATTGCAATGTTACATCGGTCGCCGCACTGCAATGCAGTTTGTTGGCGTAGCTCTCTTACTTCTACACTGGCAGCACACTCGACAGCACATCAATGGTAACACTCGCAGTACCATTTCTATTTAATGGGACAGATAACAAGCCTACCTTTAGTCACCTACGCGACCATTGAAACTCATATATCATTTTGTTGGGTACTTATTACAGGTTTCATATTGCATAACCATAATCAGTAGGAGTTGCGAGAGTACTAGAAAATGATAACAAAGACAATGAATAATTCGCTATTTTCTGAATTCTTAATTAAGCTGTTTTTTCGACTCGCATGCTGTACAAAACTTTATTTTAAACCAATGATTTTAATAAAAGACGGAGATATTTTTACATTTATTCGTTATCTTGTTCATCATGCGGTTGATCATGTGACATTTTCATTTAAGCGATTTCCTTCACACAAACTTTGTGAAAGTCACGACTAACATCGCCATCCTCTTTCCAGAATGCAACTGCAACGGCCACGCCCGCCGCTGTCGGTTCAACATGGAACTCTACAAGCTCTCTGGTCGGGCCAGTGGAGGCGTCTGCCTCAAGTGTCGCCACTACACCGCTGGCAGACACTGCCACTATTGCCGCGAGGGGTACTACAGGGACCCTACTAAACCTATCACGCATAAGAAGGCTTGCAAACGTGAGTACACTATCCTGAGATGAACACTTATATTACTCTTTGCTCCCATAGTGGCTACAACATCGCTGGCAAACACTACCTATTGCAAGAGTTATAGGGACCCTACTAAACCTATTACGCATAAGAAGGCTTGCAAACGTGAGTACACCATCCCTAGATGGATACTTATATTACTCTTTGCTCCCATAGTGGCTACTACACCGCTGGCAAACACTACCTATTGCAAGAGTTATAGGGACCCTACTAAACCTATCACGCATAAGAAGGCTTGCAAACGTGAGTACACTATCCTAAGATGGTCACTTATATTACTCTTTGCTCCCATAGTGGCTACTACACCGCTGGCAGACACTGCCACAATTGTAGGGGTACTACAGGGACCTTACTAAACCTATCACGCATAAGAAGGCTTGCAAACGTGAGTACACTATCCCTAGATGGATACTTATATTACTCTTTGCTCCCATAGTGGCTACTACATCGCTGGCAGACACTACCACTATTGCAAGGGTTACTGTTTTGTTTGTTTGTTTGTTTTATTTGGGAAAACAAACAGTTATACAATGTGTATACTTACTTAGCATAAGCTTACGTATTTAACATAACAAAGGTACTTATTATATAACCAGCAACGTTATCCACGGATTACATTTTGAGATGTAGGATTTACAAAGTGAAGCTTAAACTATTAATAAGTCTTATTCTAAATTTAGGTAGTGAAAGAGTCATACACTTTGAGAACCTCTGTTTTAAACTTAACTTTAGTTAATGCAAAGAAATCGATGTCATACAAGTGTGAATAGTTTGTGGGGGTATTTGGCTCGAATTCTACAGGGACCTTACTAAACCTATCACGCATAAGAAGGCTTGCAAACGTGAGTACACTATCCTAAGATGGATACTTATATTACTCTTTGCTCCCATAGTGGCTACAACATCGCTGGCAGACACTACCACAATTGCAAGAGTTACATGGACCCTACTAAACCTATCACGCATAAGAAGACTTTCTTCTTCTTAAGGAAGTTTTTCTTCTTAAGGTAGGAAATAAACGAATGCTCTCAAAGGTGAAGGACGTCGTAAGGAAACCTAAATATCTATGACAATAATAAATATATATAAACATCTATGACATTATACCATTGATCTCCTATAAACAACTTGATACACAGTTTGCCTTCTAAAAATGTCCGAGCGCAAAGAAGGTCCAAACGGATGAATGGATCATTTGCTTTATTTGGACGTTAACAATGGACCCTTATTTGGACGTTTTTTAAATTGTTTTAGTAAGACCTTTGTGTATCTAGTTGTTTACAGGAGATCAATGCATTACACATGAACATATCGTTGCAGATCATGTCGGAGTTCCCTCGATATAAGGAAGTTGCCCCAACAAGTGGGGACATACGAATAGTCTGATGATGAAACATTCTTGAACTCGTTAAATCCAATGAAAAGTAAAAATTCTAGACATTTTATTTAAAACTAGCTGTACCCCGCAACTTCGTTTGCGTAGAGGAGGAGGATGGAGAGGATGGAAAGAAAGAAAGAAACATTTATTTGACACCACAAAACATACACCATGAAAACATATCAACAAATAAAAACAAAGAAGAAAAAAGACAGTGTTACTTGGTGCGGCATGCAGCGCCAAAAGAGACCAGCTCAGCATGTGCTGTGTCCACAGCGGGCCACAGCGCTGGTTTTCAGGAGATAAGCAGGCAGATCTTCCTCTCTAGATCCTTGTTTCCACGTGACATACCGCCATGGCTTAGCCTATGAGCTGTCCGGATATTTCAGCTATCTCCTAGTGAAACTCCCATCAAAATCCCTTCAGTAGTTATGGCGTGATACTTGCACAAAGTCACAGACAAACATTCTAAAAATTAGTGTTTTGGCATCAGTATCGATCCTAAAACACATTACAATTTCAAAAAATATCCAATGTACAGACACAACTTTTTTACAGTCTTATTATATGTATTATAGACTTTACTACACGTAACAAAAGCGGGTTTAAACGGTTTTTCCTTTTATAACACTAAGAATAATACAAACCTGGCGCCGTAAAACAAATAACGTCGTAAACCGGTTTACACCTGTTTACACCGCTCTCTAAATAAACGGCGAAGCAGAGGTGACTCTTTGTTTGAATATTAAAACGACTATTCAGAGCTGTCTTTTAATTAAATAAAAGTTGTAGATTAAATTGTTATGTCTTTACTTTGAACTTTTAAGATTCGGACGAAGCTTTATGAAGACTGCTGCTTTTCTTCTTGATTATATCTAGGATCAGTAATAAAATTAATTAATAAAAACATACAGTCATTGAAATTAATTTTACATTGACTTATTTATTTGTTTAAAATAATTACTTGACCATCATTTCTACAAATAACACATAAGTATCTGACATAATTTATATTCATATATATATTTAATTTGTAAAAATGAAATAAAGATAGATATCTAAATCATCTTAAATCCCTAATCACTACAACCTGCCAAGTTAAAATTTAGCATTACTGTAAGAGAACTTGGCCTTATTTTCAACTTTTATGTTTTTGTGATATTTCAGTTATTTTTGTTACAAAACTTGGAATAACAAAATTCGATACGAGTATTATCGCAAAAGTATTGTATTTACATGTAATATAAATAATTTGGTTATCTTTTACTAAGTAATAAATAAATGATTTTTTTACCTAAAATGTTTAGGTACCTACATACATAATACTTATTTAGATACAGAAGAAAGGGTGGACGAAGAAGTCCAAAGAATACAAAAGAAATCTTTACATTTTTGGAATATTTTGAGAATTTTCCAGTAAAATGAGAGAAATATTTTGTAGTATAAAAACCTCAGTTTCTCTGAAAGAAAACAAAACCAACCCAATAAACAGCTTTAAAAATAAACACAATCTCGCCAGAGCCATTCGGGGCGGGTCACATCGGATAGTTTTCCCATAAAATGGGGTATCGGTTGGGGCCGGGTCCTCAGTGAAATGGCCCCTTGGGGACATAGAGACTATTGCAAATGGGACACCTCTTTTTCGCTGACGTTCCGAATAGCCTTTGTTTTTTGTTACGCGAATGTAGTGTTGACTCTACAGCCTTTTTTGGCAAAAGGGCGTAAAAGGGATTGGATGCTTTTGAGTTTTTCAAGTGATAAAATACGAAGTTTTTATGAGATTTCTTGTGTACATTTTTTTCTGTGTGGTTTTCCTGCATTGGCCGAGAATTTTCTCCATTTTGTTGGGCATTATTTATTTATTTTATTAATGGACTCGACAGTTCGTCATTTGCCAATGTCATGTTACAGAAAATTCAATATATTCAATAGTCTAGTCTTCTATCTTCCACCAGGGGAGTCGCAGTAGCGTCTTCACCCTCGGTAGCCGCGTCTTCATGTCTTCATCCAGAGGAGACGCCGTAGCGTCATCACTCTGGACGAAGCAGCTCGACAGTCACGTTCACTCCCGAGCTCGTAGCGGGAATCTTGACCATGGCGCCAAACTTCAGATCCTGCTTGAATTCTCCAATAACTTCACCGTACTGTCATTCGCGAACATTTTCTGATTAATTTAACGTGATATTAAACACAAAACACCCACTGTAGACATTAAACTGAAAATTATTAAATAATTTCGCAACCGTCTTTTCCCGCCATTTTCAAAAAGCCCTGTTGGGCATTAGCTAACTCGTAACTGGCAAAATTACTGTGTGTAACCTAGTTACGGTAGAAGCATTGATCTCCTATAAACAACTAGATACACAAAGGTCTTACTAAAACAATTTAAAAAACGTCCAAAGGCAACAGTCCATTGTTAACGTCCAAATAATGTCCAATAAAGCAAATGAATGCCATTCACCCGTTTGGACCTTCTTTGCTCTCGGACATTTTTAGAAGGCAGACTGTGTATCTAGTTGTTTATAGGAGATCACTGGGTAGAAGCCATATTTTTATAAGGACGTCACCGACACAGCTGTTTGAATTATTAGGCTCTCAACAATAAAAGCTGTAAATTTTTCTCTCTACCCTCATAAAGTGAACAGTGTTGGAAATTGGATCGTGTTTTAAATTATATTTTTAAATAGTTTTTGTGCTTAAATCCTATTAAAAACATTTTAAATATATTATTTATAGCCTAAAGTTGTGAATAGTGATAAAAATCTATCTAAAATTTGCAAATTTAGTGCAATACTATAGTGTTGTGCCTACCGACTTTTTTCAAACTAATTAAGCAAACGTTTTTCTAATTAAATTCAACAAAATGAAGTGTTTTCAATGCGAAATCGACCAGGCAGACGACAATGTGGTGCAGTGCGATGGTTGTAAGCGGAACGTGTGTCTCAGTTGTAGCAACCTTACTAGTAGTGAAGCTCGAGTGATGGGGTTGAAGTCCAAGAGAACCCTGATATTCCTATGTCCTTCATGCCGTGAGGCCTTGTTCCAAGTGCCCAAGCTCATAAAAGCCTACGACGGCGTGCGCGAGGAACTCGACGAGATCAAAAAACGTCTGTCGGCCGCACCGCCGCCGGCGACCTGCCCGCCCCCGCCCGCCGTATCCTCACTGGATACCAACACCATAATAGAAGAGATGGCTGAGCGAGAGCGCAGGGCGAGCAACGTGATCCTCGTTGGTGTCCCAGAAACTGACTCGGACGACAGTGGTGCTCGGAAATCCAACGATGAGTCAGCTGTCTCGGCAATCCTGATGGAAGTAACTGGTGCCTCGAGCTCGGGCACCTCGGATTGTATTATAAAAGTGTTGCGTCTCGGTGTAAGGGACGGTGCCAGACCGAGACCTATAAAGGTGATTTTGAAATCTCGCCAGGATGCTGTTAAAATTCTTAAAAACAAAAACAAAGCAAAGAAGGAGGTAAGAATTTATGATGACAAAACTCCAAGGCAACGAGATGAGCTGAAGGAACTACGAGAGCGCCTCAAATCTCGGGTCGAGAAAGGTGAGACTGATCTTACTATTAAATTTGTGAATGGTGTTCCAAAAATTATTAAACAAAAAAACTAATAGACAGAAACAATCCATACATCGACCTTACCTTTATGTACACAAATCTATGCTCATTATCACCAAAATTTGATTTATTTTTACTTTATGTAACTACCCACCGGCCATCTATAATCATTGTAACAGAAACATGGCTAAATAGCAGGGATAGGAACAGCACTTTCGCAATCCCTAACTACTCATTACACAGACAGGACCGCAAGCATAGACCCAAAGCAGAGGGTGGAAAAACCAGAGGCGGAGGTGTCGCCATCTATGTTAGAGACGAAGTCAATGGAATCCCAATAATCGCCAGAATCAATAAAAGATATATGAATGACTCTATTGAGGCCTTATATCTGGATATTCAATTTGCCAATTACCATTTCTTAGTCATTGGAGTTTACCGTCCAGGCTACAAGGATGCTACAGTATGGAAGCCGCGGGACACTCAACTTCTCTCGAATCTTACCGCTGCCTCACAGAATAACACAGTAATAATAGCTGGTGATTTTAACTATGCAGACATTGCCTGGCCTCTCACAGTCGAGCAGAGTCTCACAGGGCCGGAGGACCTCTTCAGGGATATATTTCTCGATAGTAATCTGCATCAGTTAGTTATTGAACCTACACGATTTCGCTCTGGTGACTCTCCCTCACTGCTCGACCTAATTATGACCAATGATGAGTCCTTAATCTGTGAGGTTCGTCATGGTCCACCCATAGGAAAAAGTGACCATTGTGTGTTGGAATTCGGTGTTCAGTGTCTCATACGAAGAGCTTCTTCTGAACCGAAATTTAAACGTTACTACCACTACATTGACTACGACAAGTATAACGCTGACCTAGAGCAAGACCTTGAGACGCTACAACCTGACTGTGACACGCAACGCTTGTGGGAAGGGTTGAGAGGCATAGTGGATGCGATCACCGACAAGCATGCTCCGATGAGGAAAGTGAGGACGAAAACAAGCAATAAGCCCTGGATCAACGACGAGATACTGCAACTTGTGGCTGAAAAGAAGAGACTCTGGGGCATTTACAAGAATTCGAAGCGTGACGAGGATTACGAACACTACAGAGCCATAAATAATCAATGTGTTGCTGAAACCAGAAGGCTCAGAGCGCGCTATGAGGCAAACATATTGAAGAATGGCGACAAGCCATTCTACTCGCACCTACGCAGGTGTTTGACATCCAAAGTTGGTATTCCTCCAGCTGTCAGAAACAGCAATGGAGATCTAATAACCCAGGCATATGATATTGCAGAAACCTTCGCACAGGAGTTTCAGAAAACTTTCTCTCTGGAACCTGACATTTCCACAAGCCCGGAAGTTGCCAAAGTTGCCCGTGTGGAGGAGTCACTATCTGAAATAACATTTACTTGCAATGATGTAGCAAAAGCCCTCAAAAGCCTAGATGTGAGTTCAGCCGCTGGCCCTGATAATATCCCTGGCATTATTTTAAAGAACTGCTTTAGTACCTTTGTCCCAGTTCTCACAGCACTCATGAAGTCGTCCTTCGATACTGGACAAGTGCCGGATGATTGGAAACACGCCTTAGTGACTCCAGTGTACAAGAATGGTGACAAGACCGACCCGGCCAAGTACAGACCGATAAGCTTGACCAGCATAGTGGGAAAAATTATGGAAAGGATTATAAGCAACCAACTCAAGACATTTCTTAACAGGGAAAGTATTATAGCTGTACAGCAACACGGATTTACCGAGAAAAGGTCGACTATAACCAATTTATTGACTTGTGTACGCTGTTGGACAAAGGAGCTTGATTGTAGAAACCCAGTGGACGTCATTTACCTGGACTTTGAGCGCGCGTTTGACAAAGTTCCTCACCAACGACTACTGCTCAAGCTGGAACACTTTGGTATACGTGGACGCCTGTTGGACTGGATAAGAGGTTACCTCTTGGGCAGGACCTTCCAAGTGAGAGTGGGCCACTCTCTGTCCCAAACGAAAGATGTGATGAGTGGAGTTCCCCAGGGGTCAGTCCTCGCTCCTACTCTGTTTGGTATATTTGTTACGGACCTTATTATACTAATAGAGTCACAATCGGCCTTCTTCGCAGACGATGGAAAGTTCTTTGGAAACCCGTTAGTTGATTGTGTTCAGTTACAAAATGATATTGATCGACTTCAGCAGTGGACCAAAGAATGGATCGTCAAGCTAAATGTTAGCAAGTGCTCAGTACTGCATCTTGGCCACAATAATCCTGAACTTACCTATAAGATAGATGGCTCGGCGATATCCAGTGTCGACTGTCAGAAGGATCTTGGTGTTTTAATTACGAAGAATTTGAAGTGGGGAGAACACATCGGTGGATTGGTTAAGAAGGCCAATTCTTTCATTTACGTGATAAGAAGATCTTTTCAATTCTTAACTGCAGGAATATTCATTAAAATCTATAAAACTTACATTAGACCCCTACTCGAATATGGCTTCCAGGTATGGAATCCCTACTTTGTGAAGGATATAGACCTCCTAGAGAGTGTGCAGAGGAAAGCAACTAAAATCCCATTCTCCTTAAGACGGAAGCCCTACGAAGAGAGACTGAGGATATTGCAGCTCACCACATTGAAGGAGAGAAGACTGAGAGGAGATTTGATCGAAACATTTAAAATCATGACCTTCAGATACAACCTTCCAGACTTCA
The DNA here is from genome assembly GCA_963506565.1 of Tachystola acroxantha. Classification (NCBI taxonomy): domain Eukaryota; kingdom Metazoa; phylum Arthropoda; class Insecta; order Lepidoptera; family Oecophoridae; genus Tachystola; species Tachystola acroxantha. The sequence goes on along the minus strand of OY735882.1, from coordinate 12,602,242 downwards.
ATAAGGCAATGTTTAATATGACAGACACACGACCGTTGCGAGGACACCACATGAAATTAGACTGCACCACATTCAGCACCAATGTCGCTCGTCACTTCCTGAGCAACAGAGTTGTTCAGGCCTGGAACTCACTTCCAGACGACGATGTCTCTGCCGTCTCAGTTAACGCATTCAAAAACAAATTGGACAGTTATTTTAAAACCATTAACAAGAACAATACCACTAAGTGATAGACTTTACAAACACTGTGAAGTGGACATATCAGCGATGAGCTGCCTGTCCATAATTAAATAATAATAAAATTGTAGCTTTTTTTGACTCTTGCTAAACCACCGATTTTGTGACGAAGTCCTGCGAAATATCTTTAAACCACCACCACCATTTAAACCGAGTTTATCGCTATCGGATTCAGTTATAAGGCTTATTTAAGCCAATGGTTGTCTGGAAGAGATCGCTTTAAGCGAGAAGACCGCCAATTGTGGTAAGTACTAACTGTATTAGCATATTTTGCAATAAAGAATATTTTGCAATAAATAATTTATCATATCTTATTTAAATATAATTTAAAAAGAAGAGTTTACAGAAGGAAATGCCTAAATCAAACCTTACTGATACTGTAGGGCAAAAAATCGTGATTTTTTTTTTAAAAGTAAGAATATTCCTAAGAAATTATTTATTGCAAAATATGCTAATACAGTTAGTTCGAAACTAATTTCGAATTCCAATTCCTATTCGCAAAATAAGTAGCTGTAAGACCGTTGCCAAATAATTCGGTTTCATAAAATGGCGTGCCACTGGACACGATATAGTCGTCGGGTCAGCGGTCGACCATTTGGGACTATACACGTCTTCGGCTGTAGTATAGACAGGAACAGACAGGACACTGGTGCCATTTTATTTGAAACAAAACCGTAAATGAGGGAATTAGGACCCGCTTTTTTATTTATTTATGTTCTCCGTCAACACATACAATATACATGATAAATGGATTTTTTCATCACGACCGGGATTCGAACCCGGGACCTCGCCAATCCGTGGCACGCTCTATTCCAACAGAGCCATCGTGATTCGTATCCAGATCGTGAATTTTGTCTCCATATGAAAAAAAATCTCCATTATCATTTAGATTTTCGTTTCGCATAGCGCATATGCAAGAAAATATCAAAACATACAATATACAATTAATAATATGTATATAAATAAATAAAATCCCGTTAACCACGAACGTTGCAGCCACGGTAGTTGCGTATTCGACTGAGGTCCAGATACATTCTGAGCCAGCGGCGTAAGTAACCCGATCAACACACTAGTGGCAAACAGCAACAGGCTTGTGCCGCCTACATGAATGAGGGTTGAGATTGGCACAAAGTGGCAGAATCGTAAAAACCATATAAAACATAGAATATAAAGATGGCTGGTGCTAATGTATGTCTTTTAAAGGAGTCAAAGTCAAAACACTTTATTTGCTGTAGGTAAATATTGGAGTGGAGAACACAACATTTTATTACACCATCATCATCAGCCTATTTAAAATAGCCTACTGCTCGGGCACAGACCTTCTCTTACATCGAGGGAGCTCGGGCCATGACCCTCCACGCGGGCCCAGTGCGGATTGGCGGATCTCACATGCTTTAGATTTTTTCTTCTTCTACGGCATGCAGGCTTCATGTTTTTCCTTCACCGTTTTGAGAGCACTCGGTAAAGGTACGTTTGTTTTTCCGTCGAAAAAACCGAGGATAACTCATTGGTACATGGCTGCCCTGGCTGGGATTTTATTACAGCACGCATGCAATGCATGCTTTCGATCGGCCATAATCAGCCTTTGTCAGTCAACTGTTTGACGCAGGTCTCTCGAAGGCTCGACACTAAAACACGGATGTTTTAATAAATACAAAACGAATCGAGCCAGGACGCTGGTCGATATAAAGAATTTCGATCAAGACTACAGACTCAACTTTTTTACAGTCTTAACATAAGTAAACAAGGCGGTGTGACTTTATGCGACCGCAAACAACTGCTACTGTGACCTAAGCCTTTACTGTGATTCGGGTCACATTCAAATAATTGAGTTCCGAGCCCTATCGAGGGGAGGTCGGGGAATGGTGTTACTCGTAGCCTCAGAGAAATAAGGACGGGAGTTGCCTTACCTATCTTTAGCCGTACACATTTTTCTGCCACTTTTTGGGGGAGGTGAGGTAAACACGTACAGCACACATCTGCACATTGCTGCACACTCGCAACAAAATTTGCCACGTCCATATAAACGCACACGAAAATAATATCGTCACACAAAGATAAAACACGCACCCAAATAAACATTTCGTCGTAATTACACTAATGTTTACGACAACCACAAACGAAAAATTAGTGATGTGCTATGTACAAAGAACGATTGAATTGAATGGTGAAGGAACGAATGAAGTTTGATTATAGATTATTATTTTTGGTCTTTTAAATAGTTTGTACTAGCTTTTCTCGCGGCTTTGCCTACGTGAATTTCGGTTATAGATGTTCTATTCAAAATACATTTTTCCTAGGGAACTATACTTTTTTCCGGAACACAAAGTATCCATATGCTAATCCAGCCTACATAAATATATAAATCCATAATCCTTGAACGGTCACGGTGTGACCTTTCGATTGACTAAAAAAAAATACAGTACATTTCCAAATAATATTACAATGAAATTACAGTACTTTAGACGTTGGATAAGGTATATAAAGAAAGAAAACATTATGTATTACTTTATCCCTTGATAATTTTGAAGAAAAAAAATGGAATTTAAAAAAAAATCACATGAACTACGACCCAATTGGAGAGAGAAAGAGTGAGACGAGGAAACAATTAATAATTTGTTCGTGTTTTCGTACATTTTTGCAGAAATCAAGTCTTTTTGGGCATAAATTAGGCAAAATAAGTTACAATGACCTAAATAAAAATTACAGTAGACCCATGTACTGTATTTTTATCATTACAATAATAATAGTATACAGTAAAACAGTCAAAATTACAGTAGATGCATCTGGAAGCACTGCCTATACCATACGTGTTGTCGACTGGTTGGTTCCGCGGGCATAGAAAAAAACCCACTTGTTTATTTTATAAAGTTAGGTAGTTGTCAGTGTGTAGAAATAGAGACAGGTTTTCATTTTCATTGTAATTTTAATTATTATAGTATTTCGATTCATCCGAGTTTCCATTTGCCTGATCCATCCGCAACAATCCACATCAGTAGTTGCCCCAAAAAGAACTGCCGTTTAGGTACTAATGGTAATGAACGTTTCATTGCAATGAAACAGTAATAAGTATAGGGAAAATGTATATTTTTTACTTCAAGTTAAACTTCATTCATTTCATTCGTTCATTTATTGGTTTGCGTGTTGCCCATCACTACTCTAAGCAACCTCGTACCAAGAGATTTTGTATCCTCGTACCAAGAGATTTTCGGCGTTTAGACTTGAAAAACAAAATGAGTTTTATGATGTTTTAGTAGTATAAATTCATAATTAAATTGCTAATGAATGATCAAAAACACTGTCTTTTCTAAAATTTGATGTTTCTGATCGCCTTTTACATGAAACCACTGCACAATTAACCATTTTCGGGAGCTGTGTTCAGCGATACGTACGGAAGCAAAATGACGGCCGGTCGCAGCAACTAGTTTTTATAAACGGCGATGAACGATTCGTGCATGTACCTCGGCAGAGGGGAACGCCAGCGCTTGCGTACTCCCGTCATTATTTCTCTGAGCTCGTAGCTGAAGAGAAAAATGACAGTTATTCGCCGATACAAATCACTGCGATACGTCAAGTCGGATTGAAAGCCTACAGAAAATATACGTGGGTTTTTCTTGGAAATGGCGGGAAACGACGATTGTGAAATTATTTGATAATTTTCCTTTTAATGTCTACAGGAACTATTTTGGGTTTAATATCACGTTAAATTAATCAGAAAATGTTCGCGAATGACAGTACGGTGAAGTTATTGGATTATTTATGCAAGATCTGAAGTTTCAAGCTTTTATCAAGAGTTCCCGCTACAAGCTCGGGAGTGAACGTGACTGTCGAGCTGCTTCGTCCAGAGCTATGACGCTACTGCGTGTTCTCTGGATGAAGACATGAAGACGCGGCTGCCCAGGGTGATGACGCTACTGCGACTCCCCTGGAGGAAGATAGAAGACTATTGAATATATTGAATTTTCTGTAACATGACATTGGCAAATGACGAACTGTCGAGTCCATTAATAATAATAATAAAAAATAAAAAAATATACGTTTGCGAAAATTATGTTTGGAAATCATTTAATAAATTTCCAGTAGGTACGGTGGAACACAGAGAAAGGTGTACAGGAGAGTTTTTAAGGCTGAGATTTTCTCAAAAACTACTTGACTTATTGCAAAAATTATTTCACTGTTTGATAGATAAAAGTTAAAAAGTTAAGTTGCAATTGCTGAATACAATGTTGAATTAGGAATGTTCCTGTAATGACGTTGTATATATAATAAATAAACAAATAAAACTATGTACGCTGTAACTATGCTCGCTGCTCGGCGATATGCTCGCTGCGCCCGAGGACGTAGATATATTTGTCGACAAAATCAGTCCTTTTATTGGCCACTTTTATAGGTACGTAAGTGAATGTTTGTAATGTTATTTTTTATGTTTGTAATGTTAATTTATATAGATTATTATATTTTGAATTATTTATGAATGACATATAGTGTTTTGGAGATATTACTCTGTAAACTATATTGTATAAATAAAATAAATAAATAAATGTAACTGTAAAAGAAATATAAAATTCGGACCAGTAGTTTTTGAGAAAATCTCAACCTTATTGAGGGCCCCTGTATACTTATCTCTGTCTTCGACGGTACATACCTGTTCAGTGGCATAATAGTAGTGGGCTTTAGTCGACCGGGACCTTATTTGGACACTTAAATACAAAACTACTTTTTTTTCGTGTGGTTTAGTGACCAAACCTATTTGTCAGAGTTATTCAGGCCCCCGTAGGCCTCCGACGTGGCCTAACGACTGATGCCGAGCGACAACAACCGGGACCAACTGCTTAACGTATACTTTCCGAGGCACGGAGGGGCTCAGATGAAAGTGTCACTAGCGGTCACCCATCCAGGTACTGACCTCGCCCAGCGTTGCTTATCTTGTACTATCGTTTTCAACGTGTACTCGCAACTCGACTACGAGCCCCTCAAAAATACAAAACTACTGAAAATTTACTTTGATGTTACATTTCAATTTAGGATAAATTATACTGCCAATAACTGATTTCCAATTTCATATTTGTATCCTCAGTTTTTTCGCCAACGAGCCTATTCAACTAATCGTCTTTCTCTCTCCCACAGCCTGCGACTGCCACCCAGTGGGAGCGAGTGGGAAGACGTGCAACCAGACCAGCGGCCAGTGCCCGTGCAAGGACGGCGTGATCGGGACGACGTGCAACCGCTGCGCCAAGGGGTACCAGCAGTCCAGGAGTCACATTGCGCCTTGCATACGTGAGTGTCCTGGTATACTCACGGAATAAAGATCTTGATCCAATAGAGAATACGAATAGCCATGTGAAGTGGGAGCATCAAATATGATATACAGGGTGAAGCCGAAGGGAGGGTGTTCAGGATTCAGGATTATGAACTGCATGTCTTATGTACCGGCCATATGAACTTTCGGTCATTTAATTTTCGGCCTTATGAGCTTTCGGTCATTTAATTTTCGATGTTTCAAACTTCGGTATTTCGGGTATCGGCATTTTGAACTTTCGGTGTTATGATTTTCGATGTTTTATACGTCGGCCTTATGAAATTCGGCCTTATGATGCGTAACCTCAATATCGGTAGCTGAACAACTTTTGTTCTACGAATAATTATTTGACTTTTCATACATTTCGTCCCGGATTACTTCAAATATGAGAGACTGAATTGTTTAATATGTGATTTATAAATAAAAACTGACTGATTACATTTGCTTATATATTTATTCCAAACTTAAAACTAAAATATCCGGTAAACCTTCGTCAATCAAATAACCCGCCCCTTGTCATACCCGGTGCAAAGGTACCCATAACGCTAGCGGCGTTACCGCGCTGTATAGCTATGGCTAACCTTTGCACCAGGTAGGACCCGGAGCGAGAGTCACAACCCCTCTCTCTAAGGCGACGGCCAATGTATTTATTCCATGAAAAAATGACCTTATATGGAAGTTTTGGTTTCGGCCGACTAAGACCGTGGCCGAAATTCGTTTTCGGCCCTAAAACCTACTTTCGGTCAGACACTATAACCATTTTTTTCTTTTCTAATTAAGTGCCAGCCCATAACCTTTTATGATATTAGTTGGATACTACATTTAAACTCGTCTTTATGTTTAATCTTTATTTAATATTTCGACAAACAACTGCGCCATTACAATTTCGGTAAGCGACCGGAAGCAGCATAGACAATATTATTATAGGTTATAAACCATAGACTAACTAAGCTACGTTTACATTCCTAACATAACCAAGTAAAGTGGGAACATAAATACGACAAACATCCAATAGGTAGCGAATACGAATAGCCAAGTGAAGTGAGAGCGTTACATCTAACCTACTGTTTGTTGTACAGGTATCCCACGCGTGGTGACCGCAGTGCAGGCCATGGAGGCGGTGGAGGGGGAGCCCGGCCGCGGTAAGTAGTAAGTGACCTCATTGCACTCTCGCCTCACCACACCGCATGCAGGCACTCATTCGTGATGCCCACAGCTGGGGTAGGCTTGTACTGATGTAGTATATTACTGAGTACTGATAGTGTACTACTGAGTACTGATAGTGTACTGCTAAGTACTGATAGTGTACTTCTGAGTACTGGTAATGTACTGCTGAGCACTGATAGTGACTTCTGAGTACTGATAGTGTACTCTGAGTTCACTGAGTACACACTGACTGATACGTACAAACGAATACAGAGAAAAGTATACATAGGGTCTCAATAAGGTTGAGATTATCTCAAAAACTACTGGACCGAATTTAATAATTCTTTTACAGTTACATAGTTATAAGTTTTATCTATCTACAGTGAACGAATTCTTGATATAAGTCAAGTAGTTTTGGGGAGAACGTACTACTGAGTACTGATACCGTACTATAAATAGATTTTTTACTACCAATTATTATTTTTAACTTTAATAAAAAGGAAGCTTACGTTCAAAAGTGTTATGATTATTATATGATAATAATACTTAAAATAATAATTATGATACTTATAAAGATTATAGTCTTTGAGTTCCGTTTATAAAAAAAAACTACTACATTTTATTATGTACCTACAAGTATATACACTACTGTAGATGTGAATCATGAATGAGTGCTTATGTTAAGTAACTGTAAGTACGTATTCATTTCAATTGCATTTTTTAATTACATAATTAATAATTTAGAATAATATTATAAAATAATACACTTACAGTCGCTTTTGTTTCTAATTAATTTGCACCTAGTAATTATTTTAAGTTAAATAATTTTAATTTAAAATTTAATTAAAATATATTTTCAGGCTTATTTTAAATCATCTCCATCACAAACTCATGACAATATTGTTTTTTGTTTATCAGTGCCGAAAATGAGGTAACTTACAATTTATACATGTTTGTTAATACTAAAACATTATTATATGCCATAATTTTCCCCGTGCATATATGCACACATATTTTGAGAATTTGTGGCATGTAATTCTAGAATAAGTAAATTGAATTAGTTTTGTTTATTTAAATGAATCTGTAAACGAACTTTTACATCTAAAATAGCTTTGTTCAAATTATAAAGTCAACTGTCTGGGCGTCCTCCCGATTTCACGAAGATATTTGGATCGAAAAGAGTAGAATCATTGGATAAAAAATCTATGGTCCAGCCTCGGCTAACTTCGTCATGGTTTACACAATAATTCGACTCTTCGATCCAAAATCTTAGCGGAATTGGGGAACCCCCGTAGACCCTATGGGTCAAACAAGTTTCGGAGGAGACCACGAATCAGTAAACGTAAAATGGGACCCCAACCTGATGGAGGAATAGGGCCCACCAGGGGTTTTCCTCGTCGTTGTTCTACAAAGGATCTTGCGTATTTAACCGAATGCTGTCAAAACAGTGAAGGAAAACATCGTGACGTGGCTGCATGTCGTGGTTGAAAAAAAATCTAAGGCAAATGCCGCCAATCCTCACTGGGCCCGCGTGGTAGACCCCTCGATGTAAGGAGAAGGAGTGGGGACATAAAATAGACAGATAATGATAATGAGGGCTTTGGGCCAGGTCTAGGAGTGGATTGACACTTTTTTTAGGCACCATACTGGCTGCTTTGGGACAGAATAATGTCAGACCATATGTCTCCTCCAGAAGCCAGCCTTTTCATAGCTCGTGGCTGTCAACGAGCCCAGTTGTCATGTATCATGTTTCATACGCAGCAGCGGATCAGTGCGGCCGGTGCCGCGCCGGCGCACGCACGCTAAACCTCAACAAGTTCTGCAGCCGAGACTACGGTGAGTACTCATCAATCTATACAACAGCAGTCCAGAAGTTATCAATCTATTGACTATTAATGAACACCACCCCTATTCCCCTCTTCGAACGTCTCGAAAATGGCTTTTGGGCCTCCCGTAGAGCCTGATTTTTTTTATTCTGAGTCGGAAAAAGAAACAAGTCAATTATTACAAAACAACAGTTGTTCAGAATTTGAATTACGCATTATCCATGCTCGGTGAATAAATTAGAACATGATGAAAAAATTCTTGCCGTGGGCAGGACTTGAACCTGCGACCTTGTCATTCCGTGACACGCTCTTACCAACTGAGCCACCACAGGCCACGCCACGCCCACCGAAAATCTTCATCGCTTCATACATACTTAAAGGGTATGTTACGCAATTCCATCTATCGGACAATAGTAGTAGTATTCCGACAACCATGTCTAACATTCGGTTAGAAACATGATTTATGATGATGCGCTCCTATTTTTACTCAGAATTTGAATTACGCATTATCCATGCAACAGTTGTTTTACAAGAGTTACTTTCACTCCTGTACTGTTACTCTCACCTCTTATAACGATCCAGTTTAGGTTCCTAAACTGAACCGAATCGCTATTTGCTACAATGACGTTTGACGTCATTGAAGCTATACTGGATCGCTATAAGAGGTGAGAGTAACCCTGCCGACTTCGGAATAAAAGTTCGGGCCTTGAACACCCCGCAAATGTGGGCATGAGCTCGCCGGATCCGATGGGATTGAACCCCGAATTTGGGAGTTAGGCAATAATTATATCCAGCAACCCATCAATTCTGTTAAAATATTTGTGTCAACGATTACGTAAGCAGTATATAAGCTGCTCCGGCCCCAATAACATCGTCTGCTAGCAGATCTAAATATCAGGAGCTCAGGAGGCGTTACAAAGCATCCTCGTGGCCTAGATACTGTCCATCACCACAAATCCTGAAAGCGTATTCGGTGTTTCAGTTATAATAGGCAAGGTGATGGGCCAGTTCAGACGCCAGTTCAGACGCCCCATTCAGCTAAAATCCCTCAGTTAACTTCGTCATGCCAGATTATACCGGTTATGTAATCGTTCGCCTCTGTTCGATCCTAATATCTTAGGAGAATAAGGGCTCAGCTGGCGTTCCAAAACATTCTAGCCTAGATATTCCATCCATCAATCACCATAGATTCTGAGAGTGTATTCCATGTTTCAGTCATAATGGGCAAGGTGGTGGGTCGCGAGGCGAGCGGCGCGGGCGCGGCCGGCGGGGGCGAGTGGACGCGGCTGGCGCTGAGCGTGCAGGCGGTGTACAAGCGCGCGCCGCGCAGCCGCCTGCGACGCGGCACCACGGGACTCTTCGTGCGCGCAAGGGACCTCGCGTGCAAGTGCCCTAAGATCAAGATGAACAAGTGAGCGGTATTTTTTACTTACGATACAAACAGATACGAGCAGGTAATGATACACTACCAGTACCTGAACTAATGACTTTTATTTTTTTTATTTTATTTCTACAGTTCGTCATTTGCCAATGTCATGTTACAGAATATTCAAAATATCATATAGTCTTCTCTTCATTCAGGGGAGTCGCCGTAGCGTCGTCACCCTGGGTATCCGCGTCTTCTTGTCTTCATCCAGAGGAGTCGCCGTAGCGTCATCACTCTGGACGAAGCAGCTCGATAGTCACGATCACTCCCGAGCTCGTAGCGAGACTCTTGACCATAGAGCCAAACTTCATATCCTGCATGAATCCTCCAATAATTTCACCTTACTGTCATTCGCGAACATTTTCTGATTAACTTAGCGTGATAGGAAACACAAAACAACCACTGTAGACATTAAACTGAAAATTATCAAATAATTTCGTAACCGTCGTTACCCGCCATTTATTTAGGGTTTCCAACAGATGGTACACATTATAAACTAAATGACAATGACCATTACTTTCAAAAATTGTTCCCACACAGTTAAAGGTCATAATCTCTTTAATATCTCTTTTTTTTTTCGTTATCTCTTTATTATTACTTTCTACAATTTTGGCTATACGATGTAATATTTTTCACAGGTCATACCTAATCCTAGGAGTGGAAAAAGAGGGAGCCTCGTCAGGTTTACCAGGGTTGGCAGTCGGCGACCGGACCTTGCTGCTGGAGTGGCGCGACGACTGGCACCGGCGCATACGACGCCTGCAGCGACGAGCCATCAACTGCCAATAGCCTGTCAAAAGAAAACAAAAGCAAAGGCAACGAGCGAACGTACAGCCAGCCAATCATTTAAAAATCTAAATGATGAGAAATAGCCAATGGCACAATTCTTGTTATCCGTTCCGTGCAAAATGTGAATTGATGTAGGTAGTTGTTTTAACTATTACTGCCATTTATGTGTGCTGTCTATCTATTGAAATTACGATATCTACATTTAGGATTAACATAAATAGTCATCCATCCGTTGATACTTTGCCAAATAAATCAAATATTTCTTTAAAAAAAAATAACAATCAAATATGTCAGTTTCCTTTCCTAGGATTTCGTTAGTGTACATTACTAAGATTATTTATTTAAATAAATTAACCATAAGACTAATAATAATAAAGCTTCGTTCCATTTCTTGCATTTTTGTATAATTGTTATTTTATATCGAAAAATGCGAATGTTAATATTGTTTTAAGTGCAACTGACGTTTCGGGTGATGCTATCTGTCAAAATCATTTTTTCATTTTATTGAATTTAAATGAAAATTATGATTGACATTTTTGGTTTAAAAATTTTGACAGACCGTTTCACTTTTGTTCACGATTGTACAACTTAGACTTAGGACGTATTTTGATGATCATATGCATTCATCTTCACAAAACATAGTCACAATGGTTTAAAGTACCTCATTTAATAAGTATAATACTTACAATTAAGAGTTATAATGTTGTAAAAGGTAACTTACTTGACGAAATAATCTTAATTTATCGTTTAACCCTTTCTGTCATCATAATTATTATTTACATTTTAATGGCGGCTCTTCGCTTGGCTATTCGTGTTCGCTATTGGATGTTTGTCGTATTTGTAAAATACTTGACGTACAAATAAGACGAATATTTTGTCAAGAATGACAACCACGCATGGCAATTATGACAAATACGCAAATACGAATAGCCAAGTGAAGTGCCACCATTAGAGCTGAACTTCAAAACTGCCCAATTTTATATTATAATTATTCATATTTTGTAAATTAATTTTAAAATATTTTTATCTTGCCAAAGCGTATTTCTTTTCTTTATAATACTTAACTTTGATTAAGTACCTAATTATAACTACTTATTTATTTTACCTCTGATGACAAAATAAGTAGTATCTAAATATTATTAACTTTTTAAAATGTTTCATCTAAGTTTTTTTTAAATAGGTCTGGGTTTAACATTTAATCTTTGGCCGTTTTTTTCATCTACAGCGAGTTTTGCCTAATTAAAGGTATGTACAGTATTACTAGCTTTACTAAGTTAATATAATAATAAGACTCTTTCGGTTTAAAAATATATATAAATATAAATACCTACTCACATAAAAAAAATGACATTGCCACATTTCAATGGAGCTTTGCCCCACCTACAATACTACGTGACCATTTAACCTGTTCCTATTATTTTGTTGGAGACCTATTACAGGTTTCATATTGCATAATCATAATCAGTATCATTTTCTACTACTCTCGCAACTCCTATAGAAGAATAACAAAAACAGTAAATAATTCGCTTCGATTTCTTATTATTATCTGAATTCTTAATGGGGCTGTTTTTTTCGACTCGCTAGATGTACAAAACTTTGTTTTAAACCAATAATTTTAATATATATTTCTATTGTATTTCTTGCAAAACTCATATTTATATAAATCCCGGCACATATTGTCGGACTTAAATACCTTTAAGATATCAAAAGTCCAATCTGCATTCACCAAAGAAAATATTCCAACAAAAGGGGCCTCCATCAAAGTAATCATTTACAATTGAGCTGTCCGCATTATTTATGCTATCTTCTCACCGATGCCTTTCAAGTACAGTTAAGAAGACAATGTTATAAATCATTTGAGTGCACGGTGGAGCGATTCGCTGCAATAACGTTGCAATTGCAATGTACAATTTTAAGGTAATATTTTATTATTATTATAAGCTTGAGACTTTTTTTAAATCAGGCCACAATATGTAATTTTAAAAGACATTGCCACATTTCAATGGAGCTTTGCCCCACCTACAAAACTACGTGACCATTTAAGCTGTACCTATCATTTTGTTGGGGACTTATTTCATATTCTCATTCTTAGGGGTTTCATATTGCATAATCATAATCAGTATCATTTTCTACTACTCTCGCAGCTCCTATAGAAGAATAACAAAAACAATGAATAATTAGCTTCGATTTCATACTATTTTCTGAATTCTTAATTAAGCTGTTTTTTTCGACTCGCAACTTGTACTAAACTTTAATTTAAACCAATAATTTTAATAAAAAACGGAGATATTTTTACATTTATTCGTTATCTTGTACATCATGCGGTTGATGGTTGGGCAGAATCTGACATTGTCATTTACTGTTTTCGAATTTTTTCCTTTACTTATGCTAAAACCTACTAGGCTTTACATAAATCATTAGGCCTGTGTGATCCATGTTTTTTGTTGTTGTGGGAGTTAAGATAAATTCATTGGATGTTACACTGAATCATAAGTAGGTACATTTAGTTCTACGTGTTTCATCAAAAGTTTAAAAACACAAAATTTGTTTCATGAATTATGCCGTGCTCGGAGAACAATTTTAAGTGATGAAAAACTAGCCGTGGGCAGGACTTGAACCTGCGACCTTGTCATTCCGTGACACGATGAAGAATTTCGGTGGTCGACTTTGTGGCCTATGGTGGCTCGTTAGTTTACTCGTTAGTTTAAAAACACTTAAGTATATATATATTTTTTAAACCGAAAGAAAGTCTGTTTAGATAACGTATATAAAAACGATGTAGGAGTTCTTCTTGATGGTACGGATTGTAAAAAGTGTATTTAGTTGTAGATTTATCTATTAACCTGTTTCTAGTTATGCATATCTTTAGATTTGGCATTGATATTTGAAATATATTTTAGGCGCGTTTTTAAACTCACCCTTTTAGTTTTTACTTCCTTAAAATCATTATTAAATGATTAAAACCATAATTAAGATTGAACAACTAAATTATTAATTTAACTACATATTATGGCGCTCGAAAATATATTTCAAAAACATAAAATATATAATGTCTGAACGTACTTGTATAGGATATAGTCGTTTGTATTTCTAATGTATGTAATAATTATGTGAATATTGTTTAATTCTGTTTATAATTAATTTATTTAACAATACAAAACGAGTATTAAGGAGTTCAATTCCTCTATTTCATACATTTGTCGCTCATGCATAATTTTTAATGCTGAACCCATCCAGTACCCATACAATAACTATTTTTTTTTGTAAACCTATAAATTGTCCCACTGGTGGGCAAAGGTCTCCCCCCTCCTCTTCCATACATCCCTGTCCTGAGCCTCTTCCAGCCACCCATCCCTGTATCTAACGATATCGTCTCTCCACCTACGCCGAGGTCTGCCCCGACGCCGGCGACCGTCCGATGGCACCCATTCTGTGACAGTCCGGGCCCATCGGTCCGGCTGCATGCGGCACACGTGGCCCGTCCAGTTACACTTTAATGTGGCTGCTTTGCGGGCCACGTCTGCAACGCCAGTTATCGATCGCAGGGTTGTGTTTCGGACACTATTTACTTTATTAAAACCTAACATAGGTACCTATATAGGTAATCAAGCAACCAGATTCGAACTTATATTAACAGCAGAAGAACTAAACCATGATTCTTCTTCTTGCAGTGCCTCTCCACTAATGAAGGCTCCGCATATCTCCCTCTGTCTGGAGGAGTTGGTACCTCTCGTGTCTCTGCACGTGGCCGAGATAACCCACTATTCTCCTCTTGATGGTGTTCATGAGTTCCTGGAATTTACCGGTGCGTCGCAGGACTTCGACATTCATGACTCTCTGGGCCCAGCTTATCCTAAGCATCCTACGGTAACACCACATTTCAAAGGCCTCTAGTTTCTTGCGAAGATCTTCTTTTCCGATCCAAACTTCGCTGCCATACAAAACTATCGGCCAGATGTAACATTGGAGTATTCCTGTTCTAAGACTGCTCAACCCTTGATAAATTAACTTAATCTAGGTCCATGGAAAATACTTATTAGTAACTAGGAACATTCTAGGAGTTCAATATTAAAAGTTATGTTGTGCAGATATCATATTATGAAAAATTGAGGAAGGTTTAATTAGGAATGGCCTAGAAGTATTCTTTTTTCTTTCGACATAGAAAATCTTACATACACTGGGTACTGATTATTATAACTAATAATAATTGGTATAGATTGACAAGCTTCAATAGGTTTTTTTTTTCTAGATATAGTTCCATAATCATCTTCTCCATATCCAGATTACTTATTATGAGAAGGTAATCATTTTTGGAAACGACATTACGTCGTTTCTTATTTTTATTGAAAGAGATTTTATTTTATTTAACTTCTTCCAAAATTCACAATAATAAAAACAACACTGAAAATATGTTTTTAAGTGTAATTTGAATACTTAAAAAATTAAGGCCTACCTACTTGCGCTTCCGTCGTGCGACTGTCAGTAGAAATAAAAATTAACCGTTCTCTTCGTGACTGTACTGATCGCAATTACATTAGCCTAATAATTAAAATACACTTTATAGTTATTATTATTTATAATATAAAATTAGTAAGGAATGTCAATTGAATTAAGGTATGTGCACAGTATTTTTAGACAAACCATAGACAAAATTCAAAATGGCCGTTTGATTAAAAAGTAATAAATTGTCTATGTTTTGTCTAAAGCGTGTTGGTAGTGTATTTGCATTGAAATCGAATTGTGTTTTTATGATACCCAGCTCCTGTGATGTAATAAATGTTATTGGTTATATTTATTTAAAAATAAAACTACATTAATATACGAACTTTTGGTTTTTTAATGCCCTTAAATCTATAATTAAGTATTTATCTATTTATTTCATCAAGTAAAAAAATTCGCCACACCCTTGGAGGTAGCTCAAAGTATAATTTTAATGGGGCAGACATTTGCTTTTATACATTTGAATTCTATTGAAAAAAATTGACATACAAGAGGGGAGTCAGTCGGGGAATTTTTACAATAAGTCAAGTAAGCGACCCCCCCCCCCCCCCCCCCCCCCCTATACCCTATTTTTTCAATCGTACAAAACTAAGGCATGTTCCACACTATCAAATTAGCACGTAGTCCGAATAAACTCTCCCCGCAGACAATAAAACAAATATAACGCGTCGACTGACAGCCCTAGCATCACGTACGCCATGATTTCCCCAGGGTTGCCGCTGCTCAGACAACGGTATATGGGAAAGCTGTAATTTTGTGATGGGGTGTGTCAGGAAAAGACGTGGTGCGATATTAAAAACAAATTACGTACAATATACTTATTTTTAAATAATTTACATTCGAAATTTAACTTTGATATAAAAAAGTAAAATTTAACTTTGTTATACTTAAGTATAAAAAATATATAAAAATAGCTTTAAGCAATTATCGTATCGTATTAAAATGTTATCGTTTCCACATTCTTGAAACAAATGTTAGTATAATAATTGCTAAAAAGGTATAAGTACCTATTTTCATGAAGCACTGATCATTATTTTGTGTCAATAAAAATCTTAATTTTTTTATTTTTATATAGCAAGTATCTTGTATTCCTGTTTCGAAGTGGCAATAACTCCCAAGTGTCAAACAACCTGAAAAAAACGTTTAATTTCTTATGTAGTTAAAAATTACTTAACATATTTATTTATTTAGAATAATAATAACGTATTCTTTGTAACAAAAAATATACTTAGGAGATTTCACTAAAATATGCGAATAACGCCTTTAAATTCAAAGTGATAAAAAAGTGAATTTTACAAAAAAAAAAAAGTCAGGAGGTATTGGCTCTTCGCCGTCGACATGCCTCTTGTAGGTACACTTATGTTTTCGATTGTACATTGCCGACCTGGGATACGAACCTCCGTAACGGCAGCCCAATGTACTAACCACTGCACTCGAGCTCTCGATATCTATAACTACGATAAGATAACAAAAATGCAGGCAACATTGCATTTGGAATTGAATAAAACATGACTGCGTCGGATTACATTCATACTTTCCCTATGGAATGTACCGACGATTGCCGCAGTATACGCATGTCACAGTAAGTACACACAAAAATAAAATAACATGGGACCTTATTCTTGAAGGGCTGAGAGATTCTGCACCGACTCCAGTAGGTAAGGTGGGAGTTTTGTGCATTGTTCGCTGAAGTAGCGCAGCAGGGTTGCCGGCTGACAGCTCCACTGTTGCAGGCTTTACGACACTGATATGCTTGTATCCGTCCTCATACCCATTTACGCTCGGGTTCCTTCGGTAGCGGGCAGTTGGCGAGACGTGCTCCACTGTCTCGTCCTCGTCAGCACCCTCTGCACAGAGGACTATCAGTCACATAGTGTGTAGATGCTTGTTTAGATGACAATGTACGGTCAGTACACCAACTAAAGTTCTTAGGTTTGGCCGGTTCTGTTTTATGAAATAACTTGGGACCTATACCGGTATCATTGTTAATAAATTGCCCCCCAGACGATATACATCTGATTTTTTTTAAATATTCCAATGATTAATAAATAAAACAAAACTAACTACGTCTAAAAATATACACATTACTTATAAAATAAAATAAAACTATCACGGTTTGTATACATATTAATTCAGTCTACTCGTGACCATGATGGCTGCAATGCTGTCGAAATATCGAGACATCAATAATAAATGTTTAACACGGCAATTCCCGTTTTATCTAATTAATATAAAATAAAACTAAATACTAAAGAACGAACACGTCGTCAAGATCCCCGTTCTGTGGCATGCTGCCCAGGACGCCGGCAGCATTTCCTCGCTGAATCGCAATGCTCAGCCGCTGAGCGAGGTAGCTGCCAGCCCTGGGATCGCCCGGGACATGGACCAACCGGGTAGACAGCTCGTGGATGAGATGTTTCGAGTAATAAATATTATATATAATTTACTATTCCAATTAAACCTCAGAGATTCCAATTACCAGAACCTTTTGCACCTTATAGGTACTATTATTTCTTCTGTCCTAATGGCCTGCAAAATATGCCGAGTTAGAACATTAATGAAAATGTAAACTCAACATATATGTCCAAAATTCCTACAGTTTTGAGCACAAGCTTAGAGCTAGATCGCTCTTACTATTGTCAAAATTGTAAGAAATCTTATAGTTGCAAGATCTCAAACCCGGCTCGTACTGAAAACTGTCTAAGCCGCCTCTCTGTACCTGAATGTACTGTGTGCGAGTTGCGAACATTGTGCGCGGGCGCAGCGCCCGATCACGACGCACAATCGCACTGTATTAGGCCGAGATTCATATGTAGCGATTCCAGAGTAAAGCATGGTTAAAATATTAGTAACCATCAGTATAAGATAAGTAGACAGTAGGTACATAATCACGGTAGGTAGGTACATAGATTGCGGTCCGGACATATTCCATCGAAACCTTTTGCATTCTTATGCTGTTATTCATAAACTTAGTTAAACCTCACTTCCTTTGTTAAAAAAAGGTTAAGATAGAAAGGGACAGGGGGCCTAAACGGTGGCGTAACTTTGAATCACGTTTATGAATAAGTTGAATCTCCTAATTGCGAAGATTGTGGGACCAAGGAAGACTTGCAATATTGGAGTGTGTCCGTACGCGACAAAAAAAACATATTATTAATAGTTTAGGTTTATGTAAACTAGATGTAGGTATATTCAATGACTATTAATAATAATAATAATTTTATTTACGAATGACAATGATTCATTATTTGTTAGTAGAGTCTTATACACTATATTAGTAACTAGCCTAGGACATGCAACGTCACACATTTTTTTACAATACGGCAGTCGTATTTGCCGGCTATCATTTGCAGGATCTAAAAATCTATTATCTAAAAAAAATTGGGATTGTTTTTTTGTAAAACGTACCTATTATTTTGGGGGAAAAAGTTATCAATTAGAGGAAATTTGAAAAATCCATCTGGCAACCCTGTGTAGGCTGGCCCTAACTACAGAGGTACCTTACCACGTACCACTTACCCCATAGACAAATAGGTACAAAAGACATTGCCACATTTCTATTGAGCTTTGCCCCACCTACAAAACTACGTGACCATTTAGGCTCTGTATCTATCATTTTGTTGGGGACTTATTACAGGTTTCATATTGCATAATCAGTATCATTTTCTACTACTCTCGCAACTCCTATAGAAGAATAACAAAAACAATGAACAAATCGCTTCGATTTCTTAATATTTTCTGAATTCTTAATTAAGCTGTTTTTTTCGACTCGCAACTTGTACATATAACTTTAATTAAAACCAATAATTTTAATAAAAAAACGGAGATATTTTTACATTTATTCGTTATCTTGTACAACTTGCGGTTGATGGTGGGGCAGAATCTGACATTGTCATTTGCAAGCGAAAAATGTCAAACGATGAGCGCAATAGACGAAGCAGGGGTGCCATATTAAATCCATGTCGATAAATCAAGGTTACGCGTGTCGCGAAGCAATATTGCGCTCATGTGCGGGAAGAAACGGGCGCTCTCCTGTTACAGGTCTATGGGGTGAGTGGTCTGTGTACTTTACCTACCGTGACCTCTAGCGCAGGGCACAAACCGGCCGCACAATGGTCCTATAATAACTTTCTTTGTACAAGTACCCACATTTACAACTCTCCACGCACTTTGTAATCACGCATTGTTGTTCCAGCATTAGTAGTATTTATGTAAATATTTCGTGATTCGGTACATGCCTAGTCTATTCCCGCTTCCACCGAATGCCACTCAATGCTGAAATGACAATGCCAGATTCTGCCCCACCATCAACCGCATGATGAACAAGATAACGAAGAAATGTAAAAATATCTCCGTTTTTTATTAAAATTATTGGTTTAAAATAAAGTTTTGTACATCAAACGAGTCGAAAAAACAGCTTAATTAAGAATTCAGAAAATAGTAAGAAATCGAAGCGATATATTCATTGTCTGTCTTTTTTTATCATTTTCTACTACTCCCGCAACTCCTACTGAGTATGATTATGCAATATGAAACCTAATAAGTCCCCAACAAAATGATAGGTACACAGCTGGTCACGTAGTTTTGAAGGTGGGGTAAAGCTCCATTGAAATGTGGCAATGTCATTTTAAACTCTATTAGAAAGGATTATTTTATTTGCACAATTATGAACAGATTCAATTATTCAGTTCATTCACAATTGCTAATTGCCGCAGCCTAGACTATACCTGGCCCGTGGGAAAATTGTCAAATAAGTACGTGAAGAATTTTACATCTCTCTGAATTGGTGCACTAACATGTATAACAAATGGTACGGTTTAAGATAAAGGTGTACAGGAGAGTTATTAGGGACGAGATTTCAAAAAACTACTTGAACTATGGCAACAATTCTTTCACTGTTAGATAGATAAAAGTTAAAACTATGTAACCCCTGGGGCAGTAGCGGATTATCCTAAAGGCAAACTAGGCACGTGCCTAGGGGCGCGAGGTCACAAAGGGGCGCGCACGAAACGCGTCTAGTTGACTAAAACCCAAAATAAGTACATATTTAGTACTTACTTACATAAAATACAAATGTCATAATATAAAGCTAGCTTTCAGTGTTTTTGTGATTCAAAATCCACATTTAGAGCTTCCTAAGAGCGCCCCGTCTACTTCATTGCACCTGCATCGCCAGATTCCATAACAGCAGTTGGTAAGATATAAAAACCGAGGGGCGCCGGTGAGGTGGTAGACTAGGACGCTGTCGACATTTAATCCGCCTCTGCCCTGGGGGTCTGGACAGGCACTGCCTGAAAACCAGCGTCCCCGTCGTGCCTGGCACGGCTGGTACATTATGCTGAGGCAGCATGCCTATTCCGGCGTTGCACACCACCACTAGTTTTAAGTATACATGTATATTTTATAGTTTTTGTGTTTGTATGGTGTGCTGTCAGAGTAAATGTAGTTTCTTTCTTTTCTTTCTTTCTTTCTTTCTTTCTTTCTTTTTTCTTTCTTTCTAACTGTAAAATAATTACTAAATTCGGCCCAGTAGTTCTTGAGAAAATCTCAACCTTAATGAGGTATACTTATCTGTTTTCGTGTGTACAAATAGGAGTATTCCATTTCAAATAGTTCTTAGATTGTGATTGTGCCGCGGTGCCGTTAGCGCGTGGGCGGTCACATTTACTATGCCATTGTGTTTGATGAACCGGGCACATAGCGGATTCTCCATCATCATCAGCCCGTATCAGTCCACTGCTAGACATAGGCCTCTCCCAAGGCAAGACACTATAGACCCTGGGTGTTCGCGCCGCACTCGCCCCACAGACATATGCTGGACACCATGCTAATGAGACTCCAGGCGGCTCATGGTGCCCTGGTACTTTTAATGATATTTAAAGAACTGGGTGGCTCAATGGACTTGCGATACGGAGGTCCCAGGTTCGAATCCCAGCCAGGTCAGCCATGTAGGAATGAGTTATCCTCGGTTTTTTCGACGGAATAATTTACGTACATTTAACGAGTGCTCTCAAAACGGTGAAGGAAAACATCGTGATGAAACCTACAATGCCGTAGAAGAATAAAAATTCTAAGGCATGTGAAATCCGCCAATTCGCACTGGGCCCGGGTGGTAGATCATGGCCCCAGCTCCCTCTATGTAAGGGAAGGTCTGTGCCCGAGCAGTGGGGCAATATAAATAGACTGATGAGGATGAAAAGAGCTGGGGCTTCTGATCAAGTGGAAATCAGCAGGTTGAGTGAGACATATAGAGACTCCTATATAATTATCCATGGTATCCTGGTTCTCCGCCTGAAAAATCTTTTGCGACAATCAAGTAAAGAAACTCGTCGAATTGAGAACTTCTTTAAATTTGGAAGCAAAAAACAGCCCACTGTACCATCCGAAAGGCCTATTCACACCGTACGTGCCCGCCGCCGGTCACGGTACGGAACCGTGACGCATCACACGTCCGTGACAGCCTCCCAACGAGCCGTGGCGACGGCACCGGAGGCTTCACGGGACCCCAGAGGATAATAATACGCCTATATTTGCGAAGAGCCTTAGAGGGTCGAATAAAATGTAGGTACCTAAGACTCGGCGTGTATTCATAAATGTGATTTAAAGTTACACTACCGGTTAGGCCTCCTGTCTCTTTCTATTGTAACCTTTTTAATGAAGTGTGAAAGGGATATCCGCCTGCATTTTGGAATGGCGGATTGATTTTTATTCGTTTAATTTTTTTTTTTAATTTATTGTTTAATGACATCTCACTAAGAATATTTTTTGTTTTGTTATTACAAACTTATATTCGCAGATGATCAACTAATCAAACTTATTTTATGACAAAAACAATATAAAAAATACTTACTTACTCATAAATAAAAAATTGAGGCCAAATCACTACCCTGCGGGAGAGTGCCCAAAAGGCTGGCGACGTTACCTCGTTGTATAGCCAGCGATATACGCTGGCCGAGGTAAGCGCCAGCCCTTTGGTCACCAGACGAGTCAATTAGGCGCGACGACAGTTCCTTGAACAGTCGCCGCGCCTCTGGTCCCCATGGCCCCATGGTCTCTACACCAAACGGCACAAATATGTAGCTCTCGCTGAGAGCCGCATATTTGCGCCGCTTGAGGCTTTCCGCGGCGCCGGCCGCCGCCCCCGCCGCCCTGCTCGTGAACTGCACATGAGAGGGAGCCAGTGTGTCGACGCAGGTAGCGTCCCACACTAGCGTCCTCCCATGCTTCCACGGTATGAGCGTCATCCCGTCGGGCCTCTTGCCATCGTCACGTGCAATACCGTTCGGCTCCAAAATGGCCGGCACGTTGACGGTGGCAAAGGCCCTCCGGATGACATCATTGAGGGCGGCATGACGGGACAGGCGTCCAGCACTGCGCTGGCAGGAAAGACCATGGACATATATGACATCTCATAAAAATACATTTAAAATCTACTTTCCCATCTCAGGCGAAACCACGTATGGTTTGTATGCCGATGGGGAGTTCTAATTTATAATATAATATGTAAATATATTACACGGAGTCACCAACCTCCACCAGAGGACGCGCGCGGCGTCCCTCCACAGAGAGGCTTCAGCTCCACGAGAGACACATCTCCCCAACCCCCGGCACCAGCAGCGCGCTGCAGACGCGGGTGGCCGCCCCCTGCACTATACGGTGTAGTAGCACGGGTCGCCCCCGCGCCTACAGCACGGCGCCGGCGTCGCCCGCGGCGGCCAGGTAGTGCGCCTTAAGCTCCCTCCCAAATTTAGCCCTCTGCAGGTAAACACCCCGCACGTCCTCCGGCAAGGCGTTGATGATTTTTGGCAATATATATTTATAGTTTCTATCTCCGTATACATTATTATTATTCGGTAGTTCAAAATGATTTAAGTTGTCTAGTATTCGTAAATTTGCACTTCTCTTTGTTTCTATTAGTTTATCAATTCTATTTACATGAATACTCTAAATAACTTGACATTGGCGAAAGTAGAAGCCATTCAAATAAAAATAGAATAGAATAGAAATGTAAAAGGGAGGGTTCCGGATTCTTTGAAAATCGCGCGAAACGACATTAACTATTTTTTGGTGAAAATTCTAATTAAATAGTTTCCGTGGTATTTAGTAATTAATGATCACGTTAAGTTAATCAGTAGATGTCCGCGAGCGTTTCTATTAGTTGGAGTGCTCGAAAGAAGTCATGTTTGTGAAGTTTTGTGCTCTTAGCAGGGTTTCCTTGTGTAACTCGATGATTGCGTGGATCGTCGAGTTATTTAGTTTACAAAAGTATTACACAAGGAAATATGCATAAACATTATTATAGTCATTTAAATATAATAATACCCTATGCAGTTGGTTGTAAGAAATCGCTGTTAGCGAAAAGACCGCCAAAATTGTACCTACGTGCTAAAGTGGATTTACACAGACCACTTGTATTTACTTACTTATAATACTCGTTATTTACAACTCTTAACAAATGTTATAAGTTTCGCCATCGGGCAGGTGTTAGTAAAACATTATAATTTATTCCGATATGAGTTACAATGCGTCGGCCAGCAAACAGAACCGCGTAAGTCATAATCTGCAAATTTACAGGAAAGAAAGAGATTAATGGGCAGAATCTGGCATTGTCATTTCATATTATAAAGTTTTTTAACTTTATAATATGAAATGACAATGCCAGATTCTGCCCCACCATCAACCGCAAGATGTACAAGATAAGGAATAAATGTAAAAATATCTCCGTTTTTATTAAAATTATTGGTTTAAAACTTGTACATTTAGCGAGTCCAAAAACAACCTAGTTAAGAATTCAGAAAATAGTAAGAAATCAAAGCGAATTATTCATTGTTTTTGTTATTCTTATATGGGAGTTACGAGAGTAGTAGAAAATGATACTGACTATGATTATGCAATATGAAACCTGTAATAAGTCCCCAACAAAATGATGGGTACAGCTTCAATGGTCACGTAGTTTTGTAGGTGGGGCAAAGCTCCATTGAAATGTGGTAATGTCTTTTACAAGTAATTAATTTCATTACCTATTGTTTTATGTATCACTACATGAAAATATCGTTCACGTATTGTTTATATTAAATTCAATTTATTTAATTGCATTCACGTGTCGGAATGTACATTAATGCAGTAAGTATTAGGTCTTAAAATAATGACATATGCACATTGATCTCCTATAAACAATTAGATACACAAAGGTCTTACTAAAACAATTTTAAAAACGTCCATATAAGGGTCCATTGTTAACGTCCAAATAATGTCCAATAAAGCAAATGAGGGTCCATTCATCCGTTTGGACCTTCTTTACGCTCGAACATTTTTAGAAGGCAGACTGTGTATCTAGTTGTTTATAGGAGATCAATGCATATGCACCCTGTAGTCAAATCTCTATATTGCATGTAGGCACGTTTTGTACATTTTTGCACGCCAAAATATTTTTTGAATTCATATTTACAACACTTTGCAAGGAAAAGGTGTCAACGCTGAGGAGAAATAGTGGCAAAAAGCTTTGAAATGGGAGCATCAGGTATTTTTTTTACCGGCGACTTAAGATTCTTAGGAGGATTCTTGGTGCAGTGAAAAGGGAGGATGGAAGCACAAGGGCTAGAAAAAATCAGGAAACGAGGATCTGGTGTCGGAACCAAACATCGGAGACAAACGCTGCCCGACTCCGCTGGCTCGGCCACGTCGAAAGAATGGGAGACGATCGTGCGGCGAAGAGAGCATACCTGGGACGACCGGTCGGGCGACGTCCAGTCGGGCGTCCTAGATATCGCTGGAGGGATGAAGACGAGAGGGATCTGGGCCGACTGCAGGTGCCTGCAGTCGTCTCCCATTCTGTCGACGTGGCCGAGCCGAGCGGAGTAGGGCAGCTTTTGTCTCGCCGATGATGTTTGGTTTTTTCCAGCCCTTGTGCTTCCATCCTCCCTTTTCACTGCACCAAGAATCCTCCTAAGAATCTTAAGACACCGTTAAAAAAAACCTGATGCTCCTATTTCAAAGTTTTATGACAGTTATTCTCCTCAGCGTTGGCACCTTTTCCCTGCAAAGTGTTGTTAATGTAAATTCAAAAAATATGTTGATGTGCAAAAATGTACAAAATGTGCTTACTTGCAATGAAGAGATTTGACTACAGGGTGCATATGTCATTATTTTAAGACCTAATGTACATTCTGACATGTGGCGTGATACAATGCTGAACAGCAATGACTCGCGTATTCTCGTTTCAGAGGCCAATACCCACTTCGGATCGCTGAGCCAGCGAAGTAAGTCTATTACCGAAATGCTTGAATCTGACAGCTAGATAGAACCGCGCTTAAAAACATCCATCTTCTTCTTATGGTGCCGTCTTCTTACGAAGGTTGGCGATCATTATGGCAATGACAATAACAGAGACCTGGTACTCTTGCCGTACCATTGGCGTAAGTTCTTGAGCCATGATATTCTCCTTCTACCTGGCCTTCTTCTGCCCTGGATCTTTCCTTGAAGAATCAGTTGTATAAGATCGTACTTTTTATTCCTCATTATGTGACCTAGATACTGGAGTTTCCGTTTTTTAATGGTCTTAAGAATCTCCACCTCTTTGCCCATTCTCTGGAGCACTATCTCATTTCGGACTCACTGTACCCACGAGATCTTCAGCATTCTTCGATACACCCACATTTCGAACGCTTCCACATCCATATGGGAAAAACATCCATATGGTATCAAAATGTCGAAACCGTCAAATTTGGACTTACGTGTTGTTTGCTAGCCGCCAATGGCGTAATGCCGTGTTTACACTGGCTTATCAGGCGGAAGTGGCGATTGGGACATTGTTTTACAAGATCAAGAACTGGTTGAGTTATATTGACACCATTGGGGGCGATTCTAGATAATATAATAAGTAGGGTTCATTTTTTCCTCTTGAGGAACAAACCTTCCCCCTTCCGGTTCTCTTGAAAATGGCGGGAGACGACGGTTGCAAAATTATTTGAAAAATTTTGTTTTATTGTCTACAGTGGTTATTTTGAGATTAATATCACGTTAAATTAATCAGAAAATGTTCGCGAGTGGCAGTATGGTGAATTTGTTGGATAATTTGAGCAAGATCTGGGGTTTCAAGCTTTAGTCAAGAGTTCCCGCTACGGGCTCGGGAGTGAACGTGACTGTCGAGCTGCTTCGTCCAGAGTGATGGCGCTGCGGCATCTCCTCTGGATGAAGACAAGAAGACGCGGCTACCCAGGGTGAAGACGCTGCGCTGGAGGAAGATAGAAGACTATTGAATATATTTAATTTTCTGTAACATGACATTGCCAAATGACGAACTGTCGAGTCCAATAATAAAATAAATAAAATAAACTTCCCCCTTCCAGAATCTCCCTATGGAGGCTTTGAAGGAGTGTACACAGCCTTCTCTAATGCCACACGACACGTCGGTAATTAAGTAAACAGGCTAACGAACGCTGCTACGTGACCGCCCGCTGATTGTATTAACGTTAATTGCGTTTAGGTTAATCAATAGCAGCACCGAGGGGATCTTGAGAGCAACCACTATGTTTACGATTAGATTTAGCGGCTGTGATCTCTCCTTTTTTTAGGGTTCCGTAGCTCAAGAGGAAAAAAGGAATCCTTGTAGGATCACTTTGTTGTCGGTCTGTCAAGACCTATATCTCAGAAACGCGTGGACGTATCAAAATTGAAATTAATACCCAATACTCAGGTCTGCAACCTCATGCAGCCGTTAAAAATTTAAACTTCTACGTCAACCCAATCAAAACATATGGCCGCTTATGTCGCTTTTTAACGCATATTTGTATGAAAACGCGAGAAAATCAAAACCTATAGGGTACTTCCCGTTGACCTAGAATCATGAAATTTGGCAAGAAGCTAGGTCTTATATAACAAGTAAAGGAAAAAACTAAAACCTAAAACTGTAATTTTTAATTAAGTATTATTAAAATTTATTATTTTTTGTAATTACAAACTACGAACAAATATAATAAAACTAAACTACTTAAAAATACATTAAAAACTAAACTAAAAATCTATCTAACTAAAAACGTTCTAAATAACTTGGCCCTCTTGGGAGGGTGCCCATCACGCTGGCGGCATTCCCGCGCTGGATGGCTAGGCTCAGCCTCTGCGCGAGAAAGCCGCCAGCACGAGGGTCACCCGTCGCCTCCCTCAGGCGCTTGCTGAGCGTGTGCTCTCGGGCCCCACGGACCAAGTGTCTCGACGCCAAAGGGGACAAAGTCGTATTGGGCGCCGAGACACCTGTATTTGCCCCTCTTAGCGCGCTCACGAGCCTCGGCCGCCGCGCCCGCGCGACTGGCGGTCGCCGGAAGATAGGTCGCAGCCAGAGTGTCGGAGCACGTAGCGTCCCACACCAGGGCGCGACCATAATTACAAACTTATATTTGCAGCATGTCGATGTATCAGTATCGAAAACGAAAAGATAAGTTTGTCCCTAAATCTAGTTTATCTTTTCGTTAGAGCAAAGATGCATTTATACACTACCCTGTTTTCCAAAAACAGAACGCCATAGTTCTCCCATTTCGCCATTCCCAATAATACCGGCATTACTACGTCTATCGAACTCAGCGGTCGGTCGGTGAGCGAAACCGCGTAAATCCCTGAGCGACTAATCGCCGGGCGATATCGGCGTGAGATATAAATCACCGGTGAATTAGTGCGATAACATCCCTAGGGGGCGTGCTAAGGGCTGACGACCGGTAGCATTTGTTTATATTGTCTATAGATATCGAATTCCTTGATTAATTGGTTCAGAGATAAACAATAACTTCGAAAAAAGTGGTTGAACTATAGATCTAGTAAATGAAACAAACCGGCCAAGCGCGAGTCGGACTCGCGGACCGAGGCTTCCGTACAACGCAACTTAACGAAAAGATAAACTGTAAGGATGTAATCCGTCAATCCGCACTGGGCCCGCGTGGTGGATCATGACCCGAGCTCCCTCGATGTAAGGGAAGGTCTGTGCCCGAGCAGTGGGGACATAAAAATGGATTGATGATGATGACGATATTAAATAAAACTTGTCTTGGCAGCCCTAGGACGGGAGCCGTTTAGTAAAAACACAGTAATCCAGCGCTAATGACGTATTAGGCGAGCTCCTCTGTTCGTTAACACGTTTTAGTGCGCCATTCGGTTTTTTGCGTTTTTCGTCGTTAGCACACTTTGCCATTGGACCGAGCGGGAGTTTAGCGAATTTACTGAAAATTGACTTTGCCTTTGCAGTAGCTTCATCTTTTGAAAATACGCCAATCCGCACTGGACCTGCGTGGTGGATCATGGCCCGAGCTCCCGGGCAGTGGGGCAATTTAAATAGACTGATGATGATGATAGGTAGGTGTCTTCGTTTTAAACCATAGGTATAGGTACCTTTTGAAAATGGCGGGAAACGACGGTTGCGAAATTGTTTAATAATTTTCATTTTAATGTCTACAGTGGCTATTTTGTGTTTAATATCACGTTAAATTAATCAGAAAATGTTCGCGAATGACAGTATGGTGAATTTATTAGATTATTTGTACCAAAATCTGAAGTTTCGTGCTAAAGTCAAGAGTCCCGCTACGAGCTCGGGAGTGAACGTGAATGTCGAGCTGCTTCGTCCGGAGTGATGACGCTACGTCGGCTCCTCTGGATGAAGACAAGAAGACGCGGATACCCAGGGTGAAGACGCTACTGCGACTCCCCTGGATGAAGACAAGAAGACGCGAATACCCAGAGTGATAACGCTACGGCGACTACTCTGGATGAAGACAAGAAGACGCGGATACCCAGGGTGAAGACGACACGGCGACTTCTCTGGAGAAAGAGAGAAGACGCGGATACCCAGGGTGACGACGCTACGGCGACTCCTCTGGAGGAAGAGAGAAGACTATGATATATCTTAAATATTCTGTAACGTGACATTGGCAAATCACGAACTGTCGAGTCTATTAATAAAATAAATAAACCTATCTGATAGGTAAGTGGATGATAAAATGTCAATTATGTATACCGTCTTTTCTATCGCAGGAACCAGAACACGATGATATATTATCATTTAATTGAAAGCCGGCCCACAATAGAGCATATAATTTCTAGTTACCACATGAAATTGTCATAGTGTAACCGGCGCATGCGCCATTGTACGCTTTTGACATACATTGTGAACAAGGATATAATACAAACTAGGAAATTGAACCAAGAATAACCCAAGAACGCAAGAAATGCAAATTAGAACATGATGAAAAAATTATTGCCGTGGGCAGGACTTGAACCTGCGACCTTGTCATTCCGTTCACGCTCTTACCAACTGAGCCACCACAGGCCACGCCACGCCCACGTTTATCCACGTGTTAAATCATAAAACCGACATACATTTTTGTGAAGTTAACATAGGTTAGATCATTGGACCTAGACGCGGAGGTCCTGGCGGCGGTCTATTGGAGAGACGCGGAGGCCAAGCAGAGGGGCGTCCGCCCACCTCCGGAAGAGATGAGAAGATGGCGAGAGCGGGGCCGGGACCGTCTCTTCCGGAGGTGGGAGCAGAGGTTGGGGAACCCGACTGCCAGCAGAGAGTTGGTGGCCGCCATTCGGCCAGTCCTCAGGGACTGGGTCGAACGAAAGCACGGGGCTCTCACCTACCGCCTGACACAGGGCCTCACGGGACATGGTTGTTTCGGCGAGTACCTGTGCCGGGTGGTCGGTAGAGAGCCCACGAAGGCGTGCCACCATTGCGGGGCGGCGGAGGACACGGCGCAGCACACCCGCGCCGTGTGCCCCGAATGGGAGGAGCCGCGCGCGGCGCTAGTCGCGGCCATCGGGGCGGACCTCTCGCTGCCGACCATCGTCCGCGCCATGGTCGGCAGCGAGAGAGCGTGGGAGGCGGTGCTCACATTTCGTGACACCGTCCTGTCACAGAAGGAGGCGGCGGAGAGGGACCGCGAGGACGACCCACAGTATTGGTAACTGAACAACTTTTGTTCTACGACTTTTCGAATAAAAAATAAAGATTCATAATTCCAGTGAATCCCGTGTCACTTCCAGACTTACCGTCTCTCTTCGTGAGCTGTGAAGTCGCCGCTCGAGCGCTCGCCATAAATCTGCGCGCGCGCACCATTGTCCATTGCGACCGCCTGCCTCGGCTAGAGTTGGATTCACAATCGGAAACATCGCTACAAAGCCACAATATTGGTATTGGTATCATTTTAGCGTTTCACAAGGGATGTGAACTACAACTAGAAAAGAGCTGATGATCTTCAAACTGCTGAACAGCACTCTGAGCCAAGTGGCGCAAAGTTATAGAATTAAAACTATAGTGAGCCATTACTACAAATTATTACACAGCTCAACAAAAAAAACATTTTTTGTTGTTGCCCTGGACATCTTTACGGATTTATATAATTTGAACTACACAGTTTACGAATATATACTTGAAAGTACTGAATTGGCTCTGGTTTTTATGATTTTGGCATATCTTATATTTAAAATAAGTCGGCTACATAGAACACGACTTAATAAATAACTCAAGAATCTCTAGTTAAAATTCGCTTGCTGCGCATTGACATCGCGTGACCCTCTCTTCGTATATATACCCGAGAATTTAGTTTTTTGAAGAGATCCGAAACAAAGTGAAAAGTTAAAAGCCATACTATGCGATGGCCCTCAAATTCGGACATTGATGAAAGATACAAACTTTATACAGGTTATGAATGACTCTGAAAGTCAAGCTTGGAGGGCTTATTGGTGGTATAAAATTTTCTAGGTTACTATAAAGCATTAAATTAGCTTCAAGATTTTGGGGGCGAATATGAGCATAAAGTTGCACTTTCTCCATAGTCACCTGGATAGAGTTCCTGATAATCTGGGAAATTATAGTGAGGAACAGGAAGAGCACTTCCACCAGGACCTAAAAGTAATGGAGGGACGTTATCAGGATAGATGGGACCGTCACATGATGGCAGATTACTGCTGGTCTTTAAAAATGGTTTGTCCCCAAAAAATCGTAGAAGAAAAGCTTATAAAAGATGTTTCTATGAAGTATAATATAGGTTTTAAGTTTTTTTCTTTCTTTTCACTCTTATGTACATTAATTCAACACTGAAACAAAACAATTTAATAATATTTTTCAATAAAATTTGGATGTTAAAGAATATACTTGTTATTTCTTTCTCATACTAACTGCTTTTGTAGTGTAATATGCAAAATGAAGATTTAAAAAAATCCAGAGCCAATATTCAAAAATCATAAATCATATTATAAACTGTGCACATAAAACTATTCGAAACCACTTTTACATCAAGGGCAACAAAACCACTGTTGACCAGTGTTATATATAAACGAATATCACTCACGTATATTGTTGAAGTCGGCAATTAGACCGACAGTTTCGACCGATTTCGACGGTCTTTTTCAAGGTGAGCGCGCCACTCCCGCGTCGCCGGTGACGTTTCTTCGCGCACTACGGATCAGCGCCTATTCGGGATTCGGGCCCCCAAGTTTGGACATAGGCCTCCAGCCTCCTACATACTTTTCAAAAGACATTGCCACATTTCAATGCAGCTTTGCCCCACCTACAAAACTACGTGACTATTTAAGCTGTACCTACCATTTTGTTGGGGACTTATTACAGGTTTCATATTGCATAATCATAATCAGTATCATTCTCTACTACTCTCGCAACTCCTATAGAAGAATAACAAAAACAATGAATAATTCGCTTTGATTTCTTACTATTTTCTGAATTCTTAATTAAGCTGTTTTTTTCGACTCGCAACTTGTACATAACTTTAATTTAAACCAATAATTTTAATAAAAAACGGAGATACTTTTACATTTATTCGTTATCTTGTACAACTTGCGGTTGATGGTGGGGCAGAATCTGGCATTGTCATTTGGCGATCTTACGCCAGTCTAGTCCATGTGTGACCAACCACCTGCACTATGTCATCACACCGTCTCTTCGGTCTTCCGCGCGTTCTCGGAACATCAAATCTTATCGGTAATCTGTAAAACATTTATTCTCACGCTTCAGAATAAACAGACCGGTCAATTTGTCCGGCGCGCGCGCAGCCGTCTGCCGATTACGAATTATTAACTGCAATTACACGCGTAATTACGATAATTATAATTTATGAGCCGCCGTTACGTGCCGACAGGGACAGCTTTGAAGTCACGTCATGTAACAAGAGAGCTAGGTGAGGGTAGGTTACCTAGGACACGCAACTAAGGGTCCCTAGGCCCCTATTAATAAATCACTCTCAGCTCAAAAGTCAATAATTTTTTCATCATGTTCTAATTTATTCACCGAGCATGGATAATGCGTAATTCAAATTCTGAGTAAAAATAGGAGCGCATCATCATAAATCATGTTTCTAACCGAATGTTAGACATGGTTGTCGGAAATAATACTACTATTGTCCGATAGATGGAATTGCGTAACATACCCTTTAAGTATGTATAAAGCGATGAAGATTTTCGGTGGGCGTGGCGTGGCCTGTGGTGGCTCAGTTGGTAAGAGCGTGTCACGGAATGACAAGGTCGCAGGTTCAAGTCCTGCCCACGGCAAGAATTTTTTCATCATGTTCTAATCAAAAGTCAATCTTGAGAACGACCCCAAGATGGCGTTCCTATTAATAAAAGTAACTTAGGTGCGCGTTTAAGAATCGGGTATCACGTGAGTAACGCCGTATTAATAAACAAAACTCAGTTCTCAAGAGAACTGTCAAACTCACACTTGAGAACGTATTTGCTGATTGCAGGCGAACCGCGACTTGAGAAAGACATCACGTGATACGCCCTCAAGATTGGTTTATTAATAAATGACATACTTGAGAGTGTATCAGCTATAAATATTTTTGGGGAGATGTAATATCAAGCTCATAGTTTTCGGATTTTTACCTTTACTTGCGCTATAAGGCCTAGCTTCTTGCCAAATTTCATGATTCTAGGTCAACGGAAAGCACCCCTATAGGTTTCAGTTTTTTTGCTTTTTCATACAAATATGCGAGAAAATGCGACATAAACAGCGATATCTTTTGATTGCGTTGACGTAGAAGGTTGATTATTTCACGGCTGCATGAGGTTGCAGACCTGAGTATTTGGTATTAATTTCAACTTGATCCGTCCACGCGTTTCTGAGATATAGGTCTTGACAGACGGACGGACAACAAAGTGATCCTATAAGGGGTCCTTATTTTCCTTTTGAGGCACGGAACCCTAAAAACGACTGCATCATTACTTTGATTAAATGCCATTGCCACATTTCAATGGACCTACACCTACAAAACTACGTGACCATTTAAGCTGTACCTACCTATCATTTTGTTGGGGACTTATTACAGGTTTCATATTGCATAATCATAATCAGTATCATTTTCTACTACTCTCGCAACTCCTATAGAAGAATAACAAAAACAATGAATAATTCTTAATTAGGCTGTTTTTCTCGACTCGCTAGATGTACAAGACTTTGTTTTAAAGTTTTTAAACCAATAATTTTAATAAAAAACGGAGATATTTTTACATTTATTCGTTATAATGTACATCTTGCGGTTGATGGTGGGACAGAATCTGGCATTGTCATTTTTATAGCCTACATTACATAGGCTATAAAACAAATAAATGAATAGTTTTTATATAAAAATATTTTATGCATAAACTCACTTCTCACTAAAGAGCATTGTCGTGTAGCCCCCAGGCTTAAAAACCTCGCCAGACCTCTACATTATAATAAAAGTGGTTATTTCAAAACAATGTGAGGAATGGTAAAGCTACCAGTATCGATCCGGTTTCATAGAATCTTTCTTTTTCACTCCTCAGCGTTGGCATTTCCTTGCAAAGTCCAGTGAATTTAAAAAAAAATTTAATGGCAAATATACCTATAAGTTGGAATTCTCTTGAAAACGGCGGGAAACGAAACGACGGTTGCAAAATATTTGATAATTTTTGTTATAATGTCCACAGTGGCTATTTTGTGTTTAATATCACGTTAAGTTAATCAGAAAATGTTCGCGAATGACAGTGTAGTGAATTTATTGGATAATTTGAGCAAGATTTGAAGTTTCAAGCTTTTATCAAGAGTTCCCGCTACGAGCTCTTTGTCTGTGACTTTGTGCAAGTATCACGCCATAACTATTGAAGGGATTTTAATGGGAGTTTCACTAGGAGATAGCTGAAATATCCGGACAGCTCATAGGCTTATAAGCCATGGCGGTAGGTATGTGATGTGGAAACAAGGATCCAGAGAGGAAGATCTGCCTCCTGATCTCCGCCATCCTCTCCATCCTCCTCCACTAAGCAAACGAAGTTGCGGGGTACAGCTAGTTATAACTATAATTATAACTACTAAATACATAAGTAATACCTATTATAAATATCTAGATACATACCTACCAATAATTATAACAAACTTACACAAAATACATAGGTACAATAAACTTACAAGCTTAAAATACATTGGAATCGTTACCAGTGTTCATACTTCTTCTTCTTGCAGTGCCTCTCCACTCCTGAAGGCTGGCCGTCAGCTCCGCATATCTCCCTCTGTCCTGAGCCAGTCGGAACAGCTCTTCGACGCTGGCTATCGCTGTCCACTCCTTTATATTGCAGAGCCACGATTTCTTCCTTCTGCCAACCCGCCTCTTCCCCTCAATCTTGCCCATCATTATGAGTTGGAGGAGTTGGTACACTTTTCTCCTCTTGATGGTGGTCATGAGTTCCTGGGATTTAGTATTCATATATGGCGCTGCGGCCAGCACAGCGGAAAACCTCAAACGGCGCAAATATGCAGTCCTCGGGGATAACTACATATTTGAGCCGTTTGGGGTGGAGACGCTGCGACCATGGGGGCCGGGAGCACACCGCATCGCTAAAGAACTATCGCGGCGCCTGGTCGAGGCATCGCGTGACCAAAAGGCTGGCTCATACTTCGCCCAGCGCGTTAGCCTCGCTATACAGCGGGGCAACGCGGCCAGCCTTTTGGGCACGCTGCCAATAGTGGAGGACCTAGGACAAGTTTTTTATCTCTAATTTTTATATATATTGTTATAGTTTGTTTAATATCCCTAAATAAAGCAAAATTTTGAAAAAAAAAGTATTCATACAGCTTCATCTAAACCATCTCATTGTTTTGACAGCCTTACATTCCCAAGGAAGATAACATAAGTTACCAAAATACAGTACGTAAAGTTACCAAGTACAACAAAAACCACTACCTAAGTAAGTTTCGAAGTTATGTAACAGAGTGAAATTGTTTTTCGTAAATAAACCAGTCAATTTTCCGCAATAAACCGGTGCAGGCCCCAAATAATGAGCTACATATTTTTCCCAGTTCACCCTCTGCCTGTGGGGAGACTCAGCCTTTATTGTGGAAACATACGGGACGTTACAGCGTCACTAGCCGCTTGTCCAGTAGCGGATTATCCTAAAGGCAAACTAGGCACGTGCCTAGGGGCGCGAGGTCACAAAGGGGCGCGCACGGAAATAAAAAATAAAAATGTCATAATATAAAGCTAGATTCCGACTCTGGTAAAACCTGCGTTTTCACGCCAGGCATTGGACCCATCCTCGCGCACTGGACACACCTGCACACGGCGGGGTGAGGGGCGAAGGGTGGGCGAGAACCTATTTTTTAAAAATTTTACTTGTTTTTGTACCTACCTACTAACATTAGTTTGTAAGTCATTTTATTGTATTTTACTAACATCTATGGATCATGTCCGAAATAAACAATTTTTATTTATTTATTGTCACGATTTCGCTAATAATGTCGTTTTCAGTGTTTTTTGTGATTCAAAATCCACATTCTTCCTAAGTGCGCCCCGTCTACTTCATTACACCTACATCGCCAGATTCCATAATAGAAGTTGTTAAGATATACAAACCGAGGGGCGCCGGTGAGGTGGTAGCCTAGGGCGCTGTCGACATTTAATCCGCCTCTGCGCTTGTCCAAGACAAGTGGCATTGATTTTCCGTAACGCTAGTAGAATAGGAAGATAAATGTATTGGTAGTTTGCTAATAACGAAAAAGTAATAGTAATAGGTACGTAATTTTCCTTGTCTATGCCAAAGAGGGGCAGACAAGTTATAATAAACGGTAAAGAAACACGTAGTTCTTATATCATCCATGTGAGAAAATAACATAAATTAATTTTGCTAAAAAAACTGTGCCGATTGTTAAAATCACTTTACACTTTCATAAGAGTGTTTTTTAAACTAAACTGCCTATTTCTGGCAGATGTAAAAATGTTCCCTTTCCCAAAGTTAGATAATAATAATAATAATTATTTATTTCACTGGTCCATATATTGTTAGAATTGCTTAATGTTAGTAAACAAAATTGACCTCGATAAAATAAAAAAAACGTCAAAAACAAAAAAATAGCCATACACTTCTAGAACTGTTAAAGCTATTGCACTTTAAAGTAAACTTAAAAACATTGCCACATTTCAATGGAGCTTTGCCCCACCTACAAAACTACGTGACCATTTAAGCTGTACCTACCTATAATTTTGTACCTATACAGGTTTGCTATTGCATAATCATAATCAATCAGTATCATTTTCTACTACTCTCGCAACTCCTATAGAAGAATAACAAAAACAATGAATAATTCGCTTCGATTTCTTACTATTTTTTGAATTCTTAATTAGCTTAAAACTTTATTTTAAACCAATAATTTTAATAAAAAACTGTAATATTTTTACATTTACTCGTTATCTTGTACATCTTGCGGTTGATGGTGGGGCAGAATCTGGCATTGTCATTTAAAGTGCGTACACATTATTAGTGAAAGAATTTTCAAGTAAGTACTTAGTTTATTTTATAGAAAATCTTTATTTAAATGAGGATACACTTTTATTTACCGTAATCGTCGCGGACCCGCCAACAAAACTAACCCGTGTGTTATCTAAATGTAAACTCCCTCGCGAATGTAATCGCTTACCTCGTTGGAATCGTCGTAATCACAAGACTTTATCAAATAAATGTTACATTTCTCCAGTTTACTCAAAATCACGGGTTAGATTGTACAAGTCAAGCAACGTTGGATGATGTCTGTACTTATTATTATTATTTATTTTATTAATAGACTCGACTGTTCGTCATTTGCCAATGTCATCATCATCAGTCTATTTATATTGCCCCACTGCTCGGGCACAGACCTTCCCTTACATCGAGGGAGCTCGGGCCATAATCCACCACGCGGGCCCACTGCGGGCTGGCGGATTTCACATGCTGTAGATTTTTTTTTCTACGACATGCAGGTTTCATCACGATGTTTTCCTTCACCGTTTTGAGAGCACTTGGTAAATGTACGTAAGTTTTTCCGTCGAAGAAACCGAGGATAACTCATTGGTACATGGCTGCCCTAGCTGGGAATCGAACCTGGGACCTCCATATTGCAAGTCCATTGACCCAACCACTGAGCCACCGAGCTCATGTCATGTTACAGAAAATTCAATATATTCAATAGTCTTCTATCTTCCACCAGGGGAGTCGCAGCAGCGTCTTCACCCTGGGTAGCCGCGTCTTCATGTCTTCCTCCAGAGGAGACGCCGTAGCGTCATCACTCTGGACGAAGCAGCTCGACAGTCACGTTCACTCCCGAGCTTGTAGCGGGAACTCTTGATAAAAGACAACATTGTTCAATAACAATGTGACGTCATCCAGTCATGACATCATCGCACTGACGGAAACGTTTCTCGTGAGCTCCGTGTGCGACGGCGAGCTGTTCCCCGCCGGGTGGACGGTGTCGCGCCGCGACCGCGCCGGAGACGCGGGCTGGGGCGGCGTGCTGCTCGCCGCCAGGCACCCGTACACACTGCGCACTCTCACCGACGTAGACGGGCTCACACCCGATAAAGAACTATTATTCTCTGTGGTCGGTTGGAAGAATGTAAAAATTTTGTGTTGTGTTGTGTATTTACCGCCTAATTATAATGACGAACAATATTTAAATGTTTTGACATGTATCGAAAATGCTATTTGTAAATATTCTGACATGGACGTAATTATTTTAGGTGATTTCAATCTCAATTCTTGCAGTGCGAACGTAAAAATGCAATTTTCTTTTTTTACTGACTTTTGTAAATTGACTCAATACAATAATGTATTAAATTCGCATGACGGTCTATTGGACCTCGTACTGAGCGGAGTAGCGAGCGAGCGTGTGTCGGTGTGCGGCGGTGCGGGTGCGGGCGCGCTGGTGCCGGCCGACGCGTACCACCCGCCGCTGAGCGTGCGCGTGTCGTTGCCGCGCGCCGCCGCCCCGCGCCCGCGCCCGCCGCCGCCCCCGAGCGCGCGGCCGGACGCGCCTCCAGATTGGAATTTTGACAAAGCGAACTTTAGTGCACTATATGCGGCATTAGCCGACTTAGACTGGTCCGACCTGCTAAATATTAGAGATGTCGATTCTGCAACGGAGATGTTTTACAAAATGTTTTATGCATGTTTAAACGGACATGTACCGGTCAAGAAACGTCCTACATATACGAGTCGCTACACGTATCCCTCTTGGTACACCCCAGATATTATTGAGAATATTAAGTACAAGCATTTTCATTTCGTTAGGTACAAATGTGAAGCTAACGAGTTTAACGGGGAAATGTACAGGTACTACAGGTCGCACGTTAAAAAGTTGATTACCAGGGCGCACCGACAGCACATCAAATCCACCGAAAAGCAAATTATTGACGATCCTGCAAAGTTTTGGAAATACGTCAAGGATAAGCGGAAGGACAGAGGGCGTAGTGGGACATTCACGTGCGACGGTGAGGAGGTGGAGGGCGCGGAGGCGGCCGCCGCGTTCGCGCGCTACTTCAGCTCCGTGTTCCAGCGCGAGGTGCCGCGGCTGGACGCGGCGGCGGCTCAGCGCGCGGGCGCGGGGGGCGACGCCGCGCGGGTCACGGTCGAGGCGGTGGACGAGGCAGACCTGCGGGCCGCAGTGAAACGCCTCAAACTGCGCTCGGCATCCGGGCCGGACGGCATCCCGTGTTTTCTCGTGAAGGACTGCGTGAGTGTTCTGGAGTTGCCCCTGTTGTACCTGTACAATCTTTCTATTGGCGAGTCGGTCTACCCCCAGCGCTGGAAAACCTCCAGGGTGACTCCGGTTCCCAAGACTGGCACCAGCACTGAGGTATCCGATAACAGGCCTATTGCGGTGCTGTCGGTCTTCGGTAAGCTCTTTGAGTCCATTCTGGATCGTCGTATTAGCCAGCAGGTTGGTTCTGTTCTGGATGACTGCCAGCATGGGTTTCGTAGGGCTCGGTCGACCACCACTAATCTCGTAAACCTTGTGGATTATGTCGCTACCGAAATGGATGCAGGTCGGCAAGTCGATGCGACCTATTTCGACTTTAAAAAAGCGTTCGATTTGGTAGATAACGACATTCTACTCGAGAAGTTGGCACTGGTAGGATTTGCTCCCAAGCTCCTACAATTTTTCTCGAGCTACCTGAGCAACCGCTGCCAATTCGTTCGAGTGGGTGGTCACGAGTCCGACGACTATTACACTCGGTCTGGAGTCAGCCAGGGAAGTACCCTGGGACCCACTTTGTTTTTATTGATGATAAACGACTTGCCGAGGACCGTGAGCGCTGCCAAGTGCCTTATGTTTGCGGATGACTTGAAGCTGTGCCTGGGGGTCGGTGGTGATGCCGACGTCGAGGCCCTGCAGAGGGACATCGACGCTGTGGCTGAGTGGAGCAGTGCTAACAGATTGCCTTTCAATGCTTCCAAATGTAAGGTCATTACGTTCTCGCGCTCCCGTGCCCCTATATGCGCTACTTATAGCTTGCCTGATGCCCCTTTGGCAAGAGTGAACGAAATTCGCGACTTAGGACTAACCCTGGACTTCAAGCTGGACTTTCGAACTCACATGACCAATGTTTGCAAAAAAGCAAACAAAACACTAGGTTTCATTATGAGAGTAGCTTCGCAGTTCGGGGATGTCAGTGTGGCCAAGGTTCTGTACAATGCGTACGTTCGGAGTACACTCGAGTTTGGCGCTATCGTGTGGGACCCTTACGAGAGTAAGTACTCCCTCATGATAGAAAGGGTCCAGCGAAAGTTTGCGCGATGGGTGTATAAGCGGACGTACGGGTACTACCCTTTCTTGTACCCCTCGCTCTTCGTATCGGGAATGGTAGGCTTGGACACACTATCTCTGAGGCGGAGACTGCTGCTTGTAGTGCACTACTATTCGTTGCTTCACAACGAGGTCGACAACATGTCTGCCTTGGAGCGGATGTCGCTGCAGGTGCCGCGCGGCGGCGCGTGCGGCCCGCGCTGCGCCCCGCGCCTGTTCGCGCGGCCCCTGACGCGCACGCGCCGCGCACGCAACGCGCCCACCGCGCGCGCTCGCTCGCTGCTCGGCGATATGCTCGCTGCGCGCGAGGACGTAGATATATTTGTCGACAAAATCGGTCCTTTTATTGGCCACTTTTATAGGTACGTAAGTGAATGTTTGTAATGTTATTTTTTATGTTTGTAATGTTAATTTATATAGATTATTATATTTTGAATTATTTGTGAATGACATATAGTGTTTTGGAGATATTACTCTGTAAACTATATTGTATAAATAAAATAAATAAATAAATAAATAAATAAAAGCTTCAAACTTCAGATCTTGCATAAATAATCCAATAACTTCACCGTCATTCGCGAACATTTTCTGATTAATTTAACGTGATATTAAACACAAAATAGTCCCTGTAGACGTTAAAAGGAAAATTATCAAATAATTTCGCAACCGTCGTTTCCCGCCATTTTCAAGAGAACCTTGTATGTTATAGTTTTAATTCTAAAACTTTTTAGGTTATTAAAACCGGCCAAGTGCGAGTCGGCTGTCTGACTCGCGCACCGAGGGTTCCGTGCAACTTCACCATAACATTTGCTCTAACGAAAAGATTAACTAGATTTAGAGACAAACTTACCTTTGCGTTTTCGAAACTGATAACTCATACATCGACGTACCAGGCGTCAACTGTAATATAAGTTTGTAATTAAAAAAATATATATTCCGTGATGGAACCCCAAATTTACAGGTTTTTTTTCCTTTACTTGTGTTATAAGACCTAGCTTCTTGCCAAATTTCATGATTCTAGGTCAACGGGAAGTACCCTATATTATATAGGTTCTGGTTTTCTTGCATTTTGTTTTGATATTTTGTTGCGTATGCGCTATGCGAAACGAAAATCTAAATGATAAATGGGGGGGAAAAAAATTTTCATACCGACCGAGACTATGGAGACAAAATTCACGATCTGGGTACAATATCACGGTGGCTCTGTTGGAATAGAGTGCCACGGAATGGCGAGGTCCAGGGTTCAAATCCCGGTCGTGATGATTTTTTTTTCTCCATTTATCATTCTTGCATGTTCCTACAAATATGCGAGAAAATGCGACATAAACAGCGATATCTTTTGATTGCGTTGACGTAGAAGGTTGATTTTTACATGGCTGCATGAGGTTGCAGACCTGAGTATTTGGTATTAAATTCAACTCGATCAGTCCACGCTTCGTTCGTTCGGAACCCTAAAAATTGTCAGCAAAATTTAATTTCGCTATTTCCTGTCTGAATGAA
Organism: Tachystola acroxantha; assembly: GCA_963506565.1. Classification (NCBI taxonomy): domain Eukaryota; kingdom Metazoa; phylum Arthropoda; class Insecta; order Lepidoptera; family Oecophoridae; genus Tachystola; species Tachystola acroxantha. The sequence continues at coordinate 12,560,453 of OY735882.1, read as the reverse complement.
CTAATTGATTGGACCTGTTCATCATTGTGAATTAAATCCGATCGAATGTGCGATCCGATCGAATAATGTGAAAATAACTACGCAATAATCACAGAAAAGCTTAGAATGTAGTAGTTTTTATTTACAAAATAAGACACTTGATTTGGGATTCGGTATAGGTTTGCTTTTCACGCATTACCTCAAGCGGTATTAAAAGGTCGCCACAAAATATCACAGCAGTTACCGCGGCTACTGGGATATAAAGGTCCCTCGAATTATCGTCGTCATACGAAATTAACGACTGTGAAATCGCAAAGATCCCTTTAAGATGTGTGTCCATTGTACTTCCGTCATCCGGCACGTTTATACGAGAGGTTTAGAGATGCATACATTAAGCGTCATTTTGATTTTGTACATAGTGAAGAGAGCTCGTAGCAACCTACGAGCTCTCTTCACTATGTATTACTCCATAACAACTTATGGAGTAGACTATAAATAGGTTGCTGAATTAATTGGATTTGGAATTAAACCACTGAGATAATTTAGAGCCTTCATAGAGCCAGCTAGCGCCGCCAATCTTAAAAAAAATATCTTCCAATATAGGTAATCAATTTTATTAAAAAAGCTATTTACAAAATGTTTATTACGATAAATACTATTTTTCAATATACAATACATGGCATAATTGCTACATGCTAAGTTGTAGTTCACAAATGTGCCAAAAACGGCCGTTTTCGCAATTATGCGAACTACAACTTACCGACATTGAATCACGTTATAAATAAGCATTTAAAAAATAGTATTTATTGTAATAAACATTTCGTAAATAGCTTTTTTAATAAAATTTATTAAATTGGAAGATATTATTTTTTTTAGATTAGCGGCGCTAGTTTGCTCATGGAAGGCTCTTAAGATGTGTCCACTGTACTTCCGGCATCAGGCACGTCCATCCGAGAGTTTTAGTTAGACAGAGATCAGCCCCGGTAATAGGACCGTTCTCAAAACGATGAAATTATACCATGTCATGTCGCGCCAAACAGAGACGCCGCTACACCAATGCCATAGCACTGTCCCTTTCACGGCCGCTATGACATGGTATGATTTGATCGTTTTGAGAACCGTAATAGCCCCACTGATGCAGACAACAAGCGTTATTTTGTACAGTCGAAGACAGAGATAAGTAAAGTAGGGTGCCTCAATAAGGTTGATATTTTCTCAAGAACTACCTACACGATTCTAATAATTCTTTTACAGTTACATAGTTTTAACTTTTATCTATCAAACAGTGAAATAATTTTTACAATTGGTCTAGTACTTTTTGAGATAATCTCAATCTTAAAAACTCTCCTGTAGACCTTTCTTTGTCTTCGATATATATAATATGTACAGGAGGAGAAAGGTGTACAGGAGAGTTTTTAGGGTTGTGATTTTCTCAAAAACTACTTGACCTATTGCAAAAATTCTTTCACTGTTTGATAGATAAAAGTTAAAAGTATGTAACTGTAAAATAATTATTAAATTCGGTCCAGTAGTTTTTGAGAAAATCTCAACCTTATTGAGGTCCCCTGTATACTTATCTCTGTCTTCGACTGTACTTACTGCTTTTTGGCTATTGGAAAAATAATACACCAGCACTAGTAATACACCAGTGAAGTGTTACGTTATACCGTAGAGAGGTCGTTTGTGGTTTTTTTCTATCGAGCGAAGTTTGTCCAATCGTGTACCAGTATTCATCAGTCTCTAAATAGACACCCCAAGATTGCTATTATATTTTTTCCAGACGTTTAATTTTAGTAGTTAATGCCGTAGCCTTCATAGAAAAACCGAATATCTTACTTAAGTGATTTGATTTGATTTTAAAAATTCTTTATTATGCATGATTTTAGTTATAATAACAAAATAACACTTAAGTAACAAAGTTATAATGATAGACATAATAATATTAAAACTACACTTTATTATTATGGTATTTGGAGACTCTTTAACATTATATTTTTATAAAAACTATTAGTTAAGTTCTTGTCATAATTTTTGTTTGCGAAATTATTGTTCTAATTTTACTTGTATCATGTTCTTATTTATAGAGCTTTAATGTATAATAAAAACAATTATTATACATTCTTAATTAAAGAAAACTTGTATCATCATTGGGTACAATATACGATTTCGTAAGTTGACAACCAACACAAGCATAAAATTAATCTTACTTAAGGCCTCGTATGCGCGTATTTTCAGTTTTTCGATGAAGGCTACGGCACTAACTACTAAAATTAGACGTCGGAAAAAAATATATAGCAATCTTGGGGTGTATATTTAGGGACTGATGAATACCGATACACGATTGGACAAACTTCGCTCGATAGAAAAAAATCGCAAACATACCCCTTCCATGACATTTAAAATTAAAATTATGTCTAAACCGAAATAGTTATTCATACGAAATATATATCAAAATGTAGGGTATTATAATCACGAGACCTTGTTTTAAAAAAATCTGATTTTTATTGGCGTATTTTAATTTCCCTGCCAAAATTCATCTAAAATCAATAAAAATACAAATATGGAGTCACTGTGCCGCGCTCTTCATTCCGCCGCTGCGGGACATCTTCTGTCTCGCGCTAGAGTTTGACAGCTCGCCGCCCCTTAAGTAAAAATTGTCACAACCCTGCTCGGTCTACAACGGGTACAACCGTTTTCGTACCGGACGGGACTGTGGACAAACACTCCTGGAGTTTAGGGCCGTGACTGCTCACTTGGCGTGCTTTTGGGGTAACATTACCTCCGCAAATGTTATTGTCCGTCCGCTCTCTACATTATTTGTACCTTTTCAGTATATGCCAACTTGATTTTACTCCGGGGCAATGCCCTTCACAGAGGGATATTTATTCTCGGGGTTGCCTGTCCAAATAGTGAGGGCAATCTTTTTCAACTAAAATATGACGCAAAGGCTGTCCATGGCCATACAGCGCGGTAACGCCGCTGGTATTACCTTTGCATCGGGAACGATCAGAGGGGGCTTATTCGATTAAGTTTTTAGTATTATAAAATAATTAAATAAATAAGAAATAAGTAGATATATTCTAAAATATTAAATAGAGAAAAAATAACATTGCCCCATGTGAATGGAGCTTTGCCCCACCTACAAAACTACGTGACCATTTAAGCGGTACCTATCATTTTGTTGGGGACTTATTACAGGTTTCATATTGCATAATCATAATCAATATCATTTTCTACTACTCTCGCAACTCCTATAGAAGAATAACAAAAACAATGAATAATTCGCTTCGATTTCTTACTATTTTCTGAATTCTTAATTAGGCTGTTTTTTTGATTCGCTAGATGTACAAGCCTTTGTTTTAAACCAATAATTTTAATAAAAAAAACGGAGATATTTTTACATTTATTCGTTATCTTGTACAACTTGCGGTTGATGGTAGGGCAGAATTTGGCATTGTCATTTCGCCATGACTGTGATTCGAATTAGGGACCTCGCTATTCCGTAGCACTCTCTTTTTAGGGTTCCGTGCCTCAAAAGGAAAATAAGGACCCCTTATAGGATCACTTTGTTGTCCGTCTGTCAAGACCTATATCTCAGAAACGCGTGGACGAATCAAGGTAAAATTAATACCAAATACTTAGGTCTGCAACCTTATGCAGCCGTGAAAAAATCAATCTTCTACGTTGACGCAATCAAAAGATATGTCTGTTTATGTCGAATTTTGACGCATATTTGAAAACGCAAAAAACTCAAAACTAGGGTACTTCCCGTTGACCTAGAATCATGAAATTTGGCAAGAAGCTAGGTCTTACAGCACAAGTAAAGGAAAAAATCCGATAACTGTAAATTTGGGGTTCCATAACGAAATAAATATATTTTTGTAATTAAGTACAAACTTATATCTGCAGTTGACGCCGGTTTTATTTAAATACTTAAACCGTTATTTAACTGAATCAAGATATAAACCACGGTGTTAGTAAACTACATAATATAAAAACTGTATAAAAGAAAAATATTTTTCAAAAAAAAGAACCTCTTACAAAGACCTACCTCCATTGTTTTTCCAGTCTTTTGTCTTTCACCCAAACCAGCCAGCGAAGATCCTCACTTCGTCACTTGTTTGCGGTTTTTAAGTAGTTATTTAATAGGGCAAGAGGGGGTTGGTAGTTTTTCTTATGTTGGTCACATGTATTCTTGCATGGTGCTTGAAGCGCCCCTGTGTAGCTAAAAGTGCATTGTTGACGTCAGTCGAGATATTTCCGATAAATTCCTAGCGTTTTGCATTGATCTCCTATAAACATCTAGATACACAAAGGTCTTACTAAAACAATTTATAAAACGTCCAAATAAGGGTCCATTGTTAACGTCCAAATAATGTCCAATAAAGCAAACGAGGGTCCATTCATCCGTTTGGACCTTCTTTGCGCTCGGACATTTTTAGAAGGCAGACTGTGTATCTAGTTGTTTATAGGAGATCAATTGTATCTAGTTGTTTATAGGAGATCAATGATTGATCTCCTATAAACAACCAGATACACAAAGGTCTTACTAAAACAATTTATAAAACGTCAAAATAAGGGTCCACTGTTAACGTCCAAATAATGTCCAATAATGCAAACGAGGGTCCATTCATCCGTTTGGACCTTCTTTGCGCTCGGACATTTTTAGAAGGCAGACTGTGTATCTAGTTGTTTATAGGAGATCAATGATTGATCTCCTATAAACAACTAGATACACAAAGGTCTTACTAAAACAATTTAAAAAACGTCCAAATAAGGGTCCATTGTTAACGTCCAAATAATGTCTAATAAAACAAACGAGGGTCCATTCATCCGCTTGGACCTTCTTTGCGCTCGGACATTTTTAGAAGGCAGACTGTGTATCTAGTTGTTTATAGGAGATCAATGGCGTTATGCGATCAATTTCCTTTACATAAACTGCACAGCGTTATTGGTTCCATTTTCGAAATTATAATAGCGAGAGGCTTTTGAAAATAGCGGGAAACGACGGTTGCGAAATTATTTGATAATTTTCAGTTTAATGTCTACAGTAGTTGTTTTGTGTTTAATATCACGTTAAATTAATCAGAAAATGTTCGCGAATGACAATATGGTGAAGTTATTGGATAATTTGAGCAAGTTCTGTTTCAAGCTTTTATCAAGAGTCCCGCTACAAGCTCGGGAGTGAACGTGACTGTCAAGTTGCTTTGTCCAGAGTGATGACGCTACGGCGTCTCCTCTGGATGAAGACATGAAGACGCGGCTATCCAGGGTGAAGACGCTACTGCGACTCCTCTGGATGAAGATAGAAGACTATTATATATTGAATTTTCTGTAACATGACATTGGCAAATGTCGAGTCCGAACTGTGGAGTTCATTAATAAAATAGATAAGTAACTTAAATTAAAAAAATATATCTTCCTCCAGAGGAGTCGCCGTAGCGTCGTCACTCTGGACGAAGCAGCTCGACAGTCACGTTCACTCCCGAGCTTGTAGCGGGAACTCTTGATAAAACCTTGAAACTTCAGATCTTGCTCAAATTATCCAACAAATTCACCATACTGTCACTCGCGAACATTTTCTGATTAATTTAACGTGATATTAATCACAAAATAACCACTGTAGACAATAAAATTAAAAAATTTCAAATAATTTTGCAACCGTCGTTTCCCGCCATTTTTAAGAGAACCGCTCACTCTCCATAGACTGAATTTTTAACGTATAATCACGTTGTTAGCAACGTGTTAACTACATACATCTACATCGCGCTAGATATCATTAGATATCGTTACGTAGATATTGCCAGAAAGCGTTCGCAAGCGCCATTAGCGCTGATCAATCACGGGCCACGTGCAGCTGAAGGCGGGTGACGGCGCACGCTGGGCTTTATTAATGCAGCTGAGGTCAGGCGCTTCTGGTTGCAAGTTACAGCTGGAACATCTTGCTGTCATGTCATGGGGCACTTCATTTGGCTATTCGTATTTGCGTAATTGTCATAATTGCCATGTGTGGTTGGTATTCATGACATTTTCGTCTTATTTGTATGTACAGCTAACAGCAGATCAAGTGTAACACTTTGAACCTCAGTAAGGTTCAAAGTGTTACACTTGTAACTTGTCGTCTGCATCGTAAGATTTAAAATCGTACTGCAAGTCCATTGATCTGCTATTGTCCGTACGTCAAGTACCTATTTGACAAATACGAAAAACATCCAAAAGCGAGGTTCTCTTGAAAATGGCGGGAAACGACGGTTGTGAAATTATTTGATAATTTTCCTTTTAATGTCTACAGGGACTATTTTGTGTTTAATATCACGTTAACTTAATCAGAAAATGTTCGCAAATGACAGTACGGTGATGTTATTGGATTATTTACGCAAGATCTGAAGTTTCAAGCTTTTAACAAGAGTTCCCGCTACAAGCTCGGGAGTGAACGTGACTGTCGAGCTGCTTCGTCCAGAGTGATGACGCTACGGCGTCTCCTCTGGATGAAGACATGAAGACGCGGCTACCCAGGGTGAAGACGCCACTGGGATTCCTCTGGAGGAAGATAGAAGGCTAATGAATTTTCTGTAACATGACATTGGCAAATGACGAACTGTCGAGTCCATTAATAAAATAAATTAATTAAATTATCCAATAGCGATCACGAATAGGCAAGTGAAGTACCGCCATAATGTCTATAGTCTGGTCTGGTACTAGGGTGGATCCATTCGGCAAATACTGATAAAGTTATTTATTTATAAAACAACAATAAAAATTAATAACAACTATTATAATATTTACCTAAACAACCGGCCAAGTGCAAGTCAGACCCGCGCATCGAGGCTTCCGTGCAACGCAACTTTACCCCTAATAGGCCAGTCATTAAAGGAGTTGACCCTAGCAGTAACTCCTCTATCTATGAAATTTGGCACAGTGATAGAGTACCATATGTAGATTGGAATTGACATAGTATCCAATAATTTGTAGAAACGGAAGTTAGGTATTTTCAAGGTCAAACTTAAATTACGTGGTATCAATTACAGGAAAATTGCTCTATCCAAAATTCTTTTTTTACAAGTTCTAGTTACCTATAGGCATGTGTTGACAGAATATCCAACCATATTTCCATATGGAAATATAGATATTTTAATAAAATGTGTTTTTTTGCCGTAATTTCCAAGGGATAATTACTCACTCCAATTTCTATTTAATTATGTATTTAAAATATTACTTTCGAAAGTAGTTATGAATATCCAATAAAAAATCCAGACCGAAAAGCGTTATCCAGAAATTGACGAAAAATGGGGGTTTCCAAAAATGCTCAGCCCGGTTTTTCTTGTCATTATGAACAGACTATCTTATTAAAACTGCTTTTCAAGTTTTCCAATAAAAAATGCAGGCGAAGCACATAAATATCAAAAAGAGTTGTATTCAAATATTTCTAATCAACGCGGCGGTGCATGCGCCACTGAGCGCGGATCGCTACTGCGGCCGATTCACAACCTTATTCCTATTACACGTACAGAACAGCGGGAACGCGGACGAGAAATTGGACGGAGCGGAGGAGATATTTGGAGATGGGATTCTGTTGTCTACTCATATACAAATAAGGTTAATTGTAGATTAACTCTTTACTAAAGTCCAGTAAAGATCCATGCGGACAAGCGTTTTCTAGAAATCGACGAAAAATTAGAGTTGAGAAAAATGCTAAGTTCGATTTTTCTTATCATTATGAACATACTTACGATCTTAGTCGAACTGTTCTTCAAAGTCAAAGTCAATTTATAACAAACCTTATTCCTATACAAGTAGAAAATATCTATCGCATCGGTAACGTGGACTGGAAATTGAACAAATATTTTGGAGATAGGATTCTGTACTCTACCTACAGTTATACGAATAAGGTTTATTTTAGGTTAACTCGTTACCGAGTGGTGAAAGCTCGACCGACCTACGCCAACATACACAAAACCATTCTAATCTAGCCCGTATCATCGGCGCATAACTACGACAACATTTCAAGGTTAGTACGGACATAGCAAAACAAATGGTAACACTTGCAGTACGATTTCAACTCTTACGACGCAAATAATAAGAACGGTTCAAAGTTTTACACTTGATCTGATTTTGGAATGTTTTAAGTAAGCTCGACCGACACAACAGTACCTACGCCAACATACACAAAACCATTGTAATCTAGCCCGTATCATCGGCGCATAAGCGCAACATGTCAAGTCAAGGTTAGTACGGACAAAAGCAGATCAATAGTAACACTTTCAGTACGATTTCAACTCTAACGACGCAGATAGATATATAGATTGGAGCGGTCCAAAGTGTTACAACTTGATGTGTTTTTATGTGTACTTACTAGGTACCTACTACGTGGAATGTTTAAGTAAGCTCGACCGAGACGATAGTACCTACGCCAACAAACACAAAACGTAATCTAGTCCGTATCATCAACGCATAAGTACGACAACATATGTCAAGGTTAGTACGGACAATGGCAAAACACTTTTTTTTCGCCGTGGGATCTCGTTTGGTGTGCGTGTATCAAATTATTTCTTAAAATTATAATTATCTGTTATATGAAACCCTACTGTATTGTGATATTATTAGAATCAAAACAGATTATCAGTCAATAAGTGATTCAGCGGAACGGTGCACCGTGCAACATGCGATCGGACCCCCCTCACCCCCTCGAGTAACAAAGACAGCTTGTTATTTTTCAACTCGCTCGCACATCGACTACGGGTATATTTGCGTGCGGCATAGGTCTTATTGCTTACGTCATACTGACGACTACAGCTAAGCAAATTTAAATTCTACACTTGTACGATGAGCGTGAGATATTCACCTACTAATAATATGTAATCGCAACTGCAACCACAAAAATCTACAAGTGAGGGTGATCTGCCTAATATACTAACCAAATTCCAAACACAATTAATTTTTCAATTCGACGAATTGATAACCTCCTCCTTTTTTTGGAAGTCGGTTAAAATGCAAAATAAAACACGAAACAAAATACAAAAAAAATAAAAAAAAAATAAAAAATATTTAGCTAAGGATCGAACCCGGAACCGCGTGAACGGGAGGCGACCGCTCCAGCCACTAGACCAATTCGTTCGCTGTTTAGCCCGGCGAAATTACCAAGCATATCTCATGCACCAGCGTGAGACATGAACGGACCGCTCCGTCTAGATTTCGAAAAAATTGCAAGTAATCTAGTACAGACAGATTCCCAGCTCTCCTAATACACCTACTTCGGTATAAATGAGTTCAGAGTTTATGCTCAAATAAAATTCAAAGATAATTACAACAAAATGTTTGATAAAATACTAACCAAATTCGAAACACAATTAAAATAAAATACAAAATAAAACACGAAACAAAAAAAATATATATATTTAGCTAAGAATCGAACCCGGAACCGCGTGCACGGGAGGCGACCGCTCCAGCCAATCGACCAATACGCCCGCTGTTTGGCGTGGCGAAATTATCAAACACTATCTCATGCACCAGCGTGAGACATGAACGCGACTAGATTTCGACAAAATTGCAAATAATCTAGTACAGATTCACAACAGTTCGTTTCTTACAGCTGGAAGTAACATAAAAAAACACTAAGCGCCCAATTAAGTTAAAGACACTCTAAAGGAATCTCTGGGTTAGTTTATCCTAGACCCCGTGTCGCGAATAAAACACACACTATATACTCAACTTATACAAGGCAATACGCATATTACATTTACTGCGTTCGTATGTTTCGAAACGATGACGATAATAATAATTAAATTGCGATGTTTAGATCAACCTCATACATACATACATACATATAATACATACATACATACATACATACATACACACATACAGACATACATACATACATACATACATACGTATAGTACGGACAACAGCAGATCAATGGTAATACTCGCTCGCATTCGCACGATTTCAACTCTTACGACGCAGATAATAAGAACGGTACTTAGTCCAAAGTGTTGATCTTCTGTTAGCTGTACCTATTAACCTACTTGAAGAAAATCGCCCGCCGCGCGACCGGTTTTCGACGCCCCTCGCCCGCCTCGGGCCCCGCGCTGGCCTGCGCTTGATAGGTATTTCGAAATAATGGTGTTCCGCCTGGATATTTTGTTGGATCCTTTGAAATCAGGTTATTTTTGGGTATCTCATTACAATTGTAAAAAAATATCTGATAGAGTAATTTTCCAGAGATAGTTAAAAGACAAATTATGTATAATGAATTGTTTCATTTGGATTTTTTTGTTGGATTTTCGTACTTATACTAGAAATAATAATTTGAAGGCATATTAAAAACAGAAACCCGGCGGAGCAATTATCCTATGGAAACTACGGCCAAAAAAGACATTTTATTAAAATACCTACACTTTCGAATTAAAAAGTAGTTTTACTTATGAATGTACAGAAGCACACTAATAAAATACAATTTATAGAAAAAGAATTATGACTATAACATTGTTCCAGAAAAAGATACGGTATAATGTTGAATTTCAATTAAAATAAGTAACTTCCGCCTCGAAATATTATTGGATTCTCTGACAATTGTTCTTATAAATATGCTATTAAGTATACAAAAAAGTTTCATCGATAGAGGAGTTATTGTTGGGGTCTCCATACAAACGCTCGCCAGAATGACTGGCCTATAACTTAATTTAAGTTTGTAAAAAGAAAAGGATTTTTAGGGAGATGTAATTTCGGGTTTTTCCTTTACTTGTGCTATAACCTAGCTTCTCGCCTTTCATGATTCTAGGTCAACGGGAAGTACCCTATAGGTTTTGAGTTTCTCGCGTTTTCATACAATTATGCGAGAAAATGCGACATAAACGGCCATATCTTTTGATTGCGTAGAAGTTTGATTTTTTTCACGGCTGCATAAGATTGCAGATTTCAACTTGATCCGTCGACGCGTTTCTAAGATATATGTCGGCGAAGGTGATAAAAGGAGCTGATTTGACTTCCACACCACGAGGCACAACACGTGGTCGCCGCGCGGGACCCATTCGGCGCGAACATGCGACAACGTGTTCACGGAACGTCGGGGCCGGCGAGTGCGGAGCGCATGCACTCTACGCTCGGCACGCGTTCGGTGCACAAGCATTTCTCCGACGGATCGTTTGCCTCTCGAAATCAAGTTGATTTATAATTCGTAATAATTATAGTGAAGTTAACTTTGACGCCTTTGTTTAAACTTAACTAGCCCGCCTCTCTTAGATACTCGCTTTTCGTGTACCACGATGTCTGGGTCGCAAGAGAACGTAGTTTCTGGTTCTGTTCCGACATCAGAAGTGGGATACGGGACCCGGGAGCGCTCTGGAGGCGGTGTCGCGAGTGAACAAAACGCGAGTGAAACCGGCCGCCCGGCAGGCGAGAGTACAGAGCCCGGCGCAATAACCGCGGCCGACGCACGCCTGGGCGCCGAACCTGCGTGCGCCGACGCGGCCGCCGCACGCGCGGGCACCAACGACACGGGCGCTGCTGCATGCGCTGGCATCGGCGCGGGCGCTGGTGACTACGCCGCCGCGTTTTTACAACTGCTGCGTGGGCTGGCAGGCGGCCAGGCTGACGGGCTGCGCTCGTCCGCTCCGGTGGCGCTCAAGTTCGATCCAGATGACCCGGATGCTGATATTGAGGGCTGGTGTAGTATCAATGAGGTTATCATAAACTCTAAGGATCTGAAAGGTACCGACTTATTACTATCGCTAATGCAAGCTTTGCGCGGGCGTGCAACCACTTGCTTAACTAAAATACAGCCTTATGGTGGGAGAATGTTAGAAATACCCTCATCGCAAAATTTTGCCAAACCTATGCTTATGCAGGACTATTTTGACCGTGTTATCTTTAAAATGCAAGACAAGGAAACCGCCTCGGACGCCGGAATGCGGCTTTGGCATTTAATTGAGACAATACCTAAAATTGATTTTAACGAGGAAGTGATTACGTGTTTTGCAGTGCCCATTCTGTCAAATTCTGAATATAATTTAAAACGTGAACTGAACGCTCATACGATAGTTTCAAAATCACAGTTATACCGCATATTACGTGGCGTATCTATGAAGCGACATAATGATGACATGACTACCTACCCACATCGAAAATAAACACCCACGATATAATATTCAGCGCCCGACTACCGCCGTTTTTGTTGGCGCTTGTCACCGTTGTGGCGAGGTAGGCCACAAGATCGTGAATTGTCCTAAAGCTTTTGGTGAAAGTTCCCAGATGTACAAACAACTACCCCAGACCACGGCGACGCCCCGACGCTATGAAGAGAAGCGCCCCGTAACGTGCTACGCGTGCGGCGAGCAGGGCCACGTGGCCAGTGCCTGCGCGGTCGCCGCCGCCCTGCGTGCGCACGCCCAGAGCCCTAATAAGGAAGTCAATATGTGTGGCAAGCGGGTAGTTACTGGTGAGCTGCAAGTTGCAGGTATGAGTTGTCGTTTTCTATTTGCTGAGTGCTCCCTGATGAAAAACTGTATTGCAGAGAAAATAACGGGAATATTTTTAATAATACTGTAGTACTCGACAGTAGGTATTGGTAATTCAGACATGAAATGCACGAAACAATTGAGATGCCTAATTAACGTTTAAGAGTTAACTTTGAAAGTTTTATTCCACATTGTTGATGATTCGTGCTTGGTCGAACCTATTCTCCTCGACCGCGATGTAATCGATATAGGAATTCATGTAGAGCTTGGGGCGAATTGTGTCAACTTGCTCAAGTCTAAATTTTCACAGTTGGTATCGTGAACGCCTACTCTACCTGAGTCTCGAGTAGATACGGACTTACAGGGTACTTAGAAAGGTGGTTTGTTATTGCTACTTGATTTATATTCTGAATATTTCATGGAGGACACCAACAAAACACGTTAACTATGGGAGAAATGTAAATAGGACTCATTGACCGTTACCAAATTGTACAAAGGCAATCTGCTAGTGACAGTTACAGATAATCACAGAGATAGCTACAGACAATCTGCTAGTGAGCGAGAGGTGGTGGAGGATGTGAAGGGATAAGGTAGGCGAGTTACTAGAGACAGGCGTTATTCGTGAGAGGAACTCTCCTATCGCTAGTCCCACTTTAATGGTTAAGAAAAAGGACGGTAGCGACCGTATGGCAGTAGATTATAGCGAGCTTAACTCTACTACGCGTAGCGACAACTATCCTCTACCTCGAATCAGCGACCAGATTGATAGACTACAAAATGTCCAAGTATTTTACTTCTCTTGATATACGTCTGGGTTTTATTGTAATAATGTAGAGTCATCGTCAGTGGAACGCACAGTACAGTGTTCGTTAGTCCGGATGGGCAATATTGCAAAGCTAATTTTCAATGTAGAGTATAAGGAGGGGCGTCACATGTCACACACATGTAGTCTTTCTGTCCAGAAATCCACCGCCTCACTCTGATTCCGATAGTGACACAGCACTAACGTAGTTTACAAAAAGGAGATTATAGTCCCAGAGTTGCAACAAGGATGGTTGGCTGTGGAGCAGCAACGAGACAGCGAGCTAAGTGATGTTATGGGGAAATGGAGAGTCGGCGACTTAGGCCAAGAAGTTGCTTAATCGTGTGATATTAAAAGGGGTGTTTTGTACCGAAAAGTGCAGCGTAATAAGCGGTCTGTTTGGTTGCCTATTGTTCCCCGGTCTTTGGTGTGGTCTCTTATAAGCTACGTGCATTCTGAAGTAAAACATCTCGGGTATAACAAGACTCTTGACAAATTGATCGATTTGTATTGGTTCCCAAAGGTATGGCAAAGGTTGTAAAAAAAAAATAATTGTAGATGCGTGTTTGGTATGTAGAGCCTGTAAAGGATCTTCGGGTACTCAACCCATCCAGTTGCACTCTTTACCAAAGGTCGCGGTTCTATGGCACACAATTCACATTGACTTGAGCGGGAAACCAAGCGGTAAAAGCTCTAAAAGGGGTACGTTAGTGTTATAATCGATGCTTTTACTAAATAAGTTGAAGTTACGCTTGACATCGAGCTTAGACGCTAATAGCCCTATAGAATCATTAACGGAGGCTATCAATTTGTGCGTTACTGCTGATCAGGGTCCATGTTATTTTCAGTAGTAATTTCCGAAAGTTTTGTTGTGAGAAGTAACATAGACCTCCATGTTATTGCGGCCGGGGCTAGTAGAGCCAACCGGCAGGTCGAGAGGGTAATGCAAACACTTATAAACTTACTCACCATAAATGAAAATAGCTCGGACACCGCGTGGAGAGATTATTTGGGTGCAAGACAATTGGCATTGAATAGCACAAAATGCAGAGTCACCGGTTACTCAGCAACCAAGCTTATGTTCAGGATCAAATCGCAGCCTTTAGGTATTTTAAGGATAGCCTGCATTGATGACACGTCCGAGGGTAGAGCTGACCTAAACGAGATCCGTAGCGATGCCTCTACTAACATCGAACACGTAGCGAAATCAGACACTTTGTTTCAATAGGAAAATTGCAAGTAAAATTATTTAGTACAGAGTTGTGGTAATAGGAAAGGGACGCTGCGAGAGTTGCGGTAATGGGAACGCGATGCTACGGGAATGATTCAGGCGATTTTGTATTTCTTAAATATTGCGAGCAAATCAGACGAAGCTGGATAGAAAGTTTAGATGACCTCTATGAACTGCAACATGTGGATGGCTCTAAGAGAAAGTACAAGTAGTATGAAAGCTTGCGTAAGGTTCCTGAAGGGCGCGACGGGTTAACGGAAATGGCGGAAGCTCTATGTGACGGAGCTTTAGAGCAGGATGAGTCCGTGTCGGCGGATAGTAGGAGCGATGTGGAGGTTGACGAGAGAGTCGGTAGCAGCACGGTGGTGCAGGTGCTCCGCGAGGCGGAGAGTGGCGCGGTGGTGGTGAGACCAGCCGGCGCAATGTATGTGGATGGAGGTGCGTTATGTAGCATCTCGCCGCTGGCCGCAAGCCGCTGGCCTGCCTCGCGCTACATGTGTGTAGGTCTCCAGCGCGTGGCGCGGAGCTGTGGCGAGTGCTATACGCGATGCCTGGGGTGTACGGTGTTGTGGGTTTTGGGAGAGTTGGCGTTATCTGAGAATTGGGAAGAGAGTTTAAGTGAGAATTGCGAGGAGAGTCTAGTTAGTGTTCGAGTTTTGTTATTGTTGGTTAATTATCTTGATTGTAAAATCCCCTAGTTTGATAATAGATGCCACCACAGATAGCGTACGTATAGAGTACGTCGTAGACATAGTAGAGTTTGATTTCTTTCTTAAGTTTGACTATTTCGGAGCGTGCATAGGCCTAATAGAGATTATAGAGTTCTGTAGATTCGACCTTTTGTGACTGACGGTGATGATGAGCTGGTTCTGATGATTTCAGATGAATAACGCACGAGGACGTGCGTATGTCAGGAAAGGCCGTGTCGGCGAAGGTGATAAAAGGAGCTGATTTGACTTCCACACCACGAGGCACAACACGTGGTCGCCGCGCGGGACCCATTCGGCGCGAACATGCGACAACGTGTTCACGGAACGTCGGGGCCGGCGAGTGCGGAGCGCATGCACTCTACGCTCGGCACGCGTTCGGTGCACAAGCATTTCTCCGACGGATCGTTTGCCTCTCGAAATCAAGTTGATTTATAATTCGTAATAATTATAGTGAAGTTAACTTTGACGCCTTTGTTTAAACTTAACTAGCCCGCCTCTCTTAGATACTCGCTTTTCGTGTACCACGATGTCTGGGTCGCAAGAGAACGTAGTTTCTGGTTCTGTTCCGACATATAGATCTTGACAAACAGACTGCCGGATAACAAAGTGATCCTATAAGGGTTTCCCTATTATTTCCTTTTGAGGCCCTAAAAAGCAACTCTCAACTACACATAGCAAGAATCGCGACAAAACCGTCCAACCGTAGAGAGAGAATCTCTCTCTACGAGTACGAACTCGTAGAGAGAGATTCTTATTAATTAGATAAAACGGGAATTACCGTGTTAAACATTTATTATTGATGTCTCGATATTTCGACAGCATTGCAGCCATCATGGTCACGAGTAGACAGGTCAGTCTACTCGTATATAAATGTTTAACACGGTAATTCCCGTTTTATCTAATTAATATGTATACAAACCGTGAAAGTTTAAAGAGAGAGATTATCTCTCTTTGGACGGTTTTGTCGCGATTCTTGCTATGTGTGGGTGTTGAGAGTTGCTTTTTTGTTGGACTCGTGTCCAACACTCCATGAGCGGCGAAATTTTATTCCATCGTGTAAGTAGAACACAACTAACCTATTTGCTAAATAGGACAAACGGACAATAAAAACGGGGCAGCCAATCGAGCAACTTATTACAATAACAAAGGAGACTCGGTGACAATGTGCTACTAATGCCAATAAACAGCATCTGCTCCTTCATTAGGCCTGTTTACTTTGTCCGTTGTCACAATATTTATTTATTTATTTTATTAATGGACTCGACAGTTCGTCATTTGCCAATGTCATGTTACAAAAAATTCAATGTATAAATAGTCTTCTATCTTCCTCCAGGGGAGTCGCCGTAGCGTCATCACCCTGGGTAGCAGCGTCTTCATGTCTTCATCCACAGGAGACGCCGTAGCGTCAATCACTGCGGACGAAGCAGCTCGACAGTCACGTTCACTCCCGAGCTCGTAGTGGGAATCTTGACCATGGCGCCAAACTTCAGATCCTGCTTGAATTCTCCAATAACTACACCATACTGTCATTCGCGAACATTTTCTGATTAATTTAACGTGATATTAAACACAAAACACCCCCTGTAGACATTATACTGAAAACTATTAAATAATTTCGCAACCGTCGTTTCCCGCCATTTTCAAAAAGCCTTGTCACAATATGTTCGGATCTTACTAAAGCATAATGCTGTTATCCATAAACCTAGTTAAACTTCACTTCCATTAAATCGTATTGCTATCCCTTTTACACTTCGTTAAAAAAGGTTAAGATAGAAAGGGACAGGGGCATGGGCGTACCCAGGTTCTGGGCCTAGTAAAAGAACATTGTGCACTCATCATTAGTCTATTTATATGCCCCCACTGCTCGGGCACAGACCTTCCCTTACATCGAGGGAGCTGGGGCCATGATCCAACACGCGGGCCCACTACAGATTGGCGGAATTCACGTGAGTTAGATTTTTTTTCTTCTACGGCGTGCAGGTTTCATCACAGTGTTTCCTTCACCGTTTTGAGAGCACTCGGTAAATGTACGTAAGTTTTTCCGTCGAAAAAACCGAGGATAACTCATTGGTACATGGCTGCGCTGGCTGGGAATCGAACCTGGGACCACTGTATCGCAAGTCCATTGACCCAACCACTGAGCCACCGAGCTCTACGCTCTCTCGTATCAATACCAACAATTCTAGGTCTATCGAAGGCTACCAGACACATACGAGTACCTATGTATAGCTAGGGTGTGTGAGCTGTAAGCATTGCTCCCGTAATTTGGCTCACGTACCGCTGGCGTCGACGGTACGTGCGCCCAAGATATTGAGACTCCCTACCATTGATTATACGATTGTCCAGATCTCGTAGCTTTAGCATCATCGATTTTGTATTTGTAGGCGCTCAGGTCTTGTCCTCTGCATGTTCAACTATTTTTCGTAAAAAGCCTTTGGACGAATTAGCGTTGTCGCATACGGACCCAGCCTCGCAGTTTCATGGTCGACTCGCTACGGATCTCACAGCGATCAAATCATACCATGTCATATCGTGCGTGACAGGGACAGTGCTATTACGTATAGCGGCGTCTCTGTTCGGCGCGTCATGACATGGTATGATTTGATTATTTGAGAACGGCAATAAGGGGGCAGGGGGGTGACCGCGACTTGAACCGTTTTCGTTTTCCTTTTAACACTTGAACGATACACATTACTGCGTTTCGTTGTCGATTGTTAAAGTTGCAAAAACATAGACCACTTACCCCATAGACATGAAATCGGTACAAATTTGCAAGCGAAAAATTCTGTCACACGATGAGTGCAATAGGCGAAGCGGGGGCAGGGGCGCCATATTAAATCTGTGTCGATATCTCAATGTTACGCGTGTCGTGAAGCAATTCTGCTCATGTGCGGGCAGAAACGGGCGCCCTCCTGGTACAGGTCTATGGGGTAAGTGTTCTGTGATAGCAGCAATGTATAGCGTTCATGTGTCAAATAACAAATTGATAGCGATACGATAACGATGGAAGTCGCGGTCACCCCACAGTCTACCACTAACCATTTTAAAAGGCGTAAAGTCATCCGCTACAAATTCTGAATGGGATCAGTCTACCACCACTGATTTAAATAGTGAAAGTGGCAAAGTCATCCGCGGATATCATTTTCTTCGGATGAGTTGCCCGTAAGCCCCTCGCCTCGCCCATCGCTGTTAACCATTAGATGTCAAAATAATGTGAGGCGATGACATAGGCAGGCGATTAGTGTGCGCTGCAGTATCGAGTTTCATACAAAGAATACTGATCGACTCGAGTTCAGGCGCTTATTCCTTTCCGGCGTTCCGTCTGCGAGATCCTGGTGGATCCAATGGTCGCCGTCGCCTAAAGACTTGCAACGCCGGAGACGCTCTTGAAGAGGCCAATGAGGGGTTCTAAAGGTTACATTTAAAAAAGAAAGAAAGTACCGCTCGCCCCGGTAGATAATAATAATAATAATAAGTAACCGTGAACGGTTTAATAGCGAAGAGTCTCGACCAACACCTTAAGAGACTCTCGCTAGACAGTTGGGTCAAGAGCCGGATGCAGAAGGCAGTGCTGCTGGACACGGCACGCATTGTGAGGAGGTTCCTCACTCTGGGATCCTAACCTCCGGCAGCTTGGATGCGCATGCATCCCGCTGCCGGTGGGTGGCTATTTTTTATATTTATATATTTTTCTATTGTTTTTTATATTGAAATGTATAAATATATTAAATAAGAGTTGAAATAAATACAGAGAATAATAATAATAATTATTTTCACAATATAAATGGTTACAATGTGCTTAATATGTAACATATTGCAAGTATAACAGTCAGCATTATAATTAGCACGATTTAGATAACCCTGACTCCCGAACTAGGGTGACCTGTGTTTCGGGAATCAGTGTCCTTCCGTGTTTACTTATTGCTAGTTATTACTAGACTTTTTTTACAATAATTGGAAAGAGGAACAGTGTCAGCTTAATAAGTGGGAATGTAAATATTACTTAGTATCATAAACGTATATTATAGTAGGTGGGTGGATGTGGGTATTGTAACATATTTGTGTCGTAAAGATGGCACTGACTGGTCTGATGTCGACATTAAAAGCGTTGTTATTGCTTGTAACTTGGGCTTTTCGTATATCATACCTAGTATTAATTTGTACTGTATTGTTGAAATTACACAAACAAACCAGTAATAATAAATTATTCAGCTGACATTGAATTTCTTTTCATGGTGCAGTGTTTTTACGATGATATCGCACTTCGGTGCAACGCCATCTATTATCAAGTTAAAAAGCTTGTTTTTTTTCCTACAATTGTCGCTTTGAAAACTCCTCATTCACTGGACCACCAATGAGACCAAGTAAATCAGACATCTAAAGTCAGCAAGGAGCTTCGCCAACTATCATGCCATTGGCCTACGTAATAGCGAATAGCGAGCGGCGCGATTCCGTCATCTCTTCCTACCCTCTGGGAAACCGACGTGAGTTTATTGTAGTGAGAGCGCGTGAGAAAACTCATGGTAGGATCTAGATTAATTCGCTCGTTGCGCTGACTGTGCATCCTTTCCCTGCGGACTGTTTGTCTTCTACTTAAAATAATCACATTCTCTGGTTAACTCTCACAAGAATTGCAATCTCACTATACAGATTTTTGGTAGAATAATAAAGGCAAAATAAAAATTTAAGCACAAAAGTTAAGTACGGTGGAACACAAGAGAAAGGAGAGTTTTTAAGGTTGAGATTTTCTCAAAAACTACTTGACTTATTGCGGAAATTTTTTCACTGTTTGATAGATAAAAGTTAAAACTATGTAACTGTAAAAGAATTATTAAATTCGGTCGAGTAGTTTTTGAGAAAATCTCAACCTTATTGATGCCCCCTGTATACTTATCTCTTATTATTATTGCATAAATTCTTTCATAAACAAAATATCATTCTATAGAGCCTCAATAAGAATGAGATTTTGTGACGACCTGGATATTTTCTATCATAAACTCACTAAATTTAAAAGTGAGGTTCGGAAGTCACAGAAACATTAGATCACACAGTTAATTTCATTTCATTTATCACTCTTTGTTAATTTACTATACTATCTTATATTACTCTATCTTATATTTATTTATCTATATACTATCTTAATCATAACTATATTATGTTTGTAATCTCTGCATGCGCGCTGTTATGAATGTTGTGTCCTCCTATAAAAGACACATACATCAGAACCAGCCATCTGAATACTGTTTGTTATTAAATGTATAATGTTTGTGTTGTTGGAGAACCTAAATAAATAAATAAATAAATAAATAAATAAATAAATAAATAAATAAATAAATAAATAAATAAATAAATAAATAAATAAATAAGAATTGTAACAAATTATTTCACTAGTAGAGCTTAGAGCGCAGACTATATTATAATGTAAAATATTTATAAAATTCAGTAAGTGATTACTTTTTAAAGTTAATTATGTCAACCCTAATGAATGACTGCTGACCTAACACCTAGGTATGTGTGTATTAGACTATTAGACCATATAGAATCTGAAAATCGTATAAATATTATCGTAGGTATGATTAAAAATCCGTTACACAAAATACTGCCTTACTGTATACTAGAAAACTCGTTGGATTCACAAAGCACAAGCACAAAGATTCGAAAACAGAATTTCACAATTTCAAAAATCGAATGCGGCACGTTTCGTTGCACACAGAATAGGTAAGCTTTTGAAAGTTGCGTTCCGTACTTACGTTTGTCGTGTGTCCCTCGAGCTTACGTTCAGTTGGCGATTTGGAACCATCTGACCGAAACAATCCCTTTCCTATGAAAGGCGAAATGGGAAAATGTTTTGAAATAGAAATACGCAATATTTTTCAACTACAAAGTTAGGGTCGGTTTTTAAAAAGTTTGCTACCTACCAAATACAAGGTATAATAGAAAGTCTATTACTAATATCGTATTAGTAAGCTGAAAAGCTAGTGTTCGCGTTCAGTCATCATCACAAGCCCGCATCAGTCCTGCTGAACATAGGCATGTAAACTCGACAGAGAAAGAATTATGCATCGGCCGAAATTACTCCTATATCAAATTTTAAAAATGGTAAACTCAGCAGAAGCCGACATTTTTCTTGACTGAGTTGCCCCCTAACACGTAACATGTTGCCAACATAAGTATGTACGCTCGCTAGCGAATACATCACCTTCACCGAGATGCACGGAATTGGTTGAACTTTACTTCCGCTGGTCGCTAGAGGTGCAACACAAATCCGACCAATCCCGTACGTCGCAGCTGTGATTTACGCAGTCACTAGCAAGCGAACTTACATTGGCAACTTATGGCACATGGGTACAGGTAAAAAAAAGTTACAGGTTGCACCCGAGAGAGAAAAGTTTTTACGTTCCATTTTCATGCAAATTACTCTAAAAGTAATCGCATTGTACCTAACCGAAAAGTAACAACCTTTTTCTTGTCATCCAAGAACTGGTAGAAGGTGGTAGACTAATCCGAAATAGGTTCTGGTGCGGATGACTTTACCCCTTTCAAAATCGTTAGTGGTAGACTGATCCGTAGGTAGTTGCGCCGTGAAAGAGAAATAATACCTAATCACATTTATAATATTGTTATTAGTTCTTTCTATAATTCTATACGCCGACCATAATGTTTGCCATTTTATTTTATTACAAAAAAAGTCGTCGACTCCGAATTTCCAACGCATGACGAAATTGCCTACAAAATTCCTTAGAAGCTTTATCATACCTTGACATATTACCTCACAAGTAGATTCCGGCAAGTGAACTTCCATGATTCGATTTTCCGGTCGTTTCTTTTTTAAAGTTATCGCGAGGCAACGGCAGCTAGTAGGTATACAGCCAAGTGATCCGCCAGAATCACTCCCGGCGACTATTATCCGAACCAGTGGATCGCGAATTCGCATTCTTATGTAAAACGGTTTCCAAAAGTAATGTAGCATTGAGGGTGCGTTACGGAACTACAAAATTCACTCGGTGGAGTTAGAGTGTACTAACGTGGTGTAGGTACATAACCTACCTAATCGGAATGTTCCAATTAATTAAAAATAAATTAAGTTTAATACACTTTATCTTCTTTTTAATTGTGGACCCGCAAACTCGGTAATTTTACTGAGGTAAAAAAGAAAGAAAGAAGAAAGAAAAGAAATTTATTCATCATGCACATAACACCAGTTGAATATATAGGTACAATACATAAACAAGAATCGTTTGGTGCGGCAGTGCAGTGACAAAAGAGGCCAGCTCAGCATGTGCTGCGGCGCGCGGCGCGGACGACGCGGCCGCAGCGCTGATTTTCAGCTGACCTCGACAGAGTGTCGCCTCCGGCGTGAGCGATGACACGACAAGTACTTTATTTTTTTCAATTATCTTTAACCATATGTAACAATATACGAGTACATAATAGGTTACCTATCTACCTAAACTCATGCCCGTTTAAAGGTATGCCTGCCTACTGTGGCATAGTCGGCCGAATTATATTTTTCTCGATCATTTATTATATTTTTTACGGGGTATATGTAGTAATAATATTAATTAATAAAATCAGAACATGATGAAAAAATTCTTGCCGTGGGCAGGACTTGCACCTGCGACCTTGTCATTGAATGTTAGACATGGTTGTCGGAATAATACTACTATTGTCCGATAGATGGAATTGCGTAACACACCCTTTAAGTATGTATGTCGCAGGTTCAAGTCCTGCCCACGGCAAGAATATTTTCATCATGTTCTAATTTATTCACCGAGCATGGATAATGCGTAATTCAAATTCTGATTAATAAAATCGTTGAGTAAAGACCTAAATATCATATTTTGTAGAACCGAAGTGAAGTTAGCATCACTGGGCTTTAATTGGGACAAAATCCTTCGTAAATTCATTACTTTATTATTGGCTGGATGTATACTTTTCTTATCGCACGTTTTGGAACGCACCATGAGTTGCGTATTCGAGGCACGTGTCCAATCTCGCGGGTGTTGATTTGGCGCGTATCCGAACTTGTGAGCGGCTCGATCAAGATGGCGGATTGGCGGGAAAACTTTCTAACGGATTTTATTCCGGTAGATGTAAGATGAATTCATTTGATTTTCTTGAAATTGTCTTTGTGCTATGCAGAGATGACGAAAATCAGTCTCCCGCGAACCTCCTCCAAACTCTTTGCATAAGCTGTTCGTATTACGAGGCATATTTTTTTTTTATTTGGCTTTGCCTTGCATTAGCTACTCTAACCAGGTGGTATATTATATTATAGTATTAATCTCTAGTTTCTACTTCCTATTTAAGTAAATGCTAAGGTATATTATTGCGCCGAGGATTAGTGCTTAACATGCTTAAAATGTATATCGCAAATTCATCTGTTAAGTCGCTAAGGCATAATTATTTATAGACAGTTTTAGCAAACTTAGCGGGAGCTCGCTCTTACAACTGTCAAAAGTCTATGGAATTTGACCGTTTGCAAGACCGAACCCAAACTCACACTCAAAACTGTCTATGGATCTTGGCCGAATATCTTTGGCTAAGTTCCGTGTACCAATCCATAAAAGTATTTGCACAGCATGTTAGATATTGGATTCACATAAATAAATCCTTCTCGAGATTCGTTTAAAAAGTAAACTTATAAATCCGCGCTCTTATTTCCGCTCCGCGAAACCGTTCGAACGCAGCCGAATCAAAGGATTCATCCTTTGCGATCGCAATGAATTTCCCGCCGTCGACGGACGACACGAAAACAGCGTTTGGAACTAACGACATTCAACATCTTAATTTAAAATATTCACAAATGATAGCCGTAAGAGCTCGATGCCGTAAAGTTGCGGACATCCGAGTTTCGATCCCCGGTCAGATGAAGCAATGTGTTACAACTTACAACAAATTTTAAAAATGGTAAACTCAGCACACTCGACAGTTTACTTGGCCGAGTTGCCTCCTAAGCGAACTATGTCCGTCATCCCTCAATGTAAGGGAAGCCTTGTGCCACAACAGTGGGGGCATTTAAATAGACTGATGACGATGATGACAGTAGGGACGAGCGAGCGCAGACTCAGGTAGGTCACGCTCAAAATTATCTCTGAAGAGGTCATTTTGAGCGTGAACTTAAAGTCACAGTGCTTCGCGTTAAATCACTATTTTCGTGGCCATTCAACTCTTTATATCCGCTTCTCGTGGCGGATATTCGTCTGTCTGCAATCCTGTCTCTTAACGGAACCACTACCACACGCGACATTTTCACAACCATGTCACCAGTAGGTACGGCATTTACAAAGTATGACAAATGCACACGCGGGCCTAAATCCTTTTAGAGGGCCTAGCCAAGCAGCTTTTATTTTCGTTATCGATAGTAGACTATAAAGAACAATTATTATGGGCTTAATATATGCTTTTTCGTTAGCAAATAATATCCCATAGTAGGTATTCTATTCTACTAGCGTTAACGTTAGCTCTGACACAGAGAAAGGTGTACAGGAGAGTTATTAAGGTTGATTTTTTCTCGAAAACTAGTTAAGTGACTGCTTTCAGAATTACTTTTACAAATTACAGTGTGTATTTATTTAAAACTATCCATTAATTAAATAATTTTACAATCCGTTAAGTAGTTCTTGAGAAAATCTCAACCTTATTGAAGCCTCCTATACATACCAATAAGTTACGTGCTGCGGATCAGTTAACACCTGAAAATAAAATACGTTTTTAAAAAGTGGAAAACTCATCCAGTGATATGCGGATCAGATGCCACCTAAGGCATATACATGGTATGTTTTTCTCTGTATTCGACCGTAAATAATCTGTTTTGCAGCGCCGTTTAAAAAAAAATTAATTTCAAAATCTCACATATTTTGCGAACGATACTCAATCGAGTTTCTGCAGTAGTGCAAAGCCTTTGTAAGGCAATAAAGTGAAATTAAATACCCACTATAAACACTTTAGCGACACTTGCAAGCAACGGCCAGACGTACAAACAGATAAATACGTTTGTTTATTGCCAACTAACGGCTTTTGTTTTAAAGTTACTTCTTTATTGAAATAAAGTTTAAGACTTGCACAGATAGACGTTAATTTTAGTTAGAATCACTTGCGCCAATGAGGTTTCGCGATAACCCGGGTTAAAAAGAAAGTCGATACATGTGTGTTATATTTTGGTGCAAGATGGAGGGAGGATCTGCGCAAGGTGGCTGGCAAAGGCCGAGAATCGGGTCGACTGGCGTGCTTTAGGCTTTGACTGCCATTGTCTCTCTGTGTCAGACCATCCTTAGGTAGACACCTACTTATAGCAAATTTCCATAAAGGAATAAATAAGTAGATATGTACAGTCGAAGACAGAGATAAGTATACAGGGGGCCTCAATAAGGTTGAGATTTTCTCAACAACTACTGAACCGAATTTAATAATTCTTTTACAGTTACATAGCTTTAACTTTTACCTATCAAACAGTGAAAGAATTTTTGCAATAGGTCAAGTAGTTTTTGTGAAAATTTCAACCTTAAAAACTCTCCTGTACACCTTTCTCTGTGTTCCACCGTACCTATATTAAACTCTGAAAATATAACGGTATCCCAACTTCAACCCTACAAATCCTAGAACCGTTGGACTACTAAGTATCCCCTAATTGAAAGACCCGATAATCAGATCAACCCCAACCGAAGGATCGAAGTTACAGAACCATTCAAGCTCTAACAAAGGCCCATATGGCCCCTTTCAGTGGCAAATCGAATTCTCTTCAGTCCCACATTAACATTCGAATCGTAAATAAGCAAGAACGAAAGTTTCCTAAACTTTAGGCCGGGAGTCCAGCTGGAAATCGGTCAACTAGTTTTATGAGAAAATTTAAAGCTCCTCTAATCAATTTTACAGTTAATTGAAACATCAAAATATATATAAACACAAATAATATGACAACCACTTCTTCATGTCATGGCAGAAATAAATGGAAGCCGTATAATATTATGATGGATTTAGCATTACACTCACCGTTACGAAATTTAAACCCAAACTTTATTTTACACTTAACACAAAATTTCAAAAAAATTGTGGCTAAGTTAAGCCTAGTTGTGTTGTATGCGTTGTTTTGCATTTGTTTTGGATTTGAGTGATCAAAAACGATAGTGATTGTCATTGACTTTTTAGGGTATATTTTTCACAAATAACAACTTTATGCAACAAAATTTATTAACTCAGATTGCAGTGAGAATAAGTTAGTGAGATAAGCTATTATATTATGTACCCCTGTACCTATATTTATCTACTTTTCTCTCTTAGGTTAGACTACAAAATTCCGACATATTAAAAAATTCTTAAATTCACCAGTATGCTCCCGGCCTCGGAATCTGCCCAGAATCAGTTTGGAATTGGAAACTTTGTCAGACTCGACGTGATATGAAAGCTGAAGATTTTAATTTCCCTTCGCATCGGTGAATTCTTTTTTTTGCACAACGTCTGCGGTTCGATGAAGATTCTGATAAAAACTTGTGATCTTCAAGTCCAGTGAATATTATATTATAGTCCTAGGCTTGTTTACTGGTGTTTAACTTATCTAAATAGGTAGGTACCTTTTTTGTCCCAGGTAAAACATGTTTCTGTGCCACCACGCCCGGGGGAGCGTGTTGATTATGTCGGGCTCGCCGCCCTGAAGGGGCGGAATACCGACTAAACTTTCTGGGGTGTTCCACCACGTGCCATTGTTGCCGAGCCACGGGAACTGCGATACATCCGCGACAAATAGGTAGGTATCTAAATAAAATACCAAACCACTGCTAGTGATTTATGTCGAGGGAACATGTTTAGGTAATTAGATTTGCCGATACAATTGATAAATAGATACATAGGTATATCGATATAAAAAATAATAATAATAAAGCCATTTATTTCCGAACGTATGAACTCATAGATTTGTTTACAAAATATCTCTCAGTTCGGTGTGCCTTTTGGCATAGGCCTCCTCCAACTGCTTCCATTGGACTCTGTCTGCTGCCACCCTTGTCCAGTATGGTCCTAGGGTCAGACGAATTTCGTCTTCCCATCTTCTGGTTGGGCGTCCCTGTCTTCTATATCGATATACTTAGTTAAAAAGCCTTCAGCATAAATCCTGTAATCTATCCGAATAATTCAGCTTAATCGATGGCTACACTCCCCTGATATTGAAATGTCGATTTGGATTCAGCGAATCGCCCATTTGGCGTTAAATCCGCAATTAGCTTAGTGAGACTTTGTGGCAGGATTTATTGTTGGGTAAACAATAAAAGTAAGAAAAATTAAGTCTACTATCTACTTACTTCAGTGTTTGTACAGATGAAAACACATATCAAGTGTAACACTTTGAACTTTGGACCATTCTTATTATCTGTGCCATAAAGCGTTGAAATCGTACTTTAAGTGTTACAATTGATGTGCTGTCTAGTGTACATTCAAGGTGGAAGCTAAGTGTTGGACAATCAGTAAGAATCTTTAATATAATCTAAAACCGATATAAGTAAACAATTTTATTAAATTAATGTAGCAACCTGATCAGTACAAAATGAATTAATTACTTACCATTTTTTTTATCGAAAAGTCGTAAAACAAATGTACAGTACAGTTATCGATACTAACACCCTCCCTTTGCGTTATTTAACCCTTGAGGTCTAGATAGAGATTCTATTATTTTTTACGATTCGAATTAGATCCAAAACATCAGGTTTCAACTATAAACAAAAGCCGTTAGAATTAGAATGTCTCAAACAGAAGTTTAAAACAAACGACAGCAAATCGCGCTGCCTCAACCACTGTGAGCTGGCAACATTACCATTATCACCTTTAAACATTCACAGCTGGCAACCCAGCGTAGAATTTCGCGACTACCCTCTTAACTAATTGCTGTACTCACTCGGCGTAATTAAATTAGCATTCGCCTTCGTTTGTTCTTCGCCGTGCTTTGTTTCTGCTTTCCGTTCGTTCCAATTCCAATTTGGGTATTTTGGCTCCACCGAGGCTTCGGTGATTCCGCCAATGTCCTGGTTGAGAGAGACACTGAGTATTAGTTAGAATTTGACCGGTAGCTATTAGGCGATGGACTCCCTGAGTGTACTGAACAGAACATTGCTGGGGGACAACACAAAATATTAATATACACGGTGAATTTTTAATGGCTTCGGAGCCGAAGCGTACCTATTCTACCCGATGTATACTATCGATAAATACTATTAATTTAAAAAAACGAGGTAAACCAAACACAGTAGACTCTTTTTTTTTTTTTAAACACAACAAAACAATGCTTTCCGTTCGTTATTAACGATGAAAGGGCTGTGTTTCGACACTATTGTTTGTGGTTTTGACCCCGCCATTTTCTCTTGTTGCTTTTTCATTTACCTATAGTGTTGCCAACTGCTACCGAAGGCCTGTTGCTAAGAATTTACAGAAACTAGATTGAGTAATTTGTTCGTCCTGAAAAGTAGCTAGAAATAGCTAAATTTCCCAGTAAAAATAAATACCATTTTACACGATTACTAGAAATCACACAGCTATCTTTTATTAAAGGCTTTAATATTTATTGCATTTCAAATATAATTAACAAAATAAAACACAAATAAATCATCTATGAACTATAATAGTAACAATTTTATATTTATATGATACTACCTGCCGGCACCTTATTTTTCACCGGTCCAAAAGTTGCCAGAAACAGTAGCTAAAAAATTTAGCTACAAGTTTCAAAAAATTGTAGCTGCCTGACATCAAAAAATTGCTAAATCTAGCTATAAAGTACCTAAGTTGACAACACTGCCTATAGGCGAAAGGTTTTAGTCCATACAGCCAAGGATATTTTATGCGTTCGTGAAACCTAGCCAATGCTAAACGATAAAAAATGTCAGCAACAGGATTTTCCCCCTCGCATCTATAAACGCATCCATTCTACTAGTAAATAGAGCCTACTATCAAAAACCCACTATAAAACTAAAGTACCATAAAACTTTTAGTAACTCCAGCGTGTCACGCTTACTCCAATCGAATAGCAATCCAATCGCCAATAAAACGGCGCTTTACGCAAAAAGTTCCCAGCAAAAAGGTTTTATTTAACATTCTCGTTGCGTTCACTTTTATTCGAGTTACGAACGCGCACAATCAAAGTTGCTTTGGAAAAGAACCCAAAAGTCAAATCAGCGTAGAAAATCTCAACTTAAAATGGGATGGGCTGTGTATAAACTATAGAAACAAAATATAGGTATGGAAACATAGGGAATATAACGCTATGTAAAATTGTAAATACATTTTCAGGCTGCTGCAGCTCTAAATAGTTTATTTATTTTCTTTTACCTTGGTCATGCACGACTCACGACATAACTACTTACTTAACATAGGTACCTACTCGCTCGTACCTACTTACATCCAATTAATTTCATGATATACTATGTATATATTCTATAAGAATAAAAGTACCTAGTAAGACTAAAGAATGAAAGTTAAAAACAAAAACTTTAAAATAAGCCTTAAACTTTTCCGAACGTTGAAATCATTGTAACATAAGGAAATCGACGTACTATGAGTATTTCCCCTGTAAAATTAAAAGTCCAACCAGCCAGGCACATAATTTAACTTTCCGGACGCACCACACCGATGCGAGACGAGACGCGTCTAAATTAAAAAAGAATTCAATTCAAATTTGGAATTCTTGTCTCAGACCCCAAGAGTTGCTCGCTAGATTAAAGTACCTACTATAGAGGTTGGGCTTGGATGTAAAAGTGTAATGTAGCCTCATACTGTCTTATTCTATCATCCATAATCAATTCATCATAAGACTATTTAAATATTATTTATTTAAATAAACAAACCATACCTACTTACGTCGAGGGGACATGAAAAGAGCCTCCAAGTGCGGTGCAATACAAATATTTACGACCGCACACTATTACACCCGGCGTCCTCCGGTAACAGCTACTGCCCTGCGGTAGGCTGGCTAATCTTTTCGCCACGATGGCAACACTCAACACCCAAGCTCGCAAATGGTCCTTTTCAGGACCATCCCTGACAGTCCTCTCAATTAATATAGAGGGCTTCTCGTCGGACAAGGCAATATTACTTGCCGAGCTGTGCCATAGATATAAATGTGACATTATGTGCGTCCAAGAGACGCACCGAGGCCCTGATCAACCTAGGCCTGATATCCCGGACATGACTCGTGTGATGGAGCGCCCGCACCCTAAGTACGGCAGTGCGATTTACACCAGACCTGGCATGGTTGTTAGGTCGGCACACCTGACGGAACACCTGGACGTAGAAGTACTGACCGTCGAGCTGACTAACGCCACTGTTACCTCGGTATACAAACCGCCTAACGCCATCTTCAAATTCGAGGCGCCAAAGAACTTCGATAAAATGCCGACTAGAATAGTTGTAGGCGATTTCAACAGCCATAGTATCAACTGGGGCTACAGAAAATCGGACAGCAACGGTGACGCAGTTGAACAGTGGGCTGAGGCCGATAATTTCGTCCTAATCCACGAGCCTAAACTACCACCTTCATTTAACAGTGGCAGATGGAAGAGGGGCTATAATCCGGACTTAATCTTTGCCAGTGCTAACATCGGCCCTCAATGCTCCAAATCCGTGGGTGAACCTATACCCCGTACGCAACACCGCCCGATAATGTGCGAAGTCAACGCCATAGTGAGACCGATATCGGTGCCCTTCAGACGGCGCTTCAACTTCCTGAAAGCAAACTGGGACTCGTACGCGGAGGGAATAGATGATCGGATCGTGGATGTCGGGACCTCTCCAGGCAACTACGACACCTTCGTCAGGATAGTTAGAGAGGTATCTTGCAAAACCATCCCTAGGGGTTGCAGAACATCGTACATCCCCGGCCTAACTGCGGACTCCGCGCAGATGCTGGAATCTTACCGCGTCGCCTACGAGTCGGATCCCTTTGCAGAGGCGACCATCGACCTGGGCGAACAGCTCATGCGAAGTGTAGGCGAAAGCCGCTGTAAAAAATGGCGAGATCTGGTTGAGTCAATCGACATGACGCATAATAGCAAGAAAGCATGGTCCACAGTACATAAGCTATCGGGCAAGCAAACTACACCTGTAACTTACTCAAATGTTACTGCCAACCAGGTCGCACATCAGCTACTGCTAAGCGGAAAGTCGAGTGTGAGGCGCTCTACCCGTGGGCTCAATCGTGCTCCCTCAGAAGAAACTGATACGCTGAGCAACCCTATTACAGCAGAGGAACTTCTGACAGCCGTCAAAAAGCTGAAAAGTGGAAAGGCCTGCGGACTTGACGATCTTACGGTGGAGCAGATAACGCACCTGGGACCGGTGGCTATGTCCTGGCTGCTGGGGCTCTTTAACTCCTGCTTAAAACTAAACCACATACCCAGGATATGGCGGAAGGCCCGTGTTATCGCGATCCTGAAGCCGGGCAAACCAGCTACGGATGTGAAGAGCTACCGTCCGATCTCCCTTCTCTGCCACCTCTTCAAGCTCTTTGAGAGGGTGCTTCTGAGTCGACTCACTCCGTGTATAGACAGTAGTCTTATTCCCGAACAGGCTGGTTTTCGCCCCGGTAAGTCATGCACAGGTCAAGTACTCAATCTCACTCAGTTCATCGAGGACGGCTATGAAGAGGGAAAGATAACAGGCGTGGCCTTTGTGGACCTGACGGCGGCATACGATACTGTAAACGTGAGCAGAATGGTAAACAAAGTATACTCGATTACCCGAGACTATAATTTCTCCCAGATGATAAGACAACTGCTAAGCAACAGACGATTCCAAGTGAGCCTCCAAGACCAAAAAAGCCGCTGGCGAACCCAGAGGAACGGTCTACCGCAGGGCAGCGTCCTTGCTCCAACTCTGTTCAACATATACACCAACGACCAGCCACAAACCCAGAATACTGCACGGTATATTTATGCTGATGACCTGGCTCTGGCTGTTCAGTCTGATACCTTCGAGGGGGTGGAAGCTGTCATGTCCAGTGGGCTGAGCCGACTCAGTGACTACTATGAGGAGAACGGCCTGAACCCTAATCCCAGCAAAACCGAAGTCTGCGCCTATCACCTGCGCAACAGGGATGCAAACAGGGAGCTCAGTGTAGTGTGGAGAGGCCTGAAGCTAACCCACAGCAAGTGCCCAAGGTACCTGGGTGTAGCTCTGGATCGCAGCCTCACCTACGAAAAACACTGCACCAACACCAGGCAGAAGGTTAGCACACGTAACAACCTACTAAAGAAACTAACATCCTCATCTTGGGGCGCAAAACCGCAGGTGCTGCGAACTACTGCTCTGGCGCTGTGCTACTCCGCGGGAGAATACGCTTGTCCCGTGTGGGAGCGGTCTACGCATGCGAAGCGAGTTGACGTGGCGCTTAACGAGACTTGCCGTCTAGTTACGGGGTGCCTGAAACCCACGCCAACCGATAAACTATATCGTTTGGCGGGTATTGCACCGCCGGATATCCGAAGAAAGGTAATTAGCGCCACCGAAATGACGAAGCAGACTCATGACCGCCGACATCCCCTGCACGGACATCGCACAGTACGCTCCAGACTGCGCTCGCGGAAGAGCTTTCTGAGATCGGTGGAGCCGCTCACGGAACCGCCAGCAGCTGCTAGAGTCTCCCTGTGGCGGTCCCGAGATCCGGAATCGAAACGGTGCCCGCCTGTCTCGGAAAGCCTCCCAACGGGCCACTCGCTGGGCTGGCCGATCTGGCGGTCGCTGAATCGTCTTCGATCTGGAGTGGGCCGCTGCAAACAAAATCTTGCGAGGTGGGGATATATACCCGAGGACAGCACGCAGTGCCCCTGTGGCCAACCGACACAAACCACGCAGCACATGACTGCGTGCCCCGCGTGCCCGACAACGTGCACGGACGCGGATCTATGGGCGGCCTCCGTGCGAGCGGTTGCGATCGCGTCCTTCTGGGCCGGCCGCATCTAATTTGAAGCCATCGACACGAGAAGAAGAAGACCTACTTACATCGCTCGAATATTAAATTCGACGGATCGAAATTATGCGTGTAGTCAAATTATATCGTACAGAGTCTGTTAAGACTGCTTTTACTTTCGTTCCGCGAAAATTCGAAACAAAAATTCCGAATTTGAATAAATCGACTTGTTACAGCTTTCCAACACCCCTTCGCGAGAGTACCTACTTGAAGCGACCACTGTGGGTGAAATTACTATCAGATATTTTTCATTATCAGTCCATTCTTCGCACTGCTCGGGCACAGACCTTTCCTCGATGGAAACCCGAGCCGGTAATCCGTCAGATATTTTTTATTTTATTTTAGTGCAATTTAATTCCCAGTGACCTTGCGTCTATAGTATTTGCAAACTGTGCCCGGTGCCGGCAAAGTTTCCCCATAACATGCAAATGGGGGAAGTTGTGGCTAATTGGCTGCAAGTCCGCCGCGTCCGGGCTCAATCACAATGGGCGCAGTTAATTAATGCGCAGTTCCCAATCTCATAACGTTAATCACTAAATACCTATATCCTTTGACTAACGAATTTTATGTATAATCTGAGGAGAGACTAACTTGGACAATCAAACGCCGCGAGACTCTATTTTATTTATGGTTTGAGGATCATTTTAAAAGTGGAAAACTCATCCTCAGGTGCGGACCTAAGGATGAGTTTTCCACTTTTTTAAAATAGAGTCTCGCGGCGTTTGATTGCCCAAGTTAGTCTCTCCTCAGATTATACATAAAATTCGTCGGATGAGATGCCACTTCAGACAAAATACACTACCTATTATGCCCCAAGCGTCAAGCAGCCAATAAATTGAGTGAGGGCTAGCGTAGCGCTCAACCAGAGTTTAAAATAAGAAAATGTCCTATAATGACAACCCTATAATATGCTGTTATTCATAAACCTAGTTAAACCTCACTTCCTTTAAATCGTGTTGCTATCCCTTTCACACTTCGTTAAAAAAGGTTAAGATAGAAAGGGACGGGGGACCTAAACGGTTCTCGGGTTATCATGTGCAAGTAGCTCTTACCGTAAACCCTTACATTGCGTGCCAAGTTTAAATACAAGTTTAGTACTTAATACTTAGTAAGTAATTCGTTAGCAATTGAATCCCAAATTAGGTTGAAGTACTTGTATAAAAAATATTGGTACACTTAGGTATAAGTAAGCTAACTTCATAAGCTTCATAAAAGTAGGTTTCTACAGCAAGAGCAATTTTTTAAGGGCTTCTGAAAGTCTCCCCCACAGTTAGGCGGAATGTTGTGTTTTGGCCAATTACCGGCAAATTACGAGTTCCCTGCGGACGGAGTTGAGAAGACAATTAAGATTTTTTATTCAACGGAAAGTTTGAAACCCTATAAAAACTTGGAGAATTAACGGAAACTCTCGTGATTTCCTTACCTTAATTATTTATATGGATGACTTATACTTACTTTAAAAGGCTGTAAGTAAGTACTTATACGTAACATAATAATTTATTATCAACTTTAATTGCTCATTTTCACTGTCATTTTCATTTTATTTTATTACCTTACCTACCTACAAAATTATAATAATACCTACCTAAGTATCTATATTTGGTAGGAGTACTTAATACTTAAGAGCCTTCCATGAGCCAACTAGCGCCGCCAATCTTAAAAAAATCATATCTTCCAATATAATCAATTTTATTAAAAAAGCTACGTTCACATTGTTTATTGCTATAAATATTATTTTTTAAATGCTTATTTGTAACGTGATGCAATGTAGGTAAGTTGTAGTTCACATAATTGCGAAAAACGGCCGTTTCTGGCACATTTGACGGTTGTAGAACGTCGTCGCTCATAAATGTGAGTCACACACATCGTTGCCTATTTCCTATCAACTTCAGTCACCATCATATAGCTATAGTACCGAGATTAATATATAATATATAGATTTAATAGCGAGATTATCCCAAATCTTGTGTGAATTGAACGTTTTTCCTTTGTTGTACCGCTGGCTGGGGATAAAATGAAATAACGCATGAAACTGCCTGTCGATTTGTAATAGCCGATACGCCGAAAGTTAGAACAAAAATAACTGTTGAAGAAATTATAAAAAGGCGTTTCTCATTTCGATAATATTATAAGTGAAATTCGAATTTTGAAAATTTGAGTTTTTATTACCCACCCGTTGTCCCTGCGAGCGAGCGTCCCGCAAATTAAACTTTATTGCCCGTGGTCCCTGAAAGTAAAAAAAGAACAATCAAAAATGTATCCGAAAACTATTGATTTTTCAAATGTAAACTTGCAATAACGAAACGCAACCTTGGCTTCGTTCTGAAATATTTCATCAATTTTTTCATGTAAATATATTTACCACGCACACGGCACAATACAGAATGATTTCCTTTAACTTCTGTCCCAAATACTTAAGATAAAAAAGTAACATATTTTCAAGATATTTTGAGTCATTACTTCGTTAGTCATATTATTTCTTCAATTTGTTGATAAAAAAAGTGACAATTACAACTGTCATTGTAGAAGTTTTAGAACGGAACTCCAAACGTCAAATTAACACTTGCGTGTGCTTGAAACTCGCGAAATTCAATAAAATTTGCATTGTTTTTGTGAATAATATTATTTATTGTGACATTGCGATGGCTGGGAAGGTGAATAAGTTCGAAACGCGCAGCTCCGCGAGCTCTGATAGGTAAACTGTGTGTGGTTTACATTTTAACTAAAGTTTGTTTGAACAGCTGGCTCGTGTCAATAAAGTATTAACTGCTGAATGAGCGTGTTTTTCGGTGTTAGCTTACTCATCGCCGCGGGTCTAACGTGTTTTTCCGTGCCGCATTTTAGTGTTAAACGAAAATTTGGTTATACGTGTCGTATGGCGTTGCAACGCAGTGTAACATAACCTCTTTAGCTCGTATTGTGGTTATTTTTAGACTTTAATTTAGTACGTTGGATCGCGCACTGAAACGGACACGTGCTAGCCGCATCGTGTTAGCGAACTGACCTTATCACATGAGAAAGAACAGAATATTGGAAGAAATGGAGTCAGGGTCGCTAGTCTTCGCCAATCCGTAAGATTTTTAATCAATTTTCGTTCAGAAACGTGTCAGTGTCTAGTTTACAGCTTAGTTTCGCTTCTGTACTGTTATAAACACTGCCCTTTTCTTTATTTGCATAGTCACTACGTAACAATGTTTTGATACTACTATTTTAAGATTTAAACTAGAGGAAGTTTTTCATCTCATAGAAACTGTTTTCCTAATGATGTATCTTTGAAGATGATTGTTATTTGATGGTAAATAGATTGTGAAATTCATATTAGGAAATACCAATTCTCAAATTTTAATTGATGTATTCTTTGAATAATTGTTTTGTTTGTTTGTTTTAACACTTTATTGTACAACACAAATATATAAATAAAATTACAAGAAAAACATATTGGCACAAAGGGCGAGCTTATCTCAAAAGAGATTTCTACCAGCAAACCCGCGAAAGAGAGAGCAGTGTAGTAAGTGGTAGTCGTCGTGGTGTACAAAATCTAAACAAATATATATAATATAAGCAATACTTATCAATACAACCTATAATAAAATTAAATATAATAATTCACTTTAATTAACATTTTTTCATAGCCTACAAAACTGTCAATTGCTAGCGGTATAAATACTAACTCTTCTTTAATTGTGAACCTACTTAGATTAGGTACTTTTAATTATCCCTAATGGAATTCAATTTAAATTATTCAATCTTCAATTAATTATTCAAACAAAAATGCAATACTAACAAAAATATAATACTGGCTGGCTGGAAGAGGCTCAGGACAGGGATGGATGGAAGAGGAGGGGGGAGACCTTTGCCCAGCAGTGGGACAATTTAAAGGTTTAAAAAAAAAAGTATTACACACTTACTCACTTTTGTTCATGTTTGTATACTTTTTTTAATGTTTGAGCATCAAACCGTGAGACGCATCATGGCGCAGGACTTCTTTAACGACAGTTATCATTAAAGTATTTTTTAGTATTATATATAAAAAAAATTTAACATAAGTACATATTTAAGTCACTTTTATTTTTTTAAATTTTGAGACACATCTTACTATCTATAGGTGGAGATTTGTAATTAGCTTCTAGACATTATTAAGTAACCTAAAGTTATTGTAGCTGTTAATCTTCCTTAAAATAAATAAATAAATAGATTTTGTTAACATGTTTGATAGAATAGATTGCCAATTTATTATTAATATTAATCATTATCTCTAAGTGAAATGTAATAATTTCTTGAGATAAATAATGATCTTAAACCAGAATCAATTTAACGTAAATGTCATTTTATTCAGTAACAGTGTGTTACTTTTCACACTTGAATAAAGATTTAAAAAGTGATTGTATTTATAACCTATAGTATGACCGTCTAAATCAGTCTTCGCCTGCGCGGTACAGGGATGCGGGGGAAGGCGATAACGGGGACCGAGAGAGGTGCGGGCGGCAGGCGCATTTCTGTTACAACACCCCCCGCCCGTTGTCGCCTTCCCCCGCATCCCTGTACCACGCAGGCGAAGACTGATTTAGACGGTCATACTATAATAAGGTACACTTTGAAAATATGAGGTAATTAAACCAATATTCTAAAATCCGTCAGCTGTTGTATCCTGATTTTTTTTACAAGGAAAACGAACATTGTTTCACACCTGTGTGACCTTCCTACCATTTACAAAATTATTTACATACACAGATAAATATAAATATTTTGAAGCAGAGATAACATAGAATAGTAAACAATATTATTATATCTGACCTTGAGGTAGACCACTAATAATGATGAATAACAAATAGCTACAGATATCCTATCAATTTGCAAGTATGAGATAAGTTTATCGAGATTTAATATGCCCAAATATGTGATAGATGATATTATGTCATGGTCAACGAGAATCCGTCGAAAATAGCTATCATTATTTAGCAAAATTCACATCTTATTACAGGTTTTTTTCCCTACTGCGCAAGAAGGAGGGTTATGTTATTCGAGTGTATGTTTGTAAACCGAAGCCCAAATCAAGTGTCTTATTTTGTAAACAACCCTACCCTACTAACATTTTAAGCTATTCTGTGATTATTGCATAGTTATTTTCACATTATTAGATCGGATTACTTTAATTTCACAATGATGAACAG
Source organism: Tachystola acroxantha (assembly GCA_963506565.1). NCBI lineage: Eukaryota > Metazoa > Arthropoda > Insecta > Lepidoptera > Oecophoridae > Tachystola > Tachystola acroxantha. The sequence goes on along the minus strand of OY735882.1, from coordinate 12,522,161 downwards.
GTTCGAGCAATTAGTTACTTAATTCAATGTATCTACCAAAACCCACATAAGATCGGCAAATCAAAAAAAATCGGGTATCGCGGTTATAAATATCGATATAGAGTCAACTAGCTTATTCAAAGAAAAGGGGGAGGCCTATGCCCAGCAGTGGGACAATTTATAGGTTTACAAAAAAAAAAGAGTTTTCTTAGCAAAAGCAATGCATTTAGTGCAGTCAGATAAATAAGTGTAATACCTATTATAACAGCAAGTAAGTAGGTACTTCCCCATTTCACTAAATTTTGATTAAATTTGCTCAATAATCTTTTTATAATATAGGTGTGGTAGTAAGTGGAAAGTTACAAATATCAGTAGGTAAAAATATTTATCTAGCTTAGCTTAGGTCATACATAGCGTGACTATGTTGCGTGATGCAATACATAGGTAATAAATATTATTATTATTAATTTGCTAGACAGGCAGCATAATGCTGGTGTGTCTATATCACAGTGTTGGTAAGTTATGTTGTCTAATGGTCATATAATTCTACACATATTGCTTATTTATATAATGTTTGCTTTTAAACACATGTCGAGGCGATTTTTGAAACAGTTCAGTGATGGTGCAGATACCACATCATCAGACAGTTTGTTCCATGCGTGGACAACTCTGTTACTTAATTTATTTATTTAGGGTTTCCAACAGATGGTACACATTCTATACTAAATTACAATAAACATTAATTTCAAAAATTGTGCCCACCCAGAACACGTTCATGGACAGTGGCGGCATATGCCGTACTTTGAGTATTCGGAAAATGACAGTACGGCGTATGACGTAGTATTTTGATGCATTTTAAAAGACACAACGGCATCTCCCGCGGCGTTCGTAGGCGGTTTTCTTTGTGGAGCGGTCCCACTGTCATTCTGTGTAGAAAATAGGTATGTGTACTGTCAAAATAAAGGTTGTAGGTACATTTTTGTCGGTCTTGACACGCACATACTTAGAATCCCCCACGGTTATGACAGTAGTTGAGAATTTTCACTGTCATTTCGTAATTTCTACTGTCCATGAACGTGTTAAAGGTAACCACAGCTCACACTTAAAAACATGACATGATGAACATAAACAGTATGCAATATATAGGTGACATAATTAACAGTTATACATTACAACTTCAACACTTAATATTTGATATATATTATATAAATAAATGTGTGAAATACAAGTAATCTAATAAATAATACAAGTAACTTTTTCACAAAAATAAATATTACAATAAACCGTTACTTAAGAAGTGATGAGCGATTTCAGATATAGATTTTTGCGGGTAAAACGTTATTTCACCCTCCCATCATCTCAGCCCGTATCAGTCCACTGCTGGACGTAGGCCTCTCCCAAAGCACGCCACTCAACCCTATTATCGGCCCTCTGTAACCAGTCTCTGCCAACCATCTTACGAAGATCATCCCTCCATCTGGTCCGGGGGCGTCCCACACTACGTTCACACTCCCATAAAAGCTCCTAATAGATACCCAAAAAGCTTACATCGCGTTTTGCGTTTTTAGGTGTTTCAGTAAGATTAGAGAAAAGGTGTTAAACTTACACGGTTTGTATATCATATTAATGAGATAAAATGAGATAACCTTTTCCTCTCACCCTCACCCTCTCTCTCTCTTTCACACACACGTCACTACACCCTCATACAAACACAAACACACACACACACACACACACACACACACACACACACACACACACACACACAACACAACCCACTGAACATATTGAAATCATTTAACATCAATCTATATTTAAACTTTTGGATATCATTATTTGTTACCCTAACTAACTGTATACCTAACAACCTGTAACTTCAACTATAAAACCCGTCGTTCTGTAATTGTAAATCTTTTCTAATCTCACGGGACAGGCTTAGCCTAGTGTGGGCTTCATTGATTAATAAGTTAATGTAAAATACTGTATGGTAAATAAACATTTCATTTCATTTCCTTGCAAAGTGGTGTAAATGTAAATTCAAAAAATATGTTGACGTGCAAAAATGTACACCACATGCTTACTTGCAATAAAGAGATTTGACTTTGAAATGGTGGCGTCGTTTATGAATACGCGCCTAAGAGTATATTGCAGAAAGTAGGCCAGTGGTTTGGTGACCTACACACTGTCTCCACATCAGCATATATTGGACGGTCTCATAATTGCGCGTAATTAACACTTAAGGCCTATGCGCGTATTTTCAGTTTTTCGATGAAGGCTATGGCACTAACTACTAAAATTAGACGTCTGAAAAAAATATATAGCAATCTAGGGGTGTATATTTAGGGACTGATGAATACCGATACACGATTGGACAAACTTTGCTCGATAGAAAAAAATCGCAAACATGCCCCTTCCATGTCATTTAAAATTATGTCTAAACCGAAATAGTTATTCATACGAAATATATATCAAAATGTAGGGTATTATAATTACGAGAGCTTGTTTTAAAAAAATCTGATTTTTATTGTCGTATTTTAATTTCCCTGCCAAAATTCATCCAAAATCAATAAAAATACAAATATGGAGTCAGTGTGCCGTGCTCTTCACTCCGCCGCTGCGGGACATCTTCTGTCTCGCGCTCGAGTTTGACAGCTCGCCCCTCCTTAACTACCATTCCTTGCTTCACACATGCATATACACACCTTACAGCACACAATCACCCACACCCTCCTACACTCCTTCCACACACACACACACCCTGGTTCACATAATGTTGGCTGCGTCCGTATAGCCACATACTGGGGGCAGCTGAAAACCAGCGCTGTGGGACCTACCACAGCCTTATGCTGAGCTGACCGCCCTTTTAATACCACGCTATTAAATTCAAATTCAATTCAAATGTTTTTTTTATTTTCCTTCCACATTAGAGTACATTTTCATGTTATTAGACACAGTTTGGTGGAAGACTGCTGCTCAAGCTAGGACTAATCCTGTGTTTTGAGTCACCAGGCCTCCCCCTTACAGACATAATGGACATTAAAAAGAAAAATATAGTGAAGAAACGAACATTTTAAAAAGGTTATTAACAAAAACAAAAGAGCGGTGTGTGCGTTTGTGTGTAGTGCATGCATGTGTGTCAGTGTGACGAGTGTATGTACTAAAACAATTGTTACTTTCTAAGTTCGTGTTAATTTGTTGTGTTGTATTAAATAAATGTTTTTCATTTCATATGTATGTAGTGTATATTACATATCACATGTATCTAATTGTAGAGGTATTATGAAACCAATGCCATTCAATGAGAATGGTGATTCAATGCTTATAATTTATTTTCATTGTTTAATGATTACATGAAGATTTATAGCTTTTTAATGCTCTTACTCTTAGGCACATTACATATCCTATTCATTATAGTCAGTAAACCAACCAAATGTCAGTATTGACTGCATGTAGGTTTGTTCATCATCATTATACTGTATCAGTCCACTGCTGGACGTAGGCCTCTCCCAAAGCACGCCACTCAACCCGATTCTAGGGCCCGTATTAATAGTCTGAGCTCAAACCCGCCCTCAAGAGTGAATTCAGCTGATACACTCTCAAGACGTGATCTCCATCTCAAGTATATCATTTATTAATAAACCAATCTTGAGCGCGTATCCCGTGATGTCTTTCTCAAGTCGCGGTTCGCCTGCAATCAGCAAATACGTTCTCAAGTTTTTTTTTTTACAGTTATCTTGAGAACTAAGTTTTGTTTATTAATACGGGTTACTCACGTGATACCCGATTCCTAAATAATATAATAATAACGCTCTATAGACCAGACTGACTGACCCACCAACACCCCAAACCAATAGCCCAAATTAAGTTGTAATTTCCAATCACTGCAATAATTTATGCACCTGATAGGGTATGTCATTGAGTGCAGTCAGATGCGCTCAGAGACGGGTCCCGCTAGATGCATCACATATCCCATTAAAATAAAGTTCTCTAAGGGGCCTCTACGCGTTGGACCTATGTCTCCGTGCCAGCCTTTCAAAGGACCGGGTTTTCTTAAACCCGTGAAACCTGGAGAGATACATAATAATATTAAAATTACTCGACAGCCGAAAGAGGTGGATAAAATTTTTAGTTTCTATAAAACACCCTGTCACATTTCTATGATATGAGTATTTATAAAAATTACCCACTTTAGTTCTGGGTTAGGCTAAAACGATTAACCTTATCTGATATGTGACACACCTGTTTCTCTGTCACACTTATCAAGCTTGAATGCGCTTTGCACATCTACCAACATGCTAAACTAATATAAGACAATGTGTATTCGCAATCAGCCAACAATTTTGGCGTAAAATTTATTTATTTAACACTAATTCCTTCGTCCTAAAGTAAGATATAGATAGAGAGTTTTATGGACTCGAGTTTATTACCATAGGGCCTGCAGATTGGAGGCTCTAATCTAATAAGATAGTTCTCAGTAGAGAGAGCACAAAAGATCCTAAAGGCTCGAAGTGCAGACATGTTGGCACCCTATTCTTATTTTAAAAGGGGGGTTGGAGAGTTTGCTCTGACTCCACGAAGGTGGGAGTCAGCTCAACCCCAGCTCACTGAAGTAACGCAGCAGGGTTGCCGGCTGACACCTACACTGTTGCAGGCTTTCTGATACTAATAGGCTTGTATCCGTCTCCATACCCATCTCCGTTCGGGTTTATTTGGTAGCGGGACAGCTAAGCACATCATCATCAACCCGTATCAGTCCACTGCTAGACGTAGGCCTCTCCCAAAGCACGCCATTCAGCCCGTTTCTCGGAATTTTGCATCCAGTCTCCAAGGTTATGTGGTTGGGGGCCGTCCCACGCTACGTTTACCCGTTTGTGGCCTCCATTCAGGAACCTATATCGATTATTTCTACGACAGATGTGGCCAGCCCGCCACTTCAGTGTAATAAGATGTAAATTGAGGAATCTAAGACATAAAGTGGATTCCTTTGCAGTAGCACAGAATTAAATGACGCGAACGTCTCTAATTAAAATTCATTATGTTTTCGAAATTCAAATGTCATTTGATTATCCAAGTAAACGCCCATCGGTTGTCGGTTCTACGACAGATGTGACCAGCCCACTGCCACTTCAGTTTGCTGATTCTATGAGCAATGTCAACCTCTTTCGTTCTTTGTCACATCAGGATAATATAAGATATCATTGGTTGCAGTGACTCTGAACTGGCCCTGGAGTTAAGCGAGCAGGTGTTCCTGGATGATGACGAGTTCTCATCGCGCGCGCCCGCCTCGCCAACCACAGTGCCCAACGTGCGTCCCTACCGGCCGCCGTCGACAGGTCAGTAGGATAATATGACACCATACACCTTCACCGACTCCTCTGGCTTGGTAACGTGGAGAGGATGGGAGAGGAACGTGCAGCGAAGCGGGCATACGTCGGAAAGCCCAGTGGACGGCCAGTCGCACGTCCAAGATACCGCTGCAAGAGCTGCAGGCGCCCGACTGGCATCCGCAGGACAGGCTGCAGTGGCGCTCTTTGGTGTCGGAGGCCAAGATCCACTTTGGGTCACTGAGTCAGCGGAGTAGTAGTAGCAATACACCTTCAGCAGCGTTGCCAGACGTCCCGCATTTGGCGGGACGTCCCGATTTTTTAATCAAAAATAAATGTCCCGCGCGGACAGGCTCAGTCACGCTTTTCCGGGATTACAATTAATTCTTACTGAAGTACCTTTATTATAATATATTTTTTTGTTATTCCTTGAGCAGCTAGTATGTCCATAGTATTTTACGAATGGCAAAGATAAGTTGGTCCCTAAATCTAGTTCATCTTTTCGTTAGCGAAATATTACGGGGTTAGTTGCTTTGCATTGCAAAGAACCCTCGGTGCCCCCCCCCCCCTTCCCCCTTTTGTCGATTCCTACATTCCCGTTCCATCTAGTAAAAATGGGCAGGGACGCAAGCCCAGAAAGTGGACCGGGAGTTTCCGACGACGACGACCGGGTCTTTTCACCTCTAACCTTGGCCTTGAGGTATACCCTCTCTACCCGGGCATGAGCTCGCCGGATAATGATCCGACGGTGAGATTGACCGCGCTTGGGATGCGGGATTTGGAAGTTGGGGAGCTTGGCGGGTCGGTACGTCGGTTTGGTGCACGGTTCAACGAGCGCAGCAACTCCCTCTGGAGGCGGTGGCCTTCCGGAGGGCGTGCGTGCAGGGGGGCGAGGTTGCGGAGATGAGCGTGCCCGTTGTTGTTGGCGCGGTCGAATAGTGACCGCGTCAACCTCAGCACGAACACTTCGAACGACTCAACCCGCACGTCGCGAGCAATGACGTCGTTACGAAGGTACCGACCCGCACCGGTACAAATTTCGGGAGTTTCCAAGCGTGTGCAGTTCAGAATCCGGCCCTTCCCCTTCCAACAACCTTTACACGCGCGTGTTTCGCGCACTGGATAGAAGTCCCATTGGATAGAAATTGTACTGCGAGTGTTGCCATTGATGTGCTGTCGAGTGTGCTACCAGTGTAGAAGTAAGAGAGCTACGCCAACAAACTGCATTGCAGTGCGGCGACAGATGTAACATTGCAATTTTGTTAAAAATTAATAAATAAATAAAAAACTATTTGCTGCATCACGCGCGATAGAATGCCTGTGTAAAGACAGCCGTTGGTCGCAGACCACCCATAGCTTTGCTATGTCTAAGCAATGAGAACATGATCCCATGGTATTCATATGACATTGTTAGCCAATGGACAAATTAAGCTTCACCTTGACTAAGTACCCGGTACACAGAGGCCGTTAGCCATAACGCGATCCACCGTTGAAGACTAAAAATCACGCTGCGTTGTGTTTTTTGTATGGTTTGGTGGCAAAAGACATGGCCACATTTCAATGGAGCTTTGCCCCACCTACAAAACTACGTGACCATTTAAGCTGTACCTATCATTTTGTTGGGGACTTATTACAGGTTTCATATTGCATAATCATAATCAGTATCATTTTCTACTACTCTCGCAACTCCCTATAGAAGAATGACAAAAACAATGAATTTCTTTCTATTTTCTGAATTCTTAATTAAGCTGTTTTTTTCGAATCGCAGCTAGTACATCGCTAGGGGGCGCTAGCGGTGTGTACTTGCTTTGTTTTGCTCCGATAAAAATAATTTAAAAATTCAATGTTAGAGTGTAAAAGTGTTATTGAATTATAGTAAATACTAATTGTGTACGTTCAGTTACCATAAAGTGCGTAATAGTGCGCGGAAAATCTAACTATTTGCGACAATTTATTAGTGACGAACATTGTGCATATTATCAAACTTACCCACAACTAAAAATATTAATAGCAAGATGAATAAGTGTGATGCTTGTGGCAAGTTTATGACTGCGACTAATGGAGTGAAGTGCAGTAAATGCAATGGATTAAATCACAGGGAGTGTGTAAAGGTAAAGGATAACGCCCGGGTGCCTACAAACTGGTTGTGTCCCCTCTGCAAGGCGCAGCTCCCGAAAGAAAATAACTCCGCTACCCCAGTCAGGAGTTTGGACCAGCAGGGAGCTGAAGAGCCGACCAATATACAGGTCCTAACGAATCATATGCAGCAGTTCCAATCGACATTACAAGACTTCAAACAGGAGATTCGTGGTTTAAATGCGTCTGTATCCTCGTTGCGAGACGAGGTGGTCGCCCTGCGCACCGACCTGCACGGGCTGAACGAACGCGTGCGTCAGCTGGAGGACGCCGACAAGGAGGTCTGCTCCCTGCGGCTGGAAGTTAAACAGTTGCACGCCGAGCTGTCCCGACAGGAGCAGCTGCAGCTGGGGAATGACGTCGTAATAGTGGGTGTCCCCGAGCGGAAGGGTGAGAATTTAGATCAGGTGGTTACGGTGCTAGCTACGAAGATAGGAGTGCAGCTCAACCCTCAGGACGTGGTGCGCGTGGGGCGCGCGGGCGCCCGGCGCGCTGGCGAGTCGCGCCCGCGACCCGTGGTGCTGCGTCTGAGCAGGCGCGCGCCGCGTGACGCGCTGCTGCGCGCCGCTCGCGTGCGCCGCAGTCTCACCGCCGATATGCTGGACCTGGGAGACGCCGCCGCCGCCGGGAAGCCGGACAACGTGTATTTGAACGAGCACCTAACCAAGCAAAACAGAGTACTCTATCAAAAGGCGCGGACTGCGGGGCGCGCCAGCCATTACAAGTACGTGTGGACATCGAACGGGAATATCCTTATGCGCAAAACGGATACGAGTAGGATTATTCGAATAAATTGTGTGGATGATTTGGAAAACATATCAGTCTCCGCTTCCTGTGCCTCGTCACTCGCCGGCTCGCCCGGAGACACTAAGGGCACCGATCGTGAGCATGATGTGAGCGACCCGCAGGACTCCTGATAACTGTGTCGTATTATGGGGAAATACGGGCGACAAAAATGTCGAACTTACGTATAATAATTATTACCTTAGATATCTAAGTAGTCATAGAAAGTGTTTATGTTTTTTTAAGATTATATATTTTTATCTAAATTTGTTTATAGCACTTCATCTGTTATTTTTTTACTGTAAACTACATTGTTATTCATCATCGCGCAAAAATTTTCAATTTATTACAACTTACAGAGTCGCTTTCTGTTACTGTTATTATTTACATCAATATTTATTGAGCTTTTATAATTTAGGTACAGTGTTTCCTAATACAAAAATGTTAAAAGTACGATTGATTTACTCTGTAGAAAAAAGTGCAGCGCCGGATGGATGTAACTGTCGATCGTATGTTTCCATTTCACAGATCAGCACCAAGATGCTATCATTTTCCTTACCAATAATACTAACCAATTATTTATTTGTATTCAGTATATTCATTTGTATACAGTATATATCTAACTTACAGAACCAAGTATATTTATTTTTCATGTTTAATTATTTTAGGCTTTTCATTGTTATATGCAAACTTCAATACGGAATTAAATTAAAGAATTATTGCAATAGGTTTTTGTTGTGTGTTATATTGTATTGCAGGATTATTCATTTAATGCCCAATACATATACTTTTATAGGATATTTTAATAATGACAACTTTATTTTTAAATGATGACTAAAACTAAATATTTTAAAATTAGTCTTTTCAACGCTGGCTCATTGGGGACAGGCCACGACGACTTCATCGCAGCTATGCAGAATATCTGCCCGGACATAATAGCTATCAATGAGACTTGGTTACGCGAGGGCCAGGAGGCCAGGGCGCCTGCAGTGCCCGGCTACCGACTGCGACACCAGCCTAGGCCAGTAGGCCTCGGACGGAGTCGTGCCGGTGGTGTTGGCTTTTATATAAAGCAAGGTATCAATCCGCGTGTCATTCAGCACCCACCTGCCCCGATTGAACAAATGTGGCTTCGGATTTCTGTTAATGGTAGGCGCCTTGCGATTGGTACGGCGTATAGACCCCAATGGGTAAACGTTGACACTTTTATAGATGGTCTTACTCAGTCAGTATCCTTTTTTTCATCATATGACAATATAATACTTTTAGGCGATTTCAATATTAATTTCTTAGATCTATCGAATGTTAATTCAAGAAAATTTAACGAATTTCTTTCATATATTGATTTAAAACAGTACATTAATGAGCCGACACATTTTACTGAGCATAGTGAGTCTTTAATTGACCTAATATGTACTGATGCAAATGTTAAGGGTACCACTGTAACACATGTCTCGGGTATATACGGTCATGCCATAGTCAGCATCGAGCTTAACATGAAAAAGAACAGAATTCCGCCAAAGAAAATTAGTTATAGGCCGATTAAAGATATAAATTTAGACGCATTAAATAAGGATGTAGAGCTTTTTGATTGGAGATCTGTCCTTTCTCTCACGTGTGTCAATGATATGACTAATATGTTCAACGAATTTGTCACGGCTTTGTTTGACCTCCACGCGCCTATGAAAACTGTAGTGGTGAAGAACAAACCTACTCCGTGGATTACAGAAAATGTTCGATTGATGATGCGTTTGCGAGACAAGGCCCTTGCCAAATATCGTAAAAATAGAACCGATGCAAGTAAAATGTATTACAAAGAGCTTAAGTCTTTGGCTGTAAATTCTATGTTAAATGAAAAGAAGGCATATTTCGATGGGTACATTAATTCAAATATTGAAAATTCAAAAATCCTATGGAAAAATTTAAAGGATACAATTCTCCCAAACAGGAAGTCCGGCCAGGTCCTACCTGATTTTTTTAATAAACCTGATGAAATAAACGATCATTTTCTGAAAGTTCCTGGTAACGATGTAGTGGATTTGTCGCTACTCACATATTACGAATTTCATAGGTTTGGAGACGGTCGATTTGGATTAAAATCTGTGGATGAGGCAACTATAGCAAAAATCATTTTGAACTTAAAGTCTAATGCTAAAGGTATTGACGAAATAGGTCTTGAAATGCTCATGTTGACGCTACCTTGCACTTTGCCCATTATCACAGCAATAGTAAATAAATCAATTAATGATCGTCTCTTTCCCGATGTCTGGAAGATGGCTAAGATTAAACCTCTTCCTAAAATTTCAAATCCTTGTGAATACAAAGATTTGCGTCCAGTTAGTCTTCTGCCATGTTTATCAAAGATTGTGGAAAAAGTAGTATATGATCAGGTAATCAAATATCTTGAGAATAATGGAATGCTGCCCACCTTTCAATCCGGCTTTCGAAAACAGCGTAGCACAGCGACTGCTCTCATGGACGTTGTGGATAATGTTCTCGCTGCCCAGGATACAGGTTCGGCTACTATTTTAACTTTATTAGATTTTTCTCGCGCTTTTGATTGCTTAAATGTCACCTTACTGCTCTCTAAACTATCATATTATGGATTTACAAAAGAAACGGTGGAATGGTTTGCTAGTTATTTGTGCAACCGATCGCAAATGGTAGAATTGCAGAAAAGTAATGGCGAATCCCTTGTCTCTCAAAAACGACATCTTAGTCGGGGGGTGCCGCAAGGCTCCATTCTTGGCCCACTGCTATTCATCCTGTACAGTGCAGATATTACTGCAAGCATATCACATTGTAATTATCATTTGTACGCAGACGACCTGCAGATTTACATTTCGTTTGATCCAAGGGACACCACGCACGCTGTTGGGCTACTCTGTGAAGATTTAAATCGTATACAGGAATGGTCAGGAAGGAACTGCTTGGTTCTTAACCCGGCTAAATCTAAATATATAATAATGGGTACCAAAAAGCAGATTGCTTCTGTAGAATCTCGTTCTCCTATCATCTCAATACAAAATCAGCCTATTGAGAGGGTATGTGAAGCGCGCAATTTGGGTCTGATGATGGACAGTCGACTTCGTTTTGAGAAACATATATTGGATGTTGTACAAAATTGTTTTTTTAGGTTGAAAACGTTATATAAAATTAGAGAATTTATTAGCCAGGATGTCAGGATTAGATTGTGCGAGGCATTGGTTTTGTCAAGACTAAACTACTGTGATACAGTGTATGGACCTTGTCTACTTGAAAAATCCAAACGCATTTTACAGCGAGTTCAGAATGCGTGCACAAGGTTTTGTTTCAGGGTGCCGCCCCGCTCTCATGTCACTCCTTTTATAAATAATGCAAATATGCTTAAAATCTCAGCTCGTAGACAACTACATTTTGCTAGTCTGTTATTTGATGTGGTTACAAAACAATCCCCAGAGTATTTGCATGAGAAGTTGAACTGGAGCAGATCTCGGCATCTACACAAGACTAGGGCAAGCGCGCACCTATTGATAATGCCTTCGCATGGAACCGCAGCATTCCGCGGGAGTTTCAGGTTTTTAGCGACAAAGTGCTGGAATGATTTGCCTCCCCCTGTGAGAGATTCGAAAACAAAAGGCACTTTCAAAAATAAGCTTAAACGGTATTTGCTTGACGTTCAAAAATCGTTGCCATGATTCGGTCATTCCTAGCATGTTATGTCTTGTTCCGTCCATAAATAAGGGTCTCAGTTGTTTTTTTTGAGCTATATTTAAATAAGTACATAGGTAAATGTGTTGCATAATTGGTAGGTATCTATTATTTCATACTTATTTATACTTAAATGTATTTGTATATTATTGTAGTTTATGTTACTTGTATAGTTTATTTTCTATTTTGCAGTGATTACAATATGTATTTATGAAATATATCATATATTATAAATTATAATATGATTATTACCTAACACAGTGTCGTACTATATACTCTATTATTATATTATATTCTTTCTAAACCTTCTTCCTACTTAAGTGAGCGTCGCGCTGGCAGCCCCCTGGGGGTCTGGACAGGCACTGCCTGAAAACCAGCGTCCCAGTCGTGCCTGGCACGGCTGGTACATTATGCTGAGGCAGCATGCCTATTCCGGCGCTGCACACCACCACTAGTTATAAGTATACATGTATAATTATAGTTTTTGTGTTTGTATGGTGTGTTGTTGGAATAAATGTCTTTTCTTTCTTTCTTTCTTTACATAACTTTATTTTAAACCAATAATTTTAATAAAAAACGGAGATATTTTTACACTTATTCGTTATCTTGTACAACTTGCGGTAGATGGTGGGGCAGAATCTGGCATAGTCATTTAGTTGAAGCAAAGAATCCGTAGTATTTCCATTGATATCCGTAGATAAAGCCTAAAATCCTTAGGTAGATCTGCCAACACTGTATTTAAGACACGTGTAATCCACCGATATAAAGTTGTATTATTTACTTTTAGGAAGACTTATGGCACTTGATAACATCATTAGATTCCTTAATAATATAAGCTAATTAAAATCTCAATCTTTTAAATCCTGATTTAATGATAGCAAATTATTTAAATTTTAAACTTATCGTTATTTTTGATGAATTTTCACGATACGACTTGTACCATGCTTCTGTTTTTGTTGATTATAGATATCTAATCAAGATTGTATCAAATGAGTTACATAATACAATAATATCGTAATCGTAATAGTGTAGCGGAAACTAAGTCGAATCCTAACGCTAAACGGAACTGTCCCTGTCGTTCATATGCTACATCGCGTAAGAGCGAGCGGGACGACTCGCTTAGCGGCGACTAATCTACGGCGATCCCTACGTGTACATATTTATATCTATTTTATAATTATTACCTACTTTTCTAATTGTGGATCAGCTGAAAATAAATCAGACCTTATTAAGGTGAATTCTCAATCATACATTTAACGCCATAATTACCGTTATCTGACTGTACTACAATTACAACATTGATTTGATATTTTCTTGCATATGCGCTATGCGAAACGAAAATCTAAATGATAAATGGAGAAAAAAATTCATCACGACTGTAATTCGAACCAGGGACCTCGCCATTCCATAGCACGCTCTGTTGCACAGAGCCACCGTAATATCATACCCGGTCGTTAATTTTAGGTAATTGCACAATTACTGGACAGATATCGCTACCTACTACCTACCTAAGACGAATATTTAGACAAAATTCACGACCTTAGTGCGATATCACGGTGGCTCTTTTTAGAATAGAGCGTGCCACGAAATGGCGAGGTCCCTGGTTCGAATCCCGGTCGTGATGAAAGCTATAACATTGTTCCAGGCTCCAACATCCTGAAGTCTCCGCGCGCTCGACGCGTGCGCACGACGTCAATGTCTCAGTCCAACAAGCGCACCACAGCCGAGAGTATCCTGCACGCCGACCGCCGCACCATCTACACGGCCGGCAGACCGCCCTGGTACAACTGCACCGGGGGACAGGAGGTCGAACCATTCCTCATAGGTAACGCACACAGGAGACTTTTTAAAATTGAGATTATCTCAAAAACTACTGGACCGATTTTAATATTTCCTTCACAGTTAGACAGGTAAAGCTTTAAACTATGTAACTGTAAAAGAATGATTAAAATCGGTCCAGTGGTTTTGGAGAAAATCTCATAATGACATAAGCATGTGAGGTTAGCAATCTGCAGGCCGCCGCACCATCTACACGGCCGGCAGACCGCCCTGGTACAACTGCACCGGGGGACAGGAGGTCGAACCTTTCCTCATAGGTAACGCACACAGGAGACTTTTTAAGATTGAGATTTATCTCCAAAACTAATGGACCGATTTTAATATTTCCTTCACAGTTAGATAGGTAAAGATTTAAACTAAATGTAATTGTAAAAGAATTATTAAAATCGGTGCGGTAGTTTTGGAGAAAACCTCAACTTTACTGAGGCGGTATTTTATTATTTGCAAAAAAGAATATTAATGTGATTCTGTCATGGCCACCAAGTCTAATCCTAAACCTAAAAGTAAATGTTCTGTCACTTGCACAGCGTGTAAGTGCTGTGAACTGCGTAGCAAGTGCGGAGTTTACACTTGTACGCCTGCTATTGGACACTACTCGCAGAAGTTTTATTGCGAGTGGAATAGTAGCCTAAGATAATAAGATAAATATTCTTTATTGCAAAAAAAAAGAATTACACAAAAGAATTATACTAATACAGTTATTAGTATCACAATTGACGGTCTTATCGCTTAAAGCAATCTCTTGCCGACAACCTTTGGGTAGAGAATCCAGTGAATGAATAAGTGGCTTGTTAAGCAATAATTAAATACCTATCAATATCTAACCGGTATCACTTTTTAAACTTTCACGGTTTGTATACATATTAATTAGATAAAACGGGAATTACCGTGTTAAACATTTATTATTGATGTCTAGATATTTCGACAGCATTGCAGCAATCATGGTCACGAGTAGACTGAAGTCGGTGAGTGTTAAACGTCAGAAGGGTCGAAATATCGAGACATCAATAATAAATGTTTAACACGGTAATTCCCGTTTTATCTAATTAATATCTAACCGGTACTTAAATACACAAAAGTAACAATTACCATACTACTTATACAATAATGTAATTAAGAGTGATACTAAGAGTGACCGTGCCGGACGCCTTGCTTAGCGTCTAGCGACGATTAAAGTCAGCGTGTTCGCTCTGGAATCTCCACGGATTCTGTTTTTCATGTGCAGGCATATGCGGTGCCAGCGCATCGGGCAAGACGACGGTGGCGGCCAAAATCATTGAATCTCTCAACATACCCTGGGTCACTATAGTATCCATGGACTCGTTCTATAAGGTAAACGACTCCTCTTCTGGCTTTTTGAAAATGGCGGGAAACGACGGTTGCGAAATTATTTAATAATTTTCAGTCACGTTCATGGACAGTAGAAATTACGAAATGACAGTGAAAATTCTCAACTACTGTCATAACCGTGGGGGATTCTAAGTATGTGCGTGTCAAGACCGACAAAAATGTACCTACAACCTTTATTTTGACAGTACACATACCTATTTTCTACACAGAATGACAGTGGGACCGCTCCACAAAGAAAACCGCCTACGAACGCCGCGGGAGATGCCGTTGTGTCTTTTTAAATCCATCAAAATACTACGTCATACGCCGTAATGTCATTTTCCGAATACTCAAAGTACGGCATATGCCGCCACTGTCCATGAACGTGTAATGTTGTTGTTAATGTCTACAGTGGGTGGGTGTTTTGTGTTTAATATCACGTTAAATTAATCAGAAAATGTTCGCGAATGACAGTATGGTGAAGTTATTGGAGAATTCAAGCAGGATCTGAAGTTTGGCGCCATGGTCAAGATTCCCACTACGAGTGAACGTGACTGTCGAGCTGTTTCGTCCACAGTGATTGACGCTACGGCGACTCCTCTGGATGAAGACAAGAAGACGCGGCTACCCAGGGTGATGACGCTGCGGCGACACCCCTGGAGGAAGATAAAAGACTATAATAAATCTTACACAATTATAATATAACTAAACTACTTAAAAATACATTAAAAACTAAACTAAAAATCTACCTAAACTAAAAAGACTATTATACATTGAATTTTCTGTAACATGACATTGGCAAATGACGAACTGTCGAGTCCATTAATAAAATAAATAAATAGTCTCCTCTTCTTACTCCTACTTAAGAACGTCGCCAGCCGATAGCCGATATAAATTACAGATGTGTGTGAGAACAGGCGACGATGGAATAGGAGAGACAGTAGCACTCTCCTCTCCCCGCTCGCTCTCGCCTCATCGCTTTTCCAGTACCTGACTAAGGACTTTGCATTGGGCTGGATATTTTTTCTAATCTCTAGAGGGGAGGGGGGGGGGGGGGGGGGGGGGGACTGCCCCTACCGTCCCCCCTTGGCGACGCACTTGCTCCTATTTACACTTACAACTGTCTCATTAGATAGAAATCGTACTGCGAGTGTTGCCATTGATGTGCTGTCGAGTGTGCTACCAGTGTAGAAGTAAGAGAGCTACGCCAACAAACTGCACTGCAGTGCGGCGACAGATGTAATATTACATTTTTGTTAAAAATTATAAGTAAATTTAAAAAAAACTTTGTACAAGTAGAATTTTTTTCAAAAACCCGACTGCAAATAATCTCGACGAATCTAACGACACCTCATATTATGTTGAAATCCATCAAGCCGTCTAAGCTGCAGGGCGTGACAAAGAATTAGACATACATACATACTTAATACACTCGAAAAACCTAACCCTCCTTCTTGCGCAGTCGCGTAAAACCCGTGGTCACTTGACAAACAGATATTATGTCGCAAATTAGAACTTAAGTACGTCTAAAGTTCCAAGGTCGCAAATGATACTTGTAAACACTCTTTAGGTCGTAAATGAGACTTAAAAGACATTGCCACATTTCAATGGAGCTTTGCCCCACCTACAAAACTACGTGACCATTTAAGCTGTACCTATTTTGTTGGGGACTTATTACAGGTTTCATATTGCATACTCATAATCAGTATCATTTGCAACTCCTATAGAAGAACAACAATGAATAAATCGCTTCGATTTCTTACTATTTTCGGAATTCTTAATTAATCTGTTTTTTTCGAATCGCAACTTGTACAAAACTTTATTTTAAACCAATAATTTTAATAAAAAACGGAGATATTTTTACATTTATTCGTTATCTTGTACAACTTGCGGTTGATGGTGGGGCTCAATCAGGCATTGTCATTTTTCTAAGGTCGCTAAATTGATCAATTTTGTAATAATTCAAAGGTGTTAAACGAGAAGCAGCATCACATGGCGAACGTGAACGAGTACAACTTCGACCACCCCGACGCGTTCGACATGGAGCTGCTGGTCAGCGTGCTGCAGCGGCTCAAGGAGGGCAAGAAGGTCGAGGTGCCCATATACAACTACGTCACGCACTCCAGGGAAAACCGGACGGTGAGTTGATGGATTTATATTTTTGACTCTTAAGTTGGTAAGTTGCTATGGAAGCTTGCGAGTGTAAAGTTCAGGTTTCATTTTGATTGCCCCTCCACTTTCGCCCCATCCATTCCCCCTCCCCTCCCCTTTCGCTCCATCTATTCCATCTTCCCCCTCCCCTCCCCTTCGCCCCATCTATTCCCTCTTCCCCCTCCTCTTTCGCCCCATCTAATCCCTCTTCCGCCCCATCTATCCCCTCTTCCGTCCTCTTCCTCCCCCCCCTCCTTCCCCCCTCTCCGCCTCTCTTCCGCCATCTCCCCCCTCTTCCCCCTTTCCGTCATCTTCTCCTCCCTCTTCCCCCCATACGTCATCTTCTCCCCTCTTAGCCCCCCCCCCCCCCCCCCCCCCGAAGTGTGTGCCTAATTTGTAAGTTAAACGAGAAGCAGCATCACATGGTCAACGTGAACAAGAAAGAATCTAACGAACTTTCAACCACTATCCATCGTCTGTTCCAGAAAACCATGTACGGCGCGAATGTGATAATATTCGAGGGTATACTCGCCTTCTACAACTCTGAAGTACTGAAGATGCTGGATATGAAGGTGTTCGTGGACACAGACGCGGACATTCGGCTGGCGAGGCGATTGAGAAGGTACGGTAACTTATTTTTAGGGGTCCGTGCCTTAAAAGGAGAAACGGAACCCTTATATGATCACGCACGTTTTTTTCTATATTATCTATACATAATAACAAGACTCTAAAAAAGTTGTGTCTGTACATTGGATATTTTTTGAAAAGAATAATTGTAATGTGTTTTAGGATCGATACTGATGCCAAAACAATAATTTTTAGAATTTTTGTCTGTGACTTTGTGCAAGTATCACGCCTTAACTACTGAAGGGATTTTGATGGGAGTGTCACTAGGAGATAGCTGAAATATCCGGACAGCTCATAGGCTATAAGCCATGGCGGTATGTGATGTGGAAACAAGGATCCAGAGAGGAAGATCTGCCTAATGATCTCCTCCATCCTCCTCCTCTACGCAAACGAAGTTGCGGGATACGGCTAGTTATTAAATAAAGTGCCATAACATGACATTTTCTTCACATTACATACAATAAATAAGCAATTTGATTTTGACCTAAATTTCTATAAATTGACACTTAGGATCACGCAAGTTGTGTACATTTATGCGCTTCAACCTATTTTTTTATTTACATCACATTACAAGGAAAAGGTGCCAACGCTGAGGAGAAAAAGTAAAAAAAAACTTTCAGCTTTAAAATAATAACCATTCCAGAGACATAGTGCAACGCGGCCGTGACCTAGAGGGCGTGTTGAAGCAGTACATGACGTACGTGAAGCCCGCGTACCAGAACTACATAGCGCCGTGCATGGCGCACGCCGACATCATCGTGCCGCGCGGCGGCGAGAACAAGGTCGCCATACAGCTCATAGTGCAACACGTACACAAACAACTGCAGCTGGTGAGTAATACACGATTTGCGACAAACAACACTTGAAATGAAATGAAATGAAAAATGAAATGAAATGAAAAAATATTTATTACACATACATACAAGTTGACCTTATTTATACACTTAGAGCTAACTTAAAATAATATGTGTAAAAGGCCTGTGATCAGCTGAAATGCTGTGCCCAGCCACTGGGGTGACACTTGATTTACACCAAACAACACTTATACAAAATTACACCCATTGCGCAACATACAACACTTGTACAAAATTACACCCATTGCGCAACACTTTATTTACACGAAACAACACATAATGCGCAAGAAACAACACTTGTACAAAATTACACCCATTGCGCAACATACAACACTTTATTTACACGAAACAACACATATTGCTAATCAAATAACACTTGATACACGAAACAATACACAAATTACTACAATGCACAATGCGCGACAAACAATGCGGTTTGTACGAAACAACACACATTGCGCAACAAACAACACTTTAATTACACGAAACAACACACATTGCTCGATATGCCGTGCATGGCGCACGCCGACATCATCGTGCCGCGCGGCGGCGAGAACAAGGTCGCCATACAGCTTATAGTGCAACACGTACACAAACAACTGCAGCTGGTAAGTAATTGCCCACAGGTATTATACGTGACTTGTACGAAACAACACATATTGCGCAATAAACAACACTTGACTTGTACGAAACAACACATATTGCGCAATAAACAACACTTTACTTGTACGAAACAACACACATTGCACAATAAACAACATTTGGCTCGTACGAAACAACACACATTGATCAACAAACAACACTTAACATACACGAAACAACGCTTGACTTGTATAAAACAACACATATTGCGCCACAAAAAATATTTAGCCTGTATGAAACAACACACATTGCGCAACGAACATCAATTAACTAACATATTGCATCAAATAACATTTGATTTATACGAAACATTGCACAAATTCCGACAAATGCACAAGCCGCGACAAACATCACTTGACTTGTACGAAACAACATACATTGCGCAACAAACAACACTTTACTTACACGAAACAACACACATTGCTCATCAAATAACACTTGATACACGAAACAATACACAAATTACGACAAACAATGCACAATGCGCGACAAACAAAGCGGCTTGTACGAAACAACACACATTGCTAATCAAATAAGTAACAACACTTGTCTTACACGAAACAAAACATATAACTCATCAAATAACACTTTAATTACACGAAACAACACACAATGCGCACTCAACATTCTACTTACATGAACCAACACGACTTAATGAAACAATACGTATATTGTTCCATTTCAGCGCGGCTTCAAAGTCCGTGAAAAGTTAGCGGTCGCACACGTCGGCCAGCCCGTGCCAGACTCGCTCTTCTTGCTAAAAACCACGCCACAGGTAAGTCCTGGCAATTTACCTTCGCTCATTGCTTATAATAATAATAATAATAAAACGTTTATTGCCGAACAACTTAGGTCCATTTTGTGTTAGTAACAGGTGCCTTATCCTATGTTAGTACTTAATCACTAGACTAGTTTTGGTAATATTTATAAGTTGCCTCAGCAGCGGGCAATCCCACCTGCCGGCGATGACCTCCAGGAGGCTGTTGGGGCTGCCCCGCACTCTGTGCAAGAGGGAGGCGCTTTTCTTGCGCAGGATCGCGGCGAACCCGTCCGTATGCGCGTGCGCGAACATAGTGGACGCGCTGCTTAGTATCATCATCAGTCTATTTATATTGCCCCACTGCTCGGGCACAAACCTTCCCTTACATCGAGGGAGCTCGGGCCATGATCCACCACGCGGGCCCACTGCGGGTTGGCGGATTTCACATGCCTTAGATTTTTTTCTTCTTCTACGACATGCAGGTTTCATCACGATGTTTTCCTTCACCGTTTTGAGAGCACTCGGTAAATATACGTAAGTTTTTCCGTCGAAAAAACCGAGGATAACTCATTGGTACATGGCTGCCCTGGCTGGGAATCGAACCCGGGACCTCCATATTGCAAGTCCATTGACCCAACCACTGAGCCACCAAACTCCACTTGCGTAGTATGTGTGACGTAAAAGTGGAAATGTGATAGAATAAGTAGTGTATCAATGAATTATCCTCGGTTTTTTCGACGGAAAAACTTACGTACATTTATCGAGGGCCTTCATAGAGCGAACTAGCGCCGCCAATCTTAAAAAAATAATATCTTCCAATATAATCAATTTTATTAAAAAAGCTATTTACGAAATGTTTATTACGATAAATACTATTTTTTAACCGCCTTTTTAATGAATATTTATAACGTGATTCAATGTCGGTAAGTTGTAGTTCGCATAATTGCGAAAAACGGGCGTTTTTGGCACATTTGTGAACTACAACTTAGCTTGTCGCAATAGGGGATCGGACAAATTCACAGAAAGTGTTTTAAATTAATCTTCATGGATAATTATTCCTATAAAAAATAACATTTCAAACAAATAAAGCTTTCTATGTACTGAAAATCATATTTCAATATTATATGTTTAAAAATCCCGCGCAAACGGCCCGATACGTCAGCTGAGAGTGCGTGACGTCATTTGTGTGTAAACCAAACAAACTGCAAGGGCTCTATGCTGCGTGAAGTTTAGTTTCGTCGATTACAGCCTTTATTTGTTAATATGGAACGAAAAAGATATCGTTGGTGTGTAGTACCTGAATGTAAGACATCCAAAACTACTCCAAATAAATTATTCATTGATGTGCCACGAAAAGAAGACATACGAAAAAAATGGTTGGACTTAGCAAGAAGAAAGTGCGACGGAATGTCTGTAACTTCACCAATTTACTTTTGTGAAAATCATTTCGATGTAAGTGTACAATAGTTATTACAAATAAATTGTATGAAGCGTAGATAACTTTATTTATTTACGTTTAGTTAGTATAGGTACATTGTGTAATGTTAGAGGTTATATTTACGAGAGCAACATAATTTTTACTTGTTTTAGCTGCCGATTGATAGGTATACTTAGGGTAAATAATGAATAGTTGTAATACTTACACAGATGTTTTCACATTTCTAAATTCAGCATCACAAAAGTTTGAATTACTTGCAAAGAAATCGCCAATCAATTATAATATCCACTCTGGGAAGATTACGATTGTCGGCTTTCGTAAATCCTGATTCCATTGAACCGGAGAAAAACCACTTGACAGTTTTTAAATTTATTGTCATATCTTAATTTATCAGTTAGCTATTAACAACTTTTAGATTTTAAGCAAAATCGTGGAAATATGTATCACGTACGGTATTGTTTACATTGAGGTTGCCCACAAATGACGTCACGCACTGTGATTCGTGTTTCGGTTGAGGTGAGGAACAGATTAAAAATATTGTATTTTTCGAAGAAAATATTTAATGATTTAAAAACATTTTTCACAAAAATATTTAATTAAAAATCTTAAAAAATTATATTCGTTTTATCTAAGTACATTTTAGATTTTAATCTGATTACTGTCCGATCCCCTATTATGCCATGTATTGTATATTGTAAAATAGTATTCATCCTAATAAACATTTTGTAAATAGCTTTTTTATTAAAATTGATTATATTGGAAGTTTTATTTTTTTATGATTGGCGGCGCTAGTTGGCTCATGTCAGGCCTTTAATCTCTCATATCGCCTGGCACTCGCTCGTTTTTCATCTCCCTAGTATGAAACGGATGTACGGGCTGACGTACAACGTCACGGCGCGCCCGCCGGCACGAATTTCTTTTATATATAGATAAATAAAATAATTAGGGTCCCGGCGCTTGGTCGTTATATAAAGAGCTAAGCAAACGAATGGTAGATGCCACTGGTGACCCAAGAGCTGGCAGCTACCTCGCGCAACGGATTAGCATCGCGATCCAGCGAGGTAACGCTGCCAGTGTCTTGGCTACTCTTCCTGCACCTAATTTTTTTTAAATAGTTTAGATTAGGATTTTTAAATATTGAATGGTTCTTTTTATTTTATATTGTACCTTTTTGAAATAAACATGGTTATATTTTGGTACAAAAAAAATAATATTTAAATTTTTTTTTATCTCGGGATACTATTTATTTATTATTTATTAGAGCCCTCCTATAATCTAATTACAAATAATTACAATTCACAATTATTATTATGTCATTATAGCTTAGTCAAATTATTATTATATTAAAAATTGTTGGAACATTATCATTATTTATGCTATTTTGTGAATATTATATTCTCCGTCGTTTCTTAATAATTATAGGTCATCCCATTGTTGGGCGAAGGCCGCCCCCATCCTCTTCCAGTTATTTCTTTCAGCCGTCAGCCGCGTCCACGTCTCGGGGTACTACCTAATGTATAATCCCCTGCACAAACTCACACCTATAACATGTTTAGGTTGGTTGTTCTCGTGTCCGAAGGTGCAAGGTCTCCACACGTTCATCCGGAACAAGGACACTCCGCGAGACGAGTTCATATTCTACTCGAAGCGGCTGATGCGGCTTGTCATCGAATTCGCGTTGTCATTGCTGCCTTACGCCTCGCTCGCAGTGCTTACTCCACAAGGCTTCAACTATAGAGGTGAGTGACAAACGATCCTTATACCACCTAAGGTCGCAAATGAGACTTATAAGACCTATAATATTTCCTATGGTCGTAAATAGGCCTTGTGAAATTTTCTAAGGTCGCAAATGATACTTAAATTCTTCAAATAAGACTTGTATAACATTTTAGGGTCGCAAATGAGACTTGTGAAATCTCCTAAGGTCGCAAATGAGATTTATAAGACCTATAAAACCTTCTAAGGTCGCAAATAAGACTTGTGAAACCTCTTAAGATCTCAAATAAGACTTACGAGACATCCTAAGGTCGCTAATAATAATTTAATCCTATAATAACTCCTAAGGTCGGAAATAAGACTTGTGAAATCTCCTAGGGTCGCAAATAAGACTTGTGAAATATCCTAAGGTCGCAAAAAAGACTACCTAAGGCCGATAATGATACTTAAATCTTGTGAAACCTTTTAAGGTCGCAAACTATATTTGTAGTACCTCTTAAGGTCGCAAATGAGATTTGGAGTACCAATTTATGCTCAGGTCGCAAATGCGAAGTGGAGAAGATCTGTGGTGTGTCCATCCTGCGCGCCGGCGAGACCATGGAGCAGGCCGTGTGTGACGTGTGCAAGGACATACGCATCGGGAAGATACTCATACAGACGAACCAGCAGACGGACGAACCGGAGGTAACATTTATTTATTATGTATGTATTTCAAATTTCGACCAACATAACGGGTTGACCCAAGGCGTAGGACAGTCATACTTATTTATTTATTTTATTATTGTACTCGACAGTTCGTCATTTGCCAATGTTAAAGAAAATTCTATATATCATAGTTTTCTATCTTCATCCAGAGGAGTCGCCGTAGCGTCATCACTCTGGACGAAGCAGCTCGACAGTCACGTTCACTCCCGAGCTCGTAGCGGGAACTCTTGATAAAAGCTTGAAACTTCAGATCTTGCTCAAATTATCTAATAAATTCACCATACTGTCATTCGCGAACATTTTCTGATTAATTTAACGTGATATTAAACACAAAATTACCACTGTAGACTTTAAATTAAAAATTGTCAAATAATTTTGCAACCGTCGTTTCCCGCCATTTTCAAAAGTACCTTTTACTTACTTACATTATATAAAAAACCGGCCAAGTGGGAGTCGGACTCGCGCAGCGAGGCTTCCGTGCAACGCAACTTAACCGTCAACGGGAAGTACCCTATAGGTTTTGAGTTATGTTGCGTTTTCTTACAAATACGCGTTAAAAATCAACATAAACGACCATATCTTTTGATTGCGTTGACGTAGAAGGTTGATTATTTCACGGCTGCATGAGGTTGCAGACTTGAGTATTTGGTATTAATTTCAACTTGATACGTCCACGCGTTTCTGAGATATATGTCTTGACAGACAGACACACGGACGGAGAACAAAGTGATCCTATAAGGGTTCCTTTCATCATCATCATCAGCCCGCATCAGTCCACTGCTGGACGTAGGCCTCTCCCAAAGCGCGCCACTCAACCCTTCTCTCGGCCCTCTGCGTCCAGTCCCTGCCAGCCATCTTGCGAAGGTCATCCCTACATCTGGTCGGGGGTCCCACACTACGTTTACCCGTCCGTGGCCTCCATTCGAGAACTCGTCTACTCCATCGGTTATCGGTTCTACGACAGATGTGACCAGACCACTGACACTTCAGTTTACTGATTCTATGAGCAAGGGTTCCTTTGTTTACCCTAAAAAGAGTGCCGATGCTGAATATTCTGTGTATTTATTCCAGTTATACTACCTCCGTCTGCCGAAAGACATAAAGGACTACCAAGTAATCTTGATGGACGCGACCGTGGCTACCGGCGCCGCCGCCATCATGGCCATACGCGTGCTGCTGGACCACGACGTGCCCGAGGAGAACATCAGCCTGGTCTCACTGCTCATGGCGGAGATAGGCGTGCACTCCATCGCGTACGCTTTCCCCAAGGTAACTGAGACAATATCACACTAATACGCCATGCGTTAGACCATGAACGGGAATGGATCATAGAGTAGACAGCCATTCGATGGATCATGACAAGTGATTCGATGGATCAGTCAGTGATTCGATGAATCATGAAAAGTGATTCCATGGATCATGTCTAGTGATTCGATGGATCATAGACACAGATAGGCATTCAACAATGAGACGCCACCGGCACTCCATCGCGTACGCTTTCCCCAAGGTAACTGACACGTTATATGGATCATGACTGATTAGTTATTCGAAGGATCATGACTACCTAGTGAGTCCAAGGATCATGACTAGTGATTCGATGAATCATAGACAGTGATTCGAAGGATCATAGACGGTGATTCGATGAATCAGGGCTAGTGATTCGATGGATCAGAACTATTGATTCGATGGACCATGCCCAGTGATTCGATGGATTATGACTAGTGATTCGATGGATTATGACTAGTGATTCAATGGATCACGGCTAGTGATTCAATCGATCACGACTAGTGATTTATTGGATCATGACTAATGATTCGATGGATCATAGACAGTTATTCGTGGATCAGGACTAATGATTCGATGTACCAAGACCAGTGATTTTATGGACCATGGCCAGTGATTCAATGGATCACGACTATTGATTTAATGGATCATGACTATTGATTTAATGGAGCATGACTAGTGATTTAATGGATCATGACTAGTGATTCAATGGATCATAGACAGTTATTCGTGGATCATGACTAGTGATTCGATGGATCATGAACAGTGATTCGATGGATCATGGCTAGTGATTCGAAGGATCACGATTAGTGATTTAATGGATCATGACTAGTAATTCAATGGATCATAGACAGTTATTCATTGAGTCATGAATACTCATTCAATTGATCATGAACAGTGATTCAACGGACAAGTCAGCCATTCGTTAGATCATGAACAGTGATTGAACTTAGAACTATCAACTCGGTATGATATAGATTGACCGGGTATTTCTAAATGTTGACGAACGTTTCTGAACACCGATTTATGAGCACAATTACTGATCTCTTTGAACATTTCAGGTGAAGATCGTGACGTCAGCGTTAGACCCTGAAATCAACGAGAAATTCTACGTACTGCCCGGCATCGGTAACTTCGGCGACCGCTACTTCGGGACGGAGCCCAGCGACGACGAGTGAGGCGTCGCGGTGTAATACCGTCTCTTTCCTCCGCTAAAGTTAAGACGTAGATAGCGCTAACTTTTAGTTTCACACTTATACGTCTAGATCTGACACTATAATGTCTAGATCTGACACTATAATGTCTAGATCTGACACTATAATGTCTAGATCTGACACTATAATGTCTAGATCTGACACTATAATGTCTAGATCTGACACTATAATGTCTAGATCTGACACTATAATGTCTAGATCTGACACTATAATGTCTAGATCTGACACTATAATGTCTAGATCTGACACTATAATGTCTAGATCTGACACTATAATGTCTAGATCTGACACTATAATGTCTAGATCTGACACTATAATGTCTAGATCTGACACTATAATGTCTAGATCTGACACTATAATGTCTAGATCTGACACTATAATGTCTAGATCTGACACTATAATGTCTAGATCTGACACTATAATGTCTAGATCTGACACTATAATGTCTAGATCTGACACTATAATGTCTAGATCTGACACTATAATGTCTAGATCTGACACTATAATGTCTAGATCTGACACTATAATGTCTAGATCTGACACTATAATGTCTAGATCTGACACTATAATGTCTAGATCTGACACTATAATGTCTAGATCTGACACTATAATGTCTAGATCTGACACTATAATGTCTAGATCTGACACTATAATGTCTAGATCTGACACTATAATGTCTAGATCTGACACTATAATGTCTAGATCTGACACTATATGATGCTATAATGTGTAGATCACACATCAGTAGACATTATAATGTGTGATCAGCTAATACCCATTATGGAGGCATTACAGTGTCAGATTTTATCATTGTACTGGCAGATATACACCGTATAGTGTCAGATCTAGACATTACAGTGTCAGATCTAGACATCACATTGTCAGATCTAGTCATAGTGTCAGATCTAGACATACTGTCAGATCTAGACATTATAGTGTCAGATCTAGACATTATATTGTCATATCTAGACATTACAGTGTCAGATCTAGACATCACATTGTCAGATCTAGTCATAGTGTCAGATCTAGACATACTGTCAGATCTAGACATTATAGTGTCAGATCTAGACATTATATTGTCATATCTAGACATTATAGTGTCAAATCTAGACATTATAGTGTCAGATCTAGACATTATAGCGTCAGATCTAGATATAGTGTCAGATCTGGACTTTATAGTGTCAGATCTCGATATCATAGTAGTGTGATCCGATCGCTATAATAGTGTGAACCAGTCCCTATCTCTGGATAGTATTTATTGTTTCGACTAAGAAATTCCTACTTTACGTAAGATCTCGGCATTTTGCTATGGAAGTTGGCAACACCGGATTTCTGACTTTCTGTAAGCAATTTATTTGTTTAGCAAAAAAATTTTTTACGTTATTCGGATGTTTAATAATTTATTATGATTTTTTTATGTTTTATTTATTAAGTTTTTTGAGCATTGTTGCGCACGTGATATATGAAAATGCATTAAAAAAAATTGGGAAGATGAAGATTGCATGAGTACGTTATGATTATTTTGACAATATCCGTCATCTTTTGAATGACAATTGGATTGATTTTTTTTTTACTATTTCTTATTTTTTATATCTACAATATAATATACTTTATTGTACAAAACACACAAATACAAAATTACAAAACAGGAAAAGGAAAATTTTGTCGGATTTATCGCCAAAAGCGATTTATTCCGGCAACTAATATTTTTGTGGAACATCGAAAATAATTTGTTACTTATTCATTTTTTAACATTGATCTCCTATAAACAACTATATACACAGTCTGCCTTCTAAAAATGTCCGAACGCAAAAAAGGTCCAAACGGATGAATGGACCCTGATTTGCTTTATTGGACATTATTTGGACGTTTTTTAAATTGGTTTAGTAAGGCCTTTGTGTATCTAGTTGTGTATAGGTGATCAATGTTTTTAACATAATAAACATGCATAATATCGGCAAATAAACCGTCCAGGTTAAATTCTAAATTAGCACAAAAATATCCCTTGATATTTTATTCTATGATAAAGCTTTTTTTGCTAAAAATAATGTTTCCAATAGAGACTTACTTTATGTTAGTTAAATTATTTTAAATAATAATAGTGCGCGAAGAAACGTCACCGGCGACGCGGGCGTGGCGCGATCACTTTGATAAAGACCATCGAAATCGGTCGAAACTGTCGGTCTAATTGCCGACTTCAATGTCAAAGTCAAAAGTCAAATTTCTTTATTGCAAGTAAGCACGTTGAGTACACTTTTGCACGTCAACATATTTTTTGAATTTACATTTACACCACTTTGTAAGGAAAAGGTGCCAACGCTGAGGAGAAAAAGTGGCAAAAAACTCTCAGCAACACATCTTTTAAAACAATGAACTTCAACAATATAAGTGAGTGATATCCGTTTATATATAATAATTTATTTCAAATATTTGCACAGAAAGTATGAAATCAGTGATACGTGTATATCGCTTAATACTATCGATTGTATAAATCTAGTCGGCATTAACGTATAAATAAGATTATTGGAGATCTCGTGCTAATGACGTAATTATTTATTTTAGTCTAACATATGTACTTATTAAATGTATTGAAATTAACATATTTAATTTAAAAAACGACTGCTTTTTGGCATAAAATTTAAATTTCTATAAGTCAAATATTATATATTGAAAACAATAATACAGCCAAAGAATAGGTTCCAATGAACTAGGATATATTTATTTTATTATAATTATATTATTTCAAAAATTAACAAACTACGAAAGCCCAATCTTCACTTTGATTAGTGCGAGCAAGGGCGTCGCCAAGGGGGGGGGCAGGTAGGGGCAGCTGCCCCCCCCCCCCCCCCTAGAGATTAGAAAAAATATCCAGCCCAATGCAAAGTCCTTAGTCAGTTACTGGCAAGGCGATGAGGCGAGAGCGAGCGGGGAGAGGAGAGTGCTACTGTCTCTCCTATTCCGTCCACGCGGACGCGTCGTCGCCTGTTCTCACACAGAGCTGTAATTTATATCGACTTGCCCCCCTCTGGGCCATTGGCTGGCGACGCCCTTGAGTGCGAGTGACAAGTTTACATTGATTAGTAATAATAATAATAATTGTTCCGATAGTCGTAACCGTGAACGGGTTAATAGCGAAGAGTCTCGACCAACACCTTAAGAGACTCTCGCTAGACAGTTGGATGCAGAAGGCAGTGCTGCTGGACACGGCACGTATTGTGAGGAGGTTCCTCACTCTGGGATCCTAACCTCCGGCAGCTTGGATGCGCATGCATCCCGCTGCCGGTGGGTGGCTATTTTTTATATTTATATATTTTTCTATTTGTTTTTGATATTGAAATGTATAAATATATTAAATAAGATAAAAAGAAATAAAGGAATAATAATAATTTTATTAATAATGTACAAGAAACAGAATTACATGTATGGATTGGTATAAGAATTACTTAGTGCAAGTGTGAAGTGGTAGTAGTGTTCCAAAACAGTAGCATACCTCAGCCTTATTATGTAAAAAAATAAAGAATGATGACTGAGAAAAGTATACATGAATCATCATCATCAGCCCGTATCAGTCCACTGCTGGACGTAGGCCTCTCCCAAAGCGCGCCACTCAACCCTACTCTCGGCCCTCTGCATCCAGTCCCTGCCAGCCATCTTGCGAAGGTCATCCCTCCATCTGGTCGGAGGCGCCCCACACTACGTTTACCCGTCCGTGGCCTCCATTCGAGAACTCGTCTACCCCATCGGTTATCGGTTCTACGACAGTGACCAGCCCACTGACACTTCAGTTTACTGATTCTATGAGCAATGTCAACCACTTTTGTCTTCTGGCGGATATACCTACTCGTTTCTTATTCTATCTAACAGAGAAATTCCAAGCATAGCTCTTTCCATAGCTCCATACATGAATAAGGTTGAGATTTTCTCAAAAACCACTGGACCTAATTTAATAATGTTAGGAAATGAGGGTCATGGATATCTAATATGTCAGTATTTATTATTTTTAATAAAAAGCACACACTAATAGAACGATCTGTCAAGACAATTGACAAGGTCTAAACTTTTTGTATGAAAATATAGATAAAATTAAGGGACCCATGTTTTTTTCTTTTATTAGAATAACATCGTTTTCATTATTATATATAAACGGATATCACTCACTTATATTGTTGAAGTCGGCAATTAGACCGACAGTTTCGACCGATTTCGACGGTCTTTTTCAATATAAGTGAGTGATATCCGTTTATATATAATAATTTGTAGTAATGGCTCACTATAGTTTTAATTCTAAAATCGTTTTCATCATTTAAAAATTAAGTAAAGATCGTGAAAATTAATAAGGTCGTAACTCGTAAGTGACAATGATGTCGCATTACTGAAATAGTGTCGTTCCAAAATCGGTGAAACTGAATACCTATGTTTCGGACGTTTTCGGTATTTGTAAGAGTTCATTGACATTTTTCTTGTGGACTCGCGAAATATGATTCTGACTACCTAGAAAGCATTGAAAACTGTTTTTTTTTGTTAACCTATAAATTGTCCCACTGCCTCGACGCCGGCGACCGGCGTCGAGGCAGACCTCGGCGTAGGTTTTGAAAACTGTTACAAACAAAAATACAATGTATTACTTGGCTGTATGGGTTTGATACTTCTCACTGTCACTAGTCAAAGTTAAAACCGGGCTTTACACTTGCCAACTTCCATAGTAACTTACCGATTATTGGCTGATTCTATTTACTTAATTAGTTATTTATTATTAAGTTACTTTTAAGTTAGTTTAATTTTTAAATATTTATATTTACATTGATTTACACAATAATATGAAATACAGAGCTCAAAATCATAATAAAAATATAATTTTTTGTTATTCAATTTTTAATAATTCGTCTTACAAATAGTCCAGTATATAATTATGTAATGAAATAATTAACTACGGTGCTTTTACTTAAAACAATAATTACTTAATGAAGGCTCTTATTAATATACAGGATGTAACGTAAAGGGTATATGAAGCCGAAGGGAGGATGTTCAGAATTGGTAACTGAACAACTTTTGTTCTACGACTTTTCGAATAAAAATAAATTAATGTCCCATACAAATCGATCAGCTGACAGGTACGAAATGTATGAAAAGTCAAAAAATAAATTCGTAAAAATCGAAAAGTCGTAGAACAAAAGTTGTTCCGTTACCGATACTGAACATCCTCCCTTCGGCTTCATATACCCTTTACGTTACAACCTGTATAACGTAAACGATGGGTTAAATTTATTTATTCATGCATTCGATTTACTAGTATTACAGACAAATTATTATTTACTAACTAAACCTATACCGAAGCCTAAATCAAGTGTCTTATTTTGTAAACAAATATGATGTATGAGATCGTCTAATTACCTGTTGTGATGTAACACTGAAGGAACTGATTGATTGAACCTTTGTGAAAATAAAGTGATCCGATCTAATGATGTGAAAATAACTATGCAATAATCACAGAACAGCTTATAATGTTAGTAGATTTTGTTTACAAAATAAGACACTTGATTTAGGCTTCGGTATACGTCCATTATGTACTTATACAATATTTAAAGCCAAGGCTTTAAACCTTTTTATATACCAAGGTATATGAAAATTCGTAATAAATAAACGCAATTTAGCACTTAATCCACAGTTTAGATATTAATAAGAGCCCGTAGCTGTTAGCCATAAGCGTAGCTTAACCTCTCTCTCTCTTCCCTTAAACAGATTTTGTCTCTTTCACGTTAAGTTAGAAAGGGGCAGACTGCTTTAACCATGGAATAACGTTAAGTAACCTTTATGACTAACAGCGGATATGTTCCATTCTTAGTAAAGACTATGAAATCACTCTGTATATGTGGAAAAATTTATCTTCTAAATCTTATTGGAATATGGTATTTGACAAATCGAAAATTAAATGTTTTTCATTATTATTACAAAATAGACACAAATTCAAGATCAACTGTGAAATCAAAATTGAAATTAGTTGAAAAATGATGTAACTACAGGCATTTAGAAAAGTTGTATTAGAAAGAGACAGAAACAGTACACGACGTATTGTGCATGTGACGTCATACCGTGGTAGCGCCATACAAACTTCATACTAAAGAGCGTATTGCTAAAAAGAGATGGAGCCACCACTTGACTTAACCGCTTAATATCTTCGGTATTAGTTGAGATATCGAAAAACTGATTTCACAGTTCTCTTCAGCAGGAGCTTGAGAGTTGAGTGATGCAAAAAATGAGTCAACTAGCCTATTCTTTCAATTCAAATGTCTTTATTACTAGTAAGTACATCTTTAGAAATAGGTTAGAAGACTTGGGCCCATAGTCATGCATGGACAGTTTTGAGTGTGGTTCGGTCTTACAACAGCTGTCAGCTTCCATACAAATCAAATCTCTTTATTGCAAGTAAGCACGATGTTTACATTTTTGCACGTCAAGTGTCAAGTTTTTGAGTCAACTACACTATTATTATTTTCCAATGGACCCTGTGTGGCGGCCTCCTTTCGATATATATATTTTTTCATTTCAAAAATAATAATTAAATTTGAATTTTACAATGTCAGATGGTGTTCCTAATAAATGGTTGTTGTGAGTACACGGCAAATGATTTTTATTTCAGGTTTTTAATGCTTAATAGCCTTCGAAGTACCTTTCCGTTACATTTTGTGGCGACAGTGACAGGACAAAATGTAACAGAAAGGTTACGAAGGCTATTAAGCATTAAAAACCTGAAAAAAAATCATTTGCCGTGTACTCACAGCAACCATTTATTAGGAACACCATCTGACATTCATCATCATCATCAGTCTATTTATATTGCCTCACTGCTCGGGCACAGACCTTCCCTTACACCGAGGGAGCTGGGACCATGATCCACCACGCGGGCCCAGTGCGGATTGGTGGATTTCACATGCCTTAGATTATTTTCTTCTACGGCATGCAGGTTTCATCACGGTGTTTTCCTTCACCGTTTTGAGAGCACTCGGTAAATGTACGTAAGTTTTTCCGTCGAAAAAACCGAGGATAACTCATTGGTACATGGCTGCCCTAGCTGGGAATCGAACCTGGGACCTCCGTATCGCCAGTCCATTGACCCAACCACTGAGCCATCTGACATTGTAAAATTCAAATTTAATTATTATTTTTGAAATGAAAAAATATATTAGCGAAAGGAGGCCGCCACCTGTATAATAAACATTCATTCCGTTTCACTGCCATTGTACTTTGTATTTTTATATTTTCAGTATTATGAAATTAGTTAATTCGGCCAAAAAATTGTTTAATTATATTTATATTTTTTACCATAATAATTATGTTGTGGGGACGCGCCGTAGGGTCAGAGACGCCGGGAGTTAGGCAGTAGGCTTGCGCATAGTAGTTCGTGATCACGAGCGGTCAGTTCAGGTCGCGTGAACTAGTTCGCTCTTCTAGTTCGTCAGCTCCCGTCGCGTTCCGCACCAAAGAAAGTCATGAAGCCAATTCTCGAAAAAATAGGCTTGCAACGAATATTCGGCAACTATTCGGTATTCGGCCTATTCGGCCACTTTTGTCCTATTCTTCCGAATACCAAATACCTAGGCAACATTCGGCCGAATACCGAATACCTAATATTTTTTTGTAGTTGCATAAATGCTTAATAAAAAACGATTGGCTATTGTATTACAAAATGTTTTATTAATTTTCTTTCTTAGTATCGATCCATTCTGATGAAGTCGCCTTCTTGCCCACTCCACCACGTGAAATTTTTGTCTTGCACAAATTACACACGACAGTTTTGGGATCATTTTCATCGTCTTCATTATATGCCCATATAGGTGACTTCTTTTTAGAGGCAATGATGGATTAGACGCAAAACTTCACTTTTAAACTGCTTAACTCAATATGACGCGACGAAAGACAGATAACAACTGGACTTTATTTACGTTGCGCAATGAGATTGAGCATGTAAAAATCAAAAGACGTGTCGCGACAGGCGATAGGGGCGGTGTAGGAAGAAACTACGCTCTCGACAGGAGAGGACACAAACGGCGCCAAGCCGGCCGAATATTTTTGCCGAATATTCGGCCAGGGAACCTGCCGAATATTCGGTATTCGGCGTACGGCCGAATATACTATTCGTTGCAAGTCTAAAAAACCCCGATATGATATCACGGTTTCTGTCACGCTCTTTCAAAGGCGTTGATCGGTCACTGGCGAATGCGACAGAGATAATATCACAATCGAAATGCAGCAGTGTAGTTATTTAATAATACTTTTATAAACACTTGTTGCTCCACGCCAAAGCTTTACAGTGCCCACTTGCCACTAACTTTAGATAATACAAGTTATACAAAATACACTCCACTGACTGATCCGAACCGAATAGCTGAACGAACGAACGAAGCGTATTCGTGTGTGTCAGAGCGCCGCCGGCCGAGCGGTAGTTATGACTATGACAAGTGAGTGAACTAACGAACTAAACAGCGAGGGATCTGGGAGCTAGTTCGCGTAGGTCGTCTGTCGGAGCGCTCTAACGAACTAGTTCGTTCACGAACTGCACAAGACTATTAGGCAGTCGTGTGTAAGCCCCGATCAGTACGGACGTGTCTGCCCCGCGCTATCTCTCGCCCTGTGACCTCCAACACTTAATTATACCTTTCGCTACATACAATAATCTTTCATTTTCCATATCTCTCGCCCCCCTGTGAGCTCCAACACTGTTCCAAGTCCACTGCACTGCATGTTTTACAAGATTATTTATTATTTTTTATTTATTAATGGACTCGACTGTTCGTCATTTGCCAATGTCATGTTACAGAAAATTCAATATATTCAATAGTCTTATATCTTCCTCCAGGGGAGTCGCAGTAGCGTCTTCACCCTGGGTAGCCGCGTCTTCTTGTCTTCATCCAGAGGAGTCGCCGTAGCGTCATCACTCTGGACGAAGCAGCTCGACAGTCACGTTCACTCCCGAGCTTGTAGCGGGTACTCTTGATAAAAGCTTGATACCCTGCTCAAATTATTCAATAAATTCACCATACTGTCACTCGCGAACATTTTCTGATTAATTTAACGTGATATTAAACACAAAATAGTCCCTGTAGACATTAAAAGGAAAATTATCAAATAATTTCGCAACCGTCGTTTCCCGCCATTTTCAAGAGAACCCCTTTTACAAGATTATTGTATGTAGTGAAAGGTATAATGAAGTTTTAGAGGTCACAGGGGGGCGGACACGTCCGTACTGATCGGGGCTTGCACACGACTGTCTCTCCCGGAGTCTCTGACCATACGGCGGCGGGTCCCCACAATTTCATAAATAAGTATTCACATTTTAAATCGATTTATTAAGAGCCTTCCTAGAGCCAACTAGCGCCGCCAATCTTAAATAATCATATCTTCCAATATAATAAATTTTATTAAAAAAGCTACGTTCACATTGTTTATTGCTATAAATATTATTTTTTAAATGCTTATTTGTAACGTGATGCAATGTAGGTAAGTTGTAGTTCACATAATTGCGAAAAACGGCCGTTTCTGGCACATTTGTGAACTACAACTTACCTACATTGCATTACAAATTGATTATATTGGAAGATATGATTTTTTTAAGATTGGCGGCGCTAGTTGGCTCATATCAGCGCCTTAAACTAAAATGTGAATTATTTCGATGTAACTATTATAATTTATATGTATACCTACCTATGTATTTTGACTTTTATTATTTTGTTTTTGTTATTATTTTTCATAGGATTTAAGTTTAAAATTAAGTTTGTTCTCGATTAGAATTGATGTGCTTAATTTAAGTTAGCTATTTATGTAAAATATTATTAGTTTATTGTAAGATGAGTAAGGATATTCTTGTTACAAAGACTTATAAAATGCACAGACTTTTGTCATGAATTCAATATAAAAGATTATCTGACATTGACAGGTGAATTAAAACTATAGTGAGCCGTTACTACAAATTATTATATATAAACGGATATCACTCACTTATATTGTTGAAGTCGGCAATTAGAAACTATCAGTATTAGTCGAAACTGTCGGTCTAATTGCAGACTTCAACAATATAAGTGAGTGATATCCGTTTATATATAATAATATACGCAGGATGATTGGAAGTTCGATACATTCCTTGAAAGGGGTGATACTAGAGGTGGCTTGCAACAAATTAAGCCCTATTAACGAGGGGTCGAAAATGAGTGGTTTCTGAGTTACGGTAGTTTTAATTTTGAAACCTCATGATTTATATTACCTTTATTTTTGAGTTAATGGGAATTTAAGGCATGCATTTTTTTGAGGTAATCTGTATCAGCTTTCAGAAAAGCATTATTTCAATGCTCAGAGTGGAGCAGTTTTTTAACATAATTTTTTTTTTGTGAAAAAGTCAGAAAATTCCTAAATAAAATTACAACTACCGTAACTCAGAAACCACTCATTTTCGACCCCTCGTTAGTAGGGCCTAATTTGTTGCAAACCACCTCTAGTATCACCCCTTTCAAGGGATGTATCGAATTTCCAATCACCCTGTATAAGTTATGTATCAGAATTGACATCTGAAGAACTTTACAGTAACTTTTCATTTACAACCTGTGTATCGAAATCGAAGCCCAAATCAAATGTCTTATTTTGTAAACAAAATCTCTACCCTGCCCTACTAACATTTTAAGCTGTTCTGTGATTATTGCATAGTTATTTTCACATCATTAGATCGGATCACTTTATTTTCACAATGATGAACAGGTTCAATCAATCAGTTCCTTCAGTGTTACATCACAACAGGTACACCTATACCGCATCCCAAATCAAGTGTCTTATTTTGTAAACAAATGAATTTTTTAGTTCATTAATCCCCATTATAAGCTCCAATTGGCGTTAACGGGGATTAATGAACAAAAAGTTCACTAATCCCCGTTGACGGGGATTGTCAACGGGGATTAGTGGAATAAGCCAAATACGATCGTCTAATTACCTGTTTTGATGCAACACTGAAGGAACTGTTTATTATTGTGAAAATTAAGTGATACAATCTACTAATGTGAAAATAACTTTGCAATAATCATAGTACACCCTAAAATGTTAGTGGGGTAGTACCCTACCGTAGTTTTTGTTTACAAAATAAGACACTTGATTTAGGGTCGGTTTAAGTATGTATGCATGCATGTATGTCTAATTCATTGTCCCGCCCTGCAGCCTAAACGGCTTGATGGATTTTAACATATGAGGTGTCGTTAGATTCGTCTGGATTGTAGGAGTGATAATATAGGGCTATAAAAAAATCAAAGCGGCTTTTTGGCAGTCGGGATTTTTTGTTTCTTAAATTAATTACTTTTTCATAACTTTGATATTGAATTCGTGATAAATCAAAAAAATCTACAATATATTCTGCACAAGTATCGTGTATGATATTAGAATATTTTAGGTACAATTGTGTATATTTATTAATTTATAAGTATACATATACGAAAAAATATAGAAATAATGAAAGTAACAGGAATTATGCGAATATATGAACTGAAATATGACGGTGGATTTTATTTTTCATTTCTTTATATTAAAAATACTTTTTTAAACTTTTACACCAGTTAGTAACAAAATAGTTTTAGGACCTGACATGAGCCTATTAGCGCCGCCAATCTTTAAAAAGTTATATCTTCTAATGTAAGTAATTAATTTTATTAAAGAAGCTACTTAGAAAATCTTTATCAGGATTTTATTTTATAGGCACCTATAGAATTTTCAATATACAATACATATCGTAATTGCGACTAAGTTGTGGTTCTCAAGTATGCCTAAAACGGCCGTTTTTCGCAATTATGCGAACTACAACTTAGCGAACTTGAATCACGTTGATAATAAGCATTTAAAAGATAGTATTTATCCTAATAAAGATTTTCTAAGTACCTTTTTTAATAAAATTGATTATATTGGAATACTATAGATTCTTTTAAGATTGGCGGCGCTAGTTGGCTCATGTCAGGCCCTTAAGTAAAGCTAATTTGTTTATATTTCACACCAAGGCACACATGCGCTGTTATGTTAGTCATAATCACCATAGCCTTACTCCATAATGGCTCGGCTGTTCCTTCCTTCATGGTTTTAGGAAAGTGAAGCTAGGTTAACAGACGGATTGGAGTGGAGTGGCCGCGAAGCAACTAATTTACTAACAATTTGAATTCAACTTTATTTACTTCCACATACGCCTGTAATCGGTATAGCCAAGTATAATGTCACTGAGAGATGCGCGTGCCAGCGCTCGGAATCGCGCGGAGGATCTCAATAGGCGCCGTGGCATCCTGGTCGGTGTGCCTTGCTGCCGGCAAATGCTCTCGCCGCCACTCCACTCCACCGGTCTGCGCTGACCCTAAGTGTGATTGTATTATCAAACGTGGTCACAGGCGTCCAGGTATCGTTGGAAGACCACTTCCAAATGTTCACTCTTCGAGCACGCTTCGCTATGAGTTGGGTTCTTTCTGTAACATAATGGTTGGCATATTAAACTATATCACTATTAAGTACTTGGGTATCTAATTATAACTTGTCTTCATAGCGTCTCGTGTGGTTTAGTGACCATTGACCAAGCATATTTGTCAAAGTTATTCAGGCCGCCCGTAGGCCTTTGACGTGGCCTAACGACTGCTGTCAAGCGACAACAACGCGGGACCAACTGCTTAACGTGCGCCCCGAGGCACGGAGGGGCTCATATTAAAGTGTCACTAACGGTCATCCATCCCTGGATGGATTATCAGATTATGGATGGTCAGGACCTGTCCTGACCTCGCCCAACGTTGCTTTACTTGCACTATCGCTTTCAACGTGTACTCGCAACTGGCCTATGAGCTCTTCATGGCATAATCTTGCGTGAGATTCTATTTAAATTATCTTTAATTATAGTTATGTACTTAAATGCGTTATTATCGCTAAACATGTTTAATGTTTGTGTTTATATTTGGCTCTCATGTGTGGACGGTCGTATTTGTCTGTATTTGCATATTTGTATGTAAACCGACGCCCAAATCAAGTGCCTTATTTGGTTCTCTTGAAAATGGCGGGAAACGACGGTAGTGAAATTATTTGATAATTTTCCTTTTAATGTCTACAGGGACTATTTTGTGTTTAATATCACGTTAAATTAATCAGAAAATGTTCGCGAATGACAGTACGGTGAAGTTATTGGATTATTTATGCAAGATCTGAAGTTTCAAGCTTTTATCAAGAGTTCCCGCTACAAGCTCGGGAGTGAACGTGACTGTCGAGCTGCTTCGTCCAGAGTGATGACGCTACGGCGGCTCCTCTGGATGAAGACATGAAGACGCGGCTACCCAGGGTGAAGACGCCACTGCGACTCCCCTGGAGGAAGATGAAGACTATTGAATATATTGAATTTTCTGTAACATGACATTGGCAAATGACGAACTGTCGAGTCCATTAATAAAATAAATAAATGTCTTATTTTGTAAACGAAAACTACCCTCCCCCACTGACATTTCAAGCTATTCTGTGGTTATTGCATAGTTATTTATACATTATAGATCGGATTACTATATTTTCACAATGATGAACAAATTCAATCAATCAGTTCCTTCAGTGTTACACCACAACAGGTACCTAATTAGATGATCATATTTTATTTACCAATGTTTTTCTGCCACCTTTTCTCCTCAGCGTTGACACTTTTTCCTTGCAAAGAGGTGTAAATGTAAATTCAAAAAATATGTTGACTTGCAAAAATGTACACAACGTGTTTACTTGCAATGAAGAAATTTGACTTTACAAAATAAGACACTTGATTTGGGCTGCGATATACGTCAAATATTTTAACAAATACGATAAACATCCAATAGCGAATACGACTATGTGAAGTGGTAGCATGAGGAAAGCTACTTCACTGATGAGAGTGCCCTCTTTTCCTCACTTGTGGTATTCCTCGCACTCCTCCAAGGTGACGTCGCTGCTGGCGAGGCGCGCTCCAAACCCGCCGTAATAACTAACATAGCGTTGCTGAAACATGCAATGAATTCAATAGCAGTTTTCGAGACAATCTCAACCTTAGGTACTTATACACCTTGAAATTTCAGTATTTGTATTCCCATAGCGAGATGAATTGGTATCGGTAGTACTATATCAATATCGATTTATTAAGGGCCTTCCATGAGCCAACTAGCGCCGCCAATCTTAATAAAATAATATCTTACAAATTATTATTTTTTAATAAAAAAGCTATGTACACAATCTTTATTAGGATAAACACTATTTTTAATATACAATACATGGCATAATTGCGACATGCAAAGTTGTAGTTCTCAAATGTGCCAAAAACGGCCGTTTTTCGCAATTATGCGAACTACAACTTACCGACATTTAATCACGTTATAAATAAGCATTTAAAAATAGTATTTATCGTAATCAACATTATGTACATAGCTTTTTTAATAAAATTGATTAAATTGGAAGATATTATTTTTCAAAGATTAGCGGCGCTAGTTGGCTCATGGAAGGTCCTTAATATATATTAGTTACTTAAAAAATAACAGTAACAATTGACAAAGTCTAATTTTTTTTACTTTATTATATTTTTTATGAAAATATAGGTAAAATTAAGGGACCCATATTTTTCTATTATTAAAATACCGTCGTTTTCATTATTAAAAATTAGATTTAAGATCGTGAAAATTAAAAAGTATGTAACGATGACGTCACATTACTGAAATAGTGTCGTTCCAAAATCGTTTCGATATTTATAAGAGTGTGTTCATTGTCAGTTTCTTGTGGACTCGCCAAATATTATTCTGACTACCTAGAAAGCATTGGAAAAGTGTTACAAACAAAAATACAATGTACCTATTACTTACTTGGCTGTATGGGTTAGATTCCCTTTGTCTACTACGTCAGATCCACAGTACTTTCGGAATGCCTAATTTTACAAA
Source organism: Tachystola acroxantha (assembly GCA_963506565.1). NCBI lineage: Eukaryota > Metazoa > Arthropoda > Insecta > Lepidoptera > Oecophoridae > Tachystola > Tachystola acroxantha. The sequence goes on along the minus strand of OY735882.1, from coordinate 12,480,763 downwards.
AACATTCTGAAAAAAAATCTACGTATTCAGAGAGACAAAATCTATTTTAAAAGATGTGCTGCTGAGAGATTTTGCCCCTTTTTCTCCTAACCGTTGGCACCTTTTCCTTGCAAAGTGGCGTAAATGTAAATTCAAAAAAAAATTGACGTGCAAAAATGTACTCAACGTGCTTACTTGCAATAAAGAAATTTGATTTTTTAGACCTTGTCAATTGCGTTTAGGTGGTTTGGCGACGACAGAATCACACCTCATCCCAGTAGCGGATTATCCTAAAGGCAAACTAGGCACGTGCCTAGGGGCGCGCACGGAAGGCGTATAGTAAACGAAAAGCCAAAATAAGTACATACTTAGTACTTACATAATATAAAGCTAGATTCGGACTCTGGTATAACCTGCGTTTTCACGCCAGGCATTGCCACGAATTCGCTAATATTATGTCGTTTTCAGTGTTTTTTTGTGAGTCTAAATCCACCTTTAAAGCTTCCTAAGTGCGCCCCGTCTACTTCATTACACCTACATCACCAGATTCCATAACAGAAGTTGGTAAGATATAAAAACCGAGGGGCGCCAATGAGGTGCTAGCCTAGGGCGCTGGCGACATTTAATCCGCCTCTGCCTCATCCTCTATTCAACTTCTCACCTGAACATGTTTAGAGAATATCTGCTCAGCGACGATACTGCAAGCTGTTCTCAGCGCCTTGGCCAGTGCATCGATGTACTTCACGTACATAGTGACCATCTCACGCAGGTCACCGTCACGCCGGACGGACAGTTTCAGATTTATACCACCAGGGGGAGTCGTGCCCTGGAAACGAGCGACATTTTATTATATCCAAGGCTAAAGAGACCCATTTTTACCCAACTGAGGGAGGGTTATGTTTTTCGAGTGTATATTGTATGTATGTCTAATTCTTTGGTAAACTCTGGGGCCTTACCATGAAGTCTTATAGCAGGATTACTTCAATAATACTTTGTTCTTTCGTACCATGTTCAGTTCAGTAATTTATTAATAAATAAAAATTTACAAGTCATTTTCTTAACAAAATAGGTGATATTAAACCATACAGATTGTCTTTATAATTAACAATTTCAATACTTAAACAATAATATTTAGTTTAATGAATTTACAATTATTCTAAATTATTTTATATTATTTTATTTTACAATTTTAGGAATTTTAACATGACTCCCTTAAAGTAAGCTTAAAGGACGACATTGTTCGAAATAACAAAGTATTATTGAAGTAATCCTGCTATAAGAGTTCATGGTAAGGCCCCAGAAGCCTAAACGGCTTGATGGATTTTAACATAAGAGGTGTCGTTAGATTCGTCTTGATTGTAGAAGTGATAATATAGGGCTATAAAAAGTTAATTAAAGAGGTTAAATTAGAACATGATGAAAAAATTCTTGCCGTGGGCAGGACTTGCTCAGGCTCAGTTGGTAAGAGCGTGTCACGGAATGACAAGGTCGCAGGTTCAAGTCCTGCCCACGGCAAGAATTTTTTCATCATGTTCTAATTTATTCACCGAGCATGGATTCGTAATTCAAATTCAAAGAGGTTAAATTTTTTGCGTCGGGATTTTTGAAAAAAAATCTTTTCAAATCGCGTTTGGCTAACTCTGAAGGTGAAAGATCCCTTCAAAGGCGACGATTTAATTTGGTTATAGGTACCTAGGTTGAGGGGTCTAGACCACGTGGCCGGGGACCAGCCCGCTGGACTGATGTGGTTGGCAGAATCCTCGGCGTGCCCTTTGAAGAGGCTGTGCGAAGAGCACAAAACCGTGTTTCCTGGCGCCAGTTCATGCATGCCAAGACGGCACCTGCTGTTGAGGGTCACGATCCTCAGCACTGAGGCAACGATTAAGGAGGAGGATAGGTACCTATGTAAAGTATACCTGATCAACGATGCACTTCATCATCAACGCGAGTATCTTACTATCGCATTGGTCCACCGCATTCGATACTGTCACTCCGCCCAGCATGCTGTAACTAGAACACAATAATTTCACATCTAACTGAACAAAAGTTGTTCAGTTACCGATACTAAACACCCTCCCTTCGGCTTCATATACCCTTTACGTTACACCCGTATAAGTAGGTATAATAATAACTGACGGGTACTACAAACCGACGAGCATGCATGAAAAGATTGATGAATGTGGAGGAGGCAAGGGTTGAGTGCCAGGATCGCGGCAGATGGAAGTTCATCGTCTCTGTCTACCCCTATACCGCAGCCCAAATCAAGTGTCTTATTTTGTAAACAAATATGATCGTCTAATTACCTGTTGTGATGTAACTCTGAAGGAACTGATTGATCGAACTTGTTATCATCGTGAAAATAAAGTAATCCGATCTAATCATGTGAAAATAACTATGCAATAATCACAGAATAGCTGAAAATGTTAGTAGGGTAGGGTAGCTTTTGTTTACAAAATAAGACACTTGATTTGGGCTTCGGTTTACTGGAATCAGGAGTGAGTTTATGAATAAATAACTTACAAATTGGGTTCTCTTGAAAATGGCGGGAAACGACGGTAGCAAAATTATTTGATAATTTTTGTTTTATTGTCTACAGTGGTTATTTTGAGATTAATATCACGTTAAATTAATCAGAAAATGTTCGCGAATGACAGTACGGTGAAGTTATTGGATTATTTATGCAAGATCTGAAGTTTCAAGCTTTTATCAAGAGTTCCCGCTACAAGCTCGGGAGTGAACGTGACTGTCGAGCTGCTTCGTCCAGAGTGATGACGCTACGGCGACTCCTCTAGAGGCTCTAGATAAAGACATGAAGACGCGGCTACCCAGGGTGAAGACGCTACTGCGACTCCCCTGGAGGAAGATAGAAGACTATTGAATATATTGAATTTTCTGTAACATGACATTGACAAATGACGAATTGTCGAGTCCATTAATAAAAAAGTATGCCGCTCTCCAGCAAAATTATCTGTTTGTTCCGTTCGCGGTGGAGACGACGGGTTGCTGGGGGGCGGAAGCCATACAATTTGTCGCAGACTAACTTAGAGAGAGGGGTTGTGACTCTCGCTCCGGGTCCTACCTGGTGCAAAGGTTAGCCATAGCTATACAGCGCGGTAACGCCGCAAGCGTTATGGGCACCTTTGCACCGGGTATGACAAGGGGCGGGTTATTTGACTGACGAAGGTTTACCGGATATTTTAGTTTTAGTTTTAAGTTGACATTGTATTTTAGAGTATATAGTACGACAATGTGTTAGGTCAGTGCTTCCCAAACTGTGCGTCGCGACTCCCTGGGGCGCCGCGGCATTATTCCAGGGGCGTCGCGAGGCTATCTACATAGATTGGCTGTTTGCATCAATGGCAATTGCCAAACTTGAGCCCCATTTTGAGAAACTATGCTCAGAAAAGCAAACACATCTGTCTCATTAAGACAGCCAGCAAAGTAAAATATTTCTTTTAATTCTCGTTCTTAGGCTTTTTTTCTCATTTTCTAATGAAAATTATAGAGGTTATTTGGCGTTTTTCTGATAACTTGTTAATAGGCTTGATCTACAACTTTGGTCACTTTTTAGCCAGAGGGCGGGGGCGTCGCAAAAAAACGGCAATTTCCCAAGGGCGTCACAGTAAAAATAAGTTTGGGAAGCCCTGTGTTAGGTAATAGTGATATTATAATTAATAAAATAAATAATAATAACTTACACATTAGCCATAAACATGTGATGTCCGGGCGGCGTGCAAACTTTATAATACCGATCCAAATTATAACTCTTTAAAAAATACAGACAACTAGTTACATCCCACATGTACCTATTCACCAAATCTTCCCGAAAATTAACATTGTAATAATGATCATTATACTTATTACAATACGGCATGATCATTAATTGACATCTGAAGTTCAATCTATCTTTGTATTCGGCGGATATTTTGAGTAATTTGGAGAATAGTTTAATTTCTCTTGGTACGTCGGTTTGGAAGATGGTTTCGTATCCTTCTCTGTGGGGGTAGATGAGGAAGGATTCAGCGTTTAGCCGTTGTGATATTTCAAGACATTTCTTTATTTGTGCGGCTGCTTGGACGAAGGTTGTCGCGTCAGTGCTTGTTAGCGCTCCTGATGCGTATCTGTAAAGTAAAAATTACTTAGATCCAACTAGCGCCGCCAATCTTAATATATAATATCTTCCAATATAATCAATTTTATTAAAAAAGCTATTTACAAAATGTTTATTACGATAAATACTATTTTTCAATATACAATACATGGCATAATTGCGACAAGCTAAGTTGTAGTTCACAAATGTGCCAAAAACGGCCGTTTTCCGCAATTATGCGAACTACAACTTACCGACATTGAATAATATACGACGGCGGAGGTGTAAAATCTCGAAGTTTTTATAAGGTGGGTCGCGGTCCAGTTAACTTTGAGAACCACTGAAATAGAGGATGCTCAACTTAAAAGCTCACCTGTAATTCGAATGCAAGTCCGGCGCCACCCACAGCAACTTAACATGACTCCGTTGGCTCAACTCCTGGATATACTCCACAATCTCATCCCAATTAGCTTTATTCTCATCCCAGCTGTCTGTAGCAGGAACCAGGTCGGAGTCCAAGGCAGTCCAGTGCTTGATGCCGAGCTTAGCGCAAAGGTCGAATAGAGCTTTGATGCTGCGTTTGTGGTTCTCAAGGGTTGTGGTGTTATCGTCCCATGGACGGTTGGGTTTCCCGTGGTAGGCGCCTGAAGGATTTAAATATTAATTTTTATACAAGGATCTTAAGATGGCGTTCCTATTAATAAACGGAACCTAAGTGCGCGTTTAGGAATCGAGTATCACGTGAGTAACACCGTAATTAACAAACATATCATCAGCATCAGCCCGTATCAGTCCACTGCTGGACGTAGGCCTCTCCCACAGCGCGCCACTCAACCCGACTCTCAGCCCTCTGCAACTGCATCCAGTCAGTCAGTTTACCCGTTCGTGGCCTCCACTCGAGAACTCGTCCCCATCGATTATTATCGGTTCTACGACAGATGTAACCAGCCCACTGACACTTCAGTTTACTGATTCTATGAGCAATTAACAAACATAACTCAGTATAAACTGAAGAGCACTCTCAAATGTGTACTGAATGCAGTGTCTTTGTCCATTGACTTGGTGCAGTGTTCGCTTACGGAATTCACAGACGCGGCCCTGAGCCACCTGTCCACCTAGCTTAATTGTGTTTGTTCCTAATTGTATACTTTTTTTTCAAATGACTGTACATACATTATCGTATTGGGGATACCTGTCAAGATATTGTAGTTGTAATAATTTTTTTGTTAAAATATATATTGTCCCACTGCTGGGCAAAGGTCTCCCCCTCCTCTTCCATCCATCCCTGTCCTGAGCCTCTTCCAGCCACCCATCCCTGTATCTAACGACATCGTCTCTCCATCTACTAGTTGTAATAAATAAATAAAAAATAAATAAATTCTCACTTTAGATCGTTTTTGCCGAGTGCAGTCGGGCTGCGCTTTGAGCGGGTGTTTGCTCAAGATTGGTCTATTAACGACGTACTTGAAATGATGATCACGTTTTGGGAGTTACTCAGCTTTGAGCGGTCTTAAAATAAGCCTGTTAATACGGGCCTTACCGTTGTTCCTGAACTCAGTGAGTGATACACTGCACTTGAGCCAGTCCTCCATAGCGCGGGAGTGAAGCCGCTCGCTGCTGTTATAGTATCGATAGCTGTTACTATCCGTGGGGGACGCCATGTTGTTGTAATCTATCTTATCGATGCCTGGGGATTGAATAGAACATACATTTAATATTGTTATAATAAATATGAGTGAAGGAAGGGTAACGAAAGATACACACAGAGCGAATGTTAACGGAAGGGTAGATAGGCAGAGGTAGACCGAGGAGAACGTGCGGCGACCAAATTGGCGATGTCTTGAAAAAGGGCCAAGTATGGTCTACTACAATGCATGAAGAGATTGATGAATGTAGAGGAGACAAGGAGGGGATTTGTGTTTGTGTAATTTTATTACAAAAGGTAAATGACAATGCCAGATTCTGCCCCACCATCAACCGCAAGTTGTACAAGATAATGAATAAATGTAAAAATATCTCCTTTTTTTATTAAAATTATTGGTTTAAAAGTTTTGTACAAGTTGCGATTCGAAAAAAACAGCTAAATTAAGAATTCAGAAAATAGTAAGAAATCGTAGCGATTTATTCATTGTTTTTGTTATTCTTCTATAGGAGTTGCGAGAGAGAAAATGATACTGATTATGATTATGCAATATGAAACCTGTAATAAGTCCCAAACAAAATGATAGGTACAGCTTAAATGGTCACGTAGTTTTGTAGGTGGGGCAAAGCTCCATTGAGATGTGGCAATGTCTTTTATTTACCTAAAAAAAAAGATTTGCCTTATTAGGTACTATGAGCAATATCTTCCAAATAAACACAACTCACCCTGAAAATAATCGACATTTTCCGACACTCTCGCTTCCCTCACTTTCTGCCGTTTTCCACTAGGTTGCGTGTGTGTTGACGACATTTTAGTTAAATATATTAAATTTTAGTACAAATAGATCCAATTTTAATTAACAGTCGTAATATAGGGGGCATGCAGGCAGGGGGAGACAGGCAGACGCACGCATCGCGCAATCTTTATATAATATTACATGAATGGAGTCAGCGGACCGTAATTGTGTCACTTGCCCTATTGTTTAGTAGTAAACTGGATTTACTACTTTGTATAGTCGACAGCACGTCAATATAAGCAAACTATAACGATCTAGTACGTAGTACCGAGTCCTCTCAAAACGGTGAAGGAAAACATCGTGATGAAACCTGCATGCCGTAGAAGAAGAAAAAATCTAAGGCATGTGAAATCCGCCAATCCGCACTGGGCCCGCGTGGTGGATTATAGCCCCAGCTCCCTCAATGTAAGGGAAGGTCTGTGCCCCAGCAGTGGGGCAATATAAATAGACTAATGATGATGATGATAACGATCTAGACCGTATTACTAATGTTTGACGGGTTTTTTAGGGACTCCGTGGTTCAAATGGAAAAAAGGAACCCTTATAGGATCACTTTGTCGTCCGTCCGTCTGTCAAGACCTATAACTCAGAAACGCGTGGACGGATCAAGTTGAAATTAATACGAAATACGCAGGTCTGCAACCTCATGCAGCCGTGAAAAAATAAAACTTCTACGTCAACGCAATCTTTTGATATCATTGTTTGCAATGTTACTTCGTACAATGACGACCTTAGATTAATTTTATTAAGGTCGTCATTGTACGAAGTAACAAAGTAATATTGAAGTAATCCTGCTATAAAAGTTCATGGTATTAATACGAAATACGCAGGTCTGCAACCTCATGCAGCCGTGAAAAAATAAAACTTCTACGTCAACGCAATCTTTTGATATCATTGTTTGCAATGTTACTTCGTACAATGACGACCTTAGATTAATTTTATTAAGGTCGTCATTGTACGAAGTAACAAAGTAATATTGAAGTAATCCTGCTATAAAAGTTCATGGTATTAATACGAAATACGCAGGTCTGCAACCTCATGCAGCCGTTAAAAAATAAAACTTCTACGTCAACGCAATCTTTTGATATCATTGTTTGCAATCTTTGTTACTTCGTACAATGACGACCTTAAAGTAAGCTTATTAAGGTCGTCATTGTACGAAGTAACAAAGTAATATTGAAGTAATCCTGCTATAAAAGTTCATGGTAAGGGGGTTGTGCGTCTGTCTGTGACATCGTACGTAGTTACCAAACGGGTGAACGGATTTTGATTTAGTTTTTGTTATTTGGAAGGTGATTTCATGGTAGTACCTAACCAGGGAAATAAAATTATCCCGTCTTACAACCAGAGTAGTAAGTAGTAACACCGTTAAAAAAAAGTGCCCGCGTTACTACTGGTAGTTGGACTGGTAGTAACACGGGTAACGAAGGGTTTTATTTAGCTATCAAATTCAAATTATTTATTACGGTCATAAAGACCATAAGTGTTAGTAAGTACTTAAAACTAAGTTAGTGTTTACACGAGGTGTATAACTTGCTATGACAAGCAACTTAGGTCCGACTCCGAGACCCCGGGACATGTAAGTGCACCCAGTGTCTCAGAGGACTGTCCATGGTATCCGCAATGCCCTTCAGGATGCCGTTAGGGCTGCCGCGAACCCGGCGCATCAGGGACGCGACCCGTTTGATATGATTCTAAAAGATTTGTTCGACCGTTTCAAGATCATCAGCCCTGTTCAAGTTGATTGATGGTTTTAAAATATTGATCTCCTATAAACAACTAGATACACAGTCTGCCTTCTAAAAATGTCCGAGCGCAAAGAAGGTTCAAACGGCTGAACCCTCATTTGCTTTATTGGACGTTAACAATGGAACCTTATTTGGACGTTTTTTAAATTGTTTTAGTAAGATCTTTGTGTATCTAGTTGTTTATAGGAGATCAATGTTTAAAAGAAAACATTTAACATACATTTTTCCAGTTTTTATTGCACACCAAATATTAAATGTGTTTACAACTACTAATGCTTCTACGCAGGACCACTTGCGCCAAGCGAGATAACCTCGGATTAAGCGCTTAACACCTAAAGACCGTTCATTTAATAAGTCGCCAACATTACTTACTATAATATTGAATACAAGCCTTAGCGCAAATGACCCTAGAGTTTTATACAGGGTGGAGCAAAATTCAATGAAAAGACTTCTCGTCTTAGTTGAAGGTAACAACCGCGAAGTTACGTAATATTTTTCATATTCATATGGATGATGTTATCTACACAAATTCCTGCGTTTCTTTATCATCATAGATAAATGTATATAATATACCATATTCAACGAACCAAGGATGTTGCGGATATTCGCATCCGCATCCGCGAAACTTCCGCATTAATTTTAACATCCGCAACCGCAATAATCAATGCCTTTCGCTAAGTTATAGATCCAACTCAGGAATAATTTGAGAGCTGGCTCCTAAGATACAGCCCCCTTACCATGAACTCTTATAGCAGAATAAAACTTAGAAATAATACTTTCTTATTACGTACAATGACGACCTTAGATTAATTTTATTAAGGTCGTCATTGTACGAAGTAACAAAGTATTATTGAAGTAATCCTGCTATAAGAGTTCATGGTAAGGGGGTTACATTCTATATCCTAGTTTAGGACCAGATGATATGTGCAATAAATATATATTTATATAAGTATGAACCTAACCTGTTGTAAACTGTCTATAAGTAGTTTAATTTCTTGACGAATAAACTTATTATTATTTATTTAATAGTCTGTAATGTCCCACTGCTGGGCAAAGTCCTCCCCCAACCCTTCCACTCATCTCTATTCTGCGCAGACTCAGACCACTCTCTCATAAAAATGTCAAGTTCGTCTCGCCATCGTTATATTATTATTAAAATAATAAAAAATACATAGTCATCTTTATTTCAGCTATCTGACGCATTTGCAAAGAAACAAAATCTGACACCTTTCTTTTGATTACGATTTAGTGCTTTGATAGTTAAAAAGAAACAAAAGGCATGTGTCTAGTTATACGTTAGATTATTAAAAATTACCAACTTTTTCATTTACCTAAAGAAAATCCGCATTCGCAACCTTTAGATGTCCGCATTCGATGTTTAAAATTCTACATCCGCAACAAAATCTCTGTCAATCACTTTTGTTACACCCTGTATTCTATAGCTATGAGGCCTATGAGTATATTGTAGTGCATATAGTCAGCTATAAGTATAAGTATATAGTTTTCGTCGTATAGATTAAATATTAGTACTTATGTTTACGATTATTTGATAATTCGGATTAATATGCAATTTTTTTTGTCTGTTTTTCGTTTTTTTGCTACACAATACGGTGAATAACGGCGTTAAAATTTAAATAGGGGTAGCAGTATCGATGACGATTAGAATTAATTAATATACAAACAAGGGATTTACTAGAAGTTAATTATACTTATACATATTTAAAAAATAAAACATTCGTGTATTTTTTTTTCAAATATTCGTTTGTTTCAAAGTAGTAAGTTCACTTGCAAAACCGAGAGTTAAACTTAACCCTACAAAACTCCATAAACGAGTTAAGTCGCCAACTTTTAGGTTATCTTTTATTGCAAGCGGGTCTAAAAGACACCTATAAAATCTCTGGTAATCATATCACGCTTTTGCGTACTATTTTTATAATTTTACTAAACTTATTGATATTGCTACCCCCTGTATATGTACGTTTACATAGTAAAGACTACACGCTGTATTTCGATGTCTACATGTTACACAATTAGGTATATTGAGATATATTAGAGTACGGTGGACCACAGAGAAAGGTGTACAGGAGAGTTTTTAAGGTTGAGATTTTCTCAAAAACTGCTTGACCTATTGCAAAAATTATATCGCTAGAACATGATGAAAAAATTCTTGCCGTGGGCAGGACTTGAACCTGCGACCTTGTCACGGAATGACAAGGTCGCAGGTTCAAGTCCTGTCCACGGCAAGAATTTTTCATCGTGTTCTAATTTATTCACCGAGCATGGATAATGCGTAATTCAAATTCTGAATTCTTTCACTGTTTGATAGATGAAAGTTAAAACTATGTAACTGTAAAAGAATTATTAAATTCGGTCCAGTAGTTTTTGAGAAAATCTCAACCTTATTGAGGCCCCCTGTATACTTATCTCTGTCTTCCACTGTACGATGTCACCAAAAGCATTCCAAAGTGAATAATATATGCAATTGAATTCCTTTAAGTATATGATTAACACCTTGATAAAATGTCCTTATAATTCCTTTATATTACAGCTATAAAGCAGTTTATTGAACCACAAAGCTCATAATTCTAATATACGAGATCTATACTGAGTGCAATTTTTTTACTGGCCGGCCCCCTTTAGCCACGTGGTTTTATCTTTCGTTAACTCTACTAGAATAGAAATTATTATAGAATATAAATATTATTTAATAGCCTGTAATGTCCCACTGCTGGGCAAAGGCCCAACCCTTCCACTCATCTCTATTCTGCCAGTTTGGGCAGTCGGTTGCGAGGTGAGCCATGCTCTGTATCGCTCCGCAAGTGCATGTCGGGTCGTCTCTGTATCCCCATTTGTGCATCAACTCGGCGCAGCGCCCCTTTTTTTTACCCAGGTAAAACATGCTTGCAAATCATGTGTCACCACGCCCGGGGGAGCGTGTTGGTTATGTCGGGCTCACCGCCCTGAAGGGGCAGCATACCGACTAAACGTCCTGGGGTGTTCCACCTCGTGCCATTCTCGCCGAGCCACGGGAAACTGTGATACAACCGCGACCCGACTGGCGCCCGAGCACTCCTCATTGTGGGCTGTACTAGCCCACAATATATAATCCATTCATCCCTCACCTTCCTCCTCCCCATCTGAGCCTCGAGCCGCTCGGGCGCCGTGCGGTTCGCGCACTGCGTCCGTGGGCCCGGGCCCTTACTTAGGCGGCGGCACCTCGTACACTCCGGTACGCTTGGCACCGCCTCATACCACCCCATGGCGCGGATTTCTTTCTTGCCAACCTTTCTCTCAGCCATTCATACCGGCGCAGCGCCCCTGGCCAACCCTTAGTCTGTTTAGTTTTGTCCACAACGTCCTTGGCAAATGGCATCCATTTATTTTGTCGTTGGGATTCTGGGCCAAGACAGAATAAACATGGCGGATGACGAAGCCATCGCGTGGCTAAGAAAAGTTTTGCCTTTGTGATACATGCTGTGTTGTGGCAGCTGACGACCGACCGATAAATAAATCTCTATTCTGCGTAGACTCAGACCATTCTCTATTAGATATTGGACGCTGCCAAGGCCAGCTGGAAACCAGCGCTGTGGCCCCGCTGTGACATGCTGAGCTGGTCTTTTTTGACGTTACATGCGGCACCATATACTGTCTCTAAGTGTTTATTGTATTAGTGTTTTTGTTGTTTATTTACTCACTGTATGTTAGTATTTTATTGTAGCGTCAAATAAATGAACCAGGGACCTCGCCATTCCGTGGCACGCTCTATTCCAACAGAGCCACCGTGATATCGTACCCAGACCGTGAATTTTGTCTCCATATTCTCGTCTTAGGGACGCTAATTGTGCTATTACTCAAATTCATGTCTAACATTGCAGTTAGAGGCTCGGTGGCTCAGTGGTTGGGTCAATGGACTTGCGATACGGAGGTCCCAGGTTCGATTCCCAGCCAGGGCAGCCATGCACCAATGAGTTATCCTCGGTTTTTTCGACGAAAAAACTTACGTACATTTACCGAGTGCTCTCAAAACGGTGAAGGAAAACATCGTAATGAAACCTGCACGCTGTAGAAAAAAAAAATCTAAGGCATGTGAAATCCGCCAATTCGCACTGGGCCCGCGTTGTGGATCATGGCCCGAGCTCCCTCGATGTAAGGGAAGGTCTGTGCCCGAGCAGTGGATCAATATAAATAGACTGATGATGATTGTAGTTAGAAATCATGTTTTAATTGATGCCGCGGTCTTTTTCATATGTTTTAATATTTTCTTGCATTTTTTATACTATGTCTATTCTACTAGCGTTAAGGAAAGTCGAAAACTTGGCTAAAACTGAGCTAGATACCATATCACTACTAAATTGTCTTTCATATACGTTTTATTTATTTATTACACATTAGAAATTACCTATATCATAAAATTACTAAATTCTAGTATATGTATAGGCAAGCGTATACACGAAGACAGAGATAAGTATACAGGGGGCCTCAATAAGGTTGAGATTTTCTCAAAAACTACTGGGCCGAATTTAATAATTATTTTACAGTACATAGTTTCAACTTTTATCTATCTAACAGTGAAAGAATTGCAATAGGTCAAGTAGTTTTTGAGAAAATCTCAACCTTAAAAACTCTACTGTACACATTTCTCTGTCTTCGACCGTACATAAAATCAGACCGATATATATGAATATGCAGACATTTATCTTAACCTATGTATTACGTAATCTACGTAATTGAAAGAGCATAGCAAACCGAATAGTGTGGTCAATATCGATAACTAAACCGCAGCCCAAATCAAGTGTCTTAATTTGTAAATTGCATAATTGTTTACCTATTTTAATGTAATATTTTAATGTGACTGAATTTTATATTATTATTATCTATATGTAGACTAAGTTATTATTATGAATTACACAGCGCATTGGTGTTAACTGTAATGCTGTGTAATATTTTTATAACTAAATAAATAAGGTTTTGAGTAAACAAAAACTACCCTACCCTACTAACATTTTAAGCTGTTCTGTGATTATAACAATAGATTTATAAATTGGCCTACCAACGCCGCGTCTATAGTGAATATTACAATAAACCTACCCAAGACAAATGTACTAACTTAGCTTTTAAGACAATTGTTACTAACACAAATGGACATATTGTCTGAATAAATAAATATTATTATTATTATGTATCTCTCTAGGTTTCACGGGTTTAAGAAAACCCGGTCCTTTGAAAGGCTTGCACGGAGACATAGGTCCAACGCGTAGAGGCCCCTTAGATAACTTTAATTTGAAGGGATATGTGATGCACCTAGCGGGACCCGTCTCTGACGGACTGCACTCAATGACAGACCCTGTCAGGTGCATAAACTATTGCAGTGATTGGAAATTACAACTTAATTGGGGCTATTGGTTTGGGGTGTTGGTGGGTCAGTCAGTCTGGTCTATAGAGCGAGACGTCGGACACCTGCCATGATCACATTGTCTCGAAGTTATGAAAAAATTGTCATGCGGTGACTCGCCACTCACTAGATGGGCCCTCAACATGGTCGTCAGAAAGACAACTGAGAGCAACACCGGTGTGAGCGGCTAAGGGGTGTCGAGAGGTGTGCTGCAGTTTCACCATTATTATTATTTATTATTATAAATGTCCTCAATCTAAATGAATTTTTTCTTTAATATATACCTAAAGAAATACACTGACTACTTATTAATTGAAAATTGAATTATTGGAATATATAGATTTGGTAGGTATTGGTTAATTTTGAATTTGAACAATGACTTTTAATAATGATTGTCATTGAATATTGTATGCCTGTTAAGGTACTTGAACTGTGAAACTGTGATGAATCATTTATACCAACTGTTTATAACCACGTTCATACAATAAATATTTCTGATTTCACATTATTAGATCGGATCACTTTATTTTAACAATGATGGACAGGTTCGATCAGTTCCTTCAATGTTACATCACAACAGGTAAATTACACGATCATATTTGTTTACAAAATAAGACACTTGATTTGGGCTTCGGTTTACGGAACCCTCGAGCGATTCCTATTGCCACTTGGCCTGTTTTTACCGATACATTCGGCTTACGATACCGTTTATGCTACATCCTGTATAGTGAATGCTTTTGGTGATTACAGGCCATTATATGCTGACGAGATGTATGAGAAATTCCACCAATCCATGTAGATTTCTATAAATTAAAAAAAAAATTGAGCGTAAAAGGTTATTTTTACGCTCAATTTTTTATTTATAATATTAAATACTCAGAATTTATATTACGCATTATCCATTTTCGGTGAACAAATTAGAACATGATGAAAAATTTCATGACGTGGGCAGGACTCGAACCTGCGACCTTGTCACTCCGTGACATGCTCAGTTGTGCAAGAAATCTTTCATCATGTTCTAATATTAAATACCAAAAAACATTCGTTTTTGTAATAATATTAAGGCGCTGACATGAGCCAACTAGCGCCGCCAATTTTAAAAAAATCATATCTTCCAATATAATCAATTTTATTAAAAAAGCTACGTTCACATTGTTTATTGCTATAAATATTATTTTTTAAATGCTTATTTGTAACGTGATTCAATGTAGGTAAGTTGTAGTTCACAAATGCGCCAGAAACGGCCGTTTTTCGCAATTATGTGAACTACAACTTACCGACATTGAATCACGTTATAAATAAGCATTTTAAAAATAGTATTTATCGTAATAAACATTATGTACATAGCTTTTTTAATAAAATTGATTCAATTGGAAGATATTATTTTTCAAAGATTGGCGGCGCTAGTTGGCTCATGGAAGGCTCTTAAGTAGATTTATTGAAAATATTATTTAACCCCAATTTTTTGGTTGAAGTCGGTATTTAGCGAGCAAGTGCGGAGTTCACACTTGCAAGTTACTGTCGGACAGTCTGTCGGACATTACTCGAAGAAGTTTTTTGCAGATGCAAATGCGGTCCAAAGTATATTATTTTCTTATTGGTGGTGTTTCTCCTACATCCTATACACAGGTGTAACGTAAAGGGTATATGAAGCCGAAGGGATAGTGTTCAGTATCGGTAACTGAACAACTTTTGTTCTACTTTTCTATTATTTTTTTGACTGCAAGAATATTTAAATTACAAATTTTAACAATTAATATAGGAGATATTATTGACATACCTAAATAAATGTATAATATTAAGGCATTAAAACTTATAAATGTAACCAATTAATGTATATAGTATCTATTGCATGCCCACAAAACGGGTAGGTTATGTATGAACATATAATAATTTAAGACCTACTTTGTATCCCGTAACCGATTGCAATAAAGACGCTTTGACTTTGACTTTTCATACATTTTGTACCGATCAGCTGAATGATTTGTATGAGACAATCTTTTTTTTATTATTCGAAAAGTCGTAGAACAAAGTTCAGTTACCGATACTGAACACCCTCCCTTCGGCTTCATATACCCTTTACGTTACACCCTGTATATTGATATGTATACAATAACAAGCTTTATACAAAAGAAAAGTTGCGTTGACTGTAATTATTATCATTATCAAAGAAAATTCAATACATCGATGTATTTAATAAATATATTCGTATTGTAGATATAAAGTACTCATAATGCAAATTATGAAACAAGCAGTGACTTAATTGGACGCATGACGTCAGGCGAAATTGTTAACACGCATAAAGCTTGACACAAACACGCGCGATCTGCACGCGGCCTGCGGCGAGTTAAAACGCATGCCCCGCTCCATTTTCTCACATCGTAGCGGATTGCGGCCTAGGCCTCAGATCGCTACCTTGCCCAGAAAATGGGACGGGGCATGCGTTTCAACAGGCCGCGGCTGTGTGTGGAACGCTTAAAGCCTAGGTCGCAGATCACTACTGAAAACTAGGAGAAAAGGGGGCGGGGTATGCGCAAGCCGCGGGTGTATGTGTCAGGCTTTAAGCTTTGATTACATCTACAGACATTGAGCGTGTCCGGCACGTGGCGTGGCAGACAAAGGCACGTGTCTGACACGTTCAATATCTGTAGATAATGAATAAAAAAGTTAATAGTACCTGTATTGGGATAAGCTGATTCATTGAAACTTGCTACCTAATTTCAAAGGTGGTAGGTTCAAATTCCTTCAGCGCAAACACAAATCATAAACTTAAATATTTCGTTTTTATCAAACAACATGCTAAAACTAATTCGTTAAGGGGTTCAATCAATTCCTATCTTTCATACATGTGAAATGTTTAATGTCGAGCTCCTGTTTACCAAATTAACATACAAAACGCGAAAAATACTTACATTTTTATATTTTAGAAATAAGTACAATCAATCGGACATTAACCTACAAAAAAGCATTGCAATTTAGGTTTTATTTCCATCGCATAGAGAGCCAACGTGTTACACTTAATGTGCTGCCGTGTCGACTGTAGTTATTCATATATAAAAATATGTTTTCTAAATCGCAGCTTAGCGAAATCAAAAGTACATACAAAATATGGGGTTATTGACCGTGGTCCACCTCGGATGTTCACCTCGGTGGACCACGGGAAGTTTTTATAAAATATTGCATATTTTGAATTTGAATTGGTAGCAACAGTATGTAGGAATCTAATAAAATAGAATGTATGAAAAATTTAGGAATCTCCTCAAATACCAACAATCGTTAAAAAACGTCTTCCTGCACAAAACCACTAAACCACTTCAAACCGCACAAAACCACTTCGAAACCGCGTCAATTCACTTCAAACCGCACAAAACCACTTCGAAACCACGTCAATTCACTTCAAACCGCTTAAAACCAGTTTAATCGGAATCAAACCACTTCAAACGCAACAGTAGCTATAAGAACATCCACACTAATCGCATCAGAAACGCGAAAAATAAAACGTAAACCGGAATCGGAACCGAGGGCTTGGAAACAACTTCCACCTCGTTCTCGTAGTATCCAGAAACCTCTCCTTTTTGCAGAGCAGGCACCAATCCTGGCATTCGAGGCTTGTTTACAGGGTGTCCCATCATGGAAAACTTTGAGGTCCCAATGATTTGGACAGAAAGCATCTTCCCCATGTATTCTTCGAGTTTAGGAACCAAGACCTGTTCGTAGAACTCATTATGAGCGACGTAGTAGTTCCTGTCGTGAGATAAATCCGTTACTAGGACTTCATGTATCTCTCCGACTTTGTATCCGTAAGGTTCGTATGAGCGGAAGAATTCGGAGAGCCGCTTAGTGCGTAGCTTCACTTCTTGGCCCGGCACCTGTGAGGAGAATGTGGGTTTAGTTTAATTTATAAGCAACGGCAAAACTGGCGGACATTTCATGTTAAGCGGGCATTGTTGCCTATAGACACCAGTTGCTGAACTACCCAAATAGTCAACTATCCAATTGCTCAACTACCTAATTAATGAACTATCCAATTGCTCAACTACACAAATAGTCAACTACACAAATAGTTAACTATCCAATTGCTCAACTACCTAATTAATGAATTATCCAATTGCTCAACTACACAAATAGTTAACTATCCAATTGCTCAACTACCTAATTAATGAACTATCCAATTGCTCAACTACACAAATAGTCAACTACACAAATAGTTAACTATCCAATTGCTCAACTACCTAATTAATGAACTATCCAATTGCTCAACTACACAAATAATCAACTACACAAATAGTTAACTATCCAATTGCTCAACTACCTAAATAATCAACTATCCAATGGCTCAACTACCCAAATAGTCACTATCCAATTTCAGAACTAACCAAATATTCAACTATCCAATTGCTCAACTATCCAATTGCTCAACTACCCAAATAGTCAACTACCCCATTGCTCAATTACCCAAATAGTCATCTATCTAATTTATCAACTATCCAAATAGTCAATATCCAATTGCTCAACTCCCCAAATAGTCAACTATCCAATTGCACAACTGCCCAAATAGTCAACTATCCAATTGCTCAAGATCAAGTATCCAATTAGTGCACTCACCCTCTCCATGTTGGCGGCTGGCGTTCCCGGGCGCGGGAAGAACTGATTGATAAAGAGCGACGGGAACCGGTAGTCCTCACACAGCGTCATGGTCTCCTCGAAGTCCGCCTCCGTCTCCGTGGGGAACCCGCAGATGATGTCCGTGGCGATCGTGATGCCAGGCACACTGCGATATACAGGTATACTGATTGATGATTGAAAAAAAAATCAAGGAAAAAAAAGGTAAGTATTTCAAAAGTAAACATAGATTAGAAAACTTTAAAAAAATATTCCTGCATTGAACTGCAACTAATTGCGATG
Source organism: Tachystola acroxantha (assembly GCA_963506565.1). Classification (NCBI taxonomy): domain Eukaryota; kingdom Metazoa; phylum Arthropoda; class Insecta; order Lepidoptera; family Oecophoridae; genus Tachystola; species Tachystola acroxantha. Next base: position 12,462,211 of record OY735882.1, on the reverse strand, counting down.
GCGGCCGGAGGGGAAATAATAATGGTCGCACGTTCGTCCGCGCTATGTACCTTTCTTTGAAGATAGCTTACTATTCTTATTGAACAGTGGTTCTGTGCTGCTCTTTGCTCTCATATGATAAGTATGTATATGTCGTGGTAATATCGTTAAATTGAGCATTTCATGAAATCGTTGATAATTTCATGAAATGGTGACATTTCACGAAATCGTCAAATGTCTATTGGTCATTTCATGAAATAGCTTGACCAGATCAATGAATAGAAAGCGATTGACGATATGGCCAACAAACGCACGGCTGTTTCATGATATGACCAATCATAATTGACCATATCGTAGAAAAATAGCAATAACTACCGCTAGAGGCGCTGAGAGCGCGCTTTGTCATTGTTTATGTTGTGTGCGTAATTAAATAATGCGGATTCATTCTGTCGAAAAATGAATAATAATAGATAAGAAAGTGTGTTGGAAACTTGGAAAAGTGTTACTATACGAAACCGTGTGAATTTTATGACAGTCACGCAAAAACCGACCGCAATTTACCAAAAAAACTTTAATGATCTGACCAAACGTGGTTGGACAAATCGACGAACGTTGACGTTTAAACGATATGCCCAGCACAACTTGACGATTTCGTGAAATGATTGACGATTTCATGAAATGCTCAATTTAACGATCTGACCACGACATATATACGAATGTAAAAAGATCATTTATTTCTGTAAAAACTGACGTAACCACTAACCAAGTGTTCCATAGTGTACCAAACGCCAAATAAATAACTATGAGTATTTACTATGGCATTGGTAGATAGTTATATTCGGCCCGTCCACGTTTCGGCTCCGTAGGTCATCACTTGGTCTAAACCACCCAAGAATATATACTCACTGCCCCTTCAGGTAGTCGACCACCTGCTCGAAGTCTTGTCGTGTGTACTCGCGCCGCATGTCAGCCAACACCTGGTTGCTGCCAGACTGCACGGGCACGTGCAGAAACCTACATACAATAAATGTTGCAAATAGGCAGCTAACGGGTAATGTAGTACAACACTTTTTAAACTTACACGGTTTGTATACATGTTAATTTAGATAAAACGGGAATTGCCGTGTTAAACATTTTTGACTAGATGTACCCCGCAACTTCGTTTGCGTAGAGGAGGAGGATGGAGGATATCAGGAGGCAGATCTTCCTCTCTTGATCCTTGTTTCCACATCACATACCGCCATGGCTTATAGCCTATGAGCTGTCCGAATATTTCAGCTATCTCCTAGTGAAACGTCCGGATATTTCAGCTATCTCCTAGTGAAAACTTTACATATATCTATATTTAATAAATTAATTTAGAACTTGTCAGTTACCTAGTCATAGTTTATAACAAACTATTATTATTTCATTCGAAAATTATACTTTGTACGGTGGAACACAGAGAGAGGTGTACAGGAGAGTTTTTAAGGTTGAGATTTTCTCAAAAACTACTTGACCTATAGCAAAAATTATTTCACTCTTTGATAGATAAAAGGTAAAACTGTGTAACTGTATAAGAATAATTAAATTCGGTCCAGTAGTTTTTGAGAAAATCTCAACCTTATAGAGGCCCCCTGTACATAAAAACTGCTACACTCACTTGTAAACCCTGGGATGGTGCATGATCTTAGCGATCTCCTTCAGATGCTCCAGGATGTACGGCGGGTTGGTCATGCCCAGCCGCAGACGGCACCCCTCAGGGATCACTTCCACCAGCTGCCAGAGCAGGGCTGGCAGAGTGGTGCCGATGTCGCGACCGTAGGTGCCTAGTTGCCAGGGAAAGGATTTTATGAAAAACAGACAGACACCAAAGTAATCCTTTAAGAGCCTTCATAGAGCCAACTAGCGCCGCCAAACTTAAAAAAATAATATCTTCCAATATAACTGAGATAAGCCGTCGCCTTAGAGAGAGGGGTTGTGACTCTCGCTCCGGGTCCTACCTGGTGCAAAGGTTGGCCATAGCTATACAGCGCGGCCACGCCGCGAGCGTTATGGGAACCTTTGCCCCGGGTATGACAAGGGGCGGGTTATTTGATTGACGAAGGTTCAACGGATAATTTAGTTATAAGTATATTATTGTATTAGTTTTAAGCTTTCCAATATAATCAATTTTATTAAAAAAGCTATTTACAAAATGTTTATTACGATAAATACTATTTTTCAATATACAATACATGGCATAATTGCGACAAGCTAAGTTGTAGTTCACAAATGAGCCAAAAACGGCCGTTTTTCGCAATTATGTTAACTACAACTTACCGACATTGAATCACGTTATAAATAAGCATTTAAAAAATAGTATTTATCGTAATAAACATTTTGTAAATAGCTTTTTTAATCAAATTTATTATATTGGAAGATATTATTTTTTTAAGATTGGCGGCGCTAGTTGGCTCTATGAAGGCCCTTAAACATCAAGTATAAAAAAATATTACCAAAAAGTTTTTCAAAAAACTTACCAGTATCTTCGCTGGTCAACCAGATCTCACACACCCCTTCCTTGAAAGCCTGTTTTGCCCTCTCTATAATCTCCCCCGGGGGGTAGCTGCCGAGCTCACCCCGTGCGTGCTTGGTCTTGCAGTACGTGCACTGGTTCAGGCACCCCGTGTTAATGGGGATGATCTCGATGAGGGGGTTCTTCCGGATCTTGGGAAGCTGCAGGGATGCACCCCCCGCTTTGCGGCCGTCACTGGTTTTCTTTTGACCGAATAGACGGATGGTGTGGCCTGGATAAAGATGAAATGATATGAAATAAATAAATAAAAAAGCCATTATTTCTACCGTCGATAATATCTTTAAACCGAGGCCCAAATCAAGTGTCTTATTTTGTAAACAAAAACTACCCTCCCCCACTAACATTTTAAGCTATTCTGTGGTTAATGCAAAGTTATTTATACATCGGATTACTTTATTTTCACAATGATGAACAGGTTCAATTAATCAGTTACTTCAGTTTTACATCACAACAGGTGACGACCATATTTGTTTACAAAATAAGACACATGATTTGGGCTCCGGTATAGCTTACACGTGTCGCGAAGCAATGTTGCGCTCATGTGCGGGCAGACACGGGCGCCCTCCTGTTACAGGTCTATGGGGTAAGCGGTCTGTGACTACAGGTTAGCTGTCAGTACAGTATTTGCTCCTATCTTGAGCAAGAACCGCTCAAACCACCACAGAAGAAAGTACCTTTAAGGGTCTCCTCCACGACCTCTACGACGCGGTCGATCTGCTGCACGCCGACGAGGCTCAGCCCCTGCAGGTAGCGCGCTCGCGGCGCCCCCTGCGGCACGCACCCGGCTACTACCACGTGGATGCCGCGGCTTTGACCGAGCTCCACCTCGTTCCTGGAATAGACGGCTCCGTCAGTTCTTATTCTTTGTCTCATAAGGGCATGAGAGGGTACATCCTCCATGGGTACATGCCATCACCTAAATTGCCGATGCAAGATAAACACGACAAAAATCCCGGACATTTGAGCGAAATATGTTTTTTTCCCGGACACCTCTGAAAAATTATTTTTTGCAACAAAAATTGTTATTTTTTTTTCATTTATACAGTTTGTTGTTAAAATCGAATTAGTTACGTATGTAACCACAACAAATAATATACATTTTTAATAAAATTAAACACTCTTTCTGATGTAATACGGTCACAACGTCAATATATCGCTTATCTTTAAAAAAAAATTAGGTTTCCCCTGACAACAAAAGTGTCCGAATTTTACACGGACACTTTTTTTTTTAAACCTGCCGGACGGCCCTCGGACGCCCTTCAAACTAGGACAAATCCGGGGAATCCCGGACGGATAGCAGCATAATCTGGATCCATCCATCCAGTTGCCAGAAAGTGTCACGACATTGACAGAGAGGTTTAAAAATTACATTAAAGAAACACATACAGAATAGATGACTATGTAAACAATGAACATGCATGGTGTGTGTCGCCGGTTCCGCATGAAGGATCAAGTTTAGTTGGTTAATAATAAGAATAATTATGTAATTATTAAGTCATTTAATTGTTATTATTTTCAAATATTTGCTGCTGAAAGTTTTGCCACTTTTTCTCCTCATCGTTGTCACCTTTTCCTTGCAAAGTGGTGAAACAGTAAATTAAAAAAAAATATTGATGTGTACAAATGTACACAACGTGCGTACTTGCAATAAAGAGATTTGATTTGCATGAAAACTGATAGCTTTTATAAGACCGAACCCAATAAACCGAAGATGCATGACTACGGGCCCAAGTCTTCTAACCTATTTCTAAAGATCTGCTTACTAGTAACAAAGACATTTGAATTGAAAGAATAGGCTAGTTGACTCATTTTTTTTATCGCATAAATCAACTCTCAAGCTCCTGCTGAAGATAACTGTGAAACCAGTTTTGCGATATCTCAATTAATACCGAAGATATTAAGCGATTAAGTCAAGTGGCGGATGCTCCATCTCTTTTTAGCAAAACGGTCTTTAGTATGAAGTTTGTATGGCGCTACCACGGTATGACGTCATACCGTGGTAGCGGTACAACACATCGTGTACTGTTTCTGTCTCTTTCTAACACGATTTTTTCTAAATGCCTGTAGTTACTTACTTTTTAAACTAATTTCAATTTTGATTTCACAGTTGACCATGAATTTGTGTATATTTTGTAATAATAATGAAAAAGCATTTAATTTTCGATACTTGTCAACTAGCCTATTACGAGCATTGTGATTGGTCAATTACGCAGCGCTCCGCCTCAGTGTAAACGCACCCTAACGCTGCGCGAGGGGTGGGGAGCGGCGACGAGGGCGGCTCCCATTGGTTAACAAAGGCCAGCTCAGCTAATGCGAGCCGCGCATGCGCCAACTTGCGGCTGACGTCACCAATTCCGTATTGATAGATTTCGGCCGCTGTCCCACCGCCGGCAAGTAACTATGAGCTATTTATCGCCCAAGAATCCATGGCTGGCCAGAGGCACGCAAAAACACTTGTCACTGGTTACTCGCAAAACTTTTCAAATTACCACGAATGGAGTTGAGGATACTTATACGAGCCTTAACTGGACACTGCAGGCTGAATAAACATCTGAACAGAATGGGCCTGTCTGACACCACTGCCTGTAGATTCTGCTGCGAAGCCGAGGAAACCCCCATGCATATCCTCTGCGAGTGTGAAGCGCTCATTCCCAGCAGAAGCCGAGCCTTGGGTGGACACATGGTGCCACCCGAGGATATCAAAACTCTCTCACCCAAGTGCATTGTACGGTTCCTGAGGGACGTTGGCCTTGGGAGCGAGATATAAGAACTCGGTGCGCGGCCACAATAGACCTTTGAGGTCGCAGTGACCCTTGGGCGTGTACCAACACCGTGATACCAAATAATAATAATCGCCCAAGAAACGTACAATAGATAGTATATTCCGTGTAAACAAAAGAGACGCAGCGTCACTCGCTCAGGGATGATCTCGACGGCGACGACAAAGGCGCTCGTAGGCCAGTTGCGAGTACACGTTGAAAACGATCGTACAAGTTAAGCAACGGTGGGCAACCTAGATGGGTGACACTTTCATATGAGCCCCTCCGTGCCTCAGAAAGCACATTAAGCAGTCCCGGTTGCGGACAGCAATCGTTAGGCCACGTCAAAGGCCTACGGGCGGCCTGAATAACTTTGATAGGTTTGGTCCATTGATCTCCTATAAACAACTAGATACACAGTCTGCCTTCTAAAAATGTCCGAGCGCAAAGAAGGTCCAAACGGATGAATAGACCATTGCTTTATTGGACATTATTTGGACGTTAACAATGGACCCTTATTTGGACGTTTTTTAAATTGTTTTAGTAAGACCTTTGTGTATCTAGTTGTTTATAGGAGATCAATGATTATGGTCCAAATTTTGTTAACATTGCAGCCATCATGGAACGAGAAGACTGCAATGTGGTCGAAATAGTTATTTTATAAGCACCTCAAATAAGTATTAATCTACGGCTTACGTAACTCCCTTATTTGGACGTTTTTTAAATTATTTTAGTAAGACCTTTGTGTATCTAGTTGTTTATAGGAGATCCATGGGTTGGTCAGTAAACCATAGGAGAAAAGAAAAAAAGGGACGATCTATAAACACTATGTCGCCGAGCGAATATCGCTGCGTCCATTATACACATATCTTTCATCTGCGTCCATTATCATTTATCATACTGTTTTCTATGTGTCATGCTTCTTTGTATGAATGAATGACCATTTATTTGACACAACACAGCACACATATTGTACAGAAAAACTTATAAAATAATGAAATATATAACTAGGGTGCGTGTAGCAGTGCCAAACAGGTCCCAGCTCAGCATGTGCTCTGCCCGAGGGCGGAGCGCTGGTCTTCCGCTGAGACCTGGACCACGGTCGGCAGCGCAACCAGACGACAGAAAGATTAATAAATAATAACAAGATAAATAATTATATATAAAATAATTTGTGTAAAGTGTTTCTCTATCATCCTATCGCATTTTCGCATTGCATTAAATATTAATTTCGCATCAGTCTTTATTAATAATATATAAAATATAAATCTTAAAACACACCTTTTGACCTCTTAATAACTAGAACATACAGATTATTATAATTGTAAAAGAATTTTAAGAAGAGTACTTTTGTTTATTTACCACTTTATTGTACAGAACACAGATATAGGATTAAAAATAGAATTTTAGAAGAAATATTATTATTATTATTCATTTGCTAGACAAGCCGCATAATGCTGATGTGTCTATATCACAGAGTCGGTAAGTTCAGTATACGTTGTTATTCATATTGCTTATTTATATAATGTTTGCTTTTAACCACATGTTAAGGCGATTTTTAAAAGAGTTCCCTGATGGTGCAGATACTGATGTTGATCAGACAGTTTGTTCCATGCGGGACAACTCTGTTACTTAAGAAGTGATGAACGATTCTGGTATTAGCGATAGGGCGGTAGATTTTCATATGGTGTCCTCGCAAATATCAAACTTAAAACTCTCCTGCTGTATTTTTTTTAAAACAAAACAAGTCGTAGACTCTGAAATTGCTTTGCATTAGAAGACAATTAGAAACATTTAAAATCATGACCTTCAGATACAACCTTCCAGACTTCAATAAGGCAATGTTTAATATGACAGACACACGACCGTTGCGAGGACACCACATGAAATTAGACTGCACCACCTTCAGCACCAATGTCGCTCGTCACTTCCTGAGCAACAGAGTTGTTCAGGCCTGGAACTCACTCCCGGACGACGTTGTCTCTGCCGTCTCGGTTAACGCATTCAAAAACAAATTGGACAGTTATTTTAAAACCATTAACAAGAACAATACCACTAAGTGATAGACTTTACAAACACTGTGAAGTGGACATATCAGCGATGAGCTGCCTGTCCATAATTAAATAATAATAATAATAATAATTACAAAATAAACAAACGCGCAATATAAAAATCTTTATTCACTATTCAAACTCTTACTTGAAATGGTCTTCCGACGGGCTCTTGACGGTGCAGGAGTTGAGCAGCCAGAGCTGAGCGCTCCACTTGTCGTCCGTGAGCTGGTACCCGTTGGTCGCCAGCATCCCGGCCATGTACTCCGAGTCAGAGTTGTTGTGGGCACAGCCCCAGGTCTTCACGTAGATGGTTTGGGTGCCTAAGGTTTACATTCTGATTATTGAAGAGCTCGGTGGTTGGGTCAATGAACTTGCGATATGGGGGTTGGTGGGGATGCTTAGGGGCTGAGGAAACACCATGTGCTGTTGCAGTGCGAGGGACTGTCAGATCCTGAACAACCCAGGGTCCCTTCCCCAGGCCGCAGGCGACATCCGCAGGCTGCTGGACTTCTGGAGGGAGCTGGGCTAGCTCAACTAGTGCGGTTTTACACCATTTCACGCACACTGGCTGCCATTCATGTGGCCAAGTGCGGTAAATAGCCCGCGTCAAGAAAAAGGTCCGAGGTTTGATTCTCAGCCAGGGCAGCCATGTATCAATGAGTTATCCTCGGTTTTTTCGATGGAAAATCTTACGTACAATTACCGAGTGCTCTCAAAATGAAGGAAAACATCGTGATGAAACCTGCTTGCCGTAGAAACATCCACCAATCCCCACTGGGTTCATTTTCGTGGATCATGGCTCGAGCTCACTCGATGTAAGGGCAGGTCTGTGCCCAAACAGTGAGGACATATAAATAGACCGATGTTAATGAATGTTGAATGAAGGCTATGAGTTCTTGAATGGAGCCCATGGATGGGCAATCATTGTGGTATGCCCCCGACCTGATTAAGGAATGAACAATAGAAGTGGATGGATCCGTGCCTTGAAAAGCATGTTAAGCAGTTGGTACCGGTTGTTGTCATTCAGCAGCAGTCGTTAGGCCACGTCAGAAGCCTATGGCAGCCTGAATAACTCTGAAATGTTGAGTGGCACGTGTTGAGGATACCTACATCCAGCAGTAGATGTATATGGGTTGATGATGGTGATGAACAAAGAGAGTTTATTTATTGTCACATTACATAAATTCCAGGCCATTGTCTAGGGAGGTAGGCAGAGAGGCAGCCATCTTGTCATACCTTTCCGTGGCAATTTTATTATCACATATGTACCTATTATTTATTAAATAACATACTAGCAAATAATTAATGATTAAACAATGATTTAACATAGACCCTGCATCTCCTAAAAGAAAAGCCGAAATTTTTACCAAGTACAAAATGCAAGAACAAAATGGTGGTCCCATTGTCCCCCCTGGAAACTCACCTCCCCAATCATAATCACAACACCAGCATGCCTCATAGTCCACCTCCTCTGGTTGAACACGATAATTAACAAAATAAGAAAACTTCGATGCAGACATTTTGATTTAGGTCTTCGCGAAACTACAGGAACATCATTCGTTGCCCAAGTGAAAATCGATACTAAAGCACTTTAAAATGTAGCCACGTAGCATATGGACTAAATATAGACTGAATTATTGACTAGTGCACCTAGATATGCACTTATCTAGGGCTTGCACCGAGTCTGCGCATTCGTCTTCCTTAACTTGGGCATAACACGGCGGCACCGACAGAAACTTACGTAGGTTACTCCCGAACGTATTTTACAGTAATATATATTTGTTTTTCGTTTAAATAGGAAAGAGACATACTCGAAGTATCTGTGTACATAGTTTTGTAAGCACAATTCACGAAAATAAAGAATAACAATCAATATAATCACAAAATAAACAATACGTAATTTTGAGGTTATGTTACCTGGGACTACGCTCTCCAAAATGATCTTTTCGGCAGGCTCCGTGGCGGGTGCCTGCCGTTTTCTGGACCGGACTGTCACATGCTTCCTGCTGGCGTATCGCTCCTTAGGAGTGATGTCCTGTGAAGATATTAAATCTTCGATATCGTCGATTATTTCACAAGCAAAAGCGCCTGGCATTTTTTCCGGACACGTTTGACAGTTGCTTGACAGTGACAGTGACATTTCACCGGATGGCCGATTGCGTTTTGTTTGTTCACATTTCAAGTAATGTTTCCAACATGACGTGCTACGTGTTAAATCCAATAGTTAAGGTCCTTCCATGAGCCAACTAGCGCCGCCAATCTTGAAAAAATAATATCTTCCAATTTAATAAATTTTATTAAAAGAGCTATAAATTTACAAAATGTTTATTAGGATGAATACTATTTTTCAATATACAATACATAGCTAAGTTGTAGTTCACAAATGTGCCAAAAACTGCCCTTTTTCGCAATTATGCAAACTACAACTTATCGAAATTGAATCACGTTATAAATTACGTATATTAAAAACTGAGATTGGAAGATATTATTTTTTCAAGATTGGCGGCGCTAGTTGGCTCATGGAAGGCTCTTAAATTAAATCACAAAATCGCCGTACATTTCCGTGATTTATGCATTATTTTACTTGATCGTATCTCAACGAAAATCATCAAAGTGTTCTCATTAACTTTGATTTAAATATTTGTTATCTATCTATCTACTCCTCCATCAGAGAAATTATTTCTCTGAGACTCTCTCCATTTAAAAATCTAGCTGTATTCTAGGTACTTACGCCAAATTGTCATTGATACAAATTCATTTTGTAATGGTAATAACTACGTAAGACTAAGTAACAAAAAATCTAGCGAAGAAACCCCCAATAAAATAGCTATTAAATAATTGAAATCCACGTACCCGATCCGTCCGATACACGCTCTTAACTCATTGGGATAAGTCTTAAAATGCGAAGCAAGCTAAGTTCCCAACAGTTTCCATTACCGTAGTACAATGAATCGTACGCAGCTGTTAATGATAGAAGTATATACTTAGTTACATTACTTAATCCTTTGCCGTGATCCTTTGCGTTAGAATAGCGCGAACTTTTGGTTAATAGATATGAAAACTTACTTAATGTAAGTAAGTAAAAGTTTCATTTTGATGATTTAAGATTATTTATGAGTTTTCTGTTCTGCAAATCAGGATTACCTAATGTACCTACTGTATTGACTCTTATTTCTTTTGTCATACATAATTAATATTTTTTAAGCGGAAAACCCTATACTTACATCCATGTACTTATAGAATAGAAGAGCTTTAAGAGGACCTATTAATCCAAAGAAAAGCAGCTATTGCGTTTTTATGGGTTACCATTATCGGCTTTACCTAAATGAGCCACTCTCGCTCGGGTTATCATTTGGACTGATGATATTTACATCTAACTTCTAAATAAGTATTTACTTAAGTATAGTATTCTTTGACTTTGTCAATCATGCAAAAGAAACCTTTGCAATATAGCCCGTAATCCGTAATATCATTATTACCTAATTACCGTTCGCATATTTTAGTTGATGTCCGTCATATTCTCAACTCTCGACCGTTGCGTCGTCTACGTCTATTCTCATTTAAACTTACTTATACATAAATGTATAAAACGACATTTTCTATTCCTATCTGAATTAAATACTGCTATAATACATGGTAAACAAATCCCGAATCCCAAACATATTCATCCCAACTCACCAAATTCAATTCAAACGCCGGCTGAATCAACCAGTTGCTTTGCCTTGCCAGTGGCACGAGGGTGCTCGCGACAGCTGCACGTTGCCTATTGTTCAAATAATAATAAAAATACGAAGTGAAGCTCGCGTAATAACTGTGGACCATTTTAATATTAAGCTGTGTTTATTGTTATTAGAATTTTGGAGACAATTAAGTTGGGTGTTGTATTGGAACCATTTTAGTGGGTGAGTTTTTTTTGTAAGCGTCTAGTTTTTTTGGGAGCTAGGTAGTATTTGTTTATTGACTGACTACCCACTTCTAATTAAGTAGACGTCATTTTTAAGTGTGTTTCACAGATTATTGGTTTCTATGAATCAAAGGCGATTTGAATTACCAAAGTAATGTTGGAAAAAAGTCTTTTTCGGGAAAAAAATTATGCTCCCCCAATGACACCCTAACGCTAACTCGTTTTTCAGCGAAATTAAAAAAAAAAATATGCGATCTTAACGACACTCTGACCGAAAGTCCCTGGTTCGAATCCCTCTGGTTAAAATCTCCATTTAATATTTACAACTCGATAGGTAGCTATCGAGTTGATTTTCGTATTCATTATTGAATTTACTTTGACGTAAACTTGTTGAGATTTTGTTCGAATCGTTTAAATAAAATAAAAATAGAGATGATGATAGAGTTTTGTGTAAAGATTGGCCAAAAATCCAAGATCGCAATAGGTTGGGGCTTGTGTACTTACATAGCTTTTTGATTGATTAAAAGGTAAGTAAAGAACATTACTCCCCTTCCTGCAGTCGGATTAAAAATTAACCAGAGCAGTGACTGGGTGCCGCCATCTGTCATACAATAAGAGGGATGAGAATAAGGTTCAAATAAATCTATACATATACCCTTTACGTTACACCCTGTATAATAAGAGTAAGACTGTAAAAAAGTTGTGTCTGTACATTGGATATTTTTTGAAAAGAATAATTGTAATGTGTTTTAGGATCGATACTGATGCCAAAACACAAATTTTTAGAATTTTTGTCTGTTTGTCTGTGACTTTGTGCAAGTATCACGCCATAACTACTGAAGGGATTTTGATGGGAGTTTCACTAGGAGATAGCTGAAATATCCGGACAGCTCATAGGCTATAAGCCATGTGTATGTGATGTGGAAACAAGGATTCAGAGAGGAAGATCTGCCTCCTGATCTCCTCCATCCTCCTCCTCTACGCAAACGAAGTTGCGGGGTACAGCTAGTTCGAAATAATTAGCCAGTAAGTAAATAAAATTTGGTTGACATTGCAGCCAGCATGGAACGAGAAGACTGTAATGTGGTCGAAATAGTTATTTTATTAGCACCTCATATAAGCTTTAATCTACGGCTTATGTAACTCCTTTTAGGCTAATTAGGTAGGTACCTAGATTAGGTAGGTACGGAAGAACACAGATAAAGGTAAAGGAGAGTTTTTAAGGTTGAGATTTTCTCAAAAACTACTTAACTGATTGCAAAAATTCTTTCACTGTTTGATAGATCAAAGTTAAAACTATGTAACGGTAAAATAATTTTTAAATTCGGTGCAGTAGTTTTTGAGAAAATCTCAATTTTATTGAGGCCCCCTGTATACTTATCTCAGTCTTCGACTGTACCTAGGTTAGATAAACTACAAGTACATACAACTAACGAAATTGAATGATCGAAGCTCGCTAACTACAACCTACATAATATTACCTATGTAAGTACCCCTCTATAACCCAAAAGCAAGTGTCTTGTTTTATTATAAACAAATATATATTCTTACATTACGTCTAGGTAATTACCGAATAAGATTGATTGAATTTCTTCATTATAATTAAAGTGATCCGACCGATCTAATAATGTGAAAATAATTTGTATAAGTAACACAGCCAATCTTAAAATGATACCTCGTTTTTGTTTACATAATAAAAGCCACAAGTCGCTTCGCTTGAGGGATAAAGTATATTCAAAAACTTTATACAAAGGTAAAATCTAAAACCTATGTATTTAGAAAACATGTAGTAAAAGAACTGCCTCGGTTTTTGAACTTTTCGAATAGAACCAAGGTCGTCATGGTTCGCCGAGCCGGAATAATGGAAGAAGCGTCCCTTTGCCTTATTTCAAAAAAATAATCAAGGAAGGAAGCGTGGCACGAGCCCTCTTCGCCCACCTGCCGTTTATTTTTTTTAAACAGGCTCTTTTATTAAAAACGTAAACGGTGGTTTAAGCTATGGTATAACGCTATTTGCCAAAAGCGTGACTTAAAAATTAGGCGGCGCTTAAGTCTCATTCTAAATAAATATTTGCATACTTAATGTTGTTTATATTTAAATTCTTCCCAAAAGGAAAAGGCAAGGCCAGCTAGGGCATACATCCTGGTCTGATGTGAATAGAATGTCTGAATTCTAATAAATACATACATATATATACGAAGATAACCTAACCTAAACCTACGCACAACCCTCCCAACCCCCTAAACGAAATAACTCAACGATCCGCGCCATCTTTGAGTCTTTACAAGGAATCCTTGATAAGAAGACAAAACTTCACAACCACGACTTCTTTCGAGCACTCCAACTAATAGAAACGTTCGCGGACATCTCCTGATTAACTTAACGCGATCATTAATCACTAAATACCACGGAATGCTTAACTTGTAAAAGTACTAATAAAATAATGATTTGGCGGAAGGAATAAAATAATGATTATTTATTTATTTTATTAATGGACTCGACAGTTCGTCATTTGCCAATGGCATGTTACAGAAAATTCAATGTATAATAGTTTTCTATCTTCCACCAGAGGAGTCGCCGTAGCGTCATCACCCTGGGTAGCCGCGTCTTCTTGTCTTCATCCACAGGAGACGCCGTAGCGTCAATCACTGTGGACGAAGCAGCTCGACAGTCACGTTCACTCCCGAGCTCGTAGTGGGAATCTTGACCATGGCGCCAAACTTCAGATCATGCTTGAATTCTCCAATAACTTCACCATACTGTCATTCGCGAACATTTTCTGATTAATTTAACGTGATATTAAACACAAAATAGTCCCTGTAGACATTAAAAGGAAAATTATCAAATAATTTCGCAGCCGTCGTTTCCCGCCATTTTCAAGAGAACCTAAAATAATAATACTTACCACATTAACAAATAATAAAATAATGAAGAAATAAATGGCCTGGTTACATCTTAGTTTATGTAACAGAGGGTAGGTGACATTTACAATCATATTGTACGTATTTACACGTAATAAATTGTCACGATTTATCAGGGGTCGGAAGTTATCTAGTCTACAGTAATCGCTCTCCTCACATAAAATTGCGATTTCATTATTATTATGTGCTATTTACATTTAATAAAATTAATTTGAGTAGGTAGGAAAGTCGAAGATTAGATGTGTCGGATCACTTTATTTTCAAATAATGAAGAAATTCAATCAATCTTATTCGGTAATTACCTAGACATATGTAAGAATATATATTTGTTTATAATAAAACACGACGAATTGGTCGCGGTTCGTGCGTCGGGGTTTTTGAGTAAACAACTAAGTTGGTCGCGTTTCGACACTTGCTTTTGGGTTGGTTATTTGGGGTACTTACATAGATAATATTATGTAGGTTGTAGTTAGCGAGCTTCGATCATTCAATTTCGTTAGTTGTATGTACTTGTAGTTTATCTAACCTAGGTACAGTCGAAGACTGAGACAATTATACAGGGGGCCTCAATAAGGTTGAGATTTTCTCAAAAACTACTGGACCGAATTTAATAATTCTTTTACAGTTACATAGTTTGAACTTTTATCTATCAATTTCAATTTATTTAATTGCATACACATGTCAGAATGTACATTAATACATTAGGTCTTAAAACTATGACATATGCACCCTGTAGGGCACAGCAACATGGAATGACAGAGGCAGACATTGCGGCAATTAGTAAGTTATGTAGTTAATTAATTTATTTCATTTTATCATCCAAAAATTCAGCGACGGTATAGTACGATTTGTCAATAAGAAAAAGTTTCAATGTTCTATTAAATTTTGTATTGTTATTTTCATTTTTTATATTTATTGGTAATTCATTATAGATTTTTATTGACATAGGGTGGGGTCCAGGTATCAAACAGTGAAAGAGTTTTTGCAATAGGTCAAGTAGTTTTTAGAAAATATCAACCTTAAAAACTCTCCTGTACACCTTTCTCTGTGTTCCACCGTACCTACCTATGTAACTATGTACCTATTAGGGTCTCTTGCAATATTGAGATAACCCTGGGTTAATACTTAACCCGAGAAAACTCCATACATTTTGCTCAACTCTAGAGTTATCTTAAAGTGGGGAATGTAATAACTTGACCTTTATTTAAGGACTACTATCACCGAGCTTGTGATAAGAGCGAAGTGTCCTATTTAAATACTTAAATCACAAATAAAAGTTATTCCAACAGAAATGCCTTCCATGAGCCAACTAGCGCCGCCAATCTTGAAAAATTAGTATCTTCCAATTTAATCAATTTTATTAAAAAATCTATTTACGAAATGTTTATTAGGATGAATACTATTTTCCAATATACAATACATGGCATAATTGCGACAAGTTATGTTCACAAATGTGCCAAAAACGGCCGTTTTTCGCAATTATGCGAACTACAACTTACCGAAATTGAATCACGTTATAAATAAGCATTTAAAAAATAGTATTTATCGTAATAGACATTTTGTAAATAGCTTTTTTTAATAAAATCGATTATATTGGAAGATATTATTTTTTAAGATTGGCGGCGCTAGTTGGCTCTATGAAGGAGGTTTTTACGAAGTGTGAAAGTGACAAAACACTGGAAGTGAGGTTTAACTCGTTTATGGCTAACAGTATAAGTAAATATTCCCTATAAACCTTGCTTTAACTTGACAGTCGTTGACCCATATGAAAACGAGTCATTTATAGGCAGTAGCCCCACCGCCGGCGAGTAAGCGAGTAAATCCCGGCTATTTTCTCGCCCAAGAAACGTACAAAAGATACTACATTCCGTGTAAACAAAAGAGATGCATATATTAATAGTTCATCGCCGACTGTTCACACCGCCGGCGACTACTCGCTCGGCTATTTTGTCGCCGAGCGAGTACATCCCATCGCTCGGCGACACTCGCCCACTGGCTGAGCTACACTGGCGAGTGGATGAGTGAAGCGAGTAATCGCCCGTCGCTCAGCGACACTCGCTGATAGCCGAGCTACAAAACTATACTCGCTGCTCGCCCACTCGTTTTATAGTTGATAGCTTTACTCGCTCATCGCCTGCGGTCCAACGACTGCATTATGCTAGGAACTCGCATTTGATGACGATAGTGTTTTGTTTACGCACGTAAATTAGCTGATAATAATTCAATTATTCCGCATAAATATCGAAGCGATAGTGCTGTGTCGCCTACTGCATTTCCATAGCTCATAGATTCAAGCAAATACACAAGTACGACTGGCAACAAAATTGACTCTGAATCTTAGCATAACAGCGAGTTTTTTTTATTAATGGATCGACAGCTCTGCATTTGCCAATGTCATGTGCATAATATTTAAAATGTCATTGTCTTCTCTTTCTCCAGCGACGCGACGGCGCCGCGGCGGCGCTTAAGCGGGTGGGTCTCTTTTTAAATAAATTATTTATTTATTTTATTAATGGACTCGACAGTTCGTCATTTGCCAATGTCATGTTACAGAAAATTCAATATGTTCAGTAGTCTTCTATCTTCCTCCAGGGGAGTCGCAGTAGCGTCTTCACCCTGGGTAGCCGCGTCTTCATGTCTTCATCCAGAGGAGTCGCCGTAGCGTCATCACTCTGGACGAAGCAGCTCGACAGTCACGTTCACTTCTGAGCTCGTAGTGGGACTCTTGATAATTGCTATTAAGCTCCTGCTCAAAACTGTTTTAATTTCGTTTTGAATCTGTAGGCTAGTTTTGTAAAAAGTTCACCAATTCGTACCTCGGCAATTCCAGTAGGATCATAAAAAGAATGGCTAAACAGACATTGAAACAGACGTGTTCGTATCATAGGAGATGTAGGTCGATAGCCTAGTAATAATTAGGACTAACATGTTGCAGTAAAACTCGTTACGTCAGTGCAAATGTAGGTTACTTATTACCAGTGTGCTAATTAGGCAGTTGTCCGGCCGCAGGCGATGAGCGAGTAGCGAATAAAGCTATCAACTATAAAACGACGAGTATAGTTTTGTAGCTCGGCTATCAGCGTATCAAGTTGAGGGGTCTAGACCACGTGGCCGGAGACCAGCCCGCTGGACTGATGTGGTTGGCAGAATCCTCGGCGTGCCCTTTGAAGAGGCTGTGAGAAGAGCACAAAACCGTGTCTCCTGGCGCCAGTTCATACATGCCAAGACGGCACCTGCTGTTGAGGGTCACGATCCTCAGCACTGAGGCAACGATTAGGGATGAGGATCAGCGCGGGCGATTACTCGCTTCACTTGCCCACTCGCCAGTATGGCTCAGCGAGTGGGCGAGTGTATCAAATCATTTATTTGCCAGAATACATGAAATCTCAGGATGGTAAATTGCATTGTTGTATACAAGCGTGCAAAGTTTTTCAATCAAAATGTCAGAAGACATAAAAATAATTAATGTAAATGTCTTTATCTTCCAGAAAACTCAACCATATTAACGAGTAATCAATCGTACTGATCAATTGCACCCGTACATACCGTGTCATTCTCAACCCTGACATTGGCAGAATCATCGACAAAACGATGGAGCCCTGTCTACGATGGAGCCATAAACATCAAATTGGAATTTGGAATGTAAATGTCATGTAGCTCAGCGAGTGGGCGAGTATCGCTGGGCGAGTGTCGCCGAGCGATGCACAGTATTTTTTTTGCCCTAAAAATGGTCACGTTGATATTAAGTTATAAATGTACGAAGCATTCTGTTACTAATGCGAGAGTAGAACTCCCGAGAGGTTCAATTGAATACTTTTGGAGAAATCATCATCCAAAGTGTCATATCCCGTAATGTACTCTCGCATTAGTAACAGAATGCTTCGTACATTTATAACTTAATATCAACGTGACCATTTTTAGGGCAAAAAAAATACTGTGCGATGGGATGTTTAAGTTAATTACCTTATTTTTGGCATTGACACTACATTATGCGACATTACAACCCGATTGGAAGGCGTTAGCATCCGTTATACAGTTTTTTAAACTAGTACGGTTGCTATCGTTTCACATTCTTGTAAATTGTTTCCAAACAATGCTGTTATAGCTATAAGTTTTCAATCAAGAAACTCTGTTCTTAAATTCTTAAGTCAATAAAAACCTTATTATTATTATATTATGTACTCGCTCGGCGACAAAATATATAAATAATTACAGTAACCTAGTCGGCGATGAACTATTAATATATGCATCTCTTTTGTTTACGCGGAATGTAGTATCTTTTGTACGTTTCTTGGGCGATAAAATAGCCAGGATTTACTCGCTTACTCGCCGGGTGGTGGAACAACTGCCTTAGGTACCATGTTATCACTTCGTACAGTCGACAGCAGATCAATGGTAAAAACACTTTTTAATTTTAACAGCTCTTATTATTTGCGTCGTAAGACTTGAAATCATACTGCAAGTGTTACCATAGATCTGCTGTCGACTGTACGTAGAACATTGTTGAGATTACTTTAGTTATTTTAACCAGGTATGTTGCGGGCCCCGTGTGCCGCATGCAGCCGGACCGATGGGCCCGGACTGTCACAGAATGGGTGCCATCGGACGGTCGCCGGCGTCGGGGCAGACCTCGGCGTAGGTGGAGAGACGATGTCGTTAGATACAGGGATGGATGGAAGAGGAGGGGGGAGACCTTTGCCCAGCAGTGGGACAATTTATAGGTTTACAAAAAAAATGTAGGTAGGTAGGTAAGGCAGGTAGTATAGACGAAACGTAATAACTAAACTCGATCACGGTCTTACGACTGTTATAACTGTGTATAACTATCGGTCTAACCGCAGTGGTCCTTCCTAGGCGGGGATCCAGTCCTTAAAAAAGGTTCTAAGAAAAACTTACGTACAGACAACAGCAGATCAATGGCAACACTTGCAGTACGATTTCGACTCTTACGCCGCAGAAAAGATCGATCCAAAGTGTTACACTTGATCTGCTTTGATGTGTACATTACTAAGCTCTCAATACGGTGAAGGAAAACATTATGAGGAAAGTCCTCCAATCCGCACTGGGCCCTCGTGGTGGATCATGGCCCGAGCTGCCCGAGCAGTGGGGACATAAGATATAGTGATGATGAAGATGATATACCGCAGCCCAAATCAAGTGTCTTATTTTGTAAACAAATATGATCGTCTAATTACCTGTTGTGATGTAACACTGAAGGAACTGATTGATCGAACCTGTCCATCATTGTGAAAATAAAGTGATCCGATCTAATAATGTGAAAATAACTATGCAATAATCACAGAACAGCTTAAAATGTTAGTGGGGTAGTTTTAGTTTACAAAATAAGACACTTGATTTGGGCTTCGCTATATATTCTATCATTGACGTCAATTAGTCCTATATCTAGACGAATATTGAAACAATTAGAAGGCCACAAATCCTAATTTGTTTCCTTATTCTAATAATAGGATTCGTCAATCCCAAAGTGCGTAGATATCGCTAGCTCTGCTTCGTGTATCGATCGACCGATCGGTCGTGCCATTGAGTTATTGACGTTCTAGAAGAGACATTTTGTAAAGTCGAACGAGATTGATAATAATTTTGAACGCATCAAGCTATTGAACTTGCTATGGGTCAATACATTCTACAACATTAAAAAAACCGGCCAAGTGCAAGTCGGACTCGCGCACCGAGGCTTCCGTGCAACCTTAACCATGTCCCCACCACCTCCAGGGAGGCGGGCTCAGCAGCGGCAGCGGCGGAGATTTTAAAAGTTAGGAAATACTCTGCCCTCCCTGTGGGCTACTCTTTTGTGCCATTCGGGGTAGAAACGCTGGGTCCCTGGGGGCCTGCGGCTCGGCGGCTGGTGAAAGAACTGTCGTCGCGCCTGCGTGAGGCCTCCGGGGACAAGCGGGCTGGCGCGTTCCTCGGCCAGCGCATAAGCCTGGCTATTCAGCGGGGGAACGTCGCCAGCATTCTAGGCACACTACCACAGGGTGGGCAAAGTTTGAATGAAATTTTTTATTTGTAATTTTTTATTAAGTTTACCCCTTAACTTAATATAAGTTTGTAAAAAAAAAAAAGCTTTTGCGGAGATGTAATTTCAAATGACATTGCCACATTTCAATGGAGCTTTGCCCCACCTACAAAACTACGTGACCATTGAAGCTGTACCTATCATTTTGTTGGGGACTTATTACAGGTTTCATATTGCATAATCATAATCAGTATCATTTTCTACTACTCTCGCAACTCCTATAGAAGAATAACAAAAACAATGAATAATTCGCTTCGATTTCTTACTATTTTCTGAATTCTTTCGACTAGCTTGATGTACAAAACTTTATTTTAAACCAATAATTTTAATAAAAAGCGGAGATATTTTTACATCTATTCGTTACCCTACCCTACTAACATTTTAAGCTGTTCTGTGATTATTGCATAGTTATCACATTATTAGATCGGATCACTTCATTTTCGCAATGATGAACAGGTTCGATCAATCAGTTCCTTCAGTGTTACATCACAACAGGTAATTAGACGAAGATATTTGTTTACAAAATAAGACACTTGATTTGTGTTACTCCATGCATTTCAAAGACAGGGTTAGTCAACTCATGCCACAACAGAGTCGAAACACTCTGGTAGCTGCTTGTGTGTTTGCTAATCTTGGCCCAAAACCATTGGTATCTAGTCTAGTCTACAGTCCATAGTAGTTCAGTGGTGTCAGTCCGAAATAAGACACTTGTATACGAATGAGTCGAGATGCTGCATGAGAATCGCGCCCAGCTGTCTGCCTTCTTGCGTCATTCGGTTTCACGAGAACACTCCTCATGATGAATGTTTCATGTGGGGTATTTTAATAACAAATGAATAAAATAGTGTGATTCTGTTTCGCCAAGTCTAATCCTGCGACGCGCCGGTAAATCCCAGGAACTCATGACCACCATCAAGAGGAGGAAAGTGGGTTATCTCGGCCACGTAGACACACAAGAGGTACCAACTCCTCCAGCTCATAATGATGGGCAAGATTGAGGGGAAAAGGCGGGTTGGCAGAAGGAAGAAATCGTGGCTCCGCAATATAACAAATATAAGAAGAGCTGTTCCGACTGGCTCAAGACAGAGGGAGATATGCGGAGCTGACGGCCAGCCTTCAGTAGTGGAGAGGCACTGCAAGAAGAAGAAGTCTAATCCTAAATCTAAATCCAACTGTCATTGTCACTCATATAGACCATAGCGTAAGAGTGAGCAAGAGGCAGTTTTGTTTGCCGCTTTGGCCGAGATTCATAGACATATTTGATTGTAAGCTTACATTAATCTCGATCTTCGTATTCCATAGGCGTTTGACAGTCGTAAGTGCGACCTCACGCTGAGTTCGTGCTCAAAACTATGCTATTGGCCTTATAACGACCTCACACTCAAACTGTCTATAAACGGCATAGGAATATGGTAACAGTTCTCTTGTAATGTAAGTATGACCTTATCCCATAGAAAGTGTCTTAATTTGTAAACCAAACCATGAATACAGGTTAAATGAGACTGTTCATCATTGTGAATTTTTTTAATTGTGAAACTAAGTAGATAAGGCCGGTGGGGTCGGCGCTTGGTCGCTATATAACGAGATAAACAAACGTGTAGTAGATGCCACTGGTGACCCAAGAGCTATACCTCGCGCAACGGATTAGCATTGCGATCCAGCGAGGTAACGCTGCCAGTGTCTTGGGTACTCATCCTATAACACAAAATTTTATTAATGGTTGGACCGTGAGAGAGGACGTGGAGACTCTATCGGACCACAAATATATTCGGTTTCCAGTATGTCTCCGCGTCCCCGATCGCACCAGCAGGGGATTGCCGGTCCCCTATTGGAGAAGGCACGCGCTGGGTGCTGGGGAGGCTAGACAGGGGCCAAAGAGGCGGCCCTCGTAGAGGCCTGGGTGGCAGGGCCTGATCCCGGTCCCTCGGAAGACGTAGATGTTGATGCCGAGGCGGAACGGCTTGTCGGCGCCCTAACGGTTAATGGTTTAGTTTAGGGTTTTTAAATATTTAGGAGAGAATGGGCAGAGAATGGGCAAAGAGGTGGAGATTCTTAAGACCATTAAAAAACGGAAACTTCAGTATCTAGGTCACATAATGAGGAATAAAAAGTACGATCTTCTACAAGTGATTCTTCAGGGAAAGATCCAGGGCAGAAGAAGGCCAGGTAGAAGGAGAATATCATGGCTCAGGAACTTACGCCAATGGTACGCCAAGAGTACCAGGTCTCTGTTCCGTGCGGCGTTGTCGAGAGTGCAGAGTGACATAATGATCGCCAACCTTCGTAAGAAGACGGCACCATAAGAAGAAGAAATATTGAATGTCTCCTTTATATTGTTCCTTTTTGAAAGAAAATTCCTTCACAGTTTAGTTACGCATAACGCCGAGCAATTAGCATTTTCTTATGTCTATATACTTTTAAACCCTTAGGATACCTTTGTTCCTTGTAAAAAGTTTACCTGTTATTGACCTCCAAACTGAAGGCGTCAAAAAGTCAGTTTATATGTCAACGGTCACGTAAGAATATTGACTCACGATACGTTTTCCCGTTCCTCACCGGCGTAACTCACCGGTTAATCCGAGCAAACCACAGAACGGTGGCTGAGTCGATGACCAGCCCCCTTACCTTGAAGTCTTATAGCAGTATTACTTTCATAATACTTTGTTACTTCGTACAATGACGACCTTAATGAGCTTACTTTAAGGTCGTCATTATACGAAGTAACAAAGTATTATGGAAGTAATACTGCTATAAGACTTCAAGGTAAGGGGGCAGTGTGATTTCAGAAAGAAAACGTAAGTACAGCAGAGTCGGTCGAAGCGTATCGAAGCGTCGCTTTAAAAGTTGACGCTTATCCTCTCTTATGCACATATTTGCGCTCTGCCATACCATGAACTCTTATAGCAGGATTACTTCAATATTACGTTGTTATTTCGTACAATGACGACCTTAAAGTAAGCTTATCAAGGTCGTCATTTTACGAAGTAACCAAGTAATATTAAAGTAATCCTGCTATAAAAGTTCATGGTAAGGGGGCTGGTCGCTCGTATACCGCAGCCCAAATCAAGTGTCTTATTTTGTAAATAAATATGATCGTGTAATTACCTGTTCTGATGTAACACTGAAGGAACTAATTGATCGAACCTGTTCATCATTGTGAAAATAAAGTGATCCGATCTAAAGATGTGAAAATACGAATGCAATAATCATTTTTATAACTCTAATAACATATTTATTAGAGTTAAAAAAAAAATCACAGAAAAGCTTAAAGTTAATAGTTTGTTTATAGAACTGTCAAAATTCATTAGCATTTTGTATAAGTACCTACTAGCGGGAAAATACAGGCTAATAAAACATTGTTGTTCTTAAATCAGCAAATATTTCAAACGCACTACTCATGATATAAAAAGACGCAGCTATAAAAAGTCTAGCACTTTTAGTCGCAATGTGAAGGTCATCTTTAAAATATTCCGCTTCACATTGAGCTGATGTGAGCCGCTCGCTAACCAAAGTCTTTGAATGAAAAAGGACGGTGGAACAGAGAAAGGCGTTCAAGAGAGTTTTTGAGGTTGAGATTTTTCAAAAAGTACTGTAGAGAGATTATAAAAATACATTTGCCTACCTCTGCAGCCCAAATCAAGTGTCTTATTTTGTAAATAAATATGATCGTCTAATTACCTGTTGTGATGTATCTAACACTGAAGGAACTGATTGACTGAACCTGTTCATCATTGTGAAAATAAAGTGATCCGATCTAATAATGTGAAAATAACTATGCAATAATCACAGAACAGCTTAAAATGTTAGTAGTTTTTATTTAAGTACATAATAATACACTTGATTTGGTATTCAGTATACATAGCACTTCTAGCGGCAAGTTTAATTTACTTAAACATTTGTGAACTAACTTACAATATTAAACTAAAAATAAAAGTACTTACTAAAATATAACTAAACTAAACTAAAACTATATGTACAAAATAGGTCGGTTGAACTATCTGAATGGCTTGCATTACAGATAGTTCAACCGATCCCCGCTGTCCGGCAACGTGCCCAAAATGCTGGCGGCATTTCCCCTCTGAATAGCCAACATTTGTGTAGATTTTTCCTAACCGCACTTTACAGAAAAGTTTCTGCGATCTTTTAGTTATCCTACTTTATAGATATAAGTGGATGTTTGCTATGATACGACAAAAATATTCTCCGAATCTAAAACTGTAACGTATGTCAGTGTTTATCGTCGCAAGGCGCCGGCTTTTTACCATTCATATTTTACGATGCAAGCCGATTGCTTTTGAATCTTCTGATCCACCCACAGCCGTTACCGCACGTTCGGATTACTCATAATCGTAACGCGGTCGAGTCGTGTCTTGGACAATTACTTGAGTCAATGTACCATCCGGGAGTTTAACCTCGAAGCACAAGGTTTTTTAGGGTTTCGTGCCTCTAGAGGAAAAATGGAACCCTTATAGGATCACTTTGTTGTGTCTGTTTGTAGCCTAGCTGTCTGTCTGTCAAGACGTTTCTCAGAAACCCATCAAGTTGAAATGACAATGCCAGATTCTGCCCCACCATCTTGTACAATTTGTACGCAAGTTGTACAAGATAACGAATAAATGTAAAAATATCTCCGTTTTTATTAAAATTATTGGTTTAAAACAAAGTTTTGTATAAGTTGCGATTCGAAAAAAACAGCTTATTAAGAATTCAGTAAATAGTAAGAAATCGAAGCGAAATTATTCATTGTTTTTGTTATTCTTCTATAGGAGTTGCGAGAGTAGTAGAACATGATACTGATTATGATTATGCAATTATGAAACCTGTAATAAGTCTCCAACAAAATGATAGGTACAGCTTAAATGGTCACGTAGTTTTGTAGGTGGGGCAAAGCTCCATTGAAATGTGGCAATGTCTTTTATACCAAATACACAGATCTGCAACCTCATGCAGCCTTGAAAAGTCAACCTTCTACGTCAACGCAATCAAAAAATATGGAATTTTGGCGCATATTTGTATGAAACTTTTTGAAGTTGATCTAGAATCATGAAAGGCAAGAACCTAGGTCTTATAGCACAAGTAAACCGACCGTACTCTGTTAATAATAATAGTAATAATTATGGTTTATTTGATTAAGTACTTATTTTTATATATAAATGGTATTATATAAATATTATTATTTAATTGCCTATTATTAAGTAGCCAATTTAATTGTAATAATATTAAAAGATTTGCTGCTGAAAGCTTTTTGCCACCTTTTCTCCTCAGCGTTGGCACCTTTTCCTTGCAAAGTAGTGTATGTAAACTCAAAAAAATGTTGACGCGCAAAAATGTACACAACGTGCTTACTTGCAATAAAGAGATTTGATTTGTATGACGGACATCTGTAAGACCGAACTCATTCTCAAAACTGTCTACGACTTTCCATAATGAAGTCTTCTATTTCTGAAGATGTCACTGGTTTCCGTAGACCTGTCGCGGTAATGATTCTATTTTCATGGTCTGCGCTGTCCCCTAAATATAGCAAGCAAACATCCCCGAGGCTAAGGGGTCGTCGTGTTTGAACATGACCCTTAAGCCGAACCGACGATTTACCGTTTACAGAGCGGAGTCGGAAATATACCTCAGACAAGGGAATGACGTCATGAGAACGAAATAGGTTCAAATACGGTTCAAATGTGGCTTAATGAATGTAAACTGAAGTGTCAGTGGGCTGGTCACATCTGTCGTAGAACCGATAACCGATGGGGTAGACTAGAAGAGGGGGATTTGCTTTAATTTTTTTAGCAAGAAAATTAACTGAACAAAGTTTAAGCCAACGAACTGCGATAACGAAGTAGGTGAACTAAACGTTACAATTTAACGGAAAGATTAACTAATTGCCCTACGTCCATCATATTATATCGACATCGGTATCGCATTACCGACGTCACTAGCCGCCAATTTCGGCGCAAATCGATTGAGCTCTTAGCAGATTAGTGATGTGTGTCAACAATCATCGGGCACTCGATGGAATTAAATTGGCATCTGTCATTAACACTGCGTACTTACCTATTTAGTACACTAAGGACTATATATACCTTGGCTACGTCAGTGTTATTTAATTAATTATTTTTATTAATTAACTCGACAGTTTTTTGTCATTTGCCATTAATATTAAATATCAAGTTAAAGAATAAACTATCGTCCTTTCCTTTCTTCATCCGTTCGTTTCTTTCTCTAGAGGAGTCGCCAAAAGTAACTGTAACCCTGGAGAAGATCTCCGCAATCCACGTTCACTCCTGAGCTATTTAATGGGACCCCTTAATCTAGCTCAAATTATTCCAACCAGATTTTCTGATTAATTTAACGAATTATAAAACAATTAGATAAGTAATGCCATTTGTAAAAGTTGTAAGGGGTATAATATTATGTGACTGAATATCATTTATTGTAAATATTAAACTACTAATAACAACAATAATAAAAAATACTTATAAATAAAAAATTGACGCCAATTCGCTACCCTGTGGCCAAAAGGCTGGCGACACGTTACCTCGTTGTATAGCCAGCGATATACGCTGGCCGAGGTAAGCGCCAGCCCTTTGGTCACCCGACGAGTCAATTAGGCGCGACGACAGTTCCTAATATTATGTTGATTATTATTCCAAAAATCAATATTCTCCCATGAACCATATAACCTTAACATAAAACCACAATTAATTTACATTTACATACACAGATCATTAAATTACACATTAATTTGCTCAACTTAAAACCCCACTCGATCATTTCACGGAACACTCGTCTTAATAAGGATGAGAAGTCATAGAGTCATGGCTTCTACCAATTAAGGGGGCAGCAGTAATTATATCGACGGCATTAGAAGCAGTTTGTATGCGATCACAGTCGAATCTTGATAGTATTGAGGGACGGTGGGTTAGCTCGCGCGTATCTCCACTAAACTTACGTTTGTTTAGTCGTTTGCTGTTCTAAATTTAAAATGCGAAATTTATTCTTTTTCTAAATTTGTAAATTGACAGTTATTATTTATATTTCATAGTGAGGGGATGGTGATGTGATTTCTATCGATATTTTACGGGACTTGTTTTGGTAATTACATTAATCTATTTATTATTATTATACATTTTTATTAGATATATTTAAGATTAATGAATAGAGAAAATGTAACATTTTGGATTTTAAAACTGTCCATTCATGTCAGTATTTTTCACAAATGTATTATTTTAACTTTCTTTGTAACGGCAGAATATTTATGTTAAATCAACATATCCGCGACGAGTGATAATTGTAAGTATGTCAGTGGATAAGTAGGTATGATAACTTTATGTACACTTTCCACACCCATCCGTATGTGATGTAAATCCATGTAAATAGACTAGTCTTGCCGCGTGATTTCCTCTGTATAATGGCTACGCTCGCAACCTCTGTTTTTATATGGTAATGTTCACTTAAAGCATTTATCCCTTGCGAACTGATTCAAATAAGATCCATTTTGTCGGGCTCATTCTTCAGTCTGTCGCTGATATTGACACTTTTGGCCTTTCTTGCGTGATTAGCGTGAAACGTTGACAATGCCTATTGGTCGAACGCTAAAATTGTGGCGATAAAATGTCTGTTTTGACATATTGTGAACACATCTTAATCATATTGTGAACCGGCTATACTGGTTCTTTATGCAATTTTTATTAGGGTTTATTAAGTAACATTATTTCACATATTTCTTTCATTATTCCTACCTACAACAATAATCCCGGGTGTACAGGTTGTCTCGAGAGCAAAAAGTACAATGTTATTATTTATGTATTTTGTTAAACATTATTCAGTAATATTTGAATCTGTCTCTAAATATGGTTGTACTGTAATAATAAACTCAACGAGTATCAGATGTTTGTTTTGATAAAGACGCATGAACACGTGCTAACTATTAAAAAAAATTAAACACAACTCTCATTTTGTTTCAGAGTTCGTGCCACGATGTTGCTTCTATAAAATACCATGGACCAGATGGCAATCAATGCATTCTGCCACATAAGGACCTAAATAAATAAATTAAAATGTCAAGAAAGAGTTCTAAATTCAAATCTAGTGTCGTGATAGTGCAGTGCTAATTTATCGATAAAAAGTGAATGGAGACTTTTCGAAAATGGAAGTTCTTAATTCGACGTTCGAAATGCACAATGCTACGTTAATTTTCCCGAGAGAAGCTACTATACTGGCGGCTGTGTGTGCCAGTATTTTCAGCATAGTTGGAGTTGTTGGTAAGTTTTCTTTTTCAGTTTAAAGATACCGTTTAAAATAATATCCAAATAACAATGCGTTCTTACTTACATTGATTTAGATTTCTTTATTTCATTTTTATACAATAAAATACTATACAATAATATAGGTAGTACCTACATTATGTCAAATATAGTCATATAATTTGTAAAAATAATCATCAGGTAATAGAGTAAATAACTTAGTCAAAATGAAATACAAATTAATGTTAGGTATAACTTTGAAAAAGTGTTATTAAATGAATAACAAATAAATACAATCTAAATTAGTTAAGTATGCATTGATCTCCTATAAACAGCTAGATGCACGAAGGTCTTACTAAAATAATGTCCAATAAAGCAAATGAGAGTCCATTCATCCGTTTGGACCTTCTTTGCGCTCGGACATTTTTAGAAGGCAGACTGTGTACCTAGTTGTTTATAGGAGATCAATGTAAGTATGTCAAAAAGTTTATATTATTTATTATGGGATAAAATCCACTGAGCAGATAAGTAGCAGATAGTTTTTGTTTGATTCAATAGTTACAATGTTTACGTTCGTTCACGATTGGTTAGCACCTTTTATAGAGTACATTTTCGTTTGTTTATTTATCGAATTATTATGATGTTTACCGTATCGATTTAAGCGATGATAGAATAACGGCAAGCGCGCCACTACTGCATACGAGAAAAGCGTTAAAACGCGTGTTTACAAGCCAAGACGCTCGGGATACAGAATGTCATAACAACTACAAATTCTTTGAAGTTTTGTATTTTCTATCTGTCACCACAACGAATTACTTATGCTAGAGAAACAGCAGCGTAATATATTTACAAATAGTTGTGCTGGAAACATTGCGAGATTAGATTGGAGTGAGGTGTTGAGATAAAATTGTTACTTTACTTTCTATATTACGGGTACCTATAATCACTTTTGTTTAAGGGCCTGACATGAGCCAACTAGCGCCGCCAATCTAAAAAAAATAATATCAAATAATTTATTAAAAAAGCTATGTACAAAATGTTTATCACGGTAAATACTATTATTTAAATGCTTATTTATATCGTGATTCAATTTCAGTAAATTATAGTTCGCATAATTGCGAAAAACGGCCGTTTTTGGCATATTTGTGAACTCGCAATAACGCCATGTATTGTATATTGAAAAATAGTATTCATCCCAATAAACATTTTGTAAATAGCTTTTTTAATAAAATTGATTAAATTGGAAGATATTATTTTTTATGGTTGGCGGCGCTAGTTGGCTCATGTGAGGCCCTTAAGAGATGCGACTCCCATACGTCTTAAAACTGTATAAAATTTTAGTATGTAGCGTAGCACTCTAACTCCATAGTCGGTAGCCATGTCCATAATTGTCGGTCCTTGACTAAGGTTTATTTGTTTCAAATCTACAAATGTTTAGAGGGAGAAAGAGCATTCCATTTCCATCTATCCATTTCGTTTTAATCATTTCACGAACCCATAACATTTGTCCCTGCTCTAAAACCCCTCGCTATCACAAAAATGCGTTAAATAATCGGTCACTTACACGAATAGATACATAAAACGCTAAGTGCGCTCGTAATCGGACTTCAAACGCGTCGTTCCACCGTTTCCAACTATCCGATACACGACCCGTTCTAACTACAGCTGGATAAACAAACACATCGATACCGATTTGTAATTGTATATCTATTCCACTATCCTTTCATTTTCATGTTACGTTTTTCGTTGCCTGCATTATTTATGTCACTACCTCAACGTGTATATTATTCGGCATTTTGAGTAATGAGTTCACATCTCTTTATTAATTTTATCGATAAAATTGGGTCAACCAACAATCGTGACGTAACATCACTAAAATTATACATACCTAATTAGGAGTTTCGCGCTCTTTCTTTTTGCTTGTATAAGACATTGTAAACTATGGGGTGACCGCGACTTCCAATCGTTATCGCTTTCAATTTGATACATGGACGCTACATTGCTGCTATGTTTTTGCAAGTTTTAACAAACGACAACGAAACGCAGCAATGTGTATCGTTCAAGTGTCAAAATGATTACGATAACCATAACGATTGAAGTCGCGGTCACCCCACAGGGAGGCTTTGGACGAGATACGACCCGGAGCTGGGGTCATTACCACTGTCCCTTAATAAAAAAACATCACTTGATTAGTCTAGCAAACACCATTGCATACTTCCGCAAACACCTTTAAACGAAATGAAACGATATTACCAGACATTCCCATTACACCAATATCCACAATCGAAGTGAATATAACAACGTTTTACTAATTAATTGATACAATACATACAGAAAATGGCATAGACTTAGACAATCAATTAAAGTGGAATGCGACGTCGTCACGTAGAGCCATTATCGAAGCAATTAACTGCCCTGCGGGGACACTATCTTATACACAACTTCTGTTATTCATAAATCTAGTTAAACCTCACTTCCCTTAGTGTCACTATCCACCAGTGGGGGACAACGGGAATTAAGTATAAAAAGTTGTGTCACTGTCCACCAGTGGGGGACAACGGGAATTAAGTATAAAAAGTTGTGTCACTGTCCACCAGTGGGGGACAACGGGAATTAAGTATAAAAAGTTGTGTCACTGTCCACCAGTGGAGGACAACGGGAATTAAGTATAAAAAGTTGTGTCACTGTCCACCAGTGAGGGACAAGCGAGTGGGGGACATCGGGAATAAGCCAAATCATGTTACTATTCCTATCATAATTCGTTAAAAAGGTTAAGATAGAAAGTCTGCAACTGCTGTAAACCTAGTTAAACCTCACTTCCCTTAGTGTCACTGTCCACCAGTGGGGGACAACGGGAATTAAGTATAAAAAGTTGTGTCACTGTCCACCAGTGGGGGACAAGCGAGTGGGGGACTTCGGGAATAAACCAAATCATGTTACTATTCCTATCATACTTCGTTAAAAAGGTTAAGATAGAAAGTCTGCAACTGCTGTTATTCATAAACCTAGTTAAACCTCACTTCCCTTAGTGTCCACCAGTGGGTAACAACGGGAATTAAGTATAAAAAGTTGTGTCACTGTCCACCAGTGGGGGACAAGCGAGTGGGGGACATCGGGAATAAACCAAATCATGTTACTATTCCTATCACACTTCGTTAAAAAAGGTTAAGATAGAAAGTCTACAACTGCTGTTATTCATAAACCTAGTTAAACCTCACTTCCCTTAGTGTCCACCAGTGGGGGACAACGGGAATTAAGTATAAAAAGTTGTGTCACTGTCCATCAGTGGGGGACAAGCGAGTGGGGGACATCGGGAATAAACCAAATCATGTTACTATTCCTATCATACTGCGTTAAAAAAGGTTAAGATAGAAAGTCTGTACAGCGTTAGTTAATTAGTAAAAACATAGGTACCATTTTTGGTTGTTATTATTGCAAAACTGCTGATCCTGAGAAACTGAGACCCTTCGAAATTGTTGCTTTTACCTACCAATTACGATTTCATCTTTGGGCCAACCGTTGGCTGATTTAAACCCCCTATTTCAAATGTAGCATCCCCTAACTAGAGGGCAACTGTTGACAAATCAATCAAACTGACAATTTTATCGTTATTACCAGGGGCGAGCCCTAGGGGTTGTAGACGAAGCGATGACACGTTTCGGTTCTGTTTTATTTTATTATTTGGTGATAGTAAAAATTATGGTTATTTGTAAAAGCGTTGACAAAGTCGGATATACTATTATTAGATTCTAGCAAAAATATTACGTAGGTATTTAACTTTGATTCTTAAGTTCATTGAAATATTATTTGAATACCGATCTCACAGTAAGTACGTACAACAGCAGATCAATGGTATTTATTTATTTTATTTAAAACATTACTATTCTAATGATACAATATTTTGATTGGCCACCAGCATCTTAAAACTTGAGAAGTTTGTCCAGATGCTGGTATCCTCACACAAACCGCTGCATAATGTCTGTAACATAATATGCTATATTAATATAATGTATATATAAAACGATATAAAAAATTTAAAAATGAAATACTTAAAAATAAAATTCTAAAAATGTACCTACTTGGACGTGGTATTCCAGCGTTTTTTTTATATTATATCATTTTTTTTGTTTATGTAAATATGTTATTGATTTGTTATAAATAAAGAATAATAAAACTATAAAACTAGTTATAATATTTTAAAGAATTATACATTTTCCTACCTATTATACATTTTCTTTTCGTTACTGTGGGTGGAACACCGTAACTCTTGCAGTACGATTTTAAATCTCACGACGCAGGTAACAAGAACGGTCCAAAGTCCAAAGTATTACACTTGATCTGCTGTTAGCTGTACCTACATAATAATTACGTTTTGATATTGATGTCATAATTAGTAGAAAACTAGTATCATGCATGACTTAGAAATTTCTCAAAATGACGTATAAAATATGTAGGTACACTGACTGATTTATTACATCCGCTCTTTTGAAGTGTAAAGAAAAATAAATTAATCAATTTGATAAAAATATATCGTGACAACTGTAACTGGCAAGTGTAATGAAGTATGTCATCACAAATAATGTATCATGCCTACTGATATAAATCACAGTTGAAAATTTTACAATTTTCAGATAAAGTACAAAATCTTTAAATCGCCAGTGGAGTCATTTTAATTCGTTTTTTGCGTGATATAGATATTTTTACAAAAAACATCAGAGTTTCGACAAGTTAACAAGAAGTATTACGATTCCTTGAAAAGCGCGCGAAACGACATTAGCTACTTTTTTGTGAAAATTCTAATTAAAGAGTTTCCGTGGTATTTAGTGATTAATGATCACGTAAAGTTAATCAGGAGATGTCCGCGAACGTTTCTATTAATTGGAGTGCTCGAAAGAAATTGTGTTTGTGAAGTTTTGTGCTCTTAGCAAGGATTCCTTGCATAAATCGATGATTGCGTGGATCGTTAAGTTATTTCGTTTAGGGATTTGGGAGGGTTGTGCGTAGGTTTAGGTTAGGTTATCTTCGTATTGTATGTATTTATATAGAATTAAGACATTCTATTAACATCAGACTAGGCTGTATGCCCTAGTTGGCTTTGCCTTTCCCTTTGGGAAGAATATTACCAAAAAGAAATACTTACTTGGGTACCTATTCTTGGTTCTGTTATTCTTGGTCAACATTACGAGCAGTAATTAAATCTATTTTTTTATTCATTTATTTATTCACTAGGGTAATCCTAGGATAGATGGCCATAGAGGATAGATGGCCCATCGAAATATTTCCAACATTCACCACGAGAGGGCGTACGTCGTCATGTCAGTGTGAACGCAGCCATTGTACCGGTGTTTCTGTGTCGAATTTCAAGAGAAAAATCCATGAAAAAGTGAGTAATTTGCGATTTATCTTTACAGCAAGTTCGATTTTTTTTGCACGTAGTTAGTCATTAAACGGTTGTCATATGTAGACATGTATATTCAACCGTATTTGGAGCTGTATCACTAAAAACATATACTAGCCTATAACATAACCTCAAAATAAATTGCTATTGTTGATTTATTTGGAATATAAACAGGTGGGCCATCTCTCCTATAGGTTTTAGGAGTGATGGCCATAATTTTTCTAGGAGAGATGACCATGTTTTTAAGCAATTTTCTTGTCATTTCAGATACCAAACCGCTACGTTCGTACATGTGATGAACGTGCCTAAATGAGTGACTCAATCACTGAGAAGAAAAAAATAAAGCGCGAGAAATCTACTGGTAAAGAACGCAACAAAAAGAAAAACAAAAGTACACTACAACGGAAAAAGACCCAGAAAGGACAGGAATTTAGTGACACGGAAGAAGAAGATAAACTGATACTCCTGGAGAGTGGTGACTCTTCCCGCGTGGAAACTAATATTAATGACTGTGTTGCATGCGTAGAAAATTACTTCGAAATACAATTAACAGAAGATTGGATTGAGTGCATTGTATGTAAAGGCTGGGTACATGAAAACTGTACTGAGATTTTACGATAAATGTCACCCATGTGGGAGGAAAGCAAAGAACCTGAAAGAAAACATCAATGTGGTTAATATACAGAAAGCAAAAGGAAAGGGAAAAGGGGAAAAAAGTAAATAGTGTGTCCTAAATTGTATGGCCATCTTACCTCAACCACTATGGCCATCTCATATTGATTGGTATAGGAGAGATGGCCACCCAAGTGTTAATAAAAAAAATATTTTAATTGTGTTCAGCATAAGACATTTCAGTTTATTTTGTGTTCAATTTCATTATTAATAAATAAGCGTTCCAAAGATATTTGCAAAGTTGTTTTATTTGATGAAGAGGTGGAGTAAATGACTTTCTAATAAAACTATGGCAATCTATCCTAGAATTACCCTATATAGAAATATATCACAACATGGTATTTTGATTATTCTATAAGTATATCTATTGAATATATGCACAGGGTTGGGGTTTCCGCTATTGGATACGTTTACTCCATCCCCCTTCCAAATTAACACGAGTTTTTTTTAATTACCTGACTAAATAAAAATTATTAACCTGTTAGGTGGTACCTATTACCTAATACGTTAACAATTTAATTTAAGTTACCTACATAGTACCTATTAGTAACTATACCTATTATTAAATTAAATCTAATTAGGTATGGTAATTATAAAGGGTAATATTTTCTCTTTCATTGTTTGTAGTATGCACTACAGATTGATTTGATTCATTTGAGTGCACTCGATTCAATTGGGCTCGAGAGCAGTGCTAATTCTATTAAAACGTTTGGCCCGCCGTCTGTCTGCCAAGCAATTCCGGGTTCAATACTAGTTTAGATAAATGCCGGCCAACTCGAAGCAAAAATGCACATTGTTAAATAACATAAAAGAGTTCTAAAATTATTCTCATTTTGTAAACTGCAATCGTAATAATCGTTGTTTAGGCTACGAACTAGAAATAACTTCGTATGATCGGGTTAAATGGCTATAAAGGTAGGTACTATATAAAGTATTTGCCAACATTGCATTGCAGTGCATAATATGTTTGTTTTGTATTGGATATAGCGTGAAGATAGATAGATTTTAAATAAATGGGTATAAGTAATCAGAATATCTGATGCTGAACTATCGATAACTTTCCTAAAGTGAGACGCTCCCATCACTAATCTACCTAAATCCTAACGTCCAAAAAATTGTTATGTAAAAAAATACATAAATACCATTAGTTAATTACCAATATTTTCTATCTTATCTTCTCTATATTTATTTTACTTTCAAGGTATACCTATATTGTTCTATTTATTTTCAAATAATCCCAAGAAATTGATTGCTACGTATGGAATGGCTTCTCTATCTACGTATGGAATAAAACGTCCGCCATTTTGCAAAAAAAATCCCGCTTTTTTTCTATTCGGCCAACAAATTCCACCCAAGAGTTTTTACGGACACCAAACTTTTTCGTTACAGGCAACTCAATAACGACCGTGGCGCTGCTAATGCACCCCAAACTACGCGGCCACGTGACCACGCTGTTCGTTCTCTCGCTGTGCGTCTCCGACCTGCTGTTCTGCGGCCTCAACCTGCCGCTGACGGCCAGCCGCTATGTGACTCAGGGCTGGCCATTCGGCGAGCGCCTCTGCCACATGTTCGCATTCGTGTTCTACGGCAACGAGGCGGTCTCGCTGCTGTCTATGGTCGCTATTACTATCAACAGGTGAGTTTTGGGCTGACGTGACCAACAATAAAACAACAACATGAGACTTCAGTTGGGTATACTATACTTCACGCCATATTGTGACGTGTTTTTTTTTTGAGAGTCTGAATCACAAACCACTTGCCCCATAGACATGAAATCGGTACAAATTTGCAAGCGAGAAATTCTGGCAAGCGATGAGCGCAATAGACGAAGCGGGGGGCAGGGGTGCCATCTTAAATCCATGTCGATATCTCTAGGTTACACATGTCGCAAAGCAATTTTGCGCTCAAGTGCGGGCAGAAACGGGCGCCCTCCCTGTGTCTATGGGGTAAGTGGTCTGTGGTCTGAATCCACCTTAGGAAAATTTACACAATATTGACGTGAAATCGTGGCAATGCCGTCATCTAATTAACAGCGTGAAAATTGTAGAGTGAAAACTCGGGTTTGGGCTCAGATTCTGAATATTATTAAGTAGGTAACTTTGGTTTTATGCACTAAGCAATGAAAACAAAGTCACAATTCAGTACTCATCCCTGCAGTTTTCACGTCAATCAAGCAGCAGACAGATAAAATTGCGGCAAAAAAGAATTAAAATTGAATTAGAAAAGTTCCAACCGGAATTTTACAAGGGAAAATTAAAACATTTTATTTATTTATTTTATTAATGGACTCGACAATTCGTCATTTGCCAATGTCATGTTACAGAAAATAAATATATGATAGTCTTCTATCTTCCTCCAGGGGAGTCACAGTAGCGTCTTCACTCTGGACGAAGCAGCTCGACAGTCACGTTCACTCCCGAGCTTGTAGCGGGAACTCTTGATAAAAGCTTAAAACCCCAGATCTTGCTCAAATTATCCAACAAATTCACCATACTGTCACTCGCGAACATTTTCTGATTAATTTAACGTGATATTAAACACAAAATAACCACTGTAGGCAATAAAACAAAAATTATCAAATAATTTTGCAACCGTCGTTTCCCGCCATTTGCAAGAGAACCCCGAAACACAATTTACATACATTAGTGTTCGATATTAATTTTCCATTCAAACAAAACATAGAACAATAAAACCAAAACACTACACTCGTATTTCCTGTAGTAGAAATACATTTACCGACGTAAATATCGTAAAAATAATGTTACGTGGGAATCTCGGGCGGCTTGTAAATGTCCGACCGTAATTTAGTGCGTCATTCGGCCACTCGCAAGATTACGTTGTAAAAATAAAAATAACAGCGGTAACGCCTTGTTTGATGCACTCAACTTTTATAACCGGAACTTCAAGGAAAGTGAACTTTTCAATTCAATATCGGTTCCATCGATCAATCAGTTAACATCACACAAATATGTTGATTGATGGACTTCTTCCGTCAACAAAACTTGCTTGAAGTTTAGTAAGTACCGGGCTTTTTGAAAATGGCGGGAAACGACGGTTGCGAAATTATTTAATAATTTTCACTTAAACGTCTACAGTGGGTGTTTTGTGTTTAATATCACGTTAAATTAATCAGAAAATGTTCGCGAATGACAGTATGGTGAAGTTATTGGAGAATTCAAGCAGGATCTGAAGTTTGGCGCCATGGTCAAAATTCCCACTACGAGCTCGGGAGTGAACGTGACTGTCGAGCTGCTTCGTCCGCAGTGATTGACGCTACGGCGTCTCCTGTGGATGAAGACAAGAAGACGCGGCTACCCAGGGTGATGACGCTACGGCGACTCCCCTGGATGAAGATAGAAGACTATTATATATTGAATTTTCTGTAACATGACATTGGCAAATGACGAACTGTCGAGTCCATTAATAAAATAAATAAATAAATTAGTAAGTACCTGCCATTGTAGCACGAGTCAGCGTTAGCGATCGACGCAACCGCGGAGCTGTCAAAGTGATTTTTTTTGTAAGATTCTTCCCAATGGGAAAGGCAAAGCCAACTAGGGCATACAGCCTGGTCTGATGTTAGTAGAATGTCTGAATTCTTATAAGTACATACATATATACGAAGATAACCTAACCTAAACCTACGCACAACCCTCCCAAACCCCTAAACGAAATAACTCAATGATCCACGGAAGCATCAAGTTATGCAAAAGGAAACCTTGCTAAGAGCACAAAATTTCACAAACACGACTTCTTTCGAGCACTCCAACTAATAGAAACGTTCCCGGACATCTACTGATTAACTTAACGTGATCATTATTCACTAAATACCAAGGAAACTATTTAATTAGAATTTTCACAAAAAAGTAGCTAATGGCGTTTCGCGCGCTTAACAAGGAATCTGTCAAAGTGACATTATTACAAGGCGTTTGACATTAGTTTGACAGATCCGCTTTTTTCTAGCTAATCTATGTGTTGGAGACTAAATTAAAAAAAAGAGCTAGAGGTATTTTACAAGCCTCAAGTCGATATTAAGATGTATTTTGGCTGTATGGCCTCGGTTACCTTGCCTTTCCCGTAGAGGCGCGTTCAAACAACGCCAACGAAGGCCAACGAACAGCATTTGGAGTTGGCTTTCGTCGTTAAATAGGTACCACACATTCTTTGGCCTTCGAAGATACGTCCAACCAAATATATTTCGAAAGACCATGTATTTGGACGTATCTTCGAAGGCCAAAGAACGTGCAATATTGTGCCAACTCCCATTCGTTGACCTTCGTTGGCCTGGCTTGGACGCGGCTTAGGAATAATTTAACAAGTAACAAGAACAAAGAAAACGTCGTCGTTTCCGTTTAATTTGTGAACAAAAAATGTTTCCATTACTCGAACCCCTCGAACCCATTGAAGTAAGGCTTCGGACCGAGATCGTCGACACTCATGTTAATGCATCACACCGGCGACGTTACCATAACACCGGGTCGCCCATTCATGTTAATGCATCGTCGTATACAATTTAAATTGGCTGCCTGTGTATTATAATTATACCTGATATCACGTGCACGTGAAATATAACGTGCCACGATGTCCCATGGTTCGATTTCCAATAAGCTGTCATAATAAAATGACAATGCCAGATTCTGCCCCACCATCAACCGCAAGTTGTACAAGATAAAGAATAAATGTAAAAATATCTCCGTTTTTTATTAAAATTATTGGTTTAAAATAAAGTTTTGTACAAGTTGCGATTCGAAAAAAACAGCTTAATTAATAATTCAGAAAGTAGTAAGAAATCGAAGCGAATTATTCATTGTTTTTGTTATTCTTCTATAGGAGTTGCGAGAGTAGTAGAAAATGATACTGATTATGATTATGCAATATGAAACCTGTAATAAGTCCCTAACAAAATGATAGGTACAGCTTAAATGGTCTCGTAGTTTTGTAGGTGGGGCGAAGCTCCATTGAAAAATTTTCATCACGACCGGGATTCGAACCCGGGACCTCGCCATTCCGTGGCACGCTCTATTCCAACAGAGCCATCGTGATTCGTATCCAGATCGTGAATTTTGTCTCCATATTCTCGTCTGAGGGCCGGTAGCGACATCTAGCCAGTAATTGTGCAATTACTCAAATTCATATCTAACATTGCAGTTAGAAATCATGTTTTTTATCTTTATTTATCATTTGTACGATTGTTTTCAACGTGTACTCGCAACTTGCCAACGAGTCCGTTTAATAATAAAAAGTTAAGTAATGTTACTACTTTACACCATAAAACCAATTTACGTGCCCCTATGTTGTGTGTAACACTGTCCTGTCATCACTAAAGTATGATAGAGCTTTCTAACAATTCCATTTACAACAAGTGGGACCATTGTAGTCTAATGAAAGTGTTTCGGAGGGAGAACAAACAGAGTATCTACTTTTGACGACTCCATTATTTATAAGAGCCTTCATAGAGCCAACTAGCGCCGCCAATCTTAAAAAAATAATATCTTCCAATATAATAAATTTTATTAAAAAAGCTATTTACAAAATGTTTATTAGGATAAATACTATTTTTCAATATACAATACATGGCATAATTGCGACATGCTAAGTTATAGTTCACAAATGTGCCAAAAATATGGTGAAATTATTGGAGGATTCATGCAGGATCTGATGTTTGGCGCTATGAGTCCCGCTACGAGCTCGGGAGTGAACGTGACTGTCGAGAGAGTCGAGCTGCTTCGTCCAGAGTGACGAGCTGACGACTCTACGGCGACTCCCCTGGATGAAGAGAAGACGATATGATATTTTGAATATTCTGTAACATGACATTAGCAAATGACGAACTGTGTCGAGTCCATTAATAAAATAAATAAATAACTTTCTACTTTATTTATTATCGAATGTGGTAAGTATCTATAATTTACATACTATATAAATGGTACTGTTGGCACCAAGCCTTACCTTACGAGGGAGCTTGAGCTATCGATCCACCACGCGAGCCTAAAGCAGATAGGCAGATTACACATTATTTAATAATCAATGTAACTACGAATTTATTAAAAATGATAAATATTAAAATAAATAAATAAATACTTAACTTTCTTATTTACTTCATTAAATACAAAAGTTACTGAAGTCTAACTATCGCTTAGCTGTATCTAACCATCATTTAAATGCTTTCAACTAACCTACTCACGCATGGCTAAACAAAATAACTATACAAGCACGCATATGTAGTTAGAAAAGAAGATTTTAGTCATTTATCTTAGTTTTTGCGATCACTTTCTCAGTTAACCGTTGTTTATGTTTCACTGGCCAGGATAATTGTAAGTCTCGTCTTAATGGAGTTGTAACGGTTTTCACTGGTAATGTTACGAAATTATGATTTTAGTTTTCATATTGCAAGATGCCATAAAAAGAGTAGGTAATGGCGCGATAAACTCGAATTAAATATTAGGTAGGTTATCTTGCAAATGGCGGGAAACGACGTTCGCGAAATTATTTGATAATTTTCCTTTTAACGTCTACAGGGACTATTTTGTGTTTAATATCACGTTAAATTAATCAGAAAATGTTCTCGAATGACAGTACGGTGATGTTATTGGATTATTTATGCAAGATCTGAAGTTTCAAGCTTTTATCAAGAGTTCCCGCTACAAGCTCGGAAGTGAACGTGACTGTCGAGCTGCTTCGTCCAGAGTGACGACGCTACGGCATCTCCTCTGGATGAAGACATGAAGACGCGGCTACCCAGGGTGAAGACGCTACTGCGACTCCCCTGGAGGAAGATGGAAGACTATTGAATATATTGAATTTTCTGTAAAGGAAGTACTTACCTATGTTTTGTGTTTTTTGCGTTTTCTTTCATACAAATATGCTCCAAAATTCGACATAAACGGCCATATCTATTGATTGCGTTAACGTAGAAGGTTGATTTGCTGCTGCAAGTGCATGAGGTTGCAGACCTGAGTATTTGGTATTAATTTCAACTTTATCCTTTCACGCGTTTCTGAGACAAGTCTTGCCAGACAGACAGACGGACAACAAAGTGATCCTATAAGGGTTCCTTTTAAGGCACCGAACTTTAAAAAATAAACATTATGCTGATTGTTTGAACCGCCGCCCACTCCTCCATCTTGGCCCGCACAGTGGTGCACGGCACATAAAAACGGAGCCATTGACGAGGTCGGGTCACTAGCCGCTGCATAAAGAGCCCACTGTGCATCGCCAGGCACTGAAACTGATTGCATTGCCTTTTATTGTATGCATTTGCCTTTTCAGTAACACACACACACAGCGTACGTATATTTACTTACTTACAGTTACAACCTATAAAATCTTGAATAAATTATTAATAAATAAACATTTATAAGGTTTTTATTCGATAACAAAATAAAATAAACTTACAAAATAAAATATTTAAAACTACTTAAAAATACATAACTAAAAACTCCAAAAAACTCGCCCTCTTGGGAGAGTGCCCATCACACTGGCGGCATTCCCGCGCTGGATAAATTAATAAATAAATAAATGATTAATAAATTGTACCTATTGTAGATAGGTAGGTACAGTCGACGACAGAGACAGGGGGCCTCAACAAGGTTGAGATTTTCTCAAAAACTACTGGACCGAATTTAATAATTATTTTACAGTTACATAGTTTTAACTTTTATCTATCAAACAGTGAAAGAATTTTTCCAATAGGTCAAGTAGTTTTTGAGAAAATCTCATCCCTAAAATCTCTCCTGTATTCCACCGTACAGCTAACATCAGATCACGTGTAACACTTTGGACCGTTCTTATGATCTGCGTCGTAAGATTTAAAATCGTACTGCAAGTGTTACCATTGATCTGCTGTTTAAGTACATACTATTTAAGTGATATATACAAGGTGCAAATGGAATAATAGTAAGCCTAAAGGAGGGTGTTCAGGATAGGTAACTGAACAACGTTTGTTATACGCCTCTTCGAATAAAAAACAAAAGTAAATTAATGTCTCATACCTACAAAAAGTCCCATAAAATTAAGCAAATCGATCTTACAGATTTTCTCAAAAACTATTTGACTGTAAAAATGTAGTATTTTGTCAAATTACTAACTGACACGAATTTTAAAATTCTTTAACTAGATAGGTAGGTATCTAAAGTGCACTTTAAGTTTTATTAATAAATATATAAGTAGTTAAAGAATTTTAAAATCCTATTAGGTAGCAATTTGACAATATTCAGCCGCCATTTTATTATTAATACTTTTTATTAAGCATTTATTATTATTGTCATGTCTCAATATCATTTTAATGAAGCTCTCAATCAAGCCATTTACGTAATAAGCTAATAAGCGTGACGGCCCTATCTAATCCTGCGAGTGTTTGCGTTCCCACGGCCACAGCCACTACACAGCTGATAGCGCCTGAGTGCTTTTTGAGCGACGATAACAAGCTTTAAAAGTTTAGGATAAACAAAACAGTGATTAACCCAAAAAGCTTACTTGCATTTTTGTCGATGGCGAAGAAATATTTCAGGAATTGACGGTGAGACTGGCCCACAAGTTTAAAGTCGCGTACGTCATATCTTCTCGTCTTCAATAGGTACCACAATGCCTAAAAACTAAGGTCTTCAACCAGTGCGTCCTGCCTACTGTCTGAGCCGAAACGTGGACATTGACGGTGAGACTGGCCCACAAGTTAAAAGTCGCTCAGCGAGCCATGGAAAGAGCTATGCTTGGCATTTCTCTGTTAGATAGAATAAGAAACGAGTATATCCGCCAGAAGACAAAAGTGGTTGACATTGCTCATAGAAACAGTAAACTGAAGTGGCAGTGGGCTGGTCACTGTCGTAGAACCGATAACCGATGGGGTAGACGAGTTCTCGAATGGAGGCCACGAACGGGTAAACGTAGTGTCGGACGCCCCCCGACCAGATGAAGGGATGACGGGCTGGCAGGGACTGGATGCGGGCCGAGAGTCGGGTTGAGTGGCGCGCTTTGGGAGAGGCCTAGCAGTGGACTGATACGGGCTGATGATGATAACCAAATGAGGCCAACGATAAATGCTATGAGGGCTATACCAGCCTGTTTTACATTTGACACTTAGATGTTTGGTTGGATGCCGTCGTTCAATTAACGTGATAACTGTTCAATCATACGTCTATTCCAACCAGTTGACTGCGGCATATACCTACATTCAAACACCGAAGGTCGGTCACTCCTAGGTTTGACTAGCTAGACTGTCTGACAACCGGTGTTACAGTATACGTGTAAAGCGCAAGTAAACCGCTACGTGAGTAAAGTATACCTACTTACTCTGCTGGCTCAGCAACCCTAAGCGGGTCTTGGCCTCTGAAACGAGGATACGACAGTCATTGCAGTTCTGCACCGTCTCGTGCCACGTGTGCGCCTGCAGGCGGCACAGAGGGGCGACCGCGACTTCCATCATTATCGTAATCGCTTTCAATTTGACACATGGACGCTAGATAGGTACATTGCTGCTATGTTTTTGCAAGTTTTAACAAACGACAACGAATCGGGTGCGTAATGCAAGTTCGATCTACAATTGTTCGATGAATGTTTGATCGACAGAACGATTAATCGAAGAATTGCAGTTCGAAATCACTTTTGTGCGACGAACGTTTGTTCGAAAGCATGATTTATCGAAGAACTGCTGTTCGAAGAACTTTTGATAGATGAATGTTCGGGGGAAGCAGTCCAGTACATCTCTAACCAGATCCGACACGGATGTTTAGGTTCAGAAGGCTCTGGCTTGGAGCGAAGCGCAGCTTTGCTCCAAGCCAGAGCCTTCGATGTTAGGTTATTTAAAAAAGTTCTTCGAACAGCAGTTCTTCGATAAATCATGCTTTCGAACAAACGTTCGTCGCACAGGAGTTCAGTCGAACAGCAGTTCTTCGGTAAATCATGCTTTCGAACAAACATTCATTGAACAATTGTAGTTCGAACTTGCATTACGCAGCAATGTATATCGTTCAAGTGTCGAAATGAAAACGAAAACCATAACGATTGAAGTCGCGGTCACCCCCCAGAGCCCTCTGGACCTCGTCCCTCCAGCGATATCTAGGGCTGGACGTCGCCGGGCACCTGTCGTCACTGTCGTCCGACTCCTAGTCGGCCACATCGAAAGAATGGGAGACAATCGTGCTTCGAAGAGTGTAAAGCATAATTTATCTTATCTATTGTTCCAGGTATACGCTGATAGCGTACTACGACATGTACTCGCAGATCTACACGAGCACCAAGATCTGGGTGCAACTGCTGCTCATATGGCTCGTCAGCTTCGGGTTCATGGTGAGCTTATAACACTATTATGAATGAATAGTATATTGTTATAGCTTGCTTAATTTATCTCTGTCTCTAGCGGAACAGGATTTCCAT
This sequence comes from Tachystola acroxantha, assembly GCA_963506565.1. Taxonomy (NCBI): domain Eukaryota; kingdom Metazoa; phylum Arthropoda; class Insecta; order Lepidoptera; family Oecophoridae; genus Tachystola; species Tachystola acroxantha. The sequence goes on along the minus strand of OY735882.1, from coordinate 12,417,318 downwards.
GAATTGTATTGTGAATAGAGGCGTTGTTCTTATTCTGCCTAATTTACCGTTCCGATACTGAGAAATCTAATATCATGTCATAAAGGATAAAGTTTAGCATTTTAATAATAAACTAACGAGTTTATTTAAATAACTATATTTACTAAAAACTATATGTACCTACAACAGGTCGGTTGAACTATCGAATGACTTGCATTACAGATAGTTCAACCGATCCCCGTTGTCCGGCAGCGTGCCCAAAATGCTGGCGGCATTTCCCCTCTGGTTCGCTAGGCTGATCCTTTGGGCGAAATACAGGCCAGCATTTCTTCAACTTTTAAAATTGATATTTCGACGCGCAACTTGTACAAAACTTTATTTTAAACCAATATTGTTACATTTATTCGTTATCTTGTACATCATGCGGTTGATGGTGGGGCAGAATCTGACATTGTCATTTGTTGTTGTTTTTTGCCACTTTTTCCCGTCCTGTTTAAAATTATTTAAAAATAAGTAGACGTTCAAAAATGTACACACCGTGCTTACTTGCAATAAAGTGATATGATAAAGGAATGGAGGTTAAACCTGGTTTATGTCTACCAGCATTTGATTCCGCATCTAAAACCTTGCACACACAGGAAAGTAAAAAGCAGACACATTAACACAAATAAACTATCTGTGAGGAAGCTAGAATTAGTTCATTGCACTTGCAGCGAGTTATGATGATGTTTGTTTAATTGTCCCGAATTAGTGAACATCCTCTATTCGTGGCGGGATGATATAAAACTCATACGCTCTGGTGTGGTCCAAGCGACAAGCGGTAACATTGAATTATTAATGAAAACATCGCAGAGACGGGCCGTTCCTAAAGCAGCGTGTACACATCAATATTTATCGCGATCCGGATGCGTGTTTAATGTTTATTTATGGGTGCATTCAGAATTAACAGCCAATTTGCCCATGCCCCCCCCCCCCCCCCCCCCTTGGAGAATGTTGACGTCCCTAGTAAGTAACTTATCTAGTACTTTTATCGATAAAAATTAAGTTACGCGGCGCGTTCGTTCTTTCTATAAGCACCTAGCTTATAAAAAAATCTGATTTGGGCATCGGAGGGCCCTTTTCTTTTCACACAGACCGGCGCGGATTATACGCTGGGAACCGGCCGGAGCCGACCAAGCCGCTTCACATAGACCGGCTGGAAGAGCACTGTTTTAGCGGAAAAGCAATCATCAGAGGCCGCCGGTCTTCTGTCTCATTGTTTCACACTAAGCGCGCTAGGACGGCTGCCAAGCATTACCATGTAACAAAAGAAAGGAAATTAAAAGTAAACCTTATTTCAATGTTTCAAAACTTTATCTTAAACGCGATCAAAACTGCACCTCTCCGAGCTGGTCTGTGTGAACCTCAGAGAAATAAGGACGGGAGTAGGCAAGCGCTGGCGTTCCCCTCTGCCGAGGTACATGGTAAAAGTGGCCATGCCCGTTTATAAAAACTAGTTAGTCGCGATCGGCCGTCATTTTGCTTCCGTACGTATCGCTGAACACAGCTCCCGAAAATGGTTAACTGTGCAGTGGTAAAAGGTCATGTTTTGTCTTTGTGTGACGATATTGTTTTCGTGTGCGTTTATATGGACATGGCAAATTTTGTTGCGAGTGTGTAGCAATGTGCAGATGTGTGCTGTACGTGTTTACCTCACCTCCCCCAAAAAGTGGCAGAAAAATATGTACGGTTAAAGATAGGGAAGCCAACTCCCGTCCTTATTTCTCTAAGGTGTGAACGGACTCAATCCGCTCACCGCTTATATCTTCACCCCACACCCTGCCAGTTCCTGCATTAAAACCATCCATTTCTATAATTTTCGTTAATAAACCCCAACATTTACGATCGTGGGCGTCGTATACCTTTGTTATGTTACCAAAGGTTACATAACAGCTTCAATTGTTGCCGGGCTATAAGCGTGTGGTAATGAGAGCGCTTATATGCATTTATATTGATGCATTATTCAACGGTTTGGGAGGTCCCCACTTTGAATGTTATTGTGTTTTAGTTAAAGATTGAAATCATTATTTTTATTTGTCATGCAATTTAAGTTTTTATGGCAATGTAAATTGAAACAAAATACGCTTTTATGTAAGGAGAACTTCTGATTCCACTGTGAGATTGAAGTTCTCATTCTTCAGTCTCCGTGAAGCCAGGAACTTTTACATCTCTCTAATAATTACATCTCATCTCAAATCATGACTCTCGCTCCAGGTCCTACCTGGTGCAAAGGTTAGCATAGCTATACAGCGCGGCAATGCCGCGAGCGTTATGGGCACCTTTGCACCGGGTACGACAAGGGGCGGGTTATTTAATTAATTTAGGTACTAGTTTTTATTAATAAAATTGATTTTACATCTCAAATAAATCAATAAATCTCCGCTCTTGCATCTCGCGCTCACTTGTTTTTAAATTTTTTTATTAATTAATTTCTGTGAAAACTTTTATCAGGTATTTTTTTAGCAGATACGAGTAGCTTAGAGCGCGGACTATACAGGGTGTCGTATTGATCAACGACGTGCGACTCAGGGGTGGTCTCTATACACGATACCTACTTATACATTTTTTTGTTATAGAAAACACCCTATATCTTAATTTTTCATGCAAAAATCCACATAAGGTTATTAAAAAAGCTGTTTACAAAGTGTTTATTACGATAAATACTATTTTTTTTAAATACAAATATATAATACAACAAAAGTTATACTAAAATAAAATAAATACCTAAATACTATTTACAATTAAAGCCTAACTAAATAGCGAGGCTCAGCCTTTGCCTGAAGTAGGCGCCAGCTCTGGGGTCACCCGAGGCGAGGATCAGACGGGTGGAAATATCTGTACAAAATTTTAATATTTGTATCGTTTATTACCGTTGTTTTATTTGTATAATAGATAATTATTATGGGTGTATGATTACCTGAAATAAATGATATTTATTATTATTAATCCCCTTCAAAGTCAAAGTTCTTTATTGCAAGTAAGCACGTTGTGTACATTTTAGCACGTCAACATATTTTTGAATTTACATTTACACCACTTTCAGATCCCTCCGCTGCTCGGCATCTGGGGCCAACTCGGGCTGGACCACGAGACGTTCTCGTGCACCATCCTGCCCAAAGACGGCAAGTCGCCCAAGAAGTACCTGTTCGTGTTCGGCTTCGCGTTGCCGTGCGTGGTCATCATAGTGTCCTACTCTTGCATATACTGGCGCGTGCGAGAGAGCAAGAGAAAGCTGGAGGGACGCAGGTGCGTATGTGGGTGTGTATGACACTTTTGCACAGCGTTCCTAAGGGCCGACGTACTATTTTCTTTGTTAAAGCGGTTACCGGGGACAGACTTGGCTTTAGACAATGGCGTAGCGAGCGTGGCTTGTCGTCTAACTGACGTTAAAGTCGTATTGTATGTGTCCCACAGCAAGCTGAGTGGTCAGACAGCGCGGGAGAAGGAGGAGGACTCCCGTTTGACCACCCTGATGCTGACTATCTTCGTCTGCTTCCTGGCCTGCTTCCTGCCTCTCATGATAATGAACGTGGCTGTCGACAGAATACGGTGTGTATTTATTCTCGTTGTATGGCCAGACTAATGCGCTGGCCATCAAGGTAGTTCTGGTCACCAGAAGCATCGATGAGACGCCCTGAAATATCTCTATATAGTTAGTTTATGAGCTTCTGGGCCCCAAGAACCCATAGTTTCTACCACGAACGGCACAAAAATATACCCCTCGCCTATAAATGTAATATATTTTTGCTTTTTTGTTGTCAGCGTAGGCCGTTGCCGTACCTACCCCACTTGAGGTTGTGCTAATGTGGTAAAATGTTGAGAGTACACGTTGAAAACGATCGTACAATTTAAGCAACGTTGGGCGAGGTCAGGACTTCGATGGGTGACCGCTAGACACTTTCATCTGAGCCCCTCCGTGCCTCGGGGCGCACGTTAAGCAGTTGGCGGTTGTTGTCGCTTAACAGCAGTCGTTAGGCCACGTCAAAGGCCTGGTAACTTTGACAAATAGGTTTGGTCACTAAACCACACGAGAAAAGAAAGAGAATGTGGGTTAGAGCCAACGTCCTCACACACCTAATATGTGTGTTATATGCAATATATGAGTTATGACTTATTATTGTTGAATTTCAGATACCCCTGGTTGCATATAATAGCGTCAATCCTAGCTTGGGCATCCAGCGTCATCAATCCTCTCATATACGCGGCAACCAACCGTCAGTACCGGGCGGCGTACGGTAACCTTCTAAAGTTCTGCAAAAACAACCCGGTGGCTCGGCGGACCACGTGGGGCAGCAGGACCGTGGGACAGAGTTCGAATTCGCCACATTGCAATGAAAAACGGAACCCTTTGAAGGAGAAACCTACGAAGTTATGAGTTTTGTAAATATTCGTTGGAGAAATTAACGAGTTTTTGTTAGATTTTGGGGTAATTTTAGCAACTGTTGATGTTTGGTCACTACCAGGGCAGCATAAGAGCTGTATGACATAGTTTAAACTCGTCCTTTTGCAACCCTTTCAAGGAGAAACATGAAGTTTATTGTTTTTTTGTGTGTAATTAGAAAGTCTCGTTGTGTGATCGCTACCAAGGCAGCATAACCTGTAAGACAGTGTTTAAATATCTTCGTGGCAATTTGTCAGAGTTGCTTACATACACATCGTGAATTCTTTGTAATAAAAAGCGTGTTTGTTTAGCTTTAAACACGAATCTTTGCAATCCTTTGATGGATAAACCTACGAAGTTTACTTTTGTAAAAGTTCGTTGAAGAATTAAGCTTCTTTTTTTTGGTGTGTGTGTTTTAGCAGTTTTGTTGTGTGATAATTACCAAGGCAGCATAACGCTGGGACATAATTTAAAATCGCCACATTGCAACAATAAATGGAACCCTTTGAAGGAGAAACCTACGAAGTTATGAGTTTTGTAATAGTTCGTTGAAGAATGAACGAGATTTTTTAGTTTTGGGTTAATTATTGTGTAAATTTAGCAAGTGTTGTTGTATAGGTACGGACAACAGCAGATCAATTGTAACACTTGCAGTACGATTTTAAATCTTACGACGCAGATGATAAGAACGGTCCAAAGTTCAAAGTGTTTGATCTGCTGTTAGCTGTACCAGGGCAACATAGCCGTAGGGTAGAGTTTAACACCCCAATGCAAGATGATAGGTATACTGCACTCTTTGAAAGAGACACCACGAAATTATGAGTTATTTAATTGCTGGCCAATACCATAGTTTCAGTTTTATTTAATTCATGCGTACCTAATTAATGGGTTTTGGTTACGACTTGAACGCGTAGTGACCAGGGTAGCATAACGATAGGACAGTTTAAACTCGCCCAATTTTAACAATAAGTAAGGAATCACTGATCAAAGAATGAAGAAGTATTTTAATTTGATTCGTAGTTTACGGTCTGCTTATGTGGTTGTGACCAGAATGATTTTCTATTACTCGAGTTTTAAAATATCTAAAGGGCCTTCCATGAGCCAACTAGCGCCGCCAATCTAAAAAAAATAATATCTTCCAATATAATCAATTTTATTAAAAAAGCTATGTACATATTGTTTATTACGATAAATACTATTTTTTAAATGCTTATTTATACCATGATTCAATATCGGTAAGTTGTAGTACGCATAATTGCGAAAAACGGCCGTTTTTGGCACATTTGAGAACTACAACTTAGCTTGTCGCAATTATGCGATGTATTGTATATTGAAAAATAGTGTTATCCTAATAACGATTGTGTTAGCTTTTTTAATAAAAATGATTAATTTGGAAGATATTATTTTTTTAAGATTGGCGGCGCTAGTTGGCTCATGGAGCCTTCCAGTGAATCACAAAAATAATTATAATTTTCTTTCAAATGTTTTGTCTCTCTTAATATTCGTTTGTAATGTCATTTTTTTTGTAGTTTTGAATCTCAAATGATCTGAGAAATAATTGGTAGGTCTAAAAATGACAATATTCGTCGAAGCAAATAGGATAGTTCAGATTTTTGGTTGCTGTAAAAGTATCGGTTCACTAATGTTTGACAAAAAACGTATGACAAATGATCATTTTACAAATTATTTTTGAAAAAGTAATCATTTGACAAACTTATCATTTACTAAAGTGATCGTTTTAAAAGTGATCATTTGACAAAAATCCATTTTATAAATATTTAACATAGCAAATGTTGTGAATGCTAAACCGTCATTTTGCAATTGATTAAATGACCAAAGTATTCCTTTTTCAAGGTCGCCATTAGACAAAATATTGGGTAAATAAGTGGGTATTTTATATGTATAATTGTTAATAAATGAACTTGCTTTTTGAATGCAAAAAAAAAAACCTAACATCGAAGTCTCTGGCTTGGAGCGAAGTTGCGCTTCGCTCCAAGCCAGAGCCTTCTGAACCTAAACATCCGTGTCGGATCTGGTTAGAGAGTTGGTCTGGGTGTCCCTTCATTTGATAAAAAACAAATTACAAATTTATGTATAATTGTTAATAAATAAACTTGCTTTTTGAATACCAAAAAAAAAAACCTAACATCGAAGTCTCTGGCTTGGAGCGAAGCTGCGCTTCGCTCCAAGCCAGAGCCTTCTGAACCTAAACATCCGTGTCGGATCTGGTTAGAGAGTTGGTCGGGGTGTCCCTTCATTTGATAAAAAACAAATTACAAATTTATGTATAATTGTTAATAAATAAACTTGCTTTTTGAATACAAAAAAAAAACCTAACATCGAAGTCTCTGGCTTGGAGCGAAGCTGCGCTTCGCTCCAAGCCAGAGCCTTCTGAACCTAAACATCCGTGTCGGATCTGGTTAGAGAGTTGGTCGGGGTGTCCCTTCATTTGATAAAAAACAAATTACAAATTTATGTATAATTGTTAATATATGAACTTGCTTTTTGAATACAAAAAAAAACCTAACATCGAAGTCTCTGGCTTGGAGCGAAGCTGCGCTTCGCTCCAAGCCAGAGCCTTCTGAACCTAAACATCCGTGTCGGATCTGCTTAGAGAGTTGTCGGGGTGTCCCTTCATTTGATAAAAAACAAATTACAATTACCAAACAATGCATTTTGTCAAAGGTTTTTATGCCTTGCGTTGTTTTATCTATTAACGTATATAATAAGTGAATAGTTTGTTAAGTGATGTTTTGAAGAAAGAAACTTTGTCTCGTAATTGTTTTGTCAAATGAATTATTTATAGAACCATTACTTTGTACAAAGATGAACTTATGAATCATGATTTTGCCAAACGTTGTTTGTGAAATGAATGGTTTGTAATATGTTTTTTATCAAATGAAGGGACACCAAAAGTATCACTTTTATTTTTTGCCCGACTCTGGCAAATAATCAAAGCGATATTTTATTTAAAGTATGTACGGTGTAACATAGAGAACAGTTGTAGATATAAAGAGCCTTATTATGCTTCACTTGGCTATTCGTATTTGCTATTGGATGTTTATCGTATTTGTCAAATATGATATGTTTGTGTGTCGAATAGGCACATACTATAGTACGTACGCGTTAAGAAAATAGTGAAAAAAAGAGCACGTCTATCCACGGTTGACAAATTAGATGACTTAGACAAATGTGCCATAAGAAGGAAAGGTGATTTTTTTTATTTATTGAACTTACCTTCTTATGGCACATTTGTCTACGTCATCTAATTTGTCAGCCGTGGATAGACGTGCTCTTTTTTTCACTATTTTCTTAACGCGTACGTACTATATACTAGTACGAATATTTTGTCACACATGGTAAGTATAACAAATACGCAAATCGAATAGCCAAGTGAAGTGGGAGGTTATTGTGGTTGGTATGTTTGATATATTCGTCTTATTTGCCAATTCGACACACAATAATGTTGACAAACATATCATATTTGACAAATACGACAAACATTCAATAGCGAATACGAAGTGGGAGGAAAGGTTAGAAGCTAAAAAGCTATAAAATATTTTTACAATCGGTCAAGTAGTTATATAATGAGTCCCCACCATTGATCTCCTATAAACAACTACATACACACAGGTCTTACTAAAACAATTTAAAAAACGTCCAAATAAGGGTCCATTGTTAACGTCCAAATAATGTCCTATAAAGCAAATGAGGGTTCATTCATCCGTTTGGACCTTCTTTGCGCTCGGACATTTTTAGAAGGCAGACTGTGTATCTAGTTGTTTATAGGAGATTAATGGTCCCCACATACTTTTCTCTATTTTCAGGTGTACTTACATTTAGTAATTTTCAAATACTTTAATTTTGATATTTTGGGCTCTGTAATTTGTAAGTAAGGAAACTCACAATTTCAATAGTATAGCCAACCAAATATCCAAACTAAAATAATAAAAAATGTTACACCTGTGTGTGTATAAGTTGTAAGTTTTATTTATAAGTTTAATTATTCGGCAGGATATAATCTCAGTTTATAATTATAATTGTAAATATAATCATTGTACATAAATAAATGCTACTTATATCACTTAATTATAAAGTACCGACACAACCAAAGTTAGATTATTTGTATTGTATTACGTAAATAATATTTAATTTTAGAATAAACGATTTAGTTAATACTTAATAATAATTAATAATATAAAGTGAAAACTATCTACTACAGATTGCAGCTACCCAGTTATTTTAGTACTTTTTTTTCAGAAACACTTATAACTACGATTCAAGTAATTTAGATAAAAAATAAATCTAAGTAAAATAATTAGTAAATTCGGTCCAGAGTTTTGTGAAAATCTCATCCTTATTGGGGTTATAAATATTTACTGATAATGGTGATGTTACTTCCACATTAATTCAATATCACTTAATTTATGAAAACATTCCTTTTCTCTATTTTAGAAATAATTTACTTAAGTATAAGTAATTATAATATTTTGCATAACAATCAAAAAAATCTACCAAACAATAAATATTTAGTTATGAAGACTGATAAATGGAAAAGTCAATTAGAATAAAACTATGAATAATACATAGCATACATTTTTATACGCATATTTTTAAAATATCTATACTTAGGTAGTTAGGTTATGGTCGTCGTAACTTATTTGTAACGATAGTATTTAAAGTATACCAAAGGTAAATAAATGTATGTATTTGTATGATTTTGTTTTACTTCAAATACCTGTTAAGAGCCTTCATATAGCCAACTAGCGCCGCCAATCTTAAATAAAAAAATATCTTCCAATATACCATCAATTTTATTAAAAAAGCTATTTACAAAATGTTTATTACGATAAATACTATTTTTCAATATACAATACATGGCATAATTGCGACAAGCTAAGTTGTAGTTCACAAATGTGCCAAAAACGGCCGTTTTTGCAATTATGCGAAGTACAACTTACCGAAATTGAATCACGTTATAAATGAGCATTTAAAAATAGTTTTTATGGTAATAAACATTTCGTAAATAGCTTTTTTAATAAAATTGATTATATTGGAAGATATTATTTTTTTAATATTGGCGGCGCTAGTTGGCTCTATGAAGCTTAAGTACCTACTTATCTAATTTGATACAAAGTTATAAAGAAAGGTAAACGGTAAACCAGTTGATTTGAACAACGCCATCTATTGCTAGAAATATGAATCCAGAGTAACAAGAAGTGGAAACTATATAGCGTCCTTTACGACTGGAAACTGGAACTAGTTCACAAATTACTAAGAGGATATTTGCCCGAATGTCTAATTTGTATAGAGCCATCTATTACAAAAAAAGTGAATAATCAGGAAGAAACTAGCGCCACCTATGATGAACAAAGTAGAATTATCACTCAATCAACCTCAATGTCGAGAATACCAACCCAAGTTGACGATGGTGTCGGATGGTCGGGCGGAAATTGAATGAAAATATTTTTTTATTAATTTGGCAACACTGTTAGTTAACCTCCACTTGTCTGTGGTTTGACAGTCTTCGTGTGTCAATTTTCTGTGAATTGGAAAATAAAATCGCCAGAAAATGGCGAAAAGGATCGCTCAAAGCTCTATAAACTGGACCGCTCTGGCCGAAAGGGTCCCGGCTGAACAGAGAGGCAGCCTTACCAGTTTCAAAGTCCGCTCTGACGGATACCTTCGGAGGTTAGTTTTTCGAACTCGATTACATAATTTTTGCGAGCGCTTTTCGATCATGTTTCTGTGATTTTAGACTGTTGGCTAACCCTCCGGAGTCACCAAAGATCGACTGGGCCCTGTACAAGAATGTGGTGCCTGTAGCGGGCATGGTGGATAACTTTCAGAAGCAGTACTCTGCCCTGAAGATCCCGTACCCAGCTGACACCCAGACTTCGCAAGTCGAAGCGCAATGGGCTGAAGTCAAGAAATCTATTGAAGCTTTTGTTCAGGCTTCCAACCAGGCTATATCTTCGTAAGTATTCATTATAGATTACAAACCGATAAACACAAGCAACATTATTATTTTATAGAAATTATGCTAAAGTTAGGTAAAATCTCCAGCAGCCTCATGTATAACTTCTAATACAGAACTCGTTCATATGCAGTTGTACAGTCGAAGACAGATATTTATACAGGGGGCCGCAATAAGGTTGAGATTTTCTCAAAAACTACTGGACAGAATTTAATATTTCTTTTATAGTACATAGTTTTAACTTTTATCTATCTAACAGTGAAAGAATGATTGCAATAGGTCAAGTAATTTTTGAGAAAATCTCATCCTTAAAAACTACTGTACACCTTTCTGTCTTCCACCGTACCAAATTTATATAATCGAAAATTTTATATTATTTTCATACCAATTTTTAATTGATTAGGTATTTTTTGCATTTACCACAGTGCAACTATGTTTCCCGAAATTTTTTGAATTGGCTTTATAATTTATTGTGTGTAGGATCCCCCAAGTAAACAGTTAAACATGTAAATTGTAGCATTTTGATTGTACTGCTATATGAAACATACCAAAAACAATCTATGAAATATTCATTTTCAGTCACGAAAAGGAAATTGCCGAGATCAAGGCTCTCCTGCCATTCGACCAGATGACCATGGAGGACTTCCGCGACGCCTACCCAGACCTCGCCCTGGACTCCGTCAACAAACCCACGTTCTGGCCTCACACCCCTGAAGACCAGCTCGACTACGTGGATCCTGAGAAACTGAACCAACCCGCTACCCACTAGACGGGTTATCTAGAACCATTATTTAATCATGGAATGCATTCTAAGCTTGATATGACTTTAAGGACACTTAAAACTGTAAATACAGACATTTTCTTAAGAGTTCAAGTCGCCTAAGTAACAGGACTGCCTATTTAGTGGTTTCCTGAGGCATGCAAAAGGCGTTCAAAAGGTTAACCAATAAACAAATGTAGGTAATATCTGGGCCCCTTTGTACTTGGATTGCTATTGGATAAAATCGAGATTAAACACATTCTCGTACTCAAAATCAAGTAATTAGTGAGAAATTGCTGTCTCAATGAAAATTGTAACGATGCTCTCTTAACAATGTCAAGTATTTGTACGGATTCAAAGCCCGTTACAATCCTTTGAGGTCGCAATGACAGGCTTGAAAGTCTTGAAACAATACCCTAATATCAATAAATGGTAGAAGTCATATCGAGATAAAAATGAAATGAATGTTCTGTATAAGTTATCTTGTAGATTATTAAAGCGAAATATTTACAAATTTGTCTTTTATATCACAAAAAGTTCCGAAGTTGTAGTCTCTCGTTTTGATTTCCTGGTATGTCCCACCTATTATTTCTACCTCTATACAAGTTATGTGAGCACTTCAATACTGGGTGGAGCTCTGAGCACTCTTCTGAAGACAATAGGACGTGAATGGACAGCAGCATCCACCAAAGACATCGTATTTACTTACCTTCAGAAAAAAATACCCTTAGTGCTGATCTGGTAGGCACATACTTTTTCATCGTGCCACATATGTGGGGCCACGGGTTTGTGAAGCTAGTGCGTCGTGCTCCATATATGGGGCACTGTACTGTGAACGTGTTAAGATTAATCAATTTGCGGTACTGTGAACTATCAAATAAGTGACAGAACAAGTATCTCGTAGGTGAAATTGGAAATGAAATAAAACAAAGAAATCATTAAACTGAATTCATTTATTCATTAAATTGCACAGTTTCATAGAGACACAAAGCCGGTGCATTTAAATTTCTATTGTAGTTGTATTACACACACAAAAGTAGGAATAGGAATGTCTACTATTGAAAAAATACTTCAGACAAAAAACTTATGAATTCTATCATTGAGGTGCTTTCACATGAGTTGATACGATATAGCCACTGGAATGATAGAGTGAAAGCGTCTTTATTTCTCCAATTAAAAAAATAACAAGCACATATTTTGCATTTCTTACACAATTCGTACAAATAGTTCATGAGAAAATCACATCTTCATACTTTTTTCTGAATTAGGCTTCGTAGCGATAAACGAACACAGTTTAAAGATATCGCCATACAAAATCGGTGGGTAACTGACAAATTAAGCCACCGTTTAATCGTTTTTATCGCTACGTATCGTATCATCTTACGTGAATTAAAGAATCTATCTATCCTACAACTACAGTTAGACCAGGCGCACGATCACAGATTTCTACTATACAAAAAGTCTTGATGAATTTCATATGAAGCGCAATCAAATATGACTGCACTACGGAATGTCGATGTTCAAAATACCGATGAACGGTATACCGAAAGTACATGAGTTCGAAAGTACGTAATACCGAATGTCTGCCGAACATTCGATATTCAGTCATTCGGTATTACGTACTTTCGAATTCATGTACGTTCGGTATTTTGTACATCGACATTCCGTAGTGCAGTCATCAAATATGACAATTGAAACCAAATATTTTTCCATAAATCGTAACTTTTTTTTCTATTGCTTACTTTATTATCTATTTTCTACTAGAATTTGAAATTGTAACTTTCATTTATTTGACAAGAAATAAAAATAGCAATCCTTCATTATTTAGGCTTCATAAATTCCTTCTATATTTCTATTTAAAATCGCATACGAATACCATTTGCCCATCAAATCAATATAAATAAACAACGTAGATACGTTGTTTATTTAGATCATACAGGAATCTGGTAGTATCAAATTGAATGTCACGTCACGCAAGATAAAGCCTAGTTTCTCCATTCTCAATCAATCGCAAAAAATTACGTACCTATTAACTTATAAATAAAATTACTTTAAAATGTTTCTTCATCATCATCAGCCCGTATCAGTCCACTGCTGGACGTAAGCCTCTCCCAAAGCGCGCCACTCAACCCTCTCGGCCCTCTGCATCCAGTCCCTGCCAGCCATCATGCGAAGGTCATCCGTCCATCTGGTCGAAGGCGTCCCACACTACGTTTACCCGTTCGTGGCCTCCATTCGAGAACTCTTCTCCCCCATCGGTTATCGGTTCTACGACAGATGTGACCAGCCCACTGCCACTTCAGTTTACTGATTCTATGAGCAATGTCAACCACTTTTGTCTTCTGGCGGATATACTCGTTTCTTAAACTATCCAATCCAATCTACGAAATTATTTCATCGAGACCTTTTGTAAGTTGAAAATGACCGGTCGTGCTTCATATCCTTAAGAGTAAGTACTATTTAGAATAAAATTTTGGATGGAAAATCGGTATTAGTCTAACATTTTATACATTACAATGTGACCGAAATTATGTAGGTAAATATTTGTAAACTAAATATGACAAAACTAAAAACATCAATTTCACGACGAAGCATTGGCAATGCTGTTTATGTTATGCAATTATGTTTTTCGAGAGCATGTATGTCTTAAGGCTTCGTATGCGCGTATTTTCAGTTTTTCCACGAAGGCTACAACACTACTAAAGTTAAACGTCTGAAAAAAATATATAGCAATCTTGGGGTGTCTATTTAGGGACTGATGAATACCGATACACGATTGGACAAACTTCGCTCGATAGAAAAAAAATCGCAAACATAACCACCCATGTCTTTTAAAATGAAATTATATCTAAACCGAAATGGTTATTCATACAAAATATATATCAAAATGTAGGGTATTATAAATACGAGAGCTTGTTTTAAAAAATCTGATTTTTGTTGGCGTATTTTTATTTCCCTGCCAAAATTCATAAAAATACGAATATCGAGGCACTGCGCCGTGCTCTTCACTCCGGCGCTGCGGGACATCTTCTGTCTCACTTTTGCTTTTGACAACCTTATACCTTAATTCTTTGTCCCGCCCTGCAGCCTAAACGGCTTGATGGATTGTAACATATGAGGTGTCGTTAGATTCGTCTGGATTGTAGGAGTGACGTAGGCTTCAAAAATAAGTGATGCAGTCGTTTTTTTTTATAGAATTCTACTTAAATTAGTTTTACTTTAATATGCTTTTATTTGGTAAATAATATTTTAGTCGCGTCATATTTAGTTTATTGTAAACAATCGGCCTAACACAATATTTAAGAAAAATAAATGAATCTATACCCAAGCCCAAATCAAGTGTCTTATTTTGTAAACAAAAACTACCCTACCCCACTAACAATTTAAGCTGTTCTGTGATTATTGCATAGTGACATTATTAGATCGGATCACTTTATTTTCACAATGATGGACAGGTTCAATCAATCAATCCCTTCAGTGTTACATCACATGTAACGATCATTTTTGTTTACAAAATAAGACTCTTGATTTGGGCTGCGGTATAAACGTATTAAGAGACAGAGGAGCCACCCCATATAAGTTGTTATCTTATTCCACGTTGGAATAAAGATGGCTGTCCTTTCAAATAAAATCATTCATCACAATTTTCTATATTACACCAAGACTTAAATTCTATATTAAAATTAAAGTAAATAATCGCTATTTTTATTCGCGTCTTAGCCATTTTTCAACTAAAACCAATAACCATGTGTACAGTCGAAGACAGAGATAAGTATACAGGGGGCCTCAATAAGGTTGAGATTTTCTCAAAAACTACTGGACCGAATTTAATAATTCTTTTACAGTTACATAGTTTTAACTTTTATCTAACAAACAGTGAAAGAATTTTTGCAATACGTCAAGTAAATTTTGAGAAAATCTCAACCTTAAAAACTCTCCTGTACACCTTTCTCTGTGTTCCACCGTACCAACAATCGGCCAAACCTATTGGGCCAACGTGCGTGCTATTTGACGCAGAACTTGGCCGCAGACGGCGATAGGTTAGTTTAAAATACGCATTTTAGAATGTGACATAAATATTTGGACATTTTTATTCAAAATGGTAATTTTTCTAACATGATATAGTATTTTGGACTATTAGTCGTGCAAATCGATTTTGCATATGACAGTTGCGTTTAGGCTTACGCTCCTACTTCACTTGGCTATTCGTATTCGCTATTGGATGTTTGTCGTATTTGTCAAATACTTGACGTACATACAAATAAGATGAGTATTTTGTCAAGAATACCAACCATACATTAGTGTTGCAACAGAACTTTGCTTCCGATTCTGCATCTGCGGAAGTTCCGCATGCTTTTTGACTTCCGTTTCTGGTTCCGCAAACTTTATAACAGAACTCTAATCGGAAGTCTACAGCTTTAATATATGAAGAACACCGCACAACAGACTCAAAGGTGTAAAAGCGTCCAAATTATTATTTATTATTGATAAATATAACTTGCCACTTATTTTGAGTACTAAAGTACAAATTAAAGAAAAAAAACCTTAAAAAATCATTTTTTTTTCTTCTTCATATTATTAACGGCGTCGGGGCAGACCTCGGCGTAGGTGGAGCGACGATATCGTTAGATACAGGGATGGGTGGCTGGAAGAGGCTCAGGACAGGGATGGATGGAAGAGGAGGGGGGAGACCTTTGCCCAGCAGTGGGACAATTTATAGGTTAACAAAAAAAATTATTAACACTTCCCGTTTCCGCTTGTTAAAATTTACTTTTGACATCTGTTTCCGTTATGACACTTCCGTTGCATCACTACCACAAATGGCTATTATGACAAATACGCAAATACGAACCAAGTGAAGTGCCACCATTAACCAGCCATGTGTGGTTGGTATGTGTGACAAAATATTCGTATTATTTGCCTATTCGACACACATCATCAGCCCGTATCAGTCCACTGCTGGACGTAGGCCTCTCCCAAAGCGCGCCACTCAACCCTCTGCATCCAGTCCCTGCCAGCCATCTTGCGAAGGTCATCCCTCCATCTGGTCGAGGGTCCCACACTACGTTTACCCGTTCGTGGCCTCCATTCGAGAACTCGTCTCCCCCATCGGTTATCGGTTCTACGACAGTGACCAGCCTCATTGACACTTCAGTTTACTGATTCTATGAGCAATGTCAACCACTTTTCGACAAACATCAAATTGGAATTGGAAATAGAGGCCGGGTTTCTGATCCGACATTTGGTTGCGAAATTTTCGACTAAGACACAAAAATAGAGACACAGTATCTCAATCAACCACTATTTGTAGACTTGGCCAGATGCATTGAGCCAATGTACCAACTTGGCGTCCAATATTTGTCGAGGCTTCTGATCCGACATTTGGTTGCGAAATTTTCGACTAAGACACAAAAATAGAGACACAATATCTCAATCAACCACTATTTGTAGACTTGGCCAGACGCATTGAGCCAATGTACCAACTTGGCGTCCAATATTTGTCGAGGCTTCTGATCCGACATTTGGTTGCGAAATTTTCGACTAAGACACAAAAATAGAGACACAACATCTCAATCAACCACTATTTGTAGACTTGGCCAGACGCATTGAACCAATGTACCAACTTGGCGTCCAATATTTGTCGAGGCTTCTGATCCGACATTTGGTTGCGAAATTTTCGACTAAGACACAAAAATAGAGACACAACATCTCAATCAACCACTATTTGTAGACTTGGCCAGACGCATTGAGCCAATGTACCAACTTGGCGTCCAATATTTGTCGACCTGGCCATACCCTTTGGTCCTACTTGGCGCCGAACTTGGCCTCGGGCGGCGGCGGCGGCTGCGCGTACATGTTGTAGTAGCTGGCGGGCGGCGGTTGGCTGAAGCCTGTGCCAAATGAGCTCTGCCCATAGCTCTGCGATTGGCCGTACGATTGGGACTGGCCGTAGCTGCTCTGCTGGGAACAAATATTTCATATTCAAATCTTACTTAATACACAAAAACCCAATTGCATCATCACTTTGATTAAAAGACATTGCCACATTTCAATGGAGCTTTGCCCCACCTACAAAACTACGTGACCATTTAACATTTAAGCTGTACCTATCATTTTGTTGGGAACTTATTATAGGTTTCATGTTGCATAATCATAATCAGTATCATTTTCTACTACTCTCGCAACTCCTATAGAAGAATAACAAAAACAATGAATTGCTTCGATTTCCTACTATTTTCTGAATTCTTAATTAAGCTGTTTTTTTCGAATCGCAACTTGTACATAACTTTAATTTAAACCAATAATTTTAATAAAAAGGGAGATACTTTTACATTTATTCGTTATCTTGTACAACTTGCGGTTGATGGTGGGGCAGAATCTGGCAATGTCATTTTCCTACAATCCAGACGAATCTAACGACACCTCATATGTTAAAATCCGTCAAGCCGTTTAGGCTGCAGGGCGGGACAAAGAATTAGACATACATACACTCGAAAAACATAACCCTCCTTCTTTTTCTTTTAATAAAATAACATCGTTTTCATTATTTACAATTTAAGAGCCTTCCATGAGCCAACTAGCGCCGCCAATCTTGAAAAAATAATATCTTCCAATATAATCAATTTTATTAAAAAAGCTATTTACAAAATGTTTATTACGATGAATACTATTTTTCAATATACAATACATGGAATAATTGCGACAAGCTAAGTTGTAGTTCACAAATGTGCCAGAAACGGCCGTTTTTCGCAATTATGCGAACTACAACTTACCGAAATTCAATCATGTTATAAATAAGCATTTAAAAAATAGTATTCATCCTAATAAACATAAAATTGATTAAACTGGAAGATATTTTTTCAAGATTGGCGGCGCTAGTTGGCTTATGGAAGGCTCTTAAATGAATGAAAGAATATCGCGTGGGGAAAAAGGTTTATGTTATTACCTGTGTGGTACTGGTAGCCCCGCGTGCGCCCCGCGTGGTCCCGCGCGCCCCGCCGGCGCCCCGGCCGCGGTAGGAGCCCCCGGAGCCCCCGTCGCGGCCCCCGTACCCGGAGCTCTGGCCGTAGCCGTTGGACGAGTCGTCGTCCCAGCGGGAGCCGGCTACGGGAATGAATAAAATAAAAATAATCATCATCAGTCTATTTATATTGCCCCACTACTAGAGAATACAATCCCGAGCATTATTTTCAATCCCGGGATTACGGGGTTTTGATGTGTGATCCCGGGATTCCGGGATTAGTAAAAGTAGGCAATTTTCAATTAGGCTACATTTAAACCGAATTTCTTAAAAAAGTTTTTTAATATTGTTGTTACACAACACAATATTAGAATATGGACAAAAAGACAAGATCAAAAAATATGTTGAAAATGCAATGGCAGAAATATCAAAGCATCCAACTTTTCAAAGTCAAAGTCAAAATGTTTCCATTAGTATCAGTCAATTATTGGGGGTCCTAACCCCTATATAGATAACTCATTGGTGCATGGCTGCCCTGGCTGGGAATCGAACCTGGGACCTCCGTATCGCAAGTCCATTGACCCAACCACTGAGCCACCGAGCTCTTCGTGTGAAAATCTAGGATATGGACCCCTTTTTAGCGTTCCGTGCATTAAAAGGAACCCTTATAGGATTACTTTGTTGTCTGTCTGTCCATCTGTCAAGATATATATCTCAGAAACGCGTGGACGGATCAAGTTGAAATTAATACCAAATACTCAGGTCTGCAACCTCATGCAGATGTGAAAAAATAAAACTTCTACGTCAACGCAATCAAAAGATATGGTCGTATATGTCAAATTTAGGCGCATATTTGTATGAAAACGCAAAAACAACTCAAAACCTATAGGGTACTTCCTGCTGACCTAGAATCATGAAATTTGGCAAGAAGCTAGGTCTTATAGCACAAGTAAAGGAAAAAATACGTAAACTGTAAATTTGAAATTACATCCCCAATCAAAAGATATGACCGTATATGTCGAATTTAGGCGCATATTTGTATGAAAACGCAAAATTTAAATGATAAAAAAAATTATCCATTTATCATTTAGATATTCGTCTCGCATAGCGCATATATGCAAGAAAATATCAAAACACAAGGTATTTCTTCTTCAGGGTGTAACAACAAGGGTATATGAAGCCGAAGGGAGGGTGTTCATTATCGGTAACTGAACAACTTTTGTTCTACTACGTTCCGATCAGGGTTGGTAATTATCAAGATAATTATGTGCGTTGATAATTATCCGATAATTATCTCATGATGTCCGTGAAACAAGTATAGTATCTTCACGCTAATCCCTTACGGGGTAGTCAGAGGAACGACAGAAATGTGATTCCAACTTTTCACCATAACAATATTGTGGATACATGTGTTAGGTGGTGAGCCTTTCGCTGTTTTTATTAGGTTATCTCAGGTGTATGGGTTTCCTCACCCTGTTTTCCTTCGCCGATTGAGATCAGTCGGTAAAATAAATGAACTTAACATTTATTTTACCGAAACCTCATTGCTACATGGCATGACTGGGATAATGTACATCAATGTATGCAGTAAAACACAAATCGTTATTATCTTGATAATTATCAATATATATTTATCTTGATAATTATCGTTGATAATTATCCGTGCCAACCCTGGTTCCGATTTTCGCGAATTTTTTTCGACTTTTCATACACTTCGTACCGGTCAACCGGTCGATTTGTATGAGACATTAATTATTTTTATTTTTTAATATAACAAAAGTGCGCGAAGAAACGTCACCGGCGACGCGGGCGTGGCGCGCTCACCTTGAAAAAGACCGTCGAAATCGGTCAAAACTGTCGGTCTAAATGCCGACTTCAACAATATAAGTGAGTGATATGCGTTTATATACAATAATTTGTAGTAATGGCTCACTATAGTTTTAATTCTAAAAAGAACAAAAGTTGTTCAGTTACCGATACTGAACACCCTCCCATCGGCTTCATATACCCTTCGCGTTAACACCATGTATTTGAACAAGGTAGTACTTACTCCTCTCCGAACCCCCTCCCCCTCCGAAGCGTGATCCTCCGCCACCCCTCCCCCGGCCGCCGTCCCTCCCCCGGCCGCGCCCCCCGCGGTCAGACCGACCAGAGCTCTCGTCGCGATCGCGATAACGCGCGCGACCTTCACAGAAAATATGAATATATTTATTACTATCATTGATATCCTATAAACAACTAGATACACAGTCTGCCTTCTAAAAATGTCCGAGCGCAAAGAAGGTCCCTGAAGACGAATGGACCCTGATTTGCTTTCATCATCAGTCTATTTATATTGCCCCACTGCTCGGGTACAGACCTTCCCTTACATCGAGGGAGCTGGGGCCATTATCCACCACGCGGGCCCAGCGCGGGTTGGCGGATTTCACATGCCTTAGATTTTTATATTCCTTCTACGGCATGCAGGTTTCATCACGATGTTTTCCTTCACCGTTTTGAGGGCACTCGGTAAACGTACGTAAGTTATTCCGTCGAAAAAACCGACGATAACTCATTGGTACATGTCTGCCCTGGCTGGGAAACGAACCTGGGACCTCTGTATTGCAAGTCCATTGACCCAACCATTGAGCCACCGAGCTCTCATTTGCTTTATTGGACATTATTTGGACGTTTCTTAAATTGTTTTAGTAAGACCTTTGTGTATCTAGTTGTTTATAGGAGATCAATGATTACTATTTAAATATTTTATTAATGGACTCGACAGTTCGTCATTTGCCAATGTCATGTTACAGAATATTCAAGATATCATAGTCTTCTCTCTTCATCCAGAGTGGCCGTAGCGTCATCACTCTGGACGAAGCAGCTCGACAGTCACGTTCACTCCCGAGCTTGTAGCGGGACTCTTGATAAAAGCTCGCAACTTCAGATCTTGCACAAATCATCCAAAAAATTCATTATCATCATCATCAGCCCGTATCGGTCCACTACTGGACGTAGGCCTCTCCCAAAGCGCGCCACTCAACCCTACTCTCGGCCCTCTGCATCCAGTCCCTGCCAGCCATCTTGCGAAGGTCATCCCTCCATCTGGTCGGGGGGCGTCCCACACTACGTTTACCCGTTCGTGGCCTCCATTCGAGAACTCGTCTACCCCATCGGTTATCGGTTCTACGTCAGTGACCAGCCCACTGCCACTTCAGTTTACTGATTCTATGAGCAATGTCAACCACTTTTGTCTTCTGGCGGATATACTCGTTTCTTATTCTATCTAACAGAGAAATGCCAAGCATAGCTCTTTCCATAGCTCGCTGAGCGACTTTGAACTTGTGGGCCAGTCTCACCGTCAAATTCAATTAGTCCAATAAATTCACCATATTGTAACTTCCTATAAACGAATGAATGGATTCAAGGACACCGTATAGATAGACAATGCAGAACAAATGTATAACTTAACATTCTACAACAAAAGCAGCTGCCACCCTTGTTTGATACGCTGCTGGGTGTTGTGAGCTAGTAGGGCTGGTTGGTGTGGGCGTTCAGCGGTAACTCATATAATAAACCAATAAAATAATGTAAATTAATAAAATCGATGTAATATTTTATTATTATTTATTTTATTAATGGACTCGACAGTTCGTCATTTGCCAATGTCATGTTACAGAAAATTCAATGTATAATAGTGTTCTATCTTCCTCCAGGGGAGTCGCCGTAGCGTCATCACCCTGGGTAGCCGCGTCTTCATGTCTTCATCCACAGGAGACGCCGTAGCGTCAATCACTGTGGACGAAGCAGCTCGACAGTCACGTTCACTCCCGAGCTCGTAGTGGGAATCTTGACCATGGCGCCAAACTTCAGATCCTGCTTGAATTCTCCAATAACTTCACCATACTGTCATTCGCGAACATTTTCTGATTAATTTAACGTGATATTAAACACAAAACACTCACTGTAGACATTAAACTGAAAATTATTAAATAATTTCGCAACCGTCGTTTCCCGCCATTTTCAAGAGAACCTAAAATAATGTAAATTAATAAAATCGATGTAATAATAAAAGAAAAACAAAAGAAGAATGACAGTAGTATAAAAAGTAAACATTGGAAACAAAAAGATAGATACAAAAGAGATTTTATGTTGCAAACAACCCTGAACGAACCAGCTCAGCATTCCACGTTCACTCCCGAGTCTAACTGAACACTGCATATACTTCTAATTACCATATTTCCCCTTGAATCCCATTCCGCACTGCGCCAGCTCGAATAACTTCGGGTTGACCACTTGATTGGCCTCAGACAGAACCGCCATCAGATCTTTGGCCTGAAAACAGAACATAATTTTTTTTTTTTTACATATTCGGAAGACTAACAGTTATTTATACAAACATGTGCCTCTGTTTTACAAACAAAACCATTTACAAGTATTCACCTATAACACGATAATGCGTTTTTCTACATCGAGATACAAGATTTGAGATAGCAAACAATCATCATCATCATCAGTCTATTTATATTGCCCCACTGCTCGGGCACAGACCTTCCCTTACATCGAGGGAGCTCGGGCCATAATCCACCACGCGGGCCCAGTGCGGGTTGGCGGATTTCACATGCTGTAGATTTTTTTTCTTCTTCTACGACATGCAGGTTTCATCACGATGTTTTCCTTCACCGTTTTGAGAGCACTCGGTAAATGTACGTAAGTTTTTCCGTCGAAAAAACCGAGGATAACTCATTGGTACATGACTGCCCCAGCTGGGAATCGAACCTGGGACCTCCATATTGCAAGTCCATTGACCCAACCACTGAGCCACCGAGCTGCCCAAACAATATAAATATAATAATACAAAATACAATGTCTCCTGTGCCCAAACACGCGAGTGAGAACGAACCAGGTGAGTGAGGTGTGAGTTAAAGAATATCATGAATCGTTATGTTGCCAAAGAAGTTGATGTTAATTATTGATCTGAACCAGACAGAACTAGAGTTAAAGAAGTCGCATTTAGAAGAGTAGTTATCATTGAAATTGTTGCAAACTCGCCAAATGAATGTGTTTCGCCTATAGTTGGAAATTATAAGAGGGTACGCTCTTTATTTCGCGACAACGCAACAAAAGATAGTAATGTCGATTACAAAAAAGATTATAACAAATGGAATTCAAGAAATATTGGAGTACGAACAACAGCATCTTCTGTTGGATATCAGAACCTTTTTTGTATCAGAAAATAGACAAAAACCTAAATGACAATGCCAGATTCTGCCCCACCATCATCCGCAAGTTGTACAAGATAACGAATAAATGTAAAAATATATCCGTATTTTATTAAAATTATTGGTTTAAAAGAAAGTTTTGTACAAGTTGCGATTCGAAAAAACAGCTTAATTAAGAATTCAGAAAATAGTAAGAAATCGAAGCGATTTATTCATTGTTTTTGTTATTCTTCTGTAGAAAATGATACTGACTATGATTATGCAATATGAAACCTGTAATAAGTCCCCAACAAAATGATAGGTACAGCTTAAATGGTCACGTATTTTTGTAGGTGGGGCAAAGCTCCATTGAAATGTGGCAATGTCATTTATTTAATGTAACAGCTACAACATTCAAACACGAGGTAACTAAGTGGCTAACAGGTTTAAAATACGAAGACACCGAAAATATAATATACACCATATATGACTAGAGCACACACTCTCTCTCACACCCACCCTAACACACACCATGCATGCGAGTTATTTAAAAATACGACGCGCACGGCCGGGGCAGCAGCGGAGTTCGCAGCCGCCAGGAAGCGCGGTAATTATGCCACTCTCCAGCAAAATTATCTGTTTGTTCCGTTCGCGCTGGAGACGACGGGTTGCGGGGGGGGGGGGGTTATATAATTTGTCGCAGACATTGGCCGTCGCCTTAGAGATAAAGGTTGTGACTCTCGCTCCGGGTCCTACCTGGTGCAAAGGTTAGCCATAGCTATACAGCGCGGTAACGCCGCAAGCGTTATGGGCACCTTTGCACCGGGTATGACAAGGGGCGGGTTATTTGACTGACGAAGGTTTACCGGATATTTTAGTTTTAAGTTTGACATTGTATTAAATAGCTAATAAATTTGAAAATTGTATAACTTTTATAAGTACACAATAATTATTTAATTTAAAAGTAAAACCCTTGGAAGACACTGACTCTTACAGCACAGGGTAGTGAGAGTCAGGGTTCATATTGAATATATTCTCTGAAATTCTATGAAATATACAATTTTTCAATTAGCATATCAATGGCAACACTTGCAGTACGATTTCAACTCTTACTACGCAGATAATACGAACGGTCCAAAGTGTGTACAATACTATTAATAATAAACTCACCTTAGGCGAATTATTCGGCGTAAACAGCGTATAAGCGGTGCCGGTGTTCTGAGACCTGCCCGTGCGCCCGATACGGTGCACATAGTCCTCAGAGTTATTCGGATAGTCATAGTTAATCACAAACTTGACGTCCTCCACATCTGCGCGGAAATCATAGTCTTAAACGCCGAAACTAGGCCGTTGCAGCATCAGAAGATAATTGATGAATCAACAATAAGCAACAGAAATAACTACAATACTGTATTTACACCGATAAGTGGTTTGAGGGAAGAATTGTTTCATTGAACTTGCTTAGCTACAGGGCCAATGATGGCGCCTTGTGGTACTCCAAGTAAGAAATAAGCGCTTCTTACCCGTGGTACTACCGGTGGTCCTACTGGTAGTACCACGGGAAATATTTTTTGCCCGTAGTACTACTAAACAATCTAGTAGTACCACGGGAGATTTATTTTACCTCTGGCACTACTTACTTATAAGTCGAAACAATATTAAGCGTTAGTCCCGATCGGGCCACCGCACCGGAAACAAACCACTATTCTTATTTCAAGTAACTATTGTATTTTTTCAAATAACTTAAAATAAAACTTCTAATTAAATTGTTTAGAAGAAAGTTAAAACGCCACCGACGAATAATGTTATTGAATCATGGCATTCTAAAATAAACAAAATTTTGAAAAAAAGTCCGGTGACACTTATGAGACTACTAGAAACCTTAGAAGACCAGTCAACGACAAAAGTTTTATCCAAATTATCAAGTAAAAGAAGACTGCAATATATTAAAATTGACGACGGTATCAGACGGATACAAATGCAACTTATAAATAACGTTGTTTCGTTGGAGCTAGCATTAGAAAAATTGCGTAGTTTTTAATTTTCCAAAATTAGATATGATTTCTTTTATTTCTTTGTGATTTTTGGGGATTTTGTTACTTACCAATAGTAACTTGAAATGAAATAAACATTGTTCGCTTAATATTGATAGTGTTTCGACTTATAAGTAAGTAGTGCCAGAGGTAAAATAAATCTCCCGTGGTACTACTAGATTGTTTAGTAGTACTACGGGCAAAAAATATTTCCCGTGGTACTACCAGTAGGACCACCGGTAGTACCACGGGTAAGAAGCGAAAATACGTTATTTATTCAATTTCTATGAAACAAACGGCATAAATTATAGCTATTATTGAATTAATTACAATGTATGTTATTCGACAAATTTTGATTCGATTACTTCAACATTTTATCAGCATTTCTATGTGATCTAGACAATCCAATGCTTTAGACTAGTTCAAGCTAATTTTATTCAAACAATAATGTAATAATAATTTGTATTTTTCTCATCTTAGTTAATCATTAATTATATATTTACTGTAATTTTGATGTTTTAAATAAGGTTGACTGACTTTGAAAAACTGTTCTATATTGTTTGGAAGTAGCGTCTACTTCCTAAATATATAATATTAAGAAAAAAATGAAGAGATTACGCCACAATAATTTCAAGTTTAAATTTTGACGCTAAACGCTCCCGGGTGTCACGGCGTCCCGTGTGACGTCACTTAATACAAACAAATTTTCCCTCAAACAGAAATCTGTCAAATATTTACCTTCAAATCATCACTCTGCCCGGCGTCCAAGCTGGAAATAACTGTATTATGCCCGTCAGTGGTTCCGGAGTGTTGTAGGCCAAGAGTACAACGGTGTGCTGAATACACGTCCCCATACGTTCGTGTGGACTTTGTGGATTTACTAGACTAGTCAGGTGGCGTAGGGCAGGCCCTTAAATCTCTCATGACAGGTAACCAAGCATGTATTGCTCTTTGTTTGATGGCCTTACTTCCTACTATAGTATCCTTTTACTTGTATCCGTCTCTGAACTTCCTAATACATTCCTGGTTTTTATTCAATTTAAATGCCAAGGAATGGAATGTTAAATGCTCAAAGCATTTATAAGAACAACCCCCTAAAATTTAAGGCCAAATGTTTAAAAGTATCTAATCTATCAACTGTAAGACCATCTTTATCAATCCCATTTTTGTCTACACTCCCCAAAAACATTCTTAGAGGCAGCATGCTCATTTAAACAGTGTGCGCTGACAGTTTTGTTGTCATTCTCATTACTGATTCCAGGATTAGAATTGTAATGGTTATTATATCGTGAACTCAGCAACACACCGGTGGGCTAGCCCTTATCTCTGCACGCATGCGCCTCTGAAATGAAAACAATTGAGAATAATGCCAAGTCAGTCATGGAAATTTATATCTTAAAGCCATGATACTTAGAAACTTAAGACAGACTTTTGCACCCGTATTCTAAGTTGTTCCCTCCACTCGTCCTCGACTCGACTCAACCTCACACGAGGAAATTGGTATTGTTAGTTAACGAAAGTCTCCTTGACTTGAGCGATTTCCTCCGTCGAGTTGAGGAATGAACTGTCAATTTCAAGGTAGCTCGGGACCAACCTTAAGGCTTCAAAACCTCAAAGCTTGTAAATAACACTCTTAAGTGTTTTGTGTTTGGTATTTTTACTGAAATGTCTACAGCTTGGATGAAGCCCCATTTCTAACAGAGAGAATAGTTTATGTCCTCTAACGTTGAAGTCATTCCTCCACTCGACAGCTCCAGATAAGCTTGAGTGTATGTCTAAAAATACGGTTATCAAGGATGAGTTGAGGATTTCCTTAAGATCTCCTTAGTTGAGGTAGAAATGACTAAGAATACGGGTGTTATCAATGGTTGGCTATATAGTTTGTGACAAAATAGGTATTCTTACTATCTTTAAGCACAGTTCCATGTGCCATAATCAATTGCAAACCGAAGCCCAAATCAAGCGTCTCATTTTGTAAACAAAAGCTTCCCTACCCCACTAACATTCTAGCTGTTATAGTTAGATCGAATCACTTTATTTTCACAATGATGAACAGGGTCAATCAATCAGTTCCTTCAGTGTTACATCACATAGGTAATTAGGAGATCATATTTGTTTACAAGGCTTTGGTTTACAAATTGGAGTAAGAATATCGTTTTTATTACAAACTACAAACATGTAAAGCAGACTTTTGGTTCAATGTTCATTTGTCTACTTTAAGACGGTCTATCAAAAGATTCGGCGATCATGGTTCTAGAATAGTTCTTAAATAGTATTGTAGATCCATTGCGGTGTCTATATGATTGGTGGCCTATGTTCCAATATTCACTTATTATAATATCGTCATCTGGAGATGGTCGGATTCTTGGTGATCTTTCTCTGTAAACAGTTCTCCAGAATCAAACTACATTTCTAAGAGTTTATTTGGTTGACACAAGTAATTACAGCGATCTAATAACCAATTGTACAATTGGTTATTAGATCGCTGTTACTATACCGTTACCGAATATTTAAATTCCTCTCACTGACATTTTACTACATGACATTTACATTAATTATTTTTATTTCTTCTGACATTTTTATTGCTTATGTAACTGAAAACTTTGCACGCTTGTATACAAGTAGAATACTGTACTGGACAATGCAATTTACCATCCTGAGATTTCATGTATTCTGGCAAATAAATCATTTGATTTGATTAAAGATTTTATAAGACAGAATTAGGAGTTGTTAAAATAAGGTAACGAAATAGAAGATTTTTAATTTTTTGAATATTTGAGAAATGCCAATTTTTGAAGGAAAACATCGTAAACCCAATAAGTTTAAAATTTCTAAAATTGATTGTAATGTCATCTCTTTAGATACGGAAATATCTCCAAATAATACACATATAATTATCTTACGCAGTAAGAGGTTTATAAATTAACATTATAATTGAAAATTGTGAATACTGGAACCTATTTTCATCTAGGTTGCTTCAGGAACAACCTAGGCCCGTATTAATAAATCATTCTCAGCTCAAAAGTCAATCTTGAGAACGGCCTCAAGATGGTGTTCCTATTAATAAACGTAACTCAGGTGCGCGTTTAGGAATCGGGTATCACGTGAGTAACGCCATATTAATAAAAACAAAACTCAGTTCTCAAGAGAACTGTCAAACTCTCGCTTGAGAACGTATTTGCTGATTGCAGGCGAACGGCGACGTTTACTTGAGTTCTTCCACTTAAGAAAGACATCACGTGATACGCCCTCAAGATTGGTTTATTAATAAATGGCATACTTGCATTGATCTCCTATAAACAACTAGATACACAGTCTGCCTTCTAAACATGTCCGAGCGCAAAGAAGGACCAAACGGATGAATGGACCGGACCCTCATTTGATTTATTGGACGTTATTTGGACGTTAACAACGGACTTTTAAATGTTTTAGTAAGACCTTTGTGTATCTAGTTGTTTATAGGAGATCAATGCATACTTGAGATGGTGATCACTTCTTGAGGGCTTGAGCTCAGACTATTAATACGGGCCCTAATCTCATAAATCGACTTGGCAATGGCATCAGATACCTCCCATACGCTCCTGACATCTCTTAGACCTTAATAACACCCCGGCCGAACAGTGCGAGATGATCCGATCGTTCAACGATAAAAGACCTCGCGACTGTTTCAATCATCTTCTGTTTGATGCCTTCGTATTTACTAGGTTCTTTTATATCGGCGGGAGTGAGATCACCACCATTTTTGTTAACGTCGTCTTTTAAACGTTTTATTAGGTTTAGTATGTTAGGTGGCACAAACATAAGATAGTCAACTTCTGGGCAATTTACAGTATCATTATTACCTACGCAATTAGGTTCCATTTGTTCAATTATGCCACAATGATTAGCTTTGTACAATAACCCATTAAACTTACTCTTTCATTATCAGAATCAAGGGTCTCGTAGGCCAGTTGCGAACGTTGAAAACGATCGTACAGTCGAAGACAGAGATAAGTATACAGGGGGCATAAATAAGGTTGAGATTTTCTCAAAAACTACTGGACCGAATTTATTAATTCTTTTACAGTTAC
The DNA here is from genome assembly GCA_963506565.1 of Tachystola acroxantha. Classification (NCBI taxonomy): domain Eukaryota; kingdom Metazoa; phylum Arthropoda; class Insecta; order Lepidoptera; family Oecophoridae; genus Tachystola; species Tachystola acroxantha. Next base: position 12,387,938 of record OY735882.1, on the reverse strand, counting down.
ATAGTCTATACTTTTATCTATCAAACAGTGAAAGAATTTTTGCATTAGGTCAAGTAGTTTTTGAGAAAATCTCAACCTTAAAAACTCTCCTGTACACCTTTCTCTGTGTTCCACCGTACAAGTTAAGCAACGTTGGGCGAGGTCAGTACCGCTAGTGACACTTTCATCTGAGCCCCTTCGTGCCTCGGGGCGCAAAGCAGTTGGTCCTGGTTGTTGTCGCTTGACAGCAGTCGTTAGACCACGTCAAAGGTTTACGGGAATAACTTTGGTTTGGTCACTAAACCACACGAGGATTTTTTTTAATCAGAATTTATCTCGTTCTGGTAATCTCTCATTTAGTTTAATTCCCAAGTAACTCCAAGCTCGCCGAAATATCCGGTGCTTCACTGTTTAACTATCCCAAAACACACAATAGTTTACCTAAATTAGTTTTAATTTTCTAGCGTGATGTTTGAAGTCTTAAGAATTCACTCTTTTATGTTACAATGAGTACAAAATTTGAATATATTATTATAGTCAAATCATATACAAATAGCTGTATATAATATAGTCCATTTTATGTTGTACAGCGTCGTCGAGATATATTGCCCTAAAGATTGCTAATTTTGAAACCTAAATCTGACAGGTCTAAAAATGCTGCCTCTAATTCCTACGCGAAAGTCGCAATAACGATAACTTCACTTTTAAAGGGGGCTTTAGTTCAGTTGCGAGTACGCGTCAAAACGATAGCACAAGTTAAGCAACGTTGGGCCAGTACCTGGATGTCAGACCCCTAAGTCACATTATCATGACATTCCTGGCCTTGGAAAGCACGTTAAGCTGTTAGGGTGGTCTTACAGTGATGCTTATCGCTAGTGCGGTTGGTAAGCGCCGCCTACTAACTATTACGGGCCGCGTCGTAAACTACGTAACGATCCAAGAGACGCAAAGCTAGTGGCCCACGCTTACCAACCGCTGGCGAAAGCGTCACTGTAAAACCACCAGTCCCGGATTGCTGCCGGCAGCAACTGTCAGACTGTAAGGAGTAATTAAAGTACTCTGAAAATAGGTTTGGTCAGTAAACTACCCGGAGGGGCTTTTGAAAATGGCGGGAAACGACGGTTGCGAAATTATTTGATAATTTTCCTTTTAACGTCTACAGGGACTATTTTGTGCTTAATATCACGTTAAATTAATCAGAAAATGTTCGCGAATGACAGTACGGTGAAGTTATTGAATTATTTATGCAAGATCTGAAGTTTCAAGCTTTTATCAAGAGTTCCCGCTACAAGCTCGGGAGTGAACGTGACTGTCGAGCTGCTTCGTCCAGAGTGATGACGCTACGGCGTCTCCTCTGTATGAAGACATGAAGACGCGGCTACCCAGGGTGAAGACGCTACTGCGACTCCCCTGGAGGAAGATAGAAGACTATTGAATATATTGAATTTTCTATAACATGACATTGGCAAATGACGAACTGTGGAGTCCATTAATAAAATAAATAAAAAACTACCCGGAAAGAAGACTCCTTTTAGAACTGTCAAAGTTAGGTTAAAATTAGAAAACGCAGAGGGCCGCGACTTCAATCATTTTCGACATTGGTTGACATTGGACGACATACATTGCTGCGTTTCGTTGTAGTTTGTTGAAACTTGCAAAAATATTGGCAGTAATGTATAGCGTCCGTGTGTCAAATTGAATACGATTACGACGAAAGCGGTCACCCCCCAGTAGTCAATTTCTCAAGTTCCGTCAATGTCAGATTTTTGGCGAAAAATAGACCACAAATTCGTTCGCGCATGCTTTGACAGGACTTCAGCGCCTAAAAAGGGCCACCAGGCCGTCGTTGGTCGTCAATTTTCTTGTACATTTCACTTGTCACGTTTTTTGTAGTAAAATCTCACCTAGTCCTCGCGCGGCGACGTCTGTGGCGACCAGAATACCTCCAGTTGATTGTCGGAACTGATTGAGCACGTAGTCGCGGTCCTGTTGGTTCTTGTCGCCGTGGATCGAGAGCGCGCGCCAACCAGAGTGGTTGATGGACTTGGTTATTTCATCGACCTTTCGATACAAAGTTATTTATTTATTTCGCAACATAGGCAGTTGAAAACATTTCAAAACGGAAGATATGAAAATAGGTATTTTCTACAATAACATGAGCCCAGACTCAAAGTGTCAAAAGAAACAAATAGACGGCACTTATTCCGAAGCCCAAACCAAGTGGCTTATTTTGTAAACAAAAACTACCCTACCGTACTAACATTTCAAGCTTTTCTGTGATTATTGTATAGTTATTTTCACATTAGATCGGATTACTTTATTTTCAAAATGATGAACAGGTTCAATCAATCAGTTCCTTCAGTGTTACATCACAACAATTAATTAGGCGATCATATTTGTTTACAAAATAAGACACTTGATTTGGGCTGCGGTATACATAGAATACTTACACCTATACCGAAGCCCAAATCAAGTGTCTTATTTTGTAAACAAAAACTACTAAGCTTTTCTGTGATTATTTTATACTTATTTTCACATTATTAGATCGGATTACTTTATTTTCAAAATGATGAACAGGTTCAATCAATCACAGGAACTGATGTTACATCACAACAGGTAATTAGACGATCATATTTGTTTACAAAATAAGACGCTTGATTTGGGCTGCGATATACATATAAATTCCTTCGTAAGATATAATTTCGCAAATTGAACATTGACCTTCTATAAACAAATAGATACACAAAGGTCTTACTAAAACTATTTAAAAAACGTCCAAATAAGGGTCCATTGTTAACCTCCAAATAATGTCCAATAAAACAACTGAGGGTCCGTTTGGACCTTCTTTGCGCTCGGACATTTTTAGAAGGCAGACTGTGTATCTAGTTGTTTATAGAATAGTTTGGAGGGGCGAGCCATGTTATCGTCGATCTCTACATAGTAATAAGCACAGGCATCTTATACTTGTTTTAATAACTCACTTTGCGCTTAGTCTCAGCAAACACAATGGTCTTGGTCTCCTCCTCCGAGGATATCTCCTGCAGCAACGTCAGGAGCTTATCTCCCTTCTCCCACTCCTCGCAGATGTCCACGATCTGCAGGATATTGTGGTTGGCCGACAGGGAGAGAGAGCCGATGTTGATCTGAATGTAGTCGTGGAGAAACTCCTCGGCCAAGTTCTGGACTTCCTTGGGCCAGGTTGCTGACCACATGAGAACCTAGAGAGGACAAAGGCTTTATGTAGCAATAAAATAGAAAGCTTGATTGATCTTAGTCAGTTGGTGCAATTGGTCCAAAGTATATTATGATTGAGAGAGCTCAGTGGCGCAGTGGTTGGGTTAATAGACTTGCGATACGGAGGTCCCAGGTTCGATAATCAATGCGGAATAGGTACAGACAGACTAGGCAATCATAAACATAAAATTTTATATAAGTAATAATCTGGAATATTTATGTCTATATAAATGTGTATATTTTTGTATCTATACAACTCTGTTGGTTAAATAAATGATTTTGTATTTGTATAACTAATGGAATACAATAAGTACGGACGACAGCAGATCAATGGTAACACCTGCAGTACGATTTCAACTCTTACGACGCTGATAATAAGAACGTTCCAAAGTCCAAACTGATACACTTTGATGTATACTACTGAGGGCAAATAATTCTGCCAAGCGAATGCAACCACTAAAGACGTATCTTCAACTCACCTGTCTGTCAGGCCGTATCTGTTCAATAATCTTCCTGATCTGCGGCTCGAAGCCCATGTCCAACATCCGATCGGCTTCGTCTAGCACTAAGTATGTGCAACGCTTCAGATTGGTTGTACCTGTAACAATGACGTTATGATGATTTATCTTCTGTCAGAGTGACTGACAGACAATCAACTATTTTGCTTTGACATATTTTAGTTTGTTATAGGGAATTATTGATGATAGAAATGAAAATACTGAAGGTTTATACTCTCAATAGGCTAGTTGACTTTTTTTATTTCGATCTTAAATAGTGAATAATCGTTCTATTACACCGTACAAAAAATCCCAGAATTTTTTGAGACCTTTAAAACACCAAAAACTTAATGTTAAAACATCGATGTTTTTGCTCTTAACATAGATTATCATCTTATACCTGGTTAAATCTAGCTATAAGAGAGCCTTCAAATGTATTCATATCCATTTAAATGGTAAATATTTCATTTACATGCCATTAAAATTTAAATTATTAATAATAATTCAATGTACCAAAACCCACATAAGATCGATATATCCAAATAATCGAACATCCCTAAAAAATCGGAGTGACGTCACGGATCTCGGCAAAATGGCCGACTAGTGTTTCAGACATAATTTTCTTTATAATTTCAGAATAAGAGTAAATATTTTAATTTCAATTTCATTTTTTACAGTCGTGATATATTTGAGATCCTAATGTGAAATACTATATGAAATAAATATTGTTTTATTGAATTTCAATATGAGTCCACTAGCTATTTATTATTGTTAATATCCATTTCACAGCTCTTATACCTTTTAGGTTAGGAAGAATTCAACATTCATTGTCTTGCCCCAGAATCAAGATTGGACGAATGATGAATGTCCTGGCATCGCGAGCGCTGAACAGCTGCTCCGGCTCGCTCAAGGCTTCACAGCTCTTATACCTTTTAGGTTAGGAAGAATTCAAACATTCATTGTCTTGCCCCAGAATCAAGATTGGACGAATGATGAATGTCCTGGCATCGCGAGCGCTGAACAGCTGCTCCGGCTCGCTCAAGGCAGAGGGACAAGTACGCGGAGCTGACAGCCAACCTCCGCTAGCGGAGAGCCACTTCAAGAAGATCTATAATACCAACCTTTCTCTAAGAAGTCGATCAGTCTTCCAGGTGTAGCGATGACGATCTCGACGCCTCGCTCCAGACACCTGCCCTGCGGCCCTTTGGGCGCGCCGCCAAAGATGCAGGTGTTCCGTACGGCCACGTTCTGCCCGAAATCCTGGGCCACCTGTAAATTTGGACCGTTTTCGGAGATTATGACCAATTTATGAGGTCCATTTCTATGCAAAGTTTATTAGGAATTGTTCGAATGAAACGTTAGTTGTAAAGTCTTTGAAACCAGATGTTTTATTGTGAAGTTCTATGGTTGATGTCTGAATAATGTTCAAAAATAAGCCTAAAATCGTCTTTAATAAAATCATTCCAGTACTATCGGAATAGTGATGAATAAGGTTGAAATTCAATGATAAAATGTGCTGATATTCAAGTAACGACAGTAGAACTTGTCATTTAAAAGCGCCTGACATGAGCCAACTAGCGCCGCCAATCTTAAAAAAAATATATCTTCGAATATGCACAATATCAACATGATTCAATTTCGGTAAGTGGTAGTTCTCATAAGGGCGAAAAACGGCCGTTTTTGGCATTTTTGAGAACTACAACTTAGCTTGTCGCAATTATAATATGTATTGTATACATTGATCTCCTATAAACAACTAGATACACAGTCTGCCTTCTAAAAATGTCCGAGCGCAAAGAAGGTCCAAACGGATGAATTACCCTTATTTGAACGTTTTTTGATTTGTTTTAGTTGTTTGTATGTGATCAATGATTGTATATTGAAAAATAGTAGATTTGCTACATAGCTTTTCTAATAAAATTTATTATATTGGAAGATTTTATGTTTTAAATTGGCGGCGTTAGTTGGCTCATTTAGGACCCTTGCGAATTTAGCATAATAGTGCATCTAATGTCAGACCCAATTTATGTATAACACCTCTAATATGTATGCTACGCGAAATAGAACAATATGTCCAGTAAAATAAGGTACCATTCAGCTTATGGAATCCTTTTGTAACAAAGCTTCCCCTTGAACACAAGTGCCACCAACTTTTTTGTGTCGGTGGCGAAATATGGTACTAATAATTTTAGTATGTGTAATTTCAACCGATATTGAGAATTGTTTACCGACAGCGCCACCCCTAACGACAAAAAAACTTGGTGGCACTGTACAACGTTTCGTGCATTGAGTGATTATGCAATCTGTGCTACACCGTGATGATTGAAGAGTATTTTCTGAACGAAACTCAAAAACAACGAAAGCATAGAGAAGATAAGCTGTAAAATAGACGAATAAATAAATGAAAATAACCATGAAGAAATTTGGCTGCACCCTATGGAGTGTAAACGTAGAAGTATATTTTGTCATGGGGGCAGCTTGAAGATGGCTTGCTGTCAGTTACACAATATGGGCGCTAGCAACCTTTTGTTGTCACTTTCACTCTCATGTCAGAAAGAGACATCTAAAAAAATTGTAATATTCAGCTGGAGTTGCAATGCAAATTGAAATGTGCATTACTCCATAGGGGCCTAGCCATTCCTTCCTTCATGAAAATAAGAGTCCATAGTTCTAAAAGATACAAATAATATACAAAATAAGTGCTAAAAACAACTAAAAACGTTAAGGTTACGTTCAGAAACCTGAAACTAGCGAGATAAAAATTTTGAATTTGGAAAAATGTCGTTGGTAAACTTTTTTTTCTTAATAAACGGTCCTAAAAATGTTTGGCTAGTAGCGATAATAAATACTAAACGGTGGCTTAATTTGAGTTGATAAACCACCGATTTTGCATAGCGAAATCCATCGAAAATCCTAGAACTGTGGCTTAAATTAAACCAATGCTTTTGAAATCGCGTTTATCGCTACAAGTCTTTCGTCTAGGTTTTCGAACATAGCCTGCCTGTAAAGCTACATTCTACGTATTAGTAGTTGAATGTCAAGTTACAATGCGTGGCATATCCGATGAGTTTGGATCTCCGAACTGCGTCTCCGCAGCCACTCCGTTCATGGCACACAACGTCTGGTGTGCCGTAATGGAAAACAAATGACTCTTTACATTTCTCTCTTTAAAAAAGGACATTACAGGTCAAAAAATATAATCATCGGGTACTCTGAAGCGGCAATCTTCTTCTGCATAGGTTATTTTCTCAAGATTCTTCTAGCATATTTATAACACCTCTGTACTCGAGCATAATTTACAAGGCAATGTGCATTTACAAATGTTGGATTGAAATGCCAAGTTAACGGTAAGTTAGATATCAGGCAGGTTTCCTATACCAATCTTTATATTCAGTATTTAAAGGTTATTCTTGTACAATTTTCATACAACTTTCTTTAGAGCATATCTTTGTATAACGTTTGTATTGTAAAGTTTACAATTTTATTATTATCCATTATTTTTACACAAATGTAATTTAAAAATTACCTATTTTAATATTAACAGACCTCTGGCTACAGAGATATATGCATTGATTTTGATTAGATATGGCTAAATCGCGTTGAGGTCGATCCGAATGAAAAGAATAGCATGAAAGTTGTATGAAAATTAGGCTTTAGGGATTAATTTTAATTGCATTCAAGAGTTAAACTATAAAATAAAAATTACCTGCTGAATTTGCTGCGCAAGTTCTCTAGTTGGAGCCAAAACAAGAACAATCGGTCCGTCATCCCTTAACAGCCTCGGCTGATTGATAATATGGACGATCGCAGGAAGAATATAGGCCAGGGTCTTTCCCGACCCCGTCTGAGCAATCCCCACCATATCTCGCCCCGACAGCGCTATGGGCCAGCCTTGCGCTTGAATCGGAGTGGGATTCGGAAAGCCCTGCTTTAAAATCTCTCTCATAGCATAATCTGGGAAGCCACCCTCCTCAAAATAAATGCTCGGGGCTGGAATGTCCCTCCCTTTGACAGTGATCTGGTGGAGGCTCCGGTAAGCCTCAATATCTGGGAGGCTCCGATGCTGTACGTTCGGGTGGGGGACATAGAAGTTTTTCTGGAAAGGCGTGAGTGTGACTGTGTCCCAGCGGATTTTGCGAAGGTTAAGTCCTGGCTGGTCGTTCTTTCCGAAGCCGCCGCGGAAGTCGTCGCGTCCGCCGCCGCGGCTGCCGAAGCCCCGCCCGCCGTCTCTGTCGCCACCGCGGCCGCCGCCGAAGCGACTGCCGCGATCCATTGACCTGTCGTCAGATCTGCCCCCGCGAGACCCGCCTCTGCTGCCCCCACGGCTCCCACCGCGGCTGCCTCCGCGTCCACGACTACCGCGCCTATCATCGTACCTAAATGACAATTTACACTTTCAAAATCACGAACAAAGCGAAGCGAAATCTGACAATTTTCTAATCTAAAAACTTACATTTTGTAGCCGACGAAAGGGAAGATTCACTACACTTATTCGATGGGATATAGATTTAAGGTGATATTGTATCTAGTTTAAAGCTTTATTTACCAATAAATATTACTTAATTACCGACAAAACCACAGAAAAATGACGTAGCCCGCAACTCAACAAAAGCTAACCGCCATATTGAATTTTTTTTTGACCCGACTCAATTAAATTAAATTAAATTAAAAATTAAAAAAATAAATAAAATTAAATATACATTTTTACGAACACATAAATTAAGAATAATACACATGAAGTTATTATTCCACAAGAATCATAAACAATTTATGTTCCGCATCCGGTTTAAGTTACTATGGCGCGAAATTTAAAAAAGTTTGCATTGACGACACGATACTACGGCAAATCTTTTATATTATGAATTGTCGTTGCTTCGCTGAATTATAATATATAAGCATTGAGTAAGTATTATTATAATAAATTTATTATTATATACTTACCACCACAAGTTAGTAAGTGGACAAATATTCAATACTTAGTTTAAGTAATTTCAATTTTCAAGTACTTAGATCATATCATATATATCTACGGTGGTATGGACTTAACTTACCTTTGAAAGTTTCACCTTTCCTCTACCTGCAACTTTCATACGGAACTACAGTTACTAGGCAATAATAAAATCGATATGCAGTTCCGTGACCCATTTATTGATTAAACACGTGCATTTCTTCAAAGAGACCTCCAAATTAGTTTCCCGTAACAAATGGACGCCTCTATACCTGTATTCGAAAAAACCCTCCCTCGTTTGAGCGTTCCAGATTGGACGAGGAATATACAAAGACTTCAGAATGAGGCTAGATTGCGTAGATTTGATTCCTACGAACTACGTCAGAGAGCGAACCAGTTGAGGAACGAAACTTCGGTTACGACGAGATGGGATAATTACGTTAATAATGAGCTGTTGAGAGATCGGTAAGTTTTATTGACTCTAGGATGTTGCAGTTGAGGGCTCACCTGTCAAATAAATTGTTTTTGTAATCTTTAGTAGGTGTCGTAGGTACGGACAACAGCAGATCAATGGTAACACTTGCAGTACGATTTCAACTCTTACGACGCAGATAATAAGAACGACCCAAAGTCCAAAGTGTTACACTTGATCTGCTGATAGCTAATAGCTTAGAGATTGATTGATCGATAAACCTACTCATATTGCTATTTTCAGTATAATAAAGTGACACAGCTGATTATTAGAAGTTATAATAGTAGATATAATAATAGATTATCAAAAATTCCAAGATTCGCAATTCATCGCGCGCTGCTAATTATTCCAGGGACGCTACGCCCTGCCCCCTTACCTACCACGAACTCTTATAGCAGGATTACTTCAATAATACTTTATAATTTCGTACCATGACGTCCATATTAAGCTTAAGGTCGTCATGGTACTGTCGAAGACAGAGAAAGGTGTACAGTAGAGTTTTTAAGGTTGAGATTTTCTCAAAAACTACTTGAACTATTGCAAAAATTCCTTTGCTCTTTGATAGATAAAAGTTATAACTATGTAACTGTAAAAGAATTATTAAATTCGGTCCAGTAGTGTTTGAGAAAATCTTAACCTTATTGAGGCCCCCTGTATACTTATCTCTGTCTTCGACTGTACGAAAAAACAAAGTAAGTATTATTGGAGTAATCCTACTAATAAGACTCCATAGTAAGCCCCCTGGTGATATCCAAAAAGAAGTAGGTACATCCTTTATCTAAATTCCAATGTCACAGAATATTCGAAGTCCAATCGTGGCGTGAAAAGCAGAGGTTCACAAGAGAGCAAGTTCGCGACGAGATGCGAGCGCTGAGAGAGGAAAAAAATGCTACTGAGTTGCACTTGGAGTCACTGCAAATACCTCTCATGGTGTCCTCTCAATGCCTCTCCAATAAATACCAGAGGGTGCCTCCGGAGTTGACCAGGGATCAACTTGGGGAGGAACTGAATAAGGTATCTAACAGAAGGCCAAACCTGTGATCCAAACGTTTCACACGTTGAGATTTTCTCAAAAAGTACTATTTTTGTGTACGGTGGAACACAGAGAAAGGTGTACAGGAGAGTTTTTAAGGTTGACATTTTCTCAAAAACTACTTGACCTATTGCAAAAATTCTTTCACTGTTTGATAGATAAAAGTTAAAACTATGTAACTGTAAAATAATTATTAAATTCGGTCCAGTAGTTTTTAAGAAAATCTCAACCTTATTGAGGCCCCCTGTATACTTATCTCTGTCTTCGACTGTACGGTCGAAGACAGAGAAAGGTGTGCAGTAGAGTTTTTAAGGTTAGGATTTTCTCAAAAGCTACTTGACCTATTGCAAGAATTCTTTCACTGTTAGATAGATAAAAGTTAAAACTATGCAACTGTAAAAGAATTATTAAATTCGATCCAGTAGTTTTTGAGAAAATTTCAACCTTATTGAGGCCCCCTGTATACTTATCTCTGTCGTCGTGTGTACATACTCTGAACTATCTAAGTAATTAGTTAGTAAAATATTTTTTACAACCGGTCAAGTATTAGAAAATCGCAACCAATTTCTTATCATTAGACATCCGTCATTCTCTGCCTGTATTAGTTGATTCAATTCATACGTAGGATTCATATTTCGATTATTTCTCGTCCTTTGTATCAACACTCACCCCAAACCAGGATTCCATATTGTGCTATGGGTACAGAGGCCATGAAACATCGGAAACTAATTGTTATATATAAACGGATATCACTCACTTAATACAACTTACAAATTATTATAGTCGTTTAAATCACAATATTTTATTTCGTCATAGGTAATTGCATCACTATGCTACCACTTCCAAACGCACTGTTTCTCGCTCTCAGCGATAAGACCGCCTATTGTATAATAATTGTTTATGCTAAGTATCTGTTCTGTGCAATAAAGAATATTTAAAAGTTTATATACAGGGTGTAACGTAAAGGGTATAATAAGCCGAAAACAGCGGGTAGGGCAGATGCCACCTAACACGGGAAAAATACGCCCAGGTCCAGAAAAAATTGTATGCAGGAGTTATACGATCACAAAGTATTCCTCAAATCAAGTGTAAAATATTCCTAAGAACAGCTGCTGTAGTGGCAATGACCCCGTGCAATGACCGACCTTGCGATGAATAGCGCCTCTGAGCCCCTGGTAACATAGACTAAGTAATTAATGGATAAGACATTTTTCTACCTACGCCTCTGTGGGAGAAAATAATAAAACAAATTAAGTTTGATTATGCCTTTTTTTAAATGAAAGGTAAATTTCAGTCGAATTTAACACACATGGAAACATCTGCTAGTGACTGATTATTACATCATTTCACATAGTTACATACACATGTATGTATGTATGCTACTCATGCATGATATTCATTCAATATTTACATTTGTTATGATACGTACGAGTAAAATATGCCAATGATAATAGCGCATGATAAAATGAAAAAGGGGTGTAAGGGGTGGGGACCGACTATATTGGCCACCCAAATGCCAACCTCACCGGCACGTGGTGCACCCTGCCGACCAACGGACGGGGCTCTGGCGACCGACAGTTGGCGGTATACCCAGCTCGCACCGTGCCGGCGCCAAGTGCAGCAGGTCGGTGACGGGCAGCAGCGTCACCGGCGCGAGGTGGCCGGCTCTGCGATCGCCAACCCGCTTGCCCAGCGTGGCGATTACGGGCATCACCTCCCAAACATGATGTACACCACAAGGCCCCGGCCCCCAGTTCCCGGCCGCCCCGCTATTCCTAGCCAAGGCAGCGGCTACGGTAACGGCGGGGCAGGGGGTGCTAAGAATCCCCGGGTTACGGGAGGCTGCCAAACAAAATTGACCCTGGCTACGTACAACGGACGAACTCTGCGGCTGGACGATCATGTCACGGAACTCGAAGTAGAGTTGGAGAGGATACGCTGGCACGTCCTAGGGTTATGTGAAGTCCGAAGAGAGGGGGAGGACACACTGACCCTGGAATCGGGCCATCTACTCTACTTTCGAGAGGGCGATCAACTCTCCCAAGGCGGGGTAGGTTTTCTGGTGAATAAGGCCCTCGTAGACAACGTAATGGAGATCTCCAGTGTGTCGCCACGGGTAGCGTACCTCATTTTGAAACTTACCGAGAGATACTCTCTTAAGGTAGTACAGGTCTACGCACCAACGTCGGCACACTCGGATGAAGAAGTGGAGGCTGTCTATGAAGACATAGCCAAAGCCCTCAATCACACCACTAAGACACACTTCAACGTTGTCATGGGGGACTTCAACGCTAAAGTGGGAGTACAGAGCAACATCGAATCGAAAATCGGACCACATGGTCTTGGTTGCAGAAATCATAGGGGGCAAATGCTAGTTAACTTCCTGGAGAGAGAGGGGCTATTCTTAATGAATTCGTTCTTTAAGAAGCAGCCTCAGAGGAAGTGGACTTGGCAAAGCCCCGACTCTATGACGAAAAATGAGATAGACTTCATCATAACGGACAAAAGGCATATATTCAGGGATGTCTCTGTACTTAACCGGTTTAACACTGGTAGTGACCACCGACTCGTGCGAGGCACACTGAATATCGATTTTAAGCTAGAAAGACTCCGTATAATGAAGTCTACGCTCCGACCTAACCTGCAACAGATCGTAACCGGCTCCGATAAATTTCAGCTGGAGCTGAAGAATAGATTCGATGTCTTGGAAACCACAATTGACGTTGACCAGGCGTTTGACACAGTGGTGAAGACCATCAGGGACGTAGGCGTAAGGTTTTGCAGGTCGCAACGTACTGGCACGAAGTCTAAGCTCTCAGTGGAGACTCTGGCTCTTATGAAGGAAAGACGTGAAAAGGCTACGCAAATCTCTCAGACAGAACAGCGGACCCTCAACAAGCATGTAAGGAAGCTTATACGACGTGACCTTCGTCGCTCCAATACACGCCGCATACAAGAGGCAATTGAGCAAAATCGAGGGTCAAAAGTATTCATGCAGCAGTTGGGGAGAAGCCATCTGACCAAACTGAAGTCGGCGAATGGCAGAACCGTCACTTCCAAACCAGAGATACTCGCTGAGATCGAAGACTTCTACGGCCGATTGTACGCACCTCACGCACCGCAACCTGAGCCTAGTACCGATGATCCCCGAGCTACGCTAACACGCCATTTTACCGAAGACCTGCCTGATGTGAGTCTTGACGAAATCGGACTGGCTCTCAAACAGCTTAAAAATGGAAAAGCCCCCGGTGAAGACGGGGTTACATCTGAGCTCCTGAAAGCAGGTGGTACTCCTGTCCTGATGGAGCTACAGAAGCTTTTTAACTCCGTCATACAGAGTGGGAGAACTCCGAAGGCATGGCACAGGAGCATCGTTGTCCTGTTTTTCAAGAAAGGGGACAGAACCCTATTGAAAAACTATAGACCTATCTCTCTCCTGAGTCATGTATACAAGCTGTTTTCGAGAGTCATTACGAATCGTCTTGGACGGAGATTTGACGACTTCCAGCCCCCGGAGCAGGCCGGGTTTCGCGGAGGATATGGCACCATAGACCACATCCACACAGTGAGGCAGAAATGAGATGAAAATGAAAAATGTGTGAATCTACGCGATCATATTAGTACCTATTTGAATGAACAGACTGTCCTATCTGCGTGCAAATTGGGATTGGTAGGACTTTTAGTTCCGCTACTCACTACTAGAGAAGTAGCGGCGCTAGCGTACGTATTGAAACAACTCTAACAAACTACATAGAAGTTTAACACACACATGCCTCGTAAATGAATGACCTGTTGCGGATTGTGTCGCACAGGGCTCCGTACATTATTTTATTTTTAATTTTGTTAAGGTCGAACCGCGGTCTTGGATTTGATCTCATATTAACAAACTGAGAAAAATGACCTTTAAAAACACTGATTACGTCTTGAATTTTAATGGTCACAGAGCAAATATCTTGTGCGGGTTTTGGTTTTACATGTGGTTTTAAATAAATGGTCAATAAATACTGTTTATGTTTAATGCAATAATAATAATCATGAACTCTCGGTTTCTCAAGTCAGTATCAAGTACTCAGGGCACTGGAACTCGATACTGACAAATAAATGCGAATATTAAAATAAATGGCTTGTTTCACTTCTCCCTGCACCGACCTTCAATAAAACGCACTGATTGTGGTTAACATTTGTTGTGTACTGACTACGGAGGTTTCTCGGTATGTTGAAAGGTACCTACATAAGTCGTAACAAAAGCAAGTGAATTAAAAAAGGGCGTTGAAAAATAGGAAAAAATGCCAATCCTATCCCCCAGGTGTGTAGATAATGTGCAGTGATTATGTTAGTTATCTACCAAACTTATTTTATTCGAGAATGCTGTCTTTAAAACTTATCCGACTACGGTCACTATGTGCTAGGCGTCAGCCATAGAGGCTAGGTAGTAGGTACATACCTCAAATGATTCACTGAGTTTTATTTCAAAATCAATTAAACTTAATTTTAACTCTCGATGGCATTTTATACCGTTTTACTTGTAAATTTACCGTTTGCGGAACCCTGCCCTGCAATGACGTCACTTACTTTACTCGCACGAAAATGTGCAACAGAGAATGTGCAAATGCATGCTTTCTCTTTCTGTAAATATTATGGAAACAAATTGCAAAATATCTGCCGAAAAATTGCTATCCTTTTCGCTTGGTTAGTATCGTAGTAATGGCGAGAAAGAGAAATACGTAGGAAGTGAGATAACTTAGTAAAAAAATTTATTTGCCCGGATATTGTTCATTCATTATTTCGAATTATGTATCTAAGTTGCAAAGTTTTCGTGCGGATGAGAAGTTCCCTCGTTGGTTGAATTTCAATTTACTAAACTTAACTTTAATTAAATGACACGTTTGTTCTTTTTTACCATGTTTTACATTAAACACTGTAACGTTTATCCGCGATGTGATGTGATTGTGAATCTAAATTAAGTGACGTGATTTTGGCTACCTATTAATCCTATTATGAAAATGTGATTTCATGGATTCAGGAGACTACAGCCAACATTCAAGTAAATTATCCAGGTCAGTCAGAATATGTTGTTTTTTACAATAGTCAGGTATTATTTAACCCGTTAATAAAATAATTACCTACCCTTTGAGTGTGTTGTCGTTTCGTGCATCCCCCACGGAGGCCGGCAGTCGGCGCGAGCGGCGGCGGGCGGGCGGCACGGCAACCGCGCGCGGTTGCCGTGCCGCCCGCCCGCCGCCGCTCGCGAATAGTGAATGAATAGTACCAGGCGGCCATACCTAACCTTTTTAGAAGGTCGACTACTCCCGACTGTTATCAGCAGTAGCGCGCCTAAATAAAAGCACCGTTTACAATGACTTAAAATAATTCATATTAAGTTTTGTATGGAGCTCACAACTATTTTTCAAAAAGTTAAAACTCTGTGTACAGCTTTAGTAGGTCGGGTACGTTTGTATTCTTTCGGCTTAATATACCCTTTACGTTACACCCTGTATAATAATTTGGAGTAATAGCTCACTATAGTTTTAATTCTAAAATACACCCCAGACTCGGAAAAAAGCGTCTGTTCTCATCTGCCCCCAAGCGTCTACCATGGCGGATGGGAAAAAGAGGTTATACAGTACCTATAAGTATTATATTATACGGGATCAGCCCTTTTCCGACTCGAAATCGAACCTAGGATGCAGTGTATGTCTATCATTAGGTATACCTACCTATATGTAGTATACCCTATTACCTTGTTGAAATCAGCAAAGATATAATTTCGATTTTACAAACAGGAGCTTCACATCATAGAAAACAGCAAACGCAATCTTACAGACGTCTGCCACATGGGCTGGGTGAAACTTAAAGACCTGAGCAATGTGTACTGCCGGCTGGAGAGGGAGATACAGAATAAAGATGAAACCTTGACCCTGGAGTACCATGTCAAGGATCTGGATAGAGAGAGTTCGGATATTTCGTACAAGATGGATCCTACAAGGATACCAGCGGAGTAAGTGGCATTAGTGCTAATTCTAGAATGTGCACGCTGATATTAAATTTTTTGCAACGATTTCTTTCACTGGTAATTTCTGAGGTCATTGTGTGACTTGTGACGTACTTAGTTAAAAAAATTGGAGTTTTAATTTACTAAAAACCTTACCAAGTTAATATTTATCACGAGTACAACCCCCAGTTTCAATTTCTCGGATGAATTCAAGGACACCTGTATAAAGTTGCCGTTATGTTTGACCTAGGTCTATGTCAGAAAAGAGCTATGTGGACTGCATAGATAATACAATACGAATTGCCGAGCAGTTGATGACAGAGTCGAAGGCTTTGCGGGAGACAATGTTCAAAGCTCGTGAACAAGCCAGGAATCAGATGTATGCACAGAGCCAGCAGGTGGAGATGATAATGAGGAGACGAGTCTATGATATACAGAGGGGACGGAATGAGATGGAGTGGCAGAAGTATAAGGTGAGAGAGGAATAGATCATCCAGAAAAGAGTCTTAAGAGTTTTCTTTTCAGACATAAGCAGATTAAGGCCGATTTCATACAGCTTTGATCATGAGTTGCATTGGGCTGGTCACATTTGTCGTAGAACCGATCACCGATGGGGTAGACGAGTTCTCGAATGGAGGCCACGAACGGGTAAACGTAGTGTGGGACGCCCCCCGACCAGATGGAGGGATGACCTTCGCAAGATGGCTGGCAGGGACTGGATGCAGAGGGCCGAGAGTAGAGTTGATTGGCGCGCTTTGGGAGAGGCCTACGTCCAGCAGTGGACTGATACGGGCTGAGAAAAATACAACTTTTGAAATGTTTGGTGGTTTGAGAACTTGACCAAGAAATTAGTGAGTAGGTAGCGAATATTAGGATAAATTGAGAATTTCAAAAAAGTTGAATTTGCTACAATATTGGCATGAAATCGTGGCAATGCCGTACGTTGACTGACTAGCGTGAAAGCGTGAACTACAAACATACTTTTCTTTCAGTTGGAATCAAACCTACAAAAGTTGGATAAGGAGATAGAAACGCTAAGAGCAGCAGTAGCTGATAAGATTAATCCTACCAAGCTGGTGGAAACTCGACTCGAGACCAGAACTAGAAGACCGGTATTAGAGAGGGTTCAGGTAAATTGTGTGTTAATATTTAAGCGAAGGACTTTATAAATAGGAACTCTTAAAAATCTTTAGTAGTCCATCACAGCACTTTAATCAAATCATTGTATAAACTTAGAATTATCACCTACATACAAAGTTATGATAAGACTGCTTCTAAAGAAATGTGAATAAGTCCTTCAAGGTAGCGATTCAGCCTCCGGTGTTGCAGGAGTCTCTAGGCGACGATGTCTGCTTACCATCAGGCTCGTCACTTGTCTGCCCCTCTCTTATAAAAAAGAATACTCATACTCTTTTATTTTAACCTCAGGTACACAGAGAACACTTGGTTACATCATATATTGTAATATCATACATTTTTAAGAATAAATATTACATGGTTGGATCGACTAAGAGGCAGAAGGGCAAAAATCAGACCCACTGTATTGTGGAAGCGGTCACTAAAAAGTAATGAATGATTAAATATGTACCTAGATTCAAGAAAAACATTGATTTCAGGATAAACCAATGCGTGGTTTGATAGAAGAATACGAGAGGGTTCATTTGAGTAGCAATAAGCTGGAGAAAAAGTTAGAAGATGCACTGTAAGTATCATACATAACGTCACAAAGTGACATGGGAGATCATTCCAAAGCCTTTGACTGTGTCAAATGAGTTGGAATTCGTATTTGATTACTTTATCAAACAGTAACAACGTCTATCAATGTTTTGTTATTATAATCGAATACCTCTGGCTCCAAAATATTGTAAAAATCGAGCCCAGGTACCAAAAAATATATAACTACAACAAAGAGTACCCCAAGGTTCGATGTTAGGACCCATGTTTTACTTGTTGAATTTTCAATGGAATTTGTTTGCAGATCGACCTACCATGGCATGTATAACCATCATCAGCGTGTAACTAAGGATCTTCAGTACAAAAACCAAGCTCTGGAGACAGATAGACGGCTTAACGAGATCAGGAAACCATTGCATGGTCCAGACGAAACTGAGTTTAGACGGAACGTTGGCTATTGTCATATGAACGACGAATTGGTGCCAGAGTAAATGTTTGTAAGCTAACATTTAACCCGCCATTTATCACACACCAATAGATAAAGAAGGTTAACGTTTAACACGGGGTTAAATTAAGTCGCGACCTCGGGTTTAGAGGCCACAACATTATCGCACCCAATCTTACTATGAAAATTAGTCTTATAAGTAACTAGCTGTACCCCGCAACTTCGTTTGCGTAGAGAAGGAGGATGGAGGAGATCAGGAGGAAGATCTTCCTCTCTGGATCCTTGTTTCCATATCACATACCGCCATGGCTTATCTGCCGTCCGCTGTCCGCATAGTTCAGCTATCTCCTAGTGAAACTCCCATCAAAATCCCTTCAGTAGTTATGGCGTGATACAGACAAACAGACAAAAATTCTAAAAATTAGTGTTTTGGCCTCTGTATCGATCCTAAAACACATTACAATTATTCTTTTCAAAAAATATCCGTGTACAGACACAACTTTTTTACAGTCTTATTATATGTATAGATTACTAATTAAAATTCTAGATTAGAAGAAAAAATTACACTTCCGATATATCAATATAATAATTTATTTAATAACGAAACAAGCACTGTGCAATGCAATTATTAATATTAAGTAAAATGACATTTCGAGAAAATAATTGTTATTTTAAGAATTAAGCCACTCCTTCTAAAACGACACAACATTTAATATTTGGTCCCTGCTAATAATAAAATAATTACAAAAATACTGATGCACCAAAAATAATCGATATTTAACGACATGGACACGTTCATGGACAGTGGCGGCATATGCCGTACTTTGAGTATTCGGAAAATGACAGTACGGCGTATGACGTAGTATTTTGATGCATTTAAAAAGACACAACGGCATCTCCCGCGGCGTTCGTAGGCGGTTTTCTTTGTGGAGCGGTCCCACTGTCATTCTGTGTAGAAAATAGGTATGTGTACTGTCAAAAATAAAGGTTGTAGGTACCTTTTTGTCGGTCTTGACACGCACATACTTAGAATCCCCCTCGGTTATGACAGTAGTTCCGAATTGTATGAGAATTTTCACTGTCATTTCGTAATTTCTACTGTCCATGAACGTGTTAAGTAAATACTGAATAAAAAAATGGTTGCCTGTAAAGTCGGTATACGGGCGAAAGTTTTACGTGACAACGACGAAGGGAAAGTGGAAGGGACGCGTGCCTCTCACTCGCTCTCATTGTGAGCGCATAACGTGAGCGGAGCGTAACGCAGTTTCTTGAAGTGTCACCCGGCAAACCAATTTATAAGACGTTGTCACGTCAAAATACAACATTGCGCGAAGACAGCTCAATTCAAGGTGGAAAAATCTGTCCTCGAAATATGTCAGACCGATTTAATACACCTTGTAAATAAATTGATTGAAGTCATTGGTAATAATTAAACTTATTAATAAATACTTAACTAAAGTAAAATGATTATGACCACGGAATAACTGATTCATTACCGTAACCTCGCTTTCCCATTACTGCAACTTCCGTAACAGCGCGTTCCCGCTACGTCGCGCCGATTTTGATGACGTAGCGTCATTGCAATGATATTTTTTTTTTTTTCAATTTATTTAGTTGGAACAAAAAACAGGTTACAGTAAGGATATTGGCGAGAAATCGTGACTATGCCGTCCCCTGATTGGCTGGCGTGAAAATTGTGGCGAGAAAACGCGGAGTTTTAGCAGAGATTGTGAATCCAGCGCAACTTAGAAAGTCTTAGTTTAAAATATTGCCAATGATTTCAACTTCAGCCTGTATAAACAAGTTTTACTATTTACAATACAAACAGCGTTTAAATGCACTTATAAAGCAGCTTCTATCCTATGTGTAGATACTTATTGTATTTTAAACATATTTTAAAAATAATAATATTATTATACTGGTTTACCATAGAAATGCACAGAAATACTAGAAATAATACATAAATGCAATTGTATTAAGTATCAACAATACGATTAAATAGGTACAGTCGACAGCACACGACTTTAACTCGTATGCAATAAACAATAAGAGCGGTACAAAGTTGTTTATAAGGTGTAACGGAAGGCGAAAGGCGATTTTCGTGTATTTTTTTGACACTTCATACATTATGTACGGGTCAGCTGATCAATTTGTAAGAAACAGTAAATTATTTAAATATTTTTGGCCGACTGCGCAAGGAGTGTTAAATTTTTTATGTTATATTTTCTTGCATATGCGAAACAAAAATCTAAATGGTAAGTTTTTTTCTCCATTTACCAATGAAAAATGAACGCGTCATCAATTAAACATGATTTCTAACTGCAATGTTAGACATGAATTTGAGTAATTGCACAATTACTGGATAGATGTCGCTACCGTCCCTCAGAGGAGAATATGGAGACAAAATTCACGACCTGGGTACGATATCACGTTGGAATAGAGCGTGCCACGGAATGGCGAGGTCCCAGGTTCAAATACAAGTATTGAGACAGAAACCTTTTTGGCTCACTTTCTGTTCTTTCTGCAACATTTCGAATAAAAAGTAAATCAATGTCTCATACAAATCGATCAGCTGACCGGTAAAAAATGTAAGATAAGTCAAAAAATAAATTCGCGGAAATCGAAGAGTCGTAGAACATAAGTTGTCAAGTTACCGATACTTAACAACCTCCCTTCGGCTTCATATGCCCTTTCCGTTACACCCTATATAACCAAATATAGTATACCGCAGCCCAAATCAAGTGTCTTATTTTGTAAATAAATATGATAGTCTAATTACCTGTTGTGATGTAACACTGAAGGAACTGATTGATTGAATTTGTTCATCATTGTGAAAATATAGTAATCCGATCTAATAATGTATAAATAACTATGCAATAACCACAGAATAGCTTAAAATGTTAGTGGGGGAGGGTAGTTTTTGTTTACAAAATAAGACACTTGATTTGGGTCTCAGTTTATGTACCTAGCATACCATCGTATTAAGCATAGTAAAGTCTTTGGTAACTTGTTACAAAATGTAATTAGAATTCACGTAATATTTTTGTGGACCAATTGAGTTAATTTTAAATAATTCATTAATTTTGTGACACATTAATCAAATCACTTAATTATAAATTATTATTAACAGTAAGTTAACTCATAAAAAGTAGTTTTATAAAAATAAACTTTGCGGCTTATTCTTCCATAGCCAACTAACGCCGCCAAACTTAAAATAATATCTTCCAATATAATCAATTTTATTAAAAAAAGCTACGTACAAAATGTTTATTAAGATGAATACTATTTTTCAATATACAATACATGGCATAATTACGACAAGCTAAGTTGTAGTTCACAAATGTGCCAAAAACAGCCGTTTTTCGCAATTATGCGAACTACAACTTACCGACATTGAATCACGTTATAAATAAGCATTTAAAAAATAGTATTTATCGTAATAAACATTTTGTAAATAGCTTTTTTAATCAAATTGATTATATTGGAAGATATTATTTTTTTTGGTGGCGCGCTAGTTGGCTCATGGAAGGCTCTTAATTATAAATTATTATTATTAACAGTAAGTTAACACATAAAAAAGTAGTTTTATAAAAATAAACTTTGCGACTTATTCCCAAGCTAAAACATAATAATAATTAATAATACTCAATTCCCCATATTGTAATAGTTCATAAGAAATCCGTCCTCAAATAAAAAATAAAAAAATCCGGCCCAGTAGATGGAGGGATGACCTTCGCAAGATGGCTGGCAGGGACTGGATGCAGAGGGCCGAGAGTAGGGTTGAGTGGCGCGCTTTGGGAGAGGCCTACGTCCAGCAGTGGACTGATACGGGCTGATGATGATTATTAAAGTTGCATGACAAATAATTTGGATGGTATAGTTGCTTAATTTTACCATTACAGCGCTAACAACTCTGGTTTGGGCCCAACTTTCTCATAAGCCTCATCTAACAATGAACAAATTAAAGCTATATTCTCATCGTTCAATTTCCTACTGGCAGCCAATCTAATCGATGGCTCCGGACAGTCGTGTTCAATATCCCTTAAATACTGGGCGGTTGTCATAGCAACGCCCTTTTCTAGGCAATAAATAGTAATATTACGGAGGTAGCTGTGCTTTAGACGATCAGTCAAGTCTTCTTTCTTGAGGTATATATGTTTTACTGGCGATAGTTCGTCGCCTCGGAATGTGAAGTGCTTTAGTTTTGATAGAGCCCTGCGGAAGAAATAATTTAGATTACTTATTACGATTTTAGGGTTCCTTGTACAGACCACTTACCCAATAGACCTGAAATCGGTACAAAAGACATTGCCACATTTCAATGGAGGGCCTCACCTACAAAAGTACGTGATCATTTAAGCTAGCACATTTAGGCTTCTTCTATAGGAGTTGCGAGAGTAGTAGAAAATGATACTGATAATGATTATGCAATATGAAACTTGTAATAAGTCCCAACAAAATGATAGGTACAGCTTAAATGGTCACGTAGTTTTGTAGGTGGGGCAAAGCTCCAATGAAAAGTGGCAATGTCTTTTTAAGTAGCAATAATAAAAATGACAAAAATAAAAATATTGACATTTTATATTGTGAACATTTAATATTGTTACAACTGTCAAATAATAATTCTTATTTTTCTTTTCTCGTGTGGTTTAGTGACCAAACCTATTTGTCAAAGTTATTCAGACCACCCGTAGACCTTTGACGTGGCCTGACGACTGCTGTCAAGCGACAACAACCGGGACCAACTGCTTAACGTGCGCCCCGAGGCATGGAGGGGCTCAAATGAAAGTATCACTAGCGATCACCCATCCAAGTCCTGACCTCGCCCAACGTTGCTTAATTTGTACGATCGTTTCAACTGGCCTACGAGGCCCGATAAATAGTAAGTTTATCATATACACTTTTATTTCTTATTTCTTTATTAGGGAAAACTACAGCTATTTACAAGTAATAGGTCTTAAAAATATGATTACAACTAAGAAGAGCCAATTACAGTTTTCCACGAATTTACAAAATTACACTTAAAATGCAAATAAAATTAAAAATGCAGCACGAGTTTACTTTTTGTACCAACTCACTCAATACTCACAGATTCAGTATCTTGGACACATGGTTTAATTCGCTGACGATATCTGGCTTCTTCTCAATGATGTCGAGCGCTGTAATGGCTGCTTGGGTCAGCATGGGAGGCAGGGACGCGCTGAAGCAGTATCCTGGAAATAACCACCAAGTTCATTAGTAGCCAAGTAGATATTTTCTAGATTTTAGAATCTAAGACTTAGATCTTTCCGATAAACTGTCTGGTCGGCTCGTGGGGGAGATGAACACATAATTGATAGATGGCTGAACTCCCTATTTTATTTATGTAAGTACTAACATAGCTTTAAGTACAACTACTAACACAAAATGGATCTTGTAATCTAAATTAATAAAAATATTTTAATTTCCTCAGATTTAGTTTCGAGGCTCCTGACCACAGTCGCTTGGTATCTTAATCGCTTTGGATTTGACGCTATACATTGCTGCTATGTTTTTGCAAGTTTTAACAAATGACAACGAAACGCAGCAATGTATATCGTTCAAGGGTCAAAATGAAAACGATAACCATAACGATTGACGTCGCGGTCACCCCCCTGGCGAGCTTATTGCTTGTATCATACTGTTATTATTTCTATTACTGTATGTGAATATCAACAAAAATGGAGATGGACAGGACATGATCAGAGACTCCCAAGAGAAATGGAGCAAAAGCGTTACTGATTGGTATCCCAGAGATGACGTCAACAAACTCGATGGGAAGATGACCTGAATCGCGGTTGGACACAACTGGAGACGGGTAACTCGAGACAGATCCCAGTGGAAAATGTTGGAGGAGGCCTATGCTAAGAGGCACACTGAACTACGGGACATACTGTGACAAAACCCTCAAAAATACTATTTTATGTAGTTCAGAATAAAATGCTTATTATTATGTGAATATCATTAAAGAGCTGAAACACTCCAAACTTTTCATTGGCGAGACAGACACAGGCTGGTGCAGGAAAATCTGGAAACACAACAGAAACCAGATGCGGCTCATAATTGGGGCGCTAACGGGACATCATGCAACGAACGACCTGTTGCATAGGATGGGGTTAGCTGAATCTCCAACCTGCAGAGCCTGTGGTGACAAAACTAAGTCCATGAAACACGTACTGTGTGAATGTGACTCACTGGCTAGAAAGCGAATGAGTCTCCTGGGGTCGGCCTATCCGGAACCAGAAGACTACAGGCTCCTTTCCATGAGCTGCATAGCGGACCTACTGAGTTATATCTTTAGGGAGGAGGAAGGAGCATAAAGGAAAGGGGAGAGCACAAAAGATCCCAATGGGTCGAAGTGCCGCCACATTGGCACACAATCAGGATAAGATAAGATGTGAATATCATATACCATACCCTCTTAACAGCAGATCAATGGTAACACTTGTACGATTTCAACTCTTACGACGCAGATAATAAGAACGGTCGAAATTCCACACTTGATCTGCTTTCATGTGTACGAGCTGCGCCATCTATCTATATCCTATTTCATCGTTATAACATACCCAGTCCAGATAACCTTTGATGTTCAACGATGAAATGCGTTCCCGCGCAGAAGCCGCCCACAGTAGCGAACGAGTGCTCCAGTGAACCCACAATGAGGTCTATCTCGTCTCTGGGCACGCCGAGATGCTCTGTTAGGCCTCGCCCGTTCTTGCCTATTACCTGAAAATAATCACTACTGAGCTCGGTGGCTCAGTGGTTGGGTCAATGGACTTGCAATATGGAGGTCCCAGGTTCGATTCCCAGCTAGGGCAGCCATGTACCAATGAGTTATCCTCGGTTTTTTCGACGGAAAAACTTACGTACATTTACCGAGTGCTCTCAAAAACGGTGAAGGAAAACATCGTGATGAAACCTGCATGTCGTAGAAGAAGAAAAAATCTAAGGCATGTGAAATCCGCCAACCCGCACTGGGCCCGCGTGGTGGATCATGGCCCGAGCTCCCTCGATGTAAGGGAAGGTCTGTGCCCGAGCAGTGGGGCAATATAAATAGACTGATGATGATGATGATGAATCACTACTGTTTGTAGGTTCTGCTGTGAAGCAGAGAAAACCACATCATTGGCTATACGCCATTGCGGTATGTGATGTTGAACCACGTAACCAGAGGGAAAGAGCTGCCTCCCAGTACATTGAAAGTATTTGATGGAGGTCTATCTTTAGTAACCAGCAACTTCTATGCATACGAAGTCGTGGGTACACACTAGTTAAATAATAAAAGAAACAAGTATGAGTTAACATACCTACAATAAACATTCATCATCATCAGTCTATTTATATTGCCCCACTGCTCGGGCACAGACCTTCCCTTACATCGAGGGAGCTCGGGCCATGATCCACCACGCGGGCCCAGTGCGGGTTGGCGGATTTCACATGCCTTAGATTTTTTATCTTCTTCTACGACATGCAGGTTTCGTCACGATGTTTTCCTTCACCGTTTTGAGAGCACTCGGTAAAATGTACGTAAGTTTTTCCGTCGAAAAAACCGAGGATAACTCATTGGTACATGGCTGCCCTAGCTGGGAATCGAACCTGGGACCTCCATATTGCAAGTCCATTGACCCAACCACTGAACCACCGAGCTCTCTAATAAACATTACAATATAATAAATAGCACACAATATAATCTTTGATGGGAGAGCAACATGAAAACAATAGGCCCAAATTCGTCTATTAGCATCTATCAAATTGTTCTAATTGAAGTGAACTATTGATAGAATGAAATCTGGGGCAACCAAATATAACTCTTAAGTACGTGTTAACTGTATGTTAATGGATGATATTCCCATGGATACGAAAATTAAAATTCACTTTTGTAATTCATCTTTCTTCACATTACAAAGATTTCGTAACAGACTTGTTTGATAGCAGATCAATAAAAGTTAAATATTCTCTATTGAAAAAGTATTACACAAATATACCTGGTAGGTACAGGTGAATACATCAAACTATTATTCATCCACTAATTATTCTATTGGTTGTCTAGAAGAGATTGCTTTCTGTAATAATGTATAATCAATTATGATACTAATTGCATATGCCTATTTCTGTGTGTACTTATGTACAGACAACAGCAGATCAATGGTAACACTTTCAGTATGAATTAAACTCTTATGACACAGATAATAATGACATAAAAAATTAAAAATTTACACAAATAAATAAAAAAAACCTAGACTACTACGCATCACGCCGAGACACTTGAATGGAGCAGGTATCCCCCCCTCAGATATTTATCTTATGTTTATATAAGATACACATATTTAATCCTTAATATAATAATCCAAAAATCTCACCCCAATAGTCAAGCTCTCGTCCAAAATAATCCTCAACTTGAATTTCCTGGCCAACTGCACCAGTCGTTTCAACGGACACATTTCCCCGGTATTGAAGTAAATGGCTTCGGCGATGAGGAATGCTCTTCTCCGAGGATTCAGCTCTTTCTTCTTCGCAGCTTCCGAGAGCAACTCCTCGAGGTTGTCCATGTCATTATGTCGGTAGTAACGGACTGTGCTACGGGTCGCGTCGAGGCCTTTTTGTATAGCAAACCAGACTTTTTCATCACTGGATAAGAAAAGTGGCAAATGAGTAACAGAGTTGTTCAAGTCTGGAACACACTCCCAGACGACGTTGTCTCTGCCATGTCAGTTACCACAGTAAAAAACAAATTGGACAATTTATTTATAAAAACCCATTGATCTCCTATAAACAACTGGATACACAAAGGTCTTACTAAAACAATTTAAAAAACGTCCAGATAAGGGTCAATTTATAACATCCAATAAAGCAAATGAGGGTCCTTCATCCGTTTGGACCTTCTTTGCGCTCAGACATTTTTAGAAGGCAGACTGTGTATCTAGTTGTTTATAGGAGATCAATGAAAAAAGCAATAAGAATAATACCACTAAGTGATAGATTTTAGAAACCCTGTGTAATTGACATATCAGCGATGAGCTATTTAAAATAAAAAATTACCCAATCTAATAGGGCATGATACAACTACTAAACAGATAGGTAGTTTAAGAGAACTTTTTGGAATTTTTGTTGCTAATAAATAAAATAGAAATACATAATGTTAAGGTGATCAAAAAGTTTAGAGAGTAGTTTTAACAAACCTAAAACTCCAGAAAAGTTGTGAATGACTTTGTGCACACATTCCTATTCTATTCTTCATAACAGAAATTAACTTACATGGTTAGATTGTATTGTAACTAACCATACAAGTTAACAGTACAGTTGTATGTACTAGTGGTTTAGTAACTAAAGAAAATAAAAATAAATATCAGCATTACTTTCCTCATATTTTCATGAATGCAAATCGAATATGAGCACACAAACACCGAATGCTAAGATGTTGACCAGATTCTTGTGATGGAAAATGCATATGTAAAACAAAAATACTAACACAAATATGATATCTCCTCTTTTAGCATAAGCCGGGATAGCACTGGCTATTGTAGAAAACCCGTATGAATACACACAAGTTTCCTCCACCTCCATAAACTTAGCCAGACGTTCCTCTAGCTCTAAATGCACGTCAATGGTCCCGTAGAAGCCTCTGGGTCCGCATGACCCCACACCGTACTTGCCAAGTGATTTTATTGCACTTTCCATGATAGATTCCTCTTTATCAAGACATAGGAAACTTGTTGCACCAACATTGAGGACTTTGTCGTCAATTTTACTCATTGCGGGAGGCTCTTCGATTATAATATCGTGTTCTACAAGAGGCGGAGGGTTCCATTCTACTGGTTTGCCGTTGCAATGAGGGTCGTATCGCCTTTTCGATTTATTCCTCGTCCAGACGAAGTATGTGGAAATGAATATCATTTGTAAGGCTATGACTAATGTCCACCAGCCGACCTGTAAAATGATAGTACAGAATTGAAGGATAAAATTCAGCAAAAAAATTCGTAAGCTTGTTTTATATTTTGTTAATAAAGTGGTACTCACCATGTCGTAAATATCTATTAGAATCATTTCTAAGCAGGTTCGTCTTGCAGGTACACGTGAAATAATAACAAGACGCCTCAAATAATGAAAATTTTAGCAAATAATTCGAAAAATCGGCACACCTCCCCCAAGCCCAAGAACTGCATTTGACAATTTATTTAATTTAACCATAGACGAAAAATAATAAAATTTGGAAATGCCCCATCTATTGGTAGATTTATGTACCACTTATCAATCAAATGATTGACTTGAATTCCTAACTCTAGATTCATAGACAATATAAATTTATTTATCCTATGATCCTACGTCAAACTGACATTTGTATTTTGTTGACAATTCAATTTTTTTCGTCTATTTTGTGTTTGTGTCCCTAATTTTCATGAAAAACAATCAAATTACGAGTAAATAACCAACAATGAATTTCGGCGGTACATTAAGGTTAAACAAATTCGCCTGTTTCACATTAGTGTTCATACTTTTCCTTATAATTTACTGGCGATCGGGCAGCTCAGGTTATCCTGCAGACGAAAGTGATCTTGTAAACTTAAAAACGTTGCTCAAAGGGGCTATTCATGCTGCTGAGAGAGGTGGGGCTAAAGTAACAGAGGGCAAGAACCATGAATTAAATGTGAAAAGTAAAGGGAAGACTAAAGAAGGCGCAAACGATCCTGTGACAGACGCCGACTACGCGTCTCACTGTGCTATGTATTATAGTTTGAAAAAGACGTTTCCTAAAGTGAGTTTGGTCTCCGAGGAGCATTCTAAGGATGACCCGAGCTGTGAGGACCAGACGGTCATAGATACCGACGCAGTACCCGTGGACCATCGGTCCATAGAGTACATAATGGACGAGCATGTTTTTGCTAAGGATGTTACTGTTTGGATAGACCCGTTGGATGCTACTCAGGAGTATACAGGTATAATGCTTGTAGTACACATCGCGTCCTGTCCATGTATAACTTAATCTTATGTGATACGGATGTAACAAATTGATGGGTTAGAGTGTCGCTAAGGGGAGTCACTGAGGGAAAAAGACTTAGAAATTTTTTGATTGAAATTTTCGTCTCTATATAACCCACCTTTTTATGATACCATCAAAAGGGGACTTTGGGGATGATTTTTTATCAAGGTCATTTTCCTTCATCTATGAATTGTATAGTGCATTAGTAAGTAACTGTATTGCTGTACTCTTTGAATTAAATTAATAAATAAATCCCTGTAGCTAAAGACTAGTTTTACATTTGCAGTATTGTACAGTACAGTATTGTACAAAGAATATTTTTTCTTTATGTTGGCACTGAAGGAAAAATCACGTTTATAAAAATACCTTGCATCCCTTGTCGATACTCCCAACAGTAAATTTTATTTATTTATTTACAAAATCTCACACAGCATTACAGTTAAAACCAATGCATTGTGAAATTCATAATAATAACTTAGTCAACTTATAGATCAAAAATTAATTCAGTCACATTAAAATAACACATAAAAATACACATCACAATTTTGCGTTATACACTTGTCAATAAAACAACATTATCAAACATATACACATTTTTTTCTTTCTTTCCATTTTATATTTGCCATCGGCTCTTCAGCCATAATCAGATGTGTTCTGGGGCGGAATTTTATTTTGGGTGCAATTCCATTGAATAACACCGTCTACTATGGTCGAGAGAGCTTAGTCTCTTTGGTCTAGTGCAAGTATATGCCATCTTTTCAGGCGTTTCACGTTCTCTTGATCTTTTAGCAGGTCTTTAGCTAGTTTGTTGTTGTGTTTATTTAGTCTTTCTTTGTATTTCTTGCTGTAGTTGTTGACTTCCTCCTTAATGGTTGTAACATACATAGTTTGTTACAAACGGTTTGTTTGTTTTATTCCAAATTTGAGGTTATGTTTTTCTTAACTTTCCTTTTTTTCAACTTTTATGGCCTGGATATCGATTATTCACATTAATTTAGCCTATTTATGTAATTGATACTCAATCGACATGTCGCCTCCCTATTTGTTTTTTTAAATTATATTTTTTCGAATGGCAACTTTTTGGTTTACCTGTTGCAAGGTTCACGTTTTTCTTGGCTTTTTTCGAGTGGAACTTGTCAAGTCGCCATCATTATGTGGCAATAAATTATTAATTTAAGCCAAATGGGCTATTTTACTTTAAAATAGATTGAAAATCTCAATCTCAAACCCCAATGGAGCGGGCATATCAATAAACTGGAATGAAAGGAAATATGACTAATCGGATTTAAATTGATAAAAAAAGGCAATAAGGTTAGTAGACACGTTTTGTATTTTTATTCGATATTTCGATTTATTTTCCAATTGGAACTCTCTTCTGATAACTTGTGATGTTTTCAGCCTTTTTTTTATATCTAGTTAAATTTTTCAAGACGAGTTCGGTTCTTAATGGATTTTCACGCCACCTTCGGGATGGAATCCTAGACGGACGACCCCAGATCGCCGTATTTTTCGGTCGGATTGATTCGTCGACACCATTTCGTGGTCTCTTTTGAAAAGGGATGCAAGTCTAGACTTTCCACTACGAGACCTACGTCGCCTCCGTCCTATATGACGTGAGCACCTCGGAGACATTAAGGTCAGCTCGTTCTCATTATTTTCTACAGTTGCTACACAGGAGTCCGTTACTCACCGAGTCACCTTTAGTGACCGAGCCACATGTTTTTGATCGTAGACTTTTTTGAACGTTTAATATCAGTGAATTAGTATTATTAACTAACACCTTTAACCTTTAATATAACCTTAAATTTAATTTATTGATAAGAAATTATTTGTCAAATTTTGCATTTCTCGATTGTACCAGTAAGTACATTTATGTGTGACATAAATCCGAGTGGTTAGTTTCTAATTAAATCTTAGGTATTTCCTTTATAAAACCCTTAAATTAAACGCAGTTTATTGTAACTTTTAAACTTCATAAAATATATGATATTACATTACATCCTGAGTCATGGTTTTACTTTTTTTCTTTTTCTTTGAGAATGTCTGGATTCTCTGGCGCCCGATTTAGTACTAAGGTCAGTGCTATTTATTAATTATATAATTTTCCAAATTTAATTTTCATTTTACAGCACCGATACCTTAATTTTTTAACTTTTATTTTACTCGGTTCTGGCTATCTCTTAGAGGAAAGCTCCAGTAACCCATTGTATTTTATTTTATGGATGGTAAGACCATAATGGGATTATCCAAACATAAAATAAATATGACAATTTGCGCCCTCCGTAGGGACTTTGAAATAACATTTGTTATTAAATCCCTTCCCTTGGATTTATAATTTAACTTGAATTTTTTTTACAACTTAGCTTGAAACCTTTGTATGACACAGAATGTTTTGTGTATCATTTAATTTACATTGTAACAATAACTTTTAATTTATATTGTAACAATTTATGCCTTTGTATAACTTTGTTAACTATAAGTTTATACTTGTAATAGCTCCTATTTTGAGTTGTTTATTTTTTATAACGCTTCTTTTAGCACGCTTTGTTATTAGTAACGTTCTTTTTGACGTTTACTACTTTATTTTGGATGACGTTCGCTATTTAGTGACGTTCATTTATTTATTACACGACGTTCGTTTATTTTTCGACGTTTGTTAATTTTTTCGACGCTCTTTGTTTAAGACGCTCGCTTATTTTGTTGGGACGTTGTTTTCGGCGTTTGCATTTACACGTTGTTTTGCATTTTTGCTCTGCGTTACCTCTCTCGACATTGAATATTTTTGGTGGTGAAATCTTATAGCTTTTACACATACTTTACATTATTAATTTGATATTTAATTGCTTGCTTTAAATATAATCTGAACATTCTTTAATGTTTATAATTTAATATTTACATTTAATTGTAAATTTAATTTTTTATTTGCGTTTTACATATACTCGATTATCAG
Source organism: Tachystola acroxantha (assembly GCA_963506565.1). Classification (NCBI taxonomy): domain Eukaryota; kingdom Metazoa; phylum Arthropoda; class Insecta; order Lepidoptera; family Oecophoridae; genus Tachystola; species Tachystola acroxantha. Next base: position 12,355,718 of record OY735882.1, on the reverse strand, counting down.
TATCACGATGCATCGGAGTAATTTGGTAGACCTGTCACTTCCAGTGGAGGCACACTCACTTTTGGATGAACCATTGCGGGTTTCTGTTGCTACTTGTACGGATGATAGTCGGCAAGATGGTGTATGCCCGACTTATAATGCAACGATGAATTATTCACAATTTCATGGCACTTCTCTGCAACAACAACCTTCTAAGAATGTTTTGTATAAACGAGCTGATCTTTCTAAATGCAGATTTAAATTTGATGGGAAGACATGTGTACGAGAATTTTTAACACGTTTAACTGAGTATTGTACGGCTCATAATGTGCAGGACGAGCAAGTGTTAGATTCTTTTTCTGAATTAGTAACTGACTCCGCTCTTAAGTGGTTTCGTTCGGTACGTCATTCAACCTTTTCATGGGCACAATTACGTAGCGAGTTACTTAAACGTTTTGATAAACTCAACTTTGATTACCAACTAGAATTTCAAGTGCGCACACGCAAACAAGCGGCTAATGAGTCTTTGTCTGATTATATTATCGACATTGTTGATTTGTCTAATAAGTTAACTGTACCTTTGCACGAACAGACAGTTTTGGAGATAATGAGACATAACATGTTGCCTACATATGCAATACATCTTTTAGGCAGGGATGTTAGATCCATTGATGACTTAGTACATTTGAGTAAAGTAGTGGAAGAGTATGTCGCCACTCAGACTCCTGCTGTTGCTTCTATTCCACAGGGAACACCTGCTGTCGTTAATCGTAGACCAGCTCCTAAAGCTGTTAATGCTGTTCAAACGCAACCGGCTCTGACGTGCCTTAAGTGTAATCAGACCGGTCATTCTTATAAAAACTGTAATTTATATCCAGGGTTGATTTGCTTTAAGTGTAAGCGAGCAAATACTTCCTCTCGTAATTGTCCAACATGTAATCCGACTACGACACCTTTAGATTCTACTGATTCAAAAAACTAGATAACCCCCGGAAAGGCTTAGTATCTCACAAGCCTAGCTCTGAAGTTCAGCGTTCTGAGTTTGAAGAATGGCTTAAGTATATTAAAGTATTCTCCAATGTATGCAATTTCGCACCCGTTCTTTTTACTAAAAACTCTGATTCTCGCCCATATTTACAATTTACTGTTAGAGGCGAATCCTTTTCGGGACTTTTAGATTCCGGCGCGACTAAATGCGTCTTAGGTTCACACATTCATAAAGAATTTACTAAATTAGGTTTCAAATTAAAACCAGGTAAAGAAAAAGCTTGTACTGCTGATGGTAGCACTCAATCAGTTTTGGGTGTGATGAATGTGCCAATCACTTGCGATGGTAACACACATGTTTTACAATTTATGGTCATTCCATCATATAAACCTGAAATTATCTTGGGATTTGATTTCTGGATGCGCTTTGGCTTAGCTAAAGATTTATTTAAAAACATTACTTATCGATCTAGTGATGTTCCTCAAGTTTGCTCTATTACTTCAGTCACTCAACTCTCGGCTGATGATAAGCTAAAATTGGGACAGGTAGTAAATTTGTTTGAAGATATTTCATATGAGAAAAGAGGTTTAGGTCTCACGAATCTCACTGAACACAAGATTGTTACTGTAGGCGATCCTGTCAAACAGAGATATTGGCCTCTTAGCCCAGCTAAACAAAAAGCTTTGTATGCGGAAGTAGATAATTTATTAGCCGAAAATATTATTCAACATTCCAAATCACCATGGTGCTCTCCTATTTTGGGTGTTGATAAAAAGGATGGTACTACTCGTTTATGTTTAGATTCACGTCGTTTAAATTCCTTAACAGTCAAAGATGCTTATCCTTTACCTTATACCTCACGTATATTGGATAGTCTCCGGGATGCTAAGTTTATAAGTGCGATAGATTTGTCAAAGGCATTTTTGCAAATACCTCTTGAGGAATCTTCACGGCCGAAAACTGCTTTCGTTGTACCCGGAAAGGGTTTATTTGAATTTATTCGAATGCCCTTTGGTCTTACCAATGCACCTGCAGAACTCCAGCGGTTGGTAGATAGACTCTTTGGACCTGAATTTGACGGACAAATTATGGCATATTTGGACGATTTAATAATAATTTCAAAAGATTTTGATTCTCATTTGTTTCTGCTGCGACAAGTACATGAAATATTACGATCAGCTGGATTAACGGTCAATCTTAAAAAATGTAAATTTTGTAAAGATCAGTTGCAATATCTTGGATATATAGTAGATGGTGATGGTCTCCACACCGATCCTTCTAAGTTGGAATCCATTAATAATTTTCCTGTTCCGAAAACTGTAAAAGACTTGAGAAGTTTTTTAGGCTTATGTTCATATTACAGACGATTTATTTCAAATTTTGCGGATATAGCTGCACCTCTTTCAAAATTAACTGGAGGAAGCAAAAACTCTAAAAAACCGATTGAATGGAATGAGATAGCTGATCATGCATTCAACGAACTAAAAACAGCATTGGTTTCTTCACCAGTTTTACATTGTTCAGACCCAGAAAAACCTTATTTTCTTCATTGTGACGCCAGTGGTGTTGGCATAGGCAGCGTACTGATGCAGGAAGATGACAATCAGGAACAGCATCCTATTGCGTTTTATTCTCGTTCATTGTCCAAATGCGAGCGAAATTATAGTACGACAGAAAGAGAGCTCTTAGCAGTTTTAGATTCTATAGAACACTTTAGACCTTACATAGAGGGGATGAAATTTACCATCGTTACCGACCACGCCAGCCTTAAGTGGCTACTTGCTTTAAGTAATCCGTCAGGCAGACTGGCAAGATGGGCTGCACGTATCGCTCAGTTCTCATTTGATGTCGTTCATAAGAAAGGTAGTGCTCACACAGTTCCCGACGCTCTGTCACGTATTGAGATTGACACTGTCCACGTTTGTTCTATTGTTCAACCTGATGATTCAATTGACGATCCTTGGTATAAACGAATTTTTATTAATTGTCAAAAGACACCAACTCGTTATAAAAACTTTAGAATTGAGAATAATATTTTATATAGATTTTGCAAACCCAAATTTAGTTTACAAGATAGTTTATCATGGAAAATAGTTATACCTAAAGAAGATGTTATAGATACCATTAGAGAAAATCATGATGATATAAATTCAGGACACTTAGGTGTTCGTAAAACTTTAAATAAATTAAAATTACATTATTATTGGCCGAAGATGTTTAATGATGTTCAGTCGTATATTTCTAGGTGTGAGATATGTAAGGCGTATAAGCATTCTAATGCGCCACCTCTTGGTCTTATGACTAATCAAAAACTTGTAAATCGTCCGATGGTTATGCTTTCGATGGATTTGGTTGGCCCACTGCCAAAGGCTTACTCTGGTCACCGATATATGTTTACAGCAGTAGATGTATTTACGAAGTACTGTTGGCTTTTTCCTATTTGTAATGCCACTACACAGTCTATTACTAAGATTTTACAGAAAGAAATATTTCTTAAATTTGGTTGCCCCAAGGTTATTATATGCGATAATGGAGCACAGTTTACATCTAAGAATTTTAAAGAATTCTTGAAAAGTTATAATATTCATAAAATATTTTACAACACTTTGTATACCCCCCAGAATAATCCTGTGGAGCGGTATCACAAGACTTTGGAAACTTGTATTGCATGTTACGTTCTAGATGATCAACGTAATTGGTAAAATTTATTAATCACGTTCAACTAGCTTTGAATAGTAGTGTTAACTTGGCTACAGATTTTACCCCAAATTTTCTGATGTTCGGGAGAGAAGTAATCGTAGACTCATCTTTGCATCGTTTTGACGATTCGCTTGATCTTTTGGATGAAGTTGAGTTGGGTAGTCGACACGATTATGCTACTTCTTTGCATGACTTGGCATCTATTTTTGAACTGGTTGTTAAATCTCTTTGTAAAGCTTACAAGAGGAACGCCTCTTATTATAATAAACATAGGAAAGCCATTTCCTACGAGCTGGAAGATATTGTGTGGAGAAGAAATTTTGTTCAGTCCAACGCGGCCGAATACTTTTCTGCTAAGTTGGCACCTAAATTTATCAAATGTAAAATTGTAGAAAAAGTTTCTAATAATGTGTACGTATTAAAAGATTTGGATAAAGGTACCGTTAATCGTTTTCACATTAAAGATATTATTAAAGTTTAAAATTAAATTCAATATTTAGTATTTTGGATTTGCATATGGGTTGAGTTACCGCGGTTTTGTATGATGAAGAATGTAGTTGATGTATGAATAAATACCGCTTGAATGAGGATGTATGTAGGATAAAAACTTAATATCTATGTGTAAGGCTAAAGCTACGAATATTTTATTTCATATTTGGTTATTTTCTAAATTTACTCCTAATCTTCTCCTCACACCTCTTTCGATCCAACTCGTATGATCTTAATTATTGTTTGTACTGTCTTGTTTAGGTTTCATCACCTTTGTTGGAGCCTAACGTTTTAGTTCTGAACCGACCATTTTTGTTTGATTCAGACCTTTAACCTTTTTAAGTATATTTTTGTTGAACATTTTTGTTCACATTTTTCGTTTAAACATTTTTTGTTTTTTTTAAACATTTTGGTTATGTTTTTGTTTAAACATTTTTGTTTTGTTGGCATATAGCATAGTTTATGTTTTGTTACTTTTGTAGATCCGACCATTCATTTTAGGGTCGTTCACATTTTTTGGTGTAACTTTTTCACACATTTTTTTAAGTTAAAATTTACATATATTGTACAGTTTGTGCATGTCCCTAGGATACGACTGTATATTTTGTAATTAGCTCCTCTCGGATGTGACGTTTATACACCCGGATTTTACTTTTTCCCGAGTGACTTTTCACTTGTGGATCTATTTTGGAATTTATTTCCATTTATTTTTCCCCGTCTACGATTCGGCTTGTCCGATGGTTTCCGTCGATCGTAGTACTGTGGTTTTCTTTATAGGAACTCGTGTTTTCCTTATTTTTTATATGTAGTCTGCGTACGGAAAGTCAGTGGAGGTGTGCCGGCCGTAGTTCTATATATTTTTTTGAGACCCTTGTTCTCACACACTTTTTACCAGACTGTGTACGGAAAGTCAGTGGAGTTGTGCCGACCTCAGTTCTGTGTATTTTGGAACCTTTGTTTCCACCTTTTTACCAGACTGTGTTCGGGAAGTCAGTGGAGTTGTGCCGACCTCAGTTCTGTGTATTTTTTTTATCTCTGAGTCGTCCCTTGTACGCTCAGGGGTAGTTGTTTGAAGAAAGGAGCCAAAGGGTGGTGTTCTATGGCAGACCCATCAGGCGAAGGGCGGTGTTCTACTGCAGACACGTTGAGTTTATTTATTTGTATTCTAAAATTTTGGAGTGTACCCGAGTAGGTAGTTGTTGGTAACTAACCTATCTCCAGTAACTAGTCACGGACAATCATGGTGGTTTCGAGTGTCTGGTCTTTGTGCCCGACATCTCTAAGGATCGTAGTATTGTATTGATGGAATTTTTTGGAAATATTTATTTATAACAATATTTTTATAGTATTGGATAGTTCGGCGAGTAGGTAGTTGATAGTAACTAACCTATCTCTAGTACATATTTCGAGTGTGTTTCGAGTGAGTAAGTCTTTGTGCTTCTCATCTCCAAGGAATGGTTTAGATGGCTATTTATTATAAATATTTGGTAGATAGGAGTAGTTTCTTCAAAATTTCTTTGAAATTTAATTTTTTTTGGCATTTAACTTTAAAAAGGAGTTTTCTTCTTTTTATTTTTTTAGTGAGGGTGTAATGTAACATACATAGTTTGTTACAAACGGTTTGTTTGTTTTATTCCAAATTTGAGGTTATGTTTTTCTTAACTTTCCTTTTTTTCAACTTTTATGGCCTGGATATCGATTATTCACATTAATTTAGCCTATTTATGTAATTGATACTCAATCGACATGTCGCCTCCCTATTTGTTTTTTTAAATTATATTTTTTCGAATGGCAACTTTTTGGTTTACCTGTTGCAAGGTTCACGTTTTTCTTGGCTTTTTTCGAGTGGAACTTGTCAAGTCGCCATCATTATGTGGCAATAAATTATTAATTTAAGCCAAATGGGCTATTTTACTTTAAAATAGATTGAAAATCTCAATCTCAAACCCCAATGGAGCGGGCATATCAATAAACTGGAATGAAAGGAAATATGACTAATCGGATTTAAATTGATAAAAAAAGGCAATAAGGTTAGTAGACACGTTTTGTATTTTTATTCGATATTTCGATTTATTTTCCAATTGGAACTCTCTTCTGATAACTTGTGATGTTTTCAGCCTTTTTTTTATATCTAGTTAAATTTTTCAAGACGAGTTCGGTTCTTAATGGATTTTCACGCCACCTTCGGGATGGAATCCTAGACGGACGACCCCAGATCGCCGTATTTTTCGGTCGGATTGATTCGTCGACACCATTTCGTGGTCTCTTTTGAAAAGGGATGCAAGTCTAGACTTTCCACTACGAGACCTACGTCGCCTCCGTCCTATATGACGTGAGCACCTCGGAGACATTAAGGTCAGCTCGTTCTCATTATTTTCTACAGTTGCTACACAGGAGTCCGTTACTCACCGAGTCACCTTTAGTGACCGAGCCACATGTTTTTGATCGTAGACTTTTTTGAACGTTTAATATCAGTGAATTAGTATTATTAACTAACACCTTTAACCTTTAATATAACCTTAAATTTAATTTATTGATAAGAAATTATTTGTCAAATTTTGCATTTCTCGATTGTACCAGTAAGTACATTTATGTGTGACATAAATCCGAGTGGTTAGTTTCTAATTAAATCTTAGGTATTTCCTTTATAAAACCCTTAAATTAAACGCAGTTTATTGTAACTTTTAAACTTCATAAAATATATGATATTACATTACATCCTGAGTCATGGTTTTACTTTTTTTCTTTTTCTTTGAGAATGTCTGGATTCTCTGGCGCCCGATTTAGTACTAAGGTCAGTGCTATTTATTAATTATATAATTTTCCAAATTTAATTTTCATTTTACAGCACCGATACCTTAATTTTTTAACTTTTATTTTACTCGGTTCTGGCTATCTCTTAGAGGAAAGCTCCAGTAACCCATTGTATTTTATTTTATGGATGGTAAGACCATAATGGGATTATCCAAACATAAAATAAATATGACATGGTTGGCATCTCAAGGTACTCATGTATTTCCGAGTTTCTCACGAACCAGTGTGCGCTAGAGACTGTGCTATAAAATAAACATATACACATAGACAAAACTTTACACATAGAAAGACAACACTCATCCATCTATCTCACAGAACACCATGCACTCTCTCAGCTAAATATTTATACTATCAATTGCAGAGGCATTGTACCAGTATGTGACGACGATGGTGTGCGTGGCGGTGAAGGGTGTGCCGGTCATTGGCGTCATACACTACCCGTTCCCGCCGCGCACATACTGGGGATGGCTCACTAAGAAAACTTCAGGCAATATACCCAAAGTTGCTCATGTAAGTTTGACAACAAAAACTTAAGTAAAGAAATGCTTATTACAAAAGCGTGTTACAGAATAGATGATTATTTGAATGATGAAATGGATGGTGTCAATTCCGTATGAATTCGGCCAGTCTTAGTTTCAGGCGAAAACGAAACTTCTATATACGGTTATTTCTCCGTGGAAAAAATACATAGGCAATTATAATCAGTTAGTTTTTACTTATAAATCACGTATTAAATAATTCGGTCTCTGATATTTGATTGAAGTAAAGGATTACTTCAGAACAGCATAATATTATCACTCCATTATTTCAAATAAATTATTTACGCTTTTAATATTATAACGTTATATGCTTATTATAGGCTCTCGAACTCAGTTTCGAAACTAAGCCGAAACCCGTTATTTGGCCGAAATCGAAAGTTCGGTCGGACACTAGAATTTTTACCCGTCTGCGCAAGGAGGGTTATGTTTTTCGATTGTATGTATCATTGTATGTGTCTTAGGTCCATATTAATAGTCTGAGCTCAAACTCAAGAGCGAATTCAGCTGATACACTCTCAATTTTGTGTTAATGTAACATTGGGGAAAAGTAGACTCCCACTGTGAAATTTTGCATGCCAAACATTTGGCGAAACATGTACGTACAATATTTACAACTGCCATCTTTTATACCGTGTTTCGAGCAAATAAACTCATTTCATTTCATTTCAAGACGCGATCGCCATCTAAAGTATGTCATTTATTAATAGATCAATCTTGAGGGAGTATCACGTGATGTCTTTCTCAAGTCGCGGTTCGCCTGCAATCAGCAAATGCGTTCTCAAGTGTGAGTTTGACAGTTCTCTTGAGAACTGAGTTTTGTTACTCACGTGATACCCGATTCCTAAACGCGCACCTAATTTACGTTTATTAATAGGAACGCCATCTTGAGGTCGGTCTCAAGATTGACTTTTGAGCTGAGAGTGATTTATTAATACGGGCCTAATTCTTTGGCACGCTACATTACCAATCCTTCCCTCCACTCCACAGAGAGAAGAGAACAAGAGCCAGCCCCGAGTAGTGGTATCCCGGTCTCATCCCGGCGAGGTGGAAAAGCTTGCGATGGAGGCATACGGTCCCAAGACCAAGGTGACTCCGGCTGCCGGTGCTGGATACAAAGTCATGACAATTGTCAACGGAACTTATGATGTGTACTTACATGCAACAGCTATTAAGAAATGGGATTTGTGTGCAGGTGAATATGATTACATGATAAGGTTAGAGCTCGGTGGCGCAGTGGTTGAGACACTGGACTTGCGATGCGGAGGTCCCAGGTTCGACCCCCGGCCAGGTCGGTCAGAGTGTCGCTAAGGGGGCACTGAAGGAAAAAAGAATTTTGATCGAAAATTTCGTCTGTAATCTTCCAACAATATTTGAGCTTTTTTTAGAATTAAAACTATAGTGAGCCATTACTACAAATTATTATATAATATAAACGGATATCACTTATACTTATATTGTTGAAGTCGGCAATTAGACGTCCGCGTCGCCGGTCGCGCGAAGAAATGTCACCGGCGACGCGGGCTTCAAATAGACCGTCGAAATCGGTCGAAACTGTCGGTCTAATTGCCGACTTCAACAATGTAAGTGAGTGATATCCATTTATCTATACATATAATAAGACTGTAAAAAAGTTGTGTGTGTACATTGGATATTTTTTGAAAAGAATAATTGTAATGTGTTTTAGGATCGATACTGATGCCAAAACACTAATTTTTAGAATTTTTGTCTGTTTGTCTGTGACTTTGTGCAAGTATCACGCCGTAACTACTGAAGGGATTTTGATGGGAGTTTCACTAGGAGATAGGTGAAATATCCGGACAGCTCATAGGCTATAAGCCATGGCGGTATGTGATGTGGAAACAAGGATCCAGAGAGGAAGATCTGCCTCCATCCTCCTCGTCTACGCAAACGAAGTTGCGAGGTACAGCTAGCATATAATAAGATTTGAGCTGTGCTATTTTGTTTCAGGCGACGCGATAATAAAGACAGTGGACGGCAAGATGACGACCCGTCAAGGGAAGCTGATAGACTACTCCGCAGGCAGTGAGGTGAAGGTATCTGATGGTATCATAGTCACGAGATACGATCACGAATACTATCTAAGTAAATTACCGAGTATGCCTGTAAAAATACCTCTTTCATAAGGCCTATATTATCCGACATAAGCTCGGTGACGCAGTGGTCAATGTAGGTACTTACGATACGGCAGCGGTCCCAGGCTCGATCTCCGGGCAGGTCAGCCATGTTAACACAGATAAAAGTTTACAGGATAGTTTTTTAAGGTTGAGATTATCTCAACTACTTGACCTGTTGCAAGAATTATTTCATTGGCAGACAAGTTAAGGCAGTAATCCCACTGCCGGCGAGTAACTATCGGCTATTTTCTCGCTCAATGAATTCAAGGACACCCTGTATTTTATTATTGAGAACAAAATGGATTCTCCATTCTAAACCTGACCAGTGATTTTGGATCATCATCATCAGCCCGTATCAGTTCACTGCTGGACGTAGGCCTCTCCCAAAGCGCGCCATTCAACCCTACTCTCGGCCCTCTGCATCCAGTTCCTGCCAGCCATCTTGCGAAGGTCATCCCTCCATCTGGTCGGGGGGCGTCCCACACTACGTTTACCCGTTCGTGGCCTCCATTCGAGAACTCGTCTACCCCATCGGTTATCGGTTCTACGACAGATGTGACCAGCCCACTGCCACTTCAGTTTACTGATTCTATGAGCAATGTCAACCACTTTTGTCTTCTGGCGGATATACTCGTTTCTTATTCTATCTAACAGAGAAATGCCAAGCATAGCTCTTTCCATAGCTCGCTGAGCGACTTTGAACTTGTGGGCCAGTCTCACCGTCAATGTCCACGTTTCGGCTCCGTAGGTCATCACTGGCAGGACGCACTGGTTGAAGACCTTAGTTTTTAGGCATTGTAGTATTGAAGACGAGAAGATATGACGTAGCAACCCAAACGCTACGCTGATTTTGGATGGAAGGTCGTAACAAATGCATTCATTTTAAATTTCTAGAAGTTGTAAAGATTGGGGCTGTGAAAATTGGTTGACAATTATTTTTAAATACTACTCAAATAATTGCGATTCTGATTAACACTTTTTACTTTCAATTAAATATTTGACGTAGGTACGGACAACAGATCAATGGTAACACTTGCAGTACTATTTCAAGTTTTACGACACTGATAAGAACGGTCCAAAGTCCAAAGTGTTACACTTGATCTGCTGTCGGCTGTACCTTCTTCTGCAGCATACCGCAGCCCACTCCTGGGCATATGCCTCTCCATGAATCCTCCATGTGGTCCGATCCCAAGGTTGTCTGGTCCACACCGAGCCAGCAACCCTCTTGATGTCGTCGGCCCATCTGGCCGGTGGTCTGCCCACGCTTCTTCTACCCGTCCGGGGTCTCCACATTAGAACGCACTTACTCCATCGACCATCCTTTCGGCGACAGAGGTGCCCCAGGCCCATTTCAGTTTCACCACTCGTTTGCCGATACCTAAAAATGCGGTAAACCTTATTACCCGACTACCCCAGAAGGAGGGTAATGTTTTTCGGATGTATGCATGTCCATTCCTTCCAACCATCCTGTCACTTAAACGGTTTGATGGATTTTGGTGTATGAGGTATCGTTAGATTCGTCTTGATTACGGGAGTGTCATAGGGTATAAAAATTAATTAAAAGAGGATAGTTTGTTTGCGGTCGTTTTTTTATATAAATAATTTATATTTTATCGGTTGTGTAGAATACGCTAGGTGCCTAATAAATGTATAAATAAGGTTAAGGATAGTAATAAATAAATAATAATTAGTTTTACTATAATATTGTTAAGCTAAATTCACATTTACAGCCAAAACCGCGTATTCACACCAGCAAATCAACGGACAGTAGCCAACGTTTCACACTATTGTAACGTTTTTAATATTCCGAATCCACCTTTACTTGGCGATGTCTATTGTGGCGTTAAAACGTGGTTTAGGCTGAGATTCTGAATCTAGCTTAAATAGTGCAGAATAGTAAATATTTCTTCCACGCGATATTTGTAACGTAACTGTCTTGAAAAGGTGTTGTTATTATCGGGTAGTAAGGACTGGAGCGAACTCACCAAATACCAAGGGCTAAGGTTGTAGGAGGAACCGGCACAATTTTCACTCTTGCGGATGTTTTCTTCTGGGATCGATCCCTCCGGGTAGTACGAAATATCTGAAGCTGTTTGATGATTGTCACGAGTCACAGAGTTGAGTTTCACAGGTAGTTTTGATGTTGATTCAGAAATAAAAGTTCGGTTTTAGCGCAAAACGAGTATCACACGCTAGCGGCCATGACAGGAAGTGGGGGTCACAGGAAGGAAGGAAGGAAGGATGGGGGTTGGTAGTTGGCAAACACAACGCGCGAAATTTTGAATTGCTAGTTTGACAGTTCAAAGCAGTTTACGTACATTAATTTCTATACATAATTCCCCCCGAAGACAGCTGAAAGCTGGCTTCTGATAATAAATAAAATAGACCTCAAATCTGACCTTTATATTAAGGTTCAGTGGCCAATCATATAAAACAATTAACTAAAGAAGAAAAACACTCTTTGAAGAGAGACTTATAACTACAACTTAAATCTACATGTTTAGGAAAATAACTAATAGAAAATTATTATTGTGGCAAGGGACAAAGTTTAACAACAGGGCGACAGTATGAGCCAGTGGAAGTTTTCACAGTTACAGTGCGGACTATAGAGTCCTTTCCAGGGTGAAGGGCGCATATTCGGCCCAGTTTCCACTGTAAGGGACTAGTATTATCCTCTTTGATCAGGACTAAGTCCCCAAGTTTGATGTTTGGAACAGTTTTCAACCATTTGCTACGTTGTTGGAGTTGATGCAAGTATTCATGCGACCATCGGTGCCAAAAGCTCTGACTTAATTTTTGAAGTAACTGCCACCGACTTAACCGATTTAGAGGCACTTCATCCAAATTATGCTCTGGAATAGCAACAAGAGGACAGCCTATTAGGAAATGCCCTGGGGTCAAAGGCTCATAATCATCAGGGTTCGCAGAAAGTGGTGTTAGTGGTCGAGAGTTCAAAACGGCTTCTACTCGACAAAACAATGTATACAACTCTTCATAGGTTAAATGTTGCTCACCGACCACTCGCTTAATATGAAATTTTGCAGACTTAATAGCAGATTCAGCTAACCCATTGAAATGTGGGGCTGAGGCAGGGCTGAAGTGCCAAGTGATTTTGCGAGAAGCTAAATCCCGATTGAGCACATCTTCGTGCTGCTTAAGAAAGTTATATATCTCTTTAAGATGACAGTCGGTTGCACGGAAATTACTGCCATTATCGCTGAAAATATCTCTGCATAATCCACGACGAGATGTAAATCTGTACACAGCGGCCAAAAAGGCTTCACTCGACAAATCGGTAACGAGCTCAAGATGAATGGCTTTCACAGCCATACACACAAATATACACATATATGCCTTTGTTAATTTTGCTTTTCGAAGATTACTAGCTTTAAGATAAAAGGGACCACCAAAATCAATAGAGACAGCAAGGAACGCTCGAGATGGCTGAACACGAGGAGATGGAAGATCACCCATTAAAGGTTCTACAAAACGTGGCTTGGCTTTGAAACATTTTAAACACTTATGAATTCGAGAACGAATTACTTGTTTCCCTGATAAGATCCAAAAACGGTGACGTAAGATACTAAGCAATGTAGTGGGCCCTGCATGCGCATTAATCACATGTGATTGGTCAATGATCAAGTTGGTTAGATGATGCGACCGTGGTAGTATTATTTGATGTTTCGAATCATATGGCAGTTTAGAGTTCGTTAGGCGGCCGCCTACACGAAGTACTCCAGATTCATCCATGAAGGGAGATAAAGAATTCAAACGCGATTTGTGAAACTTGTTTGTTTGTAAATTATGAATTTCTTGAGAGAATTCCTCTTGTTGAGTCCGTTTAATCCAAAGTAATAACGCTTGATCCAACTCCTGACTCTTAAGATATCCGGTACATCTTTCAGATATCGCAACCGTAGAATTTCGAATGAATCTAAGACACCACGCAGTAACTCTTAGTAATTTATCCAAGGAACTGTAATGATCGATGAGATTGGGAGTGTATGATGCTTGACAAACAACAGGGAGATTATCATTCATTGGGCAAGCTACCTCGAGGGTAGGTCTAACGTGAGGCTGAGTGGGCCAATTATTTGTGAGCAGCCACTGGGGCCCCCACCACAGATTATGAGAGTGCAACTCTTTAGGAAACAAACCTCTACTTGATGCATCCGCAGGGTTTGATGCAGATGGAACATACTGCCATACAGCATGGTCCAGTAAAGCATTAATCTGTGAAACTCTATTGCCCTCATACATCCGTAAAGAATGAGGGGAACGTTGAATCCAACCGAGGACTATAGTGGAATCACACCACATGAAAACTTCCTTAAAGGAAATGTTAAGGGTATTTTTTACATAGTGCACCAATTTTGCTGAGAGTAAAGCGCCATTTAGCTCTAGTCGCGGAATCGTGAGACGCTGCTTTGTCGGCGCCACCTTTGATTTAGCTAACAGAAGGTCAATAGTTTTCCTTTCCTGACTGTCCGTAGAAACAACATATACAACTGCACCATAACCTTTCTCACTAGCATCGCTGAACGAATGCAAATCATACCTCACAGTATCAGATTGGGAGACACGGCGGTCAATTCGAATATTCTCCAAATCACCAAATTCTGCAGCAAACCGTGACCACAGGCTAAGGATATCTGGAGGTAGTGCATCATCCCACTGAAGATTCCTCAACCACAACTCCTGCATAAGACACTTGGCGGTGAACACCACTGGTGACAACCACCCACACGGATCAAATACACTTGCGATATTTGACAACAGTGCTCGCTTTGAGTGAACACATTCTTGAACCTTGCCTGAATACATGAAAGTGTCATCATCAGGATTCCACTTCACACCTAGAATTTTTTTTGATTTGTCAGTGTCACCAGTTTCACAAAATTCGATGGGGATTTTGGAAAGAAATAACTTCGAGTTGCTTTTCCATTTTCGCAGCTCAAAACCCGCAGAATTCAACAGCATTTCAACTTCATCTTTTAATTGAATGGCACCTTCAATTGTGGGTGCACCCGTGACCAAATCATCCACAAAAGTTTCTTCCAGGAGCACCTGACTACCTAAAGGAAAATCCTGTTGTCCATCTTCAGCGAGCTGACGGATAGCACGCATGGCCAAATATGGGGCTGAAGTGACTCCATAAGTTACAGTGTTGAGTTCAAACTCTTTGATGTCCTCTTCTGGAGAGGATCTCCACAAAATATGTTGGTATGACCTATCAGCAGGATGAATCATGATCTGGCGATACATCTGTTTGATATCAGATACAAAAGCTACAGCATGCATCCGAAATTTTAAAAGCATAGCAACAACATCTTGTTGCAACTTAGGGCCTGCATGTAATGTGTCATTCAAAGAATTGCCACTGCTTGATGGCATACTGGCATTGAAAACCACTCTGAGTTTTGTTGAGCTGCTCTCTGGACGGTGTACTCCATGATGAGGTATGAAATATATTCCTTGATTTTGCTGAGGTTCTCTGACAAGTGACATATGAGACAGATCCTCATAATCTTGAAGAAAATCTCTATACATTGTTTTAAGAGCATCATCACGACTCAGTCGTTTTTCCAAAGAATAAAACCTCTTCTCTGCAATGTCACGACTAGCCCCTAGAGCAGGGGGGTTCTCCTTGAAAGGTAATCGAACAATGAATCGACCAGTATGGGGGTCTCGTGTGTGAGTACTCTGAAAATGATCTTCACAGTGACTTTCCTCAATACTCATTTTTGAATTGTCCTTGGGAGGTTCCTCTAGCTCCCAGAACCTAGAAAGTGATTCATTTAAGTCTGAACAACATGCCGCATGAAATGATGAAATCTCTAGCAGCTGTTCGCCTTGACGCGTTTTTCCAAAAAGCACAAAGCCTACTTTTGTTTGTACGGCTGATGGTAAATCAGGAGACAATTTCAGTGGTGCTCCATTAAGTAATATATCTTCATAGACATCAGCGCCCAGTAGAAGGTCTACTTTTCCTTTGATGTGAAACGTCGGATCTGCAAGAACCATGCCAGTAAACTTTTCTTTAATGTCCTTTGACAATGTGGTAGAAGGAAGGTCTCTAGTAAGCCGTTCCAGAACATGAACTGTTGACAAAATGATAGGAGTGTCCGAAAATCTTGGTTTGATCTGACACTGAACACTTCCCAGTGTGCGTTGATTGGCCTGACCACCTAAAGCGGACACCGTAAAAGAAGTAGATGACACATCTAAACCTAATCGTTTAGTGCACGATGCTGAAAGAAAACTACATTGAGATCCTGGATCTATCAATGCTCTAACCTCGCTCCATTCACCTGATGCATTACGAATATGGACGACTGCGGTCCCTAACAATACACACTGTTGACCCAACTGCGACGCATTAGACTGGAAAGTTGAACTCAGCGCAGATACTTCAGGTTCCTCTTCATTTTCTGGCATGACATTGGACGCTGCCGCTAAAGTCCATTCCCTATTAGGATTTCTATAGCAATGTAGTAATGAATGATGACGTTTCTCACACACTTTGCACACATTTTGGGATAGACATCTGCTTACCATGTGTGGTCTCAAGCAATTGTAACACAATTTGTTGATTTTCACAAAGTTGATTCTATCTTGAGGTTCTAACGACAAAAATTTCTCACAGTAAAACAGTTGATGATCGCTTTGTTGACAACAAATGCATTGTTTGTCCTCTACTACATTTGACGCATAACCATCTTGAACATTGGATGCATAATTAGCTTTAAATCTTGGTTGAGTTTCTTTTTTCGGTACTGTACTCTTAGTCAGAACCAAGTTAGCGCTTTCCAGAGCTCGTGCTCGGGCTTCCAGGAAAGACATGAGGTCTGTGAATGTAGGCATTTTGATATCTTTAACATGAATCTCAAAGAAATTTCTTAACTGGATGTCTAATTTTTTCAATGTAATGTGTAGAAGTAGCAAACTCCATTCTTCAACTGGTTGTTCCAATGCTTTTAATGCGTTGATGTTTTCATTCACTGAATCTACAAACTTTTGTAGGCTTGTTGTTGCACTAGCTTGGATATTAGGCAGATTCAGCAAGTTTTCAATATGGATACTCGCTGTCAGTCTAATGTTGTGGTATCGGTTTTTTAAAAGGTCATATGCAATTTGGTAATTTTGTTCAGTGAATTGTAAATGTTTAATTATATTAGCTGCATCACCACGCACACTATGCACCAAATAATGAAACTTCTGAATGATTGGGAGCGACATGTTGCCATTAACAAGAGACTCAAATACTGAATTGAAATTATGCCACTGGGTGGCATCCCCACTGAACGTACTCAGTGGTATGCTTGGTAACTGACTGTGGACTGCTTGACCACCTGACACACCCTGACCACCAAAAACACTCTCATATTGTACGCGAATACTATACACCTTGTCCATAAACTCGGCATAGTCGTTGTCATGTTTCGAACAATCAAACTTTGGAGAAGGAAACGCTTCCAACTGAATATGAGCACGCGTAAACTTTTCTACATGTTGTTCTAAATCACGAAATTTTATTCGAAACGCATCTTTTGTAGCTTTATCACTTCCTGGATGTATTTTACAAGCGGTATCGTAAAAAGAATCGACTGCAACTTTCGCCAACTTCCACTCAACTGCAGCCGCCGCCATTATTGTACATTTAAATTTTGTTTTACAAAATCGCTAACTTTATTTTTTAGGTTATGAAAAACTTTTCCCCAAAAAGAACTTTCGGCTCAAAGGACCAAAAATATGTAACGTAACTGTCTTGAAAAGGTGTTGTTATTATCGGGTAGTAAGGACTGGAGCGAACTCACCAAATACCAAGGGCTAAGGTTGTAGGAGGAACCGGCACAATTTTCACTCTTGCGGATGTTTTCTTCTGGGATCGATCCCTCCGGGTAGTACGAAATATCTGAAGCTGTTTGATGATTGTCACGAGTCACAGAGTTGAGTTTCACAGGTAGTTTTGATGTTGATTCAGAAATAAAAGTTCGGTTTTAGCGCAAAACGAGTATCACACGCTAGCGGCCATGACAGGAAGTGGGGGTCACAGGAAGGAAGGAAGGAAGGATGGGGGTTGGTAGTTGGCAAACACAACGCGCGAAATTTTGAATTGCTAGTTTGACAGTTCAAAGCAGTTTACGTACATTAATTTCTATACAATATTCTTTCATTCTGTCTCGAAAAAAACGTAGAAGTTGTCAGCGTAATGGCGGACAGCGCGGACTTACGCCAGTGTGAATGTGTGCGTGCGGCTCGTACAGTCGAAGACAGCTATAAGTATACAGGGGGCCTCAATAAGGTTGAGATTTTCTCAAAAACTACTGGACCGAATTTAATAATTCTTTTACAGATACATAGTGTTAACTTTTATCTATCAAACAGTGAAAGAATTTTTGCAATAGGTCAAGTAGTTTTTGAGAAAATCTAAACCTTAAAAACTCTCATGTACACCTTTCTCTGTGTTCCACCGTACGTATAGCGAATGGACTTGCGTTGGGTGCTTCACTCGATATTACGTCCGCCTTTTTTATAGGTCCATGATAAGAAATGGTTTTAGGTTAGTTTCAAAATGTTATCTATACATATAATAAGACTGTAAAAAAGTTATATCTGTACATTGGATATTTTTGAAAAGAATAATTGTAATGTGTTTTAGGATCGATACTGATGCCAAAACACAAATTTTTAGAATTTTTGTCTGTGACTTTGTGCAAGTATCACGCCGTAACTACTGAAGGGATTTTGATGGGAGTTTCACTAGGAGATAGCTGAAATATCCGGACAGCTCATAGCCATGGCGGTATGTAATGTGGAAACAAGGATCCAGAGAGGAAGATCTGCCTCCTGATCTCCTCCATCTTCCTCTACGCAAACGAAGTTGCGGGGTACAGCTAGTAAATTATAAACGAGTCAATTACAAATAGTGGTTAGGTACTATTCTGCACTTTACTAATGTAACATGTAAATAAAAAAATCTGAAAAATTTAATAGTTTGACAAGTCTCGAAAATTAAATGTTTTTCATTATCATTACAAAATAGACACAAAGCCGCCGAGGTGTTCGTAGTCCAATTGCGAGTACACGCTGAAAACGAGCATACAAGTTAAGCAATGTTGGGCGAGGTCAGGAACTGGGTGGGTGACCGCTAGTGACACTTTCATCTGAGCCCTTCGTGCCTCGGGGCGCACGTTAAGCAGTTGGTCCCGGTTGTTGTCGCTCGGTAGCAGTCGTTAGGCCACGTCAGTGGCTACGGGCGGCCTGAATAACTCTGACAATAGGTTTGGTCACTAAACCACACGAGAAAAGAAGGGGATTTCTATAGTTGCGTAGACTCCAGGCCCTGAGAAGTTGCGCAGACTCTAGGTATAGAGGGTGGCCTTGAATTCATTCGACAAAATTAAATGGACGGTTAGGCTTGTGACATACATTAATTCTGCACAGCGTCTAAGTAAATTAAACAATTTGGGGAAAAATAATTAACAATAAATTCAACTATCAATTTTTTTATTAATTTGATGTACATCGTTACTGTGCTTTGGAGTGTTTTACATTTTAAGGTATTTATAATTTTTTACAACGATTTCTTTCACTGGAATTTTACCTAATGGTCATTTCTAAGGTCGTTGTGTGACTTGTGACGTACTTAGATCAATTTTTTTTGGAGTTTTGATTTACTAAAAAACCTTACCAATTTAATATTTATCATGAGTACCCAATTTCAATTTGTCGAATGAATTCAAGGCCATCCTGTATACCTAGAGTCTGCGCAACTACTCAGGGCATAGAGTCTGCGCAACTATAGAAGTCCACTTATTTTTTCGCGTGGTATAAATGGATATCACTCACTTATATTGACTTCAACAATATAAGTGAGCGATATCCTGTATTGGGGAGAGGTTGATTGACAGAATAGTTATTTTCTAGTCGAGAATCATGATTTTATTTATTTGTAAGCATAGATAAATGATGTTTATTAGTATATAGCGGCTTGGCTATAGCGGCAGTGCACTTATTTCGTATTATATCTGATAAATAGTATTGTAAATAAAATAATTTATTTTGAGGTTTGAAATTGAAATTTTAATAAATTGACTGTTTTATTTTATTGACCTGTTTTGTTTTACTATCTATACATGTAATAAGACTGTAAAAAAGTTGTGTCTGTACATTGGATATTTTTTGAAAAGAATAATTGTAATGTGTTTTAGGATCGATAGGTACCTACTGATGCCAAAACACTAATCTTTTGAATTTTTGTCTGTGACTTTGTGCAAGTATCACGCCATAACTACTGAAGGGATTTTGATGGGAGTTTCACTAGGAGATAGCTGAAATATCCGGACAGCTCATAGGCTATAAGCCATGGCGGTATGTGATGTGGAAACAAGGATCCAGAGATGAAGATCTGCCTCTTGATCTCCTCCATCCTCCTCTACGCAAACGAAGTTGCGGGGTACAGCTAGTTGATTATAATTTAGTACTTAATAAGATTTTCTCGTAATAGGAATACATTCGCACCAACTAAAACTCCTGGGGTGTTCCGCCTCCGCCACCATGGACAGGACCACGGGTAGGTCCGGTACTGTCGGCGGGTGCTCTTTCGGGCCCGACTCCAGGGGGCCTCATGCCTCCCCCTTCACCGCTGAAGGCGCTCCGGACCACGTGGAGCGCCTTCCAGCTCGGGGCCACTTCATTCGGACGACGGGTCAACCCTGGGTTAAGTACTTAATCCGAAAAAACTCCATACATTTTGCTCGTGTTAAGTCTTAGTCTTATATTGCCAGCCGGGTTTAAAAACATGGAATCGCGATAAATATTGATGTGTAAGCGTCGCCTTAGGTACGCGACTTTCATCGTTCACATTTTCACAAGCGAACACTATATACCGCAGCAAAAACCAAGTGTCTTATTTTGTAAACAAATATGATCGTCTAATTACCTGTTGTGATGTAACACCGAAGGAGCTGATTGATCGAACCTGTTCATCATTGTGAAAATAAAGTGATCCGATCTAATAATGTGAAAATACCTGTGCAATAATCACAGAACAGCTTCAAATGTTAGTAAGGTAGGGTAGTTTTTATTTACAAAATAAGACACTTAATTTGGGCTGCGGCATACATTACTGCACTTTTTCCACAAGTTTTAATAAACGACTAAGAAACGCAGTATTGTATATCATTTACGTGACAAATACGAAACCGATGAAGAAAGGAAACGAAACACAAAAGGTTTAACTATATTTTATTTCAATAAATTAAGCAGGTTTCTCTTTCAATAATACACAAACTGCGCCTGAAAATTAATCCGTACATTACGCAGTCATTAACAATTTATCGAATAATACAGATCTTATTATAGTGCTATTGTAGTTATTTTCTTATTTACTTGAGTTATTCTCGCTACTAGTTCATAGTTACCATGAATTAAGAGTTTATAGTTTCTGAAATAGGCTGATTTTAGTTTTTCGCGCAAGTCTTGCACTAACTTTTACACATCTAACTATACGTTAACCACTGCCTGTAGATTCTGCTGCGAAGCCGAGGAAACCCCCATGCATGTCCTCTGTGAGTGTGAAGCGCTCATTCACAGCAGAAGCCGAGCCTTGGGTGGACACATGGTGCCACCCGAGGATATCAAGACTCTCTCACCCAAGTGCATTGTACGGTTCCTGAGGGACGTTGGCCTTGGGAGCGAGATATAAGAACTCGGTGCGCGGCCACAATAGACCTTTGAGGTCGCAGTGACCCTTGGGCGTGTACCAACACCGTGATACCAAATAATAATAATAACTATACGTTAATTTGCTTTTGCGACAGCACTTCCTACAGAGTTATGGCGCAATTTCATTAGTCGATACCGTATTCGGGGTGCGAGAGATTTCTGGAACGCATGCCATAGGGCCCGCATTCGGGGAAGCGTTTTCATTGGTCGAGGCCTGCATGCGGGGTGTGGCGGAGAAACACACAATAAACTAAAAGAATAAGAAATCTACCACCTTTTTTTTTACTAGACACTTACAAATTCCTCAAAATCTACCAAAAGACTAGAAATCTACTAAATATGGTCAAGCTGTCTTCGACTCTCGACCCGCGCATGCGGTATATCGTCCGATGAATTTCATTGGTCGATATCTCGTTCGGTATAAAGCATGCGGGGAATCCCCACAGGCGGTGTAACGAACGCGTATCGACTTTGTAACTTTCATTGGTCGTTATCTCGCCTGCGGGGAGTCCCCGTATGCTGTATATCAACTAATGAAATTGCGCCATTAACACTTGCAAGCTGCTATCGGACATTACTCGTAGAAGTTTTCATGCAGGTGCAAACGCGTCACTTTAAAAAATAAAGTTCTTTTGAGAACTTAAAACATGACAGAATCGCACCTAGGCGCGTATTCATAGACTTGATTTAAAGTTACGCCTGTCCCTTTCTAGCTTAACCTTTTTTAACGAAGTGTGATAGGGATAGCAACACGATTTAAGAGAAGCGAGGTTTTACAAGGTTTTTGAATAACAGCGTTAATGTTTACTTACCTATAAATTTACAAAATCTATTTCATATTAAAACTACCTACATAAAAATAACTACAACAGCACTATAGTAAATCTCCAGGAATGTGTTACTAGCCTAAAAGCATTGATCTCCTATAAAAAACTAGATACACAAAGGTCTTACTAAAACAATTTAAGAAACGTCCAAATAAGGGTACATTGTTAACGTCCAAATAAAAAGCAAATGAGGGTCCATTCATCTGTTTGGACCTTCTTTGCGCTCGGACACATTTAGAAGGCAGACTGTGTATCTAGTTGTTTATAGGAGATCAAAGCCTAAAAGTGATACAATTTTTTCATGAAAATAGATGATAATATGGAACAAATGAAGTGGATATTTAATTTCAAACTCATAAGAACCACGAAGGAAGACCAACGATTTTGACAAATCAACGCGATACATTACTTTCCCCTAACCATGAATTCTTATAGCAGGATTACTTCAATAATACTTTGTTATTTCGTACCATGACGAGCTTAATGAGCTTACTTTAAGGTCGTCATAGTACAAAACTACAAAATAAAGTATTATTGAAGTAATCCTACTATTAAACTTCATGCTAAGGCCCACTGTTTTCGCAAGTTTTAGTAAACGTTAAAGGTCGGAGCACATTTGGCCGGGCCGCAGCGTGTCGGGGCGGAGCGCAAAAATCTTCTCAAATCGCTTTAATACAATTTGTATGAACTATCGCACACTGTGTCGGGCCGCAGCGGCTCGCATTATTGCGAGGCGGATTTGCGTCCGTGCGATGCGGCCCGCCCCGCTCAAATCGCTTTAATACACTGTGTCGGGCCGCAGCGGCTCGCATTATTGCGAGGCGGATTTGCGTCCGTGCGATGCGGTCCGCCCCGCCCTGACACAGTGTGCTATAGCAAGCGGATTGGAGTGCACGCGCGCCCGTGTTCATTTTACGATATCTGGCAGTGGACTCAAAATCCGTCAATGCGCTGCGACCCGCCCCGTCACTAATGTGCTAAGTAAGCATTTTGCGCTGCGCTGCGGCCCGCCCCGACACGCTGCGGCCCGTTATAATGTGCGCGAAACATAAAGTAACGCAGTGGTGTATTACATTTAATTGTCAAAATGAAAACTACGAAATTATTATATATAAACGGATATCACTCACTTATATTGTTGAAGTCGGCAATTAACCGACAATGTAGACCGATTTCGACGGTCTTTTTCAAGGTGAGCGCGCCACGCCCGCGTCGCCGTTGACGTTTCTTCGCGCACTGCGGCTCAGCGCCCTCTGTGCGCGCTCCGACATAACTTGTCCCGCCGCCGACATCATTGTGAGTGATATCCGTTTATATATAATAATTTGTAGTAATGGCTCACTATAGTTTTAATTCTAAAACTACGAAAGTCGCGATTTTCCTTCGTACGGACCCAACTACATTACACAAAACAGGGATTTATCTTTGGACAAATATTACTAGTAAGTACTGGGATGGATAAATTTATCCTTAAACACCGTATAGTAACACTGGTATAGAAATGAGGATTTTACAATTATAACTGAATTATACTGAATTATAAGTGAAAATTCAAATTATTCATTATCGTAATCCTATACATGGCCGTTATACATTGCTGCTATGTTTTTGCAAGCTTTAACAAACGACAACGAAACGCAGCAATGTATATCGTTCAAGTGTCAAAATGAATACGATAACGAAAACGATTGAAGTCGCGGTCACCCCCCAGTGCCGGTGACAGTATTTTCGTTAATTTTCTCCTCAGCGTTGGCACCTTTTTCTTGCAAAGTGGTGTAAATTCGAAAAATGTTGCGACATTTGATAATGAAAATTTCAAAATAATTATGGTAGTAGGTATGGTTTCGTCAATTATTATGGAATGCGAGTAGTTAATAGTTACAATTTAATTATTTGAAAGATTCGACAATCTCGGACAGTCCTGTGGGGTGACCACGACTTCCAATCGTTATCGTAATCGCTTTCAATTTGACACATGGACGCATACATTGCTGCTACGTTTTTGCAAGCTTTAACAAACGACAACGAAACGCAGCAATGTATATCGTTCAAGTGTCAAAATGAAAACGATAACCATAACGATTGAAGTCGCGGTCACCCCCCCTGTTTTAGTGCTTTCTATTAAATTAAAGCACTTATATTACTTAATTGACATTCCACCCCAGATTGCTTTGCATTTATTATCACATCAGGTTTACAAGTTCATCAGAAATTATACAAATAAAGATTTTGGATAAATTAAGTATTAAACGTGCACTTTAAAGAGTGTAAATGATTCGGGATAAAATATTTTTCAGTTGTATTCATTGATCTCCTATAAACAACTAGATACACAAAGGTCTTACTAAAACAATTTAAAAAACGTCCAAATTGTCCATTGTTAACGTCCAAATAATGTCTAATAAAGCAAATGAGGGGTCCATTCATCCGTTTGGACCTTCTTTGCGCTCGGACATTTTTAGAAGGCAGACTGTGTATCTAGTTGTTTATAGGAGATCAATGGTTGTATTAAACATATCCATAAACTTTATTTAAAGTTATTCCACTGTTTAGGCCTTCTCCATTTCACACTTCGTTAAGAAGTGACAAGAACACGGTTTAAGAGAAGAGATGTGAGGTTTAAGCATATATGCTATTATGTGGTAACACTGCCTGCATTCACTCTTATGCCCCACGATATACAAATCTCAATGTGTGCACATATTTTTGGATTACTGTCTAGACCATACATTTAAGACTCTGATATTTCAATTATACAATGATTGTAATCTGTTTTGTGTACCAAATAAAAATAAAATAAAATATTCATACATCTGGTTTAGCCTTTTATTAAACCGAGTTTTTGTCACTTTCACAAACTTCGTTACGTTAAACGGTTGAACTAACTTTAAATGACGTTTATTGCTAACCGCTAATGTTTAATATTTCAAAGCGCACGTTTTACTCGCATATACAATAATAAAAACACATTCTTTAATTAAATTTAAAAAAAATCTCTTTAGTTCTCAAAGATATTTCTCTCGATTAATTTACACTCCAATATTATGCAAAATATATCACACACTTTTATAGACTGAATATAATTTAAATAAAGTACACATGAAAGATTTTATATAAATTATTATTATTCCATTTACAGAAATTAGGCATTATTGATTTCATTACAAAATTGATATTGTGAATAATAAAAAGTTCTAATAAAAAAACTACCATACGCGTACCTTGGATATTAGGCCGAAATTCATAGACAATTTTAAGTGTGCGCTCGGTGTTACAACTGTCAGATTCCGTACAATTTTGACAGTCGTAAAATCGAGCTCACGTTAACTTAGCTTGCGCTCAAAACTGTCTATAAATGTCGGCCTTAAGAGGCTCTTGTCAAATTAAACGTATTTTCATTTCATTATTCAGATAAATAAATCTAAGTGTGATTTCAGTGCCTCTTAAGGTAGTTGTTCCACCGCCAGCGAATAATTATCGTCTATTTTTTCGTGCAAGAAACAGACAATAGATAGTACATTCCGTGTAAATAAAAGAGACGCAGCGATACTAGCTCGGCGATGAACTATAAAAATATTATGTCGCCGAGCGACTATAGCTGCATCTACTTTGTTTACACCAGGGGGTCCCACTTTTTTCCCCTTTTTTTGACCAGGGACCACTATAATTTCGTTATAATTAATATGGACCACAAGGTTAAAAAAAAAACCGCCTAACATAGCAACGTTTCAAGTAAAAAAGTGTACTTTTAAAGGCTGAGATTATCTCAAAAATTACTTGACCAATTGCTTGATTTTTTCACTGGTAGATAGATAAAAGTTAAAGCTATGTACGGTGGAACACAGAGAAAGGTGTACAGGAGAGTTTTTCAGGTTGAGATTTTCTCAAAAACTACTTGACCTATTGCAATAATTCTTTCACTGTTTGATAGATAAAAGTGAAGACTATGTAACTGTAAAAGAATGATTAAATTCGGTCCAGTAGTTTTTGAGAAAATCTCAACCTTATTTAGGCCCCCTGTATACTTATCTCTGTCTTCGACTGTACTATAAAAGAGTTATTAAATTCGATCCAGTAGTTTTTGAGAAAATCCTCTCTATATACCTTTCTGTTTTCGTGTGTACCTAAAATTGACATTAATTTGCAGCATCAAAAAATCTTTCGCGGACCATATTTTAGCTTATGCGGTTGTTGGGAATCACTGGTATACACGGAATGTACAATCTATTGTACGTTTCTTGCGCGATAAAAGAGCCTATAGTTACTCGCTTACTCGCCGGCGATGTGACAACTACCTAAGTTTGAAACAGATTAAAAAGCAGCGGAGAGGCAGCGGTAGTTGTTGTGATGTAAGTAACTCTATGAAAGATGACAGACTAAACGCCGCGCGGTTGCCGCTCCCTTGCTTTGCCGCTGACCGCAGATAAGTTTTTAAGGTAAATCCCATTAGTTCTTAATATTACTGTGATGTCATAGATATAACCTTTAAAACTCTCTTTAGTTCCTTGATATAACTGTCGAAACTACTACTTGCGGCATGGATATAAAAGTATGAAACTGAAATACCTAGATCCCATAACACTGAAATCACGTTTACTAAATTGTGTAAAATAAACCTGCGGTTGACTGTTAAATCATAAACGTTAAAAGGATAAAAACTATATACACAATCATAAGTATGGATATGACTGAAATTTTAAACCTGTAAGCGGCACATTTGATTTTCAATAACCTATTAATCTACTTAAAAAATATATAATTTAGCACTGACATAAACCGCTTCATCTTTTCGTCTATGGTGACTGTATTATTGGGAAAAATATAGAATCGCTACCAATGTAAAGTCAAAATTCTTGTTACATAATATTCCAGGGATATAATCATGAAAATATGAAATAAATAAGTAAGTATCGATAAAAAAATCTATTACAACAAATTACTCGAAACTTTACGCCTGGTTGGATCGAATACTTACTTAATTTACCACAATTGTACTTAAAACATATTATTTCCAATAATACAGTCCCCAAAAATATGTCAGTCCTGTACTTACAATTTAGTCACGCCAATCCTCGGGGAATAACGCCAGATCCCAATAGTTCCATTGTCTAGTTCCAGAATGGTATGGGAAAAAAATTGGTACGGTCTAAAACAGAGAAGAGTACCTATACAAGAGAGTCATTATGGTGGAGCGTTTCCCAAAATGCATTAGACTGATTTTTTTTTAAATTTTATTTACAATTACATAATCCGCGTTCTAAGCTATCTACTATTGAACGAGTTTTTACAATCGACCAACTAGTTCTTTGGAAAATCTCAACCTTAATTAGACCAAAAGTACAAAAGATATTATTAAAGTTGAGATATAGTCGAAAAACACACGACTGATTAAAAAAATACAATTGCGTAGTCTGCGCTCTAAACTATCTTCTAATGAACGCATTTTTACAATTGGTCCAATAGTTATTGAGATAAAAAACCATCCTTAATGAGACCCACTGTAGCCTATGTTTCGGTTGTACTTAACTTACGGAACTACCGAGAATTTATTGTACTTTTGTTCCAAGGGAAAAAATCTTAATAGTTCCATCATGGAACTAGACAATAGAGCTGGGACTTGGCGGAGAATAACACAGTACACTTTAGTAACAGTAACTTCACTTCGCTGGGATCAGAACATCAAACAATTATTGTACACTGCTCATATGTAATGTTTATCGCTTAGATTTTATGAAAACAGTTCGAAGAAATTACATACATGTTACCTAAATTATACAGAATCTTTTCACAAAATGAAAACAATAAACTTTACATAATAGCATCTGTGATCAGTAGAATGACTACATCGCAAAATGTTTTAATTCATACTTATACGCCAAAATGATGATAGGTAACTGATAGGTATTATTTATATAAAAAAACTGGTCGTACAGAAAATATTTATTCTCAGTTTAAGTATTTAATATTTAGATCTTCTTCGCATGCAAGAAAAAATATAATCCTAGTTTTCATCATATGATCTAAACTTTTGGCGATTTCGTCATAGTTACAGTGATGATAATTCGGTGTGTTCCGTAACTTACGTTTTTTGTATGTGACTTGCGGCTAAGTCGCTTTCTATAAGTAGTAATGCATTTAGTTCCCTCCGACCGCTTTGGCAACCAAGTTTCGCAACCAGTTGTCAAAAAAGAAGTAATATTCTTGATATGCCTGTTTCATTAACAGCAGATCAAGTGTAACACTTTGGACCGTTCTTATTATATGTGTCATAAGAGTTGAAATCGTACTGCAAGTGTTACCATTGATCTGCTGTTGTCCGTACACAAGAAGACAGAGATAAGTATACAGGGAGTCCCAATAAAGTTGAGATTTTCTCAAAAACTACTGGACCGATTTCAATAGTTCTTTTACAGTTACATAGTTTTAACTTTTGTCTATCTAACAGTGAAAGAATTTTTGCAATATGTCAAGTAGTTTTTGAGATAATCTCATCCTTAATCTGTCTTCGACCGTACATGAGTTTCGCAACCAGTTGACCACTATGTTACCAAATATGATTCTCATTTCACAGCTAGAATAGCGACACCACGTGACACCTATAATTTCGTAAAATGTAAGTGAAGTTACTGCCGCCCCGTCCCACTGTGGCCGGTAAGGCTATCCGCACACCGCGTTTCCACATTTGTATGTACACAGCTCTATCAGAGACCACATAACACTTATCATTATCACATACTGAAATTTTATCGTCCATGCTCGATACAGCGCCGCGATGTGGGGTTAGACGGAGTCATCTGGAAATAATTAAATGCTTCAATAGAGTATACAGGTCGCGTCATGTAAAAAGACCGTTGGCGGTCAAGCTGCGCATCAGGCGATTTATCGATCTATTTGGTGGTATGAGGTGCGGGCGGCGGAGGGCGGGTCACGCGCTTCATGCTTGCCGTTGCGCTATTGGTTCGTCAGTCGACCTTTGCTTTACCCATGCCCCCCCCCCCCCCCCCCCTCTCCACTTTCTTCCAGCGTTCTTTTTACATGACGCGACCTGTATGAAGGAATGGACATGACATATGACATAGATTGTATTTGCACAAACGAAAGCAAATCAAGTGTAACACTTTGTACTTTGGACCGTCCTTATTATCCGTCCCATTAAATAGAAATCGTACTGCGAGTGTTGCCATTGATGTGCTGTCGAGTGTGCTACTAGTGTAGAAGTAAGAGAGCTACGCCAACAAACTGCATTGCAGTGCGGCGACCGATGTAACGTTGCAATTTTGTTAAAAATTAAATTAAAAAAAAATATATCATCATCAGTCTATTTATATGTCCCCACTGCTCGGGCACAGACCTTCTCTTACATCGAGGGAGCTGGGGCCATGATCCACCACACGGGCCCACTGCGGATTGGCATATTTCAACATGCCTTTTTTTCTTCTTCTATGGCATGCAGGTTTTATCACAATGTTTTCCTTCACCGTTTTGAGATAACTCGGTAAATGTACGTAAGATTTTCCGTCGAAAAAACCGAAGATAACTCATTAGTACATGGCTGGCCTGGCTGGGAATCTAACCTGGAACCTCCGTATCGCAAGTCCATTGACCCAACCATTGTGCCACCGAGCTCTTATCGAGGACCGAGAGTTATCATACCTAACATCAATATAACGCGGAATTCTGTCAATGATACGCTTATCAGATGATACGCCTACTAGATAACATATCTGCGGTAAATAACATTAGTTAAAACGCTGCTTTACGGTGGGATTAAAATATTAGTGAGTCATCTGGAGAACATAACGTAAGCGGAAATATTTACCACTAGCCACCAGTACAGACTACAGCTGATAAGTTGCCCCCAAAATGGCGGCGAAATGGAAATAAAATCTACAATTTATACAGTCGAAAGCACATCAAATGTAAATACTATGGATTTTAAACCGTTTTTATTATCTGCGTCGTAAGAGCCGAAAAATCAAATCTCTTTATTGCAAGTAAACACGTTGTGTAGTCTCAGGCCTGTATTAATAGTCTGAGTTCAAGAGCGAATTCCGCTGATACACTCTCAAGACGTTATCCATCTCAAGTATGTTATTTATCAATAAACCAATCTTGAGGGCATATCACGTTCTCAAGTGGAATAACTCAAGTAAACGTCGCGTTCCGCATGCAAACAAAATACGTTCTCAAGTATGAGTTTTGACAGTTCTCTTGAGAACTGAGTTTTGTTTATTAATACGGCGTTACTCAGGTGGTCAGGTGAAACCGGATTCCTAAACCGCGCACCTAAGTTACGTTTATTAATAGGAACGCCATCTTGAGGTCGTTCTCAAGATTGACGTTTGAGCTGAGAGCGGGCCCTAGTCTTGTTTCTAAAGTAAAGCGATTGGTTACGTACCGTGATACCACCATTTTGTTTTCTTAGGATTTTTGTTGCAAGTCTTAACGTAAAACGAGTTATCTGGCGGCCGTTTCTGGAAAACAAACAATTTATATTTAAATTGATGTAAAGAATAGACAATGAAGACGCGTGATGTCAATTTTTACACTATCTCATGGGAATATTGAAAGACATCAATAATAAATGTTTAACACGGTAATTCCCGTTTTTACCTAATTAATAAATATTGAAAGATTTTACTTTCTCATATGTTTGAATGAGATTAGTGTGTAAAATACTATAGACGATCCATTGAGCGCAAGACTAAATAAAACTTGAATGAAGTAATGTATTGTATGTGTATGTTACACAAAATGTATATGTTGTTCGTGCTTGTGTTACACAAGATGTATGTATTGTATCTATATTTGTTACACAATATGCATGTATGTATTATGCATATAATTGTGACCCAATTACCTTCTCCTTACTACATAGGACTTGAATGAAGTAATGTATTGTATAGTTTGTCACACAAAATGTACATGTTGTACGTGTTTGTTACACATCATGTATGTATTGTATCTATATTTGTTACACAAGATGTATGAAAGAAGAAAGAAGCACTTATTTGACACCACAATACATACACCATGAAAACATATCAACAATCAAATAACAATAGCATGAGACAGTGGTACTTGGCGCGGCATGCAGCGCCTAGAGACCAGCTCAGCATGTGCTGTGTCCACAGCGGGACACAGTGCTGATTTTCAGCTGGTCTCGGCGGTAGTGGCGGTCGGCACAGGCGATGAGAGGTTAAATACCGCACAATATATAGTTTGTTACACAAAATGTATATGTTGTGCGTGTTTGTTACACAATATGTATATGTTGTACGTGTTTGTTACACATCATGTGTGTATTGTATCTATATTTGTTACACAAGATGTATGAATTGTACATGTATTTGTGACCCAAATGCTTACCTTCTCCTTACAGCTACTGAGCATAGAGACGATGGAGAGACACACGGACTGCACGGAGAGCGCCGGCGACCAGTCGTCAGTCAGTATGGACAGGCAGATGTGCCCATTGGAATATACATGCGGGTGGATTGGGATGTTGCTGCCTATGAATGTTACCTGAAACAATGCATTGTAGTCGTTTAAACAACAATAACTTCTCAAATTACCACCATACAGGGTTCTATTGAAAATGGCGGGAAACGACGGTTGCAAAATAATTTAATAATTTTTGTCATAATGTCTATTATTATTTGATATCACGGCGTTGGTACACGCCCAAGGGTCACTGCGACCTCAAAGGTCTATTGTGGCCGCGCACCGAGTTCTTATATCTCGCTCCCAAGGCCAACGTCCCTCAGGAACCGTACAATGCACTTGGGTGAGAGAGTCTTGATATCCTCGGGTGGCACCATGTGTCCACCCAAGGCTCGGCTTCTGCTGTGAATGAGCGCTTCACACGCCATGCCATGTATTGTATATTGAAAAATAGTATTTATCGTAATAAACATTTCGTAAATAGCTTTTTTTAATAAAATTGATTATATTGGAAGATATTATTTTTTTAAGATTGGCGGCGCTAGTTGGCTCTATGAAGGCCCTTAATGAGATAAAACGGGAATTACCGTGTTAAACATTTGGGTAGACTCGATACCAAAACAAGAACCTATAAAATAAACGGTTGGCTAAATCACTTAGTACTTGTATGCGAAATCAGCTGACGGCTACGGCTGTATAGCTAACAGAATATAAACTTACTGTTGACCTGTGAGATCACTCGCACCTAGCTAAAACTATTGCGTAATGTGAGTCATGCAAATTAAAGAGCTCTGTGATGTCAACTTCGGATGATTTCTAACGAAAGAAACGAAAACTACGATATAAAATATGTGTATGTAAACCGAAATGAAATTATTTATTTGCTTTGAATGTGGTTACAGGGTTTTAGAATTAAAACTATAGTGAGCCATTACTACAAATTATTATATATAAACGGATATCACTCACTTATATTGTTAAAGTCGGCAATTAGACCGACAGTTTCGACCGATTTCGACGGTCTTTTTCATTTGGGTCACAAATACAAATACATGTACAATTCATACATCTTGTGTAATAATATAATTACATGTAAAACAAATACATCTTGTGTAACAAAATTATAGATACAATACACACATGATGTGTAACAAACACGTACAACATATACATCTTGAAAAAGACCGTCGAAATCGGTCGAAACTGTCGGTCTAATTGCCGACTTTAACAATATAAGTGAGTGATATCCGTTTATATATAATGGTTACAGGGTTCTTACATTGGTAGTTATGCCCGGCACACTCAGCCATTGCTGACACGCAAATATTATGGTCACATATTAACTTATTCCTATTATATTATTTACATTTCAATGACTGTTATAATTATAATTCAATTATTTCCTATTAATATCGATGTCATAATAATAATTCATCTACTAATTCACATAACTTTTTAATATTCTAGTCTAGGTCATAGTTTGGTCAATAATACAAGCAGCTTGTAACGAAGCCCAAATCAAGTGTCTTATTTTGTAAACAAATATGATCGTCTACCTGTTGTGAAGTAACACTGAAGGAACTGATTGATCGAACCTGTTCATCATTGTGAAAATAAAAAGATCTGATTATTGATCTCCTATAAACAACTAGATACACAGTCTGCCTTCTAAAAATGTCCGAGAGCAAAGAAGGTCCAAACGGATGAATAAACCCTCATTTGCTTTATTTGGACGTTAACAATGGACCCTTGTATGGACGTTTTTTAAATTGTTTTAGTAAGACCTTTGTGTATCTAGTTGTTTATAGGAGATCAATGAATCCGATCTAATACTGTGAAATTAACTGCGCAATAATCACAGAGCAGCTTAAAATGTTAGTAGGGTAGGGTAGTCTTCGTTTACAAAATAAGACACTTGATTTGGGCTTCGGTGTACTCTTTAACTTGGCATATCATTAAAGTGGCTTTGGGCTGGCTACACATGTCGTAAAACCGATGGTGTAGAGGAGTCACGATTTCTAGAGTATACAGGGTGATTGGAAGTTCGATACATTCCTTGAAAGGGGTGATACTAGAGGTGGTTTGCAACAAATTAAGCCCTATTAACGAGGGGTCGAAAATGAGTGGTTTCTGAGTTACGGTAGTTTTAATTTTATATAGTAATTTTCTGACTTGTTCACAAAGAAAATTTATGTTAAAAAAAGCATTGAAATAATACTTTTCTGAAAGCTGATAAAGATTACCTTAAATTTCCATTAACTCGAAAATAAAAGGTCATAAATCACGAGGTTTGATTTTTTTTCGACCCCTCGTTAAAAGGGCCTAATTTGTTGTAAACCACCTCTAGTATCACCCCTTTCATTAATGTATAGAATTTCCAATCACACTGTAATGGGTACACATAGCGTGGGATGCCTCCAGACCGGATGGAGGGATGATGACCTTCGCAAGGCTGGCAGGGACTGGATGCAAAGGGCCGAGAATCGGGTTGAGTAGCGTGCTTTGGGAGAGGCAGGTACGGGTTTATGATTACAGCTTGGCAAATGTCAAAAACTTCCAAGACCACAAAAAAAAATAGAACTCACCTCCGGAGAGTCGAACGGGTATTTGCTTGTAAATTTGAACTGCAAAACGAACTGTTCCCCTTCATATAGCGTGCCTGGAACGCCTTCCATGTGAACTGTCCACCTATTGGAAATAAGAACGGGTAATTAGCGAGATATAAGATAGTAGAATTGGTGCGGACAATGGCAAATCAACTTGCAGTATGATTTCGACGAGAGGAGCTCGGTGGCTCAGTGGTTGGGTCAATGGACTTGCGATACGGAGGTTCCAGGTCCGATTCCCAGCCAGGGCAGCCATGTACCAATGAGTAATCGTAGGTTTTACGTACATTTACCACATGCTCTCAAAACGGTGAGGGAAAACATAGTGACAAAGCATGCCATAGAAGAAAAAATCTAAGGCATGTGAAATCCGCCAATCCGCAGTGGGCCCGCGTGGTGGATCATAGTCCCTTGATGTAGGAAGGTCTGTGCCCGAGCAGTGGGTCAATATAAATAGACTGATAATGATGATGATTTCAACTGTTACGACGCAGATAATAAGAACGGTCCAAAGGCCAAAAACACCTTTGATGTGGCGGGGATCGAACCTGGGACCTCTGTATAAGTCCAGTAACCAACCACTGCGTCACCGAGCTCTTTAGCTTTAGTACATGTTACAATTTGCCTATTTGTTACCGAGTGGAAAGCTACGTTTATCCTTCCTGCCTCTAATAAAACTACAGTCGTTAAAATATATGCGCATTTAGTATTAATTTATGCATTGCGATGCCTCCACTGAATATCAAATTAATGACATTGTCTGTCGCGACATTCAGTTCTGTTATACAAACCTTGAATTGAGAACAGTTTTAAATGCCTACAGTACCTACTTCTAGTAACTAGAGATTAAAACCAAGACTATCCTGTGTCCCACAGTCATGCCACACGGATAGAAAGTGCATTAACTATTGAAGATAGGATAATTTAACTCTAATAAGACCATCAAATAAGAGGTTCATATTAAGAGTATTCATGTAAATAGAAAATTAAAAAAATAGTAAAAAGTCAACCTGCC
The DNA here is from genome assembly GCA_963506565.1 of Tachystola acroxantha. Classification (NCBI taxonomy): domain Eukaryota; kingdom Metazoa; phylum Arthropoda; class Insecta; order Lepidoptera; family Oecophoridae; genus Tachystola; species Tachystola acroxantha. The sequence goes on along the minus strand of OY735882.1, from coordinate 12,320,452 downwards.
GTTCCAATTATTATTATTATGCATCTCTCCAGGTTTCACGGGTTTAAGAAAACCCGGTCCTTTGAAAGGCTTGCACGGAGACATAGGTCCAACGCGTAGAGGCCCCTTAGAGAACTTTAATTTGAAGGGATATGTGATGCACCTAGCGGGACCCGGCTCAGAGCGCATCTGACTGCACTCAATGACAGACCCCGTCAGGTGCATAAACTATTGCAGTGAAATTACAACTTAATTGGGGCTATTGGTTTGGGGTGTTGGTGGGTCAGTCAGTCTGGTCTATAGAGCGAGACGTCGGACACCTGCCATGATCACATTGTCTCGAAGTTAGGAAAAAATTGGCAGGCGGTGACTCGCCACTCACTAGATGGGCCCTCAACATGGTCGTCAGAAAGACAATTATTATTATTAAATAAAGTGTCATAATATGACATTTTATTCGCATTACGATCTAGCCTAAATACAATAAGGCTAATAAGTAATTTGATTTTGACCTAAATTTCTATAAATTGACACTTATATCTAAGAGTTAGTCCAACGACATTAAAGAGTCTATTAAGGGCTTTGACTTTGCCATTCCAAAATGATGGCGAATTTTTGCACCAGTTTCATAGATCCATTAAAGATTTACAGAGAAAAGAAATCATTAAATTGGTAGTAACTATGCAAATCTGTATAGCCTTTTATAAACAGATAACATTTTTCAATGAGAGATTTCAAGGAAATTTAAAAGCATGTTGATAACATAAATATTTGGTATATCCGAAAACAGTATCAAGATCGTAGTAATTAGCTCATTGCGTAGGTAATATGCGTGAGTAAATGACAATGCCAGATTCTGCCCCACCATCAACCGCAAGTTGTACAAGATAACGAATAAATGTAAAAATATCTCCGTTTTTTAATAAAATTATTGGTTTAAAATAAAGATTTGTACAAGTTGCGATTCGAAAAAAACAGCTTAATTAAAAATTCAGAAAATAGTAAGAAATCGAAGCGAATTTATTCATTGTTTTTGTTATTCTTCTATAGGAGTTGCGAGAGTAGTAGAAAATGATACTGATTATTATGCAATATGAAACCTGTAATAAGTTTCCAACAAAATGATAGGTACAGCTTAAATGGTCATGTAGTTTTGTAGGTGGGGCAAAGCTCCATTGAAATGTGGCAATGTCTTTTGTGCGACTGTAAATGAGATGATGAGAAATGTGTGGTCTGTAAGAAAATGTAGTAACAGTATAGATGGGACGTCCGTATCGCATTGACCCAACCACTGCGCCACCGAGCTCTTCAACAACTACAATCCTACTATTCCAGAGGTCCTCAAACTTGTTTCGTCTACCGCCCACTTTGAAAATCACTGGAGCCCTTACCGTCTCTAGGCCTCCAGCGCCTTCAAGTGGGCGTTTTTGCCCACTTTGAGAAACACTGTACTATAATATAATAACTCCATTATTTACATTGATCTCCTATAAACAACTAGATACACAAAGGTTTTACTAAATAATTTAAAAAAACATCCAAATAAGGGTCCATTCATCCGTTTGGACCTTCTTTGCGCTCGGACATTTTTAGAAGGCAGACTGTGTATCTAGTTGTTTATAGGAGATCAATGATTATTTAGTTATTATTTACCTACACATAAAACCACTACGTAAACCTGTTTTATTTATTTCGTGATTATATAATTTGCAAGTTGAAACCTTGACAATGTTTATTTATCAAGATCTCCAAATCTAAAATTACCCATTAACGGATCTTACGGTTTTTGTGTGGGTTTGTTATTTTTTTTTTTGTATTTTATGCATGAAATCACCTGTGGACGGCGCCGTTCGTCATCGTGCACCGGTAGACGGTGCCGGCGGACGTCGTGACACACCAAGCCATGTGACGGCACGGCACGGCGCCGCGTTGTACGTCGGCCCGTAGGCGTATGTCTCCTCATAATATTTCATTCACTGTTTTGATACCACTAAGTGTACCTAAGTTTTCAATTGAAATTTTGGTTTAAAGTTTCAAGTGGTGGATCATGGCCCGAGCTCCCTCAATGTAAGGGAAGGTCTGTGCCCGAGCAGTGGGGCAATATCAATAGACTGATGGTGATGTAAATAGAAAATCAAATAAATAAAAAATCAATCTGCCATTCCAAAATGATGGCGGATATATGAAACTACTGATATTCTGTGTCTCTCAACCAGGGCCTTGGCAAAATCACTGAAACCACGGTGGAGACTATGCCGCAGCCCAAATTAAGTGTCTTATTTTGTAAACCTGTTGTGATGTAACACTGAAGGAACTGATTGATTGAACCTGTTCATCATTGTGAAAACAAAGTGATCCGATTTAATAATGTGAAAATAACTATGTAATAATCACAGAAAAGCATAAAATGTTAGTAGGGTAGGGTAGTTTTTGTTTACAAAATACTGGCACTTGATTTGGACTTTGGTTTAAATACCCAAATTGAACTTGGGAACTGAGGAAATCTTATTGGAATTTCAACCAAGGACCTTCATAAAAACTTCCAACCAAGCACCACCATTAATTCAAAGTCCTACTCACTGACCTCTTGATGAATGCCTAATACGCAAATTACATTTGCTTTCTTTACTCTAATTAACACAGAAAACATGTAGAGACGGCAACTCGTTACTCAGATAAGATAAAATATGCAGTCAGCCACATTTTGGATGTAGGTAGGTAATCAACGAAAAGTAGATCTTGTGACTAAGTTACTTTTAGTAGAAGATTCTAGAATAATTTACCAACTCACAGTGTTAGATTTTGACTGGCCTGGTCCCCGTCCACGGTAACCCCTGGTGGGGGTTCCTTCATCAACGACATCAGTTCTTTTTGTAATCTCCGCTAAAACACGACAGAAATAAGGATTAATTACCTACTCGTCATTGCGAATATGAACCCCAAATAAATCTCACATACACATTTATAAGAACGATAGGACGTAATAATACTGTGACAAACCTAAACTGAAGCCGAACAAAACAAATATTTCGACAAAGCAACAATAGAAATTACACCAAAAAATTCTTTCCATGAAAACTGTCACAACAGCAGTGTGATAAATAAATGTAAATGCATGGTTAGCAGCTAAGAGTGATACCTAGATAAATTACACAGGACTTAAGCTAGACGTTTGTTATGAAAATAGGCTTAGAATTAACGAAAAACGTATAAAATAAATTATTTTTACGAACCTCAGACGGAGACATCGCGGCCATTTGCAATCCAATATGACGGTGGTGTTGCTTGCTATCGCAAAATATGTATTTTTTTAATTATTGGCAACATTATGTTTAAAATGTCAAATCGTGTTTGCTTTATGAATATAGCTTTAAATAGTTTGAACAAAAAGATAGGACTACTCTGCATTGTAGAGCGCTGTCCCTATTGCACATACTATTAATGCTCAAAATTGTATTTATTTGGCTGATGGCATCTGTGCCGAGCCACGATGATTTAAAAAAATCTAGTGAGAATTTAGACAGTCGGGGTAATCTGTGATTTAGACTGTGATTTAGAAATAAACTGTCAAGTCAATTTGTTCGCGAATCGCAATATTTATTATTTATATTTTTCAATTCGCATTTTCGCGTTACTAATTACAGATTCTAGTTAATTAAATACTTTAATATAAATGCGGCACTTCTTATTTACATCTGTAAACGAAATGAGAGTTATCAAATGTGTTTAAACCCTTGTAATGAACAATCAAAGCTTCGTTTCAATCACAAAGTATATTCTTGGTGAAAATTCGTTATTATCCAAGCCGGTATGGTTTCGTACTCCAAGAAATCTTCAGCGGAATGGTTTATAGACCAGCTGAACGTGGAAAATGCGAAACGGTTCGCTTTTGTGCTAGTAATAGGTTTTATTGGGTACCATGGGATATTACACCTTCGATATGGTGAGTGATGTTTTTTTACACTTCTCTTACATATTTTGAGCTTTAGGCAACTGTTTTCGATCAATTTTCCAATAATATGGTCTGGCTAGTAATCTTTCGTCCTTATAAATAACATTTCATAAGTATTTTCTACTAAATTAACACAATATTTGATTTTGCAGGCCCCGATTCCTGTACTTGGCTCCTATCCTCAGGAAGGTACAAAGGAGACCATGAATGGCAGCCGTATGGATGTATGTTACACAGATACTCAAAGACGTAAGAATTTTCTTTATATTAGAAAATATCCTAAATTAATTTTAGAATCAAAACTATGTAGGTATAATGAGATGATTAATGAATGAGCCATTACTCCAAATTTTTAAGCCAGGTCCGATGCGACGTGTTACGGTGTTACAAAACATTGTAACATGTATTGGTAACCGATTTAACAAAGGTAAATTGTTACGCCACACCCCTAAATCGGATGTGACGGTGTTTCGCATTGGACCCGGCTTTATATACACATGGCTTACCCTCGCTTTTAGAAGTTGTCAGTCTCAATCTCTCTACGGTCTCAATACTGCCTAAAAAAATGAGTGTTACCAATGTGAAAAAATTAATATAATTTTAATATTGATACTATTGAGTATACATCTATACATATAATAAGACTGTAATAAAGTTGTGTCTGGACATTAAATATTTTTTTGAAAAAAATAATTGTAATGTATTTTAGGATTGATACTGATGCCAAAACACCAATTTTTAGAATTTTTGTCTGTGACTATGTTCAAGTATCACGCCATAACTACTGAAGGGATTTTGACGGGAGTTTCACTAAGAGATAGCTGAAATATCCGGACAGCTCATAGGCTATAATCCATGGTGGTATGTGATCTGAGCATAGAACTTTTTAACGAAGTTGCGGTGTACTACTAGTTTAGTATAAACAAATAATACTTAAACATTGTTAGGTGATTCATATTCTAGATTACTACTTAACCTACTTAATTGTATACATACATTATAGGTAAATAGAGATAAGTTTTTTAAACATACATTTTCTACAATCTTATCATTTAAGGTGTGTCAGTCATAAATACTAGTAAATAGATTTCATATTCTGAAGATCAATCATTATTAGTCATAATAATCAATTACATCAGAAAGTACTTATAATGGAATGGCAATGAACATTTTTGTATGAGTCCTCCAACAGACATAGAGTCCCAGCTCTCGCTCCACACCGCGAACAAACACAGTACGGGATGTGATGAAAATCAGCGCTGTGCCCAGTCACCCCAGTGGCTGGGCACAGCATTTCAGCTGATCACAGTCCTTTTACTCATATTATTTTAAGTTAGCTCTAAGTGTATAAATAAGGTCACCTTGTATGTGTAATATGTGTAATAAATATTTTTCATTCATTCATTCATAGATATAAAAAAGAGGTATATCCAAACGATGATACAGGTACTACTGAGAAACTTTATGTTTTTAAGTTTCCCAACCCCAAAAACATGCAAAAAACTGGTTTAACTGGTTTGGTTTTCATTAGTGTACTGTTACAAACAGAAATGATTTAAAATACAAAAAGCCTGACTGCACAAAAACACCTTTGATTAATAGTATATTATAATAATCCTACGATCGACGATATAATTCGACGAATCTAACGACACCTCATATGTGAAAATTCGGTTGGGGTTCCTCACAAATGTGACCAGCTGTGACAAGGACGGGAGAGAGGTCAAAATTCGTGTGACGTAATTTATGTAATTATTTAATAAATAAATCTTTGTTACAGAGATGCTCGGCGTTGTATGCGATATCTGGCCTTTTGGGAGAAGTACAATAGTTTTGCATTTATTGGGGATTCCCGGATCGAGCAGTTGTATGAGTATTTTATAGGTGAGAGTTCTAATTTTTTTGACAAAGTCTAAAATAATCAGTTTTAATTAAAAATGCTATGTACAAAATCTTTATTAGGATAAATACTGTTTTTTTAATATACAATACATGGCATAATTGCGACAAGCCAAGTAGTAGTTCACAAATGTGCCAAAAACGGCAATTTTTCACAATTATGCGAACTACAACATGCCGAAATTGAATCACGTTATAAATAAGCATTTAAAAATAGTATTTATACAGATATTGTACATAGCTTTTTTAACCGACTTTTTAATAAAATTGATTATATTGGAAAATATTATTTTTTTAAGATTGGCGCCTTATGTCAGTGGGGTGACCGCGACTTCAATCGTTATCGTAATCGCTTTCAATTTGCAACATGGACGCTATACATTGCTGTTATGTTTTTGCAAGTTTTAAACAAACGACAACGAAACGCAGCAATGTGTATCGTTCAAGTGTCAAAATTAAAACGATAACGAAATCGATTGAAGTCGCGGCCCTCCCCCCCTTGTCCCTTAAATGAGATCCCGTATACATCTTATAGACACCCAATTTTTTTTCCTTCGGATGGACCCGATGTGGGGCGTCGTCGACCCCTATGGGTCGATATATACCACTTTGGGTAACACTCTAACGTAATATTAAAACAAAACAACCACTTTAGACTATGAAATGAAAATTAATCAAATAATTTTGCAATCGTCGTTTTCAAAAGTCTGACTGATGTTGCCTTCCAGGAGTACTGAAGACCCGTTTAGACTTGGACTCCTCGTATTCCACCAAAGACCACCGCATGCCTAACTACACATATGTAGACAATAAGCTGCGTCTCTCAGTCACCTTCATCTGGAGCAATGATGTGTCACAGACCATGGTGGACCAGTTTAGGAATTGGTGAGTATTCTTGCGTAATATGAGCTTTATAACCCCACAGTACATTACAGAGAACTTATGTCAACAACAATTTAACAGTATTTGGGCACTTCACTTGTATATTCGTATTCGCTATTGGGTGTTTGTCGTATTTGTCAAATACTTGACGTATATACATACAAATGAGACGAATATTTAGTCAAACATACCAACCACACATGTCAATTATGACAAATACGAAAATGAGAATAGCCAAGTGAAGTGCCACCATAACACTAAGGGCCATGGCACACGGCCAACTATTTATTTATTTATTTTATTAAGGGACTCGACAGTTCGTCATTTGCCAATGTCATCTTACAGAATATTTAAAATATCATATCGTCTTCTCTTCATCCAGGGGAGTCGCCGTCATCACTCTGGCTGGACGAAGCAGCTCGACAGTCACGTTCACTCCCGAGCTCGTAGTAAGACTCTTGACTATAGCGCCAAACTTCAGATCCTGCATGAATCCTCCAATAATTTCACCATACTGTCATTTGCGATCATTTTCTGATTAATTTACCGTGATATTCCCGCCATTCTCAAAGGCCTATAATAATGTTTGTCTTCATCAATCCCCAGGCAATACTCCACCAAGCCCCCATCACTAATAGTGGCCAGCACGGGCCTCCAGCTGCTGTCCACCCGCAACACCACGGTCCTGGTCTTGGAGGAGTACAAGAGGAACTTGACGCGGCTGGTGCAGCCAATAGATGCTCTGGCTGTTAAAGACACCAGGGTGCTGTGGAAACTCCTGGAGCCAGTGGACACAGCCAAGATGAAGAGCAACAAGATCAGTAATGGAGATATTGATGCTTATAACAGGGCTGCTGTAGAGGTAGGTATTAGCGCAACAATACTCGTGCACACTCTCTCATACACCCCCTCTCATATACACTCAATACTCAATATATTTATTGCATTCCATAAGTTATAATACAGATGTTCACATACTTAACATTAAAATGTTACAATGTTCTTTATGGACCTTGTTTAGGCGCAGCAATACAAGAGAGAGACGACATTTCTTCTTCAAATATAAAGTAAATTGTAGTTACAGGTAGCGATTGTTTATTATATTTTCTCATTTAGAAATTCATCTACTCTGTAATAGCATTTAGCATGTAGGTGTTGTTTTTGCAGTCGTGTGAATGTTTTTTCATTAGTTGCATTTTTTATTTCGTTTGGTAGATGATTATATATTTTTATGGACATGTTCAATGTACCTGATAAGTGGAGATTCAACCGAGAGAATGTAACTGGTACTAGTTTTGTTTTGCGGTTTGATATATATATTTTTGATATATATATATTTAGTATACACTCTCATACACACACACTCGCAAGCCATCATCACTAATAGTGGCCAGCACAGGCCTGCAGCTGGCCTCATACACATTTTCTCATTCACCCTCTCTCACAGTTTTACTCACACACACACATCACATAGTGACGACCTCCTAGCGTAGTCGGTAGTGTGCCTGCCTTCTGATTCTCGATCACAAAGGCGCTTACATCTAACGTAAAACCACATTTTTCGAGTCTAGATATTTTATGATCGTATTTGTTAGAATATGATGATGATGTCCTCCGAGACGTGTCCGTCCATGGCGACGCCCTGTCATCTCCTGGAGTGCCCGGACGTGACTTGCGAAGCCAAACTTTGTCTTGAAGACTCTGTTACACGCGGCGCAGTAGAGTTCCCCGCTTACGTTATATGAATGAATGAAGAATGAATATACATTTATTTGACACAATACAGCACACTTAAATACATAATGTACACATAAGTGTACAAAATAACAAATTATATACCTAGCAGCAGCAGTGCCAAACTGGTCCCAGGTCAGCATGGTGCTATGCCCGAGGGCGGAGCGCTGGTCTTCCGCTGGCACCGGGATCGCGGTCGACAGCAGAAACATGCGTCATTATAGTAACCGTGTAAAGCAAAGAAGAGAGGAAGAAGTACATTTATAAGCAATAAATACATAAATCATAATAATATACTAGAGCAAGCGCAATACTACTATATGTTAAATATAACAATTAAAGTATGAACAGGAAAACATATGTGTAATTATAGATAGGTTTCACGCGATTCTTCCGGATGTTAAGTTTGAATATAATGTCCATGGGACCCACACGGCTATACATGCATATTAATTATACATTACTATACATAACTTGTATACAAGAACATTTCCTTACTGGTCGTCATAACAGTCGATATTGTGTTTAAAGATATTTATTTCTCATACGTTTCACTGACATGAACTTATTTCTAATTTAATTTAATGTATTGTTAGTGGGTGGGATTCTTTTAAGTGGACATTAGTGTTGATTAAATATAACGATATTAAAAACCGGCCTTCATTTCCAGATTCTAACCCACAGCGAAGCCAAGATCTGGAACTCCCCGCGTCTGGTCGCTCAGGGCGCGATGTCCGAGGACGGCACCCGTCTCAGCGACACGTCGCTACGCCACTGCACCCAGATCCTGCTCAACATGTTCTGCAACGACCACATGAACTTCAACGACGGCTCGTGTTGCGCCGCGCCGGAGAAATACACGTGGACGCAGATATTCACGCTGGGATTGTTCGTTATGTGGTGAGTGTGTTTGTGAGGTAGTGTGTTTGTGATGTAGGAGAGGGTGTGTAAGAGGGTGTATGCATGTGTGTGATGGTGTGTTTGTGATCTAGGAGGGTGTGTTTGTGATGTAGAAGAGTGTGTTTGTGATGTGGAGAGTGTGTTTTTGATGAATAGGCGTGTTTGTGATGTACATAATGTGTTTTTGGTGAAAGGGTGTGTTTGTGATGTAGGAGAGGAGTGTGTCTGAGGGTGTGTTTGTGGTGTCATTTATTATAATCTTTTTCAACCATTTCTGAGTGTGTCCATTGCTTAGGTATTTCTTTCGTGGTAATGATGTTGTTAAAAATGTTTGTAAGTTGGGGTATCATTGCATCACCTATGATTTTCAGAATTTCATTTGTTATTTTATCTTTTCCAGGGCTTTTGTCATTCTTCAGGCTCTTTATTGCTTTTCTAATTTCGTCTGGTAGAATCGATGGAATTATGTCTCTATTTCTGTACTCAATTTTCGAGTCCACATTTCCAACCTTATTTGTTGAGTATAGTGTTTTATAAAATTGCGTTGCCACGTCTACAATTTCCTCTCTATTTTTTATTTCTTTGCCTTGAGCGTTCTTTAGGTGTGATATACTATATAAAAAAGGTGATAAGAAAGATATCGGAAATTACAGACCTATAAGTATAATGTCCAATATATATAAAATTTTCGCTAAAATCATACTAGATAGAATAACAAAGAAAATAGATGAGAACCAACCAAGAGAACAGGCGGGATTCCGAAGTGGCTACTCAACAACCGACCATCTGCACACAATGAATCAAATAATTCAAAAATACGTAGAATTTAACAAATCAATATATCTATGCTTTATTGACTACAAAAAAGCATTTGATTCAATCGAGCACGACGCAATTTGGGAAGCCCTAAATATACAAGGAGTTGAGGCAACATACATCGAAATTATAAGAAACATCTACAAAAACAGTACTGCTGCAGTCAAAATGGAAAGAACAGGGGACAAATTTAAAATTGAAAAAGGGGTGAGACAGGGAGACCCTATATCAGCGAAATTATTTATAGCTGTTTTGGAAAACGTATTCAGAAACATAGATTGGAAGTACAAAGGAATAAACATAGACGGAACAAAACTAAGTCACCTAAGATTTGCCGATGACATTGTAATATTTAGCGAAACTATAAATGAGATCACAGAGATGATAAACAATCTCAAAGACGAAAGTGAAAAAGTAGGACTGGAAATTAACGAAGACAAAACGAAAGTAATGACTAATTCAATAAAAGAAGATATAAAAATAGGAACATCAAACATTCAATATGTCGAGGAATACGTATACTTAGGACAACTGATGACTTTTGAAGAAAAATCTACTAAGGAAACAGATAGACGAATAACAAGGACATGGAACAGATACTGGAGTTTAAAAGATATATTCAAAAATAGAAAAATACCAGTATGTTCAAAGAGGAAGGTGGTCGATTCGGTCTTACTACCATGTATGACATACGGGTGCCAAACATGGTCCTTAAATCAAGAAAATATGAAAAAACTAGGAGTGTGCCAAAGAAGCATAGAACGAAGCATTCTAAATATAAAAAGAGTAGACAGAATAAGTAACAAAGAAATAAGAGAAAGAACAAAAGTATTAGACTGCACGGAGCATGTTAAGAAACAAAAATGGAAATGGGCCGGGCATCTGATGCGGGCTAATGACGACAGATGGACCAAAAGGACAACGGAATGGTACCCTAGAGAAGATAAAAGACAAAAAGGTAGACCGAGGAAAAGGTGGGAGGACGAAATGAAGAAGGAAATTGGGGTCACCTGGACCAGAGAGACTACAGACAGAAAGAAGTGGCAAAACTTGGGGGAGGCCTTTGCCCGCGTGAGGGTTGCTGAAAAAAAGTAAATAAAAAATCATAAGTAAATATTTATAAACGACATTTATTAAATATAAAAGAATCACAATTTAAACAAATAACTATCTATAAATGCATGGTATCTAATAATAATAAGTAAAAATGATAATAAGATAATAATGATAATTTTAATGTAAATAATCTATAGGTAATGTATTAATTGGCAAAATAAAGGCTATTTTTATTTTTTATTTTTATTTTTTATTTTTCAACCATTGTGTCATACTGTGGCCGAAATTATAGTTTAACATAATTATGTTAGATTACCCATTATACTGACATTTGCTGGCTTAAAAATTAAGCTGTTTTATCGAGTTTGATGTACAAAACTTTATTTTAAACCAATAATTTTAATAAAAAACGGAGATATTGTTACATTTATTCGTTATCTTGTACATCATGCGGTTGATGGTGGGGCAGAATCTGGCATTGTCATTTAATTAACATTTCTCTTCTAGCGCAGTATTAGCCGGTCTGAAAGCGATATGGCTTTGGGCGCAAACCATACAGCAACGGTTGGGGGGTTACACATTAGTGACCCAGGCCCCCGCCGCTGCTCCCTCCCCCCTTGCGGCGCTGGCGAAGCTCGGAATGATCATGGCCTACTTCTACTTATGTGATAGAACCAACTTCTTTATGAAGGAGAATAAGTACTACTCAGAATGGAGTTTCTGGTTGCCAGTTGGATATGTGTTCGCGTTGGGACTGTTCTTTACTGATGATTCGAGGTCCAGCAAGTGAGTTTTTGATTTGCGATTTTCATCCTTTAGCGCTCTAGATAGACGGGCTACATTTCAACTGCGCTCCAACTGCAAATGACATTGCCACATTTCAATGGAGCTTTGCCCCAACTACAAAACTACGAGACCATTGAAGCTGTACCTATTATTTTGTTGGGGACTTATTACAGGTTTTATATTGCATAATCATAATCAGTAGGAGTTGCGAGACTAGTACAAAATGATAACAAAACCAATGAATAACTCGCTTCGATTTCATACTATTTTCTGACACGCAACTTGTACAAAACTTTATTTTAAACCAATAATTTTAATAAAAAACGGAGTTTTTTTTTACATTATTCGTTATCTTGTTCATCATGCGGTTGATGGTGGTGCAGAATCTGGCATTGTCATTTTGCAGTATGAATGCAGTGGGTACGGTACAGTGGAACACAGAGAAAGGTGTACAAGAGAGTTTATAAGGTTGAGATTTTCTCAAAAACTACTTGACCTATTGCAATAAGTCTTTCACTGTTCGATAGATAAAAGTTAAAACTATGTAACTGTAAAATAATTATTAAATTCGGTCCAGTAGTTTTTGAGAAAATCTCAACCTTATTTGGCCCCCTGTACACATATTTGTCTTCGACTGTACCCATGTCCCCGTGCAAGCCTTTCAAAGTTTTTTTTAAATCCATGAAACCTTGGGAGATACATAATAATAATGATTATATTGCAGAGTTTTGCACCGCGACCAAACGGACGAATGCAAGGGCTGGATGCAGCTGGTGATCCTGGTGTCGCAGGTGACGGGCGCGAGCAAGGTGCTGCCCATATACATGCTGGTGCGGGCGCTGGTCTCCGCCTACCTCTTCCACACGGGCTACGGACACTGCTACTACACCTGGAAGACGGGCGACACGGGTAACTAGCAGTATTACTAGGGCTGGAGGCAGCTGGTGATCCTGGTGTCGCAGGTGACGGGCGCGAGCAAGGTGCTGCCCATTATTACTGGGGCTGGAGGTGGTCCTGATGCCCTCTGACGACACCTCGGATCTCTCTCTCTCTCTCACACACACACACACATCCTCACGCACCCTGTCATCGCATGTCAAGATTGCATGTTTTTATTTTTAAGTATATACTTTGACCATAGCTCGTTGGACATGCTCGTATAACCCCCCTTGTATCTGCTTAGGGCTGGTGCGTTACTTCCGCGTGATGTTCCGACTGAACTTCCTGACGGTGGTGCTCTGCCTCACCATGAACCGGCCGTACCAGTTCTACAGCTTCATACCGCTGGTCTCGTTCTGGTACACATTGGTGAGTTGCCTTTAAGGGTCAGAACATACCGACGGAGTGGAGTGAAGTGGCGGCGAAGAGCATTCGCCGGGCGCAAGGCACACCGACCGGGACGCCACGGCGCCTATTGAGATCCTCCGCGCTCTCAGTGGCATTATACTTCGGTATAGGTACCGATAACAGGCGTATGTGGAAGTAAATAAAGTTGAATTCAAATTGTTACTAAAGTAATCGCTTCGCCACCACTCCACTCCGTCCAGCTGCGCTGACCCTAATAAAAACAATATTTTCGCGCACCTTTATTGTACAAATTGAAACAAAACATTATTTTCAAGACGTATATCATTTTATTTCTTCATTATTACAATAACCATAATCTAGGGCCTCCCCCCCCCCCCCCCCCTCCCCCTTCCCCTTCCACCCCCCTTTATTCATTCAGGTCAATGGTCAGACGGTCCTAGCCCTAGCAGTACCTGTACATTGCAGTCAAAGTACTCGGACTGCTCGTCATAGTCACCGTATTGTATATGAGCGAGGTAGCTTCACTCGGTCTCATAGGTCATAGATAGACAGTTTTTTTCTACCTTCTTCATCCCATCAGTCTTGCAATAATAAACTGTAATCAATTAGTAATAAACGCCTATTTCAATTGCAGATGTTCGCAATATTCGCGCTCCCCCCTCACATAACGCAGTCGTCCTCTCACACGGTGGAGTCCAAGCCTTACCAGTACCTGTACATTGCAGTCAAAGTGCTCGGACTGCTCGTCATAGTTACTGTACTGTATATGAGCGAGGTAGCTTCACTCGGTCTCATAGGTCATAGATAGACAGTTTTTTTCTACCTTCTTCATCCCATCAGTCTTGCAATAATAAACTGTAATCAATTCAAATCAAAAAACAACTCGTGCGGCGGCGCCACTAGTAATTACTTTCTCTACGTATTAAAATATTTTAAAAATAAAATACTAGCTCTCTGACAATAAAACCAATAAAAAGTGAGATACGTATACGTAAGAAAGAAGTGGAAGTGTGCGTAAATAAATCCAAACAGTACTTACTACTTAAAAGTTAGTGATATTAGTGAACACTAAGTGACCAAAATTTTTCGCCTCTTTCAAGCTCTAGCGTGAGAAGTTTGAACGCTAAGAGCGCGGTGGTGAATAGACTATACCTAAGTGATGAACTGTAATGATTTAATCATTAATAAACATCTGAAGTGATATTGTAATTTATAAAGTGACGGTGTGAATATATAATAAAAGTACACATTCACATACAAATACCTTCGAATAAATACGAAATGAACACTTATCAACTGACTTACCTTAGGAAGGCCTAATTCATCGCTTCAGTCAGTAAGCCGTTTGGCCGAGGGGCTACACTGTCTGCATAAAGTCAACAGTGCGCCAGAAGTCGGGAGTTCGATTCCGGGCGACTGCTACTTTTTTTTTAAATTGAAAATTATTTAAAATCATTGATCATTGATGAAATAGATTCTGGCGCTAAATATCTTGGTGCGGGATCGTGGTGCTACAGGTGGCGCCACCTATTCTGTGGTTACATATCCATCCCGCAAGATGGACACACCGTGCATCAAGTGCAATCGACTCATAACGAAACGTAATCAATACATAACTTGCAACATATGTAAGCAAAGTTATCACTTGGAATGCACAATCGTTACAACTCGCAGATTTAATCTAATGACTGCAGAGAACAAAAAAAACTGGAAATGTGATAAATGCATATCAAAGCCACAACAGGATAATAATAGACACCGAACGCCACTATCATCACGTCTACTGGAGGACACCCAAAGCTACCGATATATAGTTAACATCCCTACAGATAACTCCTTTCAGTCATTATCTGATGAGGACTCGGACTGCACACCGGGCGGTAGACTAAATAATAGCTGTCCGGAATTGAATCCAAACTACGACGACAAAGTAGAAGAACTGGAAAATAAGAAATCTGACCTAGAAGAGAAGTTATTAATTGCTGAAAATGAAATCGAGCGATTACTATCTGAAAACTACGCATTAAAGAGACAGATATCAGGACATGAGACAAAGATTAATTATCTTACGAACATTTGTAAATCCAGCAGCACGAAGAATATTACTATTAGGAGAACAAGAAAAAGTCTAAATAGAACGCGGCTAAATTTTTCTCATAATGAAGGAAGCGATTGCTGTATTGTAGAACCGGAAACTTTAGAGATTACTGCTTTAAAAAAATCGCCAGACAACTTACCAGCAGCTCAACCTCGAGAAACTTCCTTGAGCCCGCTGGATGTCGCCACTGGTCTCTCACCGGGGTCTTCACTTCGCTATCGACGAGAACGATCGCCGAACATGCCAGCAACGAATGATTCTCAATATAACCCACAGATAGGGAACGTGAGACCGTATGCGGATCGGTCGACCATTCACATTATCGGGGACCAGCAAGTGCGTGGATTAGCGGCGCACATGATAAAAACGCGGCGTAATGTCATTGAAGACTCCTGCAGGGTTACTGGCACTGTCAAGCCACATGCTACAAGTACACACATCCTGAGAAGCTTTGATCGGAAGAAAAACTATACTGTAGATGACATCGTTATTCTGTCTGTAGGAGCTAATGACAAAAACCCGTACACGCTGTTTACTAATCTATGTAATACATTAAGTTACTTGAAATGTTCTAAAATTTTACTATTAAGTGTACAACACAATCCCTACTTAAACGAAAACAAGCTAAACACGGAATTAAAGTTGCTAGTGAAAAATTATAATAACTGTACATTTATAGATATTGACTATGACTTAAATAATGATAAGTATAAAAACGCAACAATAAAAGATTTAATTTGTTTCAAATTGGCCGTAGAAATAGAATTTCTTAAATGCATTGATGTACATACTAAAAAACACATTGAATCAAAACCAGTAACTAGAAAAATCAGAGGTAAACAACAAACACAGAGCCACATTGATAATCCCAATGTGTCAGAAGCTAAATTATCACCAACCTATTCAATTGATAATCAAAACAGCAATGAATTAAAATTTTTTCGTCCCTAATACACAACATAACTATATAAATCTCCTTCATCAAAATATTGCAGGCATACTAAGTAAGCTAGACCTTTTTCAGTTGGCCCTTGATGAACTATCGGGGAAAAATATTGATATCGATATAATTTGTCTTAGTGAGACTTTCATTAAGTCTGGTAATGAATGTAACATACAAATACAGGATTATAAACTGGCGGACTATTACTCAAGAGTGGATAAGAAGCGTGGTGGTGTCTGCATATTGTGCAAAGAGGACATTGAATACAAAACAGTGTCTTTCATTAAGGAATTCGCCATAACTAACTTTTTTGAATGCTGCGGAATAGAAATCCCAGCATACAAATGTATCATAATATGTATATATAGAATACCAGACTCGAGGAAATCTAATCCCTACACTTTTCTTGAAAATTTAGAAGACTTGTTTATTAAATTGCGTCCAAAAATTAAAAAAAAATATAATAATTACGGGTGATTTTAACATTAACATTCTAAAAACTACAACATTAACATTGGAGTACCTCAGATTGTTGGAAAATTACGGCTATCACAGTCACATTAATGAACCGACTCGGTTAAACTCTTGCTTAGACCACATTATCAGCAATATTCCTGGGGCCGCTGGTGAACTACACCACCTAGGACTATCAGATCACAACACAGCCCAGTCGCTCCAAATCCCTGTAGATGAGAAAGTAATATCACCTAAATATTGGTACATCTACAGACGCGACTACAACCCTGTAAACCCTGTAGTACATAGTATATCCCCAAATAATAATAGCATGTTCCTATTTGCAACTGATAGTAATGAAATTTCTAAAATTATAAAGTCTCTAAAAAATACTAACTCTGTAGGTTTCGATGGACTACCCACGAGAATACTGAAATCAGCGTGCCCTGTGATTGCACCTATTCTGAGCCACATGTTGAACCTATCATTCATTCAAGGAATATTTCCCGATAAAATGAAGATGTCAATAATAAAACCCATCCATAAAAAAGGAAATAAAGAGATATTTGACAATTACAGACCGATTGCTCTAATTCCAATCCTGGCCAAAATATACGAGAAGGCAATGCAATCAAGAATAACTAAATTCATAGACAAGTATGGCATACTTGGTGAAGAGCAAAATGGCTTTCAGAAGGGCAAGTCTACTTCATTGGCGGCGTTTAAGCTTATGAGTCAAATCACACACTTTGTGGATAAATCTGTCCAAACCACAGCCATCTTTTTTGACATGAGCAAGGCATTTGATTTTGTCTCACACAATTTACTGTTATCCAAATGTGAAGCTTACGGGTTACGGGGACAAGTCTACACATGGCTTAAAAGCTATCTCAGCGAGAGGAGGCAACACGTTGAAGTCACTGGTACTAATATAAACCTTGAAGAAGTGTCCTATAAATCTGACAGCAAACAGAATGAAATGGGAGTTCCGCAGGGGAGTATTTTGGGCCCTCTTCTGTTCCTGCTCTACATCAACGACTTACCTTTAGTGACTAAACATTTCTGCACCCTCTTCGCTGATGATATTTGTATAGTAATACCTAACACAACTAAAGATACTGTAAAATATAACGACGATATATGCAAAACAATTAATGACATAATGGATTGGCTAACAATGAATAATCTGAAGGTAAATATCAATAAAACCAATTACATACAATTTCATAATCAACGCGGCAACAACACAACTAAGCTTAGAGTAGTACACGATGATGAAACTATAACAGAGACACATCAATCAACCTTTTTAGGAATTGTAGTCGACGCGAATTGCACTTGGAAGCCGCATATCGACCATATCTGCTGCAAAATAAATCGATTCTCGTACGCACTATGGCGTTTATCAAATATAGCTAACCAGAAAACCAGTCTCCTCGCGTATCATGGGTATGTGGCCTCCTCACTTAGATATGGTGTCATCATATGGGGTAATTCGGTTGATATGAAACGAGCGTTTATTGCCCAAAAGCAATGCGTCCGATCGCTATGCAGGGTACCACGGTTGACAAGCTGCAAACCCCTATTTCACAAATTAAAGTTGCTCACATTGCCCAGCATGTATATATACGAACTTTGTACTTTCGTTAAAACTCACCCAACCTTATTTGAGACAAATAGTGACGCTATCCCAGGCTATAGTAGAAGATTCCCTGACCAACTCCTGATGCCAAAAACTAAAACAAAACTATACAGAGACAGTTGTTACCCAATGGCCATAAGGGTTTTTAACAGACTACCGAATGAAATAAAAACATTACCCCCAGCTAGATTTAAAAAAGCATTGCATACGTGGCTTATTGAGAAATGTTTTTATACAGTTAAAGAATTCTTAGAAAGTAATATATTTTAATTAAATTGACATTTTACGGGATTTAATTTGACATTTCATCAATTTATTAATTTAATGTTTTTTTGTTTTTTTTTAAATGTATGACATATATTATTGTTAAATATTTTAGTTACTTTTTGACATTGTATTGTATAAATTATTGACATTTTACATACAAATATTTCTGATTTCTATTTATTTAAATATTCTTATAATGTAATATTAAATGATATAATATTAATAAAAAATATGTACTGCTGGAATTAGGCTATGTAAAATAATATTAATAATAATGTGTAACATTTGCATGCCGTAACGGGTTAAATGTGCGAACTTAATCTGTACTACCATCCTGTATCACCACATTTACAGCAAATAAAGTACTTTGACTTTTGACTTTTTGACTTTTGAATTAGTAATAAACGCCTATTTCAATTGCAGATGTTCGCAATATTCGCGCTCCCCCCTCACATAACGCAGTCGTCCTCTCACACGGTGGAGTCCAAGCCTTACCAGTACCTGTACATTGCAGTCAAAGTGCTCGGACTGCTCGTCATAGTTACTGTACTGTATATGAGCGAGGTAGCTTCACTCGGTCTCATAGGTCATAGATAGACAGTTTTTTTCTACCTTCTTCATCCCATCAGTCTTGCAATAATAAACTGTAATCAATTAGTAATAAACGCCTATTTCAATTGCAGATGTTCGCAATATTCGCGCTCCCCCCTCACATAACGCAGTCGTCCTCTCACACGGTGGAGTCCAAGCCTTACCAGTACCTGTACATTGCAGTCAAAGTGCTCGGACTGCTCGTCATAGTTACTGTACTGTATATGAGCGAGGTGTTCTTCCAGAAGATATTCGTCACAAGGCCGTGGAAAGCGTTGTTTGTTAACGCTGATGATGACATACACCAGTGGTGGTTGCAGTGGAAACAGGATAGGTAAGATTTATACTACTTTTTGTTGTTGGCTAATATTGAACCTTATAACGTTTACCATAACGTCACCGAATTCTTTGAAGTTCTGTAGTTTCTCAATAAAAGAGCCTAATTATTTAAAAATAGGACTAACCTTTGCCCATACGTCAGAGCCACAGTACTTCCGGAATGCCTAATTTTACTGAAAACATTTTTATTCTCGGTATTTATCTATGAGATTTAAAAAAATTGAACGTATTCACAGACACAAAATCTTGAAATTGTATTTTTCTTTTATTTATTTATTTTAAGGAAGATTTACAGCTACAATAACTTTAGGTTACTTAATAATGTCTAGAAGCTAATTACAAATCTCCACCTATAGATAGCAAGATGTCTCAAGATTTAAAAAAATAAAAGTGACTTAAATAGGTACTTATGTTAAATTTTTTATATAAATCTAAAAAATACTTTAATGATAACTGTCGTTAAAGAATTCCTGCGCCATGATGCAATTTTATGGTGGTAAGAATTTTTCGACCTTGTCAATTTGGTCGACGTACGTTCTCTTCGGTTTCGGACAACTTATACGTTCTTTGTTTCAGATATTCAATGTCCTACGGCATAATATTCGCAATGGCCTATCTCCTAGCTCAACGCTACAAGCTCCTTGACGACAATAACCATAGCAACCTGTTCACCCCAGGCCTATCACTAAGCGCGACACTCCTCGCCTTCACAGGAATCGGCAGCTACGTTACTTTCACATTCTTTTGTACTAACATATTTGATTGTAACGAAATCCATAGCTATGTCGCCTTTCTTCCTATAGTAAGCTATATAATACTTCGAAACGTTTCCGGTGCCTTGAGAACGAGGCATTCTAGCATGTTTGCGTGGTTCGGAACGATTACTTTAGAATTATTTGCCAGCCAAAGTCATATTTGGTTGGCTGCGGATACTCATGGCGTATTAGTTTTGATACCAAGTGCTCCGATTTTGAATCTGATATTAACTTCTTATATTTTTATATGTACGGCTCATGAGATACATAAGTTGACGGCTATTATATTGCCGTACGCGGTGCCTGATGATTGGAAGTCGGTTTTGAGGAATTTTGGGATCTTTTTAGCGGTCTTAGTGCCGATTGGTATACATGATGGTATGTTTTGAATGACCTTGTAAGTATGGGAGATTTCAAATATTACGTAACGCAATTAATGATCATCCCCCCACCCCACACCACCACCAAAAAAATTAACTAAATACGTAACACTCAAGTTACAATTTTTTTTACTTAAAAGTCACAATTATGTTGCGCAAAGTACCGAAAAGTCTCGAAAAATTGTTATATCTAAAAGAAACAATGTTACGTAACGCCCGTAACGTTACGTAACCCTCGTAAAGTACCTATCGTAAAGTTTTACAATACCATATAAACAATATATATCCGCCAGAAGACAAAAGTGGTTGACATTGCTCATAGAATCAGCAAACTGTGGCAGTGGGCTGGTCACTGTCGTAGAACCGATAACCGATGGGGTAGACGAGTTCTCGAATGGAGGCCTCGAACGGGTAAACGTGGTGTGGGACGCCCCCCGACCAGATGGAAGGATGACCTTCGCAAGATGGCTGGCAGAGACTGGATGCAGAGGGCCGAGAGGGTTGAGTGGCGTGCTTTGGGAGAGGCTTACGTCCAGCAGTGGACTGATACGGGCTGATGATGATGATTCTATTTTACTTACCTATAGTTTGATCAGAACGATATCAATACACATACGAAATAAATAAACTTACCTTAGCAGTTTATTTACTTATAAGTACATAGAGTTGTGATATTACAATATAAATACGAGTAGCATTTTTTTTACCTAAAAGCTGTAAATAACCAAAAATAATTTATTACTTAAAGATATCATCGACGATACTTTATTTGATCTCCTGTTAATATTGTGAAGCTTTTAATTTCTAATAATTACCTACTTGATTGTTTTATAATAATGAATAAAATAAGGGTCATGATATAAATATACAGGGTGACCTTGAATTCATTCGACAAAATTAAATGGATGGTTAGGCTTGTGACGTACATTAATTCTGCACAGCGTTTAAGGGCCTTCCATGAGCCAACTAGCGCCGCCAATCTTGAAAAAATAATATCTTCCAATATAATCAATTTTATTAAATAAGCTATTTACAAAATGTTTATTAGGGTGAATACTATTTTTCAATATACAATACATGGCATAATTGCGACAAGCTAAGTTGTCCGTTTTTCGCAATTATGCGAACTACAACTTACCGAAATCACGTTATAAATAAGCATTTAAAAAATAGTATTTATAAACAGCTTTTTTTTAATAAAATTGATTATATTGGAAGATATTATTTTTTTTAAGATTGGCGGCGCTAGTTGGCTCATGGAAGGCTTTTAAGTATATTAAACAATAATATGGGGAAAAACAACTATCAACAAAATTAATAATTTGATGTGAATCGTTTTTGGAATTTTTACATTATAAGGTATTTTTAATTTTTACAACGATTTCTTTCACTGGAATTTGACTTAATAGTCATTTCTAAGGTCATTGTGTGACTTAGTTCAATTTTTATTGCAGATTTGATTTACTAAAATACCTTACCAATTCAATTATATCATGAGTACAAGCCCCAGTTTCAATTTGTCGATTCAAGGACACCTGTAGAGAACGATTGTTGGTAGAAGGTCGGTAGCAGTCAAATGACATAATCAACCACATTGACGATGTCTTGAAAAATGGCCAAGTGCGATGTACGGTGGAACACAGAGAAAGGTGTACAGGAGAGTTTTTAAGGTTGAGATTCTCTCAAAAACTACTTGACATATTGCAAAAATTCTTTCAATGTTTGATAGATAAAAGTTAGACCTATGTAACTGTGAAAGAATTAGAACATGATGAAAAAATTATTGCCGTGGGCAGGACTTGAACCTGCGATAGATGGAATTGCGTAACATACCCTTTAAGTATAAAGTGAAGAAGATTTTCGGTGGGCGTGGCGTGGCCTGTGGTGGCTCAGTTGGTAAGAGCGTGTCACGGATTGACAAGGTCGCAGGTTGAAGTCCTGCCTACGACAAGAATTTTTTCATCATGTTCTAATTTATTCACCGAGCATGGATAATGCGTAATTCAAATTCTGTGTAAAAGAATTATTAAATTCGGTCCAGTAGTTTTTGAGCAAATCTAAACCTTATTGAGAGGCCTGTATATTTGTCTCTGTCTTCGACTGTACTACAAACCGACGAGCATGCATGGAGAGATGGATGAATGTGGAGGAAACGAGAGTTGTTTGCCAGAATCGCAGCAGATGGAATTCCTCATCTCTGCCTACCGCTACGGGAGACAAGCGTGAAGTTATTAATGTATGTACTTGATTAGTTGTAAGTTTTGTTTCTATTTTTAAAAGTTGCTCTCGTGCAAATGTAAGTAGTTATTAATTAAATAAGTACCACATTTTAATACAGTTACATTATTAGTGTGTTTTCAATTACTGTGGCTCTGTTGGAATAGAGCGTGCCACGGAATGGCGAGGTCCCGGGTTCGAATCCCGGTCGTGATGAAAAATTTTCTCCATTTATCATTTCGATAGTGTCATTTTTAATTTATGTCGTACCTACATTTATACATTACATAATACAGTACATATTATTTTATTGTTTCTGTACAAATTAAAGTAATAGAATAACACAATAAGTACATATAATATATGTATCGCCATAATATATTGATGTAATGTAATATTTATGTACAATAATTTGTAATAAATGCGATTTTTAATTGTAGTTTTGATATTATTTTAACCATAGAATTATATCTTTAACGGTGATCACTCCGCCACCCTGTATAGTCTATGTCAGGGCTTCCCAAACTTATTTTTACTATGGTGCCCCTGGGAATTTGCCATTTTTTTGGCGACGCCCCGCGCTCTGATAAAAAGTACCTCATAAGTTGTAGTTCTAGCCAAGTTATCAGAAAACCTCCAAATAACCTTATTAGAAGAGCGAGAATGAAAAAAAATATATAATATTACTTTGCTGACTGGTTATTAATGAGAAAGATGTGTTTGCTTTTCTGAGCATAGCTTCTCGAAACGGGGCTCAAGTTTTGAAATTGCCAATCTATGTAGATCGGTTCGCGACGCCCCGGGATAATGCCGCGGCGCCCCAGGGCGTCGCGACGAACAGTTTAGGAAGCCCTGGTCTATGTGAACTATAATAAAACGAAGGTAGGTAATTAATAAAGCTAGTGACATTTTCATCTTGTTTTATGTACAATCTAGATATATCTACAACAAACTTAACAAAAATCTTGAAATTCATGCATCACTCATTCATGACTGTAAAAAAACTATCACGGCTTGGCTAAAAACTAAAGATTATGCGGATACAGAAAATATTCTAAAATATGTAATCTGAACCTAGAACACAAATACCTGCCCTCACACTAGACATCTTACTCACTTCAGACACACATACAACCATGCACACCCACCCTCTCTCTCTCTCACACACACCCTATATACTTTGCATCATTTATATGCTGGTGTTTTTGAAAATATTTTATTTTTATTTTTTTATTATCTGAGCCCCTTCGTGCCTCGGGGCGCACGTTAAGCAGTTTGTCCCGGTTGTTGTCACTTGACAGCAGTCGTTAGGCCACGTCAAAGGCTTACGGGCGGCCTGAATAACTTGGACAAATAGGTTTGGTCACTAAACCACACGAGAAAAGAAAGAAAATAATTAATAAAGTGAAGGTAGGTAGAGGTAAATAAAATAACCGACAATTAACAAGCAAAATTTATTTTACCGTTATTCTTTACATTCTGTGAATAAGATGTTAGTATAATAATCAGAGTTCGGACTTTAGTATCGTCAGAAACAATATGGATATGCCTTCAGCAAAAAAATGTTCCGACCGACGACGAAATAAAAGTATATTTTCTTGGTTAGGACAAACTTCTGTTATGTGCTGTTATTCATAAACCTAGTTAAACCTCACTTCCTTTAAATCGTGTTGCTATCCCTTTCACACTTCGATAAAAAAGGTTAAGATAGAGAGGGTGGCTAAACGATGGCCTAACTTTAAAACACGTTTATGAATAACTAATAGTTTATGGTGTTATCATCATCATCAGTCTATTTATATTGCCCCACTGCTCGGGCACAGACCTTCCCTTACATCGAGGGAGCTCGGGCCATAATCCACCACGCGGGCCCAGTGCGGGTTGGCGGATTTCACATGCCTTAGATTTTTTTTCTTCTTCTACGACATGCAGGTTTCATTACGATGTTTTCCTTCACCTTTTGAGAGCACTCGGTAAATGTACGTAAGTTTTTCCGTCGAAAAAACCGAGGATAACTCATTGGTACATGGCTGCCCTAGCTGGGAATCGAACCTGGGACCTCCATATTGCAAGTCCATTGACCCAACCACTGAGCCACCGAGCTCTCCTCCGAGTTAAACCTCACTTCCTTTAAATCGTGTTGCTATCCGTTTCACACTTTGTTAAAAAAGGTTAAGATAGAAAGGGCTAAACGTTGGCCTAACTTTAAAACACGTTTATGAATAACTAATAGTTTATGGAGTTATATTACACACAAACTAAAAATATAGAAGGCAGTTAGTAATCTGTGAATGAGGTAACGTTTAATTTTGTGACAATGCCATATGGTGGCACTTCACTTGGCTGTTCGTATTTGTCATAATTGCCATGTGTGGTTGGTATTCTTGACAAAATATTCGACTTATTTGTATGTAGGTATGGTGGAAGACAGAGAAAGGTGTACAGGAGAGTTTTTAAGGTTGAGATTTTCTCAAAAACTACATGACCTATTGCAAAAATTCTTTCACTGTTTGATAGATAAAAGATAAAACTATGTAACTGTAAAAGAATTATTAAATTCGCTCCAGTAGTTTTTGAGAGAATCTCAACCTTATTGAGGCCCCCTGTGTACTTATCTCTGTCTTCGACTGTACGTCAAGTATTTGACAAATACAACAAACATCCAATAGCGAATACGAATAGCTAAGTGAAGTGCCACCATAACGTACAAAATCGATGAAGTTTTTGAGAAAATCTGAATAATGCCCTAATTTACTTTTCACTGCGTAAGACAGTACCAAAAATGTTTTAATTGAGAGGATCAGATTTAATTTTTACTCAAGTATATCCACATTATTCTTAACGTAGATTTAAAAAATCCGTTCTCTGATAATAATGAATATAATACACTCTTAAAATAAGTAATGTGTGTAAAACATATTTACACGACTCCCATATTATTATTATTGCTACGCCACACTTCTAATTTGTGATTCAATCATAATTTTAATTAATTATACTGTAAACGAGTCGTTCCCAAAGGTCCATGAATCTATTATTCTCCTTTTCCCACCAGGTCCACGGCAAAATAAAATTGGTTTTCAAATCTCCATACACGAATTCCCAATAGGTCCATGAGATTCAAAGTACAGTCAGTAAAAACGCTTCAGGACCATTTCACCACCATCCAGCGGGGCTAGCACGAGTCACGTTAGCGATCGACGCAACGCCGCGGAGCTGTCAAACTAATGTCAAATGCCTTCTAATAATGTCCGCGGCGTTGCGTCGATCGCTAACGCTGACTCGTGCTACAAGGGCTGATCAGTGGTGGGTTATATAACATTCTCATCACTTGAAGCCTCTATTGAAATGCTGGGTAAAAAGGACCTAAGTTAATTAAAGACTACTTTTCCCAGCTTGGGAATATATTCCACAGGACCAACAACATTGTCGTCATTGATCTCCTATAAACAACTAGATACACAAAGGTCTTAATAATTCGAATTTAATAATTATTTTACAGTTCATAGTTTTAACTTTTATCTTGATAGATAACCTATTGTAAAAATTCTTTCACTGTTATCAAACAGTGAAAGAATTTTTGTAATAGATCAAGCTTTTCAACCTTAAAAACTCAACAAAAAGCAAAATCTCAACCTTAAAAACTCTCCTGTACACCTTTCTGTGTTCCACCCATTGATCTCCTATCTACAAAAACTAGAACAACTAGATACACAAAGGTCTTACTAAAGCAATTTAAAAAAAAACGTCCAAATAAGGGTCCATTGTTAACTTCCAAATAATGTCCAATAAAGCAAATGAGGGTCCATTCATCCGTTTGGACCTTCTTTGCGCTCGGACATTTTTAGAAGGCAGACTGTGTATCTAGTTGTTTATAGGAGATCAATGATTGTCGTATCTATTCTTCATTGCTGACTGTACTACACAATCCATGGACCTATTGGGAATTCATTTTATTATTATTCTAAAATGTTGTGGACCTGCTGGGAATAATTGTATGAACTTTAAGTTTTTGAGAACAATAGGATCGTGGACTTGCTGGGAACAAGCCCTGTAAACAAGGTGTATGAGAAATAGTGGTAGTCACTTAAATAATTTCGTCATTTTGCGAAATGCCTAGAACTTGACATTTGTGAGTGATAGACATTGACACTTCTGTCCTTTGGAAAGGGTATCAATTGTAGTTTTTTTAATGTAGATTGTGTTAAATACTTAGTGCAATATGTAGATGTCGAAGGTAATATAAAAACGAAATTAATTTACTTATAATACATAAATAGCGTAACGACGCAAGATTACTGATAGAGCGTTCATACGACTTTTGCTTATTAATAAACTACAATAAAGGTGCACTTATATTGTACGTGAAATTACACTACAACGATGGTCCTATGACGAAATATGAGTAACTTTTATTTTCTTATCACGGACAAGCACAGACCACTTACCCCATAGACCTGTAACAGGGCGCCCGTGTCTGAACGCACATGAACGCAAAATTGCTTCGCGACACGTGTAACTTAGAGATATTATCGACATGGACGCATCTCTTTAATCCTCCGCTTCGTCTCTATGCGCTCATCGTTGATAGAAATTTTCGCTTGCAAATGACATTGCCACATTTCAATGGAGCTTTGCCCTACAAAACTACGAGACCATTGAAGCTTTACCTATCATTATGTTGGGGACTTATTACAGGTTTCATATTGCATAGTCATAATCAGTAGGAGTTGCGAGAGTAGTAGAAAATGATATCAAAAACAATGAATAGAATAGAATTCCCTTCGATTTCATACTATTTTCTAAATTCTTAATTAAGCTGTTTTTTCGACTCGTTTGATGTACACAACTTTATTTTAAACCAATCATTTTAATAAAAAACGAAGTTATTTTTGCATTTATTCGTTGTCGTGTTCATCATACGGTTGATGGTGGGGCAGAATCTGGCATTGTCATTTGTACCGATTTCATGTCTATTGGGTAAGTGGTCTGAAGGACATGTTTACAGTTAAGCACAGTTTACACAGAAATGGTCCGTTAAATAATTAGTAAATGAAATAGTAGTATGACCGTCTAAATCAGTCTTCGCCTGCGCGGTACAGGGATGCGGGAGTAGGACGACAACGGGGACCGGGAGAGGTGCGGGAGGGGGGGGGGGGGGGGGGGGTAACAGAAATGAGCCCGCACCTCTCTCGGTCCCCGTTGTCGTCATACCCCCGCGTAGGCGAAGACTAATTTAGACGGTCATACTATAGGTCCTTAGACAATGCTTACTAAATTATTTTTTATATTAATTTGCAAGAGAAAAACATACCTTAGTAATGTTTGAGCCACACGCTATCAATCACAGTATTTTTAAATTATTATAAGTACTTTTATCATATTACAACGACCTTTCGCCACATACAATACAATTAAATTGTGAATATTGCTTACAATAATTGGGTGCTCTCACGATGTTGCTACATATACCGCAGCCCAAATCAAGTGTCTTATTTTGTCAACTCGATCGACTGATGGCTAGTTGCGAGTACACGTTGAAAACGATCGTACAAGTTAAGCAACGATGGGCGAGGTCAGGACGGATGGATGACCGCTACTGACACTTTCATCTGAGCCCCTTCGTGCCTCGGGGTGCACGTTATGGGGCTTCATGGAGCCAACTAGCGCCGCCAATCTTGGCGCTAGTTGGCTCATGTCAGCGCCTTAAGCAGTTGGTCCCGGTTGTTGTCGCTCGGCAGCAGTCGTTAGGCCACGTCAGAGGCCTACGGGCGGCCTGAATAACTTTGACAAATAGGTTTGGTCTCTAAACCACACGAGAAAAGAAAGAAATAACAAATACGATCGTCTAATTACCTGTTGTGATGTAACACAGGAACTGATTGATTGAACCTGTTCATCATTGTGAAAATAAAGTGATCTGATCTAATAATGTGAAAATAACTATGCAATAATCACAGAACAGCTTAAAATGTTAGTGGGGCAGGGTAGTATTTGTTTACAAAAAGCTGCAGGCGCAGCAAAATATTGCCCTTCGTATCTGTACCGGAGCGGGTCGGTACGTTCGTAACGACGTCATTGCTCGCGACGTGCGGGTTGAGTCGATCGAAGCGTTCGTGCTGAGGTTGACGCGATCACTATTCGACCGCGCCGACAACAGCAGGCACGCTCATCTCCGCAACCTCGCACCCCTGCACGCGCGCCCTCCGGAGCCACTGCCTCCAGATGGGAGTTGCTGCGCTCCCCGTCGCCTTAAGCGGCGGGTTTGAGCTGTGCACCAAACGGCCGTACCGACCCGCCCAACTCCCATACCACGCATACCAAGCGGGACCAATATCACCGTCGGATCATTATCCGGCGAGCTCATGCCCGGGTAGAGAGGGTATACCTCAAGGCCCGCACTTCTCCCCCGAAGTTAGGGGTGAAAAGACCCGTCGTCGTTTACAAAATAAGACACTTGATTTGGGCTTTGGTTTAATTCTTAATACTTTCCTATTACTAGAACACGGACGCATGCTTCGATAAAGATGAAAGTGATTATGTTATTACAATAAGTATAGAGAAGAAGAATAGTATGATAATGAAATGATTAAGTACATACCACCACCCAAACAACGAATACAGTTTGTAACAATAATCTCGACTGATCTCTTGTAAACTCAGAAATATAGGCTTTTAAAATTTCTAGAACTATGTCTGTCTAGGGAAGGCAGGCCGAAGTTCGTATGCCTTCTTCAAAATATACCACATGATAAACTATTGCAACTAAAATATTTTTGAATGAAAAACAGTGATACGATTACTCGTTTGGCCGCATCTTGTGGTTGGCCGCCTAACTTTAAAAATGGTAAGAATGTTTAAAAAAAGAAAAGCTGTGACTTGACTTATATGACGGATGGAGATAAAAAATATTGGATTTTACTACTTGTACTATTATTAATGATAAAATTAATCTGAAGTAAAATAATATATACCCATTTTACCGTATTTTTTAATAAACCGCTCGCTCCGCAACAACTGATCTAGCGGTAAGTGCTAAAACGCGTTGATTCCGGTATGAGAAAGGCACGGCTTTTTTTAATGACTTCAACTAATAATTTAAAACAAATACTAGTCCGTCAAGTGATCAATACACTGGTTACAACCTGTATTTCGTAGACACAAACACCGCTCGAGCAAGAAAGTTAAGTAACGATTTAAGAGTTAAAGTTTTAGAAAATCAGTCTCAATGAACAGGCCATCATTTTCCCATAAATTTATTAAATTACACTATTTATACATTAAAACCACGACTTATGAAATGAATACGTTAAATACATAATATATACGAACTTCACGCGAGGGTTAAATAATTATAAAATCATAGTAACATGACAAACAGCCACGTAGCAAAAACGTCCAAATTACGTCAAAAATCCTTTTTTTTTCGTGGGGAAATGCTTGTGCATACTCGCCGCCTCAGGGGTATAGGCTAGGCCGCGTCATGTAAAAAGAACGCTGGAAGAAAGTGGAGGGTGTGTGTTTGCGCACGGGTAAAGCAAAGGTCGACTGACGAACCAATAGCGCAACGGCAAGCATGCAGCGCGTGACCCGCCCTCCGCCGCCCGCACCTCATACCACCAAATAGATCGATAAGTCGCCTAATGCGCAGCTTGACCGACAGCGTTCTTTTTACATGACGCGACCTGTAGCGACGGGTTATGTCGGACTCGCACCGACTAAAACCCCACGGTGGTCTCCGCGCATTGTGAGGAACTCTGGGCTCTCTGTTGAATTACACCAGAGTTCCCCAGGCGCTTGCTGACAGAACTCCTCGGGCCGCTCCAGGCGGGCATGTCAAAAATCGTAATGACGGCCCAAAATGGACCGTTAATTCACACTGTTTTGTCATAAAAAAGATGTTGTCGTAACGACGTTATAATTATGACGTTCAATGATGTACCTTAAGGCGCTAACATGAGCCAACTAGCGCCGCCAATCTTAAAAAAATAATATATCCAATATAATAAATTTTATTAAAAAAGCTATGTACACATTATTTATTACGATAAATACTATTTTTTAAATGCTTATTTATACCATGATTCAATTTCACTAAGTTGTAGTTCGCATAATTGCGAAAAACGGCCGTTTTTGGCACATTTGAGAACTACAACTTAGCTTGTCGAGAAAGTCTTGTTAAGATGTATTATTATTAGGATAAATACTATTTTTCAATATCCAGTATTGTATATTGAAAAATAGTATTTATCCTAATAATGATTGTGTACATAGCTTTTTTAATAAAAAATATTAATTTGGAAGATATTATTTTTTTAAGATTGGCGGCGCTAGTTGGCTCATGGAAGGCCCTAAGGTGACTTTAAATTGTACCAACATACAGGTCGCGTCATGTAAAAAGAACGCTGGAAGAAAGTGGAGGGGGTGTGTTTGCGCATGGGTAAAGCAAAGGTCGACTGACGAACCAATAGCGTAACGGCAAGCATGCAGCGCGTGACCCGCCCCCGCCCTCCGCGCGCCGCACCTCATACCACCAAATAGATCGATAAGTCGCCTAATGCGCAGCTTGACCGACAGCGTTCTTTTTACATGACGCGACCTGTAGCGACGGGTTATGTCGGACTCGCACCGACTAAAACCCCACGGTGGTCTCCGCGCATTGTGAGGAACTCTGGGCTCTCTGTTGAATTACACCAGAGTTCCCCAGGCGCTTGCTGACAGAACTCCTCGGGCCGCTCCAGGCGGGCATGTCAAAAATCGTAATGACGGCCCAAAATGGACCGTTAATTCACACTGTTTTGTCATAAAAAAGATGTTGTCGTAACGACGTTATAATTATGACGTTCAATGATGTACCTTAAGGCGCTAACATGAGCCAACTAGCGCCGCCAATCTTAAAAAAATAATATATCCAATATAATAAATTTTATTAAAAAAGCTATGTACACATTATTTATTACGATAAATACTATTTTTTAAATGCTTATTTATACCATGATTCAATTTCACTAAGTTGTAGTTCGCATAATTGCGAAAAACGGCCGTTTTTGGCACATTTGAGAACTACAACTTAGCTTGTCGAGAAAGTCTTGTTAAGATGTATTATTATTAGGATAAATACTATTTTTCAATATCCAGTATTGTATATTGAAAAATAGTATTTATCCTAATAATGATTGTGTACATAGCTTTTTTAATAAAAAATATTAATTTGGAAGATATTATTTTTTTAAGATTGGCGGCGCTAGTTGGCTCATGGAAGGCCCTAAGGTGACTTTAAATTGTACCAACATACAGGTCGCGTCATGTAAAAAGAACGCTGGAAGAAAGTGGAGGGTGTGTGTTTGCGCACGGGTAATGCAAAGGTCGACTGACGAACCAATAGCGCAACGGCAAGCATGCAGCGCGTGACCCGCCCCCGCCCTCCGCGCGCCGCACCTCATACCACCAAATAGATCGATAAATCGCCTAATGCGCAGCTTGACCGACAGCGTTCTTTTTACATGATGCGACCTATACGTCAGTGTATTAAGAAATTGTGCTGTGATTTGCAATATTAGGCGGGTGCCGTGCCGTTCTTCGCCTCCGATGAATAAATCGTTTAAATTATGTATAAAAATTACGTGTTTTGTCATTATCGGCATTTTGGACTTTAAATATAGATAGGTACAGTCGAAACAACAGGTTTCCTATATGGTTCTTCGATTTGCGATTACTATTATATTATTTATTTTATTAATGGACTCGACAGTTCGTCATTTGCCAATGTCATGTTACAGAAAATTCAATATATTCAATAGTCTTCTATCTTCCTCCAGGGGAGTCGCAGTAGCGTCTTCACCCTGGGTAGCCGCGTCTTCATGTCTTCATCCAGAGGAGTCGCCGTAGCGTCATCACTCTGGACGAAGCAGCTCGACAGTCACGTTCACTCCCAAGCTTGTAGCGGGAACTCTTGATAAAAGCTTCAAACTTCAGATCTTGCGTAAATAATCAAATAACTTCACCGTACTGCCATTTGCGAACATTTTCTGATTAATTTAACGTGATATTAAACACAAAATAGTCCCTGTAGACATTAAAAGGAAAATTATCAAATAATTTCGCAACCGTCGTTTCCCGCCATTTTCAAGAGAACCGCGATTACTATTATATTATTTGTTAGAGGCGAGATGATTTTTAACACGTTCACAAACCCGTGCCCCACATATGTGGCACGATAAAAAAAATGTGCCTACCAGATCCGCACTAAAGGCATTTTTTCTGAAGGTAAGTAAATTCGATGTCCTTGGTGGATGCTGCTGTCCATTCACGTCCTATTGTCTTCAGAAGAGTGCTCAGAGCTCCACCCAGTGTTTAAGTGCTCACATAACTGCACCCCGACCGCGACTTTCATCGTTATCGCATTCATGGGGGGTGACCGCGACTTCAATGGTTATGGTTATCGTTTTCATTTTGACACTTGAACGATATACATTGCTGCGTTTCATAATTACATGACTCCGCAATATTTTAGTAGATAGGTTAGACTTAGAGGACATATTTCAATCAATAATAAGTATTTGACATTCATTGCATTGCCCACTCATTGACATATTATAACTAGATAATTGTGTAGGTATTTTTATATATATTCTAGTTAAATGAAACATATTATAACTTATTTGCATGCCGACCCCGGTAAGTTGCAGTGACACCAAAATGTATCAAATGTCATCTCGATGTATTTATAACCTGTAACTGGCAATAAAATTGATTTGATTTGATTGATTTGGTTGTCGTTTGTTAAAACTTGCAAAAACACAGTAGCAATGTATAGCGTCCATGTGTCAAATTGAATGCGATAACGATGACGATTGAAGTCGCGGTCACCCCCTGATGTATTTCGACTTGTATAGAAATTGAAATAATAGGCAGGGCTTGCAAGGAATTCGAAACATATTTTTGTATGGGGACTGTGAACGTGTTAAGGTATACAATACAGTAATAATGTGTATCATCTTATTTATGTAATTATTCATACTATTAGTAGTAGTAGTATTTGTAGATCAACATTCCTCAACAATGCACCGCCTAATCCTATATGTATAACCGAAGGTTGACTGGTAGAGAATGCCGCATGGCATTAAGTTCGCCTGTACATAAAAATCGTGTATAAAGAATAAATAATAAATAAAATAATATAAACTAGAGCCGAGTTTGACAAGTGGTTTAATTCAAGTGGTTTAATTTAACCGCATGCCGCGGTTTCGCATGCTCATACTGTAGTATACATTTTTATTAAGGGCCTTCATAGAGCCAACTAGCGCCGCCAATCTTAAAAAAATAATATCTTCCAATATAATAAATTTTATTAATAAAGCTATTTACGAAATGTTTATTACGATAAATACTATTTTTTAAATGCTTATTTATACCATGATACAATTTCGTTAAGTTGTAGTTCGCATAATTGCGAAAAACGGCCGTTTTTGGCACATTTGTGAACTACAACTTAGCTTGTCGCAATTATGCCATGTATTGTATATTGAAAAATAGTATTTATCGTAATAAACATTTTGTAAATGTCACGGAATGACAAGGTCGCAGGTTAAAGTCCTGCCCACGGCAAGAATTTTTTCATCATATCACTTTTTAAACTTTCACGGTTTGTATACATATTAATTAGATAAAAACGGGAATTACCGTGTTAAACATTTATTATTGATGTCTCGATATGTCTACTCGTGACCATGATGGCTGCAATGCTGTCGAAATATCGAGACATCAATAATAAATGTTTAACACGGTAATTCCCGTTTTTATCTAATTTTTTCATCATGTTCTAATATTGTAAGACATTATTATTTTAAGATTGGCGGCGCTAGTTGGCTCTATGAAGGCTCTTTAGTACATATAAATTGAAGTTATAAATACAGTTAATAAATAGCATTTAACACGATAGCACACTGAAACTAAATACAAAATAAGACATTGGTTCTTGCACACAGTTAAACGTCAGTCTTTAGACAGTCGAATCACATAAAATTATTGCTGGAATGGTAACTATCTACATAAATAGGTACCTAATATTCTACTCTACGAGTGGCCTAGCGACAGTCCTTGGACATTTAAATTATAATTAACTTAAGGAGTTCACATATTTCACTAAAACGTACGTAATGGTATTCCAAATGACATTGCCACATTTCAATGGAGCTTTGCCCCACCTACAAAACTACGAGACCATTGAAGCTGTACTGCATTTTGTTGGGGACTTATTACAGGTTTTATATTGAATTATCACAATCAGTAGTTGCGAGAGTAGTAGAAAATGATAACGAAAACTATGAATAATTCGCTTCGATTTCATACTATTTTCTGAATTCTAAATTAAGCTGTTTTTTCGACTCGCAACTTGTACAAAAAATTATTTTAAATTAATAATTTTATTAAAAAACGGAGATATTTTTACATTTATTCGTTATCTTGTTCATCATGCGGTTGATGGTGGGGCAGAATCTGGCATTGTCATTTATAGGCTTTTTCATAAAATCATTAAGGATTGGGACAATGTTGGCATTTCTTGATAAAATTGAATAGCAGATCTATATTTGGGGTCCACATGTGATAGCTTAAGGCTTTTTAAGGTATGAATATAAGTATATTAAATAGACTAATGTTTAAATGGGAGATTACTACGCTACTACACAGTTTTGTAGGCATTTATTAACTTAAGGCGCTGACATGAGCCCACTAGCGCCGCCAATCTTTAAAAAATCATATCTTCCAATATAATCAATTTTATTAAAAAAACGGCCGTTTTTCGCATTTATGTGAACTACAACTTACCTACATTGCATCACGTTACAAATAAGCATTTAAAAAATAATATTTATAGCAATAAACAATGTGAACGTAGCTTTTTTAATAAAATTGATTATATTGGAAGATATGATTTTTTTTAAATTGGCGGCGCTAGTTGGCTCTAGGAAGCTCCTTAATCGATCTAAATGCGTTTTAAGTAGGTTCCAAGTTTCCTAAGTATATTGCGGTATCTATTCTATTGGTGCGTCCATTAATAAAGTAGGTATAGTATATGGTTAATAATCCAAGTTTTATGTTAGATAATATCTTATTGTAAGTTATAATGCGTGCGTAATATTCATACATAAGATTGTATATTAATTGTGCAATTGGTATACCGATTTTTTTGGGCCTTTCATTTTGTTTTTAAACTTACAATCTAATAATTATACAATATTTTACAATATTCAAAAGGATACTTCTCTCGAATCCCGGTATTTACATGTTTATTATCTATGTACAAACAGCAAAAGTGCGCAAAAAACGATCTCACAAAATATGCATTTGAGCAATACGTTTAAATATATTTATAGGTAGGTACAAAAAGCATTTTACATAGGCAGTAGTATATGTATACGAGAAATTATATTTGGCGAAACTAACTAAATTAAAAAGATCTAACCTAAAGACAGTTCAATTCAACTTTAATCAAGAAAATTAAGTTATTACTCAAACTTTGTATCCTACTTTATTATATATCTAATAATTTTAATTAGCTACATTAATATCTATGAATTGCGTTCTATACTTACATAAATTATTGCTATCAGAAAATTATTTACATTGTCAAACATCGACGAAATACCAGTACCTATAGTTAAAGACACCAAAAAGAGAACTGAATGAAATTAAATTTCCCTACTTTTAACGCGTCACTAAATATTATTTACAACTAAGTTTTGAACCGACAACATTTCTACTGTTTCGTTTTTCTTACATGTCAATATATCACATTAGATTAGAATGTTGTATACTCAATGTCAATTTGACAGCTGCCACAATATGGTACTTTTCAATATACCCAGGCCAGGTTTATAGTTTTACTGTAACATGATAACTTGAAGGCTTAACAAGAGCCAACTTGCGCCACCATCTTAAAAAAATAATATCTTCCAAATTAAGTAATCATTTTTATTAAAAAAACTATTTATTAGGATAAACACTATTTTTCAATATACAATACATGACATAATTGCAACAAGCTAAGTTGTAGTTCTCAAATATGCCAAAAACGGCCGTTTTTCGCAATTATGCGAATTACAACTTACCGACATTGAATCACGTTATAAATAAGCATTTAAAAAATAGTATTTATCGTAATAAACATTTTGTAAATAGCTTTTTTAATAAAATTTATTAAATTGGAAGATATTATTTTTTCAAGATTGGCGGCGCTAGTTGGCTCATATCAGGCCCTTAAACACACGTCAGAATCATTTTGTATCCGAATTATACCTAATCCGAATTATCCTGCCCCGTATTGAGTATCCTCGTGTCCTCACTGAGAAGCGACCGGTCGTATCTCCGCTGCCTCGTGATCTTGGGACGAGGGCCCAGCAGCGGTGCTGAGATGGCATGGCCGCCGCGCAGGTCCTTCCGAGCCTGGAGGAGAGGTGACGTCACGCTGGAAGACTCGTCGCCTTCGTCGTCTGATAAAGCCGGGTAGCTTTCCTTCATCTTTAGGCTGCGTTCTAGGCGGCGGAGGAACCTGGAATGTTTTTTTTGCGTTAATAAGCAAAGCTTTGAAAAGACATTCAAAACATCCAGAAAACAAATTCTGAATTCATGAACTCATTCCAAACACAAATAACAATGCCAGATTCTGCCCCACCATCCACCGCATGATGAACAAGATAACGAAAGTTTTGTACAAGTTGCGAGTCGAAAAAACAGCTTAATTAAGAATTCAGAAATTAGTATGAAATCGAAGCGAATTATTCATTATTTTTGTTATCATTTTCTACTACTCTCGCAACTCCTACTGATTGTGATTATGCTATATAAAACCTGTAATAAGTCCCCAACAAAATGATAGGTACAGCTTCAATGGTCTCGTAGTTTTGTAGGTGGGGCAAAGCTCCATTGAAATGTGGAAATGTCATTTCGTACCTGATCTGATTGCTGATGGTCCTCAACTTGCTGATCTTGGCTGGTTTCCGCAGATCCTCAGTCAGGTCCAGGCTCGACGATATTTTGGACGTCGTGTCCTAAAATTAATAATGCTGATTGAAAAATCACCTTTTCAAGGATACAATTATCTGTCGTTAAGTAGTATCTATTAGGTAATTATTTTATTTTGTTCCTGTGTGAATGTTAAAGGTTCGCGCACATTATGTCGGGCCGCAGCGTGTCGGGGCGGGCCGCAGCGCAGCGCAAAATGCTTACCTAGCACATTAGTGACGGGCCGGGACGCAGCGCATTTACGGATTTTGAGTACAGTGTCCACACACACACACATATGTTTACTTAATTTTTTACTCACCTACACTAATTTTAATATACTTACGCACCTACTTATATATCTCCCCTGCCACCACGGATAATGTGAAATAGTACATAAGTATAGGTTAATGTATCTGTTGTAATGGTGGAGCCTGGTGTCCTAAGATACAGGTTCATTCCTAGTTTAGGCACCAGTCTCCCCACAAACAAGGCTTATATAATTGATTATTATATATAAAATATTGTAACTGTTTGTTGGGAGAAATAAACATTTTTTATTTTTATTTTATTTATTATTTATAGTGTACTGCCAGATATCGTAAAATGAACACGGGCGCGCGTGCACTCCAATCCGCTTGATATAGCACACTGTGTCGGGGCGCAGCGGGGCGGGGCGGGCCGCATCGCACGGACGCAAATCCGCCTCGCAATAATGCGAGCCGCTGCGGCCCGACACAGTGTGCGATAGTTCATACAAATTGTATTAAAGCGATTTGAGCGGAATTTTGCGCTCCGCCCCGACACGCTGCGGCCGCAATATTGTGCGCGAAGCTTAAGGGAGTCACTATTTATTACAATTACATACAGTAGACATCACTTCGAAGATAGCACTTGAAATGCGATTTCTAATCTAATGACTCAGGCAATAGAATACAAAGTCCGATGTGTTACACTTGAGGTGCTTGCTTTCGATTGTACCTACATAGCTAACAGCAGATCAAGTGTAGCACTTTGGACCGTTCTTATTATCTGCGTCATAAGAGTTTAATTCGTACTGCAAGTGTTACTATTGATCTGCTGTTGTTCGTACCTACAGAATGATTCAAATGAAGACAGGCCTCAACAATCTACTTACTTGCTGGGCTACTAAATACATGAGATTAATCTACACCATGCATGGATCTCCTATAAACAACTAGATACACAGTCTGCTTTCTAAAAATGTCCGAGCGCAAAGAAGGTCCAAACGGATGAATGGAACCTCATTTGCTTTATTGGACGTTAACAATGGACCCTTGTTTGGACGTTTTTTCAAATTGTTTTAGTAAGACCTTTGTGTATCTAGTTGTTTATAGGAGATCAATGACACCATGAGATTTATTATAGTAACCAGTATGTAAACTAATAGGATTATGGTCTAGATAGTCATACTAATAGACAGATGATGTTATACAGAGAGAAATTAATGTATGCATTCATGTAGGTATGTACGAGTAGAAAAACGCACAACGTTTACCTCTATGCCATTTATAGTGGAACGGTCGGTCAAGAAAATTCTTCACCTATTGTCATAATTAGTCGTTTAAAGGTTCGAGCACATTATGCCGAGCCGCAGCTTGTCGGGGCGGAGCGCAATAATCCGTTCAAATCGCTTTAATACAATTTGTAAGAACTATCGCACATTGTGTCGGGCCGCAGCGGCTCGCATTATTGCGAGGCGGATTTGCATCCGTGCGATGCGGCCCGTCCCGCTTCGCTGCGTTCCGACACAGTGTGCTATAGCAAGCGGATTGGAGTGCACACGCGCCCGTGTTCATTTTACGATATCTGGCAGTACACTGTACTCAAAATCCGTCAATGCGCTGCGACCCGGACTGTCACTAATGTGCTATATAAGTAAGCATTTTGCGCTGCGCTGCGGCCCGGCATAATGTGCTCGAACCATAAAAATGTGCAATGGTAATTCGCCCTTTTCTTCATTTGTTTCGATAACCTTAATTCTAAAAAAAATATTTTCTAATCCATTGATTATTCATTAATAATGATTTCATATATTTATAGTAGGTACTTATAGGTAGGTAAATGTATTCCTTGACCGGCCTTATTAGTCTAATAGGAAGATTATATCCTTAATTCAACTACGAAGCCGAGTTATCTTTTTTATAAAATAAGTGATAGTTTAATTTACATTCTTAATTATTTTTTGAACTATAACGACCTAAGGGACTTAGTATCTAAATAGAATAACTTTTGCCAGTCAAGTAGGTAGTAAGGTCAGCTTCGAAACTGATAAATAAGGACTTTATCAGAAAGTAGCGTCTACAGCGGGGTGACCGCGACTTCCATCGTTATCGTAATCGCTCTCAATTTGACACATGGACTATACATTGCTGCTATGTTTTTGCAAGTTTTAACAAACGACAACGAAACGCAGCAATGTGTATCGTTCAAGTGTCAAAATGAAAACGATTGAAGTCGCTGTCACCCCCCAGGTCAATTCAACACATGAACACGTACAATCACCTCCGTACTACGGCATTTCTGACGCCGGAGCGGCTTCCGCAAGCGCGATGCGTCAGGCTGAAAATAAGTCAGCACTTTCTACACCCTTTTGACGTGACAACGTCTTATAAATTGGTTTGCCGGGTGACACTTCAAGAAACTGCGTTACGCTCCGCTCACGTTATGCGCTCACAATGAGAGCGAGTGAGAGGCACGCGTCCCTTCCACTTTCCCTTCGTCGTTGTCACGTAAAACTTTCGCCCGTATACCGACTTTACAGGCAACCATTTTATTCTTGTTTGGTTTACTTAGTTTAGTTGCACTTGCTCCTAAAAATAACCCAGACTAAGTGCCTTAACCTGAGTAAAATCACAACATAGCATACATGTTTGTGTTTTAACACCGGTTAACCTTTGCAGGTGGTTGGCATAATTGGTCCTAAGAATACTAGTTTTGCATGTTCAC
This sequence comes from Tachystola acroxantha, assembly GCA_963506565.1. Taxonomy (NCBI): domain Eukaryota; kingdom Metazoa; phylum Arthropoda; class Insecta; order Lepidoptera; family Oecophoridae; genus Tachystola; species Tachystola acroxantha. The sequence goes on along the minus strand of OY735882.1, from coordinate 12,279,479 downwards.
TGCTTTTTTGCAATTATAATGTCATTACACCTATTATTTTTTTTACCCAGGTAAAACATGCTTGCAAATCATGTGTCACCACGCCCGGGGGAGCGTGTTGGTTATGTCGGGCTCACCGCCCTGAAGGGGCAGCATACCGACTAAACGTCCTGGGGTGTTCCACCTCGTGCCATTCTCGCCGAGCCACGGGAAACTGTGATACAACCGCGACCGACTGGCGCCCGAGCACTCCTCATTGTGGGCTGTACTAGCCCACAATATATAATCCATTCATCCCTCACCTTCCTCCTCCACTTTCTACACCCTAGCCACCGAAATCATAAAAAAGCAAATGTTACAAAATGTATATTCAATTCAATTCATTTATTCAGTTATTACAATTTCATTACAGATTAAGTTCCAAAGCGAAATTGTATCCATACAATAGTAATAAAATATTTAGTCAAAAACTAATCTAACATAATCAATTATTAAATTGTATCAATGTCAAAAACAATAAAAATTAATTATTAATATTAAGTAGCTAGAGTAATTATCATTCACAAAATATATTACATACTAAGGGCTATATCTCCCTAGGACACCAGTGTAGTGCCGCAACCAGTCGTGCTACCAACAAAATGTATACAGTTGTCTGGAGGTTAGGTTACCTGGCCCCCGGACGAAGTGCGCGAACCGCACGGCGGCGGCTCGAGGCCCGGACGGGGAGGAGGAAGGTGATGGATGAATGGATGACGAATTGTGGGCTATTACAGCCCACAATGGGGAGTGCTCGGGGCGCCAGTCGCGGATGTATCGCAGTTCCCGTGGCTCGGCAACAATGGCACGAGGTGGAACGGAAGTTTAGTCAGTATTCCCTTATAGCCCTTCAGGGCGGCGAGCCCGGAAACGAAACGTGAACGGAAACGTGTTTTACCTGGGTCAAAAAAAAAGGTTACCTGGCTTCCATTTTGGTGGTGGCTACGCAGCCATGGTGTCCTAGTGAGTTAGTACAGTCGACGACAGAGATAAGTATACAGGGGGCCTCAATAAGATCGAGATTTTCTCAAAAACTACTGGACCGAATTTAATAATTATTTTACAGTTGCATAGTTCTAACTTTTATCTATCAAACAGTGAAATAATTTTTGCAATAGGTCAAGTAGTTTTTGAGAAAATCTCAACCTTAAAAACTCTCCTGTACACCTTTCTCTGTGTTCCACCGTACCCTTATAATCTAATCTAATATTAATATTTATAATCCTAGTAGATAAATATATATCCTTCACACAAGTGTGATCTAACAGTATGAAGGTTAGTCTCACTCCACGATGTGTCTAGACAATTCGCGAAGTGCCTAATTACGCCATCTGGCTACGACATAAATTTTAGGTTATATTATTTATTTTATTTTATTATAGTTAGGTATATGAAGTGTAAATTTGTAATGGGTTATACTTATACCTGTAAATAAAGAAATTATTATTATTATTATTATTATAAATATTGAAAAATGTATTCCTGTCGGCTATTTTCTCGCTGAGCGAGAGATCGATGCGTCTCTTTTGTTTACACGGACTATACAGGTTGACCTTGAATTCATTCATTCATTAATTCTGCATAGCGTTAAAGAAAATTAAACAATTTGGGGAAAAATAATAAAATTATTTACTATAAATTCAGAAAAAAAAATGATGTGCATCGTTGTCCCCAATCACTGTACTTTGGAGTTTTTTTTACATTTTAAGGTACTTATTTCAAATTTTTTGCAACGATTTCTTTCACTGGAATTTAACGTAATGGTCTTTTCAAAGGTCGTTGTGTGATGTGACCTGTGACGTGCTTAGTTCAATTTTTTTGGCAGTTTTGATTTAAGTAGGTACTAAAAAACCTTACCAATTTAATATTTATTATGAGTACAACCCCCAGTTTCAATTTGTCGAATGAATTCAAGGACACCCTGTATTATCTATTGTGCCTACGTTTCTTGGGCAAGAAAATAGCCGACCGAGGCTTTTTGAAAATGGCGGGAAACGACGGTTGCGAAATTATTTAACAATTTTCAGTTTAATGTCTACAGTGAGTGTTTTGTGTTTAATATCACGTTAAATTAATCAGAAAATGTTCGCGAATGACAGTATGGTGAAGTTATTGGAGAATTCAAGCTGGATCTGAAGTTTGGCGCCATGGTCAAGATTCCCACTACGAGCTCGGGAGTGAACGTGACTGTCGAGCTGCTTCGTCCACAGTGATTGACGCTACGGCGTCTCCTGTGAATGAAGACATGAAGACGCGGTTACCCAGGGTGATGACGCTACGGCGACTCCCCTGGAGGAAGATAGAAAACTATTATACATTGAATTTTCTGTAACATGACATTGGCAAATGACGAACTGTCGAGTCCATTAATAAAATAAAAAAAATAGCCGATACTCGCTGGCAGTGGAACAACTGGCTTAATCTAATTTTAATTTTCAAACATTACCTGCATCTCCAAATCGGGCGGCAGTCTGAGTTCCCTGGCCGATGCGACCGACGCGACCGACGCGTTGGACACCGAGTCCTCAGACGACGAGGACGATGGCGGTGCGGGGGCCTGCGAGCGGGAGCGGCGCCGGCCAGACTTGCGACCTCGCGCTGCTGTCTCCCGGCACCCTGGCACCTAGAACGTGAGACATTTTCACATATTTTTCATAACGTGGTTACAATAAGCTCGCGGCAACTCTGGCAATAGGTTTGGTCACTAGACCACACGAGAAGAGATACGTGGTTACAAACCGAGAACAATAGTTACATCATCATCAGCCCGTATCAGTCCACTGCTGGACGTAGGCCTCTCCCATAGCACGCCATTCAACCCTACTCTCGGCCCTCTGCATCCCGTCTCTGCCAGCCATCTTGCGAGGGTCATCCCTCCATCTGGTCGGGGGGCGTCCCATGCGTGCTTGGCATTTCTCTGTTAGATAGAATAAGAAACGAGTAGGTATATCCGCCAGAAGACAAAAGAGGTTGACATTGCTCATAGAATCAGTAAACTGAAGTGACAGTGGGCTGGTCACATCTGTCGTAGAGCCGATAATCGATGAGGGAGACGAGTTCTCTAATGGACGGCACGAACGGGCAATAGTTACAAATGAGGAAGAAGTCCATTCCTCCGTACTTAACTTGATTACAAAAATAGAAAAATAATTCCTCGATCGTAGCCAGTTACAAAATTCATTTAAGAACACGAAACTGTATGAAGATGACGTTGCAGTAAAAACTACCCAAGTACCAACCTAAAATACCTGCTTTCAGAAATAGGTTCATTGCGAAATAGGCTGTTTGCTAGTAGGATAGTTGTGAAGTAGTGACCTCGAGAATTAGAATTGGATAATTAATGGCGCCGGATCGTGCTGAAACCGTTTTGCAACCAGATGCCAAAGAAGTTACCATTTTGCCATGGTTACCTTAACCTACGTTTATGTGGCTCTGAATGCGAGTCAAGGCAACTGTTCAGCACAACTTTCAGGGAAATTGGTTTCACCACAGAATATCACTTACCTCTAACAAATTGTGCATGGAGTGAGGCATATGTGGCAACGTTGATTTAGCAGTACCGGTCACTTCATGGGAAGCAGTCCTAGTCGTCCTCCTTTCTCTTCTTCTGCCAGCCTTTCTCTGCGAACTGTTCCCTGACTTACAACTACCCCCTTTCACACACTCCGAACTAGGGAAATCGTACAGACCATCAGAATCTGTGAACGGCAATTGTCTGCCGTAGAATTGAGGCGAAAACCTCCCTAAACCAGTCTTATCACTCAAAGGACTCTCACTTCTAGAACTAACTGGACTTAACGGCCTACTGCAATCGGAGAGTAAAGTAGGAGGCCTCAAACATGCCTTCTCATCCAATCCCCTTTCTACACTAATGCATTTAACTATTGAACACTTGGTCACTCCACTGGGAGAGCATAAAGTTGTTAGCGGTACGTCTAAAGTCTCCTTCAAAACTACCAATGTTTCCATCTCTTTAGCACTGGACGGCACGTCATCTACTCTTTCATCTGTCCCGATACCTTCATCGTTCGACTCTAATAAGGGATCATCAGATAACGTTTCTGAATCTGAACGACCGCGTCTTCGTTCATTCGTGTCATCGTTAGACGTTGCTGGACTTGAATTGGTCTTCATTAACGGTCGCCTTCTTTGAAAACACGACGGGCCGCCGCCAGATCCTGGGTCTTCCATTTCAGAAGGGCAGAGTGGATTGCTGGAGCCACATCTCGAAGGACCAGGGCTGGCCATGGAACTGTAACCTGACGAGGACAGGTTGGATTCTGATGGTGCCCTTTCTCCTCGAGCGGACATTGAGAAAGGACTCAAATAGCACATATTACCAGACGGCTGTGGGGGTCGGGGCGACATTGGTTCATCAGATTCTTCGCTGGCGTTATACGTAACGGTTATCAAAGGTGGTGGCTGAAATTCTAAATGTGGCGGGGTTCTTCTCGGTGGCGGCGAACCAGGAGACGGTCTTTCAATTGTCAAGACAGGAACTCGCAGAGCAAGCGGATTTGGAGATGGTGATGACATTTCTCGCTCTGAGTCTTGGCTGTGAGTGAAGCTTGGACTCGGGGAATCTGTCATGTGGGTAGACGGTGTCGGAGTATCAGCACTGACCGCTGATTGCCGCAACTGTGAATAAGAAAAGTTAGTTAAGTATTAGCACCTGTTGATTGATGGTGTATTTCCTGGACCAGTTTTTAGGGACCGAATGGAACTTTTTATGTATATTTTAAATGTCTATTGTGCAATTATACCTATTAAGCGTAGGACCAGACCAGCCGTTGTACAACCAGCGTAGGACAAGCTGAGCGGACATATTTGTCTCATTTCTACCATGACGATTGTAACCTGATTCACAGGTTATCTTACCCTCAATCGTAATCCCGATGTAGGTCTCTCAGGCCTCGATTCGCTCCTGATTTCATCCAGCTCATCTTCACTTGGATACACCCAGGTGGGTGTCGTATCAGTTTTAATATTTTGTTCCATTCTTGATCTTGGCATGCGCGGGGAAGGCAATGGAGTAGGTAGAGGAGTGGGTAGTGGTGTTGGGAGAGGAGTCGGGAGTTCTCGGATTGGGGACAGACACTTGTTGATGCCGCTTGGGACTTCTAGGAGGATGGACGGGGGATGCAGGAGGTTGCTGCCGGAGGAAGTTGATTTGTGAGCGCTGAGAGGGTCTAGCACCTGCAAGCGAGACAATACAATGGAATGATTGCAATTCAACTTCCTTGGCAAATAGATCACAACAGTTAATTTATTTTTAAAGTTAGGGGGAGTTATTACTAAGACAGTCATGGCTCAAACTAGAATTCCGATTGGAACCATCAGAGACATACATAGACGATTCCAAATTACACCCAGACTCGGAAAAAGAGGTTATGCCTTAGGATAACAACCTTTCCGACTAGGAATCGAACCCAGGACCTCTTGCACAATGCTAAGCTAGGCCGTCAGTTAGATTATGATTGACATACATTCCACATTAAGAATTTCGAAACACAAGAGACAAATAAAATATTATTGAAAGTAAAAAAGCTTCAGCCACTGTTACCTGAATCTCAATAGTATTATAAGGCCTGGCGACTGGCGAATCTGGTGCCAACGACGGCACGTGTGATGACGTAAGCGATATGTCGTCACAGTCTCCAGTGTCGTCTTGTGGAGACGACGCTGATGGAGTGCTGGAAACCGAAATTCCACCCGACGACGCCCGGGAGACTATTGCCGCTGTCGACACTGAGAAGTTCCTGAACATGGCCAGGATGGAATCAGCGCTCGAGATTTTTGGTGTTCTGTATGACAAAATGGTAGATGATGTGGTAAAATGACACGACGATGACAATGAAATGATTTTGAGAACTCTTTAACATATGAAGGATAATGTAGTGAGAAATGAGATTGCGACAGCTGAAAATTCAGGAGAAAAATGTTAATTTAGAAAACGATAAATGTACAGTACAACCAATACAGTAATAAATTAAAGGACATAATCGAAATAGAATAGACTTACTAATCATAAAGAGGCTCACCTTGAATATTTCTTCAAGGCAGCATGAGCTAGCGTCAAGTCGAGACTCGACATCGAATCGCTGCCTTGATTGCTTGACGTGCTATGAGGAGACCTGAATTCGACTCCTGGAGAAGGAGGAGTACTTGACGCTTTAGCTCTCATTCCTCGATTGGCTATCACCGCCATAGGAATGGCTATAGTGTTTACCATATCTACGTCAGAACTAGAACTCATTTCTGCTGAGACTTTATTCATTAGCCTAGCGAAGGTTACTTTCTTTTCTAGTTTTGGGTCTGACACATGTCTCATTGACGGTGAAGTGGAAGGCGTAGATGCTTCACTGACGAACGAAGTTTCCTTGTTGTCTAACCCGTATTCCATAAACGCTGGAGCGCTTTCTACAGTGCTCAAAGTCTTTTTCTCTGACATCTGAATTAGTTCTCCCATCGTTAGTTTCTTTGAATGATCGTTAGCGTTAGCGGGACTTATAAGTTGCTGCAAAATCTGCTTCTTTTCTGCAGCGTTTTTCTTGGTCGGTGTTGAATTGTTACGTTTTTTCCGCGGCGACGGCGAGCCTGATCACAAGGATATTAATATAAAATATGTTAAGGAGATGTAAGTAGTCTACGTAAAGCGTTCTCAGACGACATCGATTTCAAGACAAAGCTACACAATATTTAGATTTAAAACCACAACAGTCAGAGGCTTGAAGTTTTTTGAGATCGTCATCATGCCTTTTGATCTCAGAAAGTAACATAGTGCGACTATGGAAGCCAATTCTTTAGGATAGTGCTTATCAGGTCAAAATATGAAAAATTTAGAATTCAAAAGCCAATTAAAACTTGTGTACTTTGTTTAGTGTTTCTTGTATGTCATTTGGGTATTAAATTTATATGAATTTGATGATGATATTGATGACACAGTCAATGATATTTATGTTGAACATCACAATGAGTGCGTAGATATTGGAATATATCTTATAATTAATAAGGCAATACCAGTTAAAATTGATACCGTAACATTAAGGAAAGTAGTAGTAATAGGGATTCCAATAGCTTCGCAAATACCAGACAGTGTTATGCACATTTCGTAAAAATCGTTTAGCAGTCTAAATAGTTTAAGAATAAGAAAATGTAGCCATACATAGGTCAATAGCAGAACATTGTCCAAAGATCATGCGCAAGCAACATTCAATAGTCCTAGCATTAAAATAGTACATAGTGAAGCTTTTATACTATCAATAATAAACGAAACGTCAAGTAAAAGTAATACTTTAGTAGTAGAACTTGACGTTATTAGTGATAGTTAAAAAGCTAGAAATATAGTTGGACGATCTAAAAAGGTGCTAACGAAGGAAGGAGCGTCTACAAGAGATGCTTTAGTGTTTGTGCATAGTCACAGTGCACACATTGACGGGTTTGAAGTAAGTCCCAATTTATAGCGACCGTTTGGCATACAGCATTCCACATCGAGTCACTCAATAGCGGGACACATCCAGTGCTACGCTCAGGCTTGCCACGCGCTCCGCAAATTTTGATCAAATGTCTGATTCTAGGATTGAATTGCCAAATAATCTTTGTAAAGCTCATGTTCTTGATGTTTCTGATGTTGTCGTCGATGTTGAATGTATAATATGTACTTAACAAGGCCACGTGATTTCTAAAACACTGGTCAAGAAAGGTGCAAACGTCCAAATGTGATTTAGATTGTCAATAACATGCCAATTGATTGGAAACATCACAATAATTTGACCAGAGATCATAGAAATCAAGTGGACGGAACAGAAATTTTGCTGAAGTCTACAAATAACGATTTCCAGGATACGAGACGCCTCTACGTTGATGCAACACAACCTAATAATCGTCTAGGACAACTCTACTGATTTCTATCTTTCAAAATGCTCATCTATTTCTATTCGACTCGGCCTATGAGAATGAGAGGGCCTGGTTTCGCGTGGCACGCACGATGCGTTTGGCAGAGAGTTTAGTTCATAGTTAAGCTTAAAAATTGCTCAACTTTGACTTCTATTGACGGTCTAACCGTTAATAAATATTGTGTCAATGTTTTTGTATGTTCACTCACTAGCGAGTAGCTATGAGTTTTGTGAATGGTGGAATTTTAATTCCGCTATTGGTCACTAGAGGAACAACAAAAATCGCACGAAATGACAAGTGTTTACGCAGTCGATAGCGGTTAATAATATTTCAAGGATTTTAGAGTAGACAATGACAGTTAAAGCAGAAAAATGAAGGAGAAATACCCTCTGAAAGGTGGCAGGGACTGGATGCAAACCGAGAAGTGGATTGAGCATCGCGGACAGTGGACTGATACGGATTTATAAAGAAGACCCTCTGTCAAACGCGTCGCCCGCCATCCCACCCCAGGCCCTTGGCTTGCGGAGCGCGCGGCACCGTCGCTCAGACATCGCTCCACTCCTTACGTCCTGGCGGCGGCTTTAAGAGATCGTCCAAGCTAAAGGTGCGCGCGGCCCGCGGGTGCGCGAGGCCCGTCACCGACGGCTTGCGGATACCGAGCCGCGTGAGCAGCGTGCGGTGCGGCGCCGGCTCGCGCAGCGCAGGCGCTGTGGACAAACGCCGCGTCAGGCGTCACTCGCCGCTCGCAGTATCGGAGCCAACCAGTACGGCTCGAGGAGTCGAGAGCGCTAACTAAGTGTTACCAAGCCCCCTTTTAAGATGATGATTAACGTTTAGGCCGAGCTTCGAAAGTTTTGAGCGCAAATTTATCGTGACCTCGCTCTTACAAATGTCCATGAAAAGTCTCTTGTTTTTCCATTGTTTAAGTCTTCAATAGAAGTCGGACACATAAAACAGATGTATCTTTCTGACATGTGAACATTAAACTAACAATATGAGCGGGCAACCTGTCCTCGTTCAAAACATTATTTAGACTCTCCCCATAGGGCGTTGAGCATTGCTTTTTTCCTTCTGTCAAATTCCATAGAAGGTTGACAGTCGTAAGAGGGAGCTCACGCTGAGCTTGCACTCCAAACTAGCTATGAATCTCGATCTAAGATTAAGTTTGGTGGAACTTCTGTCGGGCGTTTACTAATTTAACTTTGACAGTTTAAGAACTGTCAAAGGAACACTGCTATCATTTCTATAACGATGACGTAAGAAGGCACATAATTGTCAGATTTAGTTGAAAAACACCCAGCAGAAACTACCATTAGCTACTCTTCGAATCTAATCCCAATCTAAGTCCGCGACAGGCGTCTAATCGCGCACGTACCATCGGCCGTGTGTCGGACGTCGCCTGTCAGACGCCGCGTCTCCGTCAGTCAGCGCTCTGCCTGCGGCACGGCCGCGTACCGCTGTCGCCCGGCCTTCGACGCTAGCCCCACACACATAGGAATGCCAGATTGCCCACTTGATAAAACATCTGCCTGAATGTTCAGGACTAGAATACTCCTGGGTTGCTATACTTCCAGTCAAATTAAATCTCTCAAAGTAGATAAGCACGTTGTGTACATATTTGCACGACACTATTCTTTTGAATTTATATTTACACCACTTTGCAAGAAAAAGGTGCCAACGCTGAGGCGAAAAAGTGGCAAAAAACTTTCAGCAGCACATCTTTTAAAATAAATTACAATTTACTTGCTTACATAATTATTATATTCTGACATTCAAAATGGATATTCTGACATCCCATTGACACACTTTGCACGATAACCTTTAACTTGATTTAAGTACATTGGTGCCGGTACGAGTTTGAAGAAATCATTAAATCATCTATGTATAAGAAAATTAAACATCAGTTTTATTTAAGTGCCCTGAATAGAAAACGTACAAAATAGGAACAATTCTTAACATTTCAACCAAGTTAAAAGAATCATGCATCTCGCGGACTCCAAAAACGTTTGTTCTAAACACCAAATACCTACGTTAAGGACATCAATTACATTTATGGAGCCGCAAGCAACATCAAGTCAACATAGAACAAGAAAAATTAATAAAACTAAAAATTACGACGTGTCCTTACCATCCCAGATACAGTGCGTTTATCATGAAAACATATCAGTATTGCAGAAATCTGACAATTAGTAAGCATTATTCATTTACCTACTGTGAGACACAATCTAGTTATAATCTTCATCTGAAGACAAGAAGCTATGAAACATCTGGTGTTATATCAGAAACGTGGCAAGCTGTAGATTGAAAGTGTGCTCATGAGGAAAAGAAACGGATTGGTAGAACAAGTCTTTTAATTTCAGATTGAATTACTTTGGACCTAAAGATTTGTCCTCCAAAAATTTTAGTGTCATTTTTAATAAATCAAATTCTAAACTTACGTCTGGCGCATCTGTCGGCTTCTTCGGCGAGTAGTTTCTCTATCTTCTCGGGGAAGTGCCTCTTCCCGCACCAGACCAACCCGATGATACCCAGTACCACGAATACCGCAATGAGGCCGAGCCAAAAAGGCTCTTGCACCATTCTGGCTCCGAGGCTGATGATTTTTGGACTGGGGTTTGGCATTTCACATCTGTTGGAAATGTTTGACTGAATAGTTTTATATACATACTTTATTTTATATTGACGATCTCATTTTATTACTATGACAACGTAAATGTTACCTTCAGAAACATTTTTGTACTTACTTTATGTTGACGATATTTACATTTTTATTACAAAAGGATTCAGTTCAGGTCGATGGCTCTGTTTAAGTATTAAAAACCTTTACCATTTCTCTATCCAAAGTAAATCGACTTTTTCTAATAATATGCCTTGCATGTACGGTCGAAGACAGAAAAAGGTGTACAGTAGAGTTTTTAAGGATGAGATTTTCTCAAAAACTGCTTGCCCTATTGTAATAATTATTTCACTGTTAGATTGATAAAAGTTAAAACTATGTACTGTAAAGAAATTTTAGATTGATAAAAGTTAAAACTATGTACTTTAAAGAAATTATTAAAATCGGTTCAGTAGTTATTGAGAAAATCTAAACCTTATTGAGGCCCCCTGTATACTTATCTCTGTCTTCGACTGTACCTTTTCCCTTTCCAAGAAGGGTTACACTGGCATAAAAAACTGCCGTCCTTTTCAATGCACGCCCCTCTGTTGTTGCAGGGCCTTGAGGAGCAAGGTCTGATTCTCTCGGAGCATCGTCTGCCTCGCCAGCCACGCGGGCAGACACACGTGTAGGCTTCCCCGCCGATGCCCTCTTCCATTGAGAGTGAGCAGTTTCCAGAACCGCACGGAGAACGCTCACACGCCGTCAGGAGACAGAATACACCTGGTAGAACAGAATAATTTAGTTCTTCTTCTAGGGTGGCTTAGTGACCAAACAAACCTATTGTTAGAGTTTTTGAGGCCTGATGCCTAACGATAGCAACCAGGAGCGACTGCTTTGACGTGCTTTCCAAGGCACGAAGGAGCTCAGATGAAAATGTCTGTGGCAGTCACCCAGTGTAATTATGGGAACAAGGGGTTTTAACCAATAACCCGATCGTCAACCCCTCGGGCTTTTGGTCGCCTCGACGACTAACAGTTCAGGTAAGTTGTCCACTCGACCATCGGCCGAGAGAAATGTGATCCAGTGCTCGACTTTGACACCTACCTTTTTTCAAAAGATGGCACGACCATCGGCTGAGATTTGTGAGGTCGAGCTGCCACCTAAGTCATTAAATCTCGGCTCTTAGGACAGCAACATAGTAGAACTGAAGGTGAACGTTTTATTACCTATTCCCGAGACCATCTGCCCAAGACATTACGCTGGAATACAACTAAGTCATAGCTTTTCAGCAACTAAGTCATAGCTTCACAGCAGTATAGTTTTTCTGCGGGTATAATATTGCACAAAACAGTTGCATTTGAAGTCATGTGTTAAGCTAAGCAAAAGTTGTACCAGTGTAAAACCCCGAGCATTGGCAGAAGCTTCGGAGGTCATCTGAAGCGCAGCGCCCTCCGTGCAAGCAAGGGTTTGGGTAGCACGACTCCAGGCTGGTGTCCTCCGGAAGCAATAGCATCTTGCTGTGGTATTCTGGATCTGCGGTAATATTGTATATTTTTAGAATATGAATACATACATACATGACTTCACGCCCGGCTCCGTTAGGGACAGGCAGATATGACAGAATGCCATCTGCCCCATTCATTGCAGCAAAACGACTTACCGCCGCCCTCTTTTCGGGGGCCATGGCAAAATGGTGGCGAATCTCATCGTTGTCTTTCAAATAACACTTTAGATTTACTTGGTATTATAGTTGTCTCAGACGGGTATACCTAATCCCAATAGAAAGTCGAACCATGTTATAGTCAAACGGCAGGACTGTTGTTTCATTTCATTTGTCCAGTTTTAGAATTTAAACGGGAAATGAATTGTGTCCCTGAGAAAAACTAGCAACATGTTGATGCGTACCTTTCTTCACAACCAATGAGACATCCATGTTGATTCCTCGGTCCCCACCGAATTGTGTCACAGACAAAGAATGCAGATAAGAATGGATGACAAAAGGTATGGGTTCTACTTTTCTTTTGCTTCGGCTGACGTCACAGAGTATCCATTGGGTACCGTTGGTGTAACTGTCTTTCACCTGAAACATGATGCAGGTTCGGTGGTCATGGATTAATAAGTTTCTTGATGAAACAGCTTGACATACACATAAAATGGCAACACGGACTGTTACTGTTAAGGTACTGGCTACATTTTACCGACAGAAAATATTGGATTCCCAAAAAATAAATCTGATTCTGCCACGATTTATGATCACAGACAACAACGGTTCTTCGTACCACATATCTTCAAGCTTACTTGCGGGATGGGCAAAGATACAACGACGTCTTAAATGTACTTGACTTTTAAGACGTCATGGTACCAAATTAACACATTGACAGGCCCGGGCATCACATATGTGGGTCCCGGTAGACATGCACAAGACCGCCTTTGTATGGCTGTCAAAGTGTTAAGCGAACGAATATAGAAATTCGATGCGTCAGAACTGAGTCGCTCTCTATTAGTTGATGGTTAAGATCCTAAAGCCCCTTAATGAATACTAACCTTAATCCACCCATTTCCTTCACCACAAGGTGGCGTCTCGCCATCCGGGATCACAATGATAGTTCGCGCAAATGCCACGGTTATAGTATGTGCTTGAGGAGCGATGATGCGCAAGCGCAGTTCCGATAGAACAGGCGCTGGCGCCGGCCAGTTAGGTGCGGTCAGTCGGCCGGAACGGACGTTTCGGAGATCCAGAACGTGAGTTGCGTTTAGGGAGCTTACTAGAATCATTGGTGATACAGTTAGTTTTGATGACATTGGAACAGTAGAATCAGAGAATAATAATTCTGTGGTCAAGCCGATGTAAATTAATTACAGATATGGATAAGAACAGGCGACGACGCGGTAGCGTGGACGGAATAGGAGAGAGTGTAGTACTCTCCTCTCCATGCTCGCTCTCGCCCCATCGCCTTTCCAGTACCTGACTAAGGACTTTGCATTGGGCTGGATATTTTTTCTAAACGGGGGGCAGCTTGGCGACGCCCTTGAGCTTTTCATGGACATTAAAGGGAACTTGCTCACCAGTTTTAAAATGGGCCAGATATCCTTTTCCTGTAACATTGTCTCCTGTCCTCAACCTTAGTCTTAGAATCTCAGATTGTGATACATATAGTCCGTTTGTCAAAATATTGGCGGTAAGAAAAGGACGTAATGGTGCATTTTCAGGGTCCACTTGTACTTCTAGAAAGTTGTCTTCATGGACTGGTTCAGTTACGTTTAAAGGCACACCGTTTTCAAATGATCCATAACCAAAATCGAAAGAGCTTATGTTGAGGAATACTCGGTTATCTGGAAAAGAGTTATGATTGAACTTTTAAAGCCGAATATGCAAGTTTTAATGCTGAAATACATGGTGCTATTGGTACTGGTAAGATTTGAACCTACCAACCTTTATTTTATTTTTAATGATAAGCCAAAGGCGCATTAAACAATAATAGAAAAGTACAATATATTTCGGATAGCCAATTAAAGGTCTTCACTGAAAAATAACATTTCATACCCAATGTAAAGCGCAGGCCACACCGCCAGCGGGAGGGCGAGCGAGCTAGGCGGGCGAACCTCGTTTCACCTCTTTACATACTTCGGTTCACACCGCAAGCTATCGACTACCGACGTTTCCTTCTCTCGCTTCGCCCGCTGGCGGTGTGGCCTGTGCTTTAAGCAAAGATGCAATGCTATTAACCCACCAGATGAGTGATTTATGCCTCAAATATACAACTCTCGAAATATTTCAAACAAACCTTTAGGAGCATGTATGGTAATGATGCAATCCAGGTTTGGGAGAAGAAAGAAAGGGTAATTTGGACTCTTTAGAACACCTTCCTTAGCTGTAAAAAATTGTGTTGGACATCCGACCAATTCCACTGCACTCCATGTTAGAGAAAACCCTGAGCCTTGGTTGCTGAAATTGATAAAGGAATTTATATTATAATACAAACATCATCAGTCTATTTATATTGCCCCACTGCTCGGGCACAGACCTTCTCTTACATCGAGGGAGGGGCCATGATCCACCACGCGGGCCCACTATAGATTGACGGATTTCACATGATTTAGATTTTTTCTTCTACAGCATGCAGGTTTCATCACGATGTTTTCCTTCACAGTTTGAGAGCATTCGGTAAATGTAGGTACGTTAGTTTTTCCGTCGAAAAAACAGAGGATAACTCATTGGTACAGTCGAAGACAGAGATAAGATACGGTTGAGATTTTCTCAAAAACTACTGGACAGAATTTAATCATTCTTTTACAGTACATAGTTTTAACTTTTATCTATCAAACAATGAATTTTTTTTTGAAATAGGTCAAGTAGTTTTTGAGAAAATATCAACCTTAAAAACTCTCCTGTACACCTTTCTCTGTGTTCCACCGTACATGGGTGCCCTGGCTGGGAATCGAACCTGGGACCTCCGTATCGCAAGTCCATTGACCCAACCACTACACCACCGAGCTCTCTCGCTATAATACAAACGCTAGTTCTAAAAGAGCACAGAATGACTTCGCCACTTATCATGCACGAGAGATATTAAAAACGGTAAAGGATTCCAATAATAACTCTGGCTAACCCCCAAGGGTATGAAATCCCTAAAGACGTAATGAAAGATTACCTATAACCAAATCAAAATCAATGAAGACTAATTATATTTTTCAACAATGATTTCTAATCGATGGATTTTTAGTAGTTATGTCGTAAAGTCACGAATATTCGAGTATTGGAGCGGAGGCAAGTCTCGTGAATTTGCTAGACATCAAAAAGTTGGGATCTAGGACACATATTCCGGAACGACAGATACCAACTTCTCCAATTAATTATGACGGGCAAAATAGTGAGCAGAAGCGGCCCTGGACGCCGGAAAAATCTTGGCTCCGTAATATTCGTGAATGGCCTGGCATCGCGAGCGCTGAACAGCTGTTCCGGCTGCTCCAGACAGGGACAAGTACGCGGAGCTGACAGCCAACCTCCGCAAGCGGAGAGCCACTTCAAGAAGAAGAAGATGTCGTAAATGGTTTATACTTACTTATAATCCGAATGAAACTGTAGAATAGCTTTGTTGCTCGAAGCCACCCATCTAGTTTCACCGAGCGATCCGCAATATTTCGATGATTTCATTGTCACTTCATCTTTTAGCTGTAACATTGTGTATTATTTACAGATTACCTATTTTTTGCAAAGTTTAATAATCTTGAATGTTTTATATTGTCACATTTAAATTATTTTAATTTTATTTTTGCGATAATTGACATAAAGTATATGTAATTCTAATTCAAAAGACTTTTACAAAATTTGTACGCTTTCGGGCTGAAAATGGTGGCACTAAGACACAAATATGTATTGTTTACCCATATTTACAAATAAATGACATTTCATTTTAATTGTAAATTTTAAAATAACGACAAAAGACCTCTGTGACCATAATTCACAGAAGCTTTGCATAATGTAAGATGTACTAGAAAGTAGATAACTTATAGGAAACTATATATAATATATTATTGGTATAATAGAACTCCTTGACTGATTGTAGTAAAAAGGCACTCTAGTAGATAGATAGCTTAGAGTAAAATGTTTTATTGTACCTAATGTAAAAAGAATTTTAAAATCAGCTGATTACTTTTTAAGAAAACCTCAACTTTAATGACTCCTGTGTACTTTTATTTGTGCTAGATCGTACTTTGCTATACCTATCCACAATTAAGGCATACGCTTGCTAAGACAATCTTTAGCAATGTTTACTTTCATAGTCGATCCGATATTCAGGTGCTTGGAAACCTTCCAAGATGTTTCAATCGTGTTATTGAGTCGCTTGGCTTGGCACAATCGCCAAGCTCCCCATTTATCAAAACTGTGTTTTAATCTGCATAATAAATTGGAACACTCAAGAAATTCATGTTCAAAAAAGACGTAAGTACCTATATTATTGATTGTGGTATAAGTTATGATTAATTTCAGTGGGATCAACCCCCATAATTACCGTTCTCAAAACGATGAAATCATGTCATGGCGCGCCGAACAGAGACGCCGCTATACCAACGCAATAGCACTGTCCCTGTCACACGCGATATGACAGGTATGATTTGATCGTTTTGAGAAGCATAATAGCCCCACAGTACCATTACTATGAGTTCCCGGGATTTTAGTTTCGCTATTCCCTTTTAGGGGGCAACAAGATACCAACCACAAACCTTGTAGCTAAAGTGATTACATAGGCGCTAGAGAGCGAACTACAACAAATCAAAGTAGTTATTATTATTATTATTTGGTATCACGGTGTTGGTACACGCCCAAGGGTCACTGCGACCTCAAAGGTCTATTGTGGCCGCGCACCGAGTTCTTATATCTCTCTCCCAAGGCCAACGTCCCTCGGGAACCGTACAATGCACTTGGGTTAGAGAGTCTTGATATCCTTGGGTGGCACCATGTGTCCACCCAAGGCTCGGCTTCTGCTGTGAATGAGCGCTTCACACTCACAGAGGACATGCATGGGGGTTTCCTCGGCTTCGCAGCAGAATCTACAGGCAGTGGTGTCAGATAGGCCCATTCTGTTCAGATGTTTATTCAGCCTGCAAATCATAGTAGTAGTACAGTGCTTTAGCTATCAATTCATACCTCAACAAAATCGTAAAGGCAATCTTGCTGGTTCTCCAAGTCAATGCTTTGGAAGACGAAGACGAGTCGGGTGTCTTCTGGACCCACTACGTGCACCCAGTAGTCCAAATCATTGTCATACATGTCCGGGTGGTTTGGGCTTCGTAAATCTCCTGAAAGAATGACATACATCTCTTCAACCCAATCAATTCTAAGACATTAAATTCGTCGTTTTATCTTATGAATCGCTAGGAAGACGACGGTCCAAAAAATATTTCTCAGCTACACAGTTGAAAGCCTGACTCAGCTGAGAGCTGTGGAGTGGACAGGAGAGGGGGCGTGCAGAGAAAAGAGCGTAGTCTGACATCTGAATGACAACAACCATCGAGTGGTTTTGCTGAACGGTAAAGTGCAGAAGGACCATCGAGATCTCAAATTACGAGAGTGGCATTGGCGTCGCATGGCAATATATTTCAAGATATTCGTGTCCAACAGTCGTTGGTTAACCAATATAATCTGGCCCGATAAATATGACGAATTTAGCCGAGGCTTGGCTAGCTTATACTGGTTACGCAAAGATTCGACTACATTCGACCTGAATATTTTAACAGAATTGGAAGGCAGGTCATTGAGCTCGCAATGAAGGGGTTAAGACTTGACTACCGGGAAGAACTATTTTGGATAGTGTTCTGGAAGCACTGGATCAGAATAATAAGTACAGTACCTGATGTTCCTTCCACGGTTCTGTTCTTGACCGTGTGCTCGGGATTCAGTCTTCGCTTGCAGACATACCCGCCCGTTATAGTGCACTTGTGCAGCGTCCAGTAGTACAGCTCACTAGATTGAGCTGTATACGGCGAAGGGTTGCGCTGGAATTGAGAGTTTTGAGATTGAGAGCAAATATATTGGCTGGCGATTTCTTTTTATTTATTTTATTTTATTCAGGGAAACACACATTCATGTACAGACAATGATAAATAAAACTTAAATACTAATAGACCTATAGTCCCATAACTTACAAACGAATGTACATAAGGTCACATGGAGCGCAGCTAGAGATCACTTATAGCTAGTAACTAAAGATTACATAATAATGTACTGTTTTGTGACGTTACATGCTGCACCATATACTGTCTCTAAGTGTTCATTGTATTAGTGTTTTTGTGTTTCGTTTATTTATTCACTGTATGCTGTATGTTACTATTTTATTGTGGCGTCAAATAAATGCATTTTCTTTCTTCTTTCTTACTTATATATTACTATGACAATGATTAGCAATGAGTCCAACAACCAGGCACCCCCGGACTGGCGTCCTTTACTATCATTATATTATATTATTATATGTATATTAGCGGAGTAGCCTTACTATCATTTATAGCAGTAACTGTGTCCATCTGTTTCACAGGTGTCGTTCAAAAAGTAATCTCATCAGCTATACTCTTGTGCGGTGGAACACAGACAAAGGTGTACAGGAGAGTTTTTACGGTTGAGATTTTCTCAAAAACTACTTGACCGATTGCAAAAATTCTTTCACTGTTCGATAGATAAAAGTTAAAACTATGTAACTGTAAAAGATTTTTTTAATTCGGTCCAGTAGTTTCTTAGAAAATCTCAACCTTATTGAGGCCCCTTGTACTGGAGTGAATTTAATAATTCTTTTACAGTTATGTAGTTTTACGTTTTATCTATCAAACAGTGAAAGAATTTTTGCAATAGGTCAAGTAGTTTTTGAGAAAATCTCAATATTAAAAAGTTTCCTGTACACCTTTCTCTGTGTTCCATCGTACATATTTTTGTATGTTTGCAAGGATTAAACTGAAAAACTACTGATTAAAAAAAATTCTACTTACATTATCTCAGAGTAACATGGTCTATATTTATCACCCGTACGAAGACGGGATGGGACGCTAGTCTTTCTATAAAGATCTGAATTCAAAATCGCCACCTACCTGAAGACCTAAGCATGCTTCGTTAATTTCCTCAGTATCATTATACGGCGGCCACGCCTGGTACCCCACAGCGGATCCATCGAGCCAGTTGAAGCTGTATCCAGCGCTCCTCGCTAGACGCGCGCCGAGCCAGTAAACGGACTGGGTGCTGTAATCGCTGCTCTGCTTGATTCCAGTGATGATGAAGCGCTCTTCTTCGCTGGAGTGCACGGATGAGAGGTGCATGTTGAGGCCTTCGCATACCTGAGAGTGAAAAGCTTGATGTTAACAAAATATTTTAATAATAACAAAAAAAAAACGACTGCATTATTACTTTAATTAAAAAGACATTGCCACATTTCAATGGAGCTTTGCCCCATCTACAAAACTACGTGACCATTTAAGCTGTACCTACCATTTTGTTGGGGACTTATTACAGGTTTCATATTGCATAATCATAATCAGTATCATTTCCTACTACTCTCGCAACTCCTATAGAAGAATAACAAAAACAATGAATAAATCGCTTCGATTTCTTACTATTTTCTGAATTCTTAATTAAGCTGTTTTTTTCGAATCGCAACTTGTACAAAACTTTATTTTAAACCGATAAGTTTAATAAAAAACGGAGATATTTTTACATTTATTCGTTATCTTGTACAACTTGCGGTTGTTGGTGGGGCAGAATCTGGCATTGTCATTTTATATCCTATGTCACTCCTACAATCAAGACGAATCTAACGATATGTTAAAATCCATCAAGCCATTTAGGCTGCAGGGCGGGTCAAAGAATTAGACATACATACACTCGAAAACACAACCCTCCTTCTTGCGTAGTCGGGTAAAAAGAAGAAAATGAATTGAATATCTTTCAATCAATCAATTAAGTTTTAACTAGTAAATTAGGTTTAACTCGGTTTATGAATAACAGCATAGGAAGGAAAATGAAATGTCGGTTACGGAATAACGTTGTTGTGCTCGGGATTGTGTGAATAATCAAATTATTTGCAGAGTATTATGTCAGCAACCACGTCTTTGCATAATTATGAATGGCATCCCCGCAGCTTATGCCTTGAGGTGAATATTACAACTTGGTCTGTATAGCCCGGGATACCGATTCCGTAAGAAGGCTTATGTAAAATCATCATCATCAGTCTATTTATATTGCCCCACAGACCTTCCCTTACATCGAGGGAGGCTATAATCCACCACGCGGGCCCACTGCGGATTGGCGGATTTCAACATGCCTTAGATTTTTTTTTGCTACGGCATGCAGGTTTTATCACGATGTTTTCCTTCACCGTTTTGAGAGCACTCGGTAAATGAAGGTTGACATTTTCTCGAGAATTATTGGACCGATTTGAATAATTTTACAGTAAGTACATAGCTTAACTTTTATCTATCAAACAGTGAAATAATTATTGCAATAGCTCAAGTAGTTTTTGAGATAATCTCATCCTTAAAAACTCTATTGTACACCTTTCTCTGTCTTCGACCGTTCGTAAGATTTTCCGTCGAAAAAAAAACAAGGGATAACTTATTGGTACATGGCTGCCCTGGCTGGGAATCGAACCTAGGACCTCCGTATCGCAAGTCCATTGACCCCAACCACTGAGCCACCGAGCTCTCCACTGTATGTAAAACTGTATTGTATGTAAAATCGACGAAGGGTACAAAAAACCGACATATCAGATCGGTGAGATGTAATTTAAAATTTACAGTTTTCGGATTTTTTCCTTTACTTTTGCTGTAAGACCTGGCTTCTTGCCAAATTTCATGATTCTAGGTCAAAGGGAAGTGCAATCAAGGGGCGAGAATGGCATTTGGTATTTAAAACACGATGACTTAAATTTCCCCGAGTCAGTTTCCCGGTCTATTGTATTCTATCATTGATATTCAGACGCGGTGGTATTTATCTGTAGGATTTAGAAGATTAATTATCACGACAACAAAAGGATTAACTGTGCTATTTTAATGAATTATCTATTTATTTGAATACTTACAATAATATTAAATATTTATTTTAAATTGAGGGGCTCGAGAATTAATTCAAACTAGGGGTAAACTATGGATGATTAATTCATAATCTTCCACAGACCACTTACCCAATAGACATGAAATCGGTACAAATGACAATGCCAGATTCTGCCCCACCATCAACCGTATATGATGTACAAGATAACGAATAAATGTAAAAATATATCCGTTTTTTATTAAAATTAATAAGAAGATTTTTTAATAGAATGAAGAGTACCAACTCTTTGACAGGACAGAAAGGCCAGCCGGCTAGCTCCCCTGGGCTACAGAGGATAGACGTTGTTTGAAGCCCAATTCTTGTAGTATGGATGCATTTGTACGAAATTCAGTCCACAATATTCCATCATTCTTCTCCATCTGGTGATAGTTCTACAGCAAAAAGACTACCGCATAATGCTGCGAGTGATAATTAGTAAAGTAATTACCGACTAGTGTATTCCTTGCATAGTTTAACCAGTTTAACGCCATAGTTGGCAGTCGTGCGTTAATTAACGCCATTTGCCTTTGTGCACGGAGTAGAATTTGTCGCGTCACTGCTTGATGAGACTTTACAAGGTCCAATGTGTATTCGAATTTGGTAGGTAAGGCTATAGTGATGAGATTGCTAAACTATTCCCATTGTAAAGCCGTCATAGAGTTTTGAGCACGAACTCAGCGTGAGCTCGCACTTGCGACTGGAAACCTGACAGTACGAACTCAAACTCCACTCATACTCAAAACTGTCTAATGACCAGAGATCGGAATAAGTAGACTATGCCTAAACTTCAAGGAACAGTGGACCGCGACTTCCAATCGTTATCGTAATCGCTTTCAATTTGACACATGGACGCTGTACATTGCTGCTATGTTTTTGCAAGTTTTAACAAACGACAACGAAACGCAGCAATGTATATCGTTCAAGTATCAAAATGATAACGATTGAAGTCGCGGTCACCCCACTGAGACCAAAAAATGGGGACTTCCCTACGACAATTTTTCTTAAACCTGTATGCCGTAGAAGAAAAATTGCAGGCATGTGAAATTCGCCAATCCGCGCTGGGCCCGCGCGGAGACCATGGCTCCCTCGATGTAAGGAAAGGTTTGTACCCCAGCAGTGGGGCAATATAAATAGACTGATGATGAAGGAATTTAATCAAAATTAAACATTGATCTCCTATAAACAACTAGATACACAAAGGTTTTACTAAAACAATTTAAAAAACGTTCAAATAAGGGTCCATTGTTAACGTCCAATAAAGCAATTGAGGGTCCATTCATCCGTTCGGACCTTCTTTGCGCTCGGACATTTTTAGAAGGCAGACTGTGTATCTAGTTGTTTATAGGAGATCAATGAAATTAAACAGAAATTACCTTTGTTATGTATATTATAGCGTGTTGGTTATGTCGGGCTCACCGCCCTGAAGGGGCAGCATACCGACTAAACGTCCTGGGGTGTTCCACCTCGTGCCATTCTCGCCGAGCCACGGGAAACTGTGATACAACCGCGACCCGACTGGCGCCCGAGCACTCCCCATTGTGGGCTGTACTAGCCCACAATGTATAATCCATTCATCAAACAGAAATTACCTGCTTAGCAGTGGTCCAGGAAGCTTTAGGATATCCCGAGAAGAGGTAGCAGTGTCCGTTGAACAGAACCTGCTTGACATCCATGCACGATTGAGCTGTAAAAAAACAACTATTTTAAAAAAAAAAATTAGGGAAAAGCTAAGAAATTTTAGACCGGCCATGTCAACAACAGCAGATCAATGGTGACACTTGCAGTACGATTGTAAATCTTACGACGCAGATAATAAGAACGCTCCAAAGTGTTGCACTTGCTCTTTGGACCGTTCTTCCTTCCGTCCGTCCATCTGTCTGTCTGTCAAGACCTATATCTCAGAAACGCATGGACGTATGAAGTTGAAATTAATACCAAATACTCAGGTCTGCAACCTCATGCAGCCGTGAAAAAATCAACACAATCATAATGTCAAATTTAAGTTGGTCTCTAAATTATCTTTTCGTGAGAGATAAATTACGGTTAAGTTGCTGCGTTGCACGGAAGCCTCGGTGTGCGAGTCCGATTTGCACTTGGTCGGGTTTTTTCCTTTACTGTCTTGTGCTTTAAGACTTAGCTTCTTGCCAAATTTCATGATTCTAAGTCTTAAATCTAGATCTAGAATCTAGATCAACAGGAAGTACCCTAGGTTTTGAGGCTCTTGCATTTTCATACAAATATGCGAGAAAATACGACATAAACGGCCATATCTTTTGATTGCGTTGATGTAGAAGTTAGATTTTTTCACGGCTGCATGAGGTTGCAGGCCCGAGTATTTGGTATTAATTTCAACTTGATGCGTCCACGCGTTTCTGAGATATCTGTCTTGACAGACATATAGACGGACAACAAAGTGATCCTATAAAGGTTCCTTTTATTCCTTTTGAGGCACGGAACCCTAAAATATTATAACTAGACACGAACAACAGCAGATCAGGTTCTCTTAAAAATGGCGGGAAACGACGGTTGCGAAATTATTTGATAATTTTCCTTTTAATGTCTACAGGGACTATTTTGTGTTTAATATCACGTTAAATTAATCAGAAAATGTTCGCGAATGACAGTACGGTGAAGTTAATGGATTATTTATGCAAGATCTGAAGTTTCAAGCTTTTATCAAGAGTTCCCGCTACAAGCTCGGGAGTGAACGTGACTGTCGAGCTGCTTCGTCCAGAGTGATGACGCTACGGCGTCTCCTCTGGATGAAGATAGGAGACTATTGAACATGTTGAATTTTCTGTAACATGACATTGGCAAATGACGAACTGTCGAGACCATTAATAAATTAATAATAATAACAGCAGATCAATGGTAGGTATTTGATTCGCATTAAGCCTGTTAGCAAACTTTTTGCTGAGGATTGCAAAAAAAGCGTTGCGCGTTCCTCGTTAACATTCAGTATTCGGCCTTTCATTTCGTTGGAAAGTAGGTAAAAACTTAGTTCAATTTCCAAGCTCTGATCTGTACCGACCGTAGCAGTGCCGGTGTATTTTTAACTGGGGGGTGAAATGGAGACTATGTACCTATGTACATAGTGAGAAGGGTTGAACAGTGAACGCCTTTTCGGGTAAAGGTAACCTAACAACTTTTTTCGCGAAAAATATAGTGACCTACTTACATTAAGTATTTAAAGTAGGTACAGTCGAAGACAGAGACAAGTATACAGGGGTCTCATAAGGTTGAGATTTCAAAAACTACTGGACCGAATTTAATAATTATTTTACAGTTACATAGTTTTAACTTTTATCTAACAAACGTATACAAAGAGGTAACGCGGCCGCTCTCTTGGGCACCCTGCCGCATGGGAGCGACTTGGACGCGGTGTTCTACCTGTGTCTGGTAGAGGCCACTCACAGCTGGAATACCGCGTCCAAGTAGGTACATTTTTAGAATTTTATTTTTTAAGTGTTTTATTTAAAAAAAATTTATATCATTTTTTTGTTTATGCAAATATGTTATTGATTTGTTATAAATAAAGAATAGTCTAACAAACAGTGAAATATTTTTTGGCTTGTCGCAATTATGCCATGTATTGTATATTGAAAAATAGTGTTCATCCTAATAAACATTTTGTAAATAGCTTTTTTAATAAAATTGATTATATTGGAAGATATTATTTTTTTTAAGGTTGGAGGCGCTATAGTTGGCTCTATGAAGGCTCTTAATTAAATTTTTAAATTTCCTCTCTGTCAACACCGTGACACTTTCTGGTTAGATTAGTATTATTTAAAATACTTAGTTATTTTTAAGATTTTATTGTTATTTGCAAAATAATATAAACAATGAACGGTAATTACAATTCTTATTATTAACAATCTAAACTTGATTCTTCACACGGAAGGCGATGCACACCACGTTATAGTTATCTGATATAACCTAAATTATAGAGTCAACCCTGCATTTTCAAACCACAATGAAAAGCGAAGAACTCGCACAAAATATCGTTGTTAATTAAAACTAGCATTGTTAAGCCAACTCCTCGGAACTGAGTTCGTTCAACTTCAACTCGGCTAAAGTTGCCAGAACGCTGGCCAACTTGCCGCCCGCCATCGGCCAAAGTTGGCCAAATGATAAACCGTTTTATGCCAGTACTGCAGTAAGTCATTGGCGTTTAAAGTTGGTGCATTTAGGGGTCAACACTGAACGATAATAGAGATTAGAATGCTATGGCAACAGGTGCTCATGTTGCACTGTAATACCGAAAGGTTTTAAGCATAAGCACAGCGTGAGCACGTTGTGCAGGTACCTACATTTTTGCACGTCAACATATTTTTGGCATTTACTTTTACACCACTTTGCAAGGAAAAGGTGCTAACGCTGAGGAGAAAACGTGGCAAAAAAACTCTCAGCAGCACATCTTTTAATACACATAACAATAATGATAACACAATTACATAATAACTAGGTGTTACACAACTATTACTATTAAGTATTAGTAATCTACACTTATCCCTCATGCGGAACCGGCGACACACACCATGCATGTTCATCGTTTAAATAGTCATCTATCCTGTAATACGCCTTCTTAACAAGTGTTCCTTTAATGAAAATTTTAAATTTCCTTTCTGTCAACGTCGTGACACTTTCTGGTAACATCCTAGAAGGACAAACCATTTCCAAGTATGCCATCACAACTGACCAGAATCAGAATGCAGCTTGCATCTCTTTTGCGTTTGACAATTTATTTATTTTATTAATGGACTCGACAGTTCGTCATTTGCCAATGTCATGTTACAGAAAATTCAATATAGTCTTCTATCTTCCTCCAGGGGAGTCGCAGTAGCGTCATCACCCTGGGTAGCCGCGTCTTCTTGTCTTCATCCACAGGAGACGCCGTAGTGTCATCACTCTGGACGAAGCAGCTCGACAGTCACGTTCACTCCCGAGCTTGTAGCGGGAACTCTTGATAAAAGCTTGAAACTTTAGATCTTGCACAAATAATCCAATAACTTCACCATACTGTCATTCGCGAACATTTTCTGATTAATTTAACGAGACACAAAATAGCCCCTGTAGACATTATAACAAAAAATTTCAAATAATTTTGTAACCGTCGTTTCCCGCCATTTTCAAGAGAACCCGCGTTTGACAATATAACATAACTTCGCAAACACTTGCTAACCAAAGCAACACCAACAAGTACACTATCCACAATCGAATTTGCACCCAAGGTCTAGTAACAATGGGACAAGTTTTCAATGGCCGCTCGGACGAACACCGCGCAGTTCCGGCACAACTACACTGTTAAAGCTCTATGGTAAGTTGGGATTGAAAAACAACAAAGTTCTATAAACTAAGAGGAGTGTACAGAGCTAATTTATGTTTGTGGCTTTGAAAATACGGCTTTTGATAACAGTCGATGTCACTTAATATAGGCCCAAATCAAGTGTCTTATTTTGTAAACAAAAACTACCCTCCCCCGCTAATATTTTAAGCTATTTTGTGGTTATTGCATAGTTATTTATACATTATTAGATCTTTATTTTAATAATCATGAACAAATTCAATAAATCAGTTCCTTCAGTTTTACATCACAACAGGTAATTAGACGATCATATTTGTTTTCAAAATAAGACACTTGATTTGGGCTCCGGTATAATTGTGAACACAGTAAGTTTTATTTATTTATTTTATTAATGGACTCGACAGTTCGTCATTTGCTAATGTCATGTTACAGAAAATTCAACATATAATAGTCTTCTATCTTCCTACAGAGGAGTCGCCGTAGCGTCATCACCCTGGGTAGCCGCGTCTTCTTGTCTTCATTCAGAGGAGCCGCCGTAGCGTCATCACTCTGGATGAAGCAGCTCGACAGTCACGTTCACTCCCGAGCTTGTAGCGGGAACTCTTGATAAAAGTTTGAAACTTCAGATCTTGCTCAAATTATCCAATAGTGGACGCCACTCGCTAAAGGCAGAAAGGCGTGGGTAACGATGGAGGAGGCCTTCACCCAATCATGGGAGAACTCACACAATAAGAAAAGGAAAGAAGAAAGAAACACACACAATCAACAACAGCAAAATCAATAATTAATCAATTAGATGTATTTATTCAAATAATGCAATGAATGTAATTTTAGTACTTAATATATACCTACCATAATCATAATTTTGAAAGAGCCTTCATAGAGCCAACTAGCGCCGCCAATCTTAAAAAAATAATATCTTCCAATAGAGGTAATCAATTTTATTAAAAAAGCTATTTACAAAATGTTTATTACGTAATACTATTTTTTAAATGCTTATTTATAACGTGATTCAATTTCGGTAAGTTGTAGTTCGCATAATTGAGAAAAACGGCCGTTTTTGGCACATTTGTGAACTACAACTTAGCTTGTCGCAATTATGCCATGTATTGTATATTGAAAAATAGTATTCATCCTAATAAACATTTTGCAAATAGCTTTTTTAATAAAATTGATTAAATTGGAAGATATTATTTTTTCAAGATTGGCGGCGCTAGTTGGTCATTGAAGGCCCTTAATATTTAATCATATTTTATTGTGAGTTTAATAAAAGGTTTTTTATTTTATTTTATTATGAGGTTGCAGACTTGAGATTTGGTATTAATTTCAACTTGATACGTCCACGCGTTTCTGAGATATAGGTCTTGACAGACAGACAGAACGGAAGGGTTCCTTTTTTCCTATTGAGGCACGGAACCCTAAAAATGAATGAATTTAAATCTAAGGTTAATTCATGGACAGTTTTAACAGGTTCACATTGGAACACGATTCTCGACCTTTTGCATCGCAAGGCCCCTACAGAATACCAGCGCTACACCCTCGGGTATAGCACATGCTGAGTTGGGACCTTTTTGGCGCTGCAGTACTACTTGTGCTACCTACTATTTTACCTCATGGTTGTAACTAAACTTAGGGTTCTCTTGAAAATGGCGGGAAACGACGGTTGCGAAATTATTTGATAATTTTCCTTTTAACGTCTACAGGGACTATTTTGTGTTTAATATCACGTTAAATTAATCAGAAAATGTTCGCGAATGACAGTACGGTGAAGTTAGTGGATTATTTACGCAAGATCTGAAGTTTCAAGTTTTTATCAAGAGTTCCCGCTACAAGCTCGGGAGTGAACGTGACTGTCGAGCTGCTTCGTCCAGAGTGATGACGCTACGGCGTCTCCTCTGGATGAAGACATGAAGACGCGGCTACCCAGGGTGAAGACGCTACGGCGACTCCCCTGGAGGAAGATAGAAGACTATTGAATTTTCTGTAACATGACATTGGCAAATGACGAACTGTCGAGTCCATTAATAAAATAAATAATAATAATAACTAAACTTAGTTTCTCTTTTTAAATCCTATTATTACTCATATTGTAAGTGTATGCATAGGTGTGCTGTTTGGCTGTCAAATAAACGATTATTCTATTCTTCTATTCATTATATTCTTGCGAAGGCCATTCCATCTGTTCAGGGGGGGGGGGGGGGGGGGGTTTAGTAAAGCTACTTACCATCAGCAATAGTGATCCTCGCCCTAAATCCAGCTTTATGCTCGGAGTGGTCGGACCTGAAGCGCAGGCGCAGCCAGTTTCCCCTGGACTGGTAGCGGAGGAGCTTCAGCTTGAGGTCCCAGTTGCCGCACAGGCGCCTCGAGTGGGACGAGTGGCTGTCGTAAGACCAACCAGCGCTCAGGGCGTCCGATTCTGGGAGAAGAGTCTCGGTCTCTTCCCATACCTGGTGAAGAAAACTAAATCATCAGAATCATAATTATCTCTTTATTGCAAGAATACCTACATTGTAGTTAATTCTGCGTCCGCTGATAACAATCCCTGTTACTCTATCCTGGCTACAAAGATACGACATTCCTGACCTTACTTTACGTGTCCACTGGTACAGCTA
The DNA here is from genome assembly GCA_963506565.1 of Tachystola acroxantha. Taxonomy (NCBI): domain Eukaryota; kingdom Metazoa; phylum Arthropoda; class Insecta; order Lepidoptera; family Oecophoridae; genus Tachystola; species Tachystola acroxantha. The sequence continues at coordinate 12,250,479 of OY735882.1, read as the reverse complement.
ACAGCAGATCGAGTGTACCACTTTGGCCGTTCTTATTATCTGCGTTGTAAGATATAAATCGTACTGCAAGTGTTACCATTGATCTGCTGTTGTCTGTAGTAGGGTATGGTAGTTTTTGTTTACGGAATAAGACACTTGATTTGGGCTTCGGTTTAGGTACATTCTGACATGTGTAGGATTAAACTTGTAAATGGCTTAGTTTTTAACTTAATATACATAAAATATACAAAAAAGCTGTAAGTTTTCCTATCAAATGAAAATAAAAATAAAATAAATAAATTGAAATTAATAAAAGATTTCAGTGTTCCCGACTCAAATGAGTGTTCAAACTCGAATTGGTTCACAATAAAACTCCCCTATTCAATTATATTCCTCCGCGCGCCGTGAAATTGTTTAAACAATGCTAAGGTCGGAGGTCGGCCATTCAATCAGTTCACAAAATTGGCGCGACCGAACTTCCCGAATCAATTAATCTCGACCTCAGATTGATTGGGATTTCCCGCTACCTATGGGTAATATAACTTTGGGTTTTATGTACACTAGCTTCGTGTTTGTTTGTTTTGAGCTCATGTGGGAGTTTTTGGCCGATATTCATAGACAGGGCCCGTAGCTGAAAATCAGCGCTGCGGCCGCGTCGTCCGCGCCGCAGCACATGCTGAGCTGGCCTCTTTTGTCACTGCACTGCCGCACCAAACGATTCTTGTTTATGTTTTGTACCTATATATTCAACTGGTGTTATGTGCATGATGAATAAATTTCTTTTCTTTCTTTTTCTTTTCTTATTAATAGTCTGAGCTCAAACCCGCTCTAAAGAGCGAATATAGCTGATACACTCTCAAGACGTGCAAAACGATGAAATTATATCACGTCATGGCGCGCCAAACAGAGACGCCGCTACACCAATAGCACTGTCCCTTTCACGGCCGCTATGACATGGTATAATTTGATCGTTTTGAGAACCGTAATAGACCCACTGATCACCATCTCAAGTATGTCATTTATTAATAAACCAATCTTGAGGGCATATCTTTCAAGTGGATGAACTCAAGTAAACGTCGCGGTTCGCCTGGAATCAGCAAATTTATTTATTTTATTTATTTATTTTCGGCACTGTAACAGAATACAAATTATTACAGTGTAGAGAATCTTATGTATAGTACAACATTAAATTTGTATTCCAATAATAACTATACACAACATTTACATAAAACAGTTTTTAAAAGTTAAATTGTACCTACATATTGAATGAATATCATCACAATTGTTTGAGAGTGGTGACATGTTTACTGACAGTAGCGATGTAGGGTCCAATGCGCTGGTCGAACATATCGGCTATATATGTATATAATACGTTCACAAGTGTGAGTTTGACAGTACTCTTGACTTAACTGAGTTTTGTTTATTAATACGGCGTTACTCACGTGATACCCGATTCCTAAACGCGCACCTAAGTTACGTTTATTAATAGGAACGCCATCTTGAGGTAGTTAATTAGTATTAGTGGTGGATTGATGACTGTCCCGAACCTACCTCGTTATCCGAGCTGTATGCGTCGTGGTGCCCCTGCCGGAGCCAGTCCTCCTGGGCCGGGTCCGTGACGTTCCCCGGCACCACCTCGATGATCTCCAGGTAGTCGTAACTGCAACTGGTGAGACAATGTGGGACGTTAGACAATTTATAATGATAGGATAGGTACGGTGGAACACAGAGAAAGGTGTACAGGAGAGTTTTTAAGGTTGAGATTTTCTCAAAAACTACTTGACCATTTGCAAAAATTCCTTCACTGTTAGATAGATAAAAGTTAAAACTATGTAACTGTAAAAGAATTATTAAATTCGGTCCAGTAGTTTTTGAGAAAATCTCAACATTATTGAGTCCCCCTGTATACTTATCTCTGTCTTCGTAACAATAGTGACCCCATCATACATAGGTACCCATATAGGTGTCGCCAAGACCAGCTCTCCTTAGAGCTTTAAAAAAATATCCTCATCGGCCAAGTGCGAGCGAGTCCGACTCGCTTCGTGGCTTCCGTGCTTCACAACTTAACCCCGTAACTTTGCGCTTCTTTCGCGTACGCGTACGTTGCGCGTAAGTACGTGCTTACTTGCAATAAATAATGCCCATGCTAGATTCTGCCCCACCATCAACCACAAGTTGTACAAGATAACGAATAAATGTAAAAATATCTCCGTTTTTGTTAAAATTATTGGTTTAAAATAAAGTTTTGTACAAGTTGCGATTCGAAAAAAACAGCTTAATTAAGAATTCAGATAATAGTAAGAAAACGAAGCGATTTATTCATTGTTTTTGTTATTCTTCTATAGGAGTTGCGAGAGTAGTAGAAAATGATACTGATTATGATTATGCAATATGAAACCTGTAATAAGTCCCCAACAAAATGATAGGTACAGCTTAAATGGTCACGTAGTTTTGTAGGTGGGGCAAAGCTCCATTGAAATGTGGCAAATGGCAATGTCTTGTGACTTTGAATAAGTATAGCTCTATGCTCGGGCACAGACCTTACCGAGGGAGCTCAGGCCACGATCCACCACGCGGGCCTAATGTGACTTAGCGGATAACATGTCTTCTTAGCAGTTCTAAAACGAAACGGTGAAAAACCATCCTCTTTACCCGGCTGTAGTTATTTCTTTTCTTTTCTCGTGGTGGTTTAGTGACCAAACCTATTTGTCGAAGTTATTCAGGCCGCCCGTAGGCCTCTGACGTGGCCTAACGACTGCTGTCAAGCGACAACAACCGGGACCATTCGTGCTTTCCGAGGCACGGAGGGGCTCAGATGAAGTGTCACTAACGGTCACAATCCAGGTCACCTCGCCCAACGTTGCTTAACTTGTACGATCGTTTTCAACGTGTACAGTCGACGACAGAGATAAGTATACAGGGGGCCTCAATAAGGATGAGATTTTCTCAAAAACTACTGGACCGAATTTAATAATTCTTTTACAGTACATGGTTTTAACTTTTATCTATCTAACAGTGAAAGAATTTTTGCAATAGGTCAAGTAGTTTTTGAGAAAATCTCAACCTTAAAAACTCTTCTGTACACCTTTCTCTGTGTTCCACCGTACTCGCAACTGGCCTACGAGCTCCTAGTTATTTATAGTAAGGAACGTGTACATTATCTTAAATTCAATTTAAACCGCTCAAAGCAATTTAGCGGCGACATACAATTACCCACGTAACTTACAAAGTAATCACTTTACACAAGACGGCGACAGTTTGTGAATGAGTTCTAAGTGATATTTGTGATCACGTTAATAATTATTCTAACATGCCTACTAAATTGCTTTTGAGTAAATAGTTAAACTAGAGACATACAGGATGGCCTTGAATTCATTCGACAAAAAAAGAAACAAAAATTCAAATCTCTTGATTGACCTACTTATCTATTTATTTATTTATTTTATTAATGGGCTCGACTGTTCGTCATTTGCCAATGTCATGTTACAGAAAATTCAATATATTCAATAGTCTTCTATCTTCCTCCAGGGGAGTCGCAGTAGCGTCTTCACCCTGGGTAGCCGCGTCTTCATGTCTTCATCCAGAGGAGACGCCGTAGCGTCATCACTCTGGACGAAGCAGCTCGACAGTCACGTTCACTCCCGAGCTTGTAGCGGGAACTCTTGATAAAAGCTTGAAACTTCAGATCTTGCATAAATAATCCAATAACTTCACCGTACTGTCATTCGCGAACATTTTCTGATTAATTTAACGTGATATTAAACACAAAATAGTCCCTGTAGACATTAAAAGGAAAATTATCAAATAATTTCGCAACCGTCGTTTCCCGCCATTTTCAAGAGAACCCACCTACTTATCTATATATTATTATTTTTGAGTTAAGGGGAATTTTAGGCGTGCATTTTTTAAGGTAATCTCTACTCACTCATCTCGGTGTACCACGGGAAGAATTTTTTTCCCATGGTTCACCTGGGTGAACAGCCGAGGTGGACCACGGGCAATAACCCCTATTATTTCAATGCTCAGAGTGGAGCAGTTTTTTAACATCATTTTTTTGTGAACAATTAAATTAAATTAAAACTACCGTAACTCAGAAACCACTCATTTTCGACCCCTCGTTAATAGGGCCTAATTTGTTGCAAACCACCTCTAGTATCACCCTTTTTCAAGGAATATGTCGAATTTCCAAACCCACCCTGTATTATCACCCCTGTCGTTCGCCGTTGATCAAAACCACATCAAGTAGGTATATGTCTAGCACATCTATCCGGACGAAACTATAGATACCATACAAAATCGGGTCTATCTTTCTAACTAGTACCTAAGGATAAGCGCTTTCCCTCACTATCTACATTGAATGGAGGCCAACATTGCTCTGCTGTTAATTGTATATGGTCCCATGGGTGCCTTAAGTGCTGAGAAGCCTCTGAGAAGTCTTGAGTCGACTTGGTAGGAATCAGATTAACTCTGGAACGTCTGAATGTAAGGGTCTGTAGGCAGGTACTTTGACGAATAAACATCGCGTGCTGTTTCTGTAACAACTTACCGACGTTATAAATAAGCATTTAAAAAATAGTATTTATCGTATAAACATTATGTACATAGCTTTTTTAATAAAATTGATTAAATTGGAAGATATTATTTTTCAAAGATTGGCGGCGCTAGTTGGCTCATGGAAGGCCCTTAAGTATAAATGTTAGAACGAACAAGTGTGATATAAATGCTCTTAAGGCTACGGCACTAACTACTAAATCTAAACGTCTGAAACAAATATATAGCAATCTTGGGGTGTCTATTTAGAGACTGATGAATACCGATACACGATTGGACAAACTTCGCTCGATAGAAAAAAAATTGCAAACATACCACTTCCGTTGAAAATTATAGCTAAACCGATATAGTTATTCATACAAAATATATATCAAAATGTAGAGTATTTTAAATACTAGAGCTTGTTTTAAAAAAAAAACGATTTTTGTTGGCGTATTTTTATTTCCCTGCCAAAATTCATAAAAATATCGAGGCACTGCGCCGTGCTCCTCACTCCACCGGTGCATCTTCTGTCTCACTCTTGCTTTTGACAACCATATAGCGCCTTGACATCGAAATATGCGGACTCGATAAATTCCAAATAGGGCTGTCAGATACAGCTGCAGCGAGATTGACTGAAATATTGTAAAACTCGCTTGCAATTCACTCGCTATAAATCACAGGAAATAGACCGGGTGTATTGAAGAAAGGATAAAAATCAACGTTACCTGTAACATTTATTTACTTGCTGAAATACAGGATGTTAAAATTTTTTTTTTACTTTTGAAAACGGTGTGACGGGAAATGTTGCAAAATTATTTGTTTATTAGAATATTCTTGCCGTGGGCAGGACTTGAACCTGCTACCTTGTCATTCCGTGACAAGGTGACATTTGATTTTATTGTTTTAATATCACGTTTCATCAAAAAATGTTCGCGAATGTTGGAGTTATCTAGTTTTACAGAGTGTAACGTAGAGGGTATATGAAGCCGAAGGGAGGGTGTTCAGTATCGGTAACTGAACAACTTTTGTTCTACGACTTTTCGAATGAAAAATAAAAATAAATTAATGTCTCATACAAATCGACCAGCTGACCGGTACGAAATGTATGAAAAGTAAAAAAATAAATTCGCGAAAATCGAAAGTTGTAGAACAAAGGTGTTCAGTTACCGATACTGAACACCCTCCCTTCGGCTTCATATACCCTTTACGGTACACCCTGTATAGTTGGACATTCAATCCAATTACTAAGTATTATTGTTATTGTGAATCCATTAAAAATTTACCTACCCTAAATTGTAAAACATTGACAAGGCAACGTCTTTACAGCCGCTATTGGATCATTTTGTTATATCCCGTGGGTCGGTTCTTTGCCCTGTTTCTCTGTTCGTGCATCCAGCCGTAACCTAGTTTGTATTCTGTACCTAATATTATTGTAAATTATTACATTATGTATGACATAACCAAGTGGTACCTAGAGCTCCTAAGGTTGAATATTTTTTTTTATAAACTCACGCCGGATACTGGAGTAGGGGTAGGCAGATACGATGTACTTCCATCTGCTGCGATCCTGGCACACAACCCTTGCCTCATTCACATTCATCAATCTCTTCATGCATGCTCGTCGGTTTGTAGTAGACCGTACTTGACCCTTTTTCAAGACCTAGTTGAATAAATGAAGTATAAAAAAGTATCGAATAATTATCGACACTACAGTATAGATCTGTAGTTTCGAGATAGGCCCAAGAGTACCCACTACAGAACTCGGGAGTGAACTTGACTGCTGAGCTGCTTCGTCCAGGGTTGAGGACGCTTCTGCGACTCCTCTGAAGGAAGAAATGGAGACAACGAGATCCTTCCTTCATAGTGACAACGCTACGGTGACTCCTCTGGAGGAAGGAAAAATACGTTACAATAAGATGTGAAATACTCTGTAACATTAAAATGGCAAATGACAAACCGTCGAGTCCAATACAACTAAAAAACCGGTCAAGCGCGAGTCTGCCTCGCGCCCCGAGGCTTCCGTGCAACGCAACTTAACCCCGTAACTTTGCTCTAACGAAAAGATACAACTAGATTTAGAGACCAACTTATCTTTGCCATTATCAAAATATAATGTCCATACATCGACATACTCCTGATTAGTTCATCATCTGCAAATATAAGATGGAAATTTGTGTTTTTTCACGGCTGCATGAGGTTGCAGACCCGAGTATTTGGTATTAATTTCAACTTAATCCGTCCACGCGTTTCTGAGATATGTAGGCCTTGCTTGACAGACAGACAGACAGACGGACAACAAAGTGATCCTATAAGGCATCTTTAGGCACGGAACCTTAAAAAAGGTGCTTGGTGTGCTGTGAGCAGAGGCGGTTCGTCCTAAGGAGCGCTGGTGCAGTGAACTCCCACCCAAAAAATTATAATATCAATTAAACTTTCGTATCATATTAGAGTAGTAGCAATAGTATTTATTTAATATTTTGATTAGAAGACATACAACTACTTTGTACGCATGTTGAATTCTTCTGGAATTAAACATCATTTCATTTATTTAATTAATTCATACTTAACATCAAGTAAATTTCTATAGAAAACTGCATTTGATAGCGAGTGCCGCACCAACGATCCGCACCGACGAAACGAAGTTGTTTACAAAGTTAAATAGTGAATTCAATGAGTGCGAAAGAGACAACTGCGCTCATTCTGAAACAGCGCGGTTCGTGATCTTAAAAAAAGGATTTGTACGTATGAGAAAATCAGAAGAAAATAAGCTAAATTCGTGCAGGGCACCGCGAGCGAGCGAGATGCCACCATACAGGCCGTGGGACGTAAGAGAGAGAACGCGTGAAGTGGTACGAGATGGCGCGCGCATGCGCACGAGTTCGTTACGCTGTTCAGATCAGTTTGAATCAAATATGAATAAACAAACCTGTTGTTTTTCCGCCAACGTTTGATTTTGTTGAATTTTCTTGTTTACACATTGAGTAATTAATAGAGACTATTCGATTATTGTGTAAGTCTTGGTAGTGTTTGTGTTGTGAAATATAAAAATGGAATAATAGAAAGTGCTTGGACAGAAACAGGTACTTACTTGCTTACTTATTGAACATTTAGCGCATTTTTCTTTAAATGTTAAAACATTCACGATCTCGGCTTCACGTGTTAAATGAAGTGCAATTGGCGACAATTTGCCGCCAAAATATTCGTAAAGCGCTCGATTTTAAGCTTATAGTAAATCGCGTAGAGAGTTCAATGACCGCGTTGATCAAAATGGTTATATTTTGTTTTGTTTTGTTGAAGTTTGTAAGCACGACAACTTTGGCAGACTAAAGCAAGGTCTCCTGCGACGTGTTACCGTGTTACGATACACGGAAAGATCCGATTTAGGGGCGTGGCGTAACAATTTTCCTTTGCAAAATCGGTTACCGAAACATGTTTCGCGCGGTAACACGTCGCAGGAAACCCGCAGTAAGTGAACTCCCAATAAAATCTTTCACGAGCCGCCACTGGCTGTGAGGTGTCTAATAAATGTTCTGTCATTCACTACTTTCACAATATAATATAATTATGACACAATGATTTAATTAAAAGTGGGGAATTCTAAATAGCTAGACTGTTGATGTTATCAAATACAGCCAAGAGGCAGATCTGTTTAGTCAGGTTCCGACATTTGTCCTTTCGTTTCTCATGTGCGAATATTGCGAACCCGAAATCCCCCAATATTTTAAATCCCAGCGCCATATCCTCACTTATCGGTTTTATGTATTCGATACCTACACCATTTTTGTGCAAAAACGTAGAGAAATCGGATGTTACATGGCTTATTTATAGGATGTTACGAAAAAACTAGGCTACTATCTGTTAATTTATTTTATATCCCTTTTTCATTCTCAAAACATTTTTTTAATCAGTGATTTAACAACAACTTTTATAGGCGTCAGAATTTGAATTACGCATTATCCATGCTCGGTGAATAAATTAGAACATGATGAAAAAATTCTTGGGCAGGACTTGAACCTGCGACCTTGTCATTCCGTGACACGCTCTTACAAACTGAGCCACCACAGGCCACGCCACGCCCACCGAAAATCTTCATCGCTTTATACATACTTAAAGGGTATGTTACGCAATACTATCTATCGGACAATAGTAGTAGTATTCCGACAACCATGTCTAACATTCGGTTAGAAACATGATTTATGATGATGCGCTCCTATTTTTACTCATAATTTGAATTACGCATTATCCATGCTCGGTGAATAAATTAGAACATGATGAAAAAATTATTGCCTTATAGGCATATTTGTAATCTTTATCGCTTAGGAGCTAATACAAAAATTTTCATCAGTAGATAGGTAAGTATTGATTGGATTGATGACGAAGTTATTCGTTCATATCATCATTCTTTATATCATCAACCTTTATATTACAGTCACTCCCAGTACCCAGCACGTTTACGTAACAAAATCACCCGAGCTATATGCACTATAATATAACCGGAGTGGGTGATTTCTCGACATCTGTGCCATCTCCCAGCTTTCTCATGTAATGGCTCGGAAGGCTACGGCAAGGCTATACAGTTTCTAGATGTGTCATTACAAAATTAAACGTCAAACAGTTCCTAAGGCGAAGAATAGTACTTTTTATTCCTCTGCCGGTTTCATTGTTTAAAATGCGAATAAAGAACAGTACAGCCCCCTTACCATGAACTCATATAGCAGGATTATTTCAATAAGCCTTCAGTAAGGGGGCAGCCTAAAGCATATCAAGTGGTTCTTATTATCTGCGTCGTAAGAGTTGAAATAGTACTGCAAGGGTAACCATTGATCTGCTGTCATTCGTATATTGTTAATGGAGGAAAGAAAATGCCAATTAGGAAGGAGGTGTAGTTTACAACCAAAGGCGAAGTCAAGGGCTTCAATACACACGAGTTAGAAATCGCACTTTTCGTACGTACGTACAGTCGCAGACAGAGATAAGTATACAGGAGGCCTCAATAAGGTGAAGATTTTCTCAAAAACTCCTGGAGCGAATTTAATAATTCTTTTACAGTTACGTAGTTTTAGCTTATATCTATCAAACAGTGAAAGAATTTTTGCAATATATCATGTAGTTATTGAGATAATCCCAGCCTTAAAAATTCTGTACACCTTTCTCTGTGTTCCACCGTACCTATGCATACTCACATAGGTATTAGGGTGTCCCTTAAATTTCAAGTTCGGTATATTTTTAGGTATACCTTCTAAAAACTTTCGTATTAACCCAATATTTCGTATATGACATATTTGAGTATGTTTTTGCATTTATAAAAAAAGTGGAGGGTATGCATTACGAAATTGTAAAAAAAATATAAGGGACACCCTAACACAAATATATACCACGTACGGTGGAACACAGAAAAAGGTGTACAGGAGAGTTTTTAAGGTTGAAATCTTCTCAATAACTACTTTGACGCATAGCAACAATTCTTTCACTGTTTGATAGATAAAAGTTTAGTGTAACTGTAAAAGAATTATTAAATTCGGTCCAGTAGTTTTTGAGAAAATCTCAACCTTATTGAGGCCCCCTGTATACTTATCTCTGTCTTCGACTGTACATATACTACATATACCACGTACATAAAAAGTTCTCATATAAAAGGAGCCACATCTAGCACTGCTATATTAGTGTTATGAGAGCGCTGAGTCATCGATACGTCGCGGCATGATACGCCCCAAACCTTGGCTGCTCTGCCAACACAAACGTCTAACACCACCAAATACCGTGTCAGCTTTGTGCAGATCGGAAATGACACTTGGGCCGAGATTCCTATGGAGTTTCGAACGTCAAGCTTGAGATCGCTCTTACGATTCGCAAACGTCTATGGAATTTGCAAGAGCTGGTACAAATCAGGTGTAATTTTTTTTTGCATTTTCATACAAATATGCGAGAAAATGCGACATAAACGGCCATATATTTTGATTGCGTTGACGTAGAATTTTTATTTTTACGGATGCATGAGGTTGCAGACCTGCCTGAGTATTTCGTATTTCAACGGACAGACAGACGGACAACAAAGTGATCCTATAAGGGTTCCTTTTTTTTCTTTTGAGGCACGGAACCTATTCAATTTATTCAATAATAAAACTAACATTAAGGGGCTGACATGAGCCAACTATCGCCATAATATCTTCTAATATAATAAATTTTATTAAAAAAGCTATGTACAAAATGTTTATTACGATAAATACTATTTTTCAAATGCTTATTTATAACGTGATTCAATGTCAAGTTGTAGTTCGCATAATTGCGAAAAACGGGGCCGTTTTTGGCACATTTGTGAACTACAACTTAGCTTGTCGCAATTATGCCATGTATTGTATATTAAAAAATCCTAATAAAGATTGTGTACATAGCTTTTTTAATAAAAAATAATAATTTGAGAGTAATTATTTTTTTAAGATTGGCGGCGCTAGTTGGCTCATGGAAGGCCCTTAACTTAAAAAATAAATTAAAACTACCCAAAATATACCTACTTAAAAAAACTAAACCCAATCTAAAAATATAATACTATTTACAACTATCAAGGTAGCACGTCCCCTCAATACGTCATCGTGCCGAGGACGCTGGCTGCATTACCTCTCTGTATGGTTAAACTTATTCTTTGAGAGAGGTAAGCCCCAGCCCTCAGGACTCTCTATTGTAATTTACATGGAACAATAAATAACTGATAAAGTGTAGTGTCCCGATAATCTCATTAGCCTACAATACAATACAGTTCCAGTGTTCCCTCACTCCACCGCGAACAAAGCCGGGGCGCGGACGGTCGTAGTCGGCAACAGGTAGGGTTGCCACTGAGACCGTTACGATATTCACAGAGAGAACTTTTAAAAACATCATCTATACGAGTAACAAACTAGGTAAGTAGATGGGGAAAAATTAAAAAAAAAAACAACAAAAACTAGAAAGAAAGAATTTAAGTTATATCATGATTCTGGTCTGATGAAATGAAATGAAAAATATTTATTACACATACAAGGTGACCTTATTTATACACTTAGAGCTAACTTAAAATAATATATGCGTAATAGGACTGTGATCAGCTGAAATGCGCTGTGCCCAGTCACCCCAGTGGCTGGGCACAGCGCTGATTTTCATCGCATCCCGTACTGGGTTCGTGATGATCCTGGGAACACTAATTGTAATGGTAGCACTTCACTTGGCTATTCGTATTTATCATAAGTGCCACCATTAAGCTAAAAAAGCCAACAAATGCTGCAATTTTAGTATGAAATGTCTGATTTTGAATACACATTAACGCAAAATTGGAGCGTTTCTTGCCGAAAACGCTGGGAATGTCGTCTGGCATGAAAATTGTTGCAAAAATTACAGTGTATTGTTTGTGAATTTAGCTTTCTAGTTACCTTGTTAAGGGCCCTCATAGAGTCAACTAGCGCCGCCAATCTTAAAAAAATAATATCTTTCAATATACTTAGTCAATTTTATTAAAAAAGTTATTTACGAAATGTTTATTACGATAAATACTAAGAGATGTTTTAAATTTTCAAATGTGAATTCAGTTTAACAGTTAACCAGCATTATCAGCTTTGTATGCACAATAAAGCATTTACAAAAAACACGTGTGACACCCCTAATCCGCCACAATCCGCTCGTCCGTCCCGTCCCGGCCGAGATCCGGATGTGATTTATTACCGGATCTCATCCGGGATTCATTCGATGCGCCGACAATCGTGTTGAGTGATCTTTGTGGAGGCATCCAATCTGTTCCGGGGACGTTTCTCGGGGGAATGCCCGCCGAGTTTCCCACGGGAACACACTATGTTGTTGCCGTATGTATTGATTATCAGGTACGGCTCATTCATAAGAGGACGATTCGTGTTTGTTGCACATTCGTGTTGTGCCACATTTCAATGGAGCTTTGCCCCACCTACAAAACTACGTGACCATTTAAGCTGTACGTATCATTTTGTTGGGGCCTTATTACAGATTTCATATTGCATAATCATAATCAGTATCATTTTCTACTACTCTCGCAACTCCTATAGAAGAATAACACAAACAATGAATAAATCGCTTAGATTTCTTACTATTTTCTGAATTCTTAATTAAGCTGTTTTCTCGAATCGCAACTTGTACAAAACTTTATTTTAAACCAATAATTTTAATAAAAAACGGACATATTTTTACATTTATCGTTATCTTGTACAACTTGCGGTTGATGGTGGGGCAGAATCTGGCATTGTAATTTTTTTGCAGTTACGATTTACAAAAAATATTACCCATTTAATATTTATCAAGAGTACAACCCCCAGCTTCAATTTGAATGAAGGACACCTGTATACAGTTACCTACAGTATCAGAATCTCCAATCAATAGTATGTAATCAATCTACGGTGATCAAAACACAACAATCACACTGCCAGACGAAACCAGTATGCAGCCCTCAGAGAAATATATTTCTCTGAGATGCAGCCCTAATACCGGCCCAAAAGGCGCAAAAAATGTCTAAAGCGAAACTCATTTGTCTGTCTGTGTCGGCTGGGAGTGGAGCCGTCTGGAGTGGACAGGGCCGGAGCCAGGCGCGTCATTTCCCGGGAAGTCACGTCATTAGCGGAAACAAGTCGACGACACCGCTCGTAAAGGATAACTCAGCGAAAAGTTTACAACGCTGAGAATTTTTCCAAAAATCACTAAACATTTTCTTTAAAATTCTTTTACATTTTGGATGATTTAGATTGAGATATGTTTATTTTATTTTTACAGAATAAATGCTTGGTTATAGTCTTATTTGTAGAAGAAAATTATGTTAATTATAACATTCATCATTATCATCAGCCCGTATCAGTCCACTGCTGCACGTACCTAGGCCTCTCCCAAAGCACGACACTCAACCCTACTCTCGGTCTTTTGCATTCAGTCCCTGCCAGCCACCTTGGGAAGGTCATCCATGCATCTGATCGGGGTACGAAGACAGAGATAAGTATACAGGGAGCCTCAATAAGGTTGAGAATTTCTCAAAAACTACGGGACCGAATTTCATAATTCTTTTACAGTCTTACATAGTTTTAACTTTTATCTATCAAATAGTGAAATATTTTTTGCAATAGGTCAAGTAGTTTTAAAATAATACTGTCCACTTGTCAGGAGGTAAATAAAAGTAGCTAAGTCTTGATTACGAGCTACTAAAAGTTGTAACCGTATGAACTATCCGACAAGCCCCTCGCTAACTGTGCGGTTAAGTTTAACTTTACTTACACTATTAACGTCAACCCGTACGGTTTGCTTTCGGGAAACTAGTTGCGTTGTCTATCTACGGTCCAAGGCATAAGCTGAAGCGGGAATAGTTTAGGATATATTGGAATCAATGGATTGAAAGAACTAGAGTTGGATCTATTCACTTGTGAGAAATATGTTCCCTAGGGCCACTCTGGAGACGGTTAGGAAGGAGCACAATAAAAAGCGTCGCTATGGTCACACATGTAATTCGAGAGTGAAAGTTACACACAGAACTTACATCTACCTACATATATACAAATTGACAGCTATTTATTGAAGCTAAATCTACCCTATACATTACAACTTGTTCATTGACAACAGAAGCAGCCTTGCCTTGCCTTGAGGCATAAAAAAAGTCTAAGTCGCTATAAAAAAATCAGTATGATTTTTTGTTTTTGTTTTTTGTTATATCCCGTGGGTCGGTTTGTCCTGTTTCTGCCCCACCATCAACCGCAAAATGTACAAGATAACGAATAAATGTAAAAATATCTCCGTTTTTTATTAAAATTATTGGTTTAAAATAAAGTTTTGTACAAGTTGCGATTCGAAAAGAACAGCTTAATTAAGAATTCAGAAAATAGTAAGAAATCGAAGCGATTTATTCATTGTTTTTGTTATTCTTCTATAGGAGCTGCGAGAGTAGTAGAAAATGATACTGATTGTGGTTATGCAATATGAAACCTGTAATAAGTCCCCAACAAAATGATAGGTACAGCTTAAATGATCACGTAGTTTTGTAGGGCAAAGCTCCATTGAAATGTGGCAATGTCTTTTGTACCGATTTCATGTCTATTGGGTCTGTGACAGCAGTGGATATAAATAATAAAAATTAATCTAGAATCGCTTTTCACTTGAAAACAGACAGAAACATAATGAATATTTAATTTTATTGTAATTTCGTGTGCAGTATTTCAGCGACACGCCAAAACCGCTCTTATGCTTACACAAACAAAGTCTATCTAAATTTGCTAGTGAAATTCCGCATTAGCGTATGGTTGGCAAATAAATGTTTGACAATCGTGTAAATGAGTAAATAACAAACGGGCAATATATGGAAGCCTAAACATAACATGAAATGTGATCGAATTTGTATGCAGTCGTATGTTTAAGCCCTGAGGCTATACAATATAGGGAAATAACATGTAAGTAAACCTGGGGGGTGACCGCGACTTCAATCGTTATGTTTATCGTTTTCATTTTGACACTTGAACGATATACATTGATGCGTTTCGTTGTCGTTTGTTAAAACTGGCAAAAACATAGCAGCAATGTATAGCATCCATGTGTCAAATTGAAAGCGATAACGAAAACGATTGGAAGTCGCGGTCACCCCACTGCACTCAGTTTCCGAACGTACGTCTATTCTATTCTATTCGTTCGTACATTTTTTAATATTGAAATCGAACGCAATCGAAAAAAAAAATGGTGATTCCCGCGGGCATTTTTGAAACTAAAATAATTCTGATAGGTCTAAAAATGTTGACTCCTTTTTCCTATAAGTACTAAAGTTATGAAAAAGAGCACAACTTTAAGATAAATTAGAAAACACACGAAAGAATCTCTATATTGACCACCAAATTAAAATATTAAGTTCCTATACCACAGATCACTACCACATAGACCTGTAACGGGCGCCCGCCCGTGTCTGCCCGCACATGAGCGCAAAATTGCTTCGCATTATTATTACACAACTATTACTATTGTTAGTAATCTAAACTCTATCCCTCATGCGGAACCGGCGACACACACCATGCATGTTCATCGTTTAAATAGTCAGCTATTCTGTAATACGCCTTCTTAACAAGTGTTCCTTTAATGAAATTTTTAAAAGACATTGCCACATTTTAATGGAGTTTAGCCCCACCTACTAAACTACGTGACCATTTAAGCTGTACCTATCATTTTGTTGGGGATTTATTACAGGTTTCATATTTCATAATCATAATCAGTATCATTTTCTACTACTCTCGCAACTCCTATAGAATAATAACAAAAATAATGAATAAATCGCTTAGATTTCTTACTATTTTCTGAATTCCTAATTAAGCTGTTTTTTTCGAATCGCAACTTGTACAAAACTTTACTTTAAATCAATAATTTTAATAAAAAACGTAGATATTTTTACATTTATTCGTTATCTTGTACAACTTGCGGTTAATGGTGGGGCAGAATCTGGCATTGTCATTTCCTCTCTGTCAACGTCGTGACACTTACTAGCAACTTGTTATAAAAGCGAATATATACGGTTACAGAGTTTAATGGTGAGGTGAGTGACAGGATTAGGAATGTAGTGATAAGAGAACGGTGTGGTCTGAAAGAATGTAGTAAATAGTATTCAAAAGGGTATGTTACGTTGGTTTGTCCACTTAGAGCGGATGAGTGAAGGAAGGGTAACGAAGGAAATACACAGAGCGAATGTTGACGGAAGAGTCGGCAGAGGTAGACCGAGGAGAACGTACGGAGACCAAATTGGCGATGTCTTGAAAGAGGGCCAAGTTTGGTCTACTACAAACCGACGAACATGCATGAAGAGATTGATGAATGTAGAGGAGGCAAAGGTTGTGTCGCAGCAGATGGAAGTCCATCGTCTCTGCCTACCCCTACGGGAATCAGGTGAGTTTATAAATAAATAAAAATAAACAGAGTTGAATTTTTTTTTTCATATGTTTTTTCTTTTAATAAAATAACTTTATTTTATATTAGATAGGTACTTACAGAGAGCTCGGTGGCTCAGTGGTTGGGTCAATGGACTTGCAATATCGAGGTCCCAGGTTCGATTCCCAGCTAGGGCAGCCATGTACCAATGAGTTATCCTCGGTTTTTTCGACGGAAAAACTTACGTACATTTGCCGAGTGCTCTCAAAACGGTGAAGGAAAACATCGTGATGAAACCTGCATGTCGTAGAAGAAAAAAAAAAATCTAAGGCATGTGAAATCCGCCAACCCGCAGTGGGCCCGCGTGGTGGATTATGGCCCGAGCTCCCTCGATGTAAGGGAAGGTCTGTGCCCGAGCAGTGGGGCAATATAAATAGACTGATGATGAGGTACTTACAACTGTTTATAAAAATGACATATTATATAAAAAAGATATCTAGCTAACACTACACCTCGTCTAGGCCCGTCCCGCGCGGCAGGGTGCCCAGCGCACTGGCCGCATTGCCCCGCTGTATAGCGAGGCTCAGGCGCTGGGCAACATACTCACCAGCTCTGAAGTCACACGAGGCGAGGACCAGTCGAATGGATATTTCTTTTAACTTTTAACAGAGTTTAATTGCATAATTCAACTGTAAAACGGTTACCCAACAATGGTGTTTACAATTTGTAAACAAAAAGACGTCCGAGTTCCCGAGCGCGACCCCTTACGATTATGTTACCAAACAATGTTGCCAACGTTGAAACTCTTTGTCACTCTTTTTACATAATCCATTCTTTGTTGCCGTTTTAATATTTCCACAAGTGAAGCTGTTATGGCTGGGGTATTAACATAATTTTGTACTCTTTAACACAATGTCATACGTTGGAGGAGTAAAGGTTTTAAAATTAAACCTTGGCATATTAATTAAAAAAATGTAATGTTATGAAATGTAGGTCATTGTATAAATTACAGTACGGTAATATCTAGCTCTTTAAAGGCACTTTGTTAATGCAAATCGGTCACTTCGTTCACGCAATTCTTGCACTTCGTTCACGCAATTCTTGCACTTCGTATATATTTTTATAATATCCTCTGCAGTTCGTTGTCTGGAAGAAATCGCTTTTAGCGATAAGACCGCCAAAATTGTACATGCTTCTCAATTATGTAATGAATACTGTATTATGGTGCAATAAAGTGTATTTGTCTTTATCTTATCTTCGTTCACGCAAATTGAGCATTTCGTTCACGCGAATCGAGCACTTCGTTCACGCAAATCTTGCACTTCGTTCACACAAAGCGAGGCCTTCGTTAAAACAAGTTGAGCATTTCATTCATGCAAATCGGGCAATTGATTCATGTTATTTCAGCATTTTCTTCGCGCATATCCAGCACTTCATTCACGCAAATTGAGAACAATGTTCACAAAAATTTCTGAACTACCTCAGGCCCATCGTCCTTCATAAATAACCTATGTCAACTTTGTGCCAAGTAGTCACAGTATAAATATTCGCTACAGCAGTATGCCAACCATTTTACTTACTGCGTTTCATGTTCTGTCACTAGTTCCTCGAAGTGTAACCGCAAAGTATGAGCATGCGGCGCCCGTATCTCGGTGACGCAGTCCACGTCATCAGGGTATGAGCGCGGGTAGCCGGGACTGGACACTGTGGCGTGCGGGTGCGAGTGAGACAGCAGGATCGTCTCGTTGCACTGGACCTTTGATGCTGTGTAGGGGTCTGTAACAAAACATGCATGATTGTTATCGAAAAATATCATCATCATCATTTAAATGTTGCCATTGTTGGGCCGTTCCCTAACATTGAGGGAGGCGGTATTCCGCCCCTTCAGGCCGGCGAGCCCGACATAATCAATACGCTCCCCCGGGCGTGGTGGTACATGGCTACATGTTTTAGCTGGGTCAAAAAAGGTCGGGCTATGATCCAGCACGCGGACCCAGTGCGTATTGATGAACACATGTCACAGTTATTTTTATTATCAGAAATGCAGGTTAGCTCTCAACTCAATGTTTTCTTTCAAAGTCAGAGAGCATTCGGTAAAATGTACGTAAGTTTTCATTTGAAAAAAACAACAACCATTGTCTGACCTGACAGGGGATCGAATCGGTAGGTACACCCGACATTATAAGTGGTAACAATTGATTTTAGATTTCCACTCTTATAACGTAGACACATAAGAACGATGGCCGCTATTCTTTAGACTGTACAACTACCAGCATAGCCCCGTTGACTTTATTGTAGTAAAAACGACAAGAAAAATACATTAGTTTTCTCCAAGAAAATTCTTTGCAGAGACAGTCTTCATAAATTGTTTATTACTTCTCTACTTATCTTTTAAAATGAAACTACTTCAACTAAACTAATTTCAGAAATTAGTCTGTTTAAATAGCTCACTGGGAAGAAAATTGTAGGTCGTAAAGAATTCATTAGGGTTCCGTAGCGTGGGAGAACACAGTGATAAGTATACAGGGGGCCTCAATAAGGTAGAGATTTTCTCAAAAACTACTGGACCGAATTTAATTTATTTTACAGTTACATAGTTTTAACTTTTATCTATCAAACAGTGAAAGAATTTTTGCAATAGGTCAAGTAGTTTTTGAGCAAATCTCAACCTTAAAAACTCTCCTGTACACCTTTCTCTGTGTTCCACCGTACATGGCTGCCCTGACCGGGTATCGAACCTGGGACCTCCGTATCGTAAGTCCAGTGACACAACAACTACGCCACCGAACTCACCCAAATTAAGGAAAATATGTGGTCTAGGGGACGGTCCCTGGTGTGGGACGCGACGTGTGTCGATACCTTGGCTCCGTCCCACCTGCAGGCGACCTCCTCTAGCGCGGGTGCGGCGGCGGCTTCGGCGGAGAACTCCAAACGGCGCAAATATGCTGTCCTCAGTCAGAATTATACATTTGTGCCGTTTGGAGTGGAGACGATGGGCCCGTGGGGACCGGACGCTCGGCAATTCTACAAAGAATTGTCGAGTCGTCTGGTCGACGTCACGGGTCAAGAGAGCGGGTGCGTACCTCGGCCAACGAATAAGTTTGGCCATACAAAGAGGTAACGCGGCCGCTCTCTTGGGCACCCTGCCGCATGGGAGCGACTTGGACGCGGTGTTCTACCTGTGACTGGTAGAGGCCAGTCACTGGAATACCGCGTCCAAGTAGGTACATTTTCAGAATTTTATTTTTTAAGTATTTTATTTTTCAATTTTTTGTATAATTTTTTTGTCAATACTTGTCATTTAATTTTGTGTTATTGGACTACTGTATGGTAGAAAGTATTATACTGTGGTTCAAGTGCCACAATATTAAAGAGCAACCCTGGAGCTTAGAAGAAAGAGTGCTAAGCTGAAGTGCCTAGTGCATAGATACAAAAGTGATGCAGTAGTTTTTTTATAGTCAAGCCTTTTATTAAACGGAGTCTTCACGGTGGATATTCAGGGATATTGAATATTTTATGACGTGTTTAACACAAAGTTTTGTCAACGGATATTTCATAAAATGTCACAATTTATGACAATTATTTTTATTGGTGAGTATCAAAAATTAATCGATTCGTTTATTATATTGATTTTTTTTGACTTATATACCTGATAATATGATATAAAAGTGGATTACGTTTGGTACGCTAACAGCAGATCAAGTGTAACTCTTTGGACTTTGGACCGCTCTTATTATCTGCGTCGTAAGATTTAAAATCGTACTGCAAGTGTTACCATTGATCTGCTGTTGTCCGTACAATACTTTTTTTAAAATACTTAAATGATAAACAGCCTTACTTATAATCGATGATTAAAATTAATACCTTGTTTAACAATTATTTAAAATTATTGCTAACTTATAAACACTATTTAAAGTTAATCAACTCCTAAAGAACCTAATAAGTAGCTGTCAGTTTATACAACGCCGTATACTTAATTAACAAAATGGCGGACCGAATTCGGAACAGCTGATTCCATTTGATACTGCTGATTACTTTTTTAAGGACTTTGGAGTAGGCATTACCCCAATTTAGGCCAAATTTTCGTTCTTTTTTTTAATTCATTCAGCAGTGTTACCGTACCTAAATATTTTTTGGTGTTTAAAATGACGATTAGCTAATCACTGCTTAAATAACGTTTATAAGTAAAAAAAGGTTAATCTCTTCTTAAGAGTTTAAATAATGAGTAGTTAATATGTTGCTCAGTGCTTGATTAGTGTTTTTTTATAAGTAAGAGGGTTAATCTCTTAAAATTCTAAAACCTCAGATATGATTTTTATGATTTTGTTTTTTCAATACCTACCTATATATCAATCTGGGACACAGTAAAATAAAATAAAATCCTACCTACAACAAAATATGCAATGTCGAACGAACTACTCTGAAATCTACATACAATATGGCGCCTGTAACTAGGGCTGCCAAACATAAAAAGGCCACGAATGGGTAAATGTAGCGTGAGACGCCGCCCTACCATATGGAGGACCTTCGCAAGATGGCTGGCAGAAACTGGGTGTAAAAGGCCGAAAATCGGGTTGAGTGGCGTGCTTTGTGTAATGTATAGGGTAGATTTAACTTTAATAAATAGCTGTCAATTTGTATATATGTAGGTAGATGTAAGTTCTGTGTGTCCACTCTCGAATTACATGTGTATAGCGACGCTTTTTATTGTGCTCCTTCCTAACCGTCTCCAGAGTGGCCTTAGGGAACATATTTCTCACTTTGGGAGAGGCCTACGTCCAGCAGTGGACTACTGATACGTGATCGACAGTAGATAATTAAGTTTCCTAAGGGGCCGCAGATAGCATACTGATCTTATTTTACTATGGTAAAAGCAAGCACGGCCAAGTGCAGTGGCGGATTTAGAAACTTGCCGCCAGTAGTAGGCTTTTCAAATGACATTGCCATATTTCAATGGAACTTTGCTCCACCTTTGGTCACCTACGTGACCATTGAGTATATGAGCTATATATCATTTTGTTGGGGACTTATTACAGGTTTCATATTACATAATCATAATCAGTAGGAGTTGCGAGAGTAGTAGAAAATGATAACAAAGACAATGAATAATTCGCTTCGATTTCTTACTATTTTCTGAATTCTTAATTAAGCTGTTTTTTTCGAATCGCATCTTGTACAAAACTTTATTTTAAACCAATAATTTTAATAAAAAAGACATTTTTACATTTATTCGTTATCTTGTTCATCATGCGGTTGATGGTGGGCAGAATCTGGCATTGTCATTTGCCGCCCCTAAAATGTGCCGCCCAGCCTACTTAGCCTGCCGGTAAACCCACCACTGCCCAAGTGTAGTGTCCATTGGTTATATCGTCAAAGGATGTCATTGGATAATCTCATCCTAGTTAGATCAGTTTAGCTTGTGATACCGCTAAATATATGTCTTGGTGTGATTTAGTCGTGCAAATCATTAATTACAAGAATTTATTTTTAAAAAACAAAAGTGTTTTTTTTTAAATCTTACTTGAACACTATTCTAAAACTTTACAATGGTCATTTTTATAATTGGTAATTTTTATAATTGGACATTTTTTAATTGGACATTTTTTATAATTGGACATTTTTATAATTGGACATTTTTATAATTGGACATTTTTATGATTAAACATTTTTAAAATTGGACATTTTTATAATTGGTCATTTTTATAATTGGACATTATTCTAAATGGTCATTTTTCTAACATGACATTGTGGCATTTTGGACATTAGTCGTACAAATCTTTTAAAATAGTGTCAACCCTACGGTACCGTATTCGCTCAGGCAGATTTATCGGATCAGACATTCAAATCTGTGTACGGTCTGCTCGTGAAGTTAGCCGAGAGTTCGTGTTGTTTTATTGCTTTAACATGTTTATTGAAATTGAGTCCATTACGGGGCGAAGGTGGCATTCAGTTAGGGTCAATGTTTAGAAAATATTTATTAGCTTAGAACATTAACAAATTTTGAATAGCAATACTGAATTTAGAATATAATTATTTTGTCTTATATAGGTAAGTATCATAATAGTATGCTGTAATATATATTATTTATACAGATTTATATTTAAATTCGTACTGCAAGTGTACCATTGATCTGATGTTGTCCGAACTAGCACTCGTCATTCGGTCGTCTGAGATTTTTTTTTAAACTTATATTTCTGTATCATATGAGATTTTCAATTAAATCAAAGAGAGTCGTAAGAGCGGTCTACTTAGTTCACGATAAAAAAAATTCTAAATGACAATGCCAGATTCTGCCCCACCATCAACCGCTAGATGTACAAGATAACGAATAAATGTAAAAATATCTCCGTTTTTTTTATTAAAATTATTGGTTTAAGGCGAGGCCATTGGGTCATTTGAGCCTAGTGAGGGGGTGAGGTGCGGGGCGAGGGAGGGGCGAGAGAGGGATGACGCGCATTGATCGGGGTCATTACTCGCGCAGGTACACAGAGTAAGCGTAACCAGTGTCCTCACTGTGACGTCACAGTAGCGACCCATAATAATACCTATACAGAATGTCCCACAGATAGACGATATACCGAAGTCCACTTGTCGGTGCCAACATTATCGACCCATTTAATGCCAAATAGGGATATCCCAGCAGAGCTCGGTGGCGCAGTGGTTGGGTCAATGGACTTGCAATATGGAGGTCCCAGGTTCGATTCCCAGCCAGGGCAGCCATGTATCAATGAGTTATCCTCGTTTTTTTCGACGGAAAAACTTACGTACATTTACCGAGTGCTCTCAAAACGGTGAAGGAAAACATCGTGATGAAACCTGCATGTCGTAGAAGAAGAAAAAAAAAATCTAAGGCATGTGAAATCCGCCAACCCGCACTTGGCCCGCGTGGTGGATTATGGCCCGAGCTCCCTCGATGTAAGGGAAGGTCTTTGCCCGAGCAGTGGGGCAATATAAATAGACTGATGATGAGGGATATCCCAAGTCTGACAGCTTCGGAGTTACTTATTTCAATTTTCGCGATTGTCGGAAAATATTTCTTTCAATCTTGAACTTTTGTCTATCAGGTATCAGGTTATATATTTTAATTATTTTTTAAGTTATTTATATTGACGTATGATAGTATGACGTAGTAGAATAAAATACTATGTTAATACTAATCTGACGGAAAAAAATACCTGTTATAATAGGAATGTCAATTAGGTAATATTGTTGTAATAAAATCAATAAAAGTGAAAAATTGGAATAATCAAATTATTTGCTAGGGGAATATATTTTGAAAGTACTTTCGCGCGATTTAATAAAAGATTGAGCATAAATTCTTATAAAATACAAAATTGATTAAAATGGTAATAACCATAGAGATTACATTACAACAAATCTGTCTTTGACAAATTTAAGTGACAAACTGTCAAGTGTATCAATAAAACTAAATAAATGACGAATTTTTTAACGTGATGTTAGGTAAGTATTATTATTGGTGTCAGGTGTGACGTCAGTGATGGTGAAATCTGGCCCGTGTTATCACTGCGTAGGGTAAAACATGACACACATTATGTGCTGTTGACTGCACTTTTAAAAGTAGGCACAGTGTATATTGAATCAGTCTATAACTACGTAGCTATTGAAATTTGGCCCGTATTATCACTGTGCTTAGAGTAAAACAGGTATATATCGCACACCACATTACACACCACAGCTACACTTGCATAGCTACTGAAATCTGGCCCGTATTTATTATCACTGTGCGAGTGTGCGTAGAGTAAAATGTGGCAAACTTTATGTGATGTTCACTGTACATAGTTTTACAAGTAGCAACTACGTATAAACTATTTTAAGTTCGATTGCTGTTTGTTTGTTTGCTCTGTGGGACAAATCACCGTCAATAGTCATTTGTTTTGGCCTGTTCCACTTTGCTCAATTTGGAAGTTACTGATCAGCCCCCCTATTACCGTTCTCAAAACGATGAAATTATACCATGTCATGGCGCGCCAACAAGAGACGCCGCTATACCAATGCAATAGCACTGTCCCTTTCACGGCCGCTATGACATGGTTTGATTTGATCGTTTTGAGAACCGTAATGTTATAGCCCCACTGTAATGTTAGCCGACTTGTCTTCATCTGCGATTATCAGACCACTGCTCGCTCCCAATATACGACACTCGACACTGGTGTTCGTGTCGCGTGTAATATGATGACTTCAAAAACATGGTTCGCGAAAAATCTATTGTGTTAAGGAATATCTGTTTTAGGTTATGAGTCCTTTTTATATTCAAAACGATGCACAATCATTCCGTGATTAGTAAACTAATAATCTTAAAGTATAGGTGTGACCAAATTCGACTCGTATTATTTTAAATTTTATTACGTTATGACGATCGTGGGAGCATTCCAGGTAAAGACCAAAGTGGAACATTTGGCAAAAATCGATACAGGTCCGACCTCGACAGCGCCCAGCGGCGCACTGAAGCTCGTAGCGCCGTGCATTTGTATTTATACAAATTGTGTTTTTTCTTAAATTTTGCCTGGTATAAAAAAAACGTTACAAACAACAGATTTTCATCTCATCAAGCTCTTCTATTTATAATAACCTACATTTTGATATATATTTTGTATGAATAACTGTTTTAGTTTAGACACACTACTCGAGTGAAAAGACAGGAAAGGGGTATGTTTGTGATTTTTTTCTATCGAGCGAAGTTTGTCCAATCGTGTATCGGTAGCCAACAGTCCCTAAATAGATACCCCAAGATTGATATATATATTTTTCAGGCCTTTAATTTCAGTAGTTAGTGCCGTAGCCTTCATCGAAAAACTTAAAAACGTCCCAACACCTCGCCTTAAAATAAAGTTTTGTACTTACATCTAGCGATTCGAAAAAAACAGCTCAATTAAGAATTCAGAAAATAGTAAGAAATCGAAGCGAATTATTCATTGTTTTTGTTATTCTTCTATAGGAGTTGCGAGAGTAGTAGAAAATGGTACTGATTATGATTATGCAATATGATACCTGTAATAAGTCCCCAACAAAATGATAGGTACAGTTTAATGGTCACGTACTTTTGTAGGCGGCATTTCAAATCTCCCTTGAAATGCGGCAATGTCATTTCGGCCACAGTTAAAAATATTGCCAATGTTTTTGATTTCATCGTGTATAGCCCCGCCTACACTCGTCTTCGCGTGGGTTATTTTATTAGAGCTTGTTTATGTTCTATTTTATTGGCAAATTGGGAAACGGCTACGTGTTTTATTGGCCACTTAGATGTTTTATTGAGTGTTTTATAATTTAACAAGCCGTCATTTTAGGTGGAGGAAGCATCGAATTGTGCATTGACTGGAAAACACTATAGATTGTGGAGTAATTACGGAGGACACTTCCAGTTATTTTTTGTTTTGAACTAAATAAATAAAATAAGTAAATAAAGAGACATTTATTCATCTGAACATAATTTAGAACTTAAAAGTAACTTAGTTATAGTAGTACCTATTGTTACAGATGAATAGGAAAGGCCTCAGCGACACGCTGCTCTTCAGGCCTTTCCTACTCTCGTACAGTCTCGCTAATCTCGAAGACCACAAAAAAGAGTAACTAAAACATAAAAACTTAATGCTATTTATTGTTTATAAATATATTAAGTTATATTATATGATATAACTAGGTACTAAAGGACTATATTTTTGAATAAATAAAGTAAATCACCACCACACCATCAGTCTATTTATATGTCCCCACTGCTCGGGCACAGACCTTCCTACATCGAGGGAGCTGGGGCCATGATCCACCACGCGGGCCCACTGCGGATTGGCGGATTTCACATGCCTTAGATTTTTTCTTCTTCTATGGCATGCAGGTTTCATCACGATGTTTTCCTTCACCGTTTTGAGAGCACTCAGTAAATGTACGTAAGTTTTTCCGTCGAAAAAATCGAGGTTAACTCATTGGTACACGGCTGCCCTGGCTGGGAATCGAACCTGGGACCTCCGTATCGCAAGTCCATTGACCCAACCACTGCCACCGAGCTAAAGTAAATAAATAAAGCTAAAATAAAGGAAGTAAATAAATTGATCAAATTACGCGGAACCCCCGGTATAAATTACTGCAGCATACCCAGGGCAAGATCTATAGGATGAGGAGTGTGCAGGAGACACTCTTGGCTGCAGAACTTGAGTGATTTGTTCTGCAGCACCGGCTCCTTCAAGGCAGCCGGACAGAGGAAAGATTGACAGGATGTCCAACCTTCGATGAGAAGAGGAATGTGAAGAAGAATATTTTTAACTGTTGGACATAATTTTAACCAATTTACCTAATAAATTCCAACGGTCAAAAATATTTTTTTAATTTTTGCTTCGAAAGCATTGATCTCCTATAAACAACTAGATACACAAAGGTCTTACTAAAACAATTTTAAAAACGTCCAAATAAGGGTCCATTGTTAACCTACAAATAATGTCCAATAAAGCAAATGAGTCCATTCATCCGTTTGGACCTTCTTTGCGCTCGGACATTTTTAGAAGGCAGACTGTGTATCTAGTTGTTGATAGGAGATCAATGTTTGAAAGTGGTTAAAAATGATAGGTAATAAGAATAACTCTAATATACAATATTAGAGTTACTCTGTTTAAAGATAATAATAAAAAACCCAGTAAATTATTGATAAAATGCCTCGACTCTTGGGGCCACTTATACCAAAAGATAACCAGAGAGTTGGCAACTTAACCTGTGTAAACGCCATTCTTAAACTCGGGTTAAGAGCCAACCCTACATGATGCATGACCTTAAATAAACTTTCAAATCAGCAACTAACTTAAAATATTTGTGCCGTTTGGTGTGGAGACCCTGGGACCGTGGGGACCAGGCGCACACAGCATCCACAAAGAGATCTCTGTGCGCCTGGTGGATGTGTCTAATGACCAGAGGGCTGGCGCATACCTCGCGCAACGCATTAGCCGCGCAATCCAGCGAGGCAATGCAGCCAGCCTTCTGGGGACACTCCCCGCGGTCAGTGATTTAGGGCAAATTTTTTATTTATAGTTTTTATTTGTATATTTACTGTTTCTTTAATACAATATTTTGACATTTTGTTTAATCATTACTTAAAATGAAACAATGTTCAATTCTAATAATATTATCAGACTACATTCCAAGCCATAACTATTTACGTCGAAACTTCTGATAGTTTCACAAGTCGTTGTAAAAATCGCTTTTAAAAAAGTTAGCGTTCCGTTATCTTGTAACGTTTGAGATAAACCCCCTTTAATGGCCGACTGCGGGGGAGAACTCTTGCTTTACTGTGCTTTTACGTCGACAGTTAAGGGTCTTACATGAGCCAACTAGCGCCGCCAATCTTGAAAAAATAATATCTTCCAATTTAACCAATTTTATTAAAAAAGCTATTTACAAAATGTTTATTAGGATGAATACTATTTTTCAATATACAATACATGACATAATTGCGACAAGCTAAGTTGTAGTTCACAAATGTGCCAAAAACGGCAGTTTTTTGCAATTATGCGAACTACAACTTACCGACATTGAATCACGTTATAAATAAGCATTTAAAAAATAGTATTTATCGTAATAAACATTTGGTAAATAGCTTTTTTAATAAAATTGATTATATTGGAAGATATTATTTTAAGGAACATGTCAAAGCCAAGTGGCGCCACCAATAATTAAAAAATACGATTTTTTAGCCGTGGACAGGAATTGAACCTGCGACATTCTCAGCGGTAAAAAATTGTCATCATTTAAATGACAATGCCAGATTCTGCCCCACCATCAACCGCATCATGTACAAGACAACGAATAAATGTAAAAATATCTCAGTTTTTTATTAAAATTATTGGTTTAAAATAAAATTTTGTACAAGTTGCGAGTCGAAAAAACAGCTTAATTAAGAATACAGAAAATAGTATGAAATCGAAGCGAATTATTCATTGGTTTTGTTATCATTTTCTACTACTCTCGCAACTCCTACTGATTGTGATTATGCAATATGAAACCTGTAATAAGTCCCCAACAAAATGATAGGTACAGCTCAAATCAAATCAATCAAATCAAATATTATTTATTGCAAAAAAAAAAAAAAAAGCGGAATCAAAAATAAACAAAAATTCCATGCAATGGGTGGGGCAAAGCTCCATTGAAATGTGGCAATGTCATTTGTTCACCGAGCTTGGTTTAACGTTTAAAAATCTGTGGGGTGACCGCGACTTCAATCGTTATGGTTATCGTTTTCATTTTGACACTTGAACGATATACATTGCTGCGCGTCGTTGTCGTTTGTTAAAACTTGCAAAAATATAGCAGCAATGTGTAGTCCATGTGTCTAATTGAAGGCGATTACGATAACGATGGAAGTTCTATCACGAAATAATTATTTTTTGGTAATTACAAACTTATATTTGCAGTTGACGCCTGGTATGTCGATGTATGACGTTATCAGTTTCGAAAACGCAAAGATAAGTTTTGGTTCTCTTGAAAATGGCGGGAAACGGCGGTTGCAAAATTATTTGATAATTTTTGTTTTATTGTCTACAGTGGTTATTTTGAGATTGATATCACGTTAAATTAATCAGAAAATGTTCGCGAGTGACAGTATGGTGAATTTGTTGGATAATTTGAGCAAGATCTGGTGTTTCAAGCTTTTATCAAGAGTCCCGCTACAAGCTCGGAAGTGAACGTGACTGTCGAGCTGCTTCGTCCACAGTGATTGACGCTACGGCGTCTCCTGTGGATGAAGACATGAAGACGCGGCTACCCAGGGTGATGACGCTACTGCGACTCCCCTGGAGGAAGATAGAAGACTATTGAATATATTGAATTTTCTGTAACATGACATTGGCAAATGACGAACTGTCGAGTCCATTAATAAAATAAATAAATAAGATAAGTTTGTCCCTATATCTAGTTTATCTTTTCGTTAGAGCAAATGTTATGGTGAAGTTGCACGGAACCCTTGGTGCGCGAGTCCGACAGCCGACTCGGACTTGGCCGTTTTTTTTTTACAAATGACAGCCGAATAAAAATGCATATATTTACGGCACGGTTATAAAAAACAAAGGAAACTAAAGTATCAGGCAGGACGAAGCTTTTAGAAAAAAATACGTTAATAGCTGAGGGAGCGTTCAAGTATTACGTAAAAAGTTATGTTATAGTTTTTATCCTTGGTATAGTTTTAATTGCCTTATAATAAAACAAGAGATTTTTAATTCGCAACACCTGCGTAAAAAGAAATAATGTTACGTAACGTGTTGTAAGAAGGCCCTCCCGCCCCTGTAACGCACCGTAACGTTTTACGAGAAAAAATTGCGTTACGTAATACTTGAACGCTCCCTGAGCTGGCAGCCGAGCGCTGAATTAACGTTCCATTTTTCAAAGCGGGCCGTTAAGGTGGTATAATGGTGCTCGCGTGATCACCGAGCACTAGTAATTTGGTGCCCGAGCCACCCCGAGTAACACTCGGCAACTATTCGGCCGGGGCCACATACAGGGACCGATTCAGTCGTTGGGAAGGAGGCCCATATTTTTATTTTTTACACGAATAAAGTGTGGTACAGCTTCAATGGTCATGTAGTTTTGAAAGTGGGGCAAAGCTCCATTGAAATGTGGCAATGTCATTTAATAGTCGCTAAGTGAGACGTCCCACTCAGTCTTATTGGATGTAGATGAGTTACATTTACGATTATGTACGAGTATTATCGTTATTGGTAAGTATTTATTACTAAATTACTACAAATTTCAAAACAAAATACAAATCCCTCTAAAAAGTGGGTCCATTATTCCCCTGACGCCGGCCCTGTATGCCAGGCACTATCGGACCGAGTATACACTATACAGGCTGATCATGAATGCGCTCTGAAACGGGTCGCGCCAATTCCACCTAATTCACACGTTTTGAATTCGATTACCGAATTCATTATTGAACGCGATTAGAATTCATTCGTTGGGATTTGAAAGGACTGGATTGCGAATTTGGGATAATGTTCACACACGCAATAGGTAATGAATAATGGTAGTGACTTAGTGAGTATTGTAAAGTCGACAGCAGATCAATGGTAACACTTTTTACTTTTGACAGTTCTTATTATTTGCGTCATAAGACTTGAAATCGTACTGCAAGTGTTACCATTGATCTGCTGTCGACTGTACAATGAAAATGAATGAAATAACAAAACTTTGATAACTGTCAAATAGCTAAAGTTAGTTTGAATGCAATCCAACTGCTTTAGTCTCATCGTATGGTAGGTCAGGACTATCCAAACTTATTTTTACTGTGACGTTCTCGGGAATTTGCCATTTTCGCCCCGCCCCCTTTTTTTACCCAGGTAAAACATGCAAATCATGTGTCACCACGCCCGGGGGAGCGTGTTGGTTATTTCGGGCTCACCGCCATGAAGGGGCAGCATACCGACTAAACGTCCTGGGGTGTTCCACCTCGTGCCATTGTTGCCGAGCCACGGGAAACCGTGATACAACCGCGACCCGACTGGCGTCCGAGCAGTCCCCATTGTGGGCTGTACTAGCCCACAATGAGCCAAAAGTATACCTACCAAAGTTGTAGTTCAAGCCTAGTCAACTTATAAGAAAAACTCCAAATAACCTCTAAAATTTTCATTAGAAAATGAGAAAAAGCATAAGAACGAGAATGAAAAGAAGTATTTTACTTTGCTGGCTGGCTTTAATGAGACAGATGTGTTTGCTTGTCTGAGCATAGCTTCTCAAAACGAGGCTCAAGTTTGGAAATTGACATTGATGCAGACATCCAATCTATGTATTGCATTACGTGCATTGTTTGTGTGTGTCAAATAAACGTATTCTATTCTATTCTATGAAGATCGCCTCGCGACACCCCAGGGATTATGCCGCGGCGCCCCAGGCCGTCGCGACGTACAGTTTGGAGAACCCTGGGTTAGATTATTTTAGTTATGCTACTTTTAAAGAAGAATTTACTTATGGTTGGACCAGTTTTGTCACAATAATTCATCAATTTCTGACTGTCCGATCTAAACTGGGTCCCTCGAAATTCTATCATTTAGACGAATTTATTTTTATTTTATTTAAAATAGAAAACAAACGGCTCATTAAGAGAAACACCTGACTTAAAATTGTGTCAGGGGTCGTCCTATTTTTAAATATTTTACCTACTAACATTAGTTTGTAAGTCATTTTATTGTATTTTACTAACATCTATGGACCCTGTCCGAAATAAACAATTTTATTTTTTATTTATTAAACATTGATAGCAAAGTACAATATACATCGGACATCCAATTAATGGTCTTCACTAATAAACAATCTAATATACTTAAGATGAACACTTGAACTTTTAATTCAGCACTATGACTATTTGTAACAATTACTCACTACTACCACAAACACTCAGCATTCACTCCCCCTCAAACCTTGTCGTGATGCTTCCACACTTCATTGCGAATGGATGATATACATTACTGGATCTCTTTATCGTCTATTAAAACTTGCGAAATTATTGCAGTAATGAATCGCGTGGTTGAGGATGAAAACGTTGAAAGTCTCGGTCGGCCTGGACCTAGTAGGATCCCAATAAAACCCGAAGGCTCCAATTTTATTTTCGTTTACAAAAGTTTTGCTATAAAAAGGGTTGAAAAGTAAAACCGATTTAGAGCAGGAATCGAGCTGAAAACTTATTATAACTAGCTGTACCACGTAACTTCGTTTGCGTAGAAAAAGTTCTATTCTCAGATCACATACCGCCATGGCTTATAGCCTATGAACTGTCCGGATATTTCAGCTATCTCCTAGTGAAACTCCCGTCAAAATCCCTTCAGTAGTTATGGCGTGATACTTGCACATAGTCACAGACAAACAGACAAAAATTCTAAAAATTGGTGTTTTGGCATCAGTATCGATCCTAAAACACATTACAATTATTCTTTTCAAAAAATATCCAATGTACAGACACAACTATTTTACAGTCTTATTATATATATAGATAGATGTCATCATGGTGTCTTATCACGTAACAGTCGATTATAGTAACAACAAATTGTTTCAACCTGATTTTAAAATTACCAAAGATTAAGGCTCGTACCCATAAAATTTACTAAAGGCTTATTCTGACATTGCTAAACCACCGATTTTGTATGACGAGAACCAGCGAAAAGCCTTAAATCGTGGCTTAACCTTAAACTACACAACAACAATTTGGGAATTTTCTGTAACATGACATTGGCAAATGACGAACTGTCGAGACCATTAATAAAATAAATAAATAATTCTTCTGTTACTGCGTAGATAGAGATAATCTGTCTACGTGTTAATGTGTATCTGTTATTTGTGGTGTTAAATAAATCTATTTTCTTTCTTTCTTTCAATATGGGGAAATGTGTAAAATCCAATCTGGCAACCCTGACATATAAAAACAGATGTATATTTTTTCTTCATGGTAAAATGTTTCATGTCAAGACTCGATACCCATACATCATTATCCATCAAGTCATTTTGCCTGTCGAACTTCGAAGGTCACAAAGCAATAACTTTACCTTCCTTCTTTCGTCAGTCGGGTACTAAATTGTTTCCATTGTTACAGAAAGGAATATTTTACGAAAGGAAAGGTATAAAGTTGTAAAGAAATAACAATGGTGTTTTAAATTGAACTCTTTCTTGTACACGGCAGTGTCAGGGCCGTAACCAGGGAAATTAGAGAATGGGGGTCCTCAATTAAAACTGTGCCCTTTGAGCAAACTATTGATTATTTATCAGTAGCGACTGGTTCTAGAGTAAACGATTGTTAAATAGCACATTTGGAAAATACTTTTTTATGGTGTCCCATGAAAAGATGCTATACCGAAGCCCATTTGTCGATCAAATCACAGATTGCTCGGTGGCTCAGTGGTTGGGTCAATGGACTTGCGATACGGAGGTCCCAGGTTCGATTACCAGCTAGGGCAGCCGTGTACCAATGAGTTATCCTCGGTTTTTTCGACGGAAAAACTTACGTACATTTACTGAGTTCTCTCAAAACGGTGAAGGAAAACATCGTGATGAAACCTGCATGCCGTAGAAGAAAAAAATCTAAGGCATGTGAAATCCGCCAATCCGCAGTGGGCCCGCCTGGTGGATCATGGCCACAGCTCCCTCTATGTAGGAGAAGGTATGTGTCTGAGCAGTGGGGCAATATAAATAGACTAATGATGATGATGAAGTCATTAACTCTAGGGTTATCGTTTATTGCAAGTGGGGTTTAGCACGTTGTATGTTTTTTGTTAATACGCCGCCAAAAAATTGGCAAATGATATTTACGAAACAGCCTTAAATATTTAATAAGTTGCCTAGCGCAGTGTGTCCCACCACTAATGTCGAACAGTCATTTGGTCGATGACAACACTCGCCTCATCCTACATACTCGTAAAAGTGGAGTGCGTTCCGTTTGCACGTCCAACTAGGTCAGACATCACAGGTACAGCCAGTCTAACCTGACCTACTCTACCTCTTACCATAAATAAATACCCAGGGAAAACTAGGAAGGTGAAATATTTCCAGGGTCCTTGATATTCTAGTCGTTACGGCTATACGTTTGAATTAGGAATGCGTGGAATACGGTTTTTAGAATTTGATATTCGAATAAAATATTTTCATCTTCGTTTATTCTTTTACTTTTCATAAAATATGCTGTTTTATTTGGATATGAATGTTTTCAGGGGTGATTTGAACATTTTTGACTATGGAACAAACTTTATTACTTATATATAAACGGATATCACTCACTTATATTGTTGAAGTGCGCGAAGAAACGTCGGCGACGCGGGCGTGGCGCGCTCATCTTGAAAAGGACCGTCGAAATCGGTCGAAACTGTCCGTCTAATTGCCGACTTCAACAATATAAGTGAGTGATATCCGTTTATATACACCGCGACTTTTTAGTGGCTTCGGAGCCGAAGCGAACCTACTCTACCCGATGTGTACTATCGATACATACTATTAAAAATAAATAAAAAAAATATTAAAAATACGTAAATTAAAATAATTAGGCTTTATTAAATAGTCCGATTTTGTAGTGTATACTCTCACTTCATTCAAGTGAAGCGGCGGCGGCTTCAATGTCCTGTCGGCATTAGTAAAGGATACAATAAACCAATGACATGCGCCCGCGCCATCCGAAATCCCGCCCTTTCTTTACTATTTTGCCGCTCCGCAATCAGTCGACCGGAAGCAAGCGAGCGAGCGTCCGCGTCGCATAATTAATTACGGAACGGGTCCCGGAAGCCCTGAAGTTCTTTCGTTATCGGTGCAATGAGTAACCCTCATTATCAGTACTCAAATGTGGAGTGGTTAGGTATGGTACGTTTTTATGCCATTGCCAACAATAACTTGGAAGAAGCAAGGCGCTTGTACGCCCAGCCAGAGCACCTGCAGTTGTTGCGCCAAAATGGCATTTTGGAACCCCAAATACCTGCTACAGCGACGATACTATCAGCAACACAGCGTCTTCTCGATCATGGCCAATTTAGAATACCTACACACGCCCAAGGACGGGGTCATCCACATTTATCAGCTGCGCTCGAAGATCGTATTTTATCAATGAAGAAATTAGATACTAGTGTGTGTGCGGGCTGTGTTCCGTGCGTGCGTCGGAGTGGAGGGGTGCGGTGTTGCAATGTCAAGGTCACGCGGCTCGTAAGTAGTTTACAATTCAAATGTTGCAGCGAGTCTTTCTTGGCAGTCCCTCGGTTCGAGGATGACTTCCGCCGATCTATCCCTCCAATTCACGGCCCGTGCGTTTTGGAGTGGCTCAGCAACCCTATTCTCGACCCGCAGACGCGCCCGCACACACCGCACGTTGTCCCCACGGGTAGTCTAGCCCTAAGAGCCGGGTTGGCCTCCTTCTCCTTTCGCTTCCTCCTCTTCTCCATTTCCACCTCCACTCTCCCCGTAATTTAAAAAAATAATAATCCCCGTAATGTAAAGTAATTTGGACATTTCTCTAACATAATATTTTGTATTCTTTTTAGTTTTTTTTTACCTCGTTTTTTTAAATTAATAGTATTTATCGATAGTATACATCGGGTAGAATAGGTACGCTTCGGCTCCGAAGCCACTAAAAATTCACGGTGTATAATAATTTATGGAACAAACTGTGTAATCGCGAAAAAAATATCAACTCTATCATACATTTCAGTTATCACTACACGAAACAGCCGCTCTTTCCAAATATTATTTTAATCAATTACGAAATATTTTTTTACGTAAACACTTGATTACTTTTAATTTTAGAAGTGCTGGTGCTTAATTTTTAATGATGAAATATAATTTGCCTGTTCTCAAATTCACCTTTTTTAATATCGTTACTTTCTCATTACGAGGTTTTAATTACTATCTTAATTAAAACCAAAGATCGTCTAGGCGCTATCATTTTGAAATAATATATTTTTAAGCTAATTGAGCCAACCCGCCGAAAGCTACATATTGGATTGGTAGATTAGATTAGATTCATTTATTTCAGATTACAATGTCATTTTTACAGTTATGTCAATACTTAAAATACACATTAGTAATTTGATCGTCAAATTAAATTGATATAATAATTACTATGTAGGTATATAACAATATTATGCATTGCATAAATTATGATTTTAACATTAATAAGTCAAATTCCTTAAAGGAATACAATAAATAAATAAATGAAAACCAGCGCTGACGCACTCTGTGTCAGCATCAGCTGAAGCCTAAACCTTTTGCCTAAGTTATATGTTTGTTAATTGTCATTGTAATTTTTATTTCTTATATGTATATACTTAATAGGCAATAAATGTTATTCTATTCTATTCTATTTAATTCACTATCCAATAAAAGGTATTTCAGCCGGCGACCAAACGTTTCGTCATCTACTTCACCGCGGTAACATTTGTTCCGAGCTAGACATAGATTACATTATGATTGAAATGATTCTATTTGAATCCATTTTATGCCAAGCTCAACCCTCGTACCTCTTGTCTCATACGGCACAGGGCCACAGAGCCCGTGCCGTATGTACGGCACGTACGGCAGTACGGCTCAATAAAGGCTGGACTCAGATCGGTCAATCTCCTTTGGAAGGGGGCATATCTGCACAGGTCTGCCACAATAGCAAACAATAATATGAATGAATTCGCTGTTGTAATGTTGTCCAAATGTATGTATACATCCACCAAGTAAACTTGCATAACAATGACAGATTCAAATCGTATAAATTATCGAATTTATAATCTCTATTAGTAGTTAATTAATTCTGCTATTTGTGTCCGCCCGAGGGTAAGCCTGACTGTGACATAAAGGCCTACCTAACAGCGAGACCTAAATAAATACGCGAATATCTGGCCAGCAAAGGTTACACTGACCATGACATTATTATTCTAACCAATGTATATCGGTGTATTGCGAAGCCAGCGAATGCGGTAGACAGAGCCTTAAAATTAGTGCATAACAAGCAGAAATTATTTCAATTAAACAAAAAACCCGACTGCCAAAAATGACATTGCCACATTTCAATGGAGCTTTGCCCCACCTGCAAAACTACGTGACCATTTAAGCTGTACCATTTTGTTGGGGACTTATTACAGGTTTCATATTGCATAATCATAATCAGTATCTATCATTTTCTACTACTCTCGCAACTCCTATAGAAGAATACCAAAAATTATGAATAATTCGCTTCGATTCCTTACTATTTTCTGAATTCTTAATTAAGCTGTTTTTTTTCGAATCGCAACTTGTACAAGACTTTGTTTTAAACCAATAATTTTAATAAAAAACGGAAATATTTTTACATTTATTCGTTATCTTGTACAACTTGTGGTTGATGGTGGGGCAGAATCTGGCATGGTCATTTGCAAGCGAAAAATTATGTCAACGATGAGCGCATAGAGACGAAGCGGGGGACAGGGATGCCGTATTAAATAGATGCGTCGATGTCGATAATATTTCTAGGTTACATGTGTCGCGAAGCAATATTGCGCTCATATGCGGGCAGACACAAGCGCCCTCCTGTAACAGGTCTATGGGGTAAGTGGTCTGTGTTAGCGCTCTATAATCACGGGTCGCAGTAAAGTCTGTGTCATCAACCCGTTTATCGACGTCACTGTGACCGCACACTTACTCCGAGCTATTAGACAACTGAGTAAAGGCTTTTTTACTACTACGACCACTTGAAACGGGTTTAATGGTTCTGTTTTGCTTACAAACTACATTCTACGTCTCATTTACAATGAAATGTTATGAGCAACGTGAAATTCCTCGTCACTCCATGGCCGATAGTCATAGATAGTTTTGAGCACGAACTCAGCGTGAGTTCGCAATTACGACTGTCTGAATTGTATAAAACTGACAGTTGTAAGACCGAACTGCACTCGTACTCAAAACTGTCTAAGACTGGGCCATCGATTACGGTGTTACAGTACGCGAGGCGTAAGCTCAGGTTTACAATTGTGTGAGTGATCGCCAAGCTGCTAGCGGTACAAGAGGTGAAGTGCGGTGCGTGCGCGGCAGGGGGGCGTCCCGCGGTGTATTACTAAAATTAAACGTCTGTAAAAAATATATAGCAATTTTGGGGTGTCTATTTAGAGACTGATGAATACCGATACATGATTGGACAAACTTCTCTCGATAGAAAAAAAAACCATGTCTTTTGAAATGAAAATTATATCTAAACCGAAATAGTTATTCAAACAAAATATATATCAAAATGTAGGGTACTATAAATACGAGAGCTTGTTTAAAAAAATCTGAATTTTGTTAGCGTATTTTTATTTCCTCATAAAAATATCGAGGCACTGCGCCGTGCTCTTCACTCCGCCGCTGCGGGGCATTTTCTATCTCACTCTTGCGAAGTAAGTTCCGTAGCACGGAAGCCTCCGAAACCGACTCGCACTTGGTCGGGTTTTTAGGACTGCAATCCAATGATTCGTTACAATGTTAACAATCTCGTGCTCTTTAATCAGGGTGCAGTTAATCCCGCCGTAAACCGGTTATAGCCGTGACTCGTGACCGCACTTTGCGCCATTTGTGTGCTCAGATAACGGCTTTTGTGCAGACCCACTTCAAGTAGATTAAATGCTTTTAAACGGAACATTGTACTTTAAGGTTTAGGTACCATGTACAATAAGGGAGTAATTACACTGGGACTTTCATCCTTTAAACCGGTATAATAGCATTGCTATTTGACGACAATAAGGTAAGATGTTAAGGTGCTATACCTATGGTTGTAAAGCGCGTTAAGCAGTTGGTTCCGGTTGTTGTCGCCTGACAGCAGTCGTTAGGCCACGTCAAAGGCGGCCTGAATAACTTTGACAAATGGGTTGGGTCACTAAACCACACGAGAAAAGAAGAAGGAGAATGATAATGTCAGAATTATTTACTTAAGCTGGCCAACCTTAGGAAAGTTGCCTCATATCTCCTCGTCTTCAATACCACAATGCCTGAAAACAAAGGTCTTCAACCATTGCGTCCTACTTAGTAATGAATAAATAGAGCCGAACTATGGTCACTAGTAATGAGACTTGGCCATATCTTTAAACTCGCCTAGCGAGCTATAGAAATAGAATTGAATTGTCAAGAACACTGATGGGGTAGACTGGTTCTGGAGCAGAACCTACGATCTTAAAGTCGGACGTCCTATGACCATGGAGTGAAGGTGACTGGCACGATGTTTGCTAGTCCTTTTGCATCCAGTTCCTGTCACATGAACTGGATCCAAAGAGCCGAAGATCTAGTTGAGTTGGCCTTGGGCCTCTCCCAAGGGCCAAGACGGCGCCACTCAATCTGATCTACACGTCTGGCAGTGGATTGACACGGGCTGATGATGAAGAGACTCGCGTCACTCAGGTCGTTTGCGAACGAAGCAATTGTAAGACCCACTTACCCAATTAGCAGCCCAATGGCTAGGACGTGAAACTTTTGCTCAAGAGTCGCATTTAGCGTTCTTCTTCTTGGGTATTCTAGGTACTCCTTGCGTCGTATTCCTCATATCTGAGGGTCGTCACCCCTATGGATCATCTTTTTTCTGATGATGGTGCGCCATCTGTTCCTATCTTCGGCGGTGTGAAGAGAATCGTAAAACCGGTATTGAGATTGGTACGGATCTGATCGGACCAACCTCTCCTCTCCTGTCTCCTTCCATCTACCTTGCCAGTCACCATTAATCTTTCCGGGTTGTCGCCACTCTTCTATTATTCTAGGTACCTACTATTCACTATGAACTCACCTCCAACGCTGGGTCGTTCGCACACGAAGTAGTTGTGCTCCCGACAGCCTCGGTCGTTCCACATGAAGGTAGGCAGCGCGGGCGGAGGCCCCGGGGGGAATTCCCGACGCATTTCAACGCAGTCCTGGTGCGAGGTGCCGTCGTCGTTGGGCTGCCCGTTCTGTTTGCGCCAACCCGTGAACCAGTCTGGGGGCAAATTAATTAGTCTTCAGTAATTGTATCGATTGCTCCAATGGCCAAAGAATTAGACCCGTGACAATCGTCGGCTCACTACGAGGCAGATCGTGGCTATCACGGCTCGTGGCAGGCTCGCGAACCACGTACAAACTACGATTTTTGGATACAGTAAAGTGCAAATGTTACAGTTACGATTTAATATTGTCCATTTTTACCTCTAGTTTTCCCAAAAAGTCGATCACATAAAAACAGATGTCTCATTCTGACGTCGGAGAGTGATAAGAGTGACAAAAAAGGCGGCGAAGTGCATAAATAATGGGGCTAATTCTAAGGTGGCCATTTTGGACTAAACCTTGACTAAACTAAAAATTAGACGCATCTAATTCACTTTTCTATTCGGTAAAACCTTCTAAAATTATATTACATTTCTAAAACTCAAACTATCTTCAGACTACAGAGCGCGGCGAATTCTTTTCTTCACGTGTAAAATCCGTCAGGTTTTTAATTCTGAGACCGCAATAAGGTCTCCAGGGCTCGAAGCCGCCGCCAACAAAAATGTAATCCAAAGAATATTCTTTAATTAATCTCAATGTTCACAGATTTTAATTAACATTTTTCTGAGGTGGGAATTCCGGATGAATTGGTTCGTCAGCGGGCGTGTCGGATTATACGGGCTTTTCGGATAGCAGAGATAGGAATTTAATTTCACCCGTTTGCACGGATAAAACATCATTCTTATATCAAGACAATACCCGTTTATGTAGGTAAGGAAAACTTATTGCCAATATTTCGCGATCCTC
Organism: Tachystola acroxantha; assembly: GCA_963506565.1. Taxonomy (NCBI): domain Eukaryota; kingdom Metazoa; phylum Arthropoda; class Insecta; order Lepidoptera; family Oecophoridae; genus Tachystola; species Tachystola acroxantha. The sequence goes on along the minus strand of OY735882.1, from coordinate 12,209,904 downwards.
TATCGCCAACTTTGAACTGGAAATTCGGCCAATATAATTTTATTCAGAATTTGTATTACGCTTATCCATGCTAGGCTTGGTGAACAAATTAGAACATCATGAAAGAATTCTTGCCGTGGGCAGGACTTGAACCTGCGACCTTGTCATTCTTCATATTACAAAAAAAAATATTTAAATAAAAGTATGTATTTAAAAAGGCTGGTTAACCAAACTTATTACTATCAAATAACATAAGTATAATTTAAGTTTATTAAGTTTAACGTTTATATTTAAATTAAATGTTCAAATTGCCTTCCCTCAGCCTTCCTTCTGCCTTCGCAGCAGTAAGATGTCGAGCGTGTGTGTAGCCCATTAGATTTTACTGGGGAACCATAAAAGAAAAGGTATACTCCAAAACTTTTGAGATCACTTGCCAGAAAGGCGTAGTACATTTTTTTTTCAGGAAAGTTTATTAAAGTTTGCCAAAGTAACAATTTTCAAAACTTGGTAGGTCAAAAAGTGATCATTTTCTTCTGAACTGGGGCAGTAGGCCTTCAGTTTGAGACTAGAATTTAGAGAAGCATTATTGAGGTTTACAACAAAGATTTTTTTTTAACGTAAAGTTTTGTAATAACTGTACTTAAAAAAACCATCAAAGGATTTTTCTCGATTTTTTTAAAATGCCAATATTTATCAAAATACATGACTTGGATTTTTTTCTATATTTTTCTGATAACAGTTTATCACGCGTTTCCGGCTTGACGTCGATTTTTGGGACACCCTGTATAAGTATTTGAGAACGTTACTCAAGCCTGTAAAATCTAAATTCATTTATAACATTTTCTTACAAGCGAAGACGCAGATGTACTCTATTCTTTCTGGTGCATAGAAAGCACTATAAACTGCAACCATAAAGTCCGCCTCAGTAATTGTATAGCAAATACCAAGCAAAATAATAGATGCTATTAAAGAGATATACGAGCTACGATCCCACGACTTGCTACGCGTTTCCAACGAAAACTACGAAGCTACGAGCGTAGTCGTTGTAAAATTATGTGGTACGCTATCGGCTACGAGTTTTGTGGCATATTAAATTGATGCCTTCCTGGTAACATTATTATCTAATAATAATTGTAATTGTGGTCACGAAACTAGATCTTAACGGCAATCCTCGAGATTTCACTTCCATACACAGTTATTTCTTTCATGAATCCAAATACTGTACAGTCGACAGCAGATCAATGGTAACACTTGTAGTACAATTTCAAGTCTTACGACGCAAATAATAAGAACTGTCAAAAGTAGAAAGTGTTACCATTGATCTGCTGTCGACGGCATTTAACTAAAATATTTAATTTATATGTAAACCGAAAGTACGAAAAGTACGAAACCCGAGTTCCGTAGAAAGATAGAAATTGCCAAGCCATGACTCGTAAAAGCCAAGGATTGTAATATAAGCATCAGGAATCAGTAGAACAATACGGAACATGCTATAAGCCGCGGGATCACTTTGATTATTGATAGCGAATGCCATGACCTCATTCTCCTATATTAATAGTGTCCTCAACTATATAGACGAATAATTTGGTTTCGGTTTCAAAATAGTGTTTTATGGTATGTTACGACGTCAGACTGTTCATGTTCATTTCTTGATATATTTTTACGGATTAAGGGCTCAGACAGACGCGACAGCTCGCGACACCTTTCGCGGAGACTCCGTGACGCGATAGCGATAGCTTACAATCCTCCGCGAATGGTGTCGCGAGCTATCGCGCGACGCACTGTCGCTCGTCTGTCTGAGCCCTAAGTCGTAACCCTCGGGTATCGTTTATTGCAAATGGACCTTAGAATGAAACAAATTGATCAAATAAAATAATAATTTAGACAGGAGTGAGAAACAACAGTTCTGTCGCTTGGCTGTAATATGGTGAGATATTCTGTAGTATTTTAGCAGCTAGAAATCGACAAGCAGGAAAAACATTCAGTGTATGAGAGACGGACGTGAGTTTAAGTACGTATGTAAATTGATATTTTTTTATTCTGGCCACAAACAGTCATTACAAATTACAATAAAGTAAGGTTAGGTTACACTTAAATAGACAAATAGGGCCGAAATGAAAAATATTTTAGGTAATAGCGGAAATATCTATTTTATTCTTTTATTATTTGTATTAGATTAATACGTACAACTGTTTATAAAAATGACATATTATATAAAAAATATATCTTGCCAACACTACACCTCGTCAAGGCCCGTCCCGCGCGGCAGGGTGCCCAGCGCACTGGCCGCATTGCCCCGCTGTATAGCGAGGCTCAGGCGCGGGGCAAAATACTCACCAGCTCTGAAGTCCCCCGAGGCGAGGACCCGTCGAATGGATATTTCTTTTATAAATTTTTTAGTGTCGGACGACCACGGACCCATCGTCTCCACGGCCAAAGCAACAAACTCATAGTTGGCAGTAATATAATACACAGTTGTGTGTATTGTAATTAATTAAAACAAATAAAAACAAATTAGATTAACTCTTTGAGGTTTGAGATTATATTCGACCAACCAAAATTATGGAATACAATTCCTTGTCATAAGACGTTAGCGAGCACGAAATGAAACTTATTACGGGTGTAATTTTTTCGGAAACGAGTTGGTACAAACACATACTTGGAAAGTGAGGAGCGGGTTAAGCTATGCCTCTGGTTTCGTTTTTCGGTCCCAAAATTACCATACAAAGGCCTCTAGCGATGGGAACACGTTACTCCCTGCGGTCCCATTATAGTCCCGCGGGCCCAGACGTGGGTCGGTGTCGTTAAGGCTTAATAGACTTATAGCCTTACAGCCGAGGCCGTATCACACGAAGAGAGTTATTGGTGTAGCCGCGGACTTATTGCGAAAATAACTTCATTATAAAAATGTATTTATCAAGGACTGTTCTTTTTAAGAGATATGATATGGGATGCCTCAAGAGTTCAAGAGTCTTCTATTCACTAGCCGACATTGTGCACAATGTTGAACATCATGTTGAATGGCAACGAGGAACTTTTGTTTAGGAATGTTTTGTAATAAGAAAAAAGTATAGTTTTAGGATTTTTTCCTTTACTTGTGCTATAAGACCTAGCTTCTTGCCTTTCATGATTCTAGGTCAACGGGAAGTACCCTATAGGTTTTGGTTTTCTTGCATTTTCATACAAATATGCGGGAAAATGCGACATAAACGGCGATATCTTTTGATTGAGTTGACGTGGATGGTTGATTTTTTCGCAGCTGCATGAGGTTGCAGACCTGAGTATTGGGTATTAATTTCAACTTGATCCGTCTACGCGTTTCTGAGATATAGGTCTTGACAGACGGACAACAAAGTGATCATGCTCCGCGCACAAACGACACGCTGCGGCCCGGCATAATGTGCTCGAACCTTAAGGGTTCCTTTTGAGGCATGGAACTCTAAAAACATTAATACAAGGTCGCTATAATGATATTAATTACAAATCCAGCCATGTATGAATTATATGTAAAATGAATACGAATAAATATTCCACACAAAGAAAGAAACTCAGGAACTCGGCATATTTCCATAACTTCATTACGTGATTTTATTTGAAACGCGGCACCTTTTCATTCGAGTGTAAACTCGCTCGTTGTACAAATATGTCGGAATAAAGGTGCTTTCTCACCAGAGATGTGCTAAGCTGCGTAGCTAGGGATGTGCTTGATATCCACCAATAGAGTTTTTTTATATGTACTGGAAAAGGTTATTTTATTTATTAATGGACTCAAAAGTTCGCCATTTACCAATATCATGTTACATAATATTAAAAATATCATATATTCTGTTCATCCCGGGAATTGCCGTAGCGTCGTCACCCTGGGTATCCGCGTCTTCTTGTCTTCATCCAGAGGAGTCGCCGTAGCGTCATCACTCTGGACGAAGCAGCTCGACAGTCACGTTTGTTCACTCCCGAGCTTAGTAGTGGGACTCTTGACTACAGCGCCAAACTTCAGATCCTGCATGAATCCTCCAATAACTTCACCATACTGTCATTCGCGAACATTTTCTGATTAATTTAACGTGATATTAAACACAAAACACCCACTGTAGACATTAAACTGAAAATTTTCAAATAATTTTGAAACCGTTGTTTCCTGCCATTTTTGCATAATATTATAAATAAAGAGTCAAAGTAGCTCTGGAGCTAGCCTTTTTTAGGCGCGAAAAAGTCTGCGCGAACGCAATTTTTTTACTATTTTTTAAAAAAAATTGACATTGACGGGATTTGAGAGCTAGTAAAAATCGCCGCGGCTCACCCTCATGATATTTATTCAAGTCTTGTCAAAGTGTAAATATCAGGTAAATATGAAACACATTTCGTCGCTTTAAACTCGCACATCATCATCATCATCAGCCCGTATCAGTCCACTGCAGGACGTAGGCCTCTCCAAAAGCGCCCCACTCAACCCTACTCTCCATCCAGCCAACTGCATCCAGTCCCTGCCAGCCATCTTGCATCCCACCATCTGGTTGGAGGGCGTCCCACACCACGTTTACCCGTTCGTGGTTCCATTCGAGAACCTACCTACCTCCCCCATCGGTTATCGGTTCTACGACAGTGACCAGCCTTTTTTTTTTTTTTTTTTTTTTTTTTTTTTTTTTACCCAGGTAAAACATGCTTGCAAATCATGTGTCACCACGCCCGGGGGAGCGTGTTGGTTATGTCGGGCTCACCACCCTGAAGGGGCAGCATACCGACTAAACGTCCTGGGGTGTTCCACCTCGTGCCATTCTCGCCGAGCCACGGGAAACTGTGATACAACCGCGACCCGACTGGCGCCCGAGCACTCCTAATTGTGGGCTGTACTAGCCCACAATATATAATCCATTCATCCCTCACCTTCCTCCTCCCCATCTGAGCCTCGAGCCGCTCGGGCGCCGTGCGGTTCGCGCACTGCGTCCGTGGGCCCGGGCCCTTACTCAGGCGGCGGCACCTCGTACACTCCGGTACGCTTGGCACCGCCTCATACCACCCCATGGCGCGGATTTCTTTCTTGCCAACCATTCTCTCAGCCATTCATACATCTTCTGCGTACATCGTCACCGCGCCCGACACGGGCCCCGCAGCGCGCGCGCCACAGACAGACCCGGCCGCATACAAGCCGTTCACTCATAACCTCTCATGCTGTCGTCGCCGAGCGGGAACACGTGCCACGACGACGACCCTCCCCACGGGTCCGTGACTTCACCCCGAATCACGGGCCCGAGGACTGCTCACCTAGGGAGGCAGGCGACGATCCTGTGCCGCCCTGCGGCCCGCCCCCGGCCTTCTCCTCCTCCTTCCGGGGCGCGCGGCGGGGTCGCGCTCGCGCTGTCGCTCCGCCTCCTCCTTGGCGGACATGACTCGCTCCGCAAACTCGGATACAGCGCGCCAGGCTCTCTCGCTAGTCACCATAGCGCGCACGACCGTGGGCAGAGTCAAGTCCGCCCCGACCACCGAAACAAGCGTCGCTCTCTCAGCGTTCCAGCCCGGGCACTCCGCCACCGTATGCTCAACCGTGTCCTCGACACACGCGCAGTGATGACACTGAGGAGTGGACTCCGCCCCCGCCACCCGCCACAAGTATCTCCCGAAGCATCCGTGCCCCGAGAGGACCTGCGTCAGGTGGAAGGAGAGGGCCCCGTGCCTCCGCGTCACCCACTGCTCCAACACTGGCCTCACTGCCTCGACGGTGGCGTGGCCCGCCGTGGGCTCCTCCAGCGCTCGCTTCCATCGGTGAAGGAGGCGCCTGCGTGCCTCGTTGCGCCACTGCAACATGCCCTCCCTAGGTAAGGGCTCACCTCCGGTCCGGCTGGCAACGACGCGCTGGTACACCGCGGCCAGCACCTGCACATCCAGCTCCCACGGCAGGCAGCCGGCCAGCACGCACGCCGCCTCGAACGAGACGGTGCGATAGCCGCGCACCAGCCGGACGCACATGGCCCGCTGCGGTCGCCGTAGCAGCGCCTTGTTCACGCGACCCAACGCGCCCTCCCACACGGGCGCCCCGTACAGCGCCATCGACCGGACCACCGTCACGTAAAGGCGGCGACAGGTCGCATTCGGACCGCCGACGTTGGGCAGCAGGCGGCCGAGGGCGCCGCACGTCGCCATCAGACGCGGCACTAGTCGCCGAAAGTGCTCGCGGAACATCAGCCTCGAGTCGAGGACCACGCCAAGGTAGCGCATGGCCGGACCCACCGCGATCTCCACCCCGGCCACCACGACGCGAGCCCCAGCCGGTGGCTGCCTCCGCCGCCCGTGGAAGCAAATGGCCTCGCTCTTCTGCAGCGCCACCTCCAGGCCTAGTCGCCGAATGCGCCCCACCACCGCCTCCACGCCGGCCGCCACTCGCGCGGCAGCGTCGGCGTAGTCAGCACCTCTGGCGGTGACCAGAGTGTCGTCCGCGTAGCAAATCAAGCTGACGCCCTCCGGCACCGCGCCCCGCAGCACCCAGTCGTAGCCGACGTTCCACAGGGTGGGCCCGAGGACCGAGCCCTGTGGGACGCCGCGCGACATGGGACTTGCCGCCCAGGCTCCGCGCGCCGGGTACCGGACCTCTCTCCCGGAGAGGTAGGCCCCAACGATCCGGCGCAGGTAGACTGGAACGGCGTGGTAGTTGAGTGCCTCCTCAATGCACGGCCAAGGGAGAGAGTTAAAGGCGTTCGCTATATCTAGCGAGACAGCCAGCAACACCCCCCTCGCTTCCGTAGCCTCCTCAGCCATCCGCTTCACCTTACAGATTGCATCGACGGTGGAGCGACAGTGGCGAAACCCGAACTGTGCGTCGGCGAGGTCTGGGCCCACACCCTCCAGATGTCTCACGAGGCGATTCACCAGGACGCGTTCGAAGAGCTTGCCTACCTCGTCCAGCAGTATGAGCGGCCGGTAGGCGGACGGGGAGTCCGGCGGTCGGCCGACTTTTCGCAGCAGCACCAGCTTGCCCACTTTCCACTGCGGCGGGAAGTGGCCTCGCTCGAGGCATGCGGTGAGCAGCGACCTGTATCGCCCTGCGAGAGGCCCGAGAGCGACGACCACCGCACGTCCTGGGACTCCGTCCAAGCCCGGCGCCTTCTTCCGGCCGCGCAAACGACGCACCGCCATCTCCAACTCCGCCTCGGACACCTCCGGGATCACCCCGTCGTCCCCTCCAACCACCGCTGCAGCCATCACCGGCGCGGGCCGGCCGTCCGCGGCCGGGAACAGTCCGGACACGACGCGCTCCACCACCTCCGGCCGCATGCTCTGCGTCACCGGTGGCGCCCAGGGCCGCAGTTTGTCCCGAACCATACGGTACGGGCGGCCCCACGGGTCTGCGTTCAGTGACGCCAGCAGCTCCTCGAACGCGGCCGCCTTGGCTGCCGCGATGGCAGAGGAGAGGGCCGCGACGCACTCCCTGTACCTGTCGTACAGGCGGTCCTCCTCCTGTAAGTCCCTGCGGCGCCGGCGACGACTGCGGGTGTACGCGCGCCTCGCAGGCACACAGGCGGCTCGCAGCCCGGCTATCTCTGCCGACCACCAGTAGGCGCTGCGCCGGGGCGCCTGCGGCCCGCAGCGAGGCATCGAGGCGTCGCATGACCGCGTCAGCGCCCCGCGCAGCCACTCCGTCTCCGCCACGACGTCCACTCCGCCGGCGACGGGCCCGGGCGCCCAGGCCTCCACCTCCGCGGCCTCCGACATCAGGTCGCGGTCGAACCGCCCGAGAGCCCAGCGAGGAGGGTCACCAGGAAGGGTCCGCCACGGATCGACCGGGACCGTGGAGAGAGCGGAGACGTCGAACCTTATGTAGCGATGGTCCGACAGCGTCTCCACTCCCTCGAGCACCCGCCAGCCCGCAACGCGATCCGCGAGCGCCGGCGTCGCGAACGTAACGTCCACGACGGAGCCGCCGTTGCGCCGCACACACGTGTGAACTCCCCCCCGGTTGAGCACTGCGAGTCCCGCCCCGACGGCCCAGTTCGCCGCCTCCCTGCCTCGTGCGTTCGTCACCGGGGAGCCCCACATCGGCGACTTGGCGTTGAGATCGCCGGCGACCAGCACATGGCGCGGCCGGCGCCGGGCGACCAGCCTCTCCAGCTCTCGCAGGTAACTCTCGAACCGGACGAGCGGTTCATTCGGTGAAAAGTACCCTGCGACGAGAAGGGTCCCCTCGACATCTCCGGCGACCCACCCGCGCCCCCTCTCTACGCGCTCCAGCGGCGGCGCGCCGGCGCTCGTCCTCGTGATGATGGCGACGAGCCCTTCCTCGTCGCCCGCCCATCCGGCGTCCGGCGGCACCCGGTACGGCTCCGCGACGATCGCCACGTGAACTCCCCACTGCGCGAGGGTCTGCATCAGCAGGTCCTGAGCCCTCGCGCAGTGGTTGAGGTTCCCCTGCAGAAACCGGCTCGTACCCATCTATCGGTCGGTGTCCATGTGCTCCGCCTCGTTCCGCGCCCCTGCACCGGAGGGCGACGGGCGCTCGGGCTGCGACGCGACCCTAGAGCCGGCGCTCGCCACTGGCGCTCCCCTCCGTGCAGGCGCGGGGCACGATTTGGTGCCGCTCCTGTGCTGCGCAGGTCTGCCCGCCGCCGCACACAAGGTGCAGCGCGGCGTGGCGTGGCAGACGCCGGCCTTGTGGCCGGGCTCACCGCAGCGATAGCACTGGTCACTGCGGTCCTCCGTGGACGGGCAGAGCGCGCGCACGTGCCCGGGCTCCAGACACCTGAAGCACCGGAGCGGGCGCGCCTCCAGCAGCGCGACGCGCGCCGAGCCCCAGCCGACGGCGAGGCGACCGGCCGCCAGCACCTTCTTGGCGGCGGGCACCGGGCACCGCACCCACGCCGCGCACGCGCCGGTCGCGTCGCTGCGGACCTCGCCGCCGGAGACGGCCGCCGAGTCGCACGCGCCCTCGCGCGCCACCGCCGCAATCACCTCCGCCGCAGTCACAGACTCGTCAAGGTCGGACACTCGCAGCTCCACGAGTCTGACAGGCCGCGCCACGTGCGCCACCTGCCCGACCGCCTCCTGCATCCGCTGCGCCAGCGTGTCCGCCCTGGCCCTGGCCTCGTCGCTCGCGCCCGCCACCTCGAGCACGCGGGCCCCGGTCACCGCGCGCCTGAAGCGCAGGCTTTCGATCCCTAGCGATGCGAGATCGATCTTCGACCTCGCGACGGCGAGAACCTTCGCGTACGTCATGCCATCCTCCACCGCCTCGGGCCGCAGCGTGACGGTCACTGCGGCGGAGCGCGGCGAGCGAAGCGCGCGGGCAGCCGTTCGGTTCGGCGGTGACACTGCCGGCCTCTGCACGACCGCGCGCGGGCCCACCGTCGTCCACCCGTCCCCGGCGGAGGCGGGAGGCGCGCCGGCGAGCTCCGCGTCAGGCTCATGGCGAGTCGCCATATTTCCGCGCCGACCTCCGCGGCGCCGGCGGCGCCGAACGGACGTCTCGGGGGCGAGCGAGGCGGCAGGCGGCGCCTCTGCGACAGACACTTCATCCACCACCTCGATCTCCTCCTCCTCCATGGGCACCGCCAACGCCACGGGGGCGAGCGTCGGCGCGTGGACAGCAGCAGCGCGCGCAGACGCCACGGCATTACGCGCGGGCGCCGCAGAAGCCGCGGCGCGCGCGGTAACCTCAGGACGCGAGCGGTCCGCGGCTCGCACAGGGGCCGCACCATTCCGCGCAGGCACCGTGGCGCGCGCGGGGACAGCAGCACCTCGCGCGGGGGCCGCCGCGCGCGCCGTCGCCGCGGTAACCCGGGCGGGCGCCGCGCCGGTCCGCGCGGACACAGGACCGCGCACAGCCAGTGCCGGCCGAGGCGCAGCGTTGGCGGCTACGGCCGCATATGAAGCAGCCGGCCGCGCGAGCGCCGGCGCCGACCCCCGCACGGGGACGGGCAGGCGGCCGCGCGGCGGCGCCGCGAGCCCGTCCGCAGCAAGCGGCGGCCGCAGGCGCGGCTCCGGCGGCAGTCGCGTCTCCAGGGACTCGAATCGGGCGTTCACCATGGCGCCCACCTGGACCATGATGTTCCGGCGGAGTCCCTCCTCGTCCACGTCCCGTCGCGCCCTCGCGAGCTCCTCCCGCAGCTGGTCGAGGTCGCGGCGCAGCCCTTCCACCTCGGCACGGAGTCGAGAGTTCTCCGCTCGAATGAGGCAGGACTCCTCCGCGACCGTGACCTCACCCGCACCCGCAGCCCGCGGAGGCGGCATCGCCTGCCTCGACGCGAGCTGTCTGTCTTGCGGCCGCTGCTGCCCGCGCTCTTCATCTCCGTTGGGCGCGGCGCGGTCGCGGCGCGCAGCCGTCCGGCCGCGCGCGCGCGAGGCGCCGGCGCGCGTGGTCACACGCGACGCCTTCTCCATCGGCACATCCGACGCCTCGGTGTCGTAGTCCGTGGACTGCGAGCGGGCGCCGGACGCGCTCGCACTGCGGCGCCGCTTTGACCGCGAGCGCCAAAAGCGTCCTCCCTCGCCGGGCGTTAGCGACGGCGCTTGCGCGTCCTCCGTACAAACTTGCGAGTCCGCGGCGTCGACCGGTGGCTGCGACGAGGCCATCGCGGGCCTTCCCAGTCGCACCCTCGCCGGTAAACACAGCGGCACACTCACAAACAAACAAACAAAAACAACAAAAGAAAAAGAAAACACGCACCGCTCTGTATCAGATTTTGAGGTTATAAACCACAAAATCCACCGCAAAGGCGGCTAAAACGCCGAATTATCTGAGATTTTAGTCTCAGACACTCCCGTAGTCCTGAAAAGGACTCACTCACTCCTACACCACTACAAAACTCCAAGAAAAACAAATATTTAATTTTCCTCCCACAAAAACACGTCCGTCGCGTACGGCGTCAGTGTTGCCATCACAGTGACCAGCCTACTGCCGCTTTAGTTTACTGATTCTATGAGCAATGTCAACCATTTTTGTCTTCTGGCGGATATACTCGTTTCTTATTCTATCTAACAGAGAAATGCCAAGCATAGCTCTTTCCATAGCTCGCTGAGCAACTTTGAACTTGTGGGCGACTGGTTCAGTCACCGTCAATGTCCACAAGATGGAGCATGCACGTAAAACCAGATGTGACCAGCCCACTGCGGCTTCAGTTTACTGATTCTATGAGCAAACTCGCACATCTCTGGTGAAAAAGCACCCTAAGGCACTGTACACAATGTTGAGGGTATTGTAACACTGTGCATACAACGCCAGGACCGTCGGAAGGGGCCTAAGATATTTCGAGGAACAACACGGGTCATGGGTTCATTACTAGTTTTACGTACTAGATTGTCAAGTGAAGTGCTACCATCACATATTATGTGAATTTTGTAATGTTGGATTTTGGAAAACAATTGAATTTCGTTTTCTTTGCCCATTGCAGGAACCTCCCACTTTGTCAATGTTCCTGACCACGGCTGCACCTAAATCAGGCCCTGGCACTTGATGTGACTCACGTAATTACATACGCATACATTGAATACACAATGTATGTAAGTATATAAACTTTGTTTGAGAATTAAATTAAATTTCGCTGTGTTCGTAGACTGAGTGATTTACTGACTTTTTCCTTGTTAACTAGGTTTTGCGTACGTTGGGTGGAATCTTGTTATCTACTTTATTTCAACATCGGTCTATTTATATGTCCCCACTGCTCGGTCACAGACCCTGATCCACCACGCGAGCCCAGTGCGGAACGTAAACGCCGAGAGAAAATGCGTTTCAACTGTCCGTAACCTGCAAGCCACGTGCAGAGCACATGTGTGAAAAAGACTTTACTTCTGCGAAAAACAAAAGCAAAAACTATCTTTTGAATTATGAACATAGTGCTACCCACAGATTAAAGATATAACTTTTCTATAGGTTCTCTTGAAAATGGCGGGAAACGACGGTTGCGAAATTATTTGATAATTTTCCTTTTAATGTCTACAGGGACTATTTTGTGTTTAATATCACGTTAAATTAATCAGAAAATGTTCGCGAATGACAGTACGGTGAAGTTATTGGATTATTTATGCAAGATCGGAAGTTTCAAGCTTTTATCAAGAGTTCCCGCTACAAGCTCGGGAGTGAACGTGACTGTCGAGCTGCTTCGTCCAGAGTGATGACGCTGCGGTGTCCCCTCTGGATGAAGACATGAAGACGCGGCTACCCAGGGTGAAGACGCTACTGCGACTCTCCTGGAGGAAGATAGAAGACTATTGAATATATCGAATTTTCTGTAATATGACATTGGCAAATGACGAACAGTCGAGTCCATTAATAAAATAAATAAATAACATAGTGCTACCCACAGATTAAAGATATAAGTTTTCTATGTGCTACCGCGCGGTGGGCGAGCCGCGCTTATAAGCGCCATAGTGTTTCAAAAGTAAGTAAAATAATGCATAAGCTTGTCTAAAAGTTTATCACTTCTGATAATAAGATACTTAGTAAGTACTCACGTGCGTAAGAGAAGGGCATGTCATCCGACCAGCGGAACTCCCCCTCGTGGCCGGCGTCTGTGGCCCCGATCCAATAAACGTCGTCCACACCCGCACCGGGACTGAAATCAAATACAACTTATACACTTATTTGTTGACAGGATCGCAGCAGATGGTAGTTCATCGTCGCTCTCTACCCCTCATCATCATCATCAGTCTAGTTTTATGTCCCCACTGCTCGGGCACGGGAGCTCGGGTCATGATCCACACGCGAGCGCAGCGAATTACACATGGCTTTTTTTCTAAGCATGCAGGTTTCATCACGATGTTTTCCTTCACCGTTTTTGAGAGCATTCGGTAAATGTACGTAAGTTTTTCCGTCGAATAAACCGAGGACAACTCATTGGTACGGTCGAAGACAGAGAAAGGTGTACAGTAGAGTTTTTAAGGATGAGATTTTCTCAAAAACTACTTGACCTATTGCAATAATTCTTACACTGTTAAATAGATAAAAGTTAAAACTATTTACTGTAAAATAATTATTAAAATCGGTCCAGTAGTTCTTGAGAAAATCTCAACCTTATTGAAGCTCCCTTTATACTTACTTATCTTTGTCTTCGACTGTATGGCTGCCCTGGGATCGAACCTGGGACCTCCGTATCGCAAGTCCATTGACCCAACCACTGAGCTCTACAAATACATTGAGACGTCACAAATACTCTACTAATAATGTAGAGTACATTGTAACTTGACAATACCATTGCAATATTTGACCATCAAGCTACCTAGGCTTTACAAGTTACCCAAGTCTGTCATTTCACTTACTAACAATTTTTCTGATTATCACAAACACACTTGTACAACTTGCGGTTGATGGTGGGGCAGAATCTGGCATTGTCATTTGACTAAAGTGTCACACTCTAAATTTATTATTATTTATATAAATGTTTGACATTTAAAAAAATTGATTTGTGTACTTACATCGATAGTTAATTTAAATTATTAATATTGTTATTATATTATTTAGGTAAGTCATTCGAATATAATGTTAATTGTTTATTATATTTTTATTATATTATCATTGATCTCCTATAAACAACTACATACACAAAGGTCTTACTAAAACAATTAAAAAACGTCCAAATAAAAACGTCCATTGTTAACGTCCAAATAATGTCCAATAAAGCAAATGATCCATTCATCCGTTTGGACCTTCTTTGCGCTCGGACATTTTTAGAAGGCAGACTGTGTATCTAGTTGTTTATAGGAGATCAATTGGATTATCAATATTTTTCAGGTTTCAACATTGTGATGGTTCTCTTGAAAATGGCGGGAAACGACGGTTGCGAAATTATTTGATAATTTTCCTTTTTATGTCTACAGGGACTATTTTGTGTTTAATATCACGTTAAATTAATCAGAAAATGTTGACGAATGACAGTACGGTGAAGTTATTGGATTATTTATGCAAGATCTGAAGTTTCAAGCTTTTATCAAGAGTTCCCGCTACAAGCTCGGGAGTGAATGTGACTGTCGAGCTGCTTCGTCCAGAGTGATGACGCTACGGCTCTGGAGGAAGATAGAAGAGTATTGAATATATTAAATTTTCTGTAACATGACATTGGCAAATGACGAACAGTCGAGTCCATTAATAAAATAAATAAATAAAACATTGTGATTTGTTTTATTTGAACTGTGACTTGGCGATAGCACCAAATACGTAGTAAATTCGCAAAACGCACAATTCCGTCCTTTCCCGCGACTTATCTACTGTAATTACGGGAACATTGCTTCGAAAATGTTTAGCATGAAATCGCTAAAAGCAAAATTAATTATAATGAGTCCCGGATATTAAAATATAAATAGGCCATCCAAACTTCAGGACGCAATTTGTTTTGATGTTTATTCTAACAAATGACAATGCCAGATTCTGCCCCACCATCAGCCGCAAAATAAATGTAAAAATATCTCCGTTTTTAAAAAAAAATTATTGATTTAAAATAAAGTTTTGTACAAGTTGCGATTCGAAAAAAACAGCTTAATTAAGAATTCAGAAAATAGTAAGAAATCAAAGCGATTTATTCATTGTTTTTGTTATTCTTTTATAGGAGTTGCGAGAGTAGTAGAAAATGATACTGATTATGCAATATGAAACCTGTAATAAGTCCCCAACAAAATGATAGGTACAGCTTAAATTGTCACGTAGTTTTGTAGGTGGGGCAAAGCTCCATTGAAATGTGGCAATGTCATTTGCATTTATAATTCTCCTAACTTTATGTTGATTCATTAATTTATATCTTTATTACTAACTCCTTAAATGAAATGTTTATTTTAGTTCACAAAATTGTAAAAAGTAATGTTCTTGGCTCCCAAACTAGGGTCCGTATTAATAGTATGAGCTCAAACTCAAGAGTGAATTCAGCTGATACACTCTCAATACATGATCACCATCTCAAGTTTGTCATTTATTAATAAACCAATCTTGTGGGCGTATCAAGTGATGTCTTTCTCATGCAGGCATGCAGGTTTCATCACGATCTTTTCCTTCACCGTTTTGAGAGCACTCGGTAAATGTACGTGAGTTTTTCCGTCGAAAAAACCGAGGATAACTCATTGGTACATGGCTGCCCTGGCTGGGAATATAGAGCGACTACCTTTACAAATATCTTTCCTTAACTTTTCTCACTCGCCAATTTGTAACTAGGCCAAATAAATGTACTTATATAAAATAACTTTTGATTTTGTGGACATCCCATTCAACTTTGTTCTTTTGAGCCCGTTGGGAAAATAAATAGCTCTACGCCTAGTATTCGATATAGACTCCCATTATTGAGACTTCCCTTGAGATCATACCTATTGCTTTTTGACATTGTTTGAAAAGCATTACAATCAAAAGTTCTGTAAATATATCATGAACAAAATACATAGCAAATGAAAATGAAAAATTTATTTATAACATTATGTTACAGGTCATTTAGTGTACAGTTGACGTACTGTATAATATAATATAACCTAGACATATCATTTGATTATATATCAATCATCCCCCAGGTATCACGGGTTTCAGAAAACCCGGTCCTTTGAAAGTCTTGCACGGAGACATAGGTCCAACGCATAGAGGCCCCTTAGATAACTTTAATTTGAAGGGATATGTGATGCACCTAGCGGGACCCGTCTCTGAGCGCATCTGACTGCACACAATGACAGACCCCGTCATGTGCATAAACTATTGCAGTGATTGGAAATTACTTAGAAGTTAGATTTTTTCATGGCTGCATGAAGTTGCAGACCTGAGTATTTGGTATTATTTTTAACTTGATCCGTCCACGCGTTTCTGAGATATAGGTCTTGACAGACAGACGTACAACAAAGTGATCCTATAAGGGTTCCTTTTTTTCCTTTTCAGGCACAGAACCCTAAAAATGGATGAATAAGACTACTCACGCCTGTAAAAGCAGCTGGTCCACAATATTCTGCTGCCTCTCATCCCTGATACTGGCCAGATGTCCTCCCAGCCTCACGCACTCCGCTTCAGCTTGCCTCCAGGCCCTCTTCGCTTCCCGAAACGCTGATATGCAAAAATTATGTGAGAACACCCATCCGTAATCGCAATGGCCAGTTACTTCCTCCACTAGTTTATCCATCCACCAGACCTTCAACCACATAGCTGAAGCATCCTTCTTAGCTATCACACTGATATTCAATCTCACAGAGTTAGATTCCGACACAATCTGGACGCTCCTCAATGGATCGCCTGGTTGAGAACAGTGCTTCCATTCAGACTCCCCATCTTGGAGTATCAGTTCCATTCCTTTGCACAAAACTTGGGTATCTTCATGCAATAAATTTGATACGTCAATTTCTTTTGCATTCATTGGTCCCGTACCCATTTGAAGACGTAAAGCTACTCTGTTTCCATAAGGTAAATGGATTCTGTATGAGCAGAGGAGTTTGATTGTTGGGCCGACTTCGAACGAGCCGTTTCGATCCGTCAGAAGAACGTTGTGGCAACGGTCTACTAAACGGAAAGTCGCGGCGAACGCGGATCGGCCATGTAATTCTAATGCTTGCGGTTTCTCAGTGGATTGGTAGACGTATCTTCGGTTCGGAGTTGGTATTTGTTCCAATTTTCCGCAAAGAGTTGGGGTATTTGGAGCGAATCTAATGAAGCCGAGGTTACAAGCGAAGTTTAGCTTGTATAGCTCGATGAGGAAGGCCTTGTTTGGTGATAGTGAGGGTATGAGGAGGCGGCAGCCGTGGTTCCTGGGTAGCTGTCCCGAGTGGACCCGGCCTGAGCGGGCATTCCGCAGGTGTATCGCACATTCTGGAACAATACAAACCGGGTATTAATGCCATAATCGATGGACCAGTCTTAGGCCGAAAGTCATACAGTTTGGAGTACGAGTGAAATTTGAGTTCGTCTTACAACTGTAGGTTTTCATAGAATTTTGACAGTTTTAAGTATGAACTCACGCTGCGTTCGTGCTCACAACTGTCTACGACTATCAGCCTTAGAGTATAATATGTTTTACAGAGACTATAGTTACTCGTAGGTATAAAAAGATATTGCCACTTTTCAATGGAGCTTTGCCCCACCTACAAAACTACGTGACCATTTAAGCTGTACCTATCATTTTGTTGGGGACTTATTACAGGTTTCATATTGCATAATCATAATCAGTATCATTTCCTACTACTCTCGCAACTCCTATAAAAGAATAACAAAAACAATGAATAAATTGCTTCGATTTCTTACTATTTTCTGAATTCTTAATTAAGCTGTTTTTTTCGAATCGCAACTTGTACAAAATTTTATTTTAAACCAATTATTTTAATAAAAAAAACGGAGATATTTTTACATTTATTCGTTATCTTGTACAACTTGCGGTTGATGGTGGGGCAGAATCTGGCATTGTCATTTGTTTCGTATTAGCCGTTAGTGATTTAAAGCTTTTCCACGATTTAAGCCTTTTGTCCAATTCTAACTTACGTTTTTTTAACGAAGTGTGAAAATAATATCATAAAGAAATATGTCAAAAATTCAAAAAGTTATATTTTATGCGTGTCCTAATAAAGTCAAGCGGTTAATAATGTATGTATTTTAATTTTAAATTGCGATTATTTACAAGGACCTAAAAGTCAAATGAAAGATTCCAATTACATTTCAAGCATTTCATTTTAACCTACCTCCTTTTTTTTTTTTTTTTTTTTTTTTTTTTACTTGGGGAAATGCTTTTCGCATCTCACCGCGCCAATGAGGAGGGGCGCGCGGTGAGTATGTGGGACTCCCGCCAGAATACGGTCCTATACCCACTAAAACCCCAAGGTGTTCAACGCATCGCGTTTGGAACGAGGTTGTGGGAACGCAGCGCCAAATACCACAACCTCGTCCGCGACCGCCCGCGTGGGCCCTTCTCGGGGGTCTACCCCTGTACCTCCGCTTAAGGCGCCTCGGAACACTGGACGAGACGCCTTACAGCTCGGGACCTCTAAGCGGGCGCCGGACCCCCCGACCCGACGCCCGCAAGTCCCCGTTAGGGCGGCAGGCGGCGGACATACGCCCGTCGCCTGCGGCCCGCTCGCCGTCGGCGGATCGGGAGCGAGAGGGGGTCATTCTCGCGCTCCCGCTCCGACGACTCTTTCGCCGTCATGATGGTGGCGCAGAAATCCGCCACCATCTTCCACCCTTCCTCGCTGCCCATTGCTCGCACTATGGCGGGCAGCGAGAGGTCGCCTCCAGTGGTGGCCGCAATGGCTCGCCGCGGCTCGGCCCATGCGGGGCACACGGCGCGGGTGTGATGCGCCGTGTCCACGTCGGCACCGCAGTGGTGACACCGGGGGTCCGGCTCTCGGCCCAGCACCTCGCACAGGTACTTTCCGAAGCAACCATGCCCCGTCAGGACCTGCGCGAGGTGGTAGGTCATCGACCCGAACTTCCGTTCGACCCATGGACGAAGCACGGGTCGAATGGCCTCCAGAAGTTCCCGGCTCACCACCGGGTCATCCATTCTCTCTGCCCAGTCGCGGAAGAGGTCATCGCGCGCCAACTCGCGCCAGCGTTTAACCTCCTCCGGGAGTGGGGGAGAACCCTCCTCACGCGCTTCCGCGCAGCGCCGGTAGACCGTCTGCAGGACCCCGGCTTCTAGGTCCCACGGCGGGCTACCGGCCAACACGCATGCCGCCTCTCCGGAGACGGTGCGGTACGCTCGGGCCGCCCTGAGCGCTATGGCCCGCTGCGGGCGTCGCAGCAGGACCGTTGTTCGGGCACTCAGGGAGTCCGCCCATATTGGTGCTCCGTAGAGTGCCATGGAGCGAACCACACCGTCATACAAACGGCGGCAAGCTCCGCTCGGGCCCCCGATGTTGGGGAGCAGCGCCCCGAGCATTCCGGCGAAGGCCACCAGCTTTGGTGACAGTCGGAAATGCTCGTCGAACCTCCACCGCCCATCTAAGACGACGCCCAGGTACCGCATCGCCTTGCCGACGGCAATGGAGGTCCCCCCAACAACAATTTGCGCCCCAGTTGGAGGCGCATTCCGAGGTCCATGAAATGTTAGGGCCTCGGATTTGTGTAGCGCAACCTCTAACCCTAGCGCCGAGATACGCCGCACCACGTGCGCGACTCCCGCCGTGGCGAGAATGGCCGCCTCCCTGTGAGTGCTGCCGCGAGCGGTCACGAGGGTGTCGTCTGCGTAACAAGTTACGTCGACCCCCCGGAGATTATCGCCGCGCAGCACCCAGTCGTAACCGATGTTCCACAGGAGCGGACCTAGGACCGACCCCTGCGGAACACCGCACGCCATCGCCTTTCTCGCCCAGCCGCCACTGGTCGGGTACTCTATCGCCCGGTTGGCGAAATAGTCCGCCACCACGTCTCGCAAGTATTGTGGGACGCGGTGGAAGACTAGTGCCTCCTTGATTGTGGGCCAGGGAAGGGTGTTGAAGGCATTCTTGATATCTAGAGATACCGCCATCAACACCCCCCTCTGGGCCACCTGCTCCTTCGCGGTCGCCATCACCGCCGAGATGGCGTCGACGGTCGACCGCCCCCTGCGAAAACCGAATTGGCGGTCACAGAGGTTCGGCCCCACCTCCTCGAGGTGCTTGACGAGACGGGCAGCGACAATACGCTCGAACAGCTTGCTCGTCTCGCCAAGCAGCACAATTGGCCGGTAGGCTGAAGCTTGTTCGGCCGGACGACCCGCTTTGCGCAGGAGGACGAGACCCCCGGTCTTGTACTTTGCCGGAAACCGTCCTCCCCGCAAACAGGCCGTGAAGTGGCGCAAGAACTGGGCCTCCAACTCCACGGAGGCCAGCGCCAAAACACGGCCCGGAACCCCGTCCAGTCCGGGTGCGGTCTTTTTAGCACGAAGCTTTAGCACCGCTACCCCAAGCTCCGCCTCCGACACGGGCGGCACTTCTTCATCTTCGGTGAGCACCTCCGGCTGACCCATTCGCGGAGGAACCCACCGCTCTCCGCTTTGTGGAAAGAGGGTTCCCACGACCTCTTCCACAAAGCGTGGCTCGAGGCTCGTGGTCAGTGGGGGGGCCCATGGTCGGAGCTTTTTTGTCACGGCCTTATAGGGGCGCCCCCACGGATCTCTGTTGAGCGTTTCGAGCCACTCGTCCCATGCCTCCTTCTTTGCTACCTTGATGGATTCCTGGAGGACCGTACACGCGGCTCTGTACGTCGCATAGAGTTCGTCTTCGAGAGTCAGGTCTCGGACACGCCTCCTCCTACTGTTTATTAAAACGAAAATTGACATTTCATTTTGATGACAAAATTACATTTAAGCAAATTCTTTGTCTAAATATTATTCTCGTAGAACAGCCTCTTACTACGCCATGTTTACACCGTAATAGGCTAACTTTGTAATGTTTATAACTTTATAAGGTTATGGGATGTACAGTCGAGCAGGTCACACAACCATGACGCTAGATGTACAAGACTTGGTTTTAAACCAATAATTTTAATAAAAAAACGGAGATATTTTTACATTTATTCGTTATCTTGTACATCTTGCGGTTGATGGTGGGGCAGAATCTGGCATTGTCATTTGAAATTACATCTAGGCATTTTTTTTTCTTTTTACAAACTTATATTAAGTTTAAGAGCCTTCCATGAGCCAACTAGCGCCGTCAATCTTATAAAAATCATATCTTCCAATATAATCAATTTTATTAAAAAAGCTACGTTCACATTGTTTATTGCTATAAATATTATTTTTTAAATGCTTATTTGTAACGTGATGCAATGTAGGTAAGTTGTAGTTCACATAATTGCGAAAAACGGCCGTTTCTGGCACATTTGTGCATTTGAACAATGTGAACGTAGCTTTTTTAATAAAATTGATTATATTGGAAGATATGATTTTTTAAAGATTGGCGGCGCTAGTTGGCTCATGTCAGCGCCTTACGGGGTTAAGTTGCGTTGCACGGACGAAAGCCTCGGTACGCGAGTCCGACTCGCACTTGGCCGGTTTTATTTATTGAATAAGGCCTACGGGCGGCCTGAATAACTTTGACAAATAGGTTTATTATATATAAACGGATATCACTCACTTATATTGTTAAAGTCGGCAATTAGACCGACAGTTTCGACCGAAAGATAACTTGTCCCGCCGCCGCCGACGGTGCGTTCGATGGCTGTAGCTGGATTCGTTGATCGATCTCACTTGTCGGGGAGTCACCGCCACTCCCGTTAGGTCCTGACACGCAGTATGTACTCACTGCGTCTACTCCGCATTCAGTGAGTGATATCCGTTTATATATAATAATTTGTAGTAATGGCTCACTATAGTTTTAATTCTAAAACAAATAGGTTTGGTCACTAAACCACACGAGAAATGAAATGAATGAATTTATTGAATAAATAATTGTAGAGTTCCGCATGAGGGATAAACTTACGATCAATAGTAATAGTTACGTACTGTATAGTTATTAAGTAATCATTGTATTATCGTTGTTTTAAAAGATGTGTTGCTGAGAGTTTTTTTTGCCACTTTCTCCTCAGCGTTGGCACCTTTTCCTTGCAAAGTGGTGTAAATGTAAATTCAAAAAATATATTGACGTGCAAAAATGTACTCAACGTGCTTACTTGCAATAAAGAAATTTGACTTTGACTTTGTATTTCCCTTTATGGGATAAATAATATCATCATCATCATTTGAAAGTCGAATCGACAGGGACGTATTAAGGTTATATTCAAAGGGGGTCTACTGCGATAGTAACTATTAGGGTCACTTGTTAAACCAGCCTTTTTTTGGGATTTAGCACGAGATAATGCTCTGTGGCCCTGTGCGGTATGAGACAAGAGGTATGAGGGTTGAGTTTGGCATAAAGTGGATTCAAATAGAATCATTTCAATCATAATGTAATCTATGTCTATCTCGGAACAAATGTTACCTACCAATCCAATATGTAGCTTTAGGCGGGTTGGCTCAATTAGCTTAAAAATATATTATTGCAAAATGATAGCGCCTGGACGATCTTTGGTTTTAATTAAGATAGTAATTAAAACCTCGTAATGAGAAAGTAACGACTTTTGACTTTGAGTAAGGTGCGGAAAATATACTTGTGTTGCCGACTGTACGAGTACATACATACAAGTCCAAGTTGTACGTACTAACATAAAGGCTACTTTGTTAGCTTTATATCAAGTTACAATGTTTGTCTGCACTTAAGGGGAGCTTACATTTTGACTACTATGTCTACTGGAATAGGGTAGATATTTTAGTAATCAATGTCAGTCACGAAATATTTTCGTCGAGGTGTCGAAAGATATTGTGACACACTTTTGTCACGGCCTTTATTGGCCGCTTGCACTAACCTCGGGCTAAAGTTAACCCGGATTAAATCACATCTAGTGTCTTATTTTGTAAACAAAAACTCTTGCCCTCCCTTGCTAACATATTCAGCTGTTCTGTGATTATTGCATACTTATTTAGACAGTATATCGGATTACTTTATTTTCATGGTGATGAACAGGTTCGATCAATCAGTTCCTTCAGTGTTACATCACAACAGGTAATTAGACGATCATATTTATTTACAAAATAGGACACGTGATTTAGGCTGCGGTATACGTTATATTATTTTTAAAAAAATGGTAAAAAAACGGAAGAATAATATAAAAATATAATTATTGATACGAGTAACATTTTTCCTAAGCGTCGCACCGGATATGGTCGCGTAGAGCCCCCGGAGGGTTGTAAGGTTACAAATTCAATTTCCGGGATATACGTCATACGGCGCGCGACACGTTTCAAAACACAGCAGGCGATATTGGCGTGAAAATATTGTTTCACATTGAAAATGTGGTGAGTTGGTCTCAATGAGAGGCTTTTAAGGCTTCGTATTTTCAGTTTTTCTACGAAGGCTACGGCATTAACAACTAAAAGTAAAGTCTGAAAAAAATATATAGCAATCCAAGATTGCTATATATTTTTTTATTTTTTTGGTGTCTATTTAGAGACTGATGAATTCACTAACATGTGACGTAATTTATGGATGGCCCCTTATAGTCAATATTCATTAACATTTCCTTCTAATATTTCCCACCTTTAGATATCAAACAAGTTATTTATTTATTTTATTAATGGACTCGACTGTTCGTCATTAGCCAATGTCATGTTACAGAAAATTCAATATATTCAATAGTCTTCTATCTTCCTTCAGAGGAGTCGCAGTAGCGTCTTCACCCTGGGTAGCCGCGTCTTCATCCAGAGGAGACGCCGTAGCGTCATCACTCTGGACGAAGCAGCTCGACAGTCACGTTCACTCCCGAGCTTGTAGCGGGAACTCTTGATAAAAGCTTGAAACTTCAGATCTTGCATAAATAATCCAATAACTTCACCGTACTGTCATTCGCGAACATTTTCTGATTAATTTAACGTGATATTAAACACAAAATAGTCCCTGTAGACATTAAAAGGAAAATTATCAAATAATTTCGCAACCGTCGTTTCCCGCCATTTGCAAGATAACCTATCAAAAAAGTTTTCCACAATGACAATAAGAACAAACGAATAATACATACGCCTGTTCGACACCACCCACCGTACAAAGTCACGTCGACCGAAACTACTGCACGTGGGCGGAAGGCAACAACTTTGTTCCGGCGTAGGTATCTCTTTTATCTATTTGGCCATTGACGTCGGATTCTTTGTATGTTGAGGTTGGGAGAAATCACAGACCACGTCCCCCATAGACCTGTAACAGGAGAGCGCCCGTATCTGCCCGCACATGAGCGCAACATTGCTTCGCGACACGTGTCACCTAGAGATATTATCGACATGGGCGCATATCTATAACACGGCACCCCTGTCGCTTCGTCTCTATGCGCTCATCGTTGTCAGAATTTTTCGCTTGCAAAAGACATTGCCACATTTCAATGGAGCTTTGCCCCACCTACAAAACTACGTGACCATTTAAGCTGTACCTATCATTTTGTTGGTGACTTATTACATGTTTCATATTGCATAATCATAATCAGTATCATTTTCAACTGCTCTCGCAACTCCTAGAGATGAATAACAAAAACAATGAATAAATCGCTTCGATTTTTTACTATTTACTGAATTCTTAATTAAACTGTTTCTTTTCGAATCGCAACTTGTACAAAATTTTATTTTAAACCAATAATTTTAATAAAAAACGGAGATATTTTTACATTTATTCGTTATCTTGTACAACTTGCGATTGATGGTGGGGCAGAATCTGGCATTGTCAATTTCATGTCTATTGGGTAAGTGGTCTGTGGGAGAAAAATACATAATTCAGCCTAAAAATACGTCACAAACTCATACGTTACGTAAATATGGCATAATTATCAAGAAAATGTAAAATGATGAACAAAGTTAGGGTTATAATAGCGTTAGCATCTTTTCCTTGCAAATTAAAATTCACCTAAATGTAAATTCTAAAAAAGGTTGATGTGCTAAAATGAAGTTATGAAATAGCTAGAATATAATTTTGCGAGAGAGAGAGTCGTGCAAAATAAAAACAATGATAAAACAGCTATTAAAAAAAATGTTTACGAAAAAAAGTGTGAAGTTTGTATGGAAATAGTGAGATTTTCAAATGCCTGTACTTAATTATTTTATTTTTCAATTTAAAGAAACCTTTTCACTGCATAAAAATACTAATTGAATGGTGCTAGCACGCGCAGTGGTAGCGTCAGTTTACGGTCAGTCAGTCGCGGCTGTGTATGGAACGCTACCTGTACGCGGCTTGCGGCCTGCGGCTAGTTGAAACGCATACCCCGCCCTATTTTCTGGTCACTTTAACGTCCAGTAGGTAGCAATCTGAGGCCTAAGCCGCAATCCGCTACTTACTGGACGTTAACGACGGCAGAAAATGAGACGGAGCATGCGTTTCAATTGGCCGCAGGCCGCGTGCAGAATGCGACTGTCTGTGACAGGCTTGCGGCGTTAGGGCCGACGTACAACGCTACGGCGCGGCGCCGTGCCGTCGCATGACACGGCGTGACGGCGTCTGCCGGCACCGTCTACCGGTGCACGTTGTCGGACGACGCAAGTTATAGTATGACCGTCTAAATCAGTCTTCGCCTGCGCGGTACAGGGATGCGGGGGAACCGAGAGAGGTGCGGGAGGGGGGGGGGGGGGGGGGGACAGAAATCCGCCTGCCGCCCGCACCTCTCTCGGTCCCCGTTGTCGCAGGCGAAGACTGATTTAGACGGTCATACTATAGTGAATGGCGCCGTCCGCCGGCACGAAATAGAAATACATTAATTCTATACATGTCATCGCCTCTAATTATCTTACCTCAATGGCCACTAACGAAGTCGATAACAGTTTTGTGGCAGGAAACAAAGGAAATAAAAGTAAACTTTCCCGCGAAGATTTGCTGAAAGACGAGTTGGGCTTATCTTAGAAACTTATCGAGACTGTCGAACAGTTTGTGTTTATATAGGTATATCTGGCGCTCGAGAAACAATAAAAATAAATGTTATGAAAAAATATATCTAGCCAACACTACACCTCGTCAAGGCCCGTCCCGCGCGGCAGGGTGCCCAGCGCACTGGCCGCATTGCCCCGCTGTATAGCGAGGCTCAGGCGCTGGGCAAAATACTCACCAGCTCTGAAGTCCCCCGAGGCGAGGACCAGTCGAATGGATATTTCTTTTATAATTTTTTTAGTGTCGGACGACCACGATATTTATTATTTACAATATGTCATATGGTAAATAATATTATTAATAAATATGTTATGGTTATGGATAATATCAAATAAAACCGGCCAAGTGCGAGTTGTGCTCCGTGAGGCTTTCGTGCAATGCAACTTAACCCCGTAATTTTACTCTAACGAAAAGATATATATATATATCTATATGTATAAAGGGTTCCTTTTTTCCTTTTGAGGCACGGATCCCTAAAAAGAAGAATAGGTATCAATAAGAAGAGCCATGAAAGTAAAAAAAGTAATATTTATACGATACGTGCGGCCATTGTTTTGAGAACTTGTGCCATCCACTTCCGTGCGCTTAGATAAATCCTTCTTTCGGCAGATAGGTTTTTCTGACAGTTAAATTTATTGTAAATATTTTTTTTATTTTTCCCCAAATTGTTTAATTCAAGGACACCATGTATAACATTCTGCTACGCGTATTTTTTAAATGACAATGCCAGATGCTGCCCCATCATCAACTGCAAGTTGTACAAGATAACTAAAATAAAGTTTTGTACATTGCGATTCGAAAAAAACAGCTTAATTAAGAATTCAGAAAATAGTAAGAAATCGAAGCGATTTATTCATTGTTTTTGTTATTTTTGTATAGGAGTTGCGATAGTAGTAGAAAATGATACTGATTATGATTATGCAATATGAAACCTGTAATAAGTCCCCAACAAAATGTTAGGTACAGCTTAAATGGTCACGTAGTTTTGTAGGTGGGGGCAAAGCTCCTTTGAAATGTGGCAATATCTTTTATTACTTACAAGAAAACCAAACTTATCTTTCAAATTTTCCCTCAGTAATATCAAAGCAAAATTAATGATGAAATGGGCCGCCCCCGCATATTAAATAAACGTGGCAGTAAATAAAGCAGAGGAAAAGAGCAATAAATAACTTGGGATTATTTATGATTTGACGACGTATTTCATGTCAATAAGGCCTTCAAAGTTTAGGGAGGTTCTGGGGAAATTGAATCTTGCCTTGCCAGACTGACGAAAGGAGAGTAATGTTTTTGAGTATAGGTTTGTATGTTTCAGTGGTTTAATTACATTATTGTTAGGAAAACATGCCAACACTGAGATTTACATGCATAGGACTCTGAATTAGGGACCGTATTAGGCTGCTTTTCCACCAGAGCTGTGTGAGGTAGCTAAGCGGTGTGCGAAGAAAAATCCACCAATAGAATCACTTCATTTTCCTAGCCTCGCACAGCTCAGTGATTCTATTGGTGGATTTTTTCCTCGCACACCGCTTAGCTACCTCGTACAGCTCTGGTGGAAAAGCAGCCTTAATGAACCGTTCTCAACTCTGAGCTAGGTCTCAAGATAGCGTTATAAACGGATGTTAAGGCTTCGTATGCTTACAGTTTTTCTATCAGGCCTACAGTTTTTCTATCAACGTGCACTAACTACTAAAATTAAACGTCTGAAAAAATATATAGCAATCTTGGGGTGTCTATTTAGAGACTGATGAATACCGATACACGATTGGACAAACTTGGCTCGATATAAAAAATCGCAAACATGGGGTATGTTTGCATATTCAATGTCTAAACCGAAATAGTTATTTATACAAAATATATATCAAAATGTAGGGTACTATAAACACGAGAGCTTGTTTAAAAAATCTGATTTTTATGGGCGTATTTTTATTTTTAAAATTCATATAAAAAAAAACATGGAGTCAGTGTGCCGTGCTCATCACTCCGCCGCTGCGGGGCATCTTCTGTCTCGCGCTCGAGTTTGACAGCCGGCAGCCTCTTAAGTGCGCGTTTAGGAGTCGGGGAATCACGTGAGTAATGCCGTAATTTCGGTAAGTTGTAGATCTATTGAAGTAACTTTGCAAATGTGAACCTTATTTTGTCGAGTTGTCGCAATTATGATATCTATTTTGAATTAGATTTTATCGTAATAGAGATTTGGTAAGTACATTGAATTTTAATAACATTAATTCTATTGGATAAATAAATGATTTTTTTTAAAGATTGGGGGTGTCAAATTATTATGACATGGCTCTTAAGGCGCTATATGGTTGCCAAAAGCAAGAGTGAGACAGAAGATGCCCCGCAGCGGCGGAGTGAAGAGCACAGCGCAGTGACTCAATATTCGTATTTTTATGAATTTTGGTAGGGAAATAAAAATACGGCAACAAAAATCAGACTTTTTTAAAACAAGCTCTCGTATTTATAGTACCCTACATTTTGATAAATATTTTGTATGAATAACTATTTCGGTTTAGATATAATTTTCATTTTGAAAGACATGGAAGGGCTATGTTCGCGATTTTTTTCTATCGAGCGAAGTTTGTCCAATCGTGTAACGGTATTCATCAGTCTCTAAATAGACACCCCAAGATTGCTATACATTTTTTTAGACGTTTAATTTTAGTAGTTAGTGCCGTAGCCTTCGTAGAAAAACGGAAAATATACGTACACGAAGCCTTAAGATTAAAAAAAATACTTTAAATTAAGTAAAATAAAGGTCTCGGCGTAGGTGGAGAGACGATATCGTTAGATACAGGGATGGGTGGCTGGAAGAGGCTCAGGACAGGGATGGATGCAAGAGGAGGGGGGAGACCTTTGCCCAGCAGTGGGACAATTTATAGGTTAACAAAAAAAAATTACCAAAAAAAATCGATACCGTATCACCCTGTAAATAAGACTACATATTTCTCAACACCCTGTTTTTGGTAGAACCTTACCGCACTTAACTTTTTTCCCATGTAACCGCGGAGAAAGTCATAAATTTTGATAAGAGATTGGTCTCCTCGAGGGAATTTATCAATGTTTATAGCACTCATAACATTTGCTATTTCTCGCACGAGTGGTAAGGGGCGGTTTATGTAGTACAGTCGGCGTCAGAGTTCACAGCGTCCAAGGTACAGTCGAGGATACAGATAAGGGGGCCTCAATAAGGTTGAGATTTTCTCAAAAACTACTGGACCGAATTTAATAATTATTTTACAGTACATAGTTTTAACTTTTATCTCTCAAACAGTGAAAGAATTTTTGCAATAGGTCAAGTAGTTTTTGAGATAATATCAACCTTAAAAACTCTCATGTACACCTTTCTCTGTGTTCCATCGTACTCGAAACCAAGCGATAAAGCTCATCACACACAATGAAGATACTATAAAATATATACAGGTGTAACGTAAACGGTATATGAAGCCGAAGGGAGGGTGTTCAGTATCGGTGAGTGGCCAACTTTTGTTCTACGACTTTTCGAATAAAAAAAAACATTAATGTCGCATACAAATCGATCAGCTGACCGGTACGAAGTATATGAAAAGTCAAAAAATAAATTCGCGAAAACCGCGCACCCAAGTTACGTTTATTAATAGGAACGCGATCTTGAGGTCGTTCTTAAGATTGACTTTTGAGCTTGAGAGTGATTTATTAATTTGCTAAGACAAGTCAGGACTTTCGCCGTTAATACTATTGCCACTTTTTACTTTTGTATGAAAAGTTTTGTACGAATTGTATGAAAAGTCAAAAAATAAATTCGTGAAAATCGAATAGTCCTAGAACAAAAGGTGTTCAGTTACCGATACTGAACACCCTCCCTTCGGCTTCATATACCCTTTACGTTACACCCTGTATATAGATATATTACGCACTGTCAACCAGTCGCCGGTGACTTAGGGTAGTCTAAATAACACACTTGGTCGTGGCCTTGGCCCTGGCGACTCAGCCTACGTTTTACCTTTACGAGAGACAAAGTCGCCAGGGACTGATAACTATACAGGGTGTAACGTAAAGGGTATATGAAGCCGAAGGGAGGATATTCAGTATCGGTAACTAAACAACTTTTGTTCTACGACTTTTCGATTTTCGTGAATTTATTTTTTGACTTTTCATACATATCGTACCGGGCAACTGATCGATTTGTATGAGACATGAATTTATTTTTATTTTTTATTTGAAAAGTCGTAGAACAAAAGTTGTTCAGTTACCGATACTGAACGCCCTCCCTTCGGCTTCATATACCCTTTACGTTACACCCTGTATATTTTTGACTACATTGGGCGCTCATATTTATGACGTCGACTGTACCCACTTAAATATGGACAAGATAATTTCGAATGTAATATCTCGGTCCTAAGAGACATTTTTGTTTGAGAAAAACTCATAATTCTGGGTTATTTAAGGCGCTACATGGTTGTAAATACTGAATAACTTTTCATGAATTAATTCGTTTCGATCTAGTAAAAGCGAGGGTACATAAATAATGTTTTGGGTTATAAAATACGTGTCAGCAATTTTTGTTAATAAATGCTTTAATATTATTTTTGTACAGTCAAAAACCAAAACGAAGGTAGATATTTCCTGAAGAACTACTTGACCGAATGCACAATTTATTTTGTAGTTTATTTTATTTTATGAAATAAGATCCAAAATACAGGGTGTGGGCGCAACTATAACGCTGAATCATTTATTTACTTGATAAACTAGCTACGAAGATAAAAACATAACTTTTCACCTCAACAGCCATTGTTTATTTGTTGTCATAGCAACCGCTACTTTTACATTGCTCCAAAGGGACTTAATATTAATAAGGTTTTATGTCGTGAACGAACATACACCAAAACAATAGTCCACAAAATAATTATGCTAAGTGTCACCCCAATTATAGGCAACAACAGCATGCTTAGAAATCCGAGGACAATGTTATATCGATCTTAAGAATAAAAATAAAATTTAACAAGTTTAGAAAACAATTTGGTAACTTAAGGGCCTTCCATGAGCCAACTAGCGCCGCCACTCTTGAAAAAATAATATCTTCCAATTTAATCAATTTTTATTAAAAAAGCTATTTACAAAATGTTTATTAGGATGAATACTATTTTCCAATATACAATACATGGCATAATTGTGACAAGCTAAGTTGTATTTCACAAATGTGCCAAAAACGGCCGTTTTTCGCAATTATGCAAACTACAACTTACCGAAATTGAATCACGTTATAAATAAGCATTTAAAAAAGTAGTATTTATCGTAATAAACATTTTGTAAATAGCTTTTTTAATAAAATTATATTGGAAGATATTATTTTTTAAGATTGGCGGCGCTAGTTGGCTCATGGAAGGCTCTTAACCAAAAAAGTTGTTGGTCCCGGTTGTCTAGGCTACGTCAAAGGCCTACGGGCGGCCTGAATAACTCTGACAATAGGTTTGGTCACTAAACCACACGAGAAAAAGAAAAACCTAAATTGGTCCAACATTGGATCGTGTGTGAAGCCCGTTAATGTTGTCGTAGAATGTCGCTACAGCAGCTACGAGTACGTGCTACGCCGTAGCCCGTAGCTGATAATCGCATTACCCCAGAACTGAATCGGGTGCTACGAACGGGCTTATTACGTGCATAGAATGGACGATTTTGACCAAAATGCCTTTAAAATATTTACTAAAATGTCAATGCATACGTTTTTAGGGGTCCGTGTCTTAAAAGGAAAAAAGACGGACAACAAAGTGATCCTATAAGGGTTCCTGTCTTGTCTGTCTGTATGTCTGTCTCTCAAGACCTATATCTCAGAAACGCGAGGACGTATCAAGTTGAAATTAATACCAAATACTCAAGTCTGCAACCTTAAGCAGCCGTGAAAAAATCAACCTTCTACGTCAACGCAATCAAAAGATATGGCCGTATGTGTCGAATTTTGGTGCATATTTGTATGAAAACGCAAAAAACTCAAAACTAGGTTATTCCAGTTGATCTAGAATCATGAAAGGCAAAAAGACACGGCTACCCAGGTTGAAGACGCTACTGCGACTCCCCTGGAGGAAGATAGAAGACTATTATATATTGAATTTTCTGTAACATGACGTTGGCAAATGACGAACTGTCGAGTCCATTAATAAAGTAAATAAATAATATGATAATGAAATCTAATGTCGCTGAGATTCCTTGAAAAGCGCGCGAAACGCCATTAGCTACTTCTTTGTGAAAATTCTAATTAATTAGTTTCCGTGGTATTTAATGATTAATGATCACGTTAAGTTAAACAGTAAATGTCCGCGAACGTTTCTATTAGTTGGAGTGCTCGAAAGAAGTCGTGTTTGTGAAGTTTTGTGCTCTTAGCAAGGTTTCCTTTGCATAGCTTGATGGTTGCGTGGATCATTCAGTTATTTCGTTTAGGTAAGGTTATCTTCGTATATATGTATGTATTTAGAAGAATTCAGACATTCTACTAACATCAGACCAGGCTGTATTCCCTAGTTGGCTTTGCCACTGGGAAGTATTTTACAAAAAAAAACTAATATCGCTGTACTAGATTTATACATCAGACTATACCAAAAACCAACGAAAGTTATGAAACCTCCATCAACTACAGAAAGGCTCAAAGCATTAAGTTAACAATTTACATCCTTGTGTACAGTTTAGATAAACAATATGTACGTGAAAGTAGGTCAAGGCGAGAGATGGGACGATGTATGAACATCAAAAGTGGCCATAAAGATAAGCGAATGAAGAGGCGAACGTATACGTACGAATTATCGCAACTATACATCATGTAAATTCGTTTACGCTATGGATGGAAGTTAAAATAAGTATCACTTTTTAAACTTACACGGTTTGCGCGCAGAGGGCGCCTAAATTAAAAAGAAACAAGATATCTTCAGGAGAACACACCCTTATTGGATTCCAATTTTAGTTATACGCTTTTCTGAAGCACGAAACGATAGCGCGTTGTAAAAGACAGACAGAGCCATCTATTGGCCAAATAACGATATTAACCAGTTTGTATACATATTAATTAGATAAAGGTACATAATTTTAGAATTAAAACTATAGTGAGCCATTACTACAAATTAATATATATAAACGGATATCACTCACTATATCTATCGGGGCGGCTCGTGGAGTCCACACGTGACCAAAATGCTGGCCTGTATTTCGCCCAAAGAATTAGCTTGGCTATTCAGAGGGGAAATGCCGCCAGCATTTTGGGCACGTTGCCGGACAGCGGGGATCGGTTGAACTATCCGTAATGCAAGCCATTCGGATAGTTCAACCGACCTATTTTGTACATATAGTTTTGTTTTATTTTAGTTACATTTTAGTAAGTTACTTTTATTTTTAGTTTAGCATTGTAAGTTTAGTAAGTTAGTTTATATTTTTAGTTATTTGAATAAATTCTTTACTCACTCACTTATATAGTTGAAGTCGGCAATTACTTATTACCGACTTCAACAATATAAGTGAGTGATGTCCGTTTATATATAATAATTTAGAAGTAAATAAATTAAATAAGAGGGTAGATCGTTTTGTGTCACCCTTCTGACGTTCAACACTCACCGACTTCAGTCTACTTGTAACAATGACGGCTGCAATACTGTCGAAATATCGAGACATCAATAATAAATGTTTAACACGGTAATTCCCGTTTTATCTAATTAAAATAAGTATCTTTTGGTTTAAATTGGGCAATCTTTCAATCGCCATATAAAATACAAGATTATATGTTTTTCGATGCTTCGCTTAGATTTTTGTAACTACGAGTTTTGTAGTCCCCAATAAAATGGTCAGAACAATAACGCTTTAAAGGAAAAAAAAAATTTAGATAGAGAAAACAACAGCATACCATACCCTCCTTACCGTTCTCAAAACGTTGATATCCTACCATGTCATGTCGCGCCGAACAGAGACGCCGCTACACCAATGCAATAGCACTGTCCCTGTCACACGCGATATGACAGGTATGATTATGATTTGATCGTTTTGAGAACCGTAATATAACAGATCATGATCATTTAGTCAGATAGTCATAGACAATTTCGAGCACGAACTCAGCGTGAGCTCACCAAACTTAACACCAGAACTCGCAGAAGTTTTCTTGTAGGAAAGAAGGAGTATTACAGGATAGATGGCTATTTAAACGATGAACATGCATGGTGTGTGTCGCCGGTTCCGCATGAGGGATAAAGTGTAGATTATTAACAATAGTAATACCTAGTTGTGCAATGCCTAGTTATTAAGTACTTGTGTTATTATTATTTTAAAAGATATGCTGCTGAGAGTTTTTTGCCACCTTTTTCTCCTCAGCGTTGGCACATTTTCCTTGCAAAGTGGTGTAAATAATTCAAAAATTATGTTGACGTGCAAAAATGTATACAACGTACTTACTTGCAATAAAGAAATTTGACTTTGACTTTGGCTTTGAAACTTAGTAAAATAAATTAGAACTAGCGACTTACCTAATCTTAATATTTTAGTAAAGAACACTTGGTATATGGTGGCACTCGTTGTCTTCCTATAACGTAACCTGGAACAACGGAAAGCAAGATTAGTAATTCATAATTCATTTCGTAATTCATTTACTCATTGAGCAAACTATAGAGTAGGTAGCTTTAGGGGATGCCAGCTGTCAAACTCGTGCGTGAGACAGCGGCGGAGAGAAGAGCGCGGCACAGTGACACCATGTTTGTATTTTTATTAATTTTGGATAAATTTTGGCAGGGAAAAAAAATACGCTAATTATAATCAGATTTTTTTCTTGTATTTATAATACCCTATATTTTTTTTATATTTTGTATGAATAACTATTTCGATTTCGACGTAATTTTCACCAATATTTTTTAAACCAATAATTTTAATAAAAACGGAGATATTTTTACATTTATTCGTTATCTTGTACAACTTGCGGTTGATGGTGGGGCAGAATCTGGCATGGTCATTTCACGGTGTATAAAATAATTTTGCAACCTTCACATTCCAGAACTTATGCATAAAACTTTAACTACAAATAAATTCTTGCGCAGTTAAAGTAATTTTATTCATAAGTTAGAATATGTTTAGACGTGGCTAGCAACTCCCTCGGGTAAGTAAGCTTGCTTAATATATCAAACACCTACGCAGTGGAGCTAATTCATTCCGTGGTTGCGGTTTCGTTGGTTCTCACTGGGAGAGTGACAGATTGTATGACCTTTCCACAAGGAGTGACAAATTGGCACCGTGGACCCGTTTACACTATGTTTTATTATGTTGACAAGTTTAGTAGCTGAGAGTTTTTTGCCACTTTTTCTCCTCAGCGTTCGCACCTTTTCCTTGCAAAGCGGTGTAAATGTAAATTCAAAAAATATATTGACGTGCAAAAATGTACTCAACGTACTTACTTGCAATAAAGGACTTTGACTTTAGTATTAAAAGTTAAATTATTTTCGTTATTTTTAAAATAGGCCTAAAGAAATTGTGAAAATTAAACTGATTTCAGTTCAAAAATAAACCTATATAAATTACGTGCATTCTAAATTCAGGAATCTGTTAGTAAGACGTGTTTTTGTACGCCAAAAATACACCTATCTCACTCTCTTTCACATACATACCCACACAAGAGAAAGAGAGTGTTATTATTAACATTTAAATCGTCTTGTACAGTCTAAACTAAAATAAGTAAAGGTGAAGGTTGAGTTTTCTCAAAAACTGTCAACTGATTGTAAAAAATCACCAGTAGAGAGGGGCATGTAGTCCAGTTGCGAGTACACGTTGAAAACGATCGTACAAGTTAAGCAACGTTGAGCGAGGTCAGGACCTGGATCCGAATGCAATCATCGTCGCTGGGGATCTCAATGCCAAATCTGCGGCATGGGGCTCCCCAGTGCCGAATGTACGGGGTGAGCTACTGGAGGAGTGGTCGATTGCGTTTGGACTAACGGTGCTAAATCAGGGAACTGTTGACACATGCGTGCGGCAACAGGGCGGCTCAATTGTGGACGTAACTTTCGCGAGTGCCGCCCTGGCGCGCCGTGTACACGACTGGCGGGTCTTGGAGAGTGTAGAGACCCTATCAGACCACCGGTACATCCGGTTCGGCGTCTATGAGCACTTGGGGAGGCCAAGAGGTCGAAGCAGTCCCTTGTATGATGGCGGTCCTCGCTGGTC
Source organism: Tachystola acroxantha (assembly GCA_963506565.1). Taxonomy (NCBI): domain Eukaryota; kingdom Metazoa; phylum Arthropoda; class Insecta; order Lepidoptera; family Oecophoridae; genus Tachystola; species Tachystola acroxantha. The sequence continues at coordinate 12,174,438 of OY735882.1, read as the reverse complement.
AGTAAAGCGACTAGACAGGGAGGCGCTAAGAGAAGCCGCCCTCGTGCAGGCCTGGCTTGTGGCGCCTGAAGATCCGGTTGACGTGAACAAGGAAGCGGAGCAACTGAGCGCTGTCATGACGCAGATATGCGACGCGGCGATGCCTCGTCACAAAACCCTCCCTGCCCGACGCAAGGTGTGCTGGTGGTCCGAAGAACTTGGCCAAATGCGTGAAGAGTGTGTAGCTGCAAGACGCCAGTACACCAGGTGCAGAAGACGGCGGCGCCGGGATGTGGCACAAGAAGAACAGACGTACGCCATCTACAGAGAGAAAGTGAGGGCCCTCCACGTGGGCATAAGCAAGGCCAAAGCTGCAGCCCATAAGTCAATGCTCGAGACTCTAAATGTCGACCCGTGGGGGCGTCCATACAAAGCGGCGAAGAGCAAGCTTCGACCCTGGGCGCCCCCCCTGACAGAGAGCCTAGAGCCCAAACTCCTGGAACAAGTAGTCACGGCACTGTTCCCGGAGAGGGGGCAGCATGTGCCTCCTTCGATGGCACGGCATGCAGCTGAAGACAGAAGTGATGGCGACGCGGCCGACCCGCCAGAGGTGTCGGAGGGTGAGCTGACGGCTGCGGTCCTACGGCTCAAGGCCAAGAATACCGCCCCTGGTCCGGACGGGATACCCGGACGGGCCTGGGTGCTTGCCATGGAAACCCTGGAGCCTACGGTGAGAGGATTGTTCACTGCATGCCTAGCGCAGGGCCAATTTCCGAACAAGTGGAAGACGGGGAAGTTGGTTCTGTTACAAAAAGAGGGGCGGCCGGTCGACTCGCCGTCGGCTTACCGCCCCATCGTGCTGCTCGACGAGGTGGGCAAACTTTTCGAGCGAGTCATCGCCGCGCGCATAGTCCAGCATCTGGAGGGGCCCGGACCTGATCTAAGCGACAGCCAGTTTGGCTTTCGCCGGGGTCGCTCCACGGTTGACGCAATAGCACAAGTAAAAGCTCTGGCCCTGGAGGCTGTGGCTGGGGGTGAGGTCGTCTTGGCGGTGTCCCTGGACATTGCCAATGCATTTAATACCTTGCCCTGGGCAACTATAAACGAGGCTCTGTTGCACCACGCCATGCCGGAATACCTGAGCCGGATCGTGGGAGCCTATCTCTCAGAGAGGGCGGTTGAATACCCGACAGGCAAGAAGGGAGGTCGTCGAGCAATGTCGTGCGGTGTTCCGCAGGGTTCGGTCCTAGGGCCGCTCCTGTGGAACATCGGGTACGACTGGGTACTGCGAGGTGCCAACCTGCGAGGGGTCGACGTCAACTGTTACGCCGACGATACCCTTGTGACAGCCCGTGGCACATCGTACAGACAGGCTGCCATTCTTGCAACGGCCGGAGTCGCCTTGGTGGTGGATAGAATCCGGAGGCTGGGCCTTGAGGTGGCCCTAAATAAATCTGAGGCCCTCTGTTTCCATGGGTCTCGAAAATCGCCACCGGCGGGGTCGCAACTTGTGGTGTGTGGAGTCCCGATCGGCGTCAAGTCCACGATGCGGTACCTAGGCGTCGTCCTTGATAGCCGGTGGGATTTCAAGGAGCATTTCAAGCGCTTAGCGCCCAAACTGATCAAGACAGCTGCAGCTCTCGGACGGCTTCTGCCTAACCTGGGTGGGCCTAACGGGTCTTGCCGACGGCTGTACACGGGTGTGGTTCGGTCAATGGCACTCTATGGCGCGCCGATATGGGCAGACGCCCTGAACGCCCATAACAAGACTCTCATGCGAAAGCCGCAACGGGTCATGGCTATCAGGGTCGCGAGAGGCTATCGCACCATATCCTGCGAGGCGGCGTGCGTATTGGCCGGGACCCCGCCCTGGGACTTAGACGCAGAGGTGCTGGCGGACGCCTACTGGCGGGCCGCACAGGCAAAGGAGATGGGCGAACATCCATGTCCGGAGGAGAGTAGGCGATGTAAACAGGAATCGCAAAAGGCCCTCCTTAGGAAGTGGATGGAGAGATTGAAGGAGCCGAGTGCCGGCCAACAAACCGTGGAGGCGGTGCGACCCGTCCTGGAAGGATGGGTCGACAGGCGACATGGTGTGCTCACTTTCCGCCTCGTGCAGGTTCTCTCGGGACACGGTTGTTTCGGGAGATACCTGTGTAACGTTGCGGGTGGGGAGCCCACCATGAAATGCCACCATTGTGAGTGCGCCGAGGATACGGCGCACCACACATTAGCTGAATGCCCCGCATGGGCGGAGCAACGCTCTGCGCTTGTCGCGGCAGTGGGAGCCGACCTGTCGCTGTCGGCCATAGTTAAAACTATGGTGGACAGCGGCGGGTCGTGGGACGCGGTGGTCGCCTTCTGTGAACAAGTAATTTCGCAGAAGGAGGCGGCGGAGAGGGCAAGAGAGGTTGATCCATTGTCCGAACGAATCCGCCGCAGGAGAGTCGGGCGGAGGAGGCTGGCGTATGCCCGTAACCTCCCCCCTATAATGAGGGCTTCCGGGCGAGTGGACACGGGGTAGTCCAACGCTCGGTAACAGGTCCTCGAGTTGGTTGGCGTGCATGTGTTCCAACACATCGCTAACAGTCGGATGGGGTCAAAGACCCCCGAGAAGGGTCCCCCCGGACACACAGCCGGCGTAGTCGCGGAAGTAATTCGCAAGTCTCCCCGTGACTCCGTCATAGGGCGGCGAGACGGAACACCGAGGGGTTTTTAGTCGGTAAGAGTCCGACATAACCATCCTCGCCTCCCCGTGGCAAGGAGGTATCATAATATCTGGATGATTTTCCCCCCGAAAAAAAAAAAAAAAAAAAAAAAAGGTCAGGACCTGGATGGGGGACCGCTAGTGACACTTTCATCTGAGCCGCTCCGTGCCTTTGGTTCCGGTTGCTGTCGCTCGCCAGCAGTCGTCAGGCCATGTCTAAGGCCTACGGGCGGCCTGAATAACTCTGACAAATATGTTTAGTCACTAAACCATAAGAAAAAAAGTACATAGTTTTAACTTTTATCTTATATATGAGGCTCTCTTGAAAATGGCGGGAAACGACGGTTGCAAAATTGTTTGATAATTTTTGTTATAATGTCTACAGTGGCTATGTTAAGTTAATCAGAAAATCTTCGCGAATGACAGTATGGTGAATTTATTGAATAATTTGAGCAAGATCTGAAGTGTCAAGCTATTATCAAGAGTCCCCGCTACAAGTTCGGGAGTGAACGTGACTGTCGAGCTGCTTCGTCCAGAGTGATGACGCTACGGCGATTCCTCTGGATGAAGACTAGAAGACGCGGCTACCCAGGGTGAAGACGCTACTGCGGCTCTTCTGAAGGAAGATAGAAGACTATTATATATTGAATTTTCTGTAACATGACATTGGCAAATGACGAACTGTCGAGTCCATTAATAAAAGAAATAAAAATAAAATCTTATATATGATGTACAGGAAAATAATTATAAGAAAATCGGTCATATAGTGTTTGCGTCAAACGTCAATCTTAATGATACCTATCTATACATTTCCCTAATGCTGTGTGTCAATTTTCCTGAGATATTATCGCCGTGATTTGTTTAGACGTCATCACAACAGCTTCTGGCTCAAGTTGCCTGTTTAATATAGACCACCCACGCGGCACAGTTAATTCATCAGACGCCGAGCTGCGGGTTGATTAGCAAGCCGTGTGATTTACGCGGAGTGATAGATGACTTGGCTTTGTGGTGCGTTTAGACGTGGACAGTAACTTGAAACAGTGTTAAATGCTATTTTGTAGCTCGCTAATTGAACATGTTGCAGCATAATTGACATAATGACGTAAACCAGACAAAAGAATAATTGGAAAACGGTTAAAGTGTGAAATAAAATTATCACATGCATTGTTTTGATATTTTCTTGCATATGCGAAACGAAAATCTAAATGATAAATGGAGAAAAATTTTCATCACGACCGGGATTCGAACCCAGGACCTCGCCATTCCGTGGCACGCTCTGTTGGAATAGAGCGTGCCACGGAATGGCGAGGTCCCGGGTTCGAATCCCGGTCGTGATGAATTTTTTTTTCTCCATTTATCATATGCATTCTCGCGCTTACGCGCTTAATGACATTGTCATTTATGGATGTCAATTAAATTCAGTTGTGTCTCTTCAAATTCGATTTTATAGTGAGAACTAATAATATTATGGATAACGACACCTTAACGAGATATATATACTAGAAGACACTTATAAACTTTCACAATTACAACTTTTATGATTTCCTTCGGATGGATTGTGTGGTTTTTGTAATTACTGCCATGATTTTTGTAATAATAATTTATATTCTAATATTGCTTACTAATGGACTTACACATGCGAATAAGAATTTAATTAAAAAAAACAAGATTGATTGAAACTCATTTCTCAGTGGCCAGTTACTTGACACGAACGTATTCATATACGTTCGTGTCAAGTAACTAAATCGATATCATTATCGACTCACAAATGACGAATGATTACAATATCGATGCAATGTGTGTTGTAGCTAGTAATTTAGGCAGTAAAGCGAGGCATTTGTAATGTTGTAACAACAGGGTGCGGTGAGTTGATAAGCTGCTGGCTTTATGATTTACGCCGGGTGAGTAATGGCTGTATTGACCTTGATGACTGTTTACATTTACAAGTAACTTGCGTCAGTAACACCACAAAAATGCGACGAACATATCAGTGTTTTCGAAATTGAAATAATGTATAATTCGAAAACGTTTAGTCGACTAAATAAGAAAGACGCGTATAAAAGATATTGTTACGTACAGCTAACAGCAGATAAAGTGTAACACTTTGGACGTTGGACTGTACTTATTATCTGCGTCATAAGAGTTGAATTCGTACTGCAAGTGTTACCATTGATCTGCTGTTGTCTGTACTATGGGCGAGCTTTTAGAATTTATGTCAGCATTATTTACTACTAGCTGTACCCCGCAACTTCTTTTGCGTAGAGGAGGAGGATGGAGGAGATCAGGATGCAGATCTTCCTCTCTGGATCCCTGTTTCCACATCACATACTATGAGCTGTCCGGATATTTCAGCTATCTCCTAGTGAAACTCCCATCAAAATCCTCCTTCAGCAGTTATGGCGTGATACTTGCACAAAGTCACAGACAAACAGACAAAAATTCTAGAAATTAGTGTTTTGGCATCAGTATCGATCCTAAAACACATTACCATTATTCTTTTCAAAAAATATCCAATTCAAATTCAAATCTTTTATTTCAGACATATTGTGTCCATATGGGTTAGTTACAATAAAACTTACAACTATGTTAGAATGTTACAACCTAAATAAGTACAGTAAGTACATGTAGAATATCGATGTACCTACTTTTAGAGGCTACTTGGCATACGAGTGTCCACTGTGAATGTGTTCACTCGTCCAGTGCCTCATGAAGGGGCAGTCTGCGCACATCACAATTAATAAAACACACCACGTATTCGTATATTATTGTACGTTATCTTAAATATTTCAGTCGGTCATATAATTACATGTGCTTATTCTTTAAAGAAGTCTTGACTGTCTTGCGAGTTACGAGTATATTCATCAAGTGGCTTGCCTCGTTTGAACGAGGCACAATTTAATGCTAAAGTGTAGTAAGGTATATTGATTCGTAGTGCTTGTGTGCGTGGTTATATTGCTTTATAAATTATGTATGGTGAAGCAATGTGGGTCAGTTTTTATGGTGACTTTCATTATTTATACACGAAAGGGTGTTATAATTGGTGTAATTACCTCCATCAGGTTTAGGCAGGGCCTTTAGTAATGGGAGTACCTGTTGTAACAACTGTTGTTTCTAAAACATTCTTTAATGTACACAAAGCTGATTACAATACAAGACATGGAATAAGATATCCTGTACATCATATATAAGATTTTATTTTTATTTATTTTATTAATGGACTCTACAGTTCGTCATTTGCCAATGTCATGTTACACAAAATTCAATATATAATAGTCTTCTATCTTCCTTCAGAAGAGTCGCAGTAGCGACTTCACCCTGGGTAGCCGCGTCTTCTAGTCTTCATCCAGAGGAGACGCCGTAGCGTCATCACTCTGGACGAAGCAGCTCGACACTCCCGAGCTTGTAGCGGGGACTCTTGATAATAGCTTGAAATTCAGATCTTGCTCAAATTATTCAATAAATTCACCATACTGTCATTCGCGAAGATTTTCTGATTAACTTAACATAGCCACTGTAGACATTATAACAAAAATCATCAAACAATTTTGCAACCGTCGTTTCCGGCCATTTTCAAGAGAACCTCATATATAAGATAAAAGTTAAAACTATGTACTTTTTTTCGTGTGGTTTAGTGACCAAACCTATTTGTCAGAGTTATTCAGGCCCGTAGGCCTCTGACGTGGCCTAACGACTGCTGCCGAGTGACAGCAACCGGGACCAACTGCTTAACGTGCGCCCCGAGGCACGGAGGGGCTCAGATGAAAGTGTCACTAGGCGGTCATCCATCCAGGTCCTGACCTCACCCAGCGTTGCTTAACTTGCACGATCGTTTTCAACGTGTACTCGCAACTGGACTACGAACCCCTCTATGTACTGTAAAAGAATGATTAAATTCGGTCCAGTAGTTTTTGTGAAAATCTCAACCTTATTGAGGATCCCTGTATACTTATCTCTGTCTTCAACTGTAGGTTGAACATAATGTTATTATAAAACATCTAAAAATACCTTGTACAATCCCCGTGACATTTTCCACAAAGGAAAATCCACTTTATTCTTAAAACAAAAGGCTGTTATTAAACCCTGGGTTTAGGGAGCCTTATAATATATTGAGCAAGTCAACCGAGGCCGCGCCAGGATGCTTCGCTAATAAAAGTAATTTCTACTGAAGAATATTTTTGTTTCACTTTTGATATTTTTATGGAAATATGAATAAGGAAGAAAGAAAAATGCATTTATTTGACGCTACAATAAAATACTACCATACAGTAATAAAATACTAATATGCAGCTATCGGCGATAGCTACATGTTTGAGCTGTTTGGGTTGGAGACGCTGGGACCATGGGGGCCGGGAGCGCACCGCATCGCTAAAGAAATATCGCGGCGCCTGGTCGAGGCGTCACGTGACCAAAAGGCTGGCAGCTACTTCGCACAACGTATTAGCCTCGCGATACAGCGGGGCAACGCTGCCAGCCTTTTGGGCACGCTGCTTATAGTGGGGGACCTGGGGCAGGTTTTTTATCTTTAATTTAATTTATATATATATGTAAGTATAGTAAGTTTGCGTTTTAGATAGATTTAGTTTAGATATAATTTATACGCATTTTCTTACAAGCAAAGACGCAGCGAAGAGCTCGGTGGCTCAGTGGTTGGGTCAATGGACTTGCAATATGGAGGTCCCAGGTTCGATTCCCAGCTAGGGCAGCCATGTACCAATGAGTTATCCTCGGTTTTTTTCGACAGAAAAACTTACGTACATCTACCGAGTGCTCTCAAAAACGGTGAAGGAAAACATCGTGATGAAACCTGCATGCCGTAGAAGAAAAAAAAAATATCTAAGGCATGTGAAATCCGCCAACCCGCACTGGGCCCGCGTGGTGGATTATGGCCTCCCTCAATGTAAGGGAAGGTCTGTGCCCGAGCAGTGGGGCAATATAAATAGACTGATGATGATGAGATATAATTATTAAGTAGTTTGTTTAGTTTACATTTGAAATTAAATTAATAATCACATACAGTGAATAAATAAGCGAAATACAAAAACACTAATACAATAAACACTTAGAGACAGTATATGGTGCGGCATGTAACGTCACAAAAGACCAGCTCAGCATGTGCTGTAGCGGGGCCACAGCGCTGGTTTTGAGTCAACGACGAGCGACTCAAGGGTGATGGGCGATACTGATGCTAAAAATAATTGAAAAATATACCTTAAGCTTTAAGCGATAAGACCGCCAATTGTGATACTAACTGTATTAGCATATTTCTTTTGTGTAATTCCTTTTACTTTGCAATAAAGAATATTTATCTTATATTATCTTAATTTTTCATGCAAAAATTTACAAGTAATAAAGTTCGTTGTAATAGTGGCTTCACTTGGCTATTCGTATTTGCGTATTTGTCATAATTGCAATGTGTGGTATACATTTATTTATTGCATGACAAAATATTATATTAAATATGTAAATAAAAACTATAAATAAAAAAAATTGCCCTAAATCACCGACCGCGGGGAGTGTCCCCAGAAGGCTGGCTGCATTGCCTCGCTGGATTGCGAGGCTAATGCGTTGCGCGAGGTATGCGCCAGCCCTCTGGTCATTAGACACATCCACCAGGCGCAATATTCTTGACAAAATATTCGTCTTATTTGTATGTACGTCAAGTATTTGATGATCCCACTTCACTTGGCTATTAGTATTCGCTATTGGATGTTTGTCGTATTTGTCAAATAATTGACGTACATCAAAATAAGACGAATATTTGGCCACACATGGCAATTATGACAAATACGCAAATACGAATAGCCAAGTAAAGTGCCAGCACCTTCAATAGAGGGGATTATTTATTGATTTTATTAATGGACTCGACAGTTCGTCATTTGCCAATGTCATATTACAGAAAATTCAATATATTCAAAAGTCTTCTATCTTCCTCCAGGGGTGTCGCAGTAGCGTCTTCACCCTGGGTAGCCGCGTCTTCATGTCTTCATCCAGAGGAGTCGCCGTAGCGTCATCACTCTGGACGAAGCAGCTCGACAGTCACGTTCACTCCCGAGCTTGTAGCGTAACTCTTGATAAAAGCTTGAAACTACAGATCTTGCATAAATAAGCCATTAACTTCACCGTACTTTCGCGAACATTTTCTGATTAATTTAACGTGATATTAAACACAAAATAGTCCCTGTAGACGTTAAAAGGAAAATTATCAAATAATTTCGCAACCGTCGTTTCCCGCCATTTTCAAGAGAACTGGATATAAAAGTAGTTGTGTTAGGTTTTATGACACTGTATATAAAATAAGATATAACTCTTTAAAAACATTTCAGCGATGTTACAAAGTGAGATGGTTACTCAAATAGGTACGAGTAAGCTTGGTTACGCGTGATTTATGTGTGTGCGGCGCATGGCGGACGGCTAGCTTAGAAGAACAGAATGTAGGAGAACACAGACATAACAACAGACAGGATTTAGAAGCCATATAAGTAGGTTGTGTAAATGAAAAGACATTGCCACATTTCAATGGAGCTTTGCCCCACCTACAAAACTACGTGACCATTTAAGCTGTACCTATCATTTTGTTGGGGACTTATTACAGGTTTCATATTGCATAATCATAATCAGTGTCATTTTCTACTACTCTCGTAACTCGTATAGAAGAATAACAAAAACAATGAATAAATCGCTTCGATTTCTTACTATTTTCTGAATTCTTATTAAGCTGTTTTTTTCGAATCGAAACTTGTACAAAACTTTATTTTAAACCAATAATTTTAATAAAAAACTGAGATATTTTTACATTTATTCGTTATCTTGTATAACTTGTGGCTTTCGTGATCTCAATTATGTAGCTACGGTCGGTGGTTTTAAAATGAGTGGACAGTATTTTATAGTAACTGGTATATAGAAACAATTTGAACATATAATTTTGAGACGTTGAAAAGTTCTAGTCTTCACTTCTTCGTTGAGTGACAGTTTTGTTTTATCGTTGACACTTTGACACTACACCCCCGCGATGGCCCGTCGCGAATACATTCCGTTTCACGAACACATTCATTAATTTATTTATTTATTTTATTTTTCGTATGGTCACGGCGCGGCGACGTGACAGGAGATCAGACCGTGAGTGGGAGGCTATCTAGCCACTCAATCGCGTCCTCGTCAGCCTTATGGATCTTGACAAAACCACGCTCAATTGACCATTGCGGGCAGTTATCGGTGACGTGTGACATGCTCTGGATTTCGCCACATTATTGTACCGGTATCGTTGCGCCTTCTGCTTTGTTCCATATCCTGAGCCGGTTAGGTAAATCGATTGGCAAGAGATTTGTCACTCTGTTGGTTACCTGGCCCCGGGGGTTAACTGCGCAATTGAACTGTCGTTTAGCTACTTTATCACACAGTATATTGAGTTATTTCACTGACGAAGATAACGGCCAATGCCGTCGACATGGTTATTTAACCGTCTTGTAAACAGCATGTACGGACAAATGACAATGCCAGATTCTGCCCACCATCAACCGCAAGTTGTACAAGATAACGAATAAATATAAAAATATCTCCTTTTTTATTAAAATTATTGGTTTTGTACAACATGCGAGTCGCAAAAATAGCTTAATTAAGAATTCAGAAAATATTAAGAAATCGAAGCGAATTATTCATTGCCTTTGTTATCATTTTCTACTACTCTCGCAACTCCTACTGATTATATCACTTTTTAAACTTTCACGGTTTGTATACATATTAATTAGATAAAACGGAAATTGCAGCCATCATGGTCACGAGTAGACGAGTAGACTCGTGACCATGATGGCTGCAATGCTGTCGAAATATCGAGACATCAATAATAAATGTTTAACACGGTAATTCCCGATTTATCTAATTAATATCCTACTGATTATGATTATGCAATATGAAACCTGTAATAAGTCCCCAACAAAATTATATATGAGCTTCAATGGTCACGTAGGTGACCAAAGGTGGGGCAAAGCTCCATTCAAATGTGGCAAGGTCTTTTTCTTTCTTCTTATTAATAAAAGTTTAATATTTGCAGATGAACTAATCAGAAGCATATCGATGTATGGACATAATATTTTAATAATGGCAAAGATAAGTTGGTCTCTAAATCTAGTTTATCTTTTCGTTAGAGCAAAGTTACGGGGTTAAGTTGCGTTGCACGGAAGCCTCGGGCGCGAGGCAGACTCGCACTTTGCCGTTTTTTTTATTGTGTGTTCAGCCGAATGTTTACAGCTACTAATGGATAGTGTGGTAGAGCTCGTCTAAGCCGAAATGACGCGCCCCTCTACACACGTTCATGGACAGTAGAAATTACGAAATGACAGTGAAAATTCTCAACTACTGTCATAACCGTGGGGGATTCTAAGTATGTGCGTGTCAAGACCGACAAAAATGTACCTACAACCTTTATTTTGACAGTACACATACCTATTTTCTACACAGAATGACAGTGGGACCGCTCCACAAAGAAAACCGCCTACGAACGCCGCGGGAGATGCCGTTGTGTCTTTTTAAATGCATCAAAATACTACGTCATACGCCGTACTGTCATTTTCCGAATACTCAAAGTACGGCATATGCCGCCACTGTCCATGAACGTGTTAGTTGATTTAGAAAGAAAGAAAGAAAACAGATTTATTCAACACCACAAATTACAGAAGCACATTAACAGAAGAAGAACACATACAAATAGTAAAGTACAAATACAAATAGTGGTACAAATATAGGTTTGTTGTTGTGGTGTTAAATGGGCATCAGCTCAGCATAGTGCTGCGGCCTGACATAACAGGCCACAGCGCTGGTTTTCAGCTGACCCCATAGTGACTGCACGGACGATGGCGACAATGATGGTGTACTCGAGTGTGGTGTGCGAATGTTTATGTGTAAGGGTGTGTATTTAGATGTATGAGTGCAAATATTAATAACTACACTTCATCTGCGTGGAAGCGTTTACTGTTCCGTAAACTATGATCTGTATGCGTACACCTCGGTCGACTAGTCGCGTGATAAATCTGACAACGCTCTCTGTATGGAGGATACGATAGTGGGGCGCGACATTTCGGCTTGATTGATTTGATTTTAAAAATTCTTTATTTAATAAAATGGTGATATGATAACATTCGTAAAGCTAATATAGTACTTAAAAGCTAAACAAAAAGTAATATTTTTAAAATAAAGTTTTGTTCAGGCTGATATGCCTTTATAAAACTACTTACAATATAATAATTCTATTTAAAAACTATAGATAAGTTAACACTTCAAGTGAGTACATCATTTTAACGGGTTGGACGCCATTTGTGTATGGCGCGCTTATTTCAATATCTTAAATCAAAAAAAGGACACGTACAAACAGTACAATAATAAATAGAACAAAAAAACAATTATATGCGTACACCTCGGTCGACTAGTCGCGTGATAAATCTGACAACGCTCTCTGTATGAAGGACGATAGTGGGGCGCGTCATTTCGGCTTAGACGAGCTCTATTAGTATATTGGTTAGGCTGGTGGTTAAAATTAATTGACCTAAATTCTGCGCAGCTATCATGTTTGGGTAACAAAGCCAATCGATTCGCTGTGGAAGCGACACCACCGCCGCTGTTCAATATTGTTCGGTAATAATTAAGCCTGCTTAATCCATGGTTAAAACCTGGGACACACGGGCGGGACGTTCGGACAACAAATATTTTTTTTATTTGTTTATTTCTTTTATAATAAAACCAAATTTTACACCAGTCTATATGAACAAATGACCCAGGTAAGCGTTTCACAGTGGTATGCTGCGGTGTTGCAGTAGCAACCCAAAAAGACCGAAGTCTGCGTCAGGGCTAGCTACAGTTCACAATACAAGGTGTCGAGAACGACCGTACACGAGTCGAGGCATATAGAATTTGGTTAAATTCATTATTAGGTGTGATTCTCTAATGACCCCAAAACTAAACCTAAACGCAACTGTCACTGTCAGCCATGTGGCTATGTCGCATTAGAGTGAGGGAAATGCCTCCCTTAGCGACTATTAAATTTAGCATGCAGCCCCCTGTATACTTATCTCTGTCTTCGTGACGGTTGAACATCAATTACGTGTATTGAAAAAAATACAATACTTCAAGAATTTTAATACCTTTCATAGTTTTAATTGAAACAATTAGAAATATTATTCGATCTGGAACTTTACCAGTTCGACTAACTGCTAATATAATTGCTGGTCATCTTTTAATAACCCTTTTAAGAGGAACAGGATCTAATTTCCCTCCTTTTTTACTACCTATTTGTTTTAATTTTAATTCAAATCTTATTATTAATTTTAGAATCAGTTGTATCCATTATTCAGTCTTATGTAATTGCTATTTTAATCAAAACTGCCTTATTCGTCGAAGGCAACGGCCGTGTGTCACGGTTATTACGCAAAAAGGATCATTTATCTTCGTCACCCGTCTGTGCTATGTTTAGCAGCAACCCCGCGAGCAAATGACGCATTCATAGTTTATTGATCTACCTTCAACCGGCGCTTGATTTATTTTAAAACAGACCGGTAAAATCGATTAATTAAAACAAAATCTTGTCCCCCAGCAATGTTCTGTTCAGCACACTCAAGGAGTCCATCGCCTAATAGCTACAGGTCAAATTCTCACTAAAAGATAAAAAATGTATGTGTTCCGTTCTACCTGTTACTTACTCTACTCACTGGCTGAACCAGCTGGAAGGCGCTCCACGTGTTCCGGAGCGCCTTCAGCGGAGAAGGGGGAGGCACGAGGCCCCCCGGAGTCGGGCCCGAAAGGGCACCCGCCGACAGGGCCGCGGTAGTTTTCGAAAGATGTACCCGTGGTCCTGTCCATGGTGGCGGAGGCGGAACACCCCAGGAGTTTTAGTTGGTGCGAGTCCAACATAATCACCCGTTCCCCCGGACTGGTGGTATACATTATGTATTTCTCCTGGGTATCAAAAAAAAAAAAAAAAAGGCGGTGGCTGAAAATCAGAACTATATGTTTGCATTACATGCTACATTTAGTACTGAGCCACTCTCAGCCTTTTTGCTACAGTCTGACTGTATGATTTAAGTTAATATTTATTATCTAAACTTATGTATGTCTTGACTATGTGGCAAATAAATGATCTTTTATTTATTTATTTAATATTCAGTGTCTCTCTCAACCAGGACATTGGCGGAATCACCGAAGTCTCGGTGGAGCCAAAATACCCAAATTGGAATTGGAACAAAATCTCGAAGAAAATCTATTTTTGACAGCTGCCCCTCTCTAACCCCCTTGGCGATGGACGCCTTGTGAGACAATATATGTCATTTTTTTACCCAACTGCGAAAGAAGGAGGGTCATGTTTTTCGAGTGTATGTCTAATTCTTTGTCCCGCCCTGCAGCCTAAACGGCTTGATGGATTTCAACATATGAGGTGTCGTTAGATTCGTCTGGATTGTAGGAGGTGACATAGGATATAAAAATTTAATCAAAGCGGCTTAAATTTTTGTTAGACGGTTTTTAGTTTTTTTAAATTAATTTCTGCTTGTTTATTGCATCAATTAACTCGAATAGACATGCAAGAGGAATTACATTGCCACAAAACTTTATTTTCAAACAATAATTTTAATAAAAAACGGAGATATTTTTACATTTATTCGTTATCTTGTTCATCATACGGTTGACGGTGGGGCAGAATCTAGCTTTGTCATTTGAAATCCGTTTGTCGATTTAAAAATCCGTCAAATAGGTATTTGGGAATATCATTCAATTGGGTGACCAGCTGCAAGTCCCATTCTCCAAGATAACAAAGACACACAAGACGCTAAAAATAATGGCTCCTAAAGTCTACAACGCAATCCCTGATGAAATAAAAAAAATGCTCCCAGTCATACCACATTCATAAAAAAACTTAAAGATATGTTAATAATAATTCTTCAACTGTCGAAATAGTACTTGATGTAAGCTTACCTATACAATTGACTTGTAAATGTATTATTTTATCAATAAACGATTGTATTGTATTGTATCATGCTGTATACATTTCTCTAAGGCTAAACTTTATCGATAATATGGCGATGTATCATGTTTAGTGAGTTGGACGCTCAGTAAATTGATGTATTATGTCGGTCCACGGGGTTAGTCGGCCCGTGATCGCTTACCTATTCAAACCCGAAATCTTGGATCGTAACGTCCAATACAATTTATGCTTGGATGTTTATTGCATAAAGCGATTTCACAGTTTCTTTCTCTCATACTACATAAGCGGCACAGCTGCATTTATAGCTACGGTTTATATTTAATTTAGATGAATACATGTTTAATTAAATGTCAGTATTTTTTTTAACCTATAAATTGTCCCACTGCTGGGCAAAGATCTCCCCCCTCGTCTTCCATCCATCCCTGTCCTGAGCCTCTTCCAGCCACCCATCCCTGTATCTAACGATATCGTCTCTCCACCTACGCCGAGGTCTGCCCCGACGCCGGCAGTATTGTTTAGTTTAATTATATTAATTTTAATTTTACAATAATTGTATGACAATGCCCCTTTACAGCAGCTTCTAATTTCATTTAGGTATATTTAATTGGCATAATACATAATGCTTATATACACAATTATTACTTTAATATAGATTTAATATAATAAAATTCTACAATTAATATTTATTATAATCAATAGCTATGTAATATGACTGTATGTACTACCGGTCTGCTCTTTGCCAATAGATTGTCCAACAAAAGTTTGGAATATTGTTCTCAGAGTTTCTCTGATATATTGTTGATTGACGTGATCAAGTGTACCTAGTGTTCCTAAGATCTGAATAAATAAGTTATGAGTTAAACGACAGAAAAAAAATATTTTTCGCATTTGTTCCAAATTTGAACGAAATCTGTTGGAAAATGGCGGAGATAGGACCACGTGACCCGTTGCCATTTTGTTTTTTCCTTGACACATCATTCAAACTGTACAAATTCCCCCTTAGGGCCAACGCACAACGTCATGGCGCGGCGTCCGCCGGCGCACGGCGGGTGACTTGCACCGTCCGACTCCGGAGACTTCTTTAAGATTATCGGTGTATTATTGTGATATTAAAAGAAACTTACCTAAAAACAACACTAGCGTCTTCATCTTCTAAGTGTACCGCATCAGTCACGGACCACTGCAGCACCACCGTCCTCCGCCCCTCCAGGGGACCGCTCACGATCCTCGCCGGGAGGAACCTCCTCCGGGACCTCAAACTCTTCGAAATCCTTCTATACACTGACCTCTGTTCCCTAAAACTACGAAACTTCGGTTTAAAATAATAACCTTCAAAATCACTATCTACACTTTTCGTCCTGTGACTATATTCCGTTCGGTCGCTATCGACCAATGGGATTGCATCTAGCACATCTAACGTTCGGTAATCACTTTCATATTTGGAACGGTGGTCTCTTTCGAATTTGGAACTTCTATGTTTCTTGTGTTTGCTATGTTCTGGTCGGTTGTGTTTTGGTATGAAGTAAGGTGCGGTTTGCTCGTCCCTGCAGGGCCGTTCGGCGAAGGTGGTCGGCGTGAAGTTGCCGCGGATGATGTTGCCGACGATTGTATAGAGCACGTAGTCTCTGAGAGTTGGCTCGTCGAATTCGAGGTGAACTGAAAAGAAAGAAAGGTTTTGTTAGACATTTTGTCAAACATCAACTATGTTGGGCATGTCTTCGCTAGTTTCAACGGTTATGAACACCAAGGAGGTTTTAAGCGTGGGCGTAACGCATAAAACCTCATTGGTGCTTCTATTCAACCGTAGGAATTAAATAGATGCTGGCTTAAATAAAAATAAAAGAAGAAACGCGGCTGCCGCGTTTGTTCTTTTATTATATGTCACGTAATCACGTTAAATTAATCAGAAAATGTTCCCTAATATCAATATGGTGGAGTTTTCTAATAAATAAATGCAAGATCTTTAGACATAAGTTTCGGTCTAGAATCAAAAGTTAATGACAAAATTAAATGACAAATCTCTGGACAGTTTTGTCATTTAATTTTGTCAAATCTTGGTCTTCCTTTGTTCAAAAGAGTCAACAAGGAGCGATTGTAACCTTGGAGGAAGGCGGACTTTTGATTCTGATCATTTCGATTTAGACTAATAATTGACACTGGCCACTCTGAAATTGTCAACGTTTAGGCTGATGGATGGATTTGCCTTTCCGAGAGTGAGAATAAGAAAAAAGAGGGGAATTTTGACTTGGCATTGTGAGGGTTTTTTAATTGTTAATGTTGTTTGAATAGGTTGGATTTTATTATAATATTAATAAAACTAAATTATCATCATCATCAGTCCTCAGAAAAATATCAGTCTATTTATATTGCCCCACTGCTCGGGCACAGACATTCCCTTACATCAAGGGGACTGGGGCCATGATCCACCACGCGGGCCCACTGCGGATTGGGGGATTTTACATGCCTTAGATTTTATACGGCATGCAGGTTTCATCACGATGTTTTCCGTCACCGTTTTGAGAGCACCCGGTAAAGTAAGTTCTTCCGTCGAAAAAACCGAGGATAACTCATTGGTACATAGCTGCCCTGGCTGGGAATCGAACCTGGGACCTCCGTATCGCAAGTCCATTGACCCAACCACTGAGCCATCGAGCTCTTTTTATATACCTAAGTAATTTAATTAAACTAAATACCTAACCACAATTCCCGCAGTTTCAACAGAACTATGCATAATGCATGCTGAGCTGACCGCCCTTTCGATACACACTACACCACCAAATGTTGTTTCTTATATCTTTATTTTAATTTAATTGTTGTTAAGTGTGTGGTGTATTAAATAAACGTGTTTTCATTTCATTTTCATTTCTTCCATTGCTTCCGAGCGCAAGGCCCCAACAGAATACCAGCGCTACACCCTCGGTTATAGCACATGCTGAGTTTGGACCTTTTTGGCGCTGCACTACTACTTGTGCTACCTACTATTTTACCTTATGGTTGTAACTAAATTTAGTTTCTCTTTTTAAATATTAAATTGTAAGTGTATGCATAGGTATGCTGTTTGGCTGTCAAATAAACGATTATTCTATTCTATTTCATTCTATTCAACTCAAGAGTGGTTCTCAAAATCGCTCGATCAACTTCCCCAACACAATGGTGCATCATAAAATGTTACCACGCTTTTGTCTAATCACCGATGTCCTCTTTATGCCACATAAAACCAACCAACAATAAAGTAACAATCACACAAAGGGGGCAATCGCATCGTAAACCCGCCATCAATACTTCCGCGAAAGGAGAGCAAATGTCCCCGAGCGAATTTGCCCCAAAAATGTCCGAAAGAGCATCCAATTTCCGTCAGATGTTGGGGTGACAAATCAGCACCTTTTCTTTGATCAGAGTATACTTGGTATACTGATGATAGGTTTGGAAAAGGAGCAAGTTAAAATTAGAATACTCGCGTCAGTTAGAATAATTCTTCTTCTTCTTCAGCATACAGCAGCCCACTCCTGGGCATATGCCTCTCCATGTCTCCTCCATGTGGCCCGATCCCAAGGTTGTCTGGTCCACACCGAGCCAGCAACCCTCTTGATGTCGTCGAGTCCGTAGGTTATAATAATTAGAAGCATCCAATTTGGAACCGCTCATATTAGAAAGATTGCTGAATAAAATGAGATGTTTGGGAACGGATTTTGTTTTTGTTTTTCTGGGGTTTTAATAAGTAAATAAATAAAGTTGTGAAGGGAAAAGGGGAGGAGAAATGTGGCGAAAAGATTTTTGCAATAGGTCAAGTAGTTTTTGAGAAAATCTCAACCTTAAAAACTGTACACCGTTCTCTGTGTTCCACCGTAATGGCTGCCCTGGCTGGGAATCGAACCTGGTACCTCCGTATTGCAAGTCCTTTGACCTAACCACTGTGCCAGAGATCTTTATAGATATCGGTATCGCTATGTCCTGTGTCAATAGGATGCGATGGCCCCAAACTGGGAGAAACCTTGTCCCAAAAATGTCTGACGAAAGGGCCAATTTCCTGTCAGACGATAGAGTGACTTGCACTTGTGGTTTTTTAGGACAGTCCTTTGGTGATTCAGCCATTTTGTATTTAGGACAATCCGTGGGTCTATCTTTGAATCGGGTTGGAAATTGTTGTTTATTAGTTGATAATTTTTCCTTTATAAGTCTAAATGACTTTAGTAGTTTCACCGCTACTTAAAAGGAAGATTATTTTAGCAGATAGTCACGATTTATCTTACAACGCAGATAATAAAAACGGTTTAAGGCCAAAGTTTACACTTGGTGCACTTTCAACTGTAGGTACCTACTGCCGGGATATGTACCTACGCTAACAGCAGATCAAGTGAAACACTTTGGACTTTGGACCGTTCTTATCATCTGCGTCGTAAGATTTAAAATCGTACTTGCAGTATGATCTGCTGTTGTCGGTAGAGCTCGTCTAAGCCGAAACGACGCGCCCCTCTACCTAATTAGTTGATTTAGATGTATGAGTGCAAATATTAATAACGACACTTCATCTGTGTGGAAGCGTTTACTGTTCCGTAAACTATGATCTGTATGCGTACACCTCGGTCGACTAGTCGCGTGATAAATCTGACAACGCTCTCTGTATGGAGGATACGATAGTGGGGCGCGGCATTTCGGCTTAGACGAGCTCTACAAGCATTTTTTTTTTCAAATACTTTTTTTAGTCAACCAACAGTGATTGCATGCAAAGAATCGTACAATTACCTAAATATTTTAAAAGCATGGTCACCGTCTGTAAACGACGAATAGGCGAGAAAGCAAGGGTGACAAGAATGGCAAAGTCCGCCGGAGATGTCGGGAGGTTTCTGGAGCAATGAAAGGCTCGGCTGATGAGACACCACTATTGTGGCCAGAATTTGGTGGAACGCAATCAACGTCAAATGATTTATGGTAATATTGAATTAAATTAGAATATTTTATTTTTACGAGTTGCGGCCGAGAAATATTTCGTGCGATTCTGCCTAAGGGCTGACGTACAACGTCACGGCGCGCCGCCCGCCGGCACGACGCCGTCCGCCGGTAACTTGCGCCGTTTGACAACGTGCACCGGTGGCCGGTGCACGTGGATGACACGCCGCGCCATGAGACGGCACGGCGCCGCGCCGTAGCGTTGTACGCTAGCCCTAAGGCCTGCTTCACACGGACTGCAATCACACAACTATAATACGTGGTCGTGCGCTAATTTGTACGAAAATCATTGATCTCGTATAAACAACTAGATACACAAAGGTCTTACTAAAACAATTTAAAAAACGTCCAAATAAGGGTCCATTGTTAACGTCCAAATAATGTCCAATAAATCAAATGAGTCCATTCATCCGTTTGGACCTTCTTCGCGCTCGGACATTTTTAGAAGGCAGACTGTGTATCTAGTTGTTTATAGGAGATCAATGACGAAAATGAATAGTCTAATTCATTCGGACCACATTTTGCGTCTAATTCAACCACAACGCGACACTAGCCGCCACATCGCTCATGTCAATCCTCTTCATTTTTCTTGGCTAGAGAGGTCGTTTTGCCACCGAACTATTTTACCAGATCAAATTAGCCTTCAGAATGTAACACTCTGATATCCAATAATAATAATTGGAGACTCTCCGCATTTATTATTCTGCTCCATGATACGATCTGATTTTTGGCCGAAACCAAATACATTTCCGAGCTCTATTTTATGATTTATGAATAGAAATGGGATTTAGCGAGCTCCGCCGTTACTCTCTGTTAGCCGATAGTAAAACCAAATAAATGTGATATTTGGACAAACGAGAAGAGTACAAAGGGCTGTGCTACTCGCAATAAAAATGTTTTCGCTCGTGAACAAAATTGTATTATGATATTCAAGGCGATATTTTTTAACCTTTGTATGAAAGACGACATTATTATTCTTGAACAATAGAGATTTATTTCATTCCTAGCGGTTCTAGCTAGATATTCCAATGGAATCTTTCATGATTTTAATGTACACACGAAGACAGAGAAAAGTATACAGGGGTCCTCAATAAGGTTGACATTTTCTCAAGAACTACTGGACCGATTTTAATAATTCTTTTACAGTACATAGTTTTAACTTTTATCTATCTAACAGTGAAAGAATAATTGCAATAGGTCAAGTAGTTTTTGAGAAAATCTGAACCTCAAAAACTCTACTGTACACCTCTCTCTGTCTTCGACAGTACCAATGAGATTTATCTCGTTTTTAGGGTTCCGTGTCCCAAAAGGAAAAAAAGGAACCCTTATCTATATAGGATCACTTTGTTGTCCGTCCATCCGTCCGTAAGCCCGCCCACCCGTCCGTCTGTCTGTCTGCCAAGACATATATCTCAGAAACGCGTGGACAGATCAAGTTGAAACTAATACCTAATACTCAAGTCTGCTACCTCATGCAGCCTTGAAAAAATCTAACTTCTACGTCAACCCAATTAAAAGATTTGGCCGCTTATGTTGCATTTTCTAAAACCAAAACCTATAGGGTACTTCCTGTTGATCAAGAGTCAAAAAATTTGGTAGAAGGTAGGTCTTATAGCACAAGTAAAGGAAAAAATCCGAAAACTAAATTCAAAAATACAGCCCTCCAAAAAATTTTTTGTTATTACAAACTTATATTTGCAGATGATTAACTAAGACAAAAGATAATAACAATCTATAATCAAACTTGGTATATACCAAATTAATATTAACAAATGAAAATTATTATGGGTATTTAATCTTAAAACTAATACAATAATATACTTATAACTAAATTATTATTATGAACGAATGGAATTCATATTAATTCCATTCGTTCCTTCATCATTCCATTCAACCGTTCTTTGTACATGGCTCATCACTAGTTTTTGCGTTTGTGGTTGTCTAACATTTAGCGTAATTACAACGAAATATTTATTTGGGTGCGTGTTTTGTCTTTGTGTGACAATTTTGTTTTCGTGTGCGTTTATATGGACGTGGCAAATTTTTGTTACGAGTGTGCAGCAATATGCAGATGTGTGCTGTACGTGTTTACCTCACCTCCCCCAAAAAGTGGCAGAAAAATATGTACGGCTAAAGATAGGTAAGGCAACTCCCGTCCTTATTTCTCTGAGGCTGTAGACATTAAACTGAAAATTACGAAATAACTTCGCAACCGTAGTTCCCCGCCATTTTCAAAAAGCCCATAACAATCTAACTGACTTGTCATCATTACTTATTATGAACGAGCGTTCCCGCTAAATTATATGAACACATTTGTCCCGTTTTCACGCGAGGCTTCACAATGGACGTGTGACAGAGACAAACGATGTGTCCTAGAATAAAGCGTCAGCTGTACTGTCGTCATGATGCTTCGTTACGAGTAAAATTAACGAGGCTCCATTGCTAACTAGGTTTGGGACTTTTGAAAATGACGGTAAAAGGACGGTTGCCGATTTATTTGATGATTATGATTTTATTCATAACATATTCTCATTATTTGTTATCTTAACTAACTGTATACCTAACAACCTGTAACTTAAACCATAAAAACCCGTCGTTCTGTAACTGTAATTCTTTTAGAATCCCACGGGACAGGCTTAGCCTAGTGTGGGCTTCACTGATTAATAAGTTAATGTAAAATACTGTATGGTAAATAATTTTTTATTTTTTATTACATTATTATTTATTATTATTCTTTTAAATATTAAGAACCTTACGTGAGATTCTATTTAAATTAATTTTAATTTTAGTTGGGTAAATGCCACAGACCACTTACCCCATAGACCTGTAACAGGAGGACGCCCGTGTCTGCCCGCACATGAGCACAAAATTATATTATGTAACCTGGAGATATTATCGACATGGTCGCATCTCTTTAATACGGCACCCCTGTCCACCGCTTCGTCTCTATGCGCTCGTCGTTGACAGAATGTTTCGATTGCAAATTTGTACCGATTTCATGTCTATTGGGTAAGTAATATTTTTTGGGGGAGATTTCAAATTTGCGGTTTTCGGATTTTTTTCTTTACTAGTGCTAGACCTAGCTTCTTGTTAAATTTCATGATTCTAGGTCAACGGGAAGTACCCTATAGGTTTTGGTTTTCTTGCAGTCATACAAATATGCGAGAAAATGCGACTTAAACGGCCATATCTTTTGATTGCGTTGACGTAGAAGTTTGATTTTTTCACGGCCGCATGAGGTTACAGATCTGAGTATTTGATATTAATTTCAACTTGATTCGTCTACGCGTTTCTGAGATATAGGTCTTGAGAGACGGACAACAAAGAAGAAAAGAAAGAAAGAAAACAGATTTATTTATCACTACATACTATACACTACATAATATTGTGCAAAATAATAACAGATAGGTACAGCGAAGACAGAGATAAGTATACAGGGGGCCTCAATAAGGTTGAGATTTGCTCCAAAACTACTGGACCGAATTTAATAATTCTTTTACAGTACACAGTTTTAACTTTTATCTATCCAATAGTGAAAGAATTATTGCAATAGGTCAAGTAGTTTTTGAGATAATCTCAACCTTAAAAACTCTCCTGTACACCTTTCTCTGTGTTCCACCGTACATAAACATCAAATCAATAATAGATACTTAATTTAAAACAACAACATTTTTTTTTAAACAGATACACTAATAATTAGGTTAAAAAGGAAAGAAATTACTACGCTATTATAAGATTATAACTAATAATTAAGTAATCTAAGAGCATTATTCTTATTGTCTATAAATTATACCTAACGCACAGAACACCATCAAGCAGCAGTGATCCTATGAGGGTTCCTTTTTTCTTTTGAGGCAGGGAACCCTAAAAATAGCACATTTTATAATAGTATAAGTACGAAGGTACCACATAACAATGCAAGCACAAACTTTAGCCTTTCCTCTCCACACAATATATTCTAGTTAAAAAAGCTCGCACTGTGATATAAAAATATGAACTAAATAAACTATCCGGGCCCCTAGGTCCCTTTCGTCTCCACACACAACTCCCTAGGGTTGCCACAACGTGAAGGCGAGTTATCACGTACGTAACTCTATGACACATGAGTTACATTTTTATAACACATAAAGATAAGTAAGTTACGAGTAAAGGTACAGTCGACAGCAGATCAATGGTAACACTTGCTGTACGATTTCAAGTCTTACGACGACGCAAATAATAAGCACTGTCAAAAGTTATTATTTATTTATTTTATTAATGGACTCGACATTTAGTCATTTGCCAATGTCATGTTGCAGAAAATTCAATATATCTCTGTCTTCTATCTTCCTCCAGGGGAGTCGCAGTAGCGTCTTCACTCTGGGTAGCCGCGTCTTCATGTCTTCATCTAGAGGAGACGCCGTAGCGTCATCACTCTGGACGAAGCAGCTCGACAGTCACCTTCACTCCCGAGCTTGTAGCGGGAACTCTTGATAAAGCTTGAAACCCCAGATCTTGCTCAAATTATCCAACAAATTCACCATACTGTCACTCGCGAACATTTTCTGATTAATTTAACGTGATATTAATCTCAAAATAACCACTGTAGACAATAAAACAAAAACTATCAAAGAATTTTGCAACCGTCGTTTCCCGCCATTTTCAAGAGAACCCTGTCAAAAGTTACAGGGACATTATGCTGAGGCAGCATGCCTATTCCGGCGCTGCACACCACCACTAGTTTTAAGTATACATTTGTATATTTTATAGTTTTTGTGTTTGTATGGTGTGTTGTCAGAATAAATGTCTTTTATTTCTTCTTTCTTTCTAAGTAAAAAGTGTTACCATTGATCTGCTGTCGACTGTACAAGTGCGTAGTCGGCTACAAACATTGATCTCCTATGAAACAACTAGATACACAAAGGTCTTACTAAAACAATTTAAAAAATGTCAAAATAAGGGTTCATTGTTAACGTCCAAATAATGTCCAATAAAGCAAATGAGGGTCCATTCATCCGTTTGGACCTTCTTTGCGCTCGGACATTTTTAGAAGGCAGACTGTGTATCTAGTTGTTTATAGGAGATCAATGGCTACAAAGTACAAAATGGTAGGTACGGTGGAACACAGAGAAACCTATTGCAAAAATTCTTTCACTGTTAGATAGATAAAAGTTAAAACTAGGTAATTGTAAAAGATTTATTAAATTCGGTCCAGTAGTTTTTGAGAAAATCACAACCTTATTGAGGCCCTCTGTATATTTATCTCTGTCTTCGACTGTACAAGTTCGTAGTCGGCTACAAAGTACAAAATGGTAGGTACGAGGTACCTTAGTGTGGTAATTTTTATAAATTCTGTATATTCATTTACTTGTAACTATAGACTATCGAATATAAATGCGTTTTATTTTAAGTTATAACATTTTTCGACAGTTTGCCTGCAATCTCACTAGATTTTTTTTGTTAACCTATAAATCGCCCCACTGCTGGGCAAAGGTGGGAGGCCTCTCCTCTTCCATCCATCCCTGTCCTGAGCCTCTTCCAGCCACCCATCCCTGTATCTAACGATATCGTCTCTCCACCTACGCCGAGGTCTGCCCCGACGCCGGCGACCGGATTACACAAAGATTTATAAACAATTCTTTTTCGCAGTTAGTAATATTACTTTTTTTTACTGTAATATTCTTTATTTATAACAAATCAATAACATATTTACATAAACAAACAAAAAAAATTATATAAAATAATAATATTACCATCAGTCCAGGCTGGATTTGGCTTGATTGTAGTTGGCTTTGCCTTTCCCACTGGGAAGAATTTTACAAAAAACAAAAATAATAATAATAATAATACATAGGCCATACTCTGAGGCACGAGCGCCACGAGTTGCTACAACTTATTATGATGGGAAAAGTCGCCGGAAAGAGAAAAATCGGTCGCAGGAAGTGTCTGCGTAACATCCGGGAATGGACTGGAATCGTGATCGCCGCAGACCCGTTCCGCCTCGCAAAAGATATGCACAAATACGAAGAGAAATAAAACAAACCAAAAATCCAGTTAATTTAGAGCTCTATATTATTTTTATTGTGGCAAAACTTCGATCGAGTAACGAAACTAGTGTTAGTCATATAC
Organism: Tachystola acroxantha; assembly: GCA_963506565.1. Lineage (NCBI taxonomy): Eukaryota > Metazoa > Arthropoda > Insecta > Lepidoptera > Oecophoridae > Tachystola > Tachystola acroxantha. The sequence goes on along the minus strand of OY735882.1, from coordinate 12,148,735 downwards.
CTAGTTTAACCTGGCTTCCCTTAAATCGTATTTTTGTCCCTTTCAGATTTAAAAAAAATATGAGAGAAATGGACTTAGACCGTGATATTTAAATCGCGTTTATGACTAACTGGTCGATGCAGTTAGTCTAATTTGCTTTTTATTACGATTTGCCGTTGTTAAATATCAGCAATAGCACATGGGTATAAAATATGAATTACACAACATAGGACGAAGGTGGCTGTAACAACGCCTTGGCTTTTCCCTTGTCGGAGGAAGTCAAGGCACTGTAGGTATAGGTAAGTAAGACTTAGGTTTAAACACTCCATGTTATGTACTCATATAAGAAGGCGCGATAGATCACCTTAGGCAGTGCGCAGACTAGAGTCACGACAGTTTTAAGACAGATTTGTCTCACATAGACAAGTCCGCCTTAAGATTAAACAGAAACGGTTGTGTCTGCTACGCGGCTGGCCGTTTTCGTCCTGTCAAAGTCTGCGCGAACGAAATTTTTGTACTAATTTTCGGACATTGACGGCTAGTAAAAATCGACGCGGCTCAGCCCCCTGGATCGATATAAAACCCCGCTGGACAGTTTTTGAGGTTATATTTAAAAAAATACTTTTTGTAAAAAAACTCTAACCTATAACTTTTATTAAACTATCTACGAGTTGTAATGGACCGCTATCCACCCCAACGAAAAAATCCTGAGGAAATCAAAAAGTACTGAGCTAATTATATGATATGGGTTTTTGATAGTACATAAGTACTTAGGTACACTGCAATCGCAGTTACGTACTTGATACAAATTATATTGGACATAAAATTACCTATTCAATACACTGGCTTCTTTTTTTTACGCGATTTTAATCTGATATAATCAAAAAGTAATTTCAGCCCGGGTTTCATATTCATATATTCTTCTTGTATTCTATTGACTTCTATTCGACTTCTATTTATTTATTTATTTATTTTATTAATGGACTCGACAGTTCGTCATTTGCCAATGTCATGTTACAGAAAATTCAATTTATAATAGTCTTCTATCTTCCTCCAGGGGAGTCGCAGTAGCGTCTTCACCCTGGGTAGCCGCGTCTTCATGTCTTCAACCAGAGGAGACGCCGTAGCGTCATCACTCTGGACGAAGCAGCTCGGCAGTCACGTTCACTCCCGAGCGTGTAGTGGTGTACTCTTGATAAAAGCTTGAAACCCCTGATCTTGCTCAAATTATCCAACAAATTCACCATACTGTCACTCGCGAACATTTTCTGATTAATTTAACGTGATAATAATCTCAAAAAAAAATCATTCGACTTCTATTGAAAATTCAAACAATGGAAAAACAAATGACTAGCAGTGACGCTAATATTTGTAATACAAGAGCGGTGTCTGCGATGCAGGGGAGTGACAGAGCCTTCAGCCAATGAGATGGCTAGTGGGGCCGGCATCAAAGATCCTTTTAGAAAAAAAACTGTCATATATTTGACAAACACGAGACCGTATTTAATTATGAATGCATGTTAATTTTTAATTCAGAATCTCAGCCCAAACCCACTTTTTTCACCGCAATTTCGACGCCAGCCAGTTAACCAATGGTATTTCAACGTGTTTACAACAATATTGCAGCAATTTCTAAGATTCATGATTCATAATGAAACGCCCGAAATTGACAACATTGTGTGCTAGCAACACAGCAAACTGCAAAGCCATATTAAAAAAAAAATTAAATATGGCGACGGCGGCGTTTGTTTTCCAACTGAATACTGTTTGTTTTTATTTTCAAAGATGCTTAACGCGGTGTGCGTGGGGACTGCTAGTCCATTTTTTCTACGAGGAAACTTTACAAACGGCCACATAGTCAAAATGTCAGTGAAGGGTGGTTAAAAGTTCTAACAAAGTCTAACCCTACTTTGTTGTACCTCCCACAACAGAACTGGACAAAAGGTAAGAAATACTATTTAGATTGGTTCGTTCGCAACCCGTATGTAGAAATATATTTGAATTTTATGATGTATATCTTCTAGTTATAAAAATAGGGTCGGACGCTGACAAAAATACTATCTTATCTACATAACCTCTCCTTTTTATGATACCATCGGAAGGGGCACTTTGGGGATGAATTGTTGTTAGGTACTTTTTTATTTTAATTTTTTTTTCCAAAAAAGACTTAAGAAAATTTTTCATCAAAAAAATACTTAGAAAAATTTCGACCAGTTCCGATGTCATGATGACCCCCCCTTTTTATCATCGCAATGGACCAAGGACCTGAAGGGCAACAACTTTTGTCTGAAACTTTTTTTGTGCGGGTCCGTTTTGTGACCCCCCGAGCCACCACCTGGAAGTTGCAGGTGACCCCCACCAATTTTATTGGTGCAACGGAAGGAGGGCACAAAGGGTGACAACTTTTGCCTGAAAGACTTTTCTCTGCGACCGTTATTTTCAGAGAAAAAAAATAAAAATGAAAAAACATATTTCGAAAATTTTCTAAGTCCCACGTCTCTGAAAGCGGTGGTTGTAACGCTAAGGGTGCGTGGGACTTAGAAAATTTTCGAAATATGTTTTTTCATTTTTATTTTTTTGTCTGAAAATAACGGTCGCAGAGAAAAGTGTTTCAGGCAAAAGTTGTCACCCTTTGTGCCCTCCTTCCGTTGCACCAATAAAATTGGTGGGGGTCCTCTGTCAAATTAGGAGGTGAAACTTCTTTAATCCCAGTAGCCCAATGGAACACCAGTTTACACATAAAACTTATTTTCCAACTATTGAGTAACATATTTTTTACCAGACGTAAAGAAGTAGAGTTCTGTAAGAGAAGTATAATGTATTTTGAGTGCATTCTATGTATGTATGTTGGTAATATAGGCACCTACATAATTTCATTTCAATATTTAAATTATAATAAAGCTGGCCTGTTTTATATATTATACAAATTATTATTCATATTTTAATTTTTTGTTTTAGCCGTGATGCCTGAACAAAGTCTAAGGATGTCAGCAACTCAGCATAGCAATCCCGATCATCGCGTAAAAAGAGAATAGTGATAGAATTGGTATGTATACATATAGTACATCACATAGTATGTACATAATTATTAGTTCCAATATATTTTCTAACGAAATCTGCAGCAACCGCAATCTTGTCAAGTGCACATGTGTACTTTCATTTGAAATGATGTACCTACACTTTGTGTACAGTTGGAAGAATTTTTTTTTCATATTCATAATGTACGGTTGAATGCACGTAAAGTACTTATGTAGGTACATATTTATATTATGATCACGGCACATTTTACCGCTTGCGCCGGAGACTGTGGCCGTGAGAGCGAGCTTTTGGGGAGAGCTGTGGCCTATATTAATAGGCCACAGCCTAAGTTGCATGCGTTAATAACCATAGTTGGGTTAATACCCATAAATTAACCTCACTTGCAATAAAAGATGACCCTAGAGTCAGAAGAGTTAACCCGAGCAAAATATATGGAGCTTTTACGGGTTAAGTCGGCAACTCTAGGGTTATCTTTTATTGCAAGTCACCTTAAGTAGGATTTGTTTAATAAATGTTTCAGGAAACCGTTCAACGTTAACGTCACCAGATGGTTCAGGGAATCTCTCAACGGCGCCAGATGAATCATTCAATGCCACCAGTTTGTATCGCAATTGTTCTCCATTGAAGGGGCTGAAGACACAGCATTGGCTCAGTACTCTTGTGAAGAAATTTTTTTAATTTCATTCAGTAGGTATATTGTCAAGTAATAAAAGTTTGTATAATTGTAATTTTTTTTATTTATTTAATGGATTCCTAAGAAAACATTTAATATTATGGTTTTAAATATGCAGAGGCATCGATATATATTTTTATCGTGGGACACCCCTAGTGAAAAACATCGAACTCGGTTTATCGACATGTCCCCGTCTCTAATTCTTGACGTCATCGGCGCCACTGTCTTAGGGCCATGTGGACGATGCCGGAACTAACCAATCCAGTAGTGATCCAGTAACGCCATCTCCAGGCAAGGCCAGAGTCCCATCTATTCGTAGAATATCCTCTTAGTAATTTGTGCTGCGATGTAAAATAGCCGTTCTTTGCTTCATAGAAAAAGGCATGTTTTCAAATGCTTATTTTTATTTCTCCGCAATAGATGCTCGGACAAAACCAACAGAACTGGAGTACAAAAGTAACCGTACGCGATCGATTGACCTACAAACAGTTGGTACACTTTGGTTGGTGGCTGGCAGGGGACAGCAGGGTTACTCTCACCTCTTATAGCGATCCAGTTTAGGTTCCTAAACAAAACCGAATCGCTATTTGCATACATACATATTTGTATGAATGACGTTGAACCTAAACTGGATCGCTATAAGAGGTGACCCTGCTGGCAAAAGCTAAGAGATACTCAGAATTTGTATTACGCATTATCCATGCTCGGTGAATAAATTAGAACATGATGAAAAAATTATTGCCGTGGGCAGGACTTGAACCTGCGACCTTGTCACGGAATGACAAGCTCGCAGGTTCAAGTCCTGCCCACGGCAACAATTTTTACATCATGTTCTAAGCTTAGAAATAGTGTTGAGCCTTGGAAGACTCATATGTCCAGCAGTGGACTGATACAAGCTGATGATAATGAAGTTGCATTAAAAGTACCAGGGGACCATAGCTAACCTATAGCCTCAAATGTCCAACTCAACACCTGCTATTTCCATTTGATCAGAAGCCCCAAGCCGCATCTTGTCATTTTTGACAGTTCCTGTCATTCTTGACGGTTCTTGTCATTTTGGCAACGGTGTGTCTGTCAAAAGTTATAGAATCCAACGTTTGGGCGACATTACTATTGTAATTTTCGCCTGTAAGCAACTCGCCCAGTATCATTAAAGCATGTGGGCCAGTTTACTACGTGAAAATTTACAAAAGGGAAACTCGCCCGCAGACCAGTTAGTTTGTTGGGTTTGCGACTAAGCCGCTCTTTAAGTATCATTCAAAGTACCAGGACACTATGAGCCGCCTAGAGTCTCATTAACATGTCCTTATTTTTATTTGAAATTTGAATTGCAGGTCTGGTTGCAACAATTAATTTTAAAAATGTTTCGGTGTTGCCACAGCGAAGTTGTTACCCCTCGAAACGGCAAGTAGAACCAGTAGCGCTTCTCTAACGAGATACGATTATAAATGATATCAATCTACGTAACGAGGTGCTTAATTACCCGGGAATGGGGCAGGTCCGGCTTTAGTAACACGGTGGGGGGCTGACAGGCATTGAAAAGACACATTTCAATGGAGCTTTGCCCCACCTACAAAACTACGTGACCATTTAAGCTGTACCTATAATTTTGTTGGGGACTTATTACAGGTTTCATATTGCATAATCATAATCAGTATCATTTTCTACTACTCTCGCAACTCCTATAGAAGAATAACAAAAACATTGAATAATTCGCTTCGATTTCTTACTATTTTCTGAATTCTTAATTAAGCTGTTTTTTCGACTCGCTTAATTTACAAAACTTTATTTTAAACCAATAATTTTAATAAAAAACGGAGATATTTTTAGACATCTAGCGGTTGATGGTGGGGCAGAATCTGGCATTGTCATTTTAACTATTTTTTTTTCTCGTGTGGTTTAGTGACCAAACCTATTTGTCAAAGTTATTCAGGTTGCCCGTAGGCCTTTGACGTGGTCTAACGACTGCTGTCAAGCGACAACAACCGGGACCAACTGCTTAACGTGCGCCCCGAGGCACGGAGGGCTCAGATGAAACTGTCACTAGCGGTCACCCATCTAGGTCCTGACCTCGCCCAACGTTGCTTAACTTGTACGATCATTTTCAACGTGCACTCGCACTTTAATTTTAATTCATCTGCAAAGAATACAAGCAGATGGAATTTCGTCGACTCTGCCTACCTATACATACTCGTAGAAGACGGACGTGAGATTAAGTATAATTAATAATTATACATAACCAAATGAATAAATCCGCTTTTGAAAATGGCGAGAAACAACGGTTGCGAAATTATTTGATAATTTTCAGTTTAATGTCTACAGTGGTTTTGTGTTAAATTAATTAATCAGAAAATGTTCGCGAATGATAGTATGGTGAAGTTATTGGAGGATTCATGCAGGATATGAAGTTTGGCGCTATAGTCAAGAGTTCTACGAGCTCGGGAGTGAACGTGACTGTCGAGCTGATTCGTCCAGAGTGATGGATGACGCTACGGCAACTCCTCTGGATGAAGACATGAAGACACGGCTACCCAGGGTGATGACGCTACTGCGACTCCCCTGGAGGAAGATAGAAGACTATTATACATTGAATTTTCTGTAACATGACTTTTATTATGGATATATTTATAATGGAGGTTTTTTTTTCTTTTTAAATGTCATTGCAGAGCAGTTTGGATAAACTGTTGTCGTATTTCAGGCTAGACTGAAAATACAGTGTTGCCTGTAGCAGCTTAATTTACTTAGCCGTTGATTTCTTTCTGTAACATGACATTGGGTTCTCTTGAAAATGGCGGGAAACGACGGTTGCGAAATTATTTGATAATTTTCCTTTTAACGTCTACAGGGACTACTTTGTGTTTAATATCACGTTAAATTAATCAGAAAATATTCGCGAATGACAGTACGGTGAATTTATTGAATTATTTATGCAAGATCTGAAGTTTCAAGCTTTTATCAAGAGTTCCCGCTACAAGCTCGGGAATGAACGTAACTGTCGAGCTGCTTCGTCCAGAGTGATGACGCTACGGCGTCTCCTCTGGATGAAGACATGAAGACGCGGCTACCCAGGGTGAAGACGCTACTGCGACTCCCCTGGAGGAAGATAGAAGACTATTGAATATATTGAATTTTCTGTAACACGACATTGGCAAATGACGAACTGTCGAGTCCATTAATAAAATAAATAAATAAAACATGACATTGGCAATTAACGAACTGTCGAGTCCATTAATAAAGTAAATAAATAAGAAAGAAATGTTTTTGATTTTTTTTTTCAAAATAAATCTATCCGACTTGCACTTTTAGCGTAAAATGTAGCCTGTATCAATGCCGTCGTAAAAACGAATCATAAATCAAAATCCATCAAGCCGTTTAGGATACAAAGGAGACAACAAAGGAACCGGAATACATACCTACATACAATAGTAACTTACAATTAAGAGCGTTCCATGAGCCAACTAGCGCCGCCAATCTTAAAAAAATAATATTTTCCAATATAATCAATTTTATTAAAAAAAAACCGTTTTTGGCACATTTGTGAACTACAACTTACCGACATTGAATCACGTTATAAATAAGCATTTAAAAAATAGTATTTATCGTAATAAACATTTTGTAAATAGCTTTTTTAATAAAATTGATTATATTGGAAAATATTATTTTTTTAAGATTGGCGGCGCTAGTTGGCTCTATGAAGGCTCTTAAGTAGACAATAGACGCGATAAACTTACGAGTAGTTAGGGTATTACGAAGTTATTTCTTTAAGTCCTCAATCAAAAGTTTAATTAGTCTGGCAAACAATAAGACCCCCTTGCCTCCCTAAAGGCGGCTCTGGGGGGTCAGCTCGAATGCGACGCCTCAAGGACGGACGCTGTGTGAAAAAGAAATAGATATTTAATAAATAATGGATACATTCTACGTTAAAAAGAACCTAGGTACAGTGCGCGAGGCGTAAGCTCAGGTTTGCATTTGTGTGAGTGCACACAGATGGTGTAGAGTGATTTTCAGCCTGAGGCGCGACGCGTCCTACTCATACAAATGATATTGCCACATTTCAATGGAGCTTTGCCCCACCTACAAATCTCGTCAGCTCGTAGGGGTTCGTAGGCCAGTTGAAAGTATGCGTTGAAAACGATCGTATAGGTTAAGCAACGTTGGGCGAGGTCAGTACCGACCGATGGTTGGGTGATCGCTAGTGACACTTTCAGCGCTTGACAGCAGTCGTTAGGCCACGTCAAAGGCCTACGGGCGGCCTGAATAACTTTGACAAATAGGTTTGGTCAGTACACCACACGAGAAAAGAAAGAAGATCGAGGTAGCTCGGGACATGGTTCACCACGCGGGCCCAGTGCGGATTGCCGGGTTACATATGCCTTCGTTTTTTTTCTATGGCATGTAGGTTGTCATCACGATGTTTTCATTCACCGTTTTGAGATCATTCGGTATAGTAAGCTTTTCCATCCAAAAATCCGCTAACATTTTCTGATTAATTTAACGAGATTTAATTTAATAAGTACTTATACACAAATAAACAATTAGGCACCAAAATCAGATTTATCGAATAATTTTTCAACCGCCACGTTTCTCAAAGTCAAATTTCTTTATTGCTTGCATAAGCACGTTGTGTACGTTTTTGCACGTGAAAATATTTTTGAATTTACATTTACAACACTTTGCAAGGAAAAGGTGCCAACGCTGAGGAGAAAAAGTGGCAAAAAACTCTCAGCAGCACATCTTTTAAAATAATATAATAATAATACACAATTACTTAATAACTAGGCATTACACAACTATTACTATTGTTAGTAATCTAGACTTTATCCCTCATGCGGAACCGGCGACACACACCATGCATGTTCATCGTTTAAATAGTCATCTATCCTGTAATACGCCTTCTTAACAAGTGTTCCTTTAATGAAATTGTTTAAATTTCCTCTCTGTCAACGTCGTGACACTTTCTGGCAACTTGTTATAAAAGCACACACCATTAAAGTTCCACAATTCTCTCCATTAAAGTTCCACTTCGCAATTGATATTAGCGTAAAATTATGTATAATTTTAAATAATATTCAGTGTATTTACCGATGACTACCGTGGGAAGTAGTATGGTATAAACTTATGTCTGGCAATCGATTTGTGATGTGAACTCGAGCAAGACGCAACCAGAAAATTAATGCAATTAAATAAATACACATGAATGGAAAATACTGTTCATTTTAGGGTTCCGTACCTCAAGAAAAAAATAACCCTTATGGGATTACTTCCTTCCTTTACCGTGGTACGGTGGAACACAGAGAAAGGTGTACAATAGATTCCGTGGTATTTAGTGATTAATGATCATGTTAAGTTAATCAGGGGATGTTCTCGGACGTGTCTATTAATCGGAGTGCTCAAAAGAAGTCATGTTTGTGAAGTTTTGTGCTCTTAGCAAGGAATCCTTGCATAATTCGATGATTGCGTGGATCGTTGAGTTATTTCGTTTAGGGGTTTAGGAGGGTTGTGCGTTGCGTAGGTTTAGGTTAGGTTATCTTCGTTTGTATTTATAAGAATTCAGACATTAGTAACTTCAGACCAGGCTGTATGCCCTAGTTGGCTTTGCCTTAATCTCTGGGAAGAATTTAATTTAAAAAACAATTGTCTCTTTCTGGCGTATACCTTTCTCTTTTTTCGACCACAACTTATTTTTTTCTCTCTTTTTTCGACAAAAACTATTCCTATAAAACATCCAATCTTAAATATATCGTAGTGAATCCTGGATGCCTCGAGGCACGTAAAATAGCTCGTAAACTGACGCTAAATCTAGAGTGACGTAGTAAAAATAGTGTTTTATTACACTCGGCTCTTTGGCTAGCGATTGCTCACCAATTTGGTGGAAACCTGAATGGGATTCAGAATAACAGTGCTGCATTGCAGTAGGAATATAGAAGAAAGAAAAGAACAACTAAGACTAAAAATAAGACACAAGAATATGATACTTAAACCAAATTAAACAGTTAAATAACCACTTTTATTAGATGGCAGGGGTCCGAGGCCTTAAGGGGTTGCGAGCTGTCAAACTCAAGCGCGAGACAGAAGATGTCCAGCAGCGGCGGAGTGAAGAGCAAGGCACAGTGACTATACCGGAGCCCAAATCAAGTGTCTTATTTTGTAAACAAATATGATCGTCTAATTACCTGTTGTGATGTAAAACTGAAGGAACTGATTGATTGTATTTGTACTTCATTATGAAAATAAAGTAATCAGATCTAATTATATTATAAATAACTATGCAATAACCACATAATAGCTTAAAATGATAGTGGGGGAGGGTTTTTGTTTACAAAATAAGACACTTGATTTGGGCCTCGGTTTACATGTTTGTATTTTTATTAATTTTGGATGAATTGGAAATAAAAATACGCCAATTAAAATCAGATTTTTTTTTAAACAAGCTCTCGTATTTATAATACCCTACATTTTGATATATCTTTTGTATGAATAACTATTTCGGTTTAGACGTAATTTTCATTTTAAAAGACATGGAAGGGGTATGTTTGCGATTTTTTTTTCTATCGAGCGAAGTTTGTCCAATCGTGTATCGGTATTCATCAGTCCCTAAATAGACACCCCAAGGTTGCTTTATATTTTTTTCAGACGTTTAATTTTAGTAGTTAGATCCGTGGCCTTCATAGAAAAGCTGTAAATCCGTGCATACAAAGCCTTAAGCCTGACACATAAACGCGCGGCCTGCGGCCAGTTACACCGCATTCCCCGCCCCCTTTTCTCCCGTCGTTAACGTCTAGTATGTAGCGAGCCTAGGCTGCAAATCACTACCGAAAACTAGCAGAAAAGGGCGCATGCGGTTCAACAATATCGCAAAACTGTCCATGAATCTAGAGCAGTCTTTCTAAAAATGGGCAATAACGCCCACTTGTGGGCGCTGGAGGCCTAGAAACAACAAACTGATAGGCTCCAGAATTATTTTAGATTGTAAGTTTAAACTCCAGACCAGACTAATTATAGCACAAATTAAATTTTTAAAAGTAATAAATGTCATTGTGGTTTTCTAAACTGCGGTAAAGTGAAAAAGATGGAGGCGCTGAAATTTTTAAATATAAATATATTTTTAATATATATTTTTTATATATACATATACATATTTATTAGTTATTTAATTGATTTCCAAAGTGGGCGGTAGAGGAAACAAGAACCTCTGATCTAGAGCTACGTTATTACGCATTCGTTACCGAGTGAACTTACTACAGCAAGCTTATACACAGACCACTTACCCCATAGACCTGTAACAGGAGGGCGTCCGTTTCTGCCCGCACATGAGCGCAAAATTGCTTCGCGATACGCGTAACCTAGAGATATCGAAACAGGTTTAATATGGCGCCCCTGCCCCCCGCTTCGTCTAATAGCGCCTATTTCTTGACATAATTTGTTGTACCTAAAGCAGTATGGAGTGTATCCCTTCTTTCCGCTTAAATATCCGACTATGTTTGTACAAGGAATGGTTGGGTACAACTCATTGCGAGTACGAAGAGATTTAGCCCTCATCACATACATGTTTCGCGTTTTTAGAGGGTTTATAGACAACCCGCAACTGTTAGAGATGATGGAGCTACAGGTGCCAGACAGACGTACGCGTCAGTACCTGCGTCCCCGGAAATGTAGTTTGTTCACCGTGCCGCGGGGCAACACTAATGTGCTGAGGGAGTCACCAGTGACAAGAGCGCTGCGGGTACTGAATGAGTTGGGAGAGGGAAAGCTGCAAGTAGATTTGTTCTCTTGTTCTCTGACAAATTTCATAAAAGTTGCGACGCTCCATCTATCGGGAGTTTGTTAGTGTAATCTATGTAATGATGTTATTGTTATTTTATTGATTTTGTTTATATCTGGGAATTATTAGTGTGTTTTTTATTATTATTATTATTATTTAAATTAATTATTGATAATATTTTGGATTGTATTTAATTGACTACAATTTATTATTGGGTATTGTCCTGTTAAAATTGTAATGGTTATAATAAATAAATAAATAAATAAATAAATAATTTTTCGCTTGCAAAGTACCGATTTCATGTCTACGGGGTAAGTGGTCTGTGAAGCTTATAGTAGTGGTAGTGTGCTATGAAGTGACTCAATGCAACTGTTTACTATGTACACTCCGTCAAACGTTGAATAAATTATCGGGCGTCGACACTAATAACCTCCCGCTAACTGCGACCATGATGGGAGCTTTAGTATCGTAATTGTTACGATTGCTGTATTTAACAGTAGCTATGGAGTAAGTGAAAAATTGTGAGAACCACTGACCACCTGGCACCCTAAAAAATGTAAGACCTGGCACCCTTATCGTTTTTTACACGACTGCGCAAGAAGGAGGGTTATGTTTTTCGAGGGTTATGGTTTATGTTTTTCGAGAAAATCATTTTTGTAAGAACCTGCCGATAGTTTAGATAATACTAGCTAGCTGTACCCCGCAACTTCGTTTGCGTAGAAAAAGCTCAGATCACATACCGCCATGGCTCGCTATCTCCTAGTGAAACTCCCATCAAAATCCCTTCAGTAGTTATGGCGTGATATTTGAAAATAGTCGCAGACAAACCGACAATCAGACAATAATTCTAAAAATTGGTGTTTTGGCATCAGTATCGATCTTAAAACACATTACTTATTATTATTATCAAATATATCATTATTCTTTTCAAAAAATATCCAATGTACAGACACAACTTTTTTACAGTCTTATTATATTAGATTAAAAAACAAATGTTGAGAGTTTTGCCAATTTTAAATCAAGTTATTGGAGTTTAAAGTTTTGGAGGTGACAAATTTTGCAAAGTTTAAAAAATATATGTATTTAAAAAAACGTGAGGCCTAGGTCAAATGACAATGCCAGATTTTACCCCACCATCAACCGCAAGATGTACAAGATAACGAATAAATGTAAAAAATATCTCCGTTTTTTATTAAAATTATTGGATTAATATAAAGTTTTGTACAAGTTGCGAGTCCAAAAAACAGCTTAATTAAAAAAGAATTCAGAAAATAGTAACAAATCGAAGCGAATTATTCATTGTTTTTGTTATCATTTTCTACTACTCTCGCAACTCCTACTGATTGTGATTATACTATATAAAACCTGTAATAAGTCCCCAACAAAATGATATATGAGTTTCAATAGTCACGTAGGTGACCAAAGGTGGGGCAAAGCTCCATTGAAATATGGCAATGTCATTTATTGCTGAGCATGTAGGAGACTATCCGCCATTTTCGTGTGTTCATTGTTCAACGTCTGCCGAACACCATGTACGTTCTTATTCAAATATCAACTCTAAACGATAGCGGTTACAATTGTAATTACGAGAGCTAAAACACATCTATCGTGGTAGAGGAACTGGTAGGGAACGTTAATCTTAATTAATGACGCGCTGCTTGAAAATCTTGAAAAATAATAAGCTTTTCAAGAAACAGTCTTAATAAGAAAGTTCTGCTGGAATTTTTAGTCTGGTAGTTCATTTTTAAAACCATCTTTAATCGAACTTTACATGTACAAACTTTCGATATTAAAACTTTCTATTAACTGTGTATGTTGGCGACTGGCTGGTTCCGCGGCCATAGATACCATTGTTTACATTTAGAAGGTTGGAGTTAGGGATTCCTTGAAAAGCGCGCGAAACGACATTAGCTACTTTTTTGTTAAAATTCTAATTAAATACTTTCCGTGGTATTTAGTGATTAATGATCACGTTAAGTTAATCAGGAGATGTCTGCGAACGTTTCTATTAATTGGAGTGCTCGAAAGAAGTCGTGTTTGTGAAGTTTTGTGTTCTTAGCAAGGTTTCCTTTTGCATAACTTGATGCTTGCGTGGATCATTGAGTTATTTCGTTTAGGGGTTTGGGAGGATTGTGCGTAGGTTTAGGTTAGGTTATCTTCGTATATATGTATGTATTTAGAAGAATTCAGACATTATACTAACATCAGACCAGGCTGTATGCCCTAGTTGGCTTTGCCTTTCCCTCTGGGAAGAATTTTACCAACAAAAAAAAGGTTGGAGTTAGCTGTCAGTGTGCTAATAGAGATAGGTTGATTTTGTAATTTATAATTTATTTTCAATAGATACATTTATAGATCCCAACCCGAGTTTCCATCATCCTGATCCATCTGCAACAGTGTACGTTCCTTAGCTACAAAGCGAATGTTAGTATTGAACTATAGAACCAAAATAGACTATAAAAAGAACAAAAAAAAACTCTGCATACGACCGGAAAAAACAGACAAAACAATGCCTCAGCAACAAATGTTTTTCATCCGAGTTCATTTATTCAGAGCGTTGCGAGCTGGCAACCCGCCAAACGGGCTGGCAACACCAAAGAAGACGGCATTCGCATTTTAAATGCACACTGCCTTTAAAAGTTTGCTGTTTCAGTTTTAATTTTTACTAGCTGTACCCCGCAACTTCGTTTGCGTAGAGGAGGAGGATGGAGATCAGGAGGCAGATCTTCCTCTCTGGATCCTTGTTTCCACATCACATACCGCCATGGCTTATAGCCTATGAGCTGTCCGGATATTTCAGCTATCTCCTAGTGAAACTCCCGTCAAAATCCCTTCAGTAGTTATGGCGTGATACTTGCACAAAGTCACAGACAAACAGACAAAAAATCTAAAAAAATAGTGTTTTAGCATCAGTATCGATCATAAAACACATTACAATTATTCTTTTCAAAAAATATCCAATGTACAGACACAACGTTTTTACAGTCTTATTATATGTATAGAGTTTGTTGGCAACACGAGAATTAATCACTGGAAATTAGGAACTCTGTTGATATTCATGAAAAGCTCGCGCAATGGTAGTTATTTTTTCTTTTAAAAATCTAATTATTCGTTCATTCGTAAGAATAAACTCTACTCACTTTTGCCATAGTATCCTTAGCATATTCTCATACTTACCTACATCAAAATAAGGCCGTTTGAGCTACAAAGGAGGCGACAAAGGAACAGACATATACATACATAAAAAATATTACTTATATATCACGATAAGTTAATCACAAAATGTTCGGGTATGACAGTAGGTATTTAGACATTATTGGAGGATTCATGCAAGATCTGAAGTTTGGCGCTATGGTCAAGAGTCCCGCTACGAGCTCGGGAGTGAACGTGACTGTCGAGCTGCTTCGTCCAGCGTGACGACGCTACGGCGTCTCCTCTGGATGAAGAGCAGACGATGTGATATTTTTAGTATTCTGTAACTTGACATTGGCTAATGACGAACTGTCGAGTCCATTAATAAAATAAGTAAATAATTGAATGTCTCACTACAGCTAAGATATCCTTATATTTTTCCAAACGGATAGAGCCGTCACGTCACGGCTGACACGATAAGTGTCACGTCAGCAATCCGTCCCTACACTCGCTGCGGGTCACGTTCCATCCGGACCGTCTTATTTCGGACACGTCGCACTGACGTGAGTTATTATCCTCGTGTGCTCAGCTGCAAATGCTGGAAGATTTCCAGGTCACTAGGGGTTATCTAGAAATATGTTTAGGTTAGTGGAAAATGACGTCATGTTTGACAAGTGTCGAAAAGTAAATTTTTTCGTTAAAATAAATAAAATACATAGATATAAGAAGCTATTTACCCAATCTCTGTTACGATATCCTTTTTAATATACATAGTTACATTCAAAAGATATAGATAATTGCGATAAGCTAAGTTGTAGTTTGCAAAATTGCGAAAAACGGCATTTTTTCCGCAATTATGTCACGAACCTTTATTGATTTACCGAAATTAAGTCTTTAAATGCACATCATTTCAAAAAATAGCGTTTATTGTAGATATTTCGAGAAATTTCGTCAAATCTCCGCGGTCACGAAGGAGAACATAAAGTATATTTTGCATGGGGTCTCCCTTGGAGAAAGAACCTTCGTTCTTCCTTTAAGGGGTCTCCACTCTGGTTCTCTCTTTCATTCTCATTATGTCAGGAAGAGACGTCTGTTTTATTTATTTTATTAATGGACTCGACAGTTCGTCATTTACCAATGTCATGTAACAGAAAATTCAATATGTAATAGTCTTCTATCTTCCTCCAAGGGAGTCGCAGTAGCGTCTTCACCCTGGGTAGCCGCGTCTTCTTGTATTCATCCAGAGGAGACGCCGTAGCGTCGTCACTCTGGACGGAGCAGCCCGACAGTCACGTTCACTCCCGAGCTTGTAGCGGGAAGTCTTGATAAAAGCTTGAAACCCCATATCTTGCTCAAATTATCCAACAAATTCACCATACTGTCGCTCGCGAACATTTTCTGAATAATTTAACGTGATATTAATCTCAAAACACCACTGTAGACAAAAAAACAAAAATTATCAAATAATTTCGCAACCGTCGTTTCCCGCCATTTTCAAGACAACCACATCTGTTTTTATACGTTTGTCTTCTATTGACAATTCAAAATCGAAAAACAATGAATGACATGTTTCTATGCTTCATGTATTTTTGTCTCCAAATGGAAACAAACCAACACAGATACTAAAGTACTTTGAGTAGAAACAGACGAAAACCATCTTGCATGCGTCCCAAGAAATAGGTAACAAGAAACTAACTTTAAAATTGAATTCGCGGCGAAGTTGTACAAATTTATGACGATTTTAACCAGAGATCTGGAATTTATGAGCAACAACTTCTGCAGATGTTGCTTTGTTCGCGAGAAACTTAAATTGCTGAATACCTAGGTATGTTATTCCTATAACACCGCCTTAAGGGCCTTCCATGAGCCAACTAGCGCCGCCAATCTAGAAAAAATAATATCTTCCAATTTAATCAATTTTAGTACAAAAAAGCTATGTACAGTCGAAGACAGAGATAAGTATACAGCCTCAATAAGGTTGTAATTTTCTCAAACACTACTGGTCCGAATTTAATATTTTTTCACAGTTACATACTCCTAACTTTTATCTATCTAACAGTGAATGAATTTTTGCATTAGGTCAAGTAGTTTTAGAAAAAATCTCAACCTTAAAAACTCTACTGTACACCTTTCTCTGTCTTCGACCGTACACTATCTTTATTAGGATGAATACTATTTTTCAATATAAAATACGTGGCATAATTGCGACAAGCTAAGTTGTAGTTCACAAATGTGCCAAAAACTTTATCCAGAGGAGTCGCCGTAGCGTCGTCACTCTGGACGAAGCAGCTCGACAGTCACGTTCACTCCCGAGCTCGTAGTGGGACTCTTAACTATAGCGCCAAACTTCAGATCCTGCATGAATCCTCCAATAATATCACCATACTGTCATAGGCGAACATTTTCTGATTAATTTAACGTGATATTAAACACAAAACAACCACAGTATAAACTGTAAATTATCAAATAATTTCGCAACCGTCGTTTCCCACCATATTCAAAATCTCTCTGCAATTAGGGTTAAAATGTCGTATCAGGTAAGTATAAGTAGTTTCCAATTGCCTCCTCTATGTAATCAGTAGGTACTGTATGGGCCGAAGTAAATTGAATCAGCAGTATAACGGTCGTACAATAGTGCCAGCCAGTGCGATCTAAACACCACTATACGCGATATTACTACCACTTACCCGTATTATGGCATAGCTTGTGGCAGCTTAACGTGCTGCGATAGCCGCATAAACGGGTTAGACCTACATTTACACGGACTATTGCTTATTAACCTTGGATCGGAAGGATATTACATAGTAATAAAGCAAGGTAGGGGCAGCCCCCCCCCCCCCCCCCCCCCCCCCCCACAGCTAGAGATTAGAAAAAGTATCCAGCCCAATGCAAAGTCCTTAGTCAGGTACTGGAAAGACGATGAGGCGAGAGCGAGCGGGGAGAGGAGAGTGCTACTGTCTCTCCTGTTCCGTCCACGCTGCCGCGTCGTCGCCTGTTCTGTCGTGTTTTTTTTTCATCCAGGATCAAGCTAATAACCCTCTCGCAACAGGCCCTTAGTGATACAATTTTAAATGACAATGCCAGATTCTGTCCCACCATCAGCCGCATGATGTACAAGATAACGAATAAATGTAACAATATCTCCGTTTTTTATTAAAATTATTGGTTTAAAATAAAGTTTTGTACAAGTTGCGATTCGAAAAACAGCTTAATTAATTCAGAAAATGGTAAGAAATCGAAGCGAATTATTCATTGTTTTTGTTATTCTTCTATAGGAGTGGCGAGAGTAGTAGAAAATGATAAATACTGATTATGATTATGCAATATGAAACCTGTAATAAGTCCCCAACAAAATGATAGGTACAGCTTCAGTGGTCACGTAGTTTTGTAGGTGGGGCAAAGCTCCATTGAAATGTGGCAATGTCATTTTTACTTCGACAAAAATCGATGAAAACTCATTTGAACATGGCTGACCTGGCCGATCGATTCTCAGGTTCGATTCCCAGCTAGGGTAGCAATGTATGTACCAATGAGTTATCCTCGGTTTTTTCGACGGAAAATCTTACGTACGTATTACTGAGTGCTCTCAAAAACGATGAAGGAAAACATCGTGATGAAACCTGCATGTCGTAGAAAAAAAATCTAAGGCATGTGAAATCCGCCAACCCGGATTATGGATTATGGCCCGAGCTCCCTCGATGTAAGGGAAGGTCTGTGCCCGAGCAGTGGGGACATATAAATAGACTGATGATCATGATGATGACCTGGCCGAGGATCGAACGTGGGACCTCCGTATCTAAGCCCAGTGACCCAATCACAGCACCACCGATCTAAATAAATAAATTCTATTCATCACGACTGTATCAGTGAAATATACACGACTTTTATTTTATCGCATATTTGGAGGACGTTGTTTGAAAACATATTCCATCGCCATTTTATGGCGTGCATTTTAATGGATGAGTGTTTTGCGATGGGAGTAGAACACGTAGGATAATAAACTGGCGGTGATCGTTTTCACGTAGGGTTGGCACTTATACAAATGACAATGCCAGATTCTGCCCCACCATCAACCGCATGATGAACAAGATAACGAATGAATGTAAAAATATCTCCGTTTTTTTTCAATGGAGCTTTGCCTACAAAACTACGTGACCATTTAAGCTGTACCTATCATTTTGTTGGGGACTTATTACAGGTCTCATATTGCATAATCATAATCAGTATCATTTTCTACTACTCTCGCAACTCCTGTAGAAGAATAACAAAAACAATGAATAAATCGCTTCGATTTCTTACTATTTTCTGAATTCTTAATTAAGCTGTTGTTTTTTTCGAATCGCAACTTGTACAAAACTTGATTTTAAACCAATAATTTTAATAAAAAACGGAGATATTTTTACATTTATATATCTCCGTTTTTTACTAAAATTATTGGTATAAAATAAAGTTTTGTACAAGGCGAATCGAAAAAACAGCTTAAGTAAGAATTCAGAAAATAGTCAGAAATCGAAGCGAATTATTCATTGTCTGTCTTTGTTATCATTTTCTACTACTCTCGTAACTCCTACTGACTATGATTATGCAATAATAAGTCCCCAACAAAATGATAGTTTCAATGGTCACGTAGTTTTGTGTAACTGTGGCAATGGCATTTATTCATCGTTAACTTCTCGCTCACTCTTATGCGATGTAGCATATGAAGAGACAATATGTGTGATTCTATCGTGGCCACTAAGTCTTATCCTAAAGCTAAACGCAACTGTCACTGTCATTCATATGCGATATCGTCTATAGTATGACCGTCTAAATCAGTCTTCGCCTGCGCGGTACAGGGACGCGAGGGACGCGGGGGTAGGACAACAACGGGGACCGAGAAAGGTGCGGGGGCGAGCGAACTGAGTTGTAACAGAAATGCGCCTGCCACCCGCACCTCTCTCGGTCCCCGTTGTCGTCCTACCCCCGCGTCCCTGTACCGCGCAGGCGAAGAATGATTTAGACGGTCATACTATAAGAGTGAGTGGACCTGGGACGCATCGCTTAGTCGAACGTTTAAAATTAGTATGTCACACTCTAGAAGCGCTACAAATGCGTTTAATTTTAAACTAAATACATTTCTAAAACAATTGTGATCATCTTCATAACTTTATTGTAGGAAAGAGACGCAGTATTTTTAAATCGTCAGGTTTAGTTTAAAAAAACGATGCCAGAATAACTTAGTTTTAGATTTAGAATTAGATTTATAGTATTTATTACGTGTGCCGCATGCAGCCGGACCGATGGGCCCAGACTGTCACAGAATGGGTGCCATCGGACGGTCGCCGGCGTCGGGGCAGACCTCGGCGTAGGTGGAGAGACGATGTCGTTAGATACAGGGATGGGTGGCTGAAAGAGGCTCAGGACAGGGATGGATGGAAGAGGAGGGGGGAGACCTTTGCCCAGCAGTGGGACAATTTATAGGTTCACAAAAAAAAAGTATATATAAATCCACTTTAATTCTATTTTATTTTATAACACATAATCCATATCACCACATTAATCACAAACACATAATTCATAATATATTTCATGGTTTCATATTGTATTCATGCATAACTCATTGACATACACCGACTGTCTCCTTTTTCTGTAATAGTTTTTATTAACATGATATTATGTACTTATATTATTATTATATAGCATTCTCATATGTATTCGTATTTTCGTCAGTGTCCGTACGTCATTGCATCAGCGGTTCCACTGACAACCAGCGCTGCAGTAATGTCCAATCACTGCAGCATATGCTGAGCTGGAGACCTGTTTGACACCACACTACTGCACTATGTATCTCTTTTCTTTGTAATTTTTATTCTATGTATCTCTTATGTACACAGATGGGCGCTGGAGCGAGAGAGTCTTACACCCAAGAGATGTTCCGAGAACGCGCGGTAGACCGAAGAGACGGTGTGATGACATAGTGCAGGTGGCTGGTCACACATGGACTAGACTGGCGAAAGATCGCCAACATTGGAAAAGTATGGAGGAGGCCTATTGTCCAAACTTGGGCGCCCAAATAACAATATTTTGAAAACCAACTTTTTAATTTTTTAATTTTTAATTTTATTTTTAATTTCATCATTTTATTAGATAATATGCATGAATTTATTGTAATTAAATGGATCCAATATTTTATTATTACTATATTATCAATGTACATATTTTGGGAATAAAGGCTTATATTATATTACTAGGTGTTGCATGGTGCGCGGGCCGCGCGCGGCCCGCGAGACTGCTTTGTTTTCGTGTTGTAGGCGCCGCAACTAAATAAACATTATCCGGATTGTTCGCTGTGCATATAATTCGTGCAAGCCATCCACTAATTATATCAAGCACCGCCCGAAAGTTGCAAGTTCAAAACTCTGTGAAAAACATTTATTCGGAAAGAGTTTGCTCATTTAAAGTAGGTTATTTTTGTGATTTTTGAAGCAAACAACGCTCGAAATGCCCGTATGCCAGAAACTTAAAGAAAGTTTTCAAAAGCCAAACGTTGCTAGCTGTACACAATTTCCATAACTTTGTTCATAATTCGAAAGGCAGGGGCATCTTTCAGCCTTTGGTAGCGTGGGGACGCTCCGGGCTTCGCCCTCCGCGGAGCTCGGCCTATGGCCTCGCAGCCGGCTCGGCCTTCGGCCTCGCAAAAGTTACTTGGAAGGTGGGAAGTTTTTTCTGCTTGGCAAGGGGACGCTTCGGGCTTCGCCCTACGCGGAGCTCGGCCAATGGCCTCGCAGGCCGGCTCGGCCTTCGGCCTCGCAAAAGTTACTTGGAAGGTGGGGAGTTGTTCTGCTTGGCAAGGGGACGCTTCGGGCTTCGCCCTACGCGGAGCTCGGCCAATGGCCTCGCAAAAGTTACTTGGAAGGTGGGGAGTTGTTCTGCTTGGCAAGGGGACGCTTCGGGCTTCGCCCTACGCCGAGCTCGGCCTATGGCCTCGCAGGCCGGCTCGGCCTTCGGCCTCGCAAAAGTTACTTGGAAGGTGGGGAGTTGTTCTGCTTGGCAAGGGGACGCTTCGGGCTTCGCCCTACGCGGAGCTCGGCCTATGGCCTCGCAGGCCGGCTCGGCCTTCGGCCTCGCAAAAGTTACTTGGAAGGTGGGGAGTTGTTTCTGCTTGGCAAGGGGACGCTTCGGGCTTCGCCCTACGCGGAGCTCGGCCTGCGGCCTCGCGGTGTTCTATCGCTTCGGGCTTCGCCCTACGCGGAGCTCGGCCTTCGGCCTCGCTATAGTTACTGATAGATATTTACCGCACGCAAGTAATCCTTTCGTTTCGTATAGGAAAATTTATTGAGAAAATATTATGGTTAACTGCTCGTCCGCCATTTTGTTTTTCCAAAAATTGACAATTTTCTGGTATACTGCATCATATGTGCTACGAAGTGGAATTGGTTGGATATTCCTCATGCGCTCGTGCTAGGCCAGCTAATTCGTCAAAGTTTGGTCTGACATGTCCAAATTTTCAATCGGCTATATTTCCGCCGCCATTTTGTTTTTCTTTTGTTTTTCAATTTCATCACACAGTAGGTGGACCATGTGACACGCGTTCCAAATTTGATCGAAATCGGTTGGAAAATGGCGGAGATGGCATCACGTGACCCGCCGCCATTTTGTTTTTTTCACTTCCCTATAGTTTTCCTCTGGTCCAATCACTACACTGGTACAACTCCCCCCTACATCACTTTCACCTCCGGGAACTCCTTCAGACTAAACGGGCGTGTCAATCAGTGAGTCAGTCAGTCAGTCAGTCAGTCAGTCAGTCAGTCAGTCAGTCAGTCAGTCAGTCAGTCAGTCAGTCAGTCAGTCAGTCAGTCAGTCAGTGAGTGAGTGGTAGTCGAGCTATATATATTAGTAATTATTATTATCTCTTATGTACTGTGTTCTGTGTGTGTGTCAAATAAATGTTTTCTATTCTATTTAGC
The DNA here is from genome assembly GCA_963506565.1 of Tachystola acroxantha. Classification (NCBI taxonomy): domain Eukaryota; kingdom Metazoa; phylum Arthropoda; class Insecta; order Lepidoptera; family Oecophoridae; genus Tachystola; species Tachystola acroxantha. The sequence goes on along the minus strand of OY735882.1, from coordinate 12,126,204 downwards.
GGTAAAACCAGAATCGAACGTCATGTTAATGTTATTAATGCGCATAAATAACCTTTGAGATGAAAATGAGATTAAACGCAAATTCAGTAGATAAAAATATTTCTGTACGGAAATATGACTCAAATAAAATGAATCGTTAATCAAAGAGCGTAATTAATAATTCAAAAGGTGAAATGGACACATAAATTGACGAGAAAGCTCCCGTTTTATACGTGTAATCGCATTAAGCGGTTAATATCGTCGTTATTAATCCAATGGTATGTTAAAATATATTTTTTTACTAGCTGACCCCTCGATTTTTTTGGCAATAAATTATCAGATTTTTTCCTCGATTTGTCGACAGGTACATTACCGATAGTCACGAATTTCTCATATAAATCTTCATCATATTTATCTTTCATTTTTCCCTACTGGAACGGGATAAAAAGTATCCTATGTCCTTCTCCTGGTTCTAAGCTACCTCCTCTAAGCTAATTTTCAAATAAATTGGTTCGTCCGTTCTTGAGTTATAAATAGTGTAACTAACACGACTTTCTTTTATATTAGAATCATGAAATTTGGCAAGAAGCTAGTGGTTATAGCACAAGTAAAGGAATAAAAATCCTAAAAGTGTAAAAGACATTGCCACTTTTCAATGGAGCTTTGCCCCACCTACAATACTACGTGCCCATTTAAGCTGTACCTATCATTTTGTTGGGGACTTTTTACAGGTTTCATATTGCATAATCATAATCAGTATCATTTTCTACTACTCTCGCAACTCCTATAGAAGAATAACAAAAACAATGAATAAATCGCTTCGATTTCTTACTATTTTCTGAATTCTTAATTAAGCTGTTTCTTTATTTTACCAAAAAAATTATTAAAAACGGAGATATTTTTGCATTTATTCGTTATCTTTGTTGCCGACACTGGCAGCTTTAAAACTATGTTTTTATAATTTTTTGAATTTCGTGTATTTTCTATTATATTTGTCATTCTCAATAAACAAGTGCTTCTATCAGGTGGTTTTTGTCTCCAACATTTGGTGTCAGAAGAAATTTTTTAAGGATTTTGCCCGCAATGGTGAAAACTAGAAGACAAACCGCGTTAGAGTGCTGTGAATCAAAAAAAATGAGTGATAGTGAAGTGCTAGTTCAATCGAGGAGTGAAAATTCATTACAGACAGTTAAAATAATTGATCCGGCGCAGCAGACGAAAAGTTTGCCATCGCTGCACTCATCAACTAGCTCAGAAAGGGTTAAAGCTCAAATACTGGCCGCACAGGCAAACCACGCTCGACGCGCCGCAGAGCTAGAGCGCGAGCGAGCGACCGCCGAGGCCGCGGCCGCCGCCGCGCAGCATGAGCGCGAGCGCGCGGCCTCGGCAGCCGCCGCGGAGCGCGCAGCGTCCGAACGTATTGTAACATCCCACCCTAGCTTCATTTATTTATTTTGTAAGACTTCATGGAATGCGCCTTTGCCACTCGGCAACAAATATTTTTTTTTTAAGAACTAATTAAAATAATATTAGGTTTACTTTAAAATCAACTTTATGACAAGACCACAAGGTCAATTATTGATAGGTATAGTTAGCGTTAATAACCGTGAGATAAAAAGTCAAAGGCAAGCCGCTGCACAGGAGTGAGGGAAACGGAATTATAAAATAATAGAGACAGAAACATTTAAACAACAAAAGCGGCTCCTTTGTTATCCAAACCCATAAGGATTCGTAAGTGCGAGAGAGTTAGCGTGTATTTGTTAAAGAAACGAGTTAGAAAGAGATGTACTTATTTACGGAGGACGCAGTGGACGAATGTGGGATTTTGGAAGGAAGAGGGGCAGTCAAGTCGGGACCGTGGGACGTGATATATGACGTGCGCATGCGCATCTTTTGGAAATTTTGAGGTTAGGTTGATTTCGGTTAGAGAGTGTGTTCAATTATTAAATTCAGTGAATGTTCTATTAGGTGAAGATATTAAGCTCAGAATTCTATTTTATCAGTGTTAGTTTATTTGTAGTTTTTAATATGAAAGTTAGTGAAGTGATGAGTGGTTGAATGATGAAAATAAATACAGAATAAATTAAACTATAAAAGGTTCGCGACGCGTAAAATAATTTATTTAAAATATGGTTTAGTGTTGTGTTGTGTTTTAGATAGGATTTATTTCGGCAGAGGTCGTGAGTTTTAGATATAATTATGGAATCAAATATGTTATTATAATTATTTGATTCTACTTGTTGAAATGTCTGTCAAAACTATCTTTCTTTAAACTGTAATAATTTTAATTTGAGAGACGTTTCATCAGCATTTAATTTTGAGTTTGTTTTATTTTATTGTGTTGTTTTCTTGTGTATTCTGTAATGAGACACTCTTACTTTACAAATCAATTTAAATTCACTGGGTTATTCTATTCTTTCGGTGAGACTATGCTTTAGCAGTTAATCGAAGGAATAATAGGGATTGGTGGAGGATTTAGAATCTGAGTAATGATTTATTTCTCGAAAGAGGATAAAATAAATCATGAATTCAAAATATAATTTAAGTTAGCTTAAGTCATAAAATAATTCATGTATGTATAATAAAAATATATTACACAATTACACGTTTAACTTACTCTACAAATACTAGCAAGCAAATGAATCGGGACGGTAGTTGGATATCAATGTAGAGATATCTCGAAATTTAGATTAAGTAGGGAAGTTCCCTTTTCAAGGCTTAGAGACTAGATCTCTGTAATTATTTTATATATTGTAGTATTTTACTATAATATATAACTTTAAATTCAAAAAGAGTGTTTCATCAGGTTTTCAGCTAAAATAGTTTACTAACACTAATATTGATATGGGTATTAGGGACTGCGCTACATTGTAATAAAATTGTAATTTAAAAAAACATTGGTTGTTACTAATAAGTAACTATAGGCCAACAATAACGAGATTTCATAATATGTATTTATTAGAAATATCTTTATTGCAAGTAAGCGGTCACAATGTGGGGTTGGATCGTTTATGTGCTGGGGAGCCTATTTAGTTATTTGTTTTTGTTGTATAATAATGAACGCAGTATGAGTTTAAAATATATGAAAGTTTATATTGTAAATGTTGTTCGGAAATATAAATAAACATTGAATCTAAGGGCAACATAAGTCAGCGAAAGAGATTAGTGTCTTAAGTAGTTGCTGTGTTGTTCTTTAATTTAATGTAAAGAAAGTATGTGACAACAAAAGACAAATCACACGTGGTTTAGATCTCGTGACGGGGAGGCCAGTGTAATTTAAGCTAATAAATCTTTATTTCAGCCTCCACGTGTAAATATAAGAATTAGTTAAGTACTAACCAAACAACACTGGCCCCGGAGTGATCCGTTAATCTGAAACCACTTCATACTTTCTCGCGAATTAAATACATTTTTTATTAAAACTTTAAAATAATTTAACTATTTCGACAATAAATATATTTGGGAAAGGGAACCTAATTCTGCTTCTTTCAGACGGTGCGGAGTTATTATAGAAGTAGAATTGCAGAATCTGGGATTATCATACTCGTCAATATTTTATCTTTATCAGTTGAAAGCTATTATTTATAAGAAACTATTTAAGGAGTTTCAGAATATCAGATTCCTAAGTGTTTTCCTTATTTTGAATTTAAGTCTTTGTTAAGGCATCTTTAGACATTTGAAGTTTCAGGAAATAAAATGAGAAAATAATACTCAGAAACTATTGACACCGAATTACATTATTAGTAATAAAACAGAGTTATTTTACAAATAATAGGTAAGGTATGAAACAAGAAGATAGAACAAAAATGAGTATTCAGGGTTTATGTATGTATGTGGCATCAAGTAAGTAAGTGAGTGAGTTAATACTACAATTGTCAATCATTCGATTGTTTAGGAATTATCGGGTATATTGTTGTTAAAAGATTCAACTGTAAGTAGGTGCAGTATGGTTCGTTGAGAACAAGAAGTTGCATTTAAATAAATTGGAGAAGAAGAATTAAGTCATCATAGTGAAGTGTAACATAACTTCATTAATTAATTAATTCCGTCTGTCTGTATAAGAATTTATGTATGTATGTTTGCATGAATTTATGTATGTGTGTCTAAAATATAAGTAAGTGAGTAAGTAATTTCACTCTCTGCTATAATTTGTGTTAAGTTAAAATATCATGGGGGTGAATTTATTATAATTATCTGAGTAAGGTTAACTAGTTCTTCGATATTCCATAGAGTTTATAAGAGAATTTATGTATGTATGCTTAAAAGATAAGTAAGTAAGTAAATTCACTCTCTATTATAATTTCTTAGAAGTTAGAATATTATGGGGGGTGTGGGAGTGAATTATAGTTATTTGAGTAAAGGGAAAATAACTGTTCTTAGTTATTTCAAGAGTTCTGAGAAGAAAACTGTCACACTATTTCTATTACAGCGGTTAAGTATGATAATCCTAAGATTAAAAGAAGACGACGGAGGTTTGTGTATTGTACTATTTAGCACTAACTTGGTTCTATTAATTTCTTGCAGTAATTATCATTTTCTTGATTAGCTACTAATATAATATTATACTCATCATAGAGAGAGTTAAGAACCAAGTTGGTATAGTCCATTGTCATAATAAGTGATTGTAGTAAATAATTTTAACAATAGTAAAGGGATATATCACTTATTGTACAATGATAGACAACGCATGTTAGATATTATACACTTTAGTTTTAAATTGATATTTATTTACTTTACAGATGATAATGTTTTTATGTTGAACTTTACTTTACTCATTTGAGTTATTTACAATGTTATTGTAAGTTTGTTTATTTTAAATATGATTTCCAGGCAATTATACCTTTTTAAATCATTTAGTACAATTTCTTCCACTTAATCATACAGGTTTAAATTGACTCTTAATTTTCTTACTTTATGGCTTGAGCTTATTTATTATATTTGTTAGCGTTCGAGGTTGAGCAAAGATGCAGTGATCGAGCAAACGCTAATATGTGTTTACATTTCAGTATTTGTATAATATCTTGTATTACTTCATACATCAGAAGAAGGAGGTTCCTGGATTCAGTAGATGGCAGATTTCATGAACTATATGTTCATACTTTATTGTACATAGCATTGTGGTGATGGTAGATCCTAAGTCAATGCAAATTTGACCTGTAATTGATGAACATTCTGATACTGTTTATAAGTGATCGTGTTCGTTGTTCGGACGGTAAGGTTAGGTCTCGCTCAGACGCCTATCGGTGCTTTCCTTTACCGCAGAGCTGATCATTTATAAAAATAGGTCTGCGGGCAATGACACTTTACATGTAATTATTATTATTGATTATTGACTTATTACTGAACATACATAATACACATTACATTTACATTCTGGTGTGGAATTTAAGTGATCGTGTTCGTTGTTCGGACGGTAAGGTTAGGTCTCGCTCAGACGCCTATCGGTGCTTTCCTTTACCGCAGAGCTGATCATTTGAATAATACATTTGCGATAAATATTCAAAGAATACATTGTTATCAAGCACATCAGTCACTTACATGGTCCGATTGGTATTATTGAAAATAAGGCGTATTGATAATAAGGCGAAGCAAAGCATAAATGCAAAAGGCGTAAATAATACTATGTTAGTTGGGGTTCCTAAGATATTTATTTATTTAACTTAAATCAATTCCACGCTGACTATGATTAGACTGTTGTAGCGCTAAACATTCTGAGGTATATTTATGTAAGTGATCTTGTTCGTTGTTCGGACGGTAAGGTTAGATCTCCCTTCAGACGTCTATCGGTGCTTTCCTTTGCCGCAGAGCTGATCATTTGTATATATATTTCAGCTAGCAATTTACTATACCCGCAGCTGACATATTATTCCCCACACTGTACAACATACTGAGATATAGTAGCTCGTCTAGCCAGCGGGTTAATGTGTATCAGTACAACCCATACATTATCAAACAGCCTCAGCATAATCTTAATCAGCATCATCTTAAGAGTTTCAACAACATAGAGCAATAAGCGTAGTGCGTAAGATTTCTAAGTTTGTTATTTGAATTATATTTTAATTATAGTAAATTAGTAATGAACTGACTTGGTTTCGACTGATTTACGCTTTACTCACTGGAGTATGTTCATAAGTCAGTGGTTTGTTCTGGGACAGATACAATTGTAAGGCCCTTCAAACCGTGCAATCTATGTAGTCTGTTTCTTGAGAGCTTTGATTTGTGGAAATAATGACTGTACGCATATTACTATACACGCGGCTGAAATACTTTTCCCCACACTTACATCGGGCTAATTATTCAACGATTTGTTCGGCAAATAAGTTGTTGAATTATTAGTTCAACCCAATACATTATCAAACATTGTCAGCAAAGGCTGAGTCAGTTGCTTCGAAGTCTTATGCAAAATAGCAATTGGCATAGAAGTAAGTGGTGGTGGGGCATTCTCATGCTTTAGGTTAAGTAATGAAACCTATCATTTCCTTCTTTCTCTATTTTCCCTTCCATATCCTTAATTTCCTTATTTTCCAAAATATAGATAAATGTAAATTCACATTTTAAAAACTGAAAACTATTTCAAACCTAGCATATTTTCTTAACTGTGATTTTATAATCATAATTTATTAATTTGAGATGAAATGAAATATCATTCACGAGCTAATGCTCCAAACAGTTGTTAATTCGACTATTATGTTTTCATATTGAGCTATTGCTCTTATTCATACAGAGCCACTGCGCTGCTCCAACGACATGTAGAGCTAATGCTCCAACATCACTAAGAGCTATTGCTCTATTAATATATTGAGCTGTGATGATCCAACGACATGTAGAGTTATAATATTGCTCTGTTTGCATATTGAGCTATTGCTCCAATTAAGTATTGAACTGATGTTCCACATATTGAGCTATCGCTCCAACTACAAGTAGAGCTGTTGCTCCAACTACAAGTAGAGCTGTTGCTCCAACTACAATTAGAGCTGTTGCTCCAACTACATATTGAGCTGTTGCTCCAACTATTTAATAAGCTGTTGTTCCAACGAATCACACAGCTTTGCTCCAGTTTTATAATATTGAGCTTAAGCTCCAACGATGGCTACGCCTTTACAATCATTAGACTTTGTCTAATAATTATGATTATGAAATTAACAAATATGTTGGATTGAATGGTTACTTTGCTTTTGCGAAGCGTGACGTTGAAGTCAATATTACCTTTGATCCAATTTCCACTCAAGGAGAGGGCATTAGGTAAAGTGGCTGGTCCTCATAGAAGTAGGGCGTTGACGGGGCTCCACTTCCCAAAACAAATATTAAATTATTTGTTATGGTATTTCTTTCCTTTCCAATCCTAGAAATCCTATCTAATTCTATCTCCTCTTCAAGGTTGCTTGAAGTTAATATTTTGCTATTTTATTTCAGCATTGTTTATTCTAATATCGTTCTTTATTATTCCAGCTTTGTTTTTATCTCTTTTATTTTGTATTGTTTCAGCATTGTCATTCAATCATTTGATTGAATGTTACATCATATAACTAATGTTCCTCATATTTTAATCTTTCAACTCTAAAAGTTCTTGGGTTATATTTAATACGTTACGCAATGTAGAGTCCTAGATAGACGATCATGTGCCTGGAGTGTTGCGAGTTTTATTTTTGACAATTTAGGGTATGTTTTCGTCAGAGGGGGTTTGTTACAATTTGGTGCCGTGACCAGGATAACTCGTAATATTCTAAACTATGTAGGCCTTTCAGGCCACAATTTGGTGTTCGTGAAATGGAAAGAGTCTGATGAGATCGAAAATGAGGAAGGTAATAAGAATGAAAATGATGTGGAATGTGGATAGAAAATGTAAAGTAGTTTTTATAGGAACAGTATGTCAGAATTGAAAGAATGCGGTTATTAAAGTGAGTAGAAATGTTGATGTATATGTATTGAACAAGAAAGGATGAAGATTTGGTAAGTGTGAATAGTATTTATAGTTTAAAGTCGAACGAGAATAGTAGTTAGCAGTTGCCGCTGTGTAAACAGAAGTTAGCTTATGTAATTTAATTTAATGTTTTAAAAATTATTATAATAATCAGTGAATAGGAATTCTCAAGAGTAGACGGTGTCAAAGAGTCTAATTAGCTTGGGGGTGTTTAAGGATAAGAAAGTTTAGATTAGATTGTCAGAGAGAGAATGACTAAGGAATTAGGTAAAATGCAAATATAGGAACAAATATAGAAAGTTTCGTTTGAGAAGGGAGACGAAAATAGTTTCAAACAAATGGGCCGTTCAAAAGATTAGTGAATTTATTTAATTATCATACCTTTTTATACATTGCCTCAGTGATCTGTGAAGTTCACACTAGGTTGGAACTGTTCCGTGTGACTTTGAAAGAATTGTAAATACAGAAACAAGTTTTGTAGACGAAGCTAAAGGTACTGGGTACAGTCAAAATACAAGTTAGTATGTTAAAAGTAATTATGTAAATTCAAATTATTGTAGAAATTACTGAAAAGGTTACAGTAGCATTTATATGAAATCCAAAAGTTTAACTAAAGGTAGAATGATTTCAATATTATGTTTTCAATATGTTTAGTAGGGTGTGTGTTAGGGTGTCCCTTATATGGGGTAAAAAAAATTTTTTTGGAATTTCGTAATGCATACCCTCCACATTTTTTATAAATGCAAAAACATACTCAAATATGAAATTTTATCTTTCTAGCATGATTGCAACCCGTGCCGACCGAGCTGCAAAGTTTATTAAAAATCATGTTTTGTCCTAATATTTCGCTCTGCTATAAAATTAATAAAAATGCAAGGAATGAAGTAAACAAGAGATAAAATGAAATAAGATAAATATTTATCTTTATTTAAACCCATAAAATAATAACAATCGGCCAGGATAACTGCAGGATTAACTATAAGGATTTTTGCAGTCCGGATACAAATTTCTATGTTCCTGGACACAGCGCAACAAAAAATATTTTTGCTCTTCTTCAGCCGTGATAAGACCGTCAAAATCTTGCTTTAATTTGACAGCCCTTTCAGCAGTGTCATTTACAACCTTCAAACGACTTTAGGACCAACTCATAAACATGATGACGACAAGCAAAAAGTAACAACTCTCTTTCTAAAGTCTGCTCCAAAAGAGTACAAGCTCCATTAAAACGGCCAGTATTGGAAGCTGTTGTGTCGCAGCACATTATTTGCACTTTGTTATTAAGGTTCCTGTCAAAGGCGGTTGAGACGGCTTTAGTTTGCTGTTTACCAAAAGAACACTCTAGTTTTGGCACTGCAAGAAGTTGTTCTCTATCGTCAAATGAAGCGATAATTGGCAAGCTTCTTCTTTTGAACTTCGTACATCCAACCCGGGTAATAGTTTTCCATCCCAATGCACTGTGACTACGTCAGGTACATTGTTCTGAAAGTCAGTTTTTATTGCCTCTGCCCTGGACTTTCTCATCTGAGTACGTATTCGCTGAATCGAGGATTTGTTAATGGGGAAAACATCGCTGCTCAGACCAAGCACTTCAACGACGGCGTGAAGAATTTAAACGGAAGCCCGTATGCTTAACTGGCATCGATCTAAAGCTGCGACTAGTTTAGATGTTATGATATTATTTCTACCTCTTTTCAAACTTTCTTTAGGACAGGAAACCTCTGGCACGCTAAATTCAAAATTCCGAATCTGTTCTTCGTCCGAATCTTCTGGATATTCCAAGTTATGTGTAGTAGAAGTAGATGCAACAGCCAATAACTCTTTTTGTCTTATGTTCCTGTCCTCTTCTTCTAATCGTCTTTGCCCTGCTCTTACTTCTTTGTCCGCCAACTTTTTGTCTACACCAGCTAAGCATCCCGATCGACCCGGCTCTCTCTGTTTCTTTAAAAATGCTTTGTCTTCCTGTATTTTCATCCTCTCAAAGGCATCAGCATATGCAATATCAAATAAGTTATCAACATCAATGTCAAAATTATTTTCACGGTTCTTAAACGTGACTTGAGTTTTTTACAATTTTTTTGCAGCTCTCTCCAAACATTTATATCAAATCAACAAGTTTCCTCGCGCAGTTAGGAAATGTCTTTGTGGGAATTCTTGCTTATTTCCCAAAATATGATGTACTCCCTAATTACAAGAGTTGCACTTTCATTGATAGTCAGATTGACTTCGCGAATGTTGTAAAACAAGACAGCAAGAACCTGTCGATTAGATGGTAATTTTGCACCATTTATTGGATGGCTAGGTAGTCCGATAAGGAAAATATTTTTTCTAACACTCCGTAATTCAAGCGACATCTTTATGCAATAAATAATAGCGCACTAATAATCTAATAATCACGTTTGAAATGACAAATAAGCCAAGTAGTTACAGGTCGCAGCGCAGTACCCGCGCAATTTGTATGAAAAAGATTAAATCGCAAGTCGGCACGGGTTATCGTTTATAAAACGGGCTAATATTTTTTTTTAGACTATATTGGGTTAATACGAAAGTTTTTAGAAGGTATGCATAAAAATATACCGAACTTGAAATATAAGGGACACCCTAGTGTGTGTGCATGAATGTATATTTGTGTGAGAGTTTGTGCGAGTGTGTAAGTGGTGTATGTTTGTAAGCATGTAGAGAATGATGGATGTTTAAAGATCAGAATGTGTAGATTATCATTGAGCGGATTATCAAGGGATGAGGCAAATTACAAAGTTAAGGATTTAATATTTTATTTTGTAACAGAAAAGATGAATTATTAAGAGATAAAGAATGAAATAGAGTCTAAAGCCGAGGGGGTGTTCAAGAGATTAATGGGTTTGGGGGGTTCGACGTTTACAGGTGTTTATAATTGTTCTCATATTATAATAGTTTGCAAAATTACAATCGGTTATACCTTTTGAAATTTTGGGGGGTGAATGTAACATCCCACCCTAGCTTCATTTATTTATTTTGTAAGACTTCATGGAATGCGCCTTTGCCACTCGGCAACAAATATTTTTTTTTTAAGAACTAATTAAAATAATATTAGGTTTACTTTAAAATCAACTTTATGACAAGACCACAAGGTCAATTATTGATAGGTATAGTTAGCGTTAATAACCGTGAGATAAAAAGTCAAAGGCAAGCCGCTGCACAGGAGTGAGGGAAACGGAATTATAAAATAATAGAGACAGAAACATTTAAACAACAAAAGCGGCTCCTTTGTTATCCAAACCCATAAGGATTCGTAAGTGCGAGAGAGTTAGCGTGTATTTGTTAAAGAAACGAGTTAGAAAGAGATGTACTTATTTACGGAGGACGCAGTGGACGAATGTGGGATTTTGGAAGGAAGAGGGGCAGTCAAGTCGGGACCGTGGGACGTGATATATGACGTGCGCATGCGCATCTTTTGGAAATTTTGAGGTTAGGTTGATTTCGGTTAGAGAGTGTGTTCAATTATTAAATTCAGTGAATGTTCTATTAGGTGAAGATATTAAGCTCAGAATTCTATTTTATCAGTGTTAGTTTATTTGTAGTTTTTAATATGAAAGTTAGTGAAGTGATGAGTGGTTGAATGATGAAAATAAATACAGAATAAATTAAACTATAAAAGGTTCGCGACGCGTAAAATAATTTATTTAAAATATGGTTTAGTGTTGTGTTGTGTTTTAGATAGGATTTATTTCGGCAGAGGTCGTGAGTTTTAGATATAATTATGGAATCAAATATGTTATTATAATTATTTGATTCTACTTGTTGAAATGTCTGTCAAAACTATCTTTCTTTAAACTGTAATAATTTTAATTTGAGAGACGTTTCATCAGCATTTAATTTTGAGTTTGTTTTATTTTATTGTGTTGTTTTCTTGTGTATTCTGTAATGAGACACTCTTACTTTACAAATCAATTTAAATTCACTGGGTTATTCTATTCTTTCGGTGAGACTATGCTTTAGCAGTTAATCGAAGGAATAATAGGGATTGGTGGAGGATTTAGAATCTGAGTAATGATTTATTTCTCGAAAGAGGATAAAATAAATCATGAATTCAAAATATAATTTAAGTTAGCTTAAGTCATAAAATAATTCATGTATGTATAATAAAAATATATTACACAATTACACGTTTAACTTACTCTACAAATACTAGCAAGCAAATGAATCGGGACGGTAGTTGGATATCAATGTAGAGATATCTCGAAATTTAGATTAAGTAGGGAAGTTCCCTTTTCAAGGCTTAGAGACTAGATCTCTGTAATTATTTTATATATTGTAGTATTTTACTATAATATATAACTTTAAATTCAAAAAGAGTGTTTCATCAGGTTTTCAGCTAAAATAGTTTACTAACACTAATATTGATATGGGTATTAGGGACTGCGCTACATTGTAATAAAATTGTAATTTAAAAAAACATTGGTTGTTACTAATAAGTAACTATAGGCCAACAATAACGAGATTTCATAATATGTATTTATTAGAAATATCTTTATTGCAAGTAAGCGGTCACAATGTGGGGTTGGATCGTTTATGTGCTGGGGAGCCTATTTAGTTATTTGTTTTTGTTGTATAATAATGAACGCAGTATGAGTTTAAAATATATGAAAGTTTATATTGTAAATGTTGTTCGGAAATATAAATAAACATTGAATCTAAGGGCAACATAAGTCAGCGAAAGAGATTAGTGTCTTAAGTAGTTGCTGTGTTGTTCTTTAATTTAATGTAAAGAAAGTATGTGACAACAAAAGACAAATCACACGTGGTTTAGATCTCGTGACGGGGAGGCCAGTGTAATTTAAGCTAATAAATCTTTATTTCAGCCTCCACGTGTAAATATAAGAATTAGTTAAGTACTAACCAAACAACACTGGCCCCGGAGTGATCCGTTAATCTGAAACCACTTCATACTTTCTCGCGAATTAAATACATTTTTTATTAAAACTTTAAAATAATTTAACTATTTCGACAATAAATATATTTGGGAAAGGGAACCTAATTCTGCTTCTTTCAGACGGTGCGGAGTTATTATAGAAGTAGAATTGCAGAATCTGGGATTATCATACTCGTCAATATTTTATCTTTATCAGTTGAAAGCTATTATTTATAAGAAACTATTTAAGGAGTTCCAGAATATCAGATTCCTAAGTGTTTTCCTTATTTTGAATTTAAGTCTTTGTTAAGGCATCTTTAGACATTTGAAGTTTCAGGAAATAAAATGAGAAAATAATACTCAGAAACTATTGACACCGAATTACATTATTAGTAATAAAACAGAGTTATTTTACAAATAATAGGTAAGGTATGAAACAAGAAGATAGAACAAAAATGAGTATTCAGGGTTTATGTATGTATGTGGCATCAAGTAAGTAAGTGAGTGAGTTAATACTACAATTGTCAATCATTCGATTGTTTAGGAATTATCGGGTATATTGTTGTTAAAAGATTCAACTGTAAGTAGGTGCAGTATGGTTCGTTGAGAACAAGAAGTTGCATTTAAATAAATTGGAGAAGAAGAATTAAGTCATCATAGTGAAGTGTAACATAACTTCATTAATTAATTAATTCCGTCTGTCTGTATAAGAATTTATGTATGTATGTTTGCATGAATTTATGTATGTGTGTCTAAAATATAAGTAAGTGAGTAAGTAATTTCACTCTCTGCTATAATTTGTGTTAAGTTAAAATATCATGGGGGTGAATTTATTATAATTATCTGAGTAAGGTTAACTAGTTCTTCGATATTCCATAGAGTTTATAAGAGAATTTATGTATGTATGCTTAAAAGATAAGTAAGTAAGTAAATTCACTCTCTATTATAATTTCTTAGAAGTTAGAATATTATGGGGGGTGTGGGAGTGAATTATAGTTATTTGAGTAAAGGGAAAATAACTGTTCTTAGTTATTTCAAGAGTTCTGAGAAGAAAACTGTCACACTATTTCTATTACAGCGGTTAAGTATGATAATCCTAAGATTAAAAGAAGACGACGGAGGTTTGTGTATTGTACTATTTAGCACTAACTTGGTTCTATTAATTTCTTGCAGTAATTATCATTTTCTTGATTAGCTACTAATATAATATTATACTCATCATAGAGAGAGTTAAGAACCAAGTTGGTATAGTCCATTGTCATAATAAGTGATTGTAGTAAATAATTTTAACAATAGTAAAGGGATATATCACTTATTGTACAATGATAGACAACGCATGTTAGATATTATACACTTTAGTTTTAAATTGATATTTATTTACTTTACAGATGATAATGTTTTTATGTTGAACTTTACTTTACTCATTTGAGTTATTTACAATGTTATTGTAAGTTTGTTTATTTTAAATATGATTTCCAGGCAATTATACCTTTTTAAATCATTTAGTACAATTTCTTCCACTTAATCATACAGGTTTAAATTGACTCTTAATTTTCTTACTTTATGGCTTGAGCTTATTTATTATATTTGTTAGCGTTCGAGGTTGAGCAAAGATGCAGTGATCGAGCAAACGCTAATATGTGTTTACATTTCAGTATTTGTATAATATCTTGTATTACTTCATACATCAGAAGAAGGAGGTTCCTGGATTCAGTAGATGGCAGATTTCATGAACTATATGTTCATACTTTATTGTACATAGCATTGTGGTGATGGTAGATCCTAAGTCAATGCAAATTTGACCTGTAATTGATGAACATTCTGATACTGTTTATAAGTGATCGTGTTCGTTGTTCGGACGGTAAGGTTAGGTCTCGCTCAGACGCCTATCGGTGCTTTCCTTTACCGCAGAGCTGATCATTTATAAAAATAGGTCTGCGGGCAATGACACTTTACATGTAATTATTATTATTGATTATTGACTTATTACTGAACATACATAATACACATTACATTTACATTCTGGTGTGGAATTTAAGTGATCGTGTTCGTTGTTCGGACGGTAAGGTTAGGTCTCGCTCAGACGCCTATCGGTGCTTTCCTTTACCGCAGAGCTGATCATTTGAATAATACATTTGCGATAAATATTCAAAGAATACATTGTTATCAAGCACATCAGTCACTTACATGGTCCGATTGGTATTATTGAAAATAAGGCGTATTGATAATAAGGCGAAGCAAAGCATAAATGCAAAAGGCGTAAATAATACTATGTTAGTTGGGGTTCCTAAGATATTTATTTATTTAACTTAAATCAATTCCACGCTGACTATGATTAGACTGTTGTAGCGCTAAACATTCTGAGGTATATTTATGTAAGTGATCTTGTTCGTTGTTCGGACGGTAAGGTTAGATCTCCCTTCAGACGTCTATCGGTGCTTTCCTTTGCCGCAGAGCTGATCATTTGTATATATATTTCAGCTAGCAATTTACTATACCCGCAGCTGACATATTATTCCCCACACTGTACAACATACTGAGATATAGTAGCTCGTCTAGCCAGCGGGTTAATGTGTATCAGTACAACCCATACATTATCAAACAGCCTCAGCATAATCTTAATCAGCATCATCTTAAGAGTTTCAACAACATAGAGCAATAAGCGTAGTGCGTAAGATTTCTAAGTTTGTTATTTGAATTATATTTTAATTATAGTAAATTAGTAATGAACTGACTTGGTTTCGACTGATTTACGCTTTACTCACTGGAGTATGTTCATAAGTCAGTGGTTTGTTCTGGGACAGATACAATTGTAAGGCCCTTCAAACCGTGCAATCTATGTAGTCTGTTTCTTGAGAGCTTTGATTTGTGGAAATAATGACTGTACGCATATTACTATACACGCGGCTGAAATACTTTTCCCCACACTTACATCGGGCTAATTATTCAACGATTTGTTCGGCAAATAAGTTGTTGAATTATTAGTTCAACCCAATACATTATCAAACATTGTCAGCAAAGGCTGAGTCAGTTGCTTCGAAGTCTTATGCAAAATAGCAATTGGCATAGAAGTAAGTGGTGGTGGGGCATTCTCATGCTTTAGGTTAAGTAATGAAACCTATCATTTCCTTCTTTCTCTATTTTCCCTTCCATATCCTTAATTTCCTTATTTTCCAAAATATAGATAAATGTAAATTCACATTTTAAAAACTGAAAACTATTTCAAACCTAGCATATTTTCTTAACTGTGATTTTATAATCATAATTTATTAATTTGAGATGAAATGAAATATCATTCACGAGCTAATGCTCCAAACAGTTGTTAATTCGACTATTATGTTTTCATATTGAGCTATTGCTCTTATTCATACAGAGCCACTGCGCTGCTCCAACGACATGTAGAGCTAATGCTCCAACATCACTAAGAGCTATTGCTCTATTAATATATTGAGCTGTGATGATCCAACGACATGTAGAGTTATAATATTGCTCTGTTTGCATATTGAGCTATTGCTCCAATTAAGTATTGAACTGATGTTCCACATATTGAGCTATCGCTCCAACTACAAGTAGAGCTGTTGCTCCAACTACAAGTAGAGCTGTTGCTCCAACTACAATTAGAGCTGTTGCTCCAACTACATATTGAGCTGTTGCTCCAACTATTTAATAAGCTGTTGTTCCAACGAATCACACAGCTTTGCTCCAGTTTTATAATATTGAGCTTAAGCTCCAACGATGGCTACGCCTTTACAATCATTAGACTTTGTCTAATAATTATGATTATGAAATTAACAAATATGTTGGATTGAATGGTTACTTTGCTTTTGCGAAGCGTGACGTTGAAGTCAATATTACCTTTGATCCAATTTCCACTCAAGGAGAGGGCATTAGGTAAAGTGGCTGGTCCTCATAGAAGTAGGGCGTTGACGGGGCTCCACTTCCCAAAACAAATATTAAATTATTTGTTATGGTATTTCTTTCCTTTCCAATCCTAGAAATCCTATCTAATTCTATCTCCTCTTCAAGGTTGCTTGAAGTTAATATTTTGCTATTTTATTTCAGCATTGTTTATTCTAATATCGTTCTTTATTATTCCAGCTTTGTTTTTATCTCTTTTATTTTGTATTGTTTCAGCATTGTCATTCAATCATTTGATTGAATGTTACATCATATAACTAATGTTCCTCATATTTTAATCTTTCAACTCTAAAAGTTCTTGGGTTATATTTAATACGTTACGCAATGTAGAGTCCTAGATAGACGATCATGTGCCTGGAGTGTTGCGAGTTTTATTTTTGACAATTTAGGGTATGTTTTCGTCAGAGGGGGTTTGTTACAGTATCGCGGCCGCTGAGCGTGCTGCTATCGACGCTGAGCTGCAGGCGCAGCTAGCCGCAATACAGGCCAACGCTAGCCATCTGAGCAGTCGTGCATCATCTATTAAACGCGTAAGTGATTGGTTGAATAAAAATGAAGTAAGTGCTCAATTGCAGATCGTTGAAACTCAAGAGGAGCCCGGTAACACCGGAGCCCGATTCCTCCCCGAGCCGCCTCAGCGCTCGCCGGCCCCGTCGCCGCCTCGTGCGGCACCGTGCGGCGCCGTCACTGCGGGCGCGGCGCTCCAGGACCCAGTTTCACACTACCATGCACGTTATTTAGGCACTCCAACACATGATTGTAACATTAATAAGACTAGCGAGAACAAACCTACAGACATATACACGTTAGGGAAGATCATCACGAATCTGGCGCAGCAACAGCAGTCGCATTCTAGAGTGAGTGATTTAAAATTACCTAACTTCACAGGTCTACCTACGGAATGGTTGATCTTTAAGAAAATGTACAACCGTACAAAGGACCACTACGATTCCTTGAGTAATTACGCAAGATTGAATTCGGCGCTACACGGCCCAGCTCTGGCCGCAGTATATGATTTATTGGTTTCGACTGATGATCCTGACATCGTCATGAACTCGCTCGAGCAGCAGTTTGGGAGGCCTGAACACGTAATATTAAACGTAATCTCAGAGGTGAAGGCTTTACCTAAGCTAACCAGCCACAAAGGTCAGGAATTGAACCTGTTTGCATGCAAAATTCGCAATTGTGTGAACATTCTCCGTTTACTCGATCATACAGAATATTTGGCCTGTCCAGAGCTGATGAATGTTATCTTGGGTAAGCTAACATCTTTGATGGGAGAAAAATGGGTAGAGTTCGCTTCTACGCGACAAACTTTATCCATTTTTAAGCTCGAAATTCTGTCCGATTTCTTAACCCACGAGGCCGACATTCATTTAAAGTTTGGCATTTCTGAACTTGGCACATCGCAAACGTCAAACACAGGTAAGTTCACAAAAGTTCATTATAGCTCTACCGAAAAGGTCGGATTACCTTCCGGGGTAAGCGATAACCAAGAAGATGGTTGGTGCTACAATACGACCTCTTCGGATAAAGCAACCTCTACAAATGATTATAAGAACTTATGTGAGTACTGTCAAAGTCGAGAGCATTGCGTTGATGACTGTCAAACCTTTATGTCATTGCCAGTGGATGACAGATGGCAGTGGACCATAGACAATAAAGTTTGCCGTAAATGTTTAAAAAAGGGTAACCATCAGTACAGAACATGCAAAAAGGCTTGTAAAGTAAGTTCATGTAGGAATCGTCAGCATCATACTCTGCTGCACAAGTCTACTCCTGTAGTCTCAGCTCACGTTCACGTACAATCCGATCCAATTCAGTCCGATCAAGAGCAAGGTGCTGTTGTTGTGGCTCACAGCTCATCGTCTTCACAGCAACGCGTTCGTCCTCTATTAAAGGTGATTGCAGTCACGGTCTCCGGACCAAAGGGAAGTGTTGATACATTTGCCCTACTCGATGATGGTTCAACTGCATCACTCATGGACAGAGAGCTCGCTGAGGCGATTGGCGCCACAGGACCTGTAGGCTCTATTCGAGTCGACTGTATAGGTGGATTGTCTAAGGAGTCGGAGGTAAGCTATGTAGATTTACGGGTGAAGGGTCGCCATAGCAACGAGACACACTATATGAAGAGGGTTAGGTCTATACCCAATCTCAGTGTTAGCTCTCAGTCTGTAAAGACTGAAGATATCATTGGGTTGGAATATTTGTCAGACTTAGCTTCGGAACTTTGCTATGACGATGCCAAACCCATGTTACTGATAGGTGCGGACAACTGGCACTTGACAATTTCGCGTTCCACTCGTTGTGGCAGTCGCTCCCAACCTGTGGCTGTTCTTTGTGCACTCGGCTGGGTTTTGTATGGGTTCAAATGCAGCAAGACTGCACCGGTTGATTTTACGAATTACACGTATCATGTCCATGAAAATTCAGAAGAAGAATGTATAGAATCGCTAATAAAGGAACACTACAGGTTGGACTCGATAGGAATCATTAAGAAGGAATACCACAATTCGAACGACGAACGCGCTCTAAAACTTCTAAATGATACTACACAACGCCTAGTATCTGGCCGTTTCGAGACAGGTTTGCTTTGGAAGGCCGATATTAAAGATGTTCCTAAAACTTATGATCTTGCTCTCTCGCGTCTTACTAGTTTAGAAAAGAAGTTTCGAAAGGATAAAAATTACGCGGAATCGTACAGGAACCATATTAAGTCAATGATAGACAAGGGATATGCCGAGTTATGTCGTGAACCTCCTAATGCATCTGGTATAACCTGGTATCTTCCGCATTTTGCCGTAGTTCACCCGCATAAGCGTAAGCTCCGTGTCGTTCACGATGCAGCTGCGGCGTGTCGGGGAGTTAGCCTGAATTCAATGCTCCTTTCGGGACCCGACTTGCTGCAACCGCTGCTCGCGATTCTAATGCGATTTAGAGAAGGCCGCATTGCATTGAATGGAGACATCCGGGAAATGTTTCCACAAATAAAGATTAGAGAGGAGGATCGGGACGCTCAGCGCTTTTTATGGCGTGAAGACTCATCTCAAAGTATAAAAGAGTACCGGATGACCTCCATGATGTTTGGTGCCACATCTAGTCCATGCACAGCTTTGTATTTGAAAAATCTCAATGCCAACGAATTTGCGAAAGAGTTCCCAGCCGCAGCTAGAGCGATAATTCATGATCATTATATGGACGATTTTCTCGGTAGCGCAGATTCAGTGGAAGAAGCTGCTCAATTGGCAGCAGACATCGTGAACGTGCATTCCCGTGCTGGCTTTGAAATGAGGTCGTGGGTGTCGAACTCAAAAGATGCTCTTTCACTTCTCCCGCCCGATCTCTGTGCTGCCAATGTCTCGCAAGTAGGCTTGGTTAACTCACCAACAAAGGTACGTATACTCGGTGTGTGCTGGGACATTAAAGACGATACTTTGGGTTTCGTAAGAGGGATAGACGATATGTTACCTCACCTAACTAAGCGAAAAATTCTATCACAGTTGATGCGAGTATACGACCCTTTAGGTTTGTTAACCCCAATAGTTTTGAAAGGGCGAATACTTTTTCAACAAACTTGGAAGATTGGCGTCGGTTGGGACGACACTCTTCCAACAATCATCACGTCAAAATGGGCACGTTGGTTTGAAGAGCTGTCCGAGGTCGCCACTGGTTCCATACCTCGGTGCTATCTAAATCAATGTGACCCTGTGGAGAGACAGCTTCACCTCTTCGCTGATTCTAGTGAATATGCGTACGCGTGTGTAGCTTATTGGCGTATTTTATATTTCGACGGAAGTGTGAAGCTGGCCCTCATAGGCGGTAAGGCGCGACTAGCCCCACTTAAACCGGTGTCTATTCCTAGACTGGAGTTACAGGCTGCGCTAATAGCAGCACGTTTCGCCAGCTACATCACCGAAGCTCACAAGCACAAGCCTAATGATGTTGTTTTTTGGTCTGACTCTTTAACCGTTCTCAAATGGCTACGTAGCGACGCCCAGTCATTTAAATCATTTGTCGCTCACCGTGTCGGCGAAATATTAGAAATTACAAATGCCTCAGGTTGGAGATACGTCCCTACCTCATTAAATGTCGCGGACGACGCTACGAGAGTCCAGTCAGAGTTCAAAACCTCATCTCGGTGGTTCTCTGGGCCACCATTCTTGCTTTCCAAACCGGAAGAATGGCCTAAAGAGCCTACTATGCACGTCCCATCAGTTCTCGAGGAGGTAAAACGTAACCGAGAGCTGATCGGACTAACTATCGACGTACCGCTACAGTCACCTTCACCGGTGGTTGCGGATGATCGCCGCTTTAGTGAATGGCATCGCTTGCTTCGCGCTACAGCTCGCGTTTATAATTGCGTTGATGTATTCAAATCTATTTTATTACACAAAATCTGTAAAAATCCTAAATTAAGTCCCAAGAAAGAAGAAATAAGAAGTCACCTGCCTGTTCTATCAGCTGAAGAAATTTCAAAGGCGGAGCACAACCTACTGCGTAGCTCACAGATCAGATCATTCAGAGAAGAAATCGACTGCATTCAGAACTCTAAAGCATTGCCAAAACAAAGTCGACTGAAGAATCTGTCGCTCATCATGGACGATGAAAATTTATTACGACTATCCAGCCGCATCATCGCTGTCAAGAATCTCCCGATCTCTCAAGATCTGAGACCTATAGTTCTAGACGGACACGATCACATTGTGCAGCTTTTGATTGGTCGTTATCATAAGAAATTTTCACATGGGAGCATCGAATGTATCGTCAACGAACTTCGTCAAAGGTTCCACATTCTCCACCTCCGACCTTCTGTGAAGTCTATTGCCACTCGATGCCAGTTCTGTAAAGTTAGAAAGGCCATGCCACAGATACCTCCTACAGGCGATCTCCCAGAAGGAAGACTGGCCCATCACGTCCGTCCCTTCACGCACGTGGGACTCGATTACTTTGGACCTGTCAACGTCACCGCCGGACGACGGACACTCAAGCGATACGTTGCTCTATTCACATGCCTAACGATTCGCGCAGTTCATCTAGAAGTCGTCGAGTCATTGACAATGGACTCCGCCATAATGGCAATTCGAAGATTTATAGCACGCCGTGGGTGTCCATCCGACATTTATTCCGACAACGGCACGGCTTTCGTGGGAGCAGCGCGGCAATTACCGGAGCTGTACAATTTTGCAGCCGACAACAAAATTAATTGGAGATTCATTCCCCCCGCAGCTCCATTTATGGGAGGATGTTGGGAGCGACTTGTGAGGAGTATTAAAACAAGTCTCTCAGTTACCCTCAAAGAACGTGCGCCTAGAGAAGAAGTATTGTTGACCTTACTTTTGGAAGCAGAAGCAGTTGTAAACAGTCGTCCCCTAACTCACGTTTCTGTGGATCCTGACGACGACGAGGCTTTAACGCCCTTCCACTTTATACTCGGGACCTCTTCGAATGACCGGCCACTATCACCTCTCGTCGACGCAGACTTATATCGCAGACAACAATGGAAAAAGGGTCTGCGATTAGCTGACCACTTTTGGCAAAGATGGACTAAAGAAGTGTTACCATGTCTCGCCACCAGACCAGCTGCTAAAAGTCCTACTTTAACTTGGCAATGTGGAGATTTAGTTCTTGTGGTCGATGGATCCCTACCTAGAGGTACCTGGCCGCGGGGCCGGATTACTAGAACATTTCCCGGACGAGACGGAATAGTGCGAGTAGTAGAGGTGGCCACTAAGGGAGGAAAACTGAAGCGCGCAACTCGACTGCTTGTTCCCCTGGGCCAGTGATCGGCATCAAGTTACCTGGTGTTGCTCTGCACACCGCGGGGTGGCATGTTGCCGACACTGGCAGCTTTAAAACTATGTTTTTATAATTTTTTGAATTTCGTGTATTTTCTATTATATTTGTCATTCTCAATAAACAAGTGCTTCTATCAGGTGGTTTTTGTCTCCAACAATCTTGTACAACTTGCGGTTGATGGTGGGGCAGAATCTGGCATTGTCATTTGAAATTACATCTCCACTAAAATATTTTTCTCTTTTTACAAACTTACGGGGTTAAGTTGCGTTGCACGGAAGTCTAGGTGCGTGTATCCGGCTCGCACTTGATCGTTTTTTTTTGTAATAATATTTATTTAAAAAATTAGTCTGTACTCTATTCTTTGTGGTAAGAAAACTATCGGTGACAACCCTACGCTTAAATGAAATGTTTCAGAGTAATGTTTGTTTCAGCGCACCTGTTAAATTAAGCTACCATTTTAGTGTATTTCAGTTATTTCTCATTGAATGGGGATGCCTTTATTAAATCAGCATAGTTCTTGTGAAAAAAAAACTATTTTTTCATGAAATCCCTGACCGATTGTAAAAAAATCTTTCACTTGTAGATAGTTTAAAAAAAGTTATAGGTTAGAGTTTACAAAAAGTATTTTTTTAAATATAACCTTAAAACTGTCCAGCGGGGTTACTCTCACCTCTTATAGCGAACCAGGGGGCTGAGCTTTTGAATAGAAAACTTACCTATATCTTTAATCTGTGGGCTGAGTCGGTTGATTTTTCCTAACCGTCAATGTCAGATTTTTGGCGAAAATTAGTACAAAAATTTCGTTCGCGCAGGCTTTGACAGGACAAAAACGGCCAGCCCCCTGTTTAGGTTCCTAAACTGACAAATAACGATTGGTTTCAGTTTAGGAACCTAAACTGGATCGCTATAAGAGGTGAGAGTAACCCTGATACAGGGTTTATCTGTATTATGCCTTTATCTGTAATGAAGAAAAACGTTCGACCGCGATTCGAACCAGGGACCTCGCCATTTCGTGGCACGCTCTATTCCAATAGAGCTACCGTGACTCGGTTTCGGATTGACGAATTCTTTCTCCATATTCTATTAAGGTGTAAGTTTTTATGTGACGTGTGACAAGAATTGTTGTCCATTTGATATTTAAATTTTCGTTTAGCATAGCGGATATGCAAGAAAAATTCAAACCTTTAAATGTACCGTACATGGTTGATCGGATCGGGTATCGAACCTGGGACCTCCGGATCGTGCGTCTGAGCTTCGAGGTAGCAAAGCCTGTCTATAACTTTGCATCATTTTGTGGCCAGTTCGATTCGCCCACAATCCCCGCGAGAGCATTCCATTAGGCCTATACAAGCCCACGCCCACTTGTGACCCTTGACATTTCCACCTGTTACTGTTTACTCACTTACTTGCCTATTCATACTTTTGTAGAGATACTACTTCAAAGAGTTTGAAGTTGTGGTTAGAATATTGGATTTCTATACCTTTCCTTGCATAATAGTAAAACCGGCCAAGTGCGAGTCGGTCTCGCGCCCCGAGGCTTCCGTGCAACGCAACTTAACCCCGTAACTTTGCTCTAACGAAAAGATAAACTAGATTTAGAGACCAAATTATCTTTGCCATTATCAAAATCCTATGTCCATTCATCGACATACTCCTGATTAGTTGATCATCTGCAAATATAAGTATGTAATAAGTAAATAAAACAATATTTTTGGGGAGATGTAATTTCAAATTTACAGTTTTCGGATTTATTCCTTGTGCAAGATCTAACTTCTTGCCAAATTTCATGATTCTAGGTCAACGGGAAGTACCCTATAGTTTCTTGCAATACTGCGAGACAATGCGACATAAACGACCGTATCTTTTGATTGAGTTGACGTAGAAGTTTGATTTTGTCACGGCTGCATGAGGTTGCTTTTTCAACTTGATCCGTCCACACGTTTCTGAGATATAGGTCTTGACAGACAGACGGACAACAAAGTGATCCTAAAAGGGTTCCTTTTTTCCTTTAGAGGCACGGAACCCTAAAAAGCAGTGGAAAGACAACGGCAGCGGCAGTGGTTGTATTGTATGAAACTCTATTAAAAATGCCAGATTACGAAATCCTATACCAACTAGCACTGTTACGGACTGGCCACCTTATGTGCCATGTTT
Source organism: Tachystola acroxantha (assembly GCA_963506565.1). Classification (NCBI taxonomy): domain Eukaryota; kingdom Metazoa; phylum Arthropoda; class Insecta; order Lepidoptera; family Oecophoridae; genus Tachystola; species Tachystola acroxantha. Next base: position 12,101,545 of record OY735882.1, on the reverse strand, counting down.
TTATAAGTTTATATTTATCTCTGTCATTCTCTTTCTGCCATTGTAAAAGCCACGATCAACACCTTTTTTGTAAATCTATAAATTGTCCCACTGCTGGGCAAAGGTCTCCCCCCTCCTCTTCCATCCATCCCTGTCCTGAGCCTCTTCCAGCCACCCATCCCTAAACACCTAAATTATACCACCTGATATCTTGAAATAGTCTTTGATTTACCAGCGAGCCCAGCTCCTCAACAAGCACATTATCCAATGTCATTCCTTGTTCCTCTTAAAACCAAATAATGGTCTCGTTTGCCTTTTATTTGCACCACAGGCAGATATAAAACGGTCAGTAGGACCTTTGTTTAGGCATTGCCGGGATCGCCATCTAATTTAATTTGCCCATTAGCCGGGTAAATGATTTGGCCGCTTGTATTATTAACCCCATGAGTGCTAACAGCGATACAATACAAAGTACAAGGAATATCCATGGTATTTATGTACCATTAATTTATTTTATCTTCTTCTGCCTGGCCTTTTCCCATTTATTTGGGGTCGGCTCTGGTCATTATTCTTCAGGGCGGCCTATCCTGGATCATTTCAGGTGTCATGTTCTGGTCTTTCCTAACTAGTGACATCCATGGTCCACCGCGTCCTCTGGGCTGCGTACTCATGCCAAGTACTTTTTCTTGTCATGTCATCATGCCATGCAAAACGACTAGATAAAGGTTGACCTGCGCAAGATGAATCATTCTGAGGCGTTCAGGCGAGGCGGCGCGGTTATTATTTTATAAGTTTCTGTTATTGTACATATTTTAAATAAATGCCTTAATTAGTTACTCATATCGTGTCGTTCTGTATGTGAATAACTCTAATGAAATAAAAGAACAAGCCTATATGGCGACTATCTGTCGTTACGACAGTAGGAATGTACCCTAAAAGCAGAAAAAATCTAATGGTAGGGGAATCCCCAGTACCTAACCCACTTGGCGTTACCTCCTTTCCAAGACCCATTTCAATAATTTGTGTTCGTAATTAAAACTCATGGGCCTTTGTTTTGCTTATTTTTAATGAAAAGGATCTCTTGCGGCATTGTTCTTGGCTCTTAATAGATATAAAGTACAAAGGGCTTTCCCGCATCCTTACGGTTCAAGTGTTTTACAAAAGGTCTCCTATTTTTCCTTAATATTGGTCGTTTACCTTTGAAATATCGTATAAAGATGATTTCGATTGTTGGGTGTTAGTCTTAGGTATTAAAAAATGGTGCACAAGTTGAAGGTAGCACAAAGAAGCATGGACCGCACGATGCTCGGTATATCCCTACGCGACAGAGTGAGAAATGAGACCATCCGCCTACGGACTCGTGTCACCGACATCGGCAAACGAGTGGCAAAACTGAAATGGGCCTGGGCGGGCACCTGCTGTTTCCACTTGATCTGAAGGTCCAGCAATTTAAGTACCATTAAAAGTACCAGGACATTATGACACGCTTAGAGTCTCATTCACATGCTGTCCATCAAATGTGTGTGGGACGAATGCGGCGTGACCACCAACATCTAGTGTTGTGACTGTGTCAGTGGACTGATACGGGCTGATGATGATGGATGCATGCCGTGAGTCATGCAGAAAACCACAGTAGTCCATTTGGATAAGGAATGAAATTGATTGCACAGGTTCGGTCTCTCTGGACTATTGTGGTGACCTCCTAGTACAATCTGCTAGCCCAGTTCAAGAGATTGATGATGAAGATAATAATGTGAAAACATTGCTAATTTTCTATAGTAAAAAACAATATTGTATTAAATGCGAAATGCTAGCGTAACCAACGTTCGTCGCATTTTATGGGAATATTTTCCAGTAAGCGGTCCGCGAAATTAACTTTTTGTTTACCTAATTAAGAGGCGATGCAACCTGGCGGAAACATCAGCGGAAAAAACGTAAACAACTGAAATTAATCAGTAAATACTTTTTTTAGCGAATCCATTTTGTACAGTGTCATAGTAATTTTTGAATTTAAACTATAAGATAAGATAAGATAAGATAAATATTCTTTATTGCAAAGTAAAAGGAATTACACAAAAGAAATATGCTAATACAGTTAGTATCACAATTGGCGGTCTTATCGCTTAAAGCGATCTCTTCCAGACAACCTTTGTATACAGAATTCAGCGGATGAATAGGTAGCTTGTTGAGCAATAATTAAATATATATCGATACCTAACTGGTACCTATACTTGAATACAACGAAGTTACATGATACTTAAACAATAATGTAATTAGATACATAACAAATATATAGTGAGCCATTACTACAAATTATTCTATATAAACGGATATCACTCACTTATATTGTTGAAGTCGGCAATTAGACCGACAGTTTCGACCGACTTCGACGGTCTTTTTCAAGGTGAGCGCGCCGCCACGCCCGCGTCGCCGGTGACGTTTCTTCGCGCACTTTTGTTTTGAAAAAGACCGTCGAAATCGTCGGTCTAATTGCCGACTTCAACAATATAAGTGAGTGATATCCGTTTATATAGAATAATTTGTTTCATAGAAAAATACGCAAAGGTCATTTTATGGTTGGGATTTCTCAAAACATGCTCGGATTTTAAATTTTTCTTACCTATTGAAAATTAAACCTCTGAAAAAATAATTTTAGGATTTTCCTTCATCGAAACCATGGTTTCGTGTAAATAAAAAATAGGATCTTGCTTCGAAACTGGATCATTTTTTCCTCGTTCGCAACTGGTTACGAAACGCCCGGTTACATATGTGGCCGAAGCGGACTGTTAATAATAAGATAGTAAAAACTTCGCTCGATATAAAAAAAAATCACGAATTCACTCCTCACGTGTCTTTTATTATGAAAATTGTGTCTAAACTAAAACGATTCTTAGTACGAAACAAGATATCATAATAAATACAAGAATCTTTAAAAAAACTGATTTTTATTGGCTTGGCGGCAGACGTCACCCAAGAGAAACAGTTTTTAAGATTGAGATTATCTCAAAAACTACTTGACCTATTGCAAGAACTATTTCACTGTTAGATAGATAGATAAAAGTTAAAACTATGTAACTGTAAAATAATTATTGAATTCGGTCCAGCAGTTATTGCGAAAATCTCAACCTTATTGAGACCCCCTGCCCCTGTATATTTATCTCTGTCTTCGTGTGTGTTCGTTTTCATTGTGTATGTACTCTGTACAGTTGAGAGTACACGTTAAACAACGCTGGGCGAGGTCAGTACCTGGGTGACCGCTAGTGACACTTTCATCTGAGCCCCTTCCGTGCCTCGGAAAGCACGTTAAGCAGTTGGTCCCGGTTGCTGTCGCTCGGCAGCAGTCGTTAGGCCACGTCAGAGGCATATGGGCGCCTGGGGGGTGACCGCGACTTCAATCGTTATGGTTATCAACAGCCTCCTGGAGGTCATCGCCGGCAGGTGGGATTGCCCGCTGCTGAGGCAACTTATAAAAATTACCAAAACTAGTCTAGTGATTAAGTACTAACATAGGATAAGGCACCTGTTACTAACACAAAATGGACCTAAGTTGTTCGGCAATAAACGTTTTATTATTATTATTATCGTTTTCATTTTGACACTTGAACGATATACATTGCTGCGTTTCGTTGTCGTTTGTTACAACTTGCAAAAACATAGCAGCAATGTATAGCGTACATGTTTTTTTTTAATTTATTTATTAATTTATAACAAAATTGCAATGGTACATCTGTCGCCGCACTGCAATGCAGTTTGTTGGCGTAGCTCTCTTACTTCTACACTGGTAGCACACTCGACAGCACATCAATGGCAATGTGTCAAATTGAAAGCGATTACGATTGAAGTCGCGGTCACCTCACTGAATAACTCTGTCAAATATGTTTGGTCACTAAACCACACGAAAAAAAAGTGTATGTACTCGCTGGACTCAATAATATAATAAGTTATAAGCTTCTTTAAATAATAATAGTAATACTTGAGTGGAATAAGTTATAAGCTTCTTTATCCTATAACGGTATTATTCTGCCAAAATAACCGCTATATTCCCAATAAATCGGTTTTAGGAGGCAAAGGCGACACCCATTCATTCGCCCGCTGAATATTCCATTATACAGAGGATTTCTCGTCTGAATAAATCGGCGAAACAATACCCAACCCTCTTTGACATTTCAATAAACCAATTTCTCATAAATAAATATTTTCTGAGTTATTGAACTGGTTATATTATGAGTGTGGTCACTCAATTTCGTAAAGACACCTATACCACAGCCCAAAACAAGTGTCTTATTTTGTAAACAAATATGATCGTTTAATTGCTGAAAGAACTGATTGATCGAACCTGCCCATATTACCGTTCTCAAAACGATGAAATTGTACTATGTCATGGCGCGCCAAACAGAGACGCCGCTACACCAATGCCATAGCACTGTCCCTTTCACGGCCGCTATGACATGGTATGATTTGATCGTTTTGAGAACCGTAATAGCCCCACTGTTCTTCATTGTGAAAATAAAGTGATCCGATCTAATAATGTGAAAATAACTGTGCAATAATTTAACAGCTTAAAATGTTAGTATAGATAGGTAGTTTTTGTTTACAAAATCAGACACATGATTTGGGCTTCGGTATACCTATTTGTATACAAGGTAACTATAACGTAAAAGGTTATAAATAAGCCGAAGGGAAGATTCAACTTTCGTTCTATGACTTTTCTATTAAAAATTAAAAATTTTATATTTCAACCTCATTTTGTATGGAAAGTCAATTTTATTTATTCCTGAGATAAAAAGCCAGAACAAAATTAGAAACATAAGTGCATGTTTATGCAAAACTTTAGAAATATAAAATCGTATTTTTTGTTTTGACTAAATGTAGAGAGTTGTGTACCAGGATTGCATAGCAGATAGAAGTGCATCGTCTCTGTCGCTACGGGAGACATATGCGATCTACAACAAGCTGACGAGCGTACGAAGAGATTGATGAAAAGAGGAAGCGAGAGTGGTGTACTAGGATCGCATAGCAGATTGAGGTCCATTGTTTCTACGGGAGACAATGAGTTTATGTAGACAGTAGTAATAATAAAAATAATTGATTTTAAGGGCCTGATATGAGCCAACTAGCGCCGCCTATCTTGAAAAAAAATATCTTCCAATTTAATTAAATTATTAAAAAAGCTATTTAAATGAAATACATATAAAATTTACTAAAATGTTTATTAGGATGCATACTATTTTTCAATACATGGCATATTTGCGACAAGCTAAGTTGTAGTTCACAAATGTGCCAAAAACGGCCGTTTTTCGCAATTATGCGAACTACAATAAGCATTTAAAAAATAGTATTTATCGTAATAAACATTTTGTAAATAGCTTTTTTAATAAAATTGATTATATTGGAAGATATTATTTTTCCAAGATTGGCGGCGCTAGTTGGCTCATATAAGGCCCTTAAAGGCCAAATGTGGTATATTCAACCGACGAGGCAAGAGTGGGTACCAGGAACGCATAGCAGATAGAAGACCATCGTCTCCGCCTAACCTTATGGGACACAGACTTGAGTTTATGTATGCACTTGGTCTATCTGTGTTACTATACTAAACTAGCTAACAGCCCACAGAACCACTTATGCCCTACGCTTGCATTGCAGTGAGTTGTGGCATCATTATGCTACATTTGGAGTGTTGCCAGGGAGATAGTGCACTCAGTGTTGCCAACTACAACATACTTATGTCTTGTCTGTCTAATAATTTATTGGGCCTCCGAGGATTGGAAGGTTTTCGATTGGCCAAAGACGGTCATTAGTAATTCATTAGTGGTTCAGTGCAATTTCACCATTTTATTTTTTTAGACGTGAAATCGGTACAAATTTGTAACCGAAAAATTCTGTCACACGATGAGTGCAATAGGCGAAGCGGTGGGCAGGGGCGCCATATTAAATCCGTGTCGATATCTCAAGGTTAAGCGTGTCGCGAAGCAATGTTGCGCTCATGTGCGGGCAAAAACGGGCGCCCTCCTGTTACAGGTCTATGGGGTAAGTGGTCTGTGGCTGTCCGGAACAAGGGGCCGGTGCTGCAGCCGAACCTATCACGTAAATTCTTTAGCCAAGAGTGTCTCCTCCCAACGCTCCTCTTCCACAAATCTTACCCTGGATTATTACTTGCAGCAGGTTATATCGGGGGATCCACATAATGTGACCGAAAAATACAATAACCAAAAATACACATAAGTAAATAAAATAAAAATAAAAAAGCCTTTATTGACTCTACAGATACAAAAATTAGATTTTTTTATAAGCTAGGTAGGTGCTTATAGAAAGAACGAACGCGCCGCGTAATTTTTAGTTGTAAAAATATTGTATTGCAAACAAATGGCAAAAAATTCGTTTTCTTAATTTTTATCGATAAAAGTACTAGATAAGATACTTAGTAGGGACGTCAACATTCTCCAGGGGCGGGGGGGGCTGCCCCTACCTGGGTACACCCATACCTATAATGAAATAACATGACAGCACTTAAAGCCCACATTATGTACCCTCTCTATTTCATCAGTCGGGTAAAAACAACAAAAAAGACTTCACAAACTCCCACCTACGAGTAAGTAAGTGGCCGGAGCCACTCTGAAAGCGCTCGACTGCTATTTGATATGCAAACGGGCCCCGATGAGGAAACTTTCGCGGATCAATCGCCCTGAACTTAGGCGATTGATCTACGACAGTGGCTCTCAAACTAGAGTGAATGAATTAATTAATGACCATTTATTTGACACAACACAGCACACATACATCTTATCTTATTTTAGAATTAAAACTATATCCCTCTCTCTCTCACACACACACATTCACACACACACACACACACACCCTCACACACTTTTGGCATCTCTTAAAAACCCTCTTAAGAATATATTTTATTTACTTATTTAATTAATTTTTACTTAGATTAAATTTAGTGGCATAAACAACCACAATTACATTTCCGATGGAAGGCGTTAGTATCCGTCATACAGTTTTTTAATTAAACTAGTACGGATGCTATCGTTTCCACATTCTTGAAACAAATGTTAGTATTTAATATATTGCTAAAATAAAAATGTATACCTATTTTCAAGAACCATTGTCCAAAGTTTTGTGTCAATAAAAATCTTTTTATTTTATTTATTTATTTATAGTGAGCCATTACTACAAATTATTATATATAAACGGATATGTATCTCTGTCTTCTACTGTACCATACATTTACTAGTAAGTACATATACCTATACTTTCAATAGCGTATGTCCATTTCAGCATAATATAACTACTGAAAACCCTGGGGGCAATATCACTACCCCTTTGAGAATCCCGGACCTAGACTTAAGCACTTTACCTAAGCGTAGGTAGAGGCTACCTATACGAGTAGACTGTCGAGAAACTCATTTCGAACTACATTAATGGAGAGACTAAAGTGGTAGTTAGATGGTTGGGTCAATGGACTTGCGATACGGAAGTCCCAGGTTCGATTCCCAGCCAGGGCAGCCATGTACCAATGAGTTATCCTCGGTTTATTCGACGGAAGAACTTACGTACATTTACCGAGTGCTCTCAAAACGGTGAAGGAAAACTTTGTGATGAAACCTGCATGCCGTAGAAGAAAAAAATTCTAATTCATGTGAAATCCGCCAACCCGCACTGGGCCCGCGTGGTGGATCATGGCCCCAGCTCCCTCGATGTAAGGGAAGGTCTGTGCCCGAGCAGTGGGGCAATATAAATAGACTGGTGATAATATAGGTATACCGAAGCCCAAATCGAGTGTCTTACTTTGTAAACAATCCTTCACCGTTTTGAGAGCAATTTTTCCGTCGAAAAAAAAACCGAGGATAACTCATTGGTACATGGCTGCCCTGGCTGGGAATCGAACCTAATACTCCGTATCGTCTCGCCTCATCATGTGGCCGTACCATTTAAGACTTTCAACGAGTTTTTACTCGAGTCAATTAAAACAATTAATAAATACTTAATTATATAAAGCTTTATTTTATACAACAAAATATTATATTAAAGAAACAGTAAATACTAAAATATATACAAATAAAAACTATAAATAAAAAATTTGCCCTAAATCACCGACCGCGGGGAGTGTCCCCAGAAGGCTGGCTGCATTGCCTCGCTGGATTGCGAGGCTAATGCGTTGCGCGAGGTATGCGCCAGCCCTCTGGTCATTAGACACATCCACCAGGCGCACAGAGATCTCTTTGTCGATGCTGTGTGCGCCTGGTCCCCACGGTTCCAGGGTCTCCACACCAAATGGCACAAATATGCAGTCTCCACTTAATACATTTGTAAATACATCAAAAAAGAATACCCTAGCCTTATTGGATAATTATTATGGCTTCAGGGTATCGACCTAATTAAGTACTTATGGTGGGTAATGTAAACGACCCTTAACGCTTCCCCCTCTAGTTGTGCCGTCGTGTGATCGCGCCGTAATTTGTGCTTAATTAAGGGCAAACGCACTTAGCGCCCGTACTTCCGACAAACGTATTTTTACTCTGGTAATTGTAATTGTAGCTTCTATCGCTATGATGAATGGATTATACATTGTGAACAGCCCACAATGGGGACTGCTCGGGCGCCAGTCGGGTCGCGGTTGTATCACAGTTTCCCGTGGCTCGGCAAGAATGGCACGAGGTGGAACACCCCAGGACGTTTAGTCGGTATGCTGCCCCTTCAGGGTGGTGAGCCCGACATAACCAACACGCTCCCCCGGGCGGGTAAAAAAAAAAGGTACTATCGCTATGGCTGCGGCCTCTCGGAAGCTTGGATTTATGGAGCTACATGGTTGTCAAAAGCAAGAGTGAGACACAAGATGTCCCGCAGCGGCGGAGTGAATAGCACGGCGCAGTGCCTCGATATTCGAATTTTTATGAATTTTGGCAGAGAAATAAAAATACGCCAACAAAAATCAGATTTTTATTTATTTATTTATTAATTTTTAACAAAATTGCAATGTGACATCTGTCGCCGCACTGCAATGCAGTTTGTTGGCGCAGCTCTCTTACTTCTACACTGGTAGCACACTCGACAGAACATCAATTAAAACAAGCTCTCGTATTTATAGTACCCTACATTTTGAAATATATTTTGTATGAATAACTATTTCCGTTTTAGCTATAATTTTCATTTTAAAAGACATGGAAGGGGTATGTTTGCAATTTTTTTTCTATGGAGCGAAGTTTGTCCAATCGTGTATCGGTATTCATCAGTCTCTAAATAGACACCCCAAGATTGCTATATATTTTTTTCAGACATTTAATTTTAGTAGTTAATGACGGCATTAACTACTCAAATTAAATGTCTGAAAAAAATATATAGCAATGCTTCGTATGCGTGTATTTTCAGTTTTTCTACGAAGACTACGGAGTATACTGAAAATACACGCATATGAAGCCTTAATAAAACATTCAAATAAAACATTGTACTGAATATAAGTTAATATAATCTACAAATATAAGTTTGTAATAACAAAAAATTTTATTTATGCATTTTCATACAAAAATGCAATAAAATGCAACATAAATGGCCATATCTTTTGATTGCGTTGACATAGATGTTTGATATTGTAACATCTGCATGAGGTTGCAGACCTGAGTATTTGGTATTAATTTCAACTTGATCCGTCCACACGTTTCTGAGATACAGGTCTTGACAGACGGACAACAAAGTGATCATATAAGGGTTCCTTTTTCCATTTGAGGCACGGACCCCTAAAAGCAGAAAATCTGATTATAATTATACCGCCAACGACTCAAATGGTAGTCAATACAATAGTTGTGACAATTACGTGACAAAAACAGACTACGAAGTCCATGGTAGGCACACAGAAGCCTAATGGAAGCCGCAATTAACGGCCGGTGTCACTCGCGGTTCCCTTACACATTGCTTTTCATTATACAAACACTGACGCCGCAAAAAAGGATTATTCGAGTCAGGATGGTGAAAAATGGTAGGGGATTTTTCGACGACATCCAAAAAAGGGTCGGTAAATTAAGTTAAAAGTTGAAATGATAAACACATAAGCACACATACACATCAACACTTACACTATCCACACACTACACACCCACACTACACCGCATAATCACCACATCAGGGGCTATTACGGTTCTCAAAACGATCAAATCATACCATGTCATAGCGGCCGTGAAAGGGATAGTGCTATTGCATTGGTGTAGCGGCGTCTCTGTTTGGCGCGCCATGACATGGTATGATTTCATCGTTTTGAGAACGGTAATAGGCTGGGGTGTTTAGGCTCTATTATGTCTTATTTAAAAATTGTAAATCCGTAACTGGCAGTAGGTTTAGCTCATTTGTGTTTTTTAAGTTGCATTAAGTGCTGTGGATTTTGTAATAATAAATAAATAAATAAATAAAAAAAAAATGACAATGCCAGATTCTGCCCCACCATTAACCGTATGATGACAAGATAACGAATAAATAAAAAAATATCTCCGTTTTTAATCAAAATTATTGGTTTAAAATAAAGTTTTGTACAAGTTGCGATTCGAAAAAACAGCTTAATAAAGAATTAAAAAAATAGTAAGAAATCGAAGCGATTTATTCATTGTTTTTGTTATTCTTCTATAGGAGTTGCGAGAGTAGTAGAAAATGATACTGATTATGATTATGCAATATGAAACATGTAATAAGTCCCCAATAAAATGATATATGAACTTCAATGGTCACGTAGGTGACCAAAGGTGGGGCAAAGCTCCATTGAAATGTAGCAATGTCATTTCTTTATTGCAAGCAAGCACGTTGTGTACATTTTTGCACGTCAACATATTTTTTTTAATTTACACGCACCACTTTGCAAGGAAAAGGTGCCAACGCTCAGGAGAAAATGTGGCAAAAAAAAACTCTCTCTCTCCATAGGTTCTGCTTAAATGGTCACGTAGTTTTGTAGGTGGGGCAAAGCTCCATCGAAATGTGGCAATGTCATTTTATTACAAGTACACACGAAGACAGAGACAGGGGGCCTCAATAAGGTACGCAACGTAAAGCACGTTGTGTACATTTGCAATAAGGAGATTTGGCTTTGGATTTTTACGACTTTTTTCAAGCAAGCTATGTAAATATGGCTATCTCTATCGGCGGTTCCTTGCTTCATGGTCATACTGGCTGTCCCAGATAAGAGACAGCATTCGTAGTTATACAACCGTAACCGACTCAGCTCAGACAACGTCCATTTAGCGGTCTCAAATCGTACGCCAATCTCGATGTTGGAATGCTTCCAAATGCAAAGACCTACTAGGTCTTTAACAGTGTAGTAGAGGAACCAGATCATTTTAGAGTAGGCATTTGTTTAGACACCTACCTTAGCTTTATTATAATACAAAAGCAATCAAAAATAAATAATTAAGTACAGAGAATAATAGGATATCTTCGGGTTCTCTTGAAAATGGCGGGAACCGGCGGTTGCAAAATTGATTGATAATTATTGTTGTAATGTCTACAGTGCTTATTTTGTGATTAATATCACGTTAAGTTAATCAGAAAATGTTCGCGAATGACAGTATGGTGAATTTATTGAATAATTTGAGCAAGATCTGAGGTTTCAAGCTTTTATCAAGAGTTCCCGCTACAAGCTCGGGAGTGAACGTGACTGTCGAGCTGCTTCGTCCAGAGTGATGACGCTACGGCGTCTCCTCTGGATGAAGACATGAAGACGCGGCTACCCAGGGTGAAGACGCTGCTGCGGCTCCCCTGGGGGAATATAGAAGACTATTGAATATATTGAATTTTCTGTAACATGACATTGGCAAATGACGAACTGTCGAGTCCATTATTAAAATAAATAAAATAAAAAACACAGATAGACCAAGTGCATACATAAACTCACGTTTCCCATAAGGGTAGGCGGAGACGATGGTCTTCTATCTGCTATGCGTTCCTGGTACCCACTCTTGCCTCGTCGGTTGAATATTATTAATTATATACTTATTGAATTTTCTATAACATGACATTGGCAAATGACGAACTGTCGAGTCCATTAATAAAATAAATAAATAAGGATATCTTCGACGCAACGCCACGGAGCTGTCAAACTAATGTCAAACGCCTTGTAATAATGTCATTTTGACAGCTCCGCGGCGTTGCGTCGATCGCTAACGCTGACTCGTGCTACAAGGGCTGAATACTGGCAGCATTTCCTCTTTGTATAGCCAGACTAATGCTCTGGTCATCAAAAACATCGATGAGACTCGCTGAAATGTCTTTATACATCTTTTGATATAATACATATTTTTATGACCATTTGTAAACTAGTAGCCAGCTTATTATATATAAACGGATATCACTCACTTATATTGTTAAAGTCGGCAATTAGACCGACATTTTCGACCGATTTCGACGGTCCTTTTCAAGGTGAGCGCGCCACGCCCACGTCGCCGTTGACGTTTCTTCGCGCACTGCGGATGAGCGCCCTCTGTGTGCGCTCCGAGATAACTTGTCCCGCCGCCGACGACGGTGCGTTCGATGGCTGTAGCTGGATTCGTTGATCGATCTCACTTGTCGGGGAGTTACCGCCACTCACACTCACGTTAGGTCCTGTCACGCAGTATGTACTCACTGCGTCTACTCCGCATTCATATTATCTCACTGCGTCTATCTCCGCATTCAAATTCAAATTCATTTATAATGCATGAAACATTACAGATATTATGCCTAAATCGTTACATACATTTAAAATTAAGTTTAATATAATATATTATGGTCATTTCATTTTCTTATATCACAGTTATTTCACATATATATGTACTTATAGCTTTTTTTTTCTTTCTTTATTTTATAATATCACATTTTACATCTCATTCACACACTCATACATCACATACACGTCGATTCCCTTGCACACACATACTCGCAGAACTTTAAACACTCTCGATCGATCTCCGGCCAGTCGTCCGCAAACACATCGCACGCGGGCCGCGCGGCGAGCAGCGCGTTGGTGGCGTGCATCGCGCGACACACAGGGGACTGTTGGCGCGACACTGTGCGCGATAATCGCTCATAGTAGCCAGCTCTGCTTTGAAACCGTTTATCCCTAGTCACATATAAATCTCCGGCAATCCCGTACTTGGATGGATTCCAATCGCAAAGACCCGGAATGTATTCTCTTCGTGCCGGTAGTTTTGTTACATTTGAGCCAATTCCAAAAACTATCTGTTACGCCAACGGTATACAGTTTGAATAAAACTACTGGGACAGATTGCGTAACAAAGTTGGCTGCAACTTTGAAGGATGGATGGATATTCCTGCTGTAAAACGATGGAGGTACTGTCGGCGGTAGAGCGTATAGGTACTCCATCCAAAATAAGTTACTGTAGCGCGAACTACAACTAGAGTCTGAACGACGCTGTATGATGTTTGTCGTATTTGTCAAATACTTGACGTACATACAAATAAGATGAATATTTTGGGTGTAGGTCCGTTGTCCCGTTACGGGGACAACCGAACGGCTTCAAATTTCCGTATCTTTGTCGGGGGACAATGAACTATGGGTAGATAATCAACGGGGACAACTGAACGTCTAGATTTCGCGTGCCGTTGTCACATCTAAATCTCCAATTTCATTTTTGTCAAACATACCAACCACACATGGAAATTACGACAAATACGCAAACACGAATAGGCAATTGAAGGCCACCATAAGACCAAACCATTAAAAATATGTTAGGTCGTCATTTTGTGTAAATAATAAAGATTACAGTGAACGCGGAATGCAGAACTCTATATCCGCTCGTTCTTTAGAGAACTGTGTACAGTGCGCGAGGCGTAAGCTCAGGTTTGCATTTGTGTGAGCGCACACAGATAGTGTAGAGTGATATTCGGCCTGAGGCGCGGCGCGTCCCCAGCGGGACGCCACCCTGTCGCGCACGCACCGCCCTTCACCTTGTACCGCTAGCGATTGGCGATCACTCACACAAATGTAAACCTGAGCTTACGCCTCGCGCACTGTACTTACTAAGAAGACACATTTCTCTGTTACTGTAAGTTTTATTCAGGACATGTTCCTATAAACTTTCTTAGAACTCACATTTCCTCGGATGCTATAAATCAAATTGCACTGGGGACAAACTTTACGTAATTTATTATGTTCCTCTCTCATTATACCGTCAATATTTCTATAACAACTCATAAATAAATGGCGCATTGCTTCGTTTGTTTCCAACCCCTAATTTTTGCTCCTGAGGTATAAATTTCGGTTCTACATCGTCACTTATAGGAGCATGCACCTTTAATTCTGTTGATTCAATGATATTGTTATCTTCTTTCAGTACTTTCTTTACTCTTTTTACAAGATTATTCATTATATTAGATACTTCTTTGTTGCCAGTTTTATTTTCACCAATTGTTTCAGTATCTGTTTTATTCTTAGTTTTCGCTGCACTGACTGTATTGTTAACCTTCGTGCTTCGTTCTTCAATTTTAATTTTATCTATACCAAGTTCTTTTGTTTTTGTAGCATCTTTTGTTTTATTTTTATCTGTAACAACTCCTGTTGTCTTGCCACTATCAGTTATTGCGGTTCTCTGGAAACGACGGTTGCGAAATTATTTGATAATTTTCAGTTTAATGTCTGACAGTTGTTTTGTGTTTAATATCACGTTAAATTAATCAGAAAATGTTCGCAAATGACAGTATGGTGAAATTATTGGAGGATTCATGCAGGCTCTGAAGTTTGGCGCTATGGTCAAGAGTCCCGCTACGAGCTCGGGAGTGTACGTGACTGTCGAGCTGCTTCGTCCAGAGTGACGACGCTATGGCGACTCCTCTGGATGAAGAGAAGACGATATGATATTTTGAATATTCTGTAATATGATATTGGCAAATGACGAACTGTGTCAAGTCCATTAATAAAATAAATAAATAATTTATTGCACTTACATTTATGGCTTTAGTGCCATTTAACTGGTTTTTATCGTCCCACTTCAGATTTGTTTTCCCACTATTAGAAATTAGTTGTAGGTTATCTAATTTGTGTATTTTTCCATCTCCATTAATACAATTTATAACTATTGTAATTACAATAATATTAAGTAGGCTTTTCATCTCAGTTTCACGTATTTTCAATAGCTGTGAAGAATTCGGCTCTCGAAAGCAATTTTGTCGTTTTAATGGAAATGTAATTTGAAATCGGAAGGCGTGCAAAATTGCTGAAATTTGTACACGATTAATTAATGTTACCTACGTTTGTTTTTACTGGGTTTTACTCAATCTTGTACCTAATTCAAGTCTCTATGCAGTGATACTTTAAAGCACAAAATAAGCAAGCGACAGAAGATAAACTGACGGTATTCTTGATTTAAATTAACTACGTACGGCTTACGTACGTATTATGTTACGCTACGGCTGTAGCGCTAGAGCATCCGACGTTCCTAAGACAAATTGATAATCGGAATTCAACATATACGGTCATATCTTTCGATTGCATTAACGTAGAAGCTTGATTTCTTCGCGGCTGCATGAGGTTGCAGACTTGAGTATTTGGTATTAATTTTAAATTGATATGTCTTTTTGAGATATAGGTCTTAACAGACAGACAGACGGACGGACGAACGGACTATACCCATATCCATTAAGTACTAGTGTGAAAAAGAGGAATTCGCATAAAACAGTATACATTACTTGTTTTGAATGTAACGTTCAACATAAAGGCCCTTGCCTGCAGCGCAATGGCTCAAAGTTTAAACGATACTCTCAGCACACGCGCCATCGATGGTACAGCCGCTGCTAGCGGTGCAAGGTGGCGTGATATAAGGATACTCTACGTGTGTGCGTAAGGTCAGGGCGTTGCGACTTTGTACTGCGCCATGCTGTTCATATTTGACTGATAGTATTGGCCCCGCTTCCGATTATGTTTACTTCGTTCGCGTGATTTCGAATGTACGCGTGTAGCTCGGAGGGGATAAGTGGAGACAAGCGGTTCCCATACAAAATGAAATTGAGGCCCATCTCTCCTATTCCATGATCTATGATTCCATTGTTCGTAGTGAGATATAGTGTACTTATTACTACAGAATTCTATACCAACGAAATTAGCGCATAAAAACAAATCCAGAACAGAATTAAACTCGAAATAACACTTGAAAACAAAGAAAGCAAATGAACCAACCAGAACGGCGAATTGAAATTCTGACACCAAGAGACCATTAAACGCGTCGCTAATCAAATTAATGTCTGTTCCGTTCTCAATTAAAAATTCAACTTCTTTTTATCTCAAACTTGGATGGTGTCCAAGTATTTTTTTAAGGCTGATTTTCCACCTATAGCTATGTTGCGAGCGAAAGCTATGCCACGAAACTATGTGACCGTTTCCACTAATGCTACGCTGTGTAGCGGAGTTAGTAAGGCCCGTATTAATTAGTCTGAGCTCAAACCTACCCTCAAGAACGAATTCAGCTGATACACTGTCAAGACGTGATCACCGTCTAAAATATGTCATTTATTAATAAACCAATCTTGAGGGCGTATCACGTGATCTTTCTCAAGTGGAATAACTCAAGTAAACATCGCGGTTCGCCTGCAATCAGCAAATACGTTCTCAAGTGTGAGTTTGACAGTTATCTTGAGAACTGAGTTTTGTTTATTATTTTTTTAATTACTCACGTGATACCCGATTCCTAAACATGCACCTAACGTTCATTAATAGGAACGCCATCTTGAGGTCGTTCTCAAGATTGACTTTTGAGCTGAGAGTGATTTATTTATACGGGCCTAAGTGTACTAAGAAGATTCGCCGCGATATAGCTGTGTGAGGAAGATGCGTAGCTCGAGCTATGCGATGCAGCGACAGCAGGCGCGGGGAGTCACTCGCTCAGCTATAGCTCATACCCATAGCACGCGTTTACAGCACACAGCCTTCCATATCTTTCCATGGAAAGAGCTTGGAGAAATGCCAAGCTCCAATCCAGAAATGAGTATATCTGTCAGAGAACAAATGTGGTTGACATTAATGGCTCAGCGATCCAAAGTGGATCTTGGCCGACACCTCAGAGCGCCACTGCAGCCTGTCCTGCGCTGTCTGGCGCCAGTCGGGCGCCTGCAGCTCTCGCAGGTCCTTCTGCACCTTGTCGCTCCAGCGGTATCTAGGACGTCCGACTGGCCGTCGTCCACTGGGCTTTCCGACATATGCTCGATTTGCTGCGCGTTCCTCTCCCATACTCTCCACCAAGCCATCGGTCAGGCAACATTGCTCATTATAATTAGCAAACTGAAGTGCCAGTGGGCTGGTCTCATCTGTCGTAGAACCGATAACCCATGGGGTAGACGAGTTCTCGATTGGAGGCCACGATGGAGAGATGATTTTCGCAAGGTCTGGGTGCCGAGAATCGGGTTGAGTGGCTTTGGGACGGCCTAAGTCCAGCAGTGGACTGATGATGATTAATTTGATGATCGTTTCATAGAAAACACAGCTTAGTTGAACTCGTTTCCACCAGTGATATGTTATATGGACCAATCAATATGATTGATGGATAGCAATAGCAATATAGCATAGCACTCTGGTGGAAAGGCACCCTAAAGGAAGGACCCAACGTTGACACAATAAAGGCAAGTGGCCACTTGGCCTTATCTTTAAGCGTCAACTTGCTTTAAGATGGCTTTAATAAAGCATGTTAAGGGGTACTCCATTTACGAAGTCCGGTGAAAAATCGAGTTGATTTGTTTTAATCATGAAGCAAGAAACAGCCTATGGAGCAAGCCATATTTGCATCGCAAATCGTGTATGACAAACGGGACAAGACAAGCCCTTGTCACCCTCACGTCATGCCAGATTGAGATTTTTTTGTTGTTGTAAAATTCTTCCCAGAGGGAAAGGCAAAGCCAACTAGGGCATACAGCCTGGTCTGATGTTAGTAGAATGTCTGAATTCTTATAAATACATACATATATACGAAGATAACCTAACCTAAACCTACGCACAACCCTCCCAAACGCCTAAACGAAATAACTCAATGATCCACGCAAGCATCAAGTTATGCAAAAGGAAACCTTGCTAAGAGCACAAAACTTCACAAACACGACTTCTTTCGAGCACTCCAACTAATAGAAACGTTCGCGGACATCTACTGATTAACTTAACGTGATCATTGATCACTAAATACCGCGGAAACTAGACACAATAGAAAAACAAATGAGTGACAGCTCAGCAGGGTTACTCTCACCTCTTATAGCGATACAGTTTAGGTTCCTAAACAAAACCGAATCGCTATTTGTATGAGTGACGTCAAACGCCATGACTGCTGGTATAATTTGACATGCAAGAGCGGAATATGCGATGTACCTAAATATAGTCCACTGCATACCTATGCCGTTCTTTGCTTCTTGGTACAAAATATCAAAATTACATTATTTAAATGAGCAATGGAGAAAAAATTTCATCACGACCGGGATTCGAACCCGAGACCTCGCCATTCCGTGGCACGCTCTATTCCAATCACGGTGGCTCTGTTGGAATAGAGCGTGCCACGGAATGGCGAGGTCCCTGGTTCGAATCCCGGTCGTGATGGAATTTTTCTCCACTTATTATTTAGATTTTCGTTTTGCATAGCGCATATGCAAGAAAATATCAAAACATTACATTATTTATTTATTTTAAATTTTTTTCAAATGTTTTGATATTATTTCTAACTGCAATGTTAGACATGAATTTGAGTAATTGCACAATTACTGGATAGATGTCGCTACCGTCCCTTAGACGAATATGGAGACAAAATTCACGACCTGGTCTATCACGGTGGCTCTTTTAGAATAGAGCGTGCCACGGAATGGCGGATAACCTTAGTGCGGATCTGGTAGGCACATACTTTTTTCATCGTGCGACATATGTGGGGCACGGGTTTGTGAAGCTAGTATGTAGTGCTTCATATATAGAACGTGTTAATGTCATGGTACGAAATAACAAAGTCATCATCATCAGTCTATTTATATTGCCCCACTGCTCGGGCACAGACCTTCCCTTACATCGAGGGAGCTCGGGCCATAATCCACCACGCGGGCCCAGTGCGGGTTGGCGGATTTCACAAATCTTAGATTTTTTTTTCTACGACGTGCAGGTTTCATCACGATGTTTTTCTCACCGTTTTTGAGAGCACTCGGTAAATGTACGTAAGTTTTTCCGTCGAAAAAACCGAGGATAACTCATTGGTACATGGCTGCCCTAGCTGGGAATCGAACCTGAGACCTCCATATTGCAAGTCCATTGACCCAACCACTGAGCCACCGAGCTCTCATAACAAAGTATTATTGACATAATCCTGCTATAAGAGTGCATGGTAAGGCCCCTGTATGGAGTGACATACTCAATACTCAATATATTTATTGCATTCCATAAGTTATAATACAGATGTTCACATACTTAACATTAAAATGTTACAATGTTCTTTATGGACCTTGTAGGCCAGTCATTAAAGGAGTTGACCCTAGCAGTAACTCATCTATCTATGAAATTTGGCACAGTGATAGAGTACCATATGTAGATTGGAATTGACATAGAATCCAATAATTTGTAGAAACGGAAGTTAGGTATTTTCAAGGTCAAACTTAAATTACGTGGTATCAATTACAGGAAAATTGCTCTATCCAAAATTCTTTTTTTACAAGTTTTAGTTACCTATAGGCATGTGTTCACAGAATATCCAACCATATTTCCATATGGAAATATATATATTTTAATAAAATGTGTTTTTTTGCCGTAATTTCCAAGGGATAATTACTCACTCCAATTTCTATTTAATTATGTATTTAAAATATTACTTTCGAAAGTAGTTATGAATATCCAATAAAAAATCCAGACCGAAAAGCGTTATCCAGAAATTGACGAAAAATAGGGGTTTCCAAAAATGCTCAGCCCGATTTTTCTTGTCATTATGAACAGACTATCTTATTAAAACTGCTTTTCAAGTTTTCCAATAAAAAATGCAGGCGAAGCACAAAATATCAAATAGAGTTGTATTCAAATATTTCTAATCAACGCGGCGGTGCATGCGCCACTGCGCGCGGATCGCTACTGCGGCCGATTAACAACCTTATTCCTATTACACGTACAGAACAGCGGGAACGCGGACGAGAAATTGGACGGAGCGGAGGAGACATTTGGAGATGGGATTCTGTTGTCTACTCATATACAAATAAGGTTAATTGTAGATTAACTCTTTACTAAAGTCCAGTAAAGATCCATGCGGACAAGCGTTTTCTAGAAATCGACGAAAAATTAGAGTTGAGAAAAATGCTAAGTTCGATTTTTCTTATCATTATGAACATACTTACGATCTTAGTCGAACTGTTCTTCAAAGTCAAAGTCAATTTATAATAAACCTTATTCCTATACAAGTAGAAAATATCTATCGCATCGGTAACGTCGACTGGAAGTTGAACAAATATTTTGGAGATAGGATTCTGTACTCTACCTACAGTTATACGAATAAGGTTTATTTTAGGTTAACTCGTTACCGAGTGGTGAAAGCTCGACCGACCTACGCCAACATGCACATAACCATTCTAATCTAGCCCGTATCATCGGCGCATAAGTACGACAACATTTCAAGGTTAGTACGGACATAGCAAAACAAATGGTAACACTTGCAGTACGATTTCAACTCTTACGACGCAGATAATAAGAACGGTTCAAAGTGTTACACTTGATCTGATTTTGGAATGTTTTAAGTAAGCTCGACCGACACAACAGTACCTACGCTAACATACACAAAACCATTGTAATCTACCCCGTATCATCGGCGCATAAGCGCAACATGTCAAATCAAGGTTAGTACGGACAAAAGCAGATCAATAGTAACACTTTCAGTACGATTTCAACTCTAACGACGCAGATAGATATATAGATTGGAGCGGTCCAAAGTGTTACAACTTGATGTGTTTTTATGTGTACCTACTTACTAGGTACCTACTACGTGGAATGTTTAAGTAAGCTCGACCGAGACGATAGTACCTACGCCAACAAACACAAAACGTAATCTAGCCCGTATCATCAACGCATAAGTACGACAACATATGTCAAGGTTAGTACGGACAATGGCAAAACACTTTTTTTTCGCCGTGGGATCTCGTTTGGTGTGCGTGTATCAAATTATTTCTTAAAATTATAATTATCTGTTATATAAAACCCTACTGTATTGTGATATTATTAGAATCAAAATAGATTATCAGTCAATAAGTGATTCAGCGGAACGGTGCGCCGTGCTACATGCGATCGGACCCCCCTCACCCCCTCGAGTAACAAAGACAGCTTGTTATTTTTCAACTCGCTCGCACATCGACTACGGGTATATTTGCGTGCGGCATAGGTCTTATTACTTACGTCATACTGACGACTACAGCTAAGCAAATTTAAATTCTACACTTGTACGATGAGCGTGAGATATTCACCTACTAATAATATGTAATCGCAAAACTGCAACCACAAAAATCTAGAAGTGAGGGTGATCTGCCTAATATACTAGCCAAATTCCAAACACAATTAATTTTTCAATTCGACGAATTGATAACCTCCTCCTTTTTTTGGAAGTCGGTTAAAAATACAAAATAAAACACGAAACAAAATACAAAAAAAAAAAAAAAATATATATATATTTAGCTAAGGATCGAACCCGGAACCGCGTGCACGGGAGGCGACCGCTCCAGCCACTAGACCGATTCGTTCGCTGTTTAGCCCGGCGAAATTACCAAGCATATCTCATGCACCATCGTGAGACATGAACGGACCGCTCCGTCTAGATTTCGACAAAATTGCAAGTAATCTAGTACAGACAGATTCCCAGCTCTCCTAATACACCTACTTCGGTATAAATGAGTTCAGAGTTTATGCTCAAATAAAATTCAAAGATAATTACAACAAAATGTTTGATAAAATACTAACCAAATTCGAAACACGATTAAAATAAAATACAAAATAAAACACGAAACAAAAAAATATATATTTAGGCTAAGGATCGAACCCGGAACCGTGTGCACGGGAGGCGACCGCTCCAGCCACTAGACCAATTCGTTCGCTGTTTAGCCCGGCGAAATTACCAAGCATATCTCATGCACCAGCGTGAGACATGAACGGACCGCTCCGTCTAGATTTCGACAAAATTGCAAGTAATCTAGTACAGACAGATTCCCAGCTCTCCTAATACACCTACTTCGGTATAAATGAGTTCAGAGTTTATGCTCAAATAAAATTCAAAGATAATTACAACAAAATGTTTGATAAAATACTAACCAAATTCGAAACACAATTAAAATAAAATACAAAATAAAACACGAAACAAACAAAAAAACATATATATTTAGCTAAGAATCGAACCCGGAACCGCGTTCACGGGAGGCGACCGCTCCAGCCACTCAACCAATACGCCCGCTCTTTGGCGTGGCGAAATTATCAAACACTATCTCATGCACTAGCGTGAGACATGAACGCGACTAGATTTCGACAAAATTGCAAATAATCTAGTATAGATTCACAACAGGGGCGTTTCTTAAAGCTGGAAGTAACATAAAAAAACACTAAGCGCCCAATTAAGTTAAAGACACTCTAAAGGAATCTCTGGGTTAGTTTATCCTAGACCCCGTGTCGCGAAGAAAACACACACTATATACTCAACTTATACAAGGCAATACGCATATTACATTTACTGCGTTCGTATGTTTCGAAACGATGACGATAATAATAATTAAATTGCGATGTTTAGATCAACCTCCTACATACATACATACATACATACATACATACATACATACGTATAGTACGGACAACAGCAGATCAATGGTAATACTCGCTCGCATTCGCACGATTTCAACTCTTACGACGCAGATAATAAGAACGGTACTTAGTCCAAAGTGTTGATCTTCTGTTAGCTGTACCTATTAACCTACTTGAAGAAACTCGCCCGCCGCGCGACCGGTTTTCGACGCCCCTCGCCCGCCTCGGGCCCCGCGCTGGCCTGCGCTTGATAGGTATTTCGAAATAATGGTGTTCCGCCTGGATATTTTGTTGGATTCTTTTGAAATCAGGTTATTTGTGGGTATCTCATTACAATTGTAAAAAATATCTGATAGAGTAATTTTCCAGAGATAGTTAAAAGACAAATTCTGTATAATGAATTGTTTCATTTGGATTTTTTTGTTGGATTTTCGTACTTATACTAGAAATAATAATTTGAAGGCATATTAAAAACAGAAACCCGGCGGAGCAATTATCCTATGGAAACTACGGCCAAAAAAGACATTTTATTAAAATACCTACACTTTCGAATTAAAAAGTAGTTTTACTTATGAATGTACAGAAGCACACTAATAAAATACAATTTATAGAAAAATAATTATGACCATAACATTGTTCCAGAAAAAGATACGGTATAATGTTGAATTTCAATTGAAATAAGTAACTTCCGCCTCGAAATATTATTGGATTCTCTGACAATTGTTCTTATAAATATGCTATTAAGTATACAAAAAAGTTTCATCGATAGAGGAGTTATTGTTGGGGTCTCCATACAAACGCTCGCCAGAATGACTGGCCTATTGTTTAGGCACAGCAATACAAGAGAGACGACGACATTTCTTCTTCAAATATAAAGTAAATTGTAGTTACTAAGAAGTAGTAGGTAGCGATTGTTTATTATATTTTCTCATTTAGAAATTCATCTACTCTGTAATAGCATTTAGCATGTAGGTGTTGTTTTAGCAATCGTGTGAATGTTTTTTCATTTGTTGCATTTTTTATTTCGTTTGGAAAATGATTATATATTTTTATGGACATGTTCAATGTACCTGATAAGTGGAGATTCAACCGAGAGATTGTAACTGGTACTAGTTTTGTTTTGCGGTTTCATCTGAATGGATATTTGGTTGGGATATCTTCACGTTTTGACATAACTTGAGTTTGCGACGTGTGGGTGCTAATGAGAGTCGGTTTGCAAAGCGGCCAAAAGCTCTACTTATATTACCTACTCTATACGATTGCAGATGCAGTTAGCATCGCCTCGGCGCAGGCGGTAATTAGACGATGGGAAGTGAGGCTTCCAACTTCATGAAGTCTTGTACGGTACAAGAAGTTGCTATAGGAACGAGTAGGTATATGTATTATCTATAATTTTAGAGCTATAACTATAGTGAGCCATTACTACAAATTATTATATATAAACGGATATCACTCACTTATATTGTTAAAGTCGGCAATTAGACCGACAGTTTCGACCGATTTCGACGGTCTTTTTCAATGATCGATCTCACTTCGAAATCGGTCGAAACTATCGGTCTAATTGCCGACTTTAACACTATAAGTGAGTGATATCCGTTTATATATAATAATTTTAGAGCTTTAAGGCGCCATATGGTTGTCAAAAGCAAGAGTGAGACACAAGATGCCCCGCAGCGGAGGAGTGAAGAGCACGGCGCAGTGCCTTGAAATTCGTATTTTTATGAATTTTAGATGATTTTTGGCAGGGAGATGAAAATACGCCAACAAAAATCAGATCTTTTTAAAACAAGCTCTCGTATTTATAGTACCCTACATTTTGATATATCTTTTGTATGAATAACTATTTCGGTTTAGATATAATTTTCATTTTAAAAGACATGGAAGGGGTATGTTTGCGATTTTTTTCTATCGAGCGAAGTTTGTTCAATCGTGTATTGGTATCCATCAGTCTCTAAATAGACACCCCAAGATTGCTATATATTTTTTTCAGACGCGTAATATTAGTAGTTATTGCCGTAGCCTTCGCAGAAAAACTGAAAATACGCGTATACGAAGCCTTAATTTTACAAACCCGCGCTATTTAGTAAAATTTATGGAAAATTTGGACGTAAAAAGGAATAATGTTTGATTGAAGATAAATAGTTTTTTTGGCTTTGAATGATAATAAACTAATACAGCTAAATTGTTCTTCACACTTTTGTAACTGGCCTCTGTGCTATAGAATTTTAATAATTTAATTCGTTTGCTGTTGATATTGCCATCTAAAAAGGTATATTTCGTCGAAAATTGTAAATTATTATTAGCTTTTCTTGTTTTTCCATTCATTTTACAATCCAACACATACAACACAGATGTCTCTTTCTGACGTATGACAGTGAAAGTGACAACAATGACAGAAAACCTGTCCCTACCTAATTTAGACTCTCTCCACGTAGCACAGCGCTGCGAAGTTTTATACCTTCATGTACTCGGTCGCGACAGACCCTTCTCTTTTTGGCAATCGTGTAGAATCCCGGTCACCGACACGTAGACACAACGTGACACGTAAGCACGTATACGTGTCATGACGTAAGCACTGCTGTTTACTTTTAATTACTGTCGGAAAGGCATCAGACGAGGCTTACTTGTGCCTCACTACGTTTGTTTGCGTGGCTGAGGGATCGATGAGGTTTACGTCAAGTTTACGTGAAACTTGCAAAAAGGACACATGTGCAAATATCGTCGCTTGTAGTATCAAGTGGTGTAAGGGACAATATATGATTTGAAATAAGATTTTTATAAGCCAGGTGCTTATAGAAAGATCGAACGCGCCGCGTAATTTTTAGTTGTAAAAATATTGTATTGCAAACAAATGGCAAAAAATTCGTTTTCCTATTTTTTTTCGATAAAAGTACTAGATAAGATACTTAGTAGGGACGTCAACATTATCCCGGGGGGAAGGGGGGGGGGGGGGAGCTGCCCCCCCCCCCTGCCCTACCTGGGTACACCCATACCTATAATAAAATAACATGACAGCATTTAAAGCCTGCCCTACCTGGGTACACCCATACCTATAATAAAATAACATGACAGCACTCGGGTAAAAACAACAAAAAAGAATTCACAAACTCCCACCTACTAGTAAGTAAGTAGTAAGGCAGCTGCCCCCCCCCCCCCCCCCCACCTGGGTACGCCCATGAGTCGAGCTGTATATTTAACTCATTTTTGACAAAATATCCCTTACACCAATTGATCCTACAAGCGACGATATAATGAATTTATGGTTCAGAAACTCAAGAGGCAAAAAAGGAACCCTTATAGGATCACTTCGTTGTCCGTCTGTCTGTCAAGACCTATAACTCAGAAACGCGTGGACGGATCAAGTTAAAATTAACACCAAATACTCCGGTCTGTAACCTCATGCAGCCGTGAAAAAATCAACTTTCTACGTCGACGCAATCAAAAGATATCGCTGACCATTTAAGCTGTACCTATCATTTTGTAGGCGACTTATTATAGGTTTCATATTGCATAATCATAATCAGCATCATTTTCTACTACTCTCGCAACTCCTTTAGAAGAATAACAAAAACAATGAATAAATCGCTTCGATTTCCTAGTATTTTCTGAATTCTTAATTAAGCTGTTTTTTTTCGAATCGCAACTTGTACAAAACTTTATTTTAAACCAATAATTTTAATAAAAAACGGAGATATTTTTACATTTATTCATTATCTTGTACATCTTGCGGTTGATGGTGGGGCAGAATCTGGCATTGTCATTTGGCTAGAAGGTATATAGGTCTTATAGTAAAGGAAAAATCTTGGAAAAGTTAAGTAAACTATGAGCATCCGCATCCGCATGAGGAATAAAGTCTAGATTACTAACAATAGTTGTGTAATACCTAGTTTAAGTAATTGTGTTTTATTATATTATTTTAAAAGATATGCTGCTGAGAGTTTTTTGCCACTTTTTCTCCTCAGCGTTGGCACCTTTTCCTTGCAAAGTGGTATAAATGTAAATTCTAAAATATGTCGACGTGCAAAAATGTGCACAACGTGCTTACTTGCAATAAAGAAATTTGACTTTGACTTTATGAAACTACACCTATAAAACCTACAGGTTTGCTAGATCGGAAGTAAGGCTGTATATTTAGCATGGAGATTGCGCCGAGCCCCGTTTAAATATGGATTTCATTTCCCTGCAACCGACTAAGTGGGCCCAACGTCTTCGGGCCAATCTCAATACCATTGGGGCTTAGAGCTTTTGGCACGGAGACATCTTTTAAATGCTTGCGATTTCTACTGAAAAAATTGTCGACTCTACGTGTATCAATTCATGATATATATGAGCCAACAAACCAACCGTTGGCTAGGAGTGTTTTCGGCGAACCGTTCCATCGGTGAATATTTTTTTCTAACTCACTTTTGACCGACACCACAGTTGATCGACACGACTTTCACCCGACAGACATTATTTATTTATTTATACATATATTTATGGCATTACAGTACAAGACCAAGACACCACAAACTTAATACATGTACAGTCGAAGACAGAGATAAGTATACAGGAGGCCTCAATAAGGTTAAGATTTTCTCAAAAACCACTCGACCGAATTTAATAATTATTTTACACTTACATAGTTTTAACTTTTATCTATGAAACAGTGAAAGAATTTTTGCAATAGGTCAAGTAGTTTTTGAGAAAATTTCAACCTTAAAAACTCTCCTGTACACCTTTCTCTGTGTTCCACCGTACATTCTAATTGTACACAATGTACTCAATTAAATTATTATTAAGTAGGTAACTAAAAACAGATTTGCTTGCTAAAGTATCATTTAAAAACACTTGACACTCTGTCCATGATCTCGCAAAGACATTCACGACACACATTCGCCCATCCACTCGCAAAAACATCACACTCAGATGCTGTTGTCAGGAGTGCATTGAGCAGCGTCAGCAACGGATCAGGGGCGAGACATAACTTTTGACTGACACTACAGTTGAAATCACACAGCATTTATAAGTGAGAAAGCGTTAGCACATCCATTCTATTTGCTCTGAGGAGCTGTAATGAAATATGGACGAGGCTCTGTCGTCTCGGATCGATATTGTGTTCGGCGAAACTTTAGATACGACTATCTGCTCCACGATACTAAACTATTAATGTAACTTTGCGACCTAACACAGACCACTTACCCCATAGACCTGTAACAGGAGGGCGCCCGTTTCTGCCCGCACATGAGCGCAACATTGCTTCGCGACACGCGTATTCTTGAGATATAGAAACAGGTTTAATATGGCGCCCCTGCCCCCCGCTTCGTCTTATAGCGCCTATCGCTTGACAGAATTTTTCGCTTGCAAATTTGTACCGATTTCATGTCCATGGGGTCTGTGGCGACCTAAGCATAGATTATGTATACCAAAATGCAAATCAAAAGGTACAGGGGGGCTGGCCGACTGGCCTTTTTTGTCCTGTCAAAGCTTGCGTAACGAAAATACCATGCCAGATTCTGCCCCACCATCAACCGCTAGTTGTACAAGATTTTTATTTATTTATTTATTTATCTGATAATCTTACAGCATTTAAGTACATAATGATAACATTAAATTTAAAATAGTGCATGCCAAAACAAGATTACGCATATTGTAACAAAGAAAGACTACATAAGTCGGCGTAAAGAAAATTGCAAAATAAAATACTTACATATTTACAAAATTACAAAAAAAAGAAAATAATACATAACGATAACGAATAAATGTAAAAATATCTCCGTTTTTTACTAAAATTATTGGTTTAAAATAAAGTTTTGTACAAGTTGCGATTCGAAAAAAACAGCTTAATTAAGAATTCAGAAAATAGTAAGAAATCGAAGCAATTTATTCATTGTTTTTGTTATTCTTCTATAGGAGTTGCGAGAGTAGTAGAAAATGATACTGATTATGATTATGCAATATGAGACCTGTAATAAGTCGCCAACAATATGATAGGTACAGCTTAAATGGTCACGTAGTATTGTAGGTGGGGCAAAGCTCCATTGAAATGTGGCAATGTCTTTTGTACTAATTTTCGCCAAAAAATCTGACATTGACGGCTAGTAAAAATCGACGCGACTCAGCCCCCAGTCTTTTCTACTTTTTAGCTAGAAATCAACGGCTAATTAAGCTGCTACAGGTAACACTGTATTTTCAGTCTAGCCTTAAATGCGACAACAGTTTATACGAAGCTGCTCTGCAATGCCATTTAAAAAGAAAAAAAAACTCCCGTTTCCAAAGAACAAAGACGACCAGCCAACGCGATAAATGTGACAGGCGCAAAGAACAATAGCAATCTTTTGTTTACGTTCGCGGAATTGGCCCGTTCCACTCAGAGAGGATAGATAAAGGAAGGGATCATATTTGAGGTGTCTAGATGTGCTTGTACACGAATAATACGTGCCAATCTATACATATAATAAGAAGTAAAGTTGTGTCCGTACATAATACATAGCTATAGTATATTATGTATGTCTTCTTCTTCTTTCAGTGCCTTTTCACTAATGAAGGCTGGCCGTCAGCTCCGCATATCTCCCACTGTCTTGAGCTAGTCATCAAAAATATAATTAAGTATATGAATTCTTTGACCATAAGTAATATGTTCGTTATCAGTACAAACTTTCTATAGCGACGAGAAAGAAGAACTGTGTTAGCTATAGTATATTATGTATGTCTTTTTCTTCTTGCAGTGCCTCTCCACTACAGAAGGCTGGCCGTCAGCTCCGCATATCTCCCTCTGTCTTGAGCCAGTCATCAAAAATATAATTAAGTATATGAATACTTTGACTATATTACTACACATACTACCATTCTTTTTATTAATTTAGTTACAAAAACGCTTGTGTAATTGAAGTATGTGTGTAAAACTGACACGAAAACTCTCAATAAAACGACCGATACAGGTGCTACGGCGTAGCACAATTCAATCATCTACGGCCCTACGAGCCGCTACGAGCTCACCTCACCGTAGCCGCATCCCGGACTGCCCGGGTCGTAATTGAAACGTCCGAAACAAGCCCGCATATCCGGTTGAAAACCGGATAAACGAAACATTGAAAACGCTATTAAAAAAAAGAAATAAAATGGTTTTATCGACTCATAGTGTGAGCTGATATTTCAACTTCTCTGTAACTTTATACTTTTATCATGAAACAAGGAACCGACAAAGTCAAATGACAATGCCAGATTCTGCCCCACCATCAACCGCATGATGAACAAGATAACGAACGAAATGTAAAAATATCTCCGTTTTTCATTAAATTTATTGGTTTAAAATAAAGTTTTGTATATCAAGCGAGTCGAAAAATACAGCTTAATTAAGAATTCAGAAAATAGTAAGAAATCGAAGCGAATTATTCATTGTCTCTGTTATCATTTTCTACTACTCTCGCAACTCCTACTGATTATGATTATGCAATATGAAACCTGTAATAAGTCCCCAACAAAATGATATATGAGCTTCAATGGTCACGTAGGTGACTAAGCTCCATTGAAATGTGGCAATGTCATTTCTTAATTGCAAGCAAGCACGTTGTGTACATTTTTGCACGTCAACATATTTTTGAATTTACTTTTACACAACTTTGCAAGCAAAAGGTGCCAACGCCGAGGAGAAAATGTGGCAAAAAACTCTCAGCAGCACATCTTTTAAAATAATAATGACACAATTACTTATGATACAAAGAAATTTGACTTTGATTTTGAAGAAAAAGCTGTCAGTTCCGCTATCAAGACAAAATCGATATAGAAAAAAATGTAGAACAACCTGGAACCGTCATATCACTCGATATAACCTAATTCGGGTGAAACATTTTTTAAAGATCCACAATGAAACACGCAAAATTATACTTTTCTTTGTCAAACTCCACGAAACCTCCAGAATTCTTATGAATATGATACGAGTATTACCCTCGTCAAGTTTCTCCACGTTCAACCCACAAATGTAGCAATTTATTTTTATTACTGATTCGTCGCATATTTTTAAGCAATGGGCTGCAGTCAGTTAACGTACGAATAATAGCAAATCAATGATACTTACAGTACGATTTCAACTCTTACGACGTACATAATAAGAACGATCCTAAGTCCAAACGGTTACACTTGATATGCTTTGAGCTGTGCCGCAGTCCAAATCAAGTGTCTTATTTTGTAAACAAATATTTTATTTACTAATAAACTCACGCCTGATACCCGTAGGGGTATGCAAAGACGATGGACTTCCATCTGCTGCGATCCTGGCACACAACCCTTGCCTCTTCCACATTCATCAGTCTCTTCATGCATGCTCGTCGGTTTGTAGTAGACCGTACTTGGCCCTTTTTCAAGACATCGCCATATTGGTCGCCGCACGTTCTCCTCGGTCTACCTCTGCCGACTCTCCCGTCAACATTCGCTCTGTGTATTTCCTTCGTTACCCTTCCTTCACTCATCCGCTCTAAGTGGCCAAACCAACGTAACATACCCTTTTCAATTATATTTACTACATTGTCTTTCAGACCACACCGTTCTCTAATCACTACATTCCTAATCCTGTCACTCAGTTTCACTCCACACATACTACGCAATGAGCGCATCTCTACAGCATTGACTCTACTCTCATCCTTCTTCTGCCATACACAAATATGATCCTCTAATTACCTGTTGTGATGTAACACTGAAGGAACTGATTGATCGAACCTGTTCATCATTGCGAAAATAAAGTGATTCAATCTAATAATGTGATGGTGACACTTCACTTGGCTATTCGTATTTGCGTAATTGTCATAATTGCCAAGTGTGGTTGGTATTCTTGACAAAATATTCGTCTTATTTATATGTACGTCAAGTATTTGACAAATACGACAAACATCCAATAGCGAATACGAATAGCCAAGTAAAGTACCACGATAAAATAACTATGCAATAATCACAGAAAAGCTTAAAATGTTAGTAGGTACCTAGTTCTTGTTTACAAAATGTTTTGTTTGTTTTTAAAATGTCTTTATTGCCAGTAAGTATAACAATTAAACTTATAATCTAGTGTAGATTTGTTCCTAGATATAAGTAACTTATAAATAAGACAGTTTTACAGGCTTAGCCTATTTAAAAACTTTAGCAAAATGATTAACTATAAGCGAACATCGTAATATAAATTGATTGACTTAAATCTAAAGTTATGATAATAGGTATGCCCATTTTGATAAGCTGACATTTTTCACCTGTAGCTAAGCTTGTTTACAAAATAAGACACTTGATTTGGGCTTCGGTATAAATTGTGGCTACTGACCTGGTACGAACCAAATACCAAAAGCTAAACTCAGTTGTAGCGTCAGCATATTCCGGGAAACAAGCGCTAAGGCGGTATTTACATGCACGCGGAAAGTGCAGCGGAGTGCATCGCACTTAGGGCTGCCACCACCGCGGCCGTAAATCACTTCGAGACTAATTTTGTGTACCAAGCTTTACCCTAACTTAGAGGTTAGTCTATTAAGTTGGATATTCGGGACTTGCGTAGTTTATTACATTGGAGACCTAAATCTGAGCGTTATACATTGCAAGTAAGCACGTTGTGTACATTTTTGCACGTCAACATACTCATACTCATTTATTCGGCCGTAGGTACACTATGGAACACTTGGTTACGTCACGTTTCTTACATATTATATGTTTGTACACATTGATTACTTATAATTCAAATCACATGGCTGGGTGATGTGAGCGCAAAGAGCAGCACAGTAACACTGTTCTCAACATATTTTTGAATTTACATTTACACCTTTGCAAGGAAAAGGTGCCAACGCTGAGTAGAAAAAGTGGCAAAAATCTCTCACCAGCACAACACTCTCAACCTTAAAAACTCTCCTGTACACCTTTCTCTCCTTTTCTACGTCCAAGTCATGCGACGGATGAACAAAAAATGCGAACTTTTACAGACCATCAAGAAGCGTAAAGTGGCGTACTTAGGACATTCTCTGAGGCACGAGCGCTGAGTTGCTTCAACTTATTATGATGGGAAAAGTCGCCGGAAAGAGAAGAGTCGGTCGCAGGAAAAAGTCGTGTCTGCGTAACATCCGGGAACGGACTGGAATCGCGAGCGCCGCAGACCTGTTCCGTCTCGCGAGAGATAGGCACAAATATGACGAGCTGATTGCCAACCTTCACTAGTTGGAGAGGCAACCCCCAAGAAGAAGACACCTTTCTCTGTGTTCAACCGTACTAAAAATATTCACAGATGGAACGTTTCGTCGAAAATACTCTTCGTCGATGGTTGATTTAACTGAAAATGGTAAAGGGTATTTCGGTATACCGTAGTCTGAACGTAGGTACTTCCATTCTACGATCGTTATGTCGTCGGTCGACGCCTGACAACCCTGTGCAAATGCAGTGCATTTCCCATGGCGTGACCGACTCGGAGTCGACGACCTTTCATGGCGTCCGAACAGGCGAGTATGTGTAAATAATTCCGCGTGTATTCTATTAGCAGAATTGGTACACGGAATATAAATGAATTTTTAGATCGAGACAATCCTTGTGGATTAAAAAAACCGTCCAAGTGCGAGTCGGCCTCGCGCCCCGAGGCTTCCGTGCAACGCAACTTAACCCCGTAACTTTGCTCTAACGAAAAGATGAACTAGATTTAGTGGCTAACTTATCTTTGCCATTATCAAAATATTATGTCCATACATCGATATACTCCTGATTATTTGATCATTAGTATTTGCTAATAATATAATCAATTTTATTAAAAAAGCTATTTACGAAATGTTTATTATACGATAAATACTATTTTTTAAATGCTTATTTATAACTTGATTGAATGTAGGTAAGTAATAGTTCACATAATTGCGAAAAACGGCCGTTTCTGGCACATTTGTGAACTATCACTTAACTTGTCGCAATTATGCCATATTATTATATATTGAAAAATAGTATTCATCCTAATAAACATTTTGTAAATAGCTTTTTTAATAAAATTGATTATATTGGAAGATATTATTTTTTTAAGATTGGCGGCGCTAGTTGGCTCTATGAAGACTCTTAAATAACGCCGTACCTGAGATCCCGATCACGTCAAGAGTGTTACTCAACTGAGTTCGCTATTGAGAGAAGTCTTGAGCTCGGGCCTGTCATTTTCTTGTGATGTAAAATAAGGCTTAGTCGGTATAGGTATTCTGTCGTGTTCGGTCACTCGCACAACGTTCGCGATCAAAGGGATCTTACACAATGGACCACCCTGTATACTGAGCAAACAGGCTTGTATATTGAGATAGGGCTTGCAATTTACATAAGTGAATTTACACCCTTGTAACCTGCTTACGCGTTGATTCAAAATCAGAATCATATCTCTTTACTACAAGTAAATCAATTATGTATATTTTAGATTTTAGAACGTATTTTTACGCATGCCTTAATAGACATTTAGCCGACATAACTCTTGACCGACACTAAAGTTGATCGACACGACTTTCGCCCGACAGACATAATTACGACCGACATAATTTTTGACCGAGGCTGATCAAACTTGACAAGAAAGTGTCACAAACTGACAATAAGCACCAAAAACTGTCAAAAATGACAAGAACTGTATCAACACAGGGAGACCTTCACTGTGTTGACAAGAATAGTTTTTGTCATTTTTGACAGTTTTCTTGTCAAGTTTGATCAACCTCGGTCAAAAATTATGTCGGTCGTAATTATGTCTGTCGGGCGCAAGTCGTGTCGATCAACTGTAGTGTCGGTCAAAAGTTATGTCGGCCATAATTATGTCTGCCGGGCGAAAGTTATTGTCTGTCGCTTCCTTATTTTGTGACCAAAAACTATCCTTAAAAGTATGTTTAAAACACACCCCTATCCACCCTATTAAGCCTGTTCCGTGAAACCTGTAACGGGCCGGGTCGATGCGCCCGTATCGGTGGCACGGGGTCATTCACCCAGCCTCTATAGCCTACCTGGCTACCTACATAGAGCCTGAAGTACTAGCCTTTTTCTGAAAGTCAATATTAAGAAGAGAAACTGTACAGTCGAAGAGATAAGTATACAGGGGGCCTCAATAAGGTTGAGATTTTCTCAAAAACTACTGGACCGAATTTAATAATTCTTTTACAGTACATAGTTTTAAGTTTTATCTATCAAACAGTGAAATAATTTTTGCAATAGGTCAAGTAGTTTTTGAGGAAATCTCAACCTTAAAAACTCTCCCGTACACCTTTCTCTGTGTTCCACCGTACTATTCAATTCAAACGATTTGAATTGAATAGTACGGTGCAGTTGCAGTCATAAGGACCATATTATAAGTGTTAGTAAGTACTTACTTAAAACTGTGTTAGTGTTTCTGTTACCATTGATCTGCTGTTGTCCGTACATAGACACACACACTCGCCCTCCCTCACACCCCCTCACACACCGCAGTTGAATTAGACGCGGTTGGTTCAGGATAAATTTACCGTGGGGTAAATTTTAGTTCAGGATATTTTTACCCCGGGGCAAGGGACACTTTTCTGCTGTCACACCGTTGAGTATAATTAAAATTGTCAAGGTAAATAAAATGATTTAATTTGGGCCTTCCGTGAGCCAACTAGCGCCGCCAATCTTAAAAAAATAATATCTTACAAATTATTAGTTTTTATTAAAAAAAACTATGTACACAATCTTTATTAGGATAAACACTATTTTATTTGGCATAATTGCGACAGGCAAAGTTGTAGTTCTCAAATGTGCCAAAAACGGCCGTTTTTCGCAATTATGCGAACTACAACTTACCGACATTGAATCACGTTATAAATAAGCATTTAAAAAATAGTATTTATCGTAATAAACATTATGTACATAGCGTTTTTAATAAAATTGATTAAATTGGAAGATATTATTTTTCAAAGATTGGCGGCGCTAGTTGGCTCTATGCCTTAAGGCCCTTAATAGACCAATCTTGACCAAACACGCAGTTAAGTCGCGGTCCGTTTGCGATCTCAGTCGATGAGATCTCTTGAGTTCTGAGTTTTGTTTATCAATTGGCGTTACTTACGTGATACCCGGATCCTAAACGCACTTAAGTACATAGTTTTTTTTAATAAAATTGATTAAATTGGAAGATATTATTTTTCAAAGATTGGCGGCGCTAGTTGGCTTATGTAAGGCCTTTGAGCACCCAACCAACATATATCTGACAGGAATTTTAAATGAAAGGGATACTCTTAGGAACTGTACTTAGTATACGTTTATATTCATGTTTTTCTTATCTTTCTTATCTTATCTTATCCTGATTGGGTGCCAATGTGGCGTCACTTCGACCCATTGGGATCTTTTGTGCTCTCCCCTTTCCTTTATGCTCCTTCCTCCTCCCTAAAGATATAACTCAGTAGGTCCGCTATGCAGCTCATGGGAAGGAGCCTGTAGTCTTCTTACTTTTAGTCTTAATAAATGTAGGCAGGTTCTCTTGAAAATGGCGGGGAACGACGGTTGCGAAATTATTTAATAATTTTCAGTTTAATGTCTGCAGTGGGTGTTTTGTGTTTAATGTCACGTTGGATTAATCAGAAAATGTTCGCGAATAACAGTATGGTGAAGTTATTGGAGAATTCAAGCAGGATCTGAAGTTTGGCGCCATGGTCAAGATTCCCACTACGAGCTCGGGAGTGAACGTGACTGTCGAGCTGCTTCGTCCACAGTGATTGACGCTACGGCGTCTCCTGTGGATGAAGACAAGAAGACGCGGCTACCCAGGGTGATGACGCTACGGCGACTCCCCTGGAGGAAGATAGAAGACTATTATACATTGAATTTTCTGTAACATGACATTGGCAAATGACGAACTGTCGAGTCCATTAATAAAATAAAATAAATAAATAAATGTAGGCAGAGAGTAGCGAGGTAGAGCCAAAAACAATATCGTAATCTCCGTGAAACAACTCCCATTTTGGTATGCAATAAAAATATAAATAAAAGAGTTATTGGGGCCAAATAGCGCTTTGTATTCCCAAGAAGCGCTGACATAAAGTAACAAGTACAGTTAGCATACACAAATAGTGAACATTGACGTAAAACTGTGGGGCTATTACGGTTCTCAAAACGATCAAATCATACCATGTCATAGCGTCCGTGAAAGGGACTGTGCTATGGCATTGGTGTAGCGGCGTCTCTGTTTGGCGCGCCATGGCATGGTATAATTTCATCGTTTTGAGAACGGTAATAGGGCTGGTCGGCATGTTCAAAGTCGCTCGTTAACTATAGAAATTCCATTTCAATTTCTTTATTTCCAATAAATACAGTAAAGCCGAAATTATTTCAAAAAACAAAACAAAAAACACTGCCAAAAAACCTTTGATTAAATAACATTGCCAGATTCTGCCCCACCATCAACCGCAAGTTGTACAAGATAACGAATAAATGTAAAAATAGCTCCTTTTTTTATTAAAAATATTGGTTTAAAATAAAGTTTTGTACAAGTTGCGATTCGACAAAAACATTCAACAAGAATTCAGAAAATAGTAAGAAATCGAAGCGATTTATTCATTGTTTTTGTTATTCTTCTATAGGAGTTGCGAGAGTAGTAGAAAATGATACTGATTATGATTATGCAATATGAAACCTGTAATAAGTCCCCAACAAAATGATAGGTACAGCTTAAATGGTCACGTAGTTTTGTAGGTGGGGCAAAGCTCCATTGAAATGTGGCAATGTCTTTTATAGCCTATGTGAGATCCCTGGGTTCGAATCCCGGTCGTGATGAAAATTTTTCTCCATTTGTCATTTAGGTACCTACCTACTTACACAATTTTTTTGATTTCTTATAATTACCTATATCTTTTTTCATTTTTTTGGAAATTCTTCACGTTTGAATTATTTATATCTAATGCTGAGTGTACATAACATTACATAACTGTCGTCTTATGTAAGTAATCAATACGCGTTGGATGTATGCCAGTGTATGCCAAGGACGAATGGTGCCATGCCATGATCCCTTTGGGTCAATTCACATCGGCGAAGCGACGCGACGCGAACAACAGTTTATTAGTTTAAAGTACAAAGCTTAATTTTAAACCAATAATTTTAATAAAAAACGGAGATATTTTTATTATTCGTTATCTTGTACATCTTGCGGTTGATGGTGGGGCAGAATTTGGCATTGTCAACGGCAGTCGGGTTTTTTAGTTTTTTAATTCTGTATTATTCCGTACAGTGGAACACAGAGAAAGGTGTACAGGAGAGTTTTTAAGGTTGAGATTTTCTCAAAAACTACTTGACCTATTGCAAAATTTGTTTCACTGTTAGATAGATAAAAGTTAAAACGATGTACTGTAAAATAATTATTAAATTCGGTCCAGTAGTTTTTGAGAAAATCTCATCCTTATTGAGGCCCCCTGTATACTTATCATCGTCACAGGCGGACAACATACGTGCCGGCGGACGGCGCCGTCCACTGGCGTCGTACACGGCGTCGTCCGCCGGCGCCGTTCTGTTGTACGCTAGCCCTTACTCGTAGATCTATAAAATTCAAATAGATTCACATCCCTTCCGGTACATTTTCTGTTTTCAGCGAAGCCTTATCTTTCAGCCCGGACGCTATTCAGAGTATGAATGGAAAGGTATCCTTTCTTCAGTACAAGCCATTGGCTCGCTGGTCATCCTATTCCGATAGATACGAGTATCTTCAAAAGCGGATCCTACATACATACGTTTATTTATTTTATTAATGGACTCGACTGTTCGTCATTTGCCAATGTCATGTTACAGAAAATTCAATATATTCAATAGTCTTCTATCTTCCTCCAGAGGAGTCGCAGTAGCGCTTCACTCTGGACGAAGCAGCTCGACAGTCACGTTCACTCCCGAGCTTGTAGCGGGACCTCTTGATAAAAGCTTGAAACTTGCATAAATAATCCAATAACTTCACCGTACTGTCATTCGCGAACATTTTCGACATTGTGCTCAAAATGAAGATGATTATAAGAAGTCTGAATAATTATAAGTATAGTTTCAAATGTGATCTCATTTGTTGGCAAATTTTATTAGCTAGTAGGAAAAACATTTTGTTTTGTTTTTGTTAAAGCTTACTTTTTTATAAAATAATAATTCTAAGTGCCATGGTATGTTTAAGTAAAAAATATTGATTTTGGTAATTTCGTAAATAAAAATTAAAAAATATTTGTCTTGCTTTATTTTTTCCTCTCAATCTATTCTTGAGTTATTAATAAATTATATTAGTAAATAAAAACATAAATAAAATATTATGAACATATTAAAAAGTTTAGTCGACCATATGGGTTTTCTGCACCCACCTTACGCTCAATGTAACAAATATTAGCCTTACGCTCGCCGGGTTAACTGTCATTTTGAAACGCTCTAACTCCGACGATTACAAGAAGGAAGTTTTATTGACTTTGGTCCGATTTACGTATGTTTATGTATATACAGTCGACAGCAGATCAATGGTAACACTTTTTACTTTCGACAGTTCTTTTTATTTGCGTCGTAAGACTTGAAATTGTACTGCAAGTGT
Source organism: Tachystola acroxantha (assembly GCA_963506565.1). Classification (NCBI taxonomy): domain Eukaryota; kingdom Metazoa; phylum Arthropoda; class Insecta; order Lepidoptera; family Oecophoridae; genus Tachystola; species Tachystola acroxantha. Next base: position 12,062,339 of record OY735882.1, on the reverse strand, counting down.
TACCATTGATCTGCTGTCGACTGTACCTGTGTATGTCTGACGTAACTAGGTGCTACGCTGGAGGTTCCAAACGTACCGGACCTGGCGTGCCACGGTTAGGCCGTGGCGCCGACTCATGCATAAGAAATGCTTATTTCGCAGTACATTTAGTACGAAATTTGGGGCGCTCCTGGGTGCCTCGGACTAGATATAGACATGTCAGGTAGGTGGGAAGAAAAGCTTAGCTGTGCTTGTTAAGTATTCGCAACTGCCGCTAAAACCGTCATTTGCGAAAACTTCACTTGGCTATTCGTATTTGTCATAATTGCCATGTGTGGTTGGTATGCTTGACAAAATAATCATCTTATTTGTATACTAGCTGTACCCCGCAACTTCGTTTGCGTAGAGGAGGAGGATGGAGAGGATGGAGGAGATCAGAAGGCAGATCTTCCTCTCTTGATCCTTGTTTCCACATCACATACCGCCATGGCTTATAGCCTATGAGCTGTCCTGATATTTCAGCTATCTCCTAGTGAAACTCACATCAAAATCCCTTCAGTAGTTATGGCGTGATACTTGCACAAAGTCACAGACAAACAGACAAAAATTCTAAAAATTTGTGTTTTGGCATCAGTATCGATCCTAAAACACATTACAAATTATTCTTTTAAAAAAAATATTTGGATATTTTTTGAAACGAATAATTGTAATCTCACTATCTTATATAGATACTATATAAGATACTATATAAGATAGTGTACAGACACAACTTTTTTACAGTCTTATTATATGTAATAAGACTGTAAACCTTTCGGGGCGGCTCGTGGAGTCCACGCGTGACCAAAGTGCTGGCCTGTATTTCGCCCAAAGGATCAGCCTAGCGATCCAGAGGGGAAATGCCGCCAGCATTTTGGGCACGTTGCCGGACAACGGGGATCGGTTGAACTATTTGTAATGCTAAGTCATTCAGATAGTTCAACCGACCTATTAACCTACATATAGTTTTTAGTTTAGTTTATATATATTCTTTTAGGTTAATATTATAATAGTTATTTAGAATTTTTATTATTGTTATATGAATAAATATTTCGACCTAAGATAGTGAGATAACAATTATTCTTTTTAAAAAAATATCCAAATATTTTTTTTATTTTTTAGAAGATAGTGTGAACCGAATATTTCATTTCCGCCTCAAAGCGAAAGAAGCTCTCAGTAATCTCTTCGTTTACTTAAGGGGCATGTGAAGCGAAGTGTTCAGATAGGCCCCTTACCTTGATTAATGTGGCGAGGCGGCTGTAAATCGCGGGAAATCGTGCTTTCCAGTCACCTCGATAAATCAATGAAGACGTTTTTGTGGTCAGATGACCCTCATCAAATGAATAACTAGGAGAAAGGCTCGACTGGGTAAGAGGGAGATAGTATCAGCACTTATTATAATTATGCATTGGAAACTGGGAACATAGTTAAAGTAAATCTCGTTAATCAGTTGGGACGTTTGTGTGGTTAGATGATTAACTAGAAAGGTTTGACTAAGGGCGGGCGCACAACGCCACGGCGAGCCGTGACGTTGTGCGTCGGCCCTTATTAATCAACATTATTAAAACAGCTATGTACACAATCTTTATTAGGATAAACACTATTTTTCAATATAGAATACATAGCATAATTGCGACAAGTTAAGTTGTAGTTCACAAATGTGCCAAAAACGGCCGTTTTTCGCAATTTCGCAACTTGCTGAAATTGAATCACGTTATAAATAAGCATTTAAAAATTAGTATTTATCGTAATAAACATGTGACACCTTCAGTTTTCATAATAAAAACCACAAATAATAAAATTCATTGTTACCTACTACACGTCGCCTGTCGGCCGGGTCGCGGCATCTAGGGGCAATAGCCACCCGCCATTAGCCCGATTCGGACAAAAATGAATGTGAATGTGACGGTCCGAATATGTTTATAGTAAGACGATATTTATTTAACAAAATAAAATCATCTTCTCAACCCTTCTCGATGCCAGTCTCGGCTTAACTCAATCCATTTTTTTTCCTTTTGTCCCTTAGGGACCTAGGGGTGTCGCCCCAAAACAAATTGTTATCAGAACACAATCCGATGTATACAAACTAAACCGAAGCGCAAATCAAGTGTCTTATTTTGTAAACAAAAACTACCCTACCCTACTAATAATTTTAAGCTGTTCTGGGATTATTAGTTATTTTCACATTATTAGATCGGATTACTTTATTTTCACAATGATGAACAGGTTCAATCAATCAGCTCCCTCAGTGTTACATCACAACAGGTAATTAGACGATCATATTTGTTTACAAAATAAGACACTTGATTTGGGCCGCAGTGTAGATGATTTTTTGTTTTTAATTACCAATATCGATGAAGAATCGATTACGAAAAGGTTGATGTGTAAAAATGTCACAACGTGCTTACTTGCAATAAAGCGCTTTGACTTTTTGACAATTCGTTGGTCATCATCTAAGTACTTGACACTGGCAAAATTACTGTGCCAGCCACGGTAGAAGCCATACTTTAAAAAGTGAAGTGAAGTGACTTTTTGACTACAAATTTATTTATTATTTATTTTATTTTATTCAGGAACTAACGGTTAGGTTCTCTTGAAAATGGCGGGAAACGACGGTTGTGAAATTATTTGATAATTTTCCTTTTAACGTCTACGGTGGTTATTTTGAGATTAATATCACGTTAAATTAATCAGAAAATGTTCGCGAGTGACAGTATGGTGATTTTGTTGGATAATTTGAGCAAGATCTGGGGTCTCAAGCTTTTATCAAGAGTTCCAGCTACAAGCTCGGGAGTGAACGTGACTGTCGAGCTGCTTCGTCCAGAGTGATGACGCTACGGCGACTCCTCTGGATGAAGACATGAAGACGCGGCTACCCAGGGTGAAGACGCTACTGCGACTCCCCTGGAGGAAGATAGAAGACTATTGAATATATTGAATTTTCTGTAACATGACATTGGCAAATGACGAACAGTCGAGTCCATTGATGGAATAAATAAATAAGATTGCATTTAAAATTGATTCCTTATATTTAATCAACGAAACACAAAACATGTAGTTGTCGCCAAGCCTGTCATTATAGGAACTGCATGCGCGCCTCAAGAAGCTGTTTCTGCGATAACACGAACAACAAATGTTGTTGTTGCGATCATGTTTTTTGTGAGGTGGCCCCTCGGTAACTGTTTGTGAGAAACGTAATTCATTGTACAGTTGGGTCACGTCCTGACCTCTGAAAACCGTTTAGCATTTGAAAGTGTTTTATTTTGGTCATCTCTTTCGTATTTCTGATGGCACGTTAAAATAGCCAGATTTAGTGACCCAGTTTTATTTCTTCTCTGTGGCTCTTAAATCAGAAATTTGAGTATTAAAAAAACGGCTAAGTGCGAGTCGGCTGTTGGATTCGCGATCCGAGGGTTCCGTGCAAAGAAATTAACCCCGTAATTTTGCTCTAATGAAAAGATAAACTCGATCAAAGGGCCTTCCATGAGCCAACTAGCGTCGCCGATCTTAAAAAAATAATTATTAAAAAACCTATTAACAAAATGTTTATTAGGATGAATACTATTTTTCAATATACAATACATGGCATAATTGCGACAAGCGTTGTAGTTCACAAATGTGCCAAAAACGGCCGTTTTTCGCAATTATGCGAACTACAACTTACCGAAATTGAATCACGTTATAAATAAGCATTTAAAAAATAGTATTTATCGTAATATACATTTTGAAAATAGCTTTTTTAATAAAATTTATTATATTGGAAAATATGGTTTTTTTGAGCTTGGCGGCGGCCTAAAATATCATCTGAAATGTTTAGTTCATATTTTGATGTACCAGGCCAACATAAATACCGAGGCTCGTCAGATTTAAAAATCCCACACTACAGTCCCATCACGTACTATCCTAGCGAGTATACTCGAGCACAAAAGTGTTAGCAACCATTGTAATTCGCCACTTGACACGCATTAAGCTTTGCTCTAGCTGCCACACAAAGGGCACAAACACCACTCCAACGAGACCTCTGACTCCTCAATACTCCTCTCCACTTTCACATCCAACCCCTTATGAGGGAACAGCGCAACTTATACTGGCTACCTGCAGTTGTATGTGCTGAAAACGGCAGAGAATTATAGACTGTAATATTAAAGTCGTAAAGGTGAGTGTTGAGGTCATGATTATGTTAGTAACATTATGAAAGCAGGCACGTATAGACAAGGGTTGGGTAGAAGACATGCCTACTATGAAACTATAGGTAAAACCTGTTTTGTATTTGTATAGAGAGCCGAGAAAGGAGAGAGCTGTGTTATAACACAGTAATTTCGTTATAGAGGCCTGGGTCCCAATCCCAAGCAATCAATGAGTTTTTTCTCGATTTTTAGAGTCCCGTATAAAGATGAAAAAACCCTTCCATGCCATCATACGCAAAGGAGTTGCGTCCCTGATGCGACGATACGATGCATATGTCATATTTTAAGACCTAATGATGTATAATGGTTCGCGCACATTATGCCGGGCCGCAGCGTGTCGGGGCGGGCCGCAGCGTGTCGGGGCGGGCCGCAGCGTGTCGGGGCGGGCCGCAGCGCAGCGCAAAATGCTTACCTAACACATTAGTGACGGGCCGGGTCGCAGCGCATTGACGGATTTTGAGTACAGTGTACTGCCAGATATCGTAAAATGAACACGGGCGCGCGTGCACTCCAATCCGCTTACTATAGCACACTGTGTCGGGGCGGGCCGCATCGCACGGACGCAAATCCGCCTCGCAATAATGCGAGCCGCTGCGGCCCGACACAGTGTGCGATAGTTCATACAAATTGTATTTGCGTTCCGCCCCGACACGCTGCGGCCCGGCAAAATGTGCTCGAAAACCTTTAATGTACATTCTGCAATTAAATAAATTGAAATATCTATGCCCATTTATGTCGCATTTTCCCGCATATATGTTACACTTACATCAGTATGCACTCTAAACTATCTACTAGTAAAAACTCTTTAAACTCTCAACCTTATTGAATCCCCATGTACAATTTTCACTGTTTTCGACTGTACTATAACACTACATGATATCGTACAAAGAAATTAACTACTGGAAAGGTTCTCTTGAAAATGGCGGGAAACGACGGTTGCAAAATTATTTGATAATTTTTATTTTATTGTCTACAGTGGTTATTTTGAGATTAATATCACGTTAAATTAATCAGAAAATGTTCGCGAGTGACAGTATGGTGAATTTGTTGGATAATTTGAGCTAGATCTGGGGTTTCAAGCTTTTATCAAGAATTCCCGCTACAAGTTCGGGAGTGAACGTGACTGTCGAGCTGCTTCGTCCAGAGTGATGACGCTACGGCGTCTCCTCTGGATGAAGACATGAAGACGCGGCTACCCAGGGTGAAGACGCTACTGCGGCTCCCCTGGAGGAAGATAGAAGACTATTGTAAATTGAATTTTCTGTAACATGACATTGACAAAATGACGAACTGTCGAGTCCATTAATAAAATAAAACTACTGGAAATTGAACCGGGACCTCCGTCTGAGAAACTATTCCTTTTAATTAAAAAGCTTACCTACGGCAAGCTAATTCAACCTGTATTATTTGCTTCAGGTGTACCACATTCCATCGTCGCTCAAACAATAGCGTCCCGTGGCCCGAGTGCATAGGGTTGTCACAATATTATGGGACACGCGGGACTTACAGACCGACAAGGGTTTTTTGGTGGCAAAAATCGAAACTAACGCCGCCATCTCGTAAAACGTCACCTTTCGTTGCGAACAGCGCCCCCTTTCAATGTCATCCACGTGCCAAAAGATCCTTGACAGTCTGTACCTAAGTATGGCCGCATTAGGACTCACTTAATGTCGATTGACTTAGTCCCCCGTTTAACCCTTCGGTCCCTTTCTGTATTTATTGTTTTATGGGTTAAGAAAAGTGGTGACAAACTGGGTAGGTATGGTTCATAGAACCATACCTGTTCATAGAATTAATAAATAATTAAAAGGCGATTTAACACTCACTTACAATAAAAAAAACGTCAAAATTCCATATATTTTTCACACTTAACTCCGGGTGCAACCTCCATAATATCGCAAGATTGGACGAGTTGGGAACTAGTATTGTTAGTAAAAGTGAATGCCGTAAACCTAAGGGCTAGCGTACAACAGAACGGCGCCGGGCGCACGACGCCGTGTACCGCGCCAGTGGACGGCGCCGTCCGCCGGCACGAATGCTGTCCGCCTGTGACCGGCGTCGGCAGACATCGTGCACCGGTAGACGGGGCCGGCAGACGCCGTGACACGCCGCGCCATGACGTTGTACGTCGGCCTTAAGGGCCTTCCTTGAGCCGACTAGCGCCGCCAATCTTGAAAAAATAATATCTTCCAATTTAATCAATTTTATATATATTTTAAATGCTTATTTATAACGTGATTCAATTTCGGTAAGTTGTAGTTCACATAATTGCGAAAAACGGCCGTTTTTCGCAATTATGTGAACTACAACTTAGCTTGTCGCAATTATGCCATGTATTGTATATTGAAAAATAGTATTCATCCTAATAAACATTTTGTAAATAGCTTTTTTAATAAAAATTGATTATATTGGAAGATATTATTTTTTCAAGATTGGCGGCGCTAGTTGGCTCTATGAAGGCTCTTAGGGTAATGTTATGTGTCAAATCAAAGGATCCAACCGGGACCTTTTTAAGTTACGGCAGCCCTAGCAAGCCGGGCAGCCACAAAGGGCTCGCAAATTGAATCCATTGTGGGCCGCCGAGTTTGCATCGATTTTCCGACACGATGCTTTTCAAACGGCATAAACTAGCCAGTATTAGCACGCTTCATGCAACATATTGAGATTATTGTCGCAAAGCTTAGCTTTTCTATGATTATTGCATAGTTATAATTGGCTTATAGATATTCAATACAAATTCTCACCCACCTTACACACATACACACCCAGTCACCCAGTCACCCACCCTAGTATAGTTCTAAGGGAAGATAGCACTAGGCTATCTTAGTTCAAGCTCGTTATCATACCGAATATCAGGTATACATGTCAGGGAAGAGGTGCATGTCGAGTCACAGCGCTGCACACCTCGGTGTCAGCTCAGCTGAAACATGCACCTTTTGCCACACCACTTAGCATAACTATATTGATAACTTACTACTGATTGATTTTTTTGTAAGCTTATGTAATTGGTGTATGGCAATAAACATATTTTCTATTCTATTCTATTATTTAATTATTTATTTTGTCATTGTAGCTGTTTGTTTTCCGAATAAAATAAAATAAATAAATAAATTATTTCCACATTATTAGATCGGATCACTTTATTTTCACAATGATGAACACGTTCAATCAGTTCCTTCAGTGTTACATCACAACAGGTAATTAGACGATCATATTTGTTTACAAAATAAGACACTTGATTGTCATTTACGGGTGTGTCGCAGGACTTCGATATTCGCGACTCTATTCGATTCGAGTCCCATCTGACTTTAATTCAATAGCCCATTCTTGGTACTCCGTAACTTTCCCATTGCCCCAATAGTCCCCGTCCAATAGCGCGGGGGAACAATCGATCATTTGAGCAAACCTTTCGAAGGCCCTTGGCAGAGCAATTGTTGTTTTGACAGCTTCTTTGGCGTAGGGTTGGCGATTTCTGAAACCATTTTTTTTATTATTGAAAATTGCAGATATAGAGAGTTAAGTTTGTGTATATTAAAGAATTACAGAATTACTTACAGATAAAATGTTCTTATCTTCGACATACCTACTGTTACGGACTGGCCACCTTTGTGCCATGTTTTTATAACTAAATTTATATTCGCTCTGCCATTTTCTGCCAACTGTAAACGCCGCGAAGCACACCTAAATTATAGCCTTTTAATCACCAGGAAGCCCAGCTTTCTCAATACTATCATTTGCGAACATTTTCTGATTAATCAACATGACATTAAACACAAAACAACCACTAAATATTTTAAATGATCAAAACTTTCTAGCCGTGAGCATGATTTGGACCTGCGACCTTTTTTTTTCAGGGGGAAAATCATCTTTTTAAACCTGCGACCTAACCTAACCTATCCAACCATCACCTAATGGTGATGAGCCTGACATTATAATTATTGAAATTAATATTAAATTTTATAATAATTACCTATTTAGTTAAGTATTTATTTTGCTACACCCAAGATTGTATCGGCACTTTATTGATTATAATATTTATAATATCTCTGTATACTTACTTGCAATTGAAGGCAAATAAATGAAATGAAAAAAAAATTAAAACCTTGTCATTCCGTGACACGCTCTTACTAACTGAGCCACCTGCACAGCACAGGCCCCTTACCATGAACTCTTATAGCAGGATTACTTCAATAATACTTTGTTACTTCGTACAATGACGACCCTAAAGTAAGCTCATTAGGGTCGTCATTGTACGAAGTAACAAAGTATTATGAAAGCAATCCTGCTATAAGAGGTCATGGTAAGGGAGCAGGCCACAGTCCGACCACCGAATAGAAAAATATCATCGTTTAAAATTGATTGCATAGCATGGCATAATGCATAAAAACAATTCAGAACTACTAAAAATACAATAAATAAAAATTATTAAATATTTTTGTAATTTTGCAATTTTCAAAAGTCCCGTTCTAAACCTAATCGCCAACCCTAGGACGCTATTCGTTTTCGTTTCGCAAACAAAGGCAATTTTTTATCGACTAGTAATAGCGAGCGGCTCTGCTCGAGTGGAGAGCGTAATAAATAATGCAGGGCTTAGGAATTGCCTCGCAGATTATGTTTACATAGCACCTGTACAACTTTCAGTTTATTACAGGCATTAAAGGAATTAGATTTAAGCTCTTTGGAATACAGGAATTCAATTAATTATTTTCTTTCACACAAATGCCTTATTCATAATTTGAATTACGCACTATCCATGCTCGGTGAAAAAAATTCTTGCCGTGGGCAGGACTTGGACCTGCGACCTTGTCACGGCAAGAAATTTTTCATCATGTTCTAAATTCATGTGTATTATTATTATATTATTTTAAAAGATGTGCTGCTGAGAGTTTTTTGGCACTTTTTCTCCTCAGCGTTGGCACCTTTTCCTTGCAAAGTGGTGTAAATGTAAATTCAAAAATATTTTGACGTGCAAAAATGTACACAACGTGCTTACTTGCAATAAAGAAATTTGACTTTTGACTTTTTTTTGACATGCAAAACTTTTAATAGGTAATATTTTTTTTTAAAGCCGCGTATATGTATAATAAATTATACTTATATTTCTGTGTAGGTAAGGTAATACTTCTAGATTTGACTTCCATACTTCGCCGGTATGCAATCGTATAACAAATCAAAATTAATACTCATAATCTACGAAATACTTCAAAGTCGATACTTTGTGTAATAAAGGCGAAAGTAAAATAAGGCAAAGTTTATCCGAGATTGTTTGGAAGCGATAATCCAAATCCAAGGGCGATTATGTCGACGTTTCGATTTAGCTATCAAACCAAAAATTGCTACTGTGAAGTAGAACTGTATTTTATGGTGCAACAAAGTGTATTTTACTTTACTTACTGCTTATTAGATGGTGCTGGGGTGACAGATCCAGAAAATCTCTAATTTCTCCTACTGCCAGTAGAAAGAAAAGTAGATGGGATTGACATTTGCTAAAAATTTGGAAAAATAATTGCCAATTTTTCGTTCTATTCAGGGCCTTGCATGAGCCAACTAGGGCCGCCAATCTTAAAAAAATAATATCTTCCAATACCATTTTCGGTGGACGTGGCGTGGCCTGTGAGCCACCACAGTTGGTAAGAGCGTGTCACGGAGACAAGGTCGCAGGTTCAAGTCCTGCCTACGGCAAGAATTTTTTCATTATGTTCTAACTATGCTAAACTCATCGGCGATTCCTTACTAATAGTATAATACGCAAGTTTCACGAACCTAACCAAGTAATAATATCAATGTCGAGTAAAGCTTCGCGCACATTATGCCGGGCCGCAGCGTGTCGGGGCGGAACGCAAAAACCCGCTCAAATAGAATAGAATAGAAAATATGTTTATTGCCATACACCAATTACATAAGCTTACAAAAACAATCAATCAGTAGTAAGTTATAATCTAATAGTTATGCTAAGTGGTGTGGCAAATAGCTTTAATACAATATGTATGAACTATCGCAGCGGCTCGCATTATTGCGAGGCGGATTTGTGTCCATGCGATGCGCCCGCCCCGCTGCGCCTCGACACAGTGTGCTATAGCAAGCGGATTGAAGTGCACGCGCGCCCGTGTTCATTTTACGATATCTGGCAGTACACTGTACTCAAAATCCGTCAATGCGCTGCGACCCGGCCCGTCACTAATGTGATAAGTAAGCATTTTGCGCTGCTGACCGGCATAATGTGCTCGAACCTTAAAACGCAATGGACTATCGTGGCTATTCTGCCAGAAAATATGTCGTCCACTTATCTTCCGCATAAAAGCTGCCAGCAATAAATGGGGAAAACAGCCTTTATGATCCAGCCCACACTTTTTGTTACGATTTATTATGCAGACTTCAGGGTTAAGAAGTTTTACTCTGGAAAAGTATTTTTCTTGTTGAGTGCTTTGCTTGTATTATAACTAGTTACAATTATTCCTACTAGTCTGTTCAGTTGACTGAACTAGTGAGATTTTTTTACCATTTCAGTTGAAACCAAAACATAGTTTCACTTAAATTATCTACTCTATGATTTGGTCGAAATGTTTAAATAGGTACCAATGGGCTGGTCACATTTGTCGTAGAACCGATAACCGATGGAGTAGACGAGTTCTCGAATGGAGGCCACGAACGGGTAGTGTGGGACGCCCCCCGACCAGATGGAGGGATGACCTTCGCCGGATGGCTGGCAGAGACTGGATGCAGAGGGCCGAGAGTAGGGTTGAGTGGCGCGCTTTAGGAGAGGCCTACGTCCAGCAGTGGACTGATACGGGATGATGATGTTAAAATACCTAGGTACCTAATATTTTTTTATTAAAAGCTACTTATGTAGGTACTAAATCATTATTAAGATAAATACTTGGGTTTCTTAGGTTTTTTTCCTTCAAGCATAGGTACGGTGGAACACGAGAAAGGTACAGGAGAGTTTTTAAGGTTGAGAATTTCTCAAAAACTACTTGACCTATTGCAAGAATTCTTTCACTGTTTGATATATAAAAGTTAAAACTATGTACAGTGCGCGAGGCGTAAGCTCAGGTTTACATTTGTGTGAGTGATAGCGGTACAAGAGGTGAAGTGCGGTGCGTGCGTGGTATTTTGTTGCGTTTGTATTGGACGCGTCGCGCCTCAGGCCGAATATCACTCTATCTGTGTGCACTCACACAAATGCAAACCTGAGCTTACGCCTCGGGCACTGTACTGTAAAAGAATTATTAAATTCGGTCCAGTAGTTTTTGAGAAAATCTCTGTCTTCTGCTGTACACTCCTCTTATCGGCTGTCGGTTAAAAACCGAGCTGCAAAACTCGAAGCGTGCACAAAACACTGTTAGCTATAAAATAATAATTGTCATTAGCTACAACTGCTAAGTGGGTTAGCAGTAAAAATCCCCCCAAGTCCCAAATTGCACGAATCGGCGTTCACTTCCGCTTCCGCGCACGCGACGACAATTTGTCACGAATGTATGATCGACACGACAAGTACACTGTCAAACTTGTCCTATTTACATTATCTTTGGTCACGATTAAAGCACCTGGTTTCAAAAAGTTTACAACTAACGTACAGTCGAAGATATAGATAAGTATACAGGGGGCCACAATAAGGTTGCGATTTTCTCAAAAACTACTGGATCGAATTTAATAATTATTTTACAGTTACGTAGTTTTAACTTTTATCTATCGAACAATGAAAGAATTTTTGCAATAGGTTAAGTAGTTTTTGAGAAAATCTCAACCTTAAAAACTCTACTGTACACCTTTCTCTGTGTTCCACCGTACCTATGCTTCGTAAGTTTATGACGTCACAGGTAGTTTTTAAGGCTTCGTATGCGCGGATTTACAGTTTTTCGATGAAGGCTACGGCACTAACTACTAAAATTAGACGCCTGAAAAAAATATATAGCAATCTTGGGGTGACTATATTTAGGGACTGATGAATACCGATACACGATTGGACAAACTTCGCTCGATAGAAAAAAATCGCAAACCCCTTCCATGTCATTTAATATTAAAATTATGTCAAAACCGAAATAGTTACTTATACGAAATATATATCAAAATGTAGGGTATTATAATTACGAGAGCTTGTTTAAAAAAACTGATTTTTATTGGCGTATTTTATTTTCCATGCCAAAATTCTTCCAAAATCAATAAAAATACAAATATGGAGTCACTGTGCCTTGCTCTTCACTCCGCCGCTGCGGGACATCTTCTGTCTCGCGCTCGAGTTTGACAGCTCGCCGCCCCTTAAGGCGGTTGAAGTCACCAATGACGTCATAAAATTATTATCGTCGTAGATATCTTCTACGATAACATGACCCGCCCCTCCACAAATCCGAAAGTGTCACAATGACGCCTGACGTATACCGCAGCCCAAATCAAGTGTCTTATTTTGTAAACAAATATGATCGTCTAATTACCTGTTGTGATGTAACACTGAAGGAACTGATTGATCGAACCTGTTCATCATTGTGAAAATAAAGTAATCCGATCTAATAATGTGAAAATAACTATGCATTAATCAAAACAGCTTAAAATGTTAGTAGGGTAGGGAGTTTTTGTTTACAAAATAAGACACTTGATTTGGGCTTCGGTTTAAATGTGTGTGTGTGCGGAAGCAAATGTAAATGTCGCAGTCAACTGGTTAAAATAGAAGTTTGATTGAACAGCTAGATGTTTAATTGAACGACGCCGTTCAATCGAACGACTAAATGTAGATGAGCTGAGTAACTGAACACAACGTTCAACACTACAGCTAAACTATAAATATCTCCGAAACGCGTGGACGGATCAAGTTGAAATTAATACCAAATACTCAGGTCTGCAACCTCATGCAGCCGTGAATGAAATTTCTACGTGAACGCAATCAAAAGATATGGCCGTTTATGTCGCATTTTCTCGCATATTTGTATGAAAATGCAAGAAAACCAAAACCTATAGGGTACTTCCCGTTGACCTAGAATCATGATTTGGCAAAAAGCTAGGTCTTATAGCACAAGTAAAGAAAAAAATCCGAAAACTGTAAATTTGAAATTACATCTGCCCAAATATATTTGCAGATGATCAACTCAGTCAATCAGGAGTATGTCGATGTATGGACATAAATACTTTGATAATGGCAAAGATAAGTTGGTCTGTAAATCTAGTTTATCTTTTCGTTAGAGCAAAGTTACGGGGTTAAGTTGCTTTGCACGGAAGCCTCGGGGCGCGAGTTCGACTCGCGCTTGGTCGGTTTTTATTTTTGAATTGACATCGCAGACCGCTTGCATCGAGTCTCTGCCACTCACTTGTTTTTCCATTGTTTGAATATTCAATAGAAGTCGAACATATAAAAACAAATGTCTCTTTCTCACGTACGAGATTGAAAGTGACAACAAATGCGTCTGTCTTTATACAAAATGTACTTTAGGCGCTCTCTATAGAGCGCGGAAATTACATTATATTTGAAAAAAAAAAATGTCGTCTCTCTCTTATAATATATAAATTATAAATATTTCCATGCCTAAAAACAAGGTCCATAAAGAACTTTAATGTTAAGCATGTGAACATCTGTATTATAACCTATGGAATGCAATAAATATATTGAGTATTGAGATTTTCTCCTTCATATCAATAAGGTTTTTTTTTACGTTTCATGCGACGCGCTGAAACGCTTCTTTTGTCTTTAAATATTTGTATTTTAGTCGTTGTTTTTGTGAATTAAATTTTATTTGAGGAATTAAATAAGTAATTAACTTTCCACATACGTAGTACGTAAAACAACAAAGCATAACTAGCGTATTTGGCATTGCAGACCCAAAAGGACCCGTTCCGTTTGCGGCCGTCAAAGGGGAGCTTTGAATACACAAATTTAATTAACAGCTACATTTTGGGGAATCGTGAGCATTTTAATAACAGCAGTCGTGTCTGCTGGAGTCATTGCTAATTGTCATGAAGCAACGAACGAGCCAGGAACGCCCTATGGAGTAAACCATATTTTTTTTGTATGTTTCGCCCATGTACCTCCGACAAGGTGGTCGGAGCCTTTATTTGGCTTGACATGATATTCGTAGTTATTTTTTTTTAACCTTGCTCTATTTATTGGGATCAATGCAAACAATATGTCGCATGCACTGGTGACCCTGATATCCTATATTTACATAAATACTCCTTAAAATTAGTCAAAACTTATAGATACTGTTCTTATTTCTAGTCCATATTTAGATTATATCGAGACACCGCTCTTGCATGACTGATAACGTTTCCGACACTCATTTGTTTTTCATTGTTTGAATTTTCATTAGAAGTCTAACATACTTATAAGAAATATTTGTATGAAAATGCAAGAAAACCAGGTACTTCCAGTTGACCTAGAATCATGAAATTTGCCAAAAAGCTAGGTCTTATAGCACAAGCAAAGGAATAAATTCGTAAAAGTAAATATGTAAAATAAGATATGGCCGTTTATGTCGCATTTTCTCGCATATTTGTATGAAAATGCAAGAAAACCAAAACCTATAGGGTACTTCCCGTTGACCTAGAATCATGAAATTTGGCAAAAAGCTAGGTAGGTAAAGGAAAAAATCCGAAAACTGTAAATTTGAAATTACATCTGATATTTGCAGATGATCAACTAATCAGGAGTATGTCGATGTATGACATAATGTTTTGATAATGGCATAGATAATTTGGTCTCTAAATCTAATTTAAATTTTGGTTAGAGCAAAGTTACGGGGTTAAGGCGCTATGGTTGTCAAAAGCAAGAGTGAGACAGAAGATGCCCCGCAGCGGCGGAGTGAAGAGCGCGGCGCAGTGCCTCAATATTCGTATTTTTAGAATGATGAATTTTGGCAAAGAAATAAAAATACGCCAACAAAAATCAGATTTTTTTAAACAAGCTCTCGTATTTATGGTACCCTACATTTTGATATATATTTTGTATGAATAACTATTTCGGTTTAGATATAATTTTCCTTTTTAAAGACATGGAAGGGTATGTTTGCGATTTTTTTCTATCGAGCGAAGTTTGTCCAATCGGGTATCGGTATTCATCAGTCTCTAAATAGACACCCCAAGATTGCTATATATTTTTTTTCAGACGTTTAATTTTAGTAGTGCCGTAGCCTTGCGCGAGCCGATTTGCATTTGGCCGGGTTTTTTTTTTATATTCTAGTCTATAGAATATTATATATTTAGGCCCCATCTCTATCCCGTTTAAACATTCATAGTATACAAATTAGCCAACGAGCAATGGTAAGCCAGGAGTGATTAATGTTGACCTTTGTGAACTGTGAGCGGAATGATAATTAGGTACTGCCCTAAGGACCGGGCGACATTTGTGAATACGTTAAATAGTGGTAAACATAATTCAGATGTTTAAATTATTAGCGTTTGCTTAGTCCTGCCAAAGAATAAAATAATATAAAGGATGAAAAATTTCTAGCCGTTTTCTAGCCGAAATTTTTGCCACATTTCAATGGAGCTTTGCCCCAGCTACAAAACTACGTGACCATTTAAGCTGTACTTATCATTTTGTTGGGGACTTATTACAGGTTTCATATTGCATAATCATAATCAGTATCATTTTCTACTACTCTCGCAACTCCTATAGAAGAATAACAAAAACAATGAATAAATCGCTTCGATTTCTTACTATTTTCTGAATTCTTAATTAAGCTGTTTCTTTCGACTCGCGTGCTGTACAAAACTTTATTTTAGACCAATAATTTTAATAAAAAACGGAGATATTTTTACATTTATTCGTTATCTTGTACATCGTGCGGTTGATGGTGGGGCAGAATCTGGCATTGTCATTTGTTCGCATGACATACTGCGTTAAATCAAATTCTGAACAAATTAAGTCATTATCAAAACAAACAGAAGGATAGTAGTGTAAGCTCGCTCTTACACTTGTCAAAATGTTTTTTTAGCTGGGCCTGAAGTTGGCTCAGCTAAAATGCCGTGGAATATACTTACCTACATCTAATTTACATAAACCTAAACTATTAATAATATGCTCTCTTTTAGTCGCGTACCGGACACACTCCATCACAATGTTGCAAGTCTTCCTTGCTCCCACAATCTTCGCAGTTAAGGGATTCAACTTTGCGCATAAGATTTCGATGGAATATGTCTATGTGCCGTGACTACTTGTCAAAATGCTGTTTTTAAGAGCGAACCAAAAATGATAAAGTGTTGAAGCACTAGTCAGTATATGACTGTATAATGTAGGCTTAAGGTGCTCCCTCACCGGGAGCATTCGCGTGTAATGTAACGTTACAGATTCGAGCATTACATCAGTGAGGGAGAAAAACAGCGTCAGTCAGGGAGGTAGTATTGTAATGTAATGCTCAAAGTCGAATCTGCAACGTTACATTACACGCGAATGCTCCCGGTGAGGGAGCACCTTAATGTGACGGAAATCTAGTGTCCCCAAGCACTGCGCCATCGAGTTCTCTACTTAAGGTATTATAATGAAAATAAACTTTTTAATTAAACTCAGCATTCAATTACCAACATGTCCGCAAAACCCGTTCGACTCGACACGACCTGTGCCAATCTGTTACAGGGTTGCGACTCTTACTGAAGCCTACCCACAGCCTTACCATGAACCCTTATAGCAGGATTACTTCAATAATACTTTATTTCGTACCATGACGTCCTTAATTAGCTTACTTTAAGGTCGTCATGGTACGAAATAACAAAGTATTATTGAAGTAATCCTGCCATAAGACTTCATGGTAAGGCCCCTGATGTATATTCTTGAGGTGACAAAAATATACGGATCCTGTTTATTAATTATTATTATCAAGAACCAAAGATTGAGTAATCTTTTATTCTTGATTTTACCTTTCAAATCAAATTGTTTTATTTATCAGAATATACTACAGTAGAATATTAAATATAAGTACGGAGTTTTGCAGAAAATGTACGGTTCTTGTTTACCTATTAGCAAGATTAAAAGCTAGAGGTGAAATGCCGCCAGCATTTTGGGCACGTTGCCGGACAACGGGGATCGGTTGAACTATCTGTAATGCTAAGCCATTCAGATAGTTCAACCGACCTATTGCATATAATTATAGTTTTTAGTTTAGTTTATATGTTCTAGGTTAATATTATAATAGTTATTTTTATTTTTTATTGTTTTCGAAATAAATAATATACTTAAAGCTAGAGTAATATTTATTTTTGTTGTTCTTACTTCTTAGAATGTATAGTTATTTATGAGATGTTAAGTACAAAATAAAATGTCACGGTATTCAGCCTGTAAAGAGGCGTACAAATATTAAAATACAGATCATTATTCTAGACCTATTTAAATGTGTTGATCTGTAGTACTTATTACATATTTTGGTAGACAATTTTGTTCTAAATATAGTCTGCCCTTATCACAACTTTAATTATGCGCTTTTGAAAAAGTCTAACCTACCAGACCGCGACTTCAAAGGTTTTCGTTATCGTTTTCATTTTGACACTTTGACGATATACTCGTACGTTGCTGCGCTTCGTTGTCGTTTATAAAAACTTGCAAAAATATTTCAGTAATGTACAGCGTCCATGTGTCAAATTGAAAGTGATTACGATAACGGTGGAAGTCGCGGTCACCCCACAGCCCTACCTATCAACGTTCTATACTTTTTTATAGATAAAACCGATGCAATATTATAATATGTAAAATTTATTGTGGTAATATATATGATGAGATTATCTGGCTTTTACATCAAATATAAAGTAAACGGAGTCTCTTCAGGAGCCATTTATGGCTTACTGTAATGCGGTAGACGGTGTGATAAGTTTAACCTTATTAGGAAGTATTTCTTCACTCCATACTTCCTCATTTAAAAAGTAACACTTTATTTTAGGTCTTGACAGACGGACAACAAGTTGATCCTATAAGGGTTCCTTTTTTCCTCTTGATGTTCGGAACCCTAAAAATAAAGTCTAACCTACCACGGAGTCTCTTTAAAAGCCATTTATGGCTTACTGTAATGCGGTAGGCGGGTGTGATAAGTTAAACCTTATTAGGGAGCATTTCTTCACTGCAAACTTCCTCATTAACAAATAGATAACTCTTTATTGCTCTGGCAACCCTAACCTCATCTCGTATAATAACAGGGCCACATCGAAGTAAATTAATGATCCCTGGGAAAGGAAAACTAACCCTAACTTTGCAACAATATCTCGAGTTACAGGTAAAGTCGGAGCGTGTCGAAAATTACAAACTTTCCCCTCACCACGGTAACTCGATTCGTTCTCGTGAACTCGGCAGACCTAATCTTGAAGATTAAACCAACTTTAAATGTGATCTTAGTAGCATATCTGATTCGCTGGATGGAACGGGAATTGGAGCACTCAGGAAGCACTGAACTGCTTTCGAGTAGCTGGTGTAAGTATATCAAATAGGTTGCTATAATAGATAGACAATTGTTCATTGTAACAAATAATAACAGATACTTAAATGTTGGTATTAAAATATATGATAGCACTAGTCTGTGATATCATAAATATTGCTATTTATGCAGAAAATGTGTTTAGCTTAACAAAGCACACATAGTGATTACTTACTTTAAGTAAATAAGCTTTTATTGAACCTTAGTATTAATGTCTGATACCTAAATATTCCAAAAAAAAACTGTTTCCAAAGTTTATATAGGCTATCAGCCTGCAAACTGTTGTAACTCACTATCATTTAGCTTAGGATTTAATGTACACTAAGTGTTAAATGTATTTAATTTATATTACGAATTAAAGATATTTTCAAAACAAAACAAAAACTTATTTATACACTAAATATTATACATCCGGTAATTTCCCAATTACTTACCTATATTGAATAACGAGGGAGCAAGAATTAATCCCTGAGGTAATCCCCTTGACTCTATTTTGTAATACAGTTTTACCAGTGCTGTAACAATGCTAATGTTGGTCATAATAAACGAATAAAATTATAGGCATATCCAGTGAATAGGAAAATATCATCAAGTGGTTTTTTTTCTACATGATGGGAGACTGCTAATGGCAGGTCTCAATAGATTCAATTGATCAAACCGCTTGGTAGCCTAAATCAATAGACCAATGAGCTTGGAATTCACGCCATGTATGAAGTTTATTTACATTGTGTGTAAGTTAGAAATGATCTTCATTTATACTGTTAGCAGAGAAAAATAGAAACTTACCATCATAGACGACGCCTCTAACCAGTTCGTCGGCTTCAAACACAGAGTGACTAACTGTCAAATTGATATCACTATCGAATTCAGTAACTGTCACGATTTCCTCACTATCACTAGGGATCCTCGCGAAGGCACAAGCATCACCAACTGTCTCACCCACGTCACTAATTGTTGTCACTTCGACCACTGCGTCGTTTGTCGTTGTTTCATCATACACTATATCGTCTACGTTTGCTAATGTTGAAATTGTCTTTTCATCGACGGCTTTTTCACTATCTATTGCAATATCAGCGGATGTTTTGTCATCAATTACTATTTCATCGATTGCTTCGGTTGGGTCTTTGGTTTCGTCAGGGTTGGTATCAAGTTCGGGAGGCCCAGGAGATCTGCCAGGTGCAGGGTCTCCACTAGGCAAGTTCAGGGTCGAGCTATAAGGCAACAAGGCGAGAATGACTGTCAATATCAAAAGATTCGCAGTCTTTCTCTTCATTTTGAATTTGGTCGGGTTCTGACGTTTTGTTCTGACAGTCGAACATCGCTGCAGTTTCAGATACGTCAATATGTTTGGCGTCATGTTTATGTGATGTTTATTATTGAAGGTATTCTTGGGTCTCGATGTTTTGCTCTGGGTTTATTCATGGTTGATTTTCCATCGTTTCTGAAATAGAAAAACATATGTTAGACTGTTACTTAACGGTATTAGAAGCGTTAAATTTTTGTTGTAAGACTTTGACACACAGTAACTCAAACCATTGGTAATATTTTTTGTCATATAAGTATCTACTTGATCAGAATTTGTATTACGCATTATCCATGATGTGAACAAATTAGAAATTATGAAAAAATTCTTGCCGTAGGCATGATTTGAACCTGCCCACTGTGGTGGCCTGTGGTGGCTCAGTTAGTAAGAGCGTGTCACGGAATGACAAGGACGCAGGTTCAAGTCCTGCCCACGGCAAGAATTTTTTCATCATGTTCTAATATCTACTTGATGTTAAACTCAAATACAAGTATGTTATTTTATCACACTCAAAATGATGGAAGGAGATAAATATTTGCCTGTTCGTGGTAATGTAGCCTATTGAAACTCCTATTTATCTTTATTCAAGCATCTGATGATACTTAAATAAAGACGGTGCAGAGAAGCCAGGAGTGGGCGTACCCAGGTGGGGAGGGGGGGGGGGGGGGGGGGCTGCCCCCACCCCTGGATAATGTTGACGTCCCTAATAAGTATCTTATCTAGTACTTTTATCGATAAAAATTAAGAAAACGAATTTTTTGGCATTTGTGCAAACAATACTTTTACAACTAAAAATTACGCGGCGCGTTCGTTCTTTCTATAAGCTCATTTTCCCATCTTAGGTAAAATCACGTATGGTTTGTATGCCGATGAGTTGCAATTTATAATATAATATGTAAGTATATTACACGGAGTCACCAACCCCCACCAGAGGATGATCGACGATAAGAAATCTGATTCCCCCCCCCCCCCCCCCCCTCTGGCCCAGAACCTGGGGACGCCCATTACCTACTCAGCGGGTATTTTTTCTATGATTGCTTCATAGTACATTTCAAAGCAAAATTCGAGACAGGGAAACACTGAACACAGTCGAGACATTGAATTTAGGAACCTGTCACCAGACAAAAGACACGACGGAAAGCGATAAGGCTTAAATGAAAGCGGGTAAGATATTGTGTTAAATAGGCTAAGGACAAAAGGTTAACCTTGGTGACGATAAGAAAGTGGCTGAGTGAAGAGCTAGATCACTAGACAGGCCACCAGAACCAGATAACAAATGGAAGTATGGACTACACAATGGATTTGTACTTGAAATAATGAAACAAATGAAAATCTAGACTAAACGCATGAAGTACCTAGTCGTTGACTAAATGGAAGATGCAATGTACTTTGAAACATTCGACAGTACTTCTCTGGTAGCACTTGTAGTGCATTTGAAAATTGCAATACACAAACAAACAATAGTACGCTACTAACACAGACTTGCCCAATAGACATGAAATTGACAATTGACAATGCCAGATTCTGCCCCACTATGAAGGTACGATGAACAAGATAACGCAAAGGGTATAAATATCTCCGTTTTTTAATAAAAATATTGGTTTAAAATAAAGTTTTGTATCAAACGAGTCGAAAAAACAGTCTAATTAAGAATTCAGAAAATAGTAAGTAATCGAAGCGAATTATTCATGGTTTTGTTATCATTTTCTACTACTCTCGCAACTCCTACTGATTATGATTATGCAATATGAAACCTGTAATAAGTCCCCAACAATATGATCTTCATTCTCATCTCGTAGTTTGTAGGTGGGGCAAAGCTCCATTGAAATGTGGCAATGTCCTTTGCAAGCGAAAAATTCTGTCAACGATGAGCGCATAGAGACGAAGCGGCAGTTGGTCCCGGTTGCTGTCGCTGGGCAGCAGTCGTCAGGCCACGTCGGAGGTCTACGGGCGGCCTGAATAACTCTGACAATTCGGTTTGGTCACTAAACCACACGAGAAAAGAAAAGAAAACCTGGACTCGTAGTAGGTATTTGGCTTATCACGTCTACGAGTATATTGGAAATGTGCCCTGGAATACACCAGCTCGGGAACTATTTAGAAAATTAGAGATTCTGACATTTCCTAGCCTGTACATATTTGAAGTGTCCAAGATTGTACGAATGAACTTTACAAGATTCTCAACAATTGGTTCTGACCACTGCTACAACACACGAAACAGTAAAAACAAGAACGTTCTGTCTGTGGTGTCCCATAGGCTGAAGAATCCGAGCAGTGCGTCTGGTATAGAGGCCCTCAGATATAGGCCCTTCCGGTTGAGATCAGAGACGGTGACTTGTCCATTGCAGTATTCATTAAAAAATTAAAAATATTTCTGCTTAAAAAAGCTTACTATACGCTGAATGAATTTTTAGAAGACAATGAAAAATGAATTATATAAGTAATGGTAATGTAATATGATTTGTAAAATGACTTATAACAGAATATGTTATAAATAAATTTGATTATGATTATGAAATCCTTCCCAGTTGCCTCCTGTTCTCATTCCGCCATAGTCCGCTCCTCCAATCAAATTAGCTAATTATACCATTCATCTCATTCCCATTTCCATCTCCGATCTCAACCAGCAATAACATCAATCACGGTGTTTTCACAAACATGTTTTCAAGGGGTCCCATGAAAAAATACTTCTCCTACGAGATGACTAATAGATTACTCTTGGCAAGCTTTGTATGTTAGCGGGCGTCCTACAAACCTAGTTTCTCTTACCATGGTTTGCCAACGTAAATTCTCTCGCTAACGGCAACGTCAAGCGCCTTGTAATAACGTCGGAGCCGTCACTCCGCTCGCGCGTGCTAGCCCGGTTCTTTATGTTAAAAAATCACAGATTTAAATCATGAAAAATTTCTATCCGTGGGCAGGACGAGCCACGGCGACTCCTCTGGGTGAAGACAAGAAGACGCGGATATCCTCTGGAGAAAGAGAAGACTGCGATATTTTGAATACTCTGTAATATTATATTGGCAAATGACGAACTGTCGAGTCCATTAATAAAATAAATAAACGATGATTTTTTTCTAGCCCTGAGCAGGACTTGAACCTGCGACCTTGTCATTCCGTGACACGCTCTTACTAACTGAGCGACCACACAAGGTCGCAGGTTCAAGTCCTGCCCACGGCTAGAAATATTTCATTATTTTTTGTATGGCATAATGCATAAAATATATTATGAATAACAGATTTATTTTACGAACAAACGGTGGTCGGACTTGTGGCCTGTGGTCGCGGAATGACAAGGTAGAGCAGCGGGGTTACTCTCACCTCTTATAGCGATCCAGTTTAGGTTCCTAAACTGACAATTTGCTACAATGACGTCAAACGTCATTGCAGCAAATAGCAAATAGGAATCTAATCTTGAACCCGCAGAAAAGTAGAAAAAAATTCAAACTTCGTGATTTATGACCTTTTATTTTTGAGTTAAAGGGAATTTTAGGCATGCATTTTTTTAAGGTAGGTAATACACATGTCTGCGACACACAGACAGTATGTACCTAAAACACTTCATGTTACTTTCCTTAGTGTAGTATATCTATCTGTTCTCCATGTTTGTACCTTTCTTTTGTGTATGTATTGTAGGGTGTTGCAGAAACGAATAAATGTTTTATCTATCTATCTATCAGCTTTCAGAAAAGTATTATTTCAATGCTCAAAGTGGAGCAGTTTTTTAACATAATTTTTTTTGGTGAACAAGTAAATAAAATTTAAACTACCGTAACTCAGAAACCACACATTTTCGACCCCTCGTTAATAGGGCCTAATTTGTTGCAAACCACCTCTAGTATCATCCCTTTCAAGGAATGTATCGAATTTCCAATCATCCTATATTTATATTACCGATCGGTACAGGTTTTCTTACAATCATCCAATTAAATAATACCTACTTATATTTTTAAGTACAGGTACCTAATTGATAAAACTTATCTCATATTTAGTTTTGTTAATTACACATTATACCGTGAGATTGTACGATAAAGAATAAAATGGTTGTATTTCGAAAAGTCATCGCAATAATCTTGTTAACAATTGAATTGGAACTCACCGTGACGAACGACTTCCTGAATATTCCAATATTTATATACCTACCTAGAGAAGAACCATATATAGAGAGAGGTTGAACTATCTGTAATGCAAGCCATTCAGATAGTTCAACCGACCTATTGTATATATAGTTTTTAGTTTAGTTTATATTTTCTAGGTTAATATTATAATAGTTATTTTTAATTTTTATTGTTTTATGAATAAATACCTATAGTATACAAAATAAAAAAAGAGAGGTATCATCTATACCGAAGCCCAAATCAAATGTCTCATTTTGTAAACAAAAACTACAACATGTTAACTTGTCTGTGATAATTGCCTAGGTATTTTCACAATATTAGATCGGATCACTTTATTTTCAAAATGATGAACGAATGTTGTCAATTCGCAGTGCGCGAAGAAACGTCACCGGCGACGCGGGCGTGGCGCGCTCACCTTGAAAAAGACCGTCGAAATTGGTCGAAACTGTCGGTCTAATTGCCGACTTCGACAATATAAGTGAGTGAATTTGTAGTAATGGCTCACTATAGTTTTAATTCTAAAAATGGACAGATTAAAAAATCGGTTCCTTCAGTATTACATCACAACCGGTAATCAGACGATCATTTTTGTTTTCAAAATGAGACGCTTGATTTGGGCTTCAGTATACAATACTGCATTGATGGTAGCAAGTTCGATCGCTATCATCATCATCAGCCCGTATCAGTCCACTGCTGGACGAGGCCTCTCCCAAGGCACGCCACTCAACCCTACTCTCGGTCTTTTGCACCCAGTCTCTGCCAGACACCTTGCGAAAGCCATCCCTCTATCTGGCCAGGGGTGGCCCACGCTACTTTTACGTAACAATTAAACTAAATATATATATAAATTATCAAACTTGTTAAATAAGTAGGTACACAAGAAGACAGAGATAAGTATACAGGGGGCCTCAATAAGTTTGAGATTTTCTCAAAAACTATTTAACCGATTTTAACATTTTTTTACAGTTACATAGTTTTCACTATCTAACAGTGAAATAATTTTTACAATCGAACAAGTAGTTTTTGAGAAAATCTCAACCTTAAAAACTCTACTGTACAGCTTTCTTTGTCGTCGATCGTACGTGTCATTCCCAAGAGCCTACCATTTTGTAATTGGTTGTGTGTTATGGTGAATTAAATTACCTTGGAAGTTACACTTATCTAATTGAATTGTGTCTCCCCAGTGGCTTCTGCCATCCCGTCCAACCCTTCCTGATAATTAAATGCATTTAGCAATTCCTGAGTGTGCAAGCTAAATGACATTGCCACATTTCAATGGAGTTTTCCCCCATCTTTGGTCATCTACGTGACCATTGAAGCTCATATATCATTTTGTTGGGGACTTATTACAGGTTTCATAATGCATAATCATAATCAGTAGGAGTTGCGAGAGTAGTAGAAAATGATAACAAAGACAATGAATAATTCGCTTCGATTTCTTACTATTTTCTGAATTCTTAATTAATCTGTTTTTTCGACTTGTTTGATGTACACAACTTTATTTTAAACAAATAATTTTAATAAAAAACGGAGATATTTTTACATTTATTCCTTATCTTGTTCATCATGGGGTTGATGGTGGGGCAGAATCTGGCATTGTCATTTAAATTAGATTAAGAATATGTAGTATTATAGTCATATAGTCAAGATAAAACCATCTGGGGTTTAACTATGGTCTAGACTTATTTTACTTATAAGAATACTGTAATATTTTTTCAATAAATGATTTTTTATTTATTTAATATTGTTTTAAAAGATGTGTTGCTGAGAGTTTTATGCCACTTTTTCTCGTTGGCACCCTTTACCTGCAAAGTGGTGTAGGTAAAAGTAAATGTTTAAAAATGTAGAGTTTCAAAAAAAAAAAATTTCATCCAGCCCAGCCTCACGGCTGAGATGAAAATACAGCCCTGGCCTTTTCTTGCATTATAAATATATGGAGAAAAAATATTACGACCGGAATTCGAACCAGGGATCTCGCCTCTCCGTGGCACTTTAGATTTTCGAATCCATGAAGCGATGAAGTCCGGCCCTGGCCGGGCCACGGGCCTAAGACCGTACCTTCATTGCTTCATTGTATCGCATAACGTATTATGTCAAGAAAAATTCAAATTATCGCATTTTCGACTGTATTTCATGACATCGATGTTCATTACAGCGAATATTACCAAAGCGAAAGTTTGTGACCGCGACGTACGTTACAGCGAAAGTATACTATTGCGATGTACTGGACTTCGAAAATCTAAATTATAGATTGTTAAAATATCAAATTTAAAAATATTGTTATCGTTATAATTGACATGGTAAATAACGAATGGTAAACGAATACCTAACCTACATATGTCTTAATAATATATGTTTACTACAATTGATAGCATTAAAAGAATTTAAACAGCAGTTTAATAAATAAAACTGCAGAGGTTATCTGTCAAGAAGTCGTTCACATCTGTTAACTAAATATTTGTAACGATTCCAGGGTACCGCACGCTAAATTCAATCAACGCTATGCGGCCCTCCAGTTGGCGGCACGTCACTTGGCTATTCGTATTCGCTATTGGATGTTTGTCGTATTTGTCAAATACTTGACGTACATACCTTGGTCTCCTATAAACAACTAGATACACAGTCTGCCTTCTAAAAATATCCGAGCGCAAAGAAGGTCCAAACGGATGAATGGATCATTTGCTTTATTGGACATTATTTGGACGTTAACAATGGACCCTTCTTTGGACGTTTTTTAAATTGTTTTAGTAAGACCTTTGTGTATCTAATTGCTTATAGGAGATCAATGCGTACATACAAATAAGACGAATATATTGTCAAGAATACCAACCACACATGGCAATGCCTCCATTAGGTACGCGATATAGCATAAGGCAGTTGTCGCACCGCCGGCGAATAAGCGATTAATCCCGGCTATTTTCTCGCCCAATAAACGTACAAAAGATACTACATTCCGTGTAAACAACAGAGATGCATATATTAATAGTTCATCGCCGACTGTTCACACAGCCGGCGAGTACACGCTCAGCTATTTTGTCGCCGAGCGAGTACCATCGCTCGGCGACACTCGCCCACTTGCCGAGCTATACTGACGAGTGTGCGAGTGAAGCGAGTAATCGCCCGTCGCTCAGCGACACTCGCTGATAGCCGAGCTACAAAATTAAGATAAGATAAGATAACATTTATTCATCCAAGATGTCGTTATGCAATACATAAGTGTTTATGTTATATACATTGCTTCAAATTGAACTAGTCGAGTTTTTCTTAATTCTATAATTATAATTATTTATAACTTTGTTTACATAATGGTAACGTAGTAGATATACTACGTTACCATTATGTAAAAAACAACCATGTAATTATACTCGCCACTCACTGCTCGCCCACTCGTTTTATAGTTTATAGCTTACTCGCTCATCGCCGGGGGTCGGGCAACTGCCTTATGAGTGATTGCGTTTAGGTTACGACCACGACATAACCACATCACGAGTTCCGTTTGGTACACACGAAGACAGATAAAAAGTATACAGGGGGCCTCAATAAGGTTGAGATTTTCTGAAAACCTATTGGACCGAATTCAATATATATTTTTTTTGATAGGAAAACTTACAGCTTTTATGTATGTAATATGGGTAATAAACTTAAGTTAAAAACTAAGCCATTTACAAGTTTTCGCCAATAATATAAATAAGTGGGTTAGTTTTATTAAATCAAGAGTGTTTACAACTATAGATAGATACCCTATATATTATGCTTAAACAGAGTGTACTTAATTTTAATGTTATGAAAATTTACAACAATGCTTATATTAGTGAGTGCCATACATTAGGAAATATGACGATGAGTTCATACAGAGAGAGATTTAATGTTAGAAATCATTATAAATGAGATTAATATCATTTCATTACGCACACTAGAGCTCGGTGGCTCAGTGGTTGGGTCAATGGACTTGCGATACGGAGGTCCCAGGTTCGATTCCCAGCCAGGGCAGCCGTGTACCAATGAGTTATCCTCGTTTTTTCCGACGGAAAAACTTACGTACATTTACCGAGTGCTCTCAAGAAGGAAAACATTGTGATGAAACCTGCATGCCGTAGAAGAAAAAAATCTAAGGCATGTGAAATGCGGCAATCCGCAGTGGGCCCGCGTGGTGGATCATGGCCCCAGCTCCTTCGATGTAAGGGAAGGTCTGTGCCCGAGCAGTGGGGCAATATAAATAGACTGACGATGATGATGCACACCTATAATACTACGAACATAAAAGTCGAGCAGTCGTTTTTTTTGTACATTCTGTGTTAATAATTGTACTCGTATATCTATATTGTGTATTATTATATTATTTTAAAAAATGTGCTGCTGAGAGTTTTTTGCCACTTTTTCTCCTCGGCGTTGGCACCTTTTCCTTGCAAAGTGGTGAAAATGTAATGTAAATATACACAACGTGTTTACTTGCAATAAAGAAATTTGACTTTGACTTTGAAATATTATATTTAAGCCATATTTTTAATTTTAAGCACGCACGGATAACACTATTCGTTTAAAAAAAAAGGTTTAAATCTACATTCGAAAGTTTTTCTGTGGATTGTAAAATTGTTTCAAATTCCACTAAATATTATTATATATAAACGGATATCACTTACTTATATTGTTGAAGTCGGCAATTAGACCGACAGTTTCGACCGATTTCGACGGTCTTTTTCAAGGTGAGCGCGCCACGCCCGCGTCGCCGATGACGTCTCTTCGCGCACGACTTCAACAATATAAGTGAGTGATATCCGTTTATATGTATATAATAATTTGTAGTAATGGCTCACTATAGGTAGTATAGTAGCCTCGACAGAGGCTACATATTTGTGCCGTTTGGGGTAGAGACGCTGGGTCCGTGGGGGCCGGGAGCGATGGAGATTTTGAAAGATCTGTCGACGCGGCTCGTGGAGTCCACGCGTGACCTAAATGCTGGCCTGTATTTCGCCGAAAGGATCAGCCTAGCGATCCAGAGGGGAAATGCCGCCAGCATTTTGGGCATTTTGCCTGACAACGGGGATCGGTTGAACTATCTGTAATGCAAGCCATTCAGATAGTTCAACCGACCTATTGTATATATAGTTTTTAGTTTAGTTTATATTTTCTAGGTTAATATTATAATAATTATTATTTTTTATTGTTTTCGAAATAAATTAAAAAAAAGAAGTTTTATTTTATAAGTAAGTACCTAATGTTATTTTTAGATTGTTATTAAGTTAGTTTTTAGAATACATGCATGTTCTATAGATTATTTTCACCTTTACTGCGTAAATATTTCTCCTTTTCACCCATTTACAAATAACCCCATTGTATAAAGTCATCAACGACTCCTCTAATCCTATCTTCATATTTACAATTCATTTTAATATTAACAGATGCCATTTCATCCTTAGATAAATCTGGCACATCATTCTCATCAGCAAAAATAAATGTTTAGGTTTAATTCTAAAATCTACCTAAAATATTCTAAGTTATTACCTAATGAATTTATTTCTCCGCCTAATAAGAATATAATGACACTTCTTTTATAATTATAATGAAATATATGTATGAGAAACTATATAAAAAGAGTCATCATCATCAGTCTATTTATATTGCCGCACTGCTCGGGCATAGATCCTCCCTTACATCGAGGGAGCTGGGGCCATGATCCACCACGCGGGCCCAGTGCGGATTGGCAGATTTCACATGCCTTAGATTTTTTCTCTTCTTCAATTGTGACACTAACTGTATTACTACTTTATATATTTATTTTGTGAAATTCCTTTTACTTTGCAATAAAGAATATTTATCATTATCTTTATCTTACGGCATGCAGGTTTCATCACGATGTTTTCTTTCGTCATTATAAAAAGAGTACTTATTCATTATCTGACTCAACCTATGTTACTAGTCTTTTTTATCCGTGCGCTCTGATATATTTTATCGTACCTGATCATGTCTAGAAGATTTGTACAGGTTTACCATTTAATAAAATATACTCATTATTATGCGAGAAGCTGATCAAACAAAACTGGGTTTTATAAATAAGTACGATTCGCTTTTAATTTACACAGTTATTGAATATTGTTGCACAGTGACTCTTATCGAAAACATATTACAATGAATAGTAATAAAACAAATTCTGAAATAGAAGATTTCCCTCAAGCACTTCAAACATGTATTGAAAACATAATAAATAAAGAGGGATTTGTATCTAACAAAGTTGTTAAAAGAATGATAACTACAGAAGGTGGAAATTACTTAGGAGACCTATACGAAGTGGATGTTAAAGGCGAAACCGTTGATGGCTATAAAGAAACTAATCTTTTCATCAAGAAAAGTATTTCAGGCGAAACCCTGGACGGTTTCTTTTCAGTATCTCATGCGTACAAAGCCGAAACGTACTTCTATACGGAACTCTCCAAGATTTTCACAGAGTTACAAGACGATGCTGCTATTCCTTTGAAAGACAGATTTAAAACAGTCACCAGCTTTGAAGGAACCCAAGACGCTGTCATTCTCGAAAATCTGACACCAAGAGGCTTTAAAACTGGATACAGAATGGATGTAATGTCTTTGAAATTTGCAGAATTATCAGTTCAACAGCTTGCCAAATTTCACGGTCTATCTTTTGCTCTAGAAAAGCTAAGAGCAGATTATTTTGATAATAAAATAAGGAAACTGAAAACGCCATACGATTTTAATGACCAATTTGTGAATGTGAGTAAGAACATAACGGATAATATTACAATTGAAAATGTGGATGAAGAAACTAAAAAGAGAGTGAAGGCATTTGTTCCAATATTTATCGATAAGTATCCAAAGTATATGAGCGGCGAAGAATTTAGGATAAATAGTATATGTCATGGAGATTTTAGATCCAGCAATATCCTGACGAAAGAAATTGTAAGTACTTAATTTGTTTTTACTATCTATTCATTACAACAATTTTATATGTGCGCATGTAATCTAATTCTTTGTCCCGCCCTGCAGCCTAAACGGCTTGATGGATTTTAACCATTGATCTCCTATAAACAACTAGATACACAAAGGTCTTACTAAAACAATTTAAAAAAACGTCCAAATAAGGGTATATTCTTAACGTCCAATAAAGCAAATGAGGGTCCATTCATCCGTTTGGACCTTCTTTGCGCTCGGACATTTTTAGAATGCAGACTGTGTTGTAGTTTATAGGAGATCAATGATTTTAACATAAGAGTTGTCGTTAGATTCGTCTTAATTGTAGGAGTGACATCTATAAAAATTAATTCAAAGTAATGGTGCAGTCTTTTTTAACATAATTATTTCAACTTGTTATTGCTATACAGATATTCTAATTTACAGTAATACTATTTTGACTTTTTTCCATCAGGATGGCGAATTATCAGAGGTAGTAGCTGTAGACTACCAGATACTACACTATGGATGTCCTATTACCGACTTCCTGTACTTAATTATCAACAGCAGTGACCAGACATTCAGGAACCATCATTTTACATATCTTAAGAACTTATATTATGACTCCTTGGAAACCTTTCTGCAATACTTTGATATGGACGTTGAAGATGTTTATCCAAGAAAAGAATTTGAGATTAATTTTAAAAACAGATTGGATTATGCATTAATGGTTGCTATATATATATTTCCATTTAATTTCGTCCTTGAAGATGATGTGCCTGATGTAGACAAGGAGGATGCCGAAAAATTAAATTTCAAACTTCACAGCAAATTTCAAGAAAGGGTTAAGGGAATCTTTGATGATTTTGAAATGTGGAATTGTTTGTAAATGTTACTTATATTTTTATTATTAAAAAACGCAGAACATATTAATAAAGTTTTCTCATCTATTCATAAGTTGGTAAGAAAAGTAGCCTGTCAAGCAATTTTTTTTTAAACAGGCTCAGTGTCTTGTCATTACAAGCATTGGCACCCCACTTTAAAAAAAAATCTATACATATATAATAAGACTGTAAAAAAGTTGTGTCTGTACATTGAATATTTTTTGAAAAGAATAATTGTAATGTGTTTTAGGAGCGATCGATACTGATGCCAAAACACTAATTTTTTGAATCTTTGTCTGTTTGTCTGTGACTTTGTGCAAGTATCATGTCATAACTACTGAAGGGATTTTGATGGGAGTTCACTAGGAGATAGCTGAAATATCCGGACAGCTCATAGGCTATAAGCCATGGCGGTATGTGATGTGGAAACAAGGATCCAGAGAGGAAGATCTGCCTCCTGATCTTCTCCATCCTCCTCCTCTACGCAAACGAAGTTGCGGGGTACAGCTAGTCTTCTAATATGATCAATTTTATTAAAAAAAACTCTTATCAAAACTCAGTTACGATCTATTCTAATTTTATATGCACATATCAAAATGACTCAATTGAGGTACAACTTGGCTTTACAAAATAGCATTTATTTTATAGACATTTGGCAAGTAGCTTTTTTAAATATTCATTAATATAAGATTAGATTTTTTTAGATTGGGGGGCTTAGCTATGATTTGACCCTTAATAAAGCGACCTATAGGTATACCTACTCTTTTGAATTTTCTGTAACATGACATTGGAAAATGACGAACTGTCGAGTCCATTAATAAACTAAATAAATACCTACTCTTTAGGTTCTCTTGAAAATAGCGGGAAACGACAGTTGCAAAATTATTTGATACTTTTTATTATAATATACAAGCTCGGGAGTGAACGTGACTGTCGAGCTGCTTCGTCCAGAGTGATGACGCTACGGCGACTCCTCTGGATGAAGACGCGTCTACCCAGGGTGAAGACGCTACTGCGACTCCTCTGGAGGAAGATAGAAGACTATTATATATTGAATTTTCTGTAACATGACATTGGCAAATGACGAACTGTCGAGTGTATTAATAAAATAAATAAATACCTACTCTTCTCTGAGTTAACTATGCCTTGTCGACTACAATAGAGGAAACGAGTTACTTTCTTATATGAATGTAGATCTTTTATTATGACAATCAATACCTAACATAAAGTAAACAAATAGGTATCAAATAAAACAACAATTAACACTGATGGTTCATCCATTCATTAGTGGAACAAACGGAAATATTATCTTATCTTAATGTAAATGAAAGCTATTATAGTTCAATTTACCGTTTGTATTAAACAAGGGGCATTTTAGGATGACTTTGGATTGACATAGGTTATTATATAGGTATTATCACTAGTGAATTCATGAAAATAATAAAGATTTGTATTTGATAAAAATAAAATAAATAAAATATTTTTATTTCAGACATTTTTACATCCATATTTAGTTAGCAAATACTTAAATAACTATGTTAGTACATACTGGTGCGTGCAGGCCGGTCCAGTGTCTGCGAAATCGACTGTCCGTTTTTTTCTTTCTATTCTACGAACGTTAACAAAAGTCAATGTACTTAGCTCGGCTGACGTAGATATATATTTTATTCAATTCAATTTATTCAAAATGCTGGCTTGCATTTCGCCCAAGGATCAGCCTAGCGATCCAGAGGGGAAATGCCGCCAGCATTTTGGGCACGTTGCCGGACAACGGGGATCGGTTGAACTATCTGTAATGCAAGCCATTCAGATAGTTCAACCGACCTATTGTATATATAGTTTTTAGTTTAGTATATGTTTTCTAGGTTAATATTATAATAGTTATTTTTAATTGTTATTGTTTTATGAATAAATACATTTTTCATTTATTCACAATATTTATTATATCATAAATACTACATTAAAAAAAATTCATAATTATTATGACATAAAGCAGGACCATTTGTATTTATTTGTTTAATAATTGTTATTTGTCGAGATTATATCACAAAAAACATTATATTCTATTATTATATATAAACGTTGTATTCAAAATTATCTCAGAAACGCAAAAAATTGACTACACATAATCACCGGTAGTTTCGAGTAAGTACCTGTGTACTTTATGATTAGTAATAACGATGAGCAAAACTGTCCAGTCATATAAAATTATCAAAATAACTTCATTGGGAGTTTTACTCACTGGCGGGAGTTATTTTAATTATATATTCAAGTTATTCAGTCCTTATGCCTGTCTGGACGTATGGTATTCAGCTATGGGGCTGTACCAGACAAAGCAATATATCGATTATACAACGCTTCCAAAACAAGGTACTAAGGAACATCGTAGATGCGCACTGGTACGTAAGAAACGATGATCTCCACAGGGACCTTAAAGTGGACACAGTCATTCAAAATATATATAAAAAATGCTGAAGCTCACGAACACAGCCTTCATCATCATGTGAATGTCGAGGCAATCCAGCTCCTCGACAACACGGACATAGTGAGAAGACTGAAAAGAACCAAACCTTTTCAGTTAGTGTAGTGTAGTGAAAATAATTCGTAGTGAAACTCTTAGATATAAGTGTCAATTTATAGAAATTTAGGTCAAAATCAAATTACTTATTCATCATCATCATCATCAGTCTATTTATATTGCCCCACTGCTCGGGCACAGACCTTCCCTTACAACGAGGGAGCTGGGGCCATGATCCACCACGCGGGCCCAGTGCGGGTTGGCGAATTTCACATGCCTTAGACTACTAAATTACTTATTAGTCTTATTGTTTTTAGGCTAGATCGTAAGGTGAATAAAATGTCATATTATGACACTTTATTTAATAAAAAATCAAAAAAAATCAGGTTAGTTTAATTATTACAGGAACATGAAGACAGAGATAAGTATACAGGGGCCT
The DNA here is from genome assembly GCA_963506565.1 of Tachystola acroxantha. NCBI lineage: Eukaryota > Metazoa > Arthropoda > Insecta > Lepidoptera > Oecophoridae > Tachystola > Tachystola acroxantha. Next base: position 12,027,591 of record OY735882.1, on the reverse strand, counting down.
CAATAAGGTTGAGATTTTTTAAATCAGAGTTGAGAGTAGTTTTTTAAATCTTTTATTATCATCATCATTAATTATAGGTATCGGTTATTATAGGTAACGTTCAATAGTAATCGTGAGTTACGAAACCAACTGCCAGCGTAAAAGAGCCTTTACTTTTAAACACATAAAATTACATACGTAGTACATAATATATGCATTATTTCTCACAAATGTATGATTACAGAGAGACATACAGTGGCACTACCATATATATTAGTAGACGTCTAACTGTCTAGTTATTCTGTTTCCATCACAGACGGAAGCATCTATAAACTAATGTTTACTTGTTAATAAACATTTCAATAAAATGGAAGTCGAAAATAAGTGCTATGAATACAATTTCAAAGACAAAAATATAATTACGATTGAAGGCAATCCATTTCCAATATGCTTACAGGAATCTGTAGATAGTATTATAAAGAACGAAGGATATAAAACCTACAATGTTTTCAAACGCCAAATATCTACCGAAGGAGGTAATTATTTGGGCATGTTATATGAAGTAGATGTGAAAGGAAAAACCGTTGAAGGCGATAAAGAAACGAATATATTCATAAAGAACATCATAGCCAACGATAATCTAAAAATGTTATCAGTATCAGATGCTTATCTGAAAGAATCTTATGTTTATAAAGAACTGTCGAAGATATTCAGTGAATTGCAAGATGAGGTAAAAGTTCCTATAGAAGAAAGATACAAAATGGTCAAGTGTTATGAGGAATCAAATTCAGAAGCTATAATGTTGGAAAATTTAGCTAGAAAGGGATTTACAACTGGTCACAGAATGGATGTGGTACCTCTCAAATTTGCCGAGTTATCTGTTCAACAACTTGCTAAATTCCACGGTCTTTCCTATGTCCTGAAGGAGCGTAGACCTGAATACTATGAAAGGGAGTTGAAATCCATGAAACAGCCGTTCATTTGTAACGATGAATGGAAGGAATCTATGAGAAATTTGTGTGAAATGTCAAGTCAGCCTTTAGATTATTCTGCAAAGCAGAAGGTACAGAAATTTATTCCGCAGTTTTTGGAAAAGTTTCCACAGTACATGGAAGATACTACTTCGGTGGGTTGCTGCGTTTGTCACGGGGACTACCGGCCAAATAACATCTTGATGAAAGAAATTGTAAGTATATTCCTAAAAATCTATAAACTTAAACTACCTAAAATACTACATAAATAAAATATATCCTCTAGGAGGGCATCGGGAGTCACGCATTCCCTCTCTGTATTGCCAACGCAGCCCTCTGGTCGCCGGACTCCTCGACCAGCCGCTTGGACAGCTCTTTAACGAGCTGTCGATCGTCCGCCCCCACGGCCCCAGTGTCTCGACCCCAAACGGCGTAAATAGGTAGCCTTGAAATTCAAAGAGAGTTTTCTACTGTTGATACATAATGTATAGTAAAGAAGATAGAATTGCGTTCTATTGTGATAGGTACTTTCTTTTAACTGAGGGTTACGATTAGCAAATCTATCACGCTATAGAAGACAGTGACACATTTTATCACAGGATTAGTGTTTATTTATAACCTAATGTTTAAAAAAAATAGTGGATAACTCTATTTGAATATACAGGAAGTGGTTTTTTTTATCAGCGACCCCCATCTCAGTGGCTGTAGTATAAAGAACAAATTATAAGTTGCTAAAATATTTTGAACATAATTACTATTTTCCAAAATATACAGGGTGATTGGAAATTCGATACATTCCTTGAAAGGGGTGACACTAGAGGTGGTTTGCAACAAATTAGGCCCTAAATCACGAGGTTTCATTTTTTTATCAAAATTAAAACTAACATAACTCAGAAACCACTCATTTTCGACCCCTCGTTAGTAGGGCCTAATTTGTTGGAAACTACCTCTAGTATCTCCCCTTTCAAGGAACGTATCGAATTTCCAATCATCCTGTATATGTATAAGTTCTCTTGAAATTTTTGCAGCGCATGGGTGCTGTCATTGTGCGGTACAAATCACGCTGTCAGTGACTTTTATTATTTGTAGATTTTTACATGAAAAATTATGAATTTTTTGGCATTAGTATCATGTATCACCCCTAAGTCGCTCGTCGTTGATCAAAACCACAACCACACATACACACATAGTGATGTAAATTGTCATACCCAAAGACCACAGACAGACCACTTACCCTATAGACCTGTAACAGTCTGCCCGTGTCTGCCCGCACATGAGCGCAAAATTGCTTCGCGACACGTGTAACAGAGATATTATCGACATGGACGCATCCTATGTCCCCCGCTTCGTCTCTATGCGCTCATCGTTGACATAATTTTTCGCTTGCAATGTACCGATTTCATGTCTATTGGGTAAGTGGTCTGTGCCAAAGACAAACTCTTTAGACGTTAAATCTTACATTTTGTTTCAGGATGGCCAAATAAAAGAAGTAGTACCAGTTGATTACCAGCTTCTGTACCACGGGTGCCCTCTCAACGATTTCGTATACTTCATATTCACGGGCACAGACCAAACATTCCGCAAACAACACTTGACAAACCTCAAAGACCTTTACTATGAAACTTTGGAGAAATTCTTGAAATATTTTGACATGAATGTGAATAACATATTTCCGAGAAAAGAGTTTGAGAGGATGTACAAAGAAAGATTGGACTACGGTTTAATGATATCATTATTTGTGATGCCGTTTATTTTTGCTGATGAGAATGATGTGCCAGATTTATCTAAGGATGAAATGGCATCTGTTAATATTAAAATGAATTGTAAATATGAAGATAGGATTAGAGGAGTCGTTGATGACTTTATACAATGGGGTTATTTGTAAATGGGTGAAAAGGAGAAATATTTACGCAGTAAAGGTGAAAATAATCTATAGAACATGCATGTATTCTAAAAACTAACTTAATAACAATCTAAAAATAACATTAGGTACTTACTTATAAAATAAAACTTCTTTTTTTTAATTTATTTCGAAAACAATAAAAAATAATAATTATTATAATATTAACCTAGAAAATATAAACTAAACTAAAAACTATATATACAATAGGTCGGTTGAACTATCTGAATGGCTTAGCATTACAGATAGTTCAACCGATCCCCGTTGTTCGGCAACGTGCCCAAAATGCTGGCGGCATTTCCCCTCTGGATCGCTAGGCTGATCCTTTGGGCGAAAATAAAATAAAATAAAACTAAATACTAAAGAACGAACACGTCGTCAAGAACCCCGTTCTGTGGAAGCCCAGGACGCTGGCAGCATTTCCTCGCTGTACCTATGGCAATACTGACTCGCTGAGCGAGGTAGCTGCGAGCCCTGCGATCACCTGAGTCATGGACCAACCGGGTAGACAGCTCTTGGATGATATGTTTCGAGTCTGTCGACCATGGGCCCATTGTCTCTATGACAAGCTCCGCAAATTCATGATGTGGAGTCAGTCGTGAGTATTTGCGGCGCTTGAGTTTTTGAGCCTGTTCGCCAGCAGCGCCGGTCTTATAGTACATGTATAAATATTAGAAAAGCAAATAAACTAGTGATTAAATAAGATCGTAAATTAGTCTTAGACAGGTGTTTTGTAAATACATGTACCTAAATGAAATTTCTTGAAAACCTATTTTCGAAAATTTAGACTAATGGTTAGCCTTAAAAAAAAATTAAATATCGTGTATGGAGTTAGTTATACTATAGTAGTATGATAAGGGGTGTATTGAATATTGTTATATTTATGTAATTATAATTCGTTATTTTTTTTTGTTGAAGTTAGAACTTTAATGTCATTAAACAAGATGCTATACAAAATGATGTTTTAATATTCTATTAATTGAGTAGCATTTACATGATATATCTAAGAAAATTAACTGCAGTACATCCGCATATCATGCTGCAATAACGAAGTCCCTACATATGTACGTAATAATACAGCAATCTAAAAGAGCCTTTATTTAAAAAACGTGACCTACACAAATACACGAGATAATATTATACTTTGAGAACAACACATAATGACATGCAAAGACATTTAATCCTCCTGTGTATATATCTCGAGACGATACTTCCAAACATTAGTATATTTCCAACGCTCAGTGAATTCAACACCCGATCAAAATAAAGAAAAATTTCATATAGTAAAGGAATATACAGATTGTACTGAGATGGATATCCAAACGAAGGTATGTGACTGCAGTTTAAACAAAGGCGAAACGAAAACTGAAGACGATTCATTTCCAACAAGCTTACAATGTTCAATAAATAGTATAATAAAGAAAGAGGGCTATGAAACATACAACGTTTTCAAACGTTCCATATCTACTGAAGGAGGAAATTATTTGGCGACGTTATATGAAGTCGATGTTAAAGGAAAAACTACTGAAGGCGCCAAAGAAACCAGCATATTTATAAAAAATGTCATAAGTAACGATGCTTTTAAAATGGTATCAATATCCGACGCTTATATAAGGGAATTATTTGTTTATAAAGAACTGTCTAAAGTATTAATCCAGCTACAAGATGAAGCTAATGTACCGATGGAAGACAGGTTCAAAATGCCTGTAAGTTACGATGAATCCAATACAGAAGCAATTATACTGGAAAATTTGACTAGACGAGGTTTTGACACAGGTTATCGAATGGATGTGATGTCTTTAAAATTTGCAGAACTATCTGTTCAGCAACTTGGTAAGTTTCATGGTCTATCATATGTTCTACAACGCAGAAGACCAGATTATTTTGAGAAACATATAAAACCTATGAAGCAATCGTTTCTTTTCAACGATGATTTTGAGATTTCTGTAAGGAATATGTGGCGGATATCAAGCCAACCCCTAGATGATTCAGTAAGACCGAAGACAGATAAGTTCCTGGAGACATTTTTGGAGAAGTTTCCAAAATATATGGAAGATACTACTTCGGTTGGATGTTGCCTGTGCCATGGAGACTATAGGATGAATAACATCATGATGAAAGAAATTGTGAGTATATGCTATTTCGTATTGTTAACGCAATACCTCCTAATAACAATAGATAACTCAGTCGGGATATATGGGGCATGATGGTATTTATTGGGTTTTGTGCTGGTATAAAAACAATTTTGGCAATTTTTCTAACATTATTATTAATTAGAAGGCCCTATGTTAACTTGTTTGAATATGCAGAAAATCATACTTTTATGTTTAGGGTCTCTTGCAATATCGAGATTATTCGAGATAGCCATAGGTTGAGTACTTAACCCGAGACAACTCCATACATTTTGCTCGGGTTAAGTAGCAAACTCTAGAGTTATCTTATATTGCAAGTGTGGGTTAATATTCTATTCACCATAATTGCATTCGGAGGCAACGATTTTAAAATTGAAATTATTTCAGAATATTTAGTTATTTTGTAGGGTTCCGTGCCTCAAAAGGAAAATAAGGAACCCTTATAAGATCACTTCTTTGTCTGTCCGTCTGTCTGTCTGTCAAGACCTATATCTCAGAAACGCGTGGATAAATCAAGTTGAATTCATACCAAATACTCAGGTCTGCAACCCTCATGCAGCCGTGAAAAAAATCAACCTTTTATGTTAATGTAATCGAAAGATATGGCCGTTTATGTTGAATTTTGGCGCATATTTGTATGAAAAAGCAAAAAACTCAAACCTATAGGGTACTTCCCGTTGACCTAGAATCATGAAATTTGGCAAAAAGCTAGGTCTTACAGCACAAGTAAAGGAAAAAATCTGAAAACTGTAAATTTGAAATTACATCCCTCCAAAAACATTTTTGTTATCTTTTCGTTAGAGCAAAGTTACGGGGTTAGTAAATTGCGTTGCACGGAAGCCTCGGAGCGCGAGACCGACTCGCGCTTGGTTTTTATGTTTTACGCTCTACCTGTCAAGTTTGCGTTATATAATTCATCATTACAAACATTCTATATAACGATGACGACTTAATATTTACTAAACACACACGACACTATTAATATTAAGTATTTTATGACTGTTAAAGATAATTGTTACAATATGATGACTGATAAGAATCAAACAACATAATTCTCTATAAAATTCCATGTAGTTCTAGTTGGAATGGAAGTAAACTATAAAATAATTAAACCTTGAGCATACATGTCTATAAAACAAAGACAAAAAATATCAACAATATAGTGATTATTTTAGTATACTGTGCGTCAGAATGCGACAAAATAGACTAGGGTCCGTATTAATAAATCACTCTCAGCTCAAAAGTCAATCTTGAGAACGACCTCAAGATGGCGTTCCTACCATGAGCCAACTAGCGCCGCCAATCTTGAAAAAATAATATCTTCCAATTTAATCAATTATATTAAAAAAGCTATTTACAAAATGTATATTAGGATGAATACTATTTTTGAGTTGCTGTATGACTTTATGATGTCCAATAAACTATCCATACTTAACACTGGCAGTTCCCCAACTTTTATCACCAGCCAGCGCCAAGAAGTATTGGACATCACTTGCTGTACGGATCGTTTCGAAGACCGCATTGCAAACTGGCACGTAAGTAATGAAGTGTCTATGTCTGACCACAGACATATCAGGTTCGATGTTACCCTTAACAGACTGAGGCATGTCGAATCATATCGTAACCCGAAGACTACTAATTGGGAGGGCTATCGAGATGACCTCCGTAGCAGCCTGGGGACGATAGGCAAAACTGTAAGAACCTGCGAACAGCTGGAACACACGGTGGGGGCGGTAGAAGCAGGAATGTTAGAAGCCTACTATAACAACTGTCCTCTTAAAACTACGGTTTCCAACAGGAATGTGCCCTGGTGGAACAGCTACCTGCTGAGGCTCAGGCAAGAGGCAAGAGCACTATTTAATAAGGCAAAGGCCAACAAGAACTGGGAACCTTACAGCAGGGCTTTAACTAAATTTAATAAGGAGCTGAGGAAATCGAAGCGACGCTCGTGGAGAATATTCTGCGATGAAATCAACGGAGCGACACACCTCGCCAAGATCCAGAAAATCCTGTCAAAATCACCTCCCTCCCAGTTGGGGCTATTGAGAAGACCTAATGGGACATTTACTGAGACTGTCGAGGAGACTTTGGAGCTCATGGCTCAAGTACATTTCCCCGGGTCGACGGTCTTAGACGGAACTGCAGCCATCACAGCGCCCATTACCGGTAATAAGAGGCCAAAAATCGAGGACTGGAGGATGGCTGCTGCCGTTTTCAAACCCGACCGAGTCACGTGGGCTATCAACACATTTCAACCATACAAGACCGGTGGGGAGGACGGCATCTTTCCTGCTCTGCTGCAACAGGGTAAAGATGCCATTCTACCGCTGGTAGTGAAGATCTTCAGAGCGAGCTTTGCCTGGAGATACCTACCAGAAAAATGGACTAAGGTCAAGGTAATCTATATCCCAAAGACGGGAGATAAAGATAAGTCGCACCCTAAATCGTACCGACCCATTAGTCTTACCTCCTTCCTACTAAAAACTATGGAAAAGGTAATAAATTTTCACATAAGGGAGGTTTACCTAACGGTAAAACCCCTTCATGTGAAACAGCATGCGTACCAGAAAGGCAAGTCAACCGAAACGGCACTAATGGAGTTGACCGACAGAATTGAGGGAGCGCTAGACAGCAAGAACATTGCCCTGTGTGCCTTTCTGGACATAGAGGGAGCTTTTGACAATACCTCTACTGATATCATACTGGAATGTATGAGAAAACGCAGCATTGACTCTACGACCATAGGATGGGTAGAGACAATGCTGAGCAATAGGACGGTCAAAACTTCCCTGATGGGCACTACTATAGAGGTACGTGTCTCTCAGGGATGTCCACAAGGAGGTGTCCTGTCACCTCTGGAATGGTCAATAGTAGTTGACAGTCTTCTATGTGAGCTCAATGAAGCTCACCTAGAAACTCAGGGCTATGCAGATGATCTGGTGGTATCAATCGTGGGTTGCTGCCCGAATACTGTATCTAGTCTAATGCAATCGGCTCTGAGGAAGATAGAGAGGTGGTGTGGGAGATTCAAACTCTCTGTGAATGCCGACAAGACGGTCATAGTTCCTTTTACAAGACGAAAGAAGCTGGACGCACTCGTTCCCCCAGCTCTCTTCGGCAAAACTATACCGTTTTCCAAGGAAGTTAAATATCTAGGCGTAATGCTAGATCACAAACTTACTTGGAACCAACACATTGAATATGTGAAGAAAAAAGCTAAGATAGCGTTGGGGACATGTTGTCGACTAGCCGGCAAGAGATGGGGCATAAGTCCCAAATCTGCCCTTTGGATCTACACAGCTATAGTGAGGCCTGTTATCTCTTATGGCTGTGTAGTCTGGCACACAAAAACAGATCAGACAACATGCGTCAATACCCTGAGCTCTCTTCAAGCCCTCGCCTGTCGCATGGTGACAGGTGCCATCTCGTCAACACCTACCGCTGCCATGGAAGCCATACTCAGCCTTGTACCCCTGCACATTCACGTCCAGCGAGAGGCCAGAGCAGCTATGCTTCGCGCGGCTGAGGGAGGCAAAACGAGATGGAAATCAATTGCTAAGAGGCGTTTATACGGTAACCTCACGGCAAATCCGATCATGGCAATGCCAACGGATGCAATGGTCAAGTCCTATAGCTTTAACAAGCTATTTAAGGTCATCCTACCGCAGAGGGATGAATGGAAGGAAGCGGTACCCATGTCCTTTAGGACTGGAGACGTAACATGGTTCACTGACGGCTCCAAGAAAGATGGTCGTGCAGGCGCCGGTGTATGTGGGTGCACACCTCCATTCCAGAAATTCACCAATCTGGGACCACATGCCACGGTCTACCAGGCGGAAATGTACGCTATCATTGATTGTGTACATGAAAACCTGCACCGGCAGTACACAAACAAAAACATTATAATTCTCTCAGACAGTCAGGCAGCACTTAAAGCACTGAAAGCTGAAGAAGTTGATTCCAAGCTAACCTTGGACTGTATCCAGGCATTAAATTCACTAGGCAATAACAACACTGTTACGCTTGGGTGGGTGCCTGGGCACAGCGGCATTGCGGGCAACGAAGCAGCAGACGAGATGGCAAGGCGAGGCGCTGAGGGTCCCGCTATAGGCCCGGAGCCTATACTCGGCATTCCCAGAAGCGCCTCGAGGGGCGTGCTGAAAGCTTGGGCCGTGGAGCAAAGCAGGAACACCTGGAATGCCATGGCTGGCCAGAGGCACGCAAAAACACTTGTCACTGGTTACTCGCAAAACTTTTCATCGCACGCGATGAAATTACCACGAATGGAGTTGAGGATACTTATACGAGCCTTAACTGGACACTGCAGGCTGAATAAACATCTGAACAGAATGGGCCTGTCTGACACCACTGCCTGTAGATTCTGCTGTGAAGCCGAGGAAACCCCCATGCATGTCCTCTGTGAGTGTGAAGCGCTCATTCACAGCAGAAGCCGAGCCTTGGGTGGACACATGGTGCCACCCGAGGATATCAAAACTCTCTCACCCAAGTGCATTGTACGGTTCCTGAGGGACGTTGGCCTTGGGAGCGAGATATAAGAACTCGGTGCGCGGCCACAATAGACCTTTGAGGTCGCAGTGACCCTTGGGCGTGTACCAACACCGTGATACCAAATAATAATAATAGGTCTTACAGCACAAGTAAAGGAAAAAATCTGAAAACTGTAAATTTGAAATTACATCCCTCCAAAAACATTTTTGTTATCTTTTCGTTAGAGCAAAGTTACGGGGTTAGTAAATTGCGTTGCACGGAAGCCTCGGAGCGCGAGACCGACTCGCGCTTGGTTTTTATGTTTTACGCTCTACCTGTCAAGTTTGCGTTATATAATTCATCATTACAAACATTCTATATAACGATGACGACTTAATATTTACTAAACACACACGACACTATTAATATTAAGTATTTTATGACTGTTAAAGATAATTGTTACAATATGATGACTGATAAGAATCAAACAACATAATTCTCTATAAAATTCCATGTAGTTCTAGTTGGAATGGAAGTAAACTATAAAATAATTAAACCTTGAGCATACATGTCTATAAAACAAAGACAAAAAATATCAACAATATAGTGATTATTTTAGTATACTGTGCGTCAGAATGCGACAAAATAGACTAGGGTCCGTATTAATAAATCACTCTCAGCTCAAAAGTCAATCTTGAGAACGACCTCAAGATGGCGTTCCTACCATGAGCCAACTAGCGCCGCCAATCTTGAAAAAATAATATCTTCCAATTTAATCAATTATATTAAAAAAGCTATTTACAAAATGTATATTAGGATGAATACTATTTTTCAATATACAATACATGGCATAATTGCGACAAGCTAAGTTGTAGTTCACAAATGTGCCAAAAACGGTCGTTTTTCGCAATTATGCGAACTACAACTTACCGACATTGAATCACGTTATAAATAAGCATTTAAAAAAGAGTATTTATCGTAATGAACATTTCGTAAATAGCTTTTTTAATCAAATTAATTCTATTGGAAGATATTATTTTTTTACGATTGGCGGCGCTAGTTGGCTCATGGAAGGCCCTTAATAAACGTAACTTAGGTGCGCGTTTAGGTATCGGGTATCACGTGAATATAAACAAAACTCAATTCTCAAGAGAACTGTTAAAATTACACTTGAGAACGTATTTGCTGATTGCAGGCGATCGCGACTTGATCAAGACATCACGTGATACGCCCTCAAGATTGGTTTATTACGAAATGACATACTTAAGATGGTGATCACGTCTTGAGAGTGTATCAGCTGAATTCGCTCTTGAGGGCTTGAGCTCAGACTATTAATACGGGCCTAGGAATGAAGACTTTTATCAGATATCTATAACAAGGTAGCTGTCAGACGACAACCCTGGTGCGCTACTTTTAGTGAGTTAGGCATTCTTATAAAATGATAATGATAATAATGATGATGATAATAATAATATTGGCAGGTGTCCGACGTCTCGCTCTATAGACCGGACTGACTGACCCACCAACACCCCAAACCAATAGCCCCAATTAAGTTGTAATTTCCAATCACTGCAATAGTTTATGCACCTGACGGGGTCTGTCATTGAGTGCAGTCCGTCAGAGACGGGTCCCGCTAGGTGCATCACATATCCCTTCAAATTAAAGTTCTCTAAGGGGCCTCTACGCGTTGGACCTATGTCTCCGTGCAAGCCTTTCAAAGGACCGGGTTTTCTTAAACCCGTGAAACCTAGAGATGATGAGAATAAAAATGAGGATACCACATCTTCTTTCAGATCACACCGTTCTCTGATCACTTCACTCTACATCTTTGGCGGATTTACTAAGTAAGATGATACACAATTTTATTTTCAGGATGGTGAAGCGACAGAGGTCATGCCAGTTGATTACCAGGTACTGTACTACGGGTGTCCTGTGAACGATCTGCTCTTCTTTATATTTACTGCATCAGACCAAGAATTCAGAAAACATCACTTAAACGACCTCAAAAACATGTACTACGATTCTTTGGCCAAATTCCTTCAGTACTTTGATATGGATGTAGAAGATGTTTACCCGAGGAAGGAGTTTGAGGCACAGTATAAAGAGAAGCTGGATTATGGTTTGATGATCATGATGTTTGGTACACCATTCCTCTTTGCAGAGGCGGAGGATGCGATAGATATCCTTAATGCCCCTAAAGTTGATGCTAATGTTTCGGTTAGAATGGATAAGAAATATGAAGATAGAATTAGGGGACTGGTTGATGATTTTATACTTTGGGGGTATTTGTAAATTAATGACTTTTTTTAAATGTATATTAATGCTAATGAATACGGACGATAAAAATACTTAAATACTACAATATAATATAAATAATAATAATAATAACCAAAATGCTGGCCTGTATTTCGCCCAAAGGATCAGTCTAGCGATCCAGAGGGGAAATGCCGCCAGCATTTTGGGCACGTTGCCGGACAACGGGGATCGTTGAACTATCTGTAATGCAAGCCATTCCGATAGTTCAACCGACCTATTGTACCTACATATAGTTTTTAGTTTAGTTTATATATATTTTTAGGTTAATATTATAATATAATAGTTTTTTGAATTTTTATTATTGTTACGAATAAATACCAGTACTATTCTCTAAATGAACAATATATTATATGAAAAATAATGATGGATACATATGTATACATAAGTAAGTATAATATTAATAATAATATAAAATTAATATGGTAAGTATCTACTTATTATATTATGTGAGTACGATATTATAATAAGGTATGAAATGATTATGTATATAAATAGAGTAAATATATGTTTCAATATCAGTGTACATAAATATAATATAAATAAAAAGCTTCTTTGTAAAATAATGACTGTGTTTATAATTAAAATATTTTTTAAATGTAACACAATTATATAATTAGACAATAAGTACGTAGATTATTACTAGAATAAGCCATCAGGGTGACTCTGTTATTATACAGAGTGTTCTTGAATACATTCGACAAATTGAAATTGGGAGTTGTTACTCATGATAAATATTCAATTGGTAAGGTTTTTTAGTAAATCAAAACTGCAAATAAATTATGTCACAAGTCTCACTATGACCTTAGAAATGATAATCATTACCATTAGGTCAAATTTCAGTGAAATAAATCATTGCAAATAATTAAAACTCCAAAGCACAGTAACGATACACATCAAATTAAAAAAAAAATATAGTTGAATTTATTGTACTTTTGACAGTTCTTATTATTTGCGTCGTAAGACTTGAAATATTACTGCAAGTGTTACCTTTAAACTGCTGTCGACTGTACTTAAATTTATATTTTTTTATTTTTCCCCAAATTGTTTGATTTACTTAAACGCTGTGCAGAATTAATGTATGTCACAAGCCTAAGCATCCACTTAATTTTGTCGAATGAATTCAAGGCCACCCTGTATTATGTTACAAAAGAATTCAGAAATACAAAGTAATCCGACGTCGAGCCGAGTGAAAACCCCGTTTAGTAATAAAAATATAATTTTAAAAAGTTACACAATTTCCTCTCAATTTAAATCCATCCGCGGCGATCCTAAACCGCTCAGGGAAGTTTCTAAATAAATTCTACCCTCGTCCTTTTCCAATTAGGCCCAAATTGATTTGGAGCCCTGTGGCAACGGCTGTGATGGGGCGTTTAGACACCAAATAAAGAATGAAGTACTACTTTGGACCATTCTTATTATCTGCGTCGTAAGAGTTGAAATCGTACTCCAAGTGTTACCACCATTGATCTGATGATGTCCATACGTACAGTAGGTAGAATCTGTAGAAACGTGCGAGAAACACCTCATGCACACATCTAACCTATGGTACAGTCGAAGACAGAGATAAGTATACAGGGGGCCTCAATAAGGTTGAGATTTTGTCAAAAACTACTCGACCGAATTTAATAATTATTTTACAGTAGCATAGTATTAAATTTTATCTATCTAACAGTGAAAGAATTTTTGCAATAGGTCACGTAATTTTAGAAATAATCTCAACTTTAAAAACTCTCCTGTACACCTTTCTCTGTGTTCCACCGTACAGTCGAAAAAAGAGATAAGTATACAGGGGGCCTCAATAAGGTTGAGATTTTCTCAAAAACTACTGGACAGAATTTAATAGTTACATAGTTTTAACTTTTATCTATCAATCAGTGAAATATATTTTTCAATAGGTCAAGTAGTTCTTGAGAAATCCTCAACCTTAAAAACTCTCCTGTACCTACACCTTGCTCTGTGTTCCACCGTACCTACAGCATTGATAATAAAAGAACAATTAAAAAAACAAATTACCTATTATATATAAACGGATATCACTCACTTACACTGTTGAAGTCGGCAATTAGACCGACAGTTTCGCACTAAAAATAGTGCGCGAAGAAACGTCACCGGCGACGCGGGCGTGGCGCGCTCACCTTGAAAAAGACCGTCGAAATCGGTCGAAACTGTCGGTATAATTGCCGACTTCAACAATATAAGTGAGTGATATCCGTTTATATATAATAACTTGTAGTAATGGCTCACTATAGTTTTAATTCTAAAATTTAAAAAAACGTCCAAAAAAGGTTCCATTGTTAACGTCCAAATAATATTCAATAAAGCAAATGAGGGTCCATTCATCCGTTTGGACCTTCTTTGCGCTCGGACATTTTTAGAAGGCCGACTGCACAGTCGTGTTTTTCAAAAAACCGGGGCATTGAAAGACTTGCCCGTGGACATGAATCCATCGTTAAGAGATACATAATAATAATAAAATATGTTCCAATTCCAAGGTAACGACCTCGAGAGCCTTTTTGTGTTCGATAATGGCAGTCGACTGCCCCTGGGGTGGCGCGAACGCTTCATTACCTCACCTTTTGCCAAAATAGCATCACTTTGTTAATTTATTTACGTCATCGCTCTGTTAATTACAAGGTTCGTGGCACTTGCAAAGAAAATTTTGTACTGGACTCTCTTGGAAAATGACATTGCCACATTTCAATGGAGCTTTGCCCCACCTACAAAACTACGTGACCATTTAAGCAGCACCTACCTATCATTTTGTTGGGGACTTATTACAGGTTTCATATTGCACAATCATAATCAGTATCATTTTCTACTACTCTCGCAACTCCTATAGACGAATAACAAAAATAATGAATAATTCGCTTCGATTTCTTACTATTTTCTGAATTCTTAATTAAGCTGTTTTTTTCGACTCGCAACTTGTACATAACTTTATTTTAAACCAATAATTTTAATAAAAAAAGGAGATACTTTTACATTTATTCGTTATCTTGTACAACTTGCGGTTGATGGTGGGGCAGAATCTGGCATTGTCATTTGGGAAATATGGTTTTGGAATGAAACTTCTTTTTATAAGAATGGGAATGGTTCTCTTGAAAATGGCGGGAAATGACGGTTGCAAAATTATTTGATAATTTTTGTTATAATGTCTACATTGGATATTATTCTCTTGTAATGTCATATCTTTTTCATTAGCATGTTTTTATTCTCGACAGTACTTATTACCAAAAGCGGCTTGGTAGGGACGAGTGGAAATGAAATTCCACTCATCCCAACCAGTGATGGTTTGGTAGGGATGGATGGAAAAAAAATTCCACTCTTCCTCCCTAGGGGGACAGCTGGTAGGGACTAGTGGAATAGACCTTAATATGGTCACGTTGAGTTAATCAGAAAATGTTCGCGAATGACAGTATGGTGAATTTATTGGAACAAGATCTGAAGTTTCAAGCTTTTATCAAGAGTTCCCGCTACAAGCTCGGGAGTGAACGTGACTGCTTCGTCCAGAATGAAGACGCTACTGCGACTCCTCTGGAGGAAGATAGAAGACTATTATATATTGAATTTTCTGTAACATGACATTGGCAAACGACGAACTGTCGAGTCCTTTATAAAATAAATAAGAATGGGAGGACAAGGCATGACGTTAAAGTTGTATTATTATATTACCCGATTGGTGGAAGGAGGATGGTAAAAGTCAAGTGTATCATGTGTAATAAATAAACCGACAGGCGACGCGTAGTACGTAAAACTAATTTTAATAATTTTATTATGACTTTTGCAAAAATTTAGGTATTTTTGTTTAAAAAAATATGCATCAGTATTGTAGACTAGCTGTACCCCGCAACTTCGTTTGCGTAGAGGAGGAGGATGGAGGAGATCAGGAGGCAGATCTTCCTCTCTGTATCCTTGTTTCCACATCACATATCTCCATGGCTTATAGCCTATGAGCTGTCCGGATATTTCAGCTATCTCCTAGTGAAAATCCCATCAAAATCCCTTCAGTAGTCATGGCGTGACGTGATACTAGCACAAAGTCACAGATAAACAGACAAATATTTTAAAAATTAGTGTTTTGGCATCAGTATCGATCGATCCTAAAACACATTACAATTATTCTTTTCAAAAAATATCCAATGTACAGACACAACTTTTTTACAGTCTTATTATATTCAGTATTGTTGTCTTGTCTTTTTCAGAAGTTGGCTTTTTGAGAAGTTGTCATTGTGAGAAGTTGGCGTTTTGCGAGCGGTTGGCATTTTGCGAAGTTGGCATTATGGGCTGTAACGTGTAGATATGCCTATAATCATACCTCAGTCGTTTACCATAGCCACATCCTGTAGGTACATGCCATTATCAAAATGAAACCTCCGTTTGGAATTCATTTCAATTTCATCGCTCCATAATCCCAAACGATAGCTCGTATGACCTTGGACACATCGACCGACTGTCACGGACATTACCTACCACAATATTCATTTCCGATGGTTTCAGGTGAAATATATTCGACCTTGGCTATACGAGGGCCTTCCATGACCCAACTAGCGCCGCCAATCTTGAAAAAATAATATCTTCCAATTTAATCAATTTTATTAAAAAAGCTATTTACATAATGTTTATTAGGATGACTATTTTTCAATATACAATACATGGCATAATTGCGACAAGCTAAGTTGTAGTTCACAAATGTGGCAAAAGCGGCCGTTTTTCGCAATTATGCGAACTACTACAACTTACCAACATTGAATCACGTTATAAATAAACATTATGAAAATAGTATTTATCGTAATGAACATTTCGTAAATAGCTTTTTTAATAAAATTTATTATATTGGAAGATATTATTTTGTCAAGATTGGCGGCGCTAGTTGGCTCATGGAAGGCCCTTCCGAAAGTTAAATACTGGTCGTTATCTTAAATGATGGAAAATTTCTAGCCATGGACAGGAATTGAACCTGCGACCTTGAGTACGAGTCCCCAGTTTCAATCTTTTTCTTTTCTTGTGTGGGGTTAGTGACGAAACATATTTGTCAAAGTTATTCAGGCCGCCCGTAGGCCTCTGACGTAGTCTAACGACTGCTGACGAGCGACAGCAACCGGGACCAACTGCTTAACCTGCTTTACGGAGGGGCTCATATTTTCATATGTCACTAGCAGTCACCGATCCAGGTACTGACCTCGCCCAACGTTGCTTAACTTGTACGAATTCAAGGACAACCTGTGGTATACTAATTACAAACAAACAATATCATCGTTATTAACTGAGACATCGAAAACGAATCTGATTCTTCGTGGGCCTTTACTGAAATCGAAACACTGTTAAGGTCAAATGAAATAGTTAATTTACTACGGTTCCGTAATCTACCATTGCCATGTTTCCGTACTACGCCGCTCACCAGCAAACGATAGCGAGACACGATTAACGATTTTAATCTAAGTTTATCGTTAAATTAACTTTTAAGGCTTCATATGCGCGTATTTTCAGTTTTTCTACGAAGGCTACGGCACTAACTACTAAAATGAAACGCCTGAAAAAAATATATATCAATCTTGGGGTGTTTATTTAGGGACGGATGTTTACCGGTACACGATTGGACAAACTTCGCTCGATAGAAAAAAATCACAAATATACCCCATTCCTGTCTTTTCTTTAGAGTATTGTGTCTAAATTGAAACAGTTATTCATACAAAATATATATTAAAATGTAGGTTATTATAAATAGAAGGGCTGATAACATTGATCTCCTATAAACGTCTAGATACACAGTCTGCCTTCTAAAAATGTCCGAGCGCAAAGAAGGTCCAAACGGATGAATGGACCCTCATTTGCTTTATTGTACATTATTTGGACGTTAACAATGGACCCTTATTTGGACTTTTTAAAATTGTTTTAGTAAGACCTTTGTGTGTCTAGTTGTTTATAGGAGATCAATAGCTGATAAGAAAGTTTTTTTAATACCTAAAAATACACAATTTGTTTTAAATATAAATGTGGTTTTATAATTAAACTACAGTGTTTCCACCAAAGCAGAGAGGAGATGACTTTTGAATAACCAATCAGATCTTCTAAGCGAAGAAGAGATGTGGAAATAACGAAATCTGATTGGTTACTGAAACACATAGCCTCTCGTCTCCTCTCCTCTCCGCTTTGATGGATACCGGGCCTTAAGACATTACAACAAACTATTGTATTATAATTGCCGGCTTCAATAATATAAGTGAGTGATATCCGTTTATACACGGTGTAACGGAAAGTGTATATAAAGCCGAAGAGAGGGTATTCAGTAGCGGTCTGAACAACCTACGAAAAAAAATGTCACATAAAAATCTATCAGCTGACCGATACAAAAAAGATAAAATAACAAGTACCTGCTTAACAATTTCTATTAAATAATATTATCGTAATCATTTAGATACCAACCAAGGAAATATTTATTATCCAATTTAATTAATTCCTTCCAAGGAAAGGTCAGAAAATCTTAATTAATAAATCCGTCAAATGTAACGAAAATTTTAATCAAAGTTCAATCGTCAAATTAATTAAATTTACGACAAGACGTGCTCAAAATGGCCGACACACAAAAGACGAAATGCTGAAACTGTTTTAGAACTAAACTTGCTTTTCAAAGGTTGTTGGAGTGACCAGTGACGTCACTAAAAATATCGCAGGACATTTTAATAGGTAACATATAACAGAAGTGAAAAGCTAGAATGCTGCCAGCCTTCTGGGCACCGTGACTGCCGACCTAAAGAATATATGCAATCAGCAAATACGTTCTCAAGTGTGAGTTTGACAGTTCTCTTGAGAACTGTTAAGGGCCTTCCATGAGCCAACTAGCGCCGCCAATCTTGAAAAGATAATATCATCCAATTTAATAAATTTTATTAAAAAAGCTATTTACAAAATGTTTATTAGGATGAATACTATTTTTCAATATACAATACATGGCATAATTGCGACAAGCTAAGTTGTAGCAATTATGCCATGTATAGTAGTTCACAAATGTGCCAAAAACGGCCGTTTTAACTACAACTTACCGACATTGAATCACGTTATAAATAAGCATTTCAAAAATAGTATTTATCGTAATAAACATTTCGTAAATAGCTTTTTTAATAAAATTGATTATATTAGAAGATATTATTTTTTTAAGATTGGCGGCGCTAGTTGGCTCATGGAAATACCCGATTCCTAAACGCGCACCTAAGTTACGTTTATTAATAGGAACGCCATATTGAGGTCGTTCTCAAGATTGACTTTTGAGCTGAGAGTAATTTATTAATACGGCTCTTGAATAACATACATACCTAATATGTAGCTATACATATATACTCACATTACATCTTATTATAATGTATTCAGAATTTTATTAGAATGAACCAAGCATAATATCATTTATTGCTGTAATTGCTACAGCGGTCAAATAGCTATGTTAATTTAATTACATACACAATGGAAAACATACAGTCGACATCACAGCAATGGTAACAATTAAATCTCGTTCTTACGGCGCAGGATAAAGAGGATAGAGTCCAGTGTTACACTTAATAAGCTTTCGACTCTACGTGCAATTGCAAGGTTGTAGCGACCTATTCGATTAAGTTCTATTCTCGTAGGCCCTCTACGATCGCTATGAGAATAGAGCTACGAGGCGTAGCGCTTTTAACCAACACGATTTAGCTTTTAAGCGTAGTCTTAATTTTTAGGCTGTTATGTTAAACGTGATTTAAAGTTTAGCCTGTCCCTTTCTATCTTAACCTTTTTAACGAAGTGTGAAAGGGATAGCAACACGGTTTAAAGGAAGTGAGGTTTAACTAGGTAATGTAACGCAAGCCCTTACTAATTCCTGGTTTCTAAATTAGGTGTTATAAATAACTAATCTCCTCAGCGTTAGCACCTTTTCCTTACAAAGTGATGTAAATGTAAATTTAAAAAATATATTGACGTGCAAAAATGTACACAACGTGCTTACATGCAATAAAGAAAAGACATTGCCACATTTCAATGGAACTCTGCCCCACCTACAAAACTACGAGATCATTTAAGCTGTACCTATCATTTTGTTGGGCACTTATTACAGGTTTCATATTGCATAATCATAATCAGTATCATTTTCTACTACTCTCGCAACTCCTATAGAAGAATAACAAAAACAATGAATAATTCGCTTCGATTTCTTACTATTTTCTGAATTCTTAATTAAGCTGTTTTTTCGATTTAATAATTGTTTTTTTTTCTCTGGGCACCTGGTCACCTAGCTACGCCACTGTACACAACCCTCCTTTAGTAACAAAAACAATTGTCTGATTCTGTCTAAAACCAGGTGTATTTTTATCTGTTTACGTAGAAATAAACATTACAATTTATATGCAAAAGTGGAATTTACTAACGTAGTTAAAGAGGCAGTTTAGCTTGTTAGACATACACTAACTGCCCATTGGTAGGCAATTATTCTAAGAGCGCAGTTACATACACCGGATCGATGTCGAACTAATATCGATCGACGCTGAAATTAGTGAAAGAGCAAAGAAGACTCTATGTTTCGGCTTGTAAAACATGCGGAGTGACGATCGATCGATATTCTATTCTGAACAAGTTGCCAGAAAGTGTCGTGAAGTTGATAGAGATAATATAAAACTTCTTTAAGGGGCTGCCAGCTGTCAAACTTGAGCGAGAGACAAAAGACTTCCCGCAGCGGCGGAGTGACTCCATATTTGTATTTTTGTTAATTTTGGATAAATTTCAAGCAGGGAATTAAAAATACGCCAATAAACATCTAATTTTTTTAAAACAATCTCTCGTATTTATATTACCCTACATTTTGATATATATTTACTCACGTGATACCCGATTCTTAAACGCGCACCTAAGTTACGTCTATTAATATGAACGCCATCTTGAGGTCGTTCTCAAGATTGACTTTTAAGCTGAGAGTGATTTATTAATAATATATACCTAAGTAGTCTATTGTATTGTATAGTAAGTAGTCTATTTCTTTTTATGTTAAGTATTTATTAGTATGTAATGTATCAGTTTATTTATTGGTAAAAACAATTATTTATACTCATAAGTATAATTATTATTAGTAGGTAAATAAGTTTTATTTTTTATTTTTTAAGTAAGTAGGTACTTATCTTAAGTACCAGCTAATGATAGGTATTTAATATTGCTCAACAAGCTACCTATTCATACGCCGAATTCTCTACCCAAAGGTTGTCTGGAAGAGATCGCTTTGAGCGATAAGACCGCCAATTGTAATACTAACTGTATTAGCCTATTTCTTTTGTGTAATACTTTTTATTTTTTTGCAATAAAGAATATTTATCTTATCTTATCTAAGTATGTCGCGACTTGTATTATCTACGTATTTGGCCGATCTATAATCGACATTCGAATTCGATCGTACCGTGTAAAAGCGTCCTAATAAACTGTAACTGCGCCATACATCAGTTACATTGCAGTTTAAAACGATATCGATTGCCGCCTTAGCTCGAAGGCTATAAATAGTGATCATGGTCACGACTTTATGCAAATTACTGTAAATTATTGCCCAATGCCAAAAGATGCTAGAAGGTATTGGACCTATCAACTGACGTCTTTAAAGCTGTTTAACTAGAAATAAGAAAGAAAAGTTAAAAAGTCTAAATTATAGGGATCAAATGACATTGCCACATTTCAATGGAGCTTTGTGCCATCTTCAAAACTACGTGACCATTGAAGCTCGAATGAAATTAAATGAAATCCGAAAACTGTAAAAGACATTGCCACATTTCAATGGAGCTTTGCCCCACTTACGAAACTACGTGACCTTTTAAGCTGTACGTATCATTTTGTTGGGGACTTATTACAGGTTTCATATTGCATAAGCATAATCAGTATCATTTTCTACTACTCTCGCAACTCCTATAGAAGAATAACAAAAACAATGAATAAATCGCTTCGATTTCTTACTATTTTCTTAATTCTTAATTAAGCTGTTTTTTTCGAATCGCAACTTGTACAAAACTTTATTTTAAACCAATAATTTTAATAAAAAAACGGAGATATTTTTACATTTATTCGTTATCTTGTACAACTTGCGGTTGATGGTGGGACAGAATCTGGCATGGTCATTTGAAATCAAATCTCCACAAAAAAAAAAAAAATCTTTTTACAGCTCGAGTCCGACTCGCACTTGGCCAGTTTTTTCTATATATTTACTATTTATATTTCATGACAATACTAAATGAGTTACGAGTATACTACGCATTAATACGTCTCAGAATTGCTAACGATTACCTGAATCTATTTAAAACTTTTAACCTGATTTCAAAGAACAAGGCAGGACGCAACACGGAAATACTTTCCCGATAATGAAACGCAACCCGAGAGCACGAGCTTGCTACTCAGGGGCGAACTCAGGGACCAACATTAGGGCCACAAAATAATGAGAGGGATATAATTAATGGAGTAGCATTCGCTATAAGAATTTGAATGAAACTTTAAGAGTTGTCACAGAGAAAATTTATGTCTTCCGAAATATGTATTTATGCCTTACGTACAGTCGAATACAGAGATAAGTATACAGGAGGCCTCAATAAGGTTGAGATTTTCTCTAGTACTGGACCGATTTTAATAATTCTTTTACAGCACATAGTTTTAAATTTTATCTATCGAACAATGAAAGAATTATTGCAATAGGTCACGTAATTTTTGAGAAAATCTCATCCTTAAAAACTCTACTATACATCTTTCTCTGTCTTCGGCCATACATCTCTCATATTAGGCGACCCTTGCATCCTTGTCTATGGGATAATTCTTTTGAATTGCATACTTACTTGTAGCGATTCCAGAGTGCGCAGACTATATTTAATCTTCACTAAGCAAGGCATCTGGCTCACTCTTATGCAATGTAGCATGTGAGTGATAGTGACAGATGCCTTTAGGCTTAGACTTAGCAGCCAACGATTTGCGCACTGTGATAGGCACAATCACAGGCGACTGTCCACTAAACAAACACCTGTTCAATATGGGTATAACCGACAGTCGAATTTGCAGGAGATGCTTAGATGCTGAGGAAACACCAGCCCACGTGCTGTTGCAGTGCGAGGGGCCCAGATCTTGAACAACAAAGCGGCCAATTGCGGAAAATAACCCGCGTCAAGAAGAAGAAGAAGACTTAGCAGCCACGACAGAATCACACCTATTATCTGGAGTCTTGCACCCTCTATTATGTAATTTTGTCGCTTTAATACTCTCTTCGGTCTACCTCTGCAAACCCTTCCAGCGCAGTCATAGAACATAAAAAATATAATTATCGACCCTTCAAGAGCGTCCCTGGAACGGTCTCTGCTCTAAACCACTAATGGATTTCCGTGACGTGTCCCTACTTGCACACGAGCAAATAGCCGCGGAGATGTCACGTACTGGGTGCATTGAAATGGAAATAGACTTGTCTGTCTGTCCATACGACCATATGCGACGACTGCATTTAGCTTGCGTCCATAAATGGCATGCAATTTATAGTGATGAGAGCAACTGCAGTGGAGTGGATTATGGAAGTAATTGAAACAATGAAACCGACTTAGCTAGGGAGTCTAGGGACAGACATTCTCCTAGGACAGGGTTTCTCAAACTTATGTCTCTACGTACAGAGAGAAAAGTGTACAGAAGATTTTTTTAAGTTGAGATTTTCTGAAAAAGTTCTTGATTTATTGAAAAAAATATTTCACAGTTTGACAAATAAAAATTACAACTATGTAACTGGGGAGTATTTTGCCCAGCGCCTGAGCCTCGCTATACAGCGGGGCAATGCGGCCAGTGCGCTGGGCACCCTGCCGCGCGGGACGGACCTAGACGTGGTGTAGTGTTGGCTAGATATAGGTAAGTATTTATAATGGAGAGATAAGTATACAGTTGGCCTCAATAAGATTGAGATTTTCTCAAAAACTACTGGACCGAATTTAATCATTATTTACAGTTACATAGTAAGTTATATATTTTTATTTAACAACTGCTTAAATGTATTTTATAAGTATGACATATTATATAAAAAAAACATGTATTTGTTTTTTTTATATATAATATGTCATACTTATAAAATACATTTAAGCAGTTGTTAAATAAAAATATATAACTTACTATGTAACTGTAAATAATGATTAAATTCGGTCCAGTAGTTTTTGAGAAAATCTCAATCTTATTGAGGCCAACTGTATACTTATCTCTCCATCCCCTTTTGATTAATTTTTTATACGACACTCCCGTAATCAAGACGAATCTAACGATACCTCATATACTAAAATCCATCAAGCCGTTTAGGCTACAGGATGGCAGGAAGGAATGGACATACATACATACACCCGAAAAACATTACCCTCCTTCTGGGGCAGTCGGGTCTTTCTTTTCTCATGTGGTTTAGTGACCAAACCTATTTGTCAAAGTTATTCAGGCCGCCCGTAGACCTTTGACGTGGCCTAACGACTGCTGTCAAGCGACAACAACCGGGACCAACTGCTTAAGGCGAGGCCATGGGGTCATTTGAGCCTAGTGAGGGGGTGAGGTGCGGGGCGAGGGAGGGGCGAGAGAGGGATGACGCGCATTGATCGGGGTCATTACTCGCGCAGGTACACAGAGTAAGCGTAACCAGTGTCCTCACTGTGACGTCACAGCTCGCTACCCATAATAATACCTATACAGAATCTCCCACGGATAGACGATATACCGAAGTCCACTTGTCGGTGCCAACATTATCGACCCATTTAATGCCAAATAGGGATATCCCAAGTCTGACAGCTTCGGAGTTACTTATTTCAATTTTCGCGATTGTCGGAAAATATTTCTTTCAAATCTTGAACTTTTGTCTATACTAAATGTTGTCGCACATTATGTCAACTCGGAACCGTATCATCATCACCCCTCCTGTTCACCTCTCGCCGCCAACCAGGCTTCAACTTCTACACTGGCCCTAACACGGGCTGTGCTCGTGACAATCCCATACCACTCCCACTAATATTATAAATGCGCAAGTTTGGATGGATGGATGGATGTTGCTGAATGAAACTTTACAATAATATAGCTCATATTATACATCAAAATAACACATAGGCTATAATTTATAATCCTGCGCAGACGAAGTGGTGGGCAGAAGCTAGTTGACAATAAAGTAAAACAATTTGTACTTTTAAACGTATTTATTTATACGGAAGGTCATAAGCAGACATACGTTAAACCGACCGTCCGGAGTGGGTTCAGTGCAGTTAAATTCGCGTCTACAGGTTATATATTTTAATTATTTTTTAAGTTATTTATATTGACGTAACGTAGCGTAGTGATGTAGTATGACGTAGTAGAATAAAATACTATGTTAATACTAATCTGACGGAAAAAAAGACCTGGAATAATAGGAATGTCAATTAGGTAATATTGTTGTAATAAAAGTGAAAAATAGGAATAATCAAATTATTTGCTAGGGGAATATATTTTGAAAGTACTTTCACGCGATTTAATAAAAAATTTAGCATAAATTCTTATAAAATACAAAATTTATTAAAATTTTAATAACCATAGAGGTTACATTACAACAAATCTGTTTTTGACTTTAAGTGACAAACTGTCAAGTGTATCAATAAAACTAAATAAATGACGAATTTTGTAACGTGATGTTAGGTAAGTATTATTATTGGTGTCAGGTGTGACGTCAGTGATGGTGAAATCTGGCCCGTGTTATCACTGCGTAGGGTAAAACATGACACACATTATGTGCTGTTGACTGTACTTTTAAAAGTAGGCACAGTGTATATTGCATCAGTTTATAACTACGTAGGTATTGAAATTTGGCCCGTATTATCACTGTGCTTAGAGTAAAACAGGTATATATCGCACACCACATTACACACCACAGCTACACTTGCATAGCTATTGAAATCTGGCCCGTATTTATTATCACTGTGCGAGTGTGCGTAGAGTAAAATGTGGCAAACTTTATGTGATGTTCACTGTACATAATTTTACAAGTAGCAACTACGTACAAACTATTTTAAGTTCGATTGCTGTTTGTTCGTTTGCTCTGTGGGACAAATCACCGTCAATAGTCATTTGTTTTGGCCTGTTCCACTTTGGTCTATTTGGAAGTTACTGATCAGCCCCCCTATTACCGTTCTCAAAACGATGAAATTATACCATGTCATGGCGCGCCAAACAGAGACGCCGCTATACCAATGCAATAGCACTGTCCCTTTCACGGCCGCTATGACATGGTATGATTTGATCGTTTTGAGAACCGTAATGTTATAGCCCCACTGTAATGTTAGCCGACTTGTCTTCATCTGCAATTATCAGACCACTGCTCGCTCCTAATATACGACACTCGACACTGGTGTTCGTGTCGCGTGTAATATGATGACTTCAAAAACATGGTTCGCGAAAAATCTATTGTGTTAAGGAATATCTGTTTTAGGTTATGAGTCCTTTTTATATTCAAAACGATGCACAATCATTCCGTGATTAGTAAACTAATAATCTTAAAGTATAGGTGTGACCAAATTCGACTCGTATTATTTTAAATTTTATTACGTTATGACGATCGTGGGAGCATTCCAGGTAAAGACCAAAGTGGAACATTTGGCAAAAATCGATACAGGTCCGACCTCGACAGCGCCCAGCGGCGCACTGAAGCTCGTAGCGCCGTGCATTTGTATTTATACAAATTGTGTTTTTTCTTAAATTTTGCCTGGTATAATAAAAACGTTACAAACAACAGATTTTCATCTCATCAAGCTCTTCTATTTATAATAACCTACATTTTGATATATAGTTTGTATGAATAACTGTTTTAGTTTAGACACACTACTCAGTGAAAAGACAGGAAAGGGGTATGTTTGTGATTTTTTTCTATCGAGCGAAGTTTGTCCAATCGTGTTTCGGGAGCCAACAGTCCCTAAATAGATACCCCAAGATTGATATATATTTTTTTCAGGCCTTTAATTTCAGTAGTTAGTGCCGTAGCCTTCATCGAAAAACTTAAAAACGTCCCAACACCTCGCCTTAACGTGCTTTCCGAGGCACGGAGGGGCTCAGATGAAAGTGTCACTAGTGGATCCAGGTACTGCCGAAGGGTCACGACGTTGACAGAGAGGAAATTTAAAAATTTCATTAAAGGAACACTTGTTAAGAAGGCGTATTACAGGATAGATGACTATTTAAACTATGAACATGCATGGTGTGTGTCGCCGGTTCCGCATGAGGGATAAACTTACTAACAATAGTAATAGTTACGTACTGTATAGTTATTAAGTAATCATTGTATTATCATTGTTTTAAAAGATGTGTTGCTGAGAGTTTTTTTTGCCACTTTTTCTCCTCAGCGTTGGCACCTTTTCCTTGCAAAGTGGTGTAAATGTAAATTCAAAAAATATATTGACGTGCAAAAATGTACTCAACGTGCTTACTTGCAATAAAGAAATTTGACTTTGGAGCTCGTAGTCCAGTTGCGCAGTCGGGTAAAAAAAGGTTAAAAAACAAGACAAAAAACGAACAAGGCCGTAGGACTTCAGACTAAATACAGGGTGTAACGTAAATGATATATGAAGCCGAAGGGAGGGTGTTCAGTATCGATAACTGAACAACTTTTGTTCTACGACTTTTCGAATAAAAAATAAAAATAAATTAATGTCACATACAAATCGATCAGCTGACCGGTAAGAAATGTATGAAAAGTCACAAAACAAAATTCGCGAAAATCGAAAAGTCGTAGAACAAAAGTTGTTCAGTTACAACACCGTCCTTTCGGCTTCATATACCCTTTACGTTACACCCTGTAGATATAAAAGCTCTACACAAAAATTTGTTTCAACGGTTCTTAGCCGCTCTAAAAGTAGTAAAATGAGAAATAACTATGTTGATGTTTTCGTGGGATAAAATCGGTGGGGTAAATGACACCATTTTAGGTTGTCTACCTTTACTGAATGATACTTTTTTCAATAATGGCAGAACTCTGACCGACTGTTAAATTACATTGTTTTTGCAATCGTGTTGATTTTGACTCGATACATTATTCATATACCTTATTTCTAACCATACGGAACATTACAGAGCACTTGGTTATGTCAACAACAATTTGGTATCGTACAATGGAACCGAGCGCCAAACTTATTTTGGCGAAGAATAGGACTCACATCAGAGATTTGAATCTTTGATAAGTGTAGGTGTCTACACTCGATCCAATTTAGTTATATATATATAATGTATGTATTTATTAAATGTCCCAATAATTCGAAAGATAAAATAAGAAAATAGCTGCTGTATAGTCACAAATAAAATTCAAAATATAAGCACATTTAACTTACATAAATGATTGCGGCTGTATAAGGACGTTGTCAAAAATAATTAAATTAAGTAATTACAAACTACGATGCCCTGTGGAGGGGAGCTGCACGACGATGTGTACCTTTTATACCCAATGCTCCCACCCACGTTCCCACTGACCCGCGCAGGCGCCCGGACGTCCTAGATATAGTTCTATACAAGGATTTACCTTGCTCCATCGAGGTGGAGGTGCTATACGACATAGATTTGCAGCACCTTCTCATCCTCATTACTCTGGGACGTCCTGGCGACTGCACGGCGAAGATACCCCCACGTCCTAAGGTGAACTGGGAGTCCTATCAGGCCTCACTCGCTCACTTCGAGTTGAAGGGCCCTATATCGATGGCAGAGGAGGTGGAGGCTGCGGCTGCTCAGGTAACGAGGGTTATCTTGGAGGCTAAGCAGCTTGCCACCTCTGATGCACCCCCTAGATCCAACCGACGTGCAGAGCTACCCAGCCGCATAGTCGAGGGCCTTAAACGTAAAAGGCGCCTTAATCGCTTATGGGCTCGCACGCGCTGTCCGAGGCTTAAGACCGAGCTCAACCGACTGTCGAGTGAGCTGTCGGATGAGGTGAAAGCTTTTCGCGGAGACGCCTGGGAGAGAGTCATCGACCAGGCGAGCGAAAATGAAACAACACTTCATCATCTCAACCGACAGCTCACATCCACGCCGGCGCCCGTCTGCCCGCTCCTGGACAGTTCGGGGCGAAGGTGCTACGCGGCGGCCGACCGCGCTGAAATTCTTGCCCAGCACCTGGAAACCCAGTTCACCCCGAACCCTGTAGCACCTGAGGTCCCCTTTATCGAGCACCATCTCGCCGTCGAGACCCGTGTGCGCGAGTTCTTGTCTTCCTCGCCGCCACCACTTGGAGGAGATGCATTCATCTCACCGGCCGAAGTCGCCAGAGTAGTTTCCCGTCTAAATAGAAGGAAGGCGCCTGGTCCGGAGGGTATCTCCAATGCCGCTATCCAGCAGCTTCCGAGGAGGGGCCTGGTCGCTTTGACCAGACTTTTCAACGGGATCTTGCGTACGGGTCATTTTCCATCAATATGGAAAACGGGTAAGGTGATCGTACTCCCCAAACCTGGGAAAGACCGGAGGCTTCCTTCCAGTTATAGGCCAATCACCCTTCTTCCAAATTTAGCTAAACTCTTTGAGAGACTGCTCCTGCGGCGACTGAGCCCGCACTTGCCTACGCGCGAGGAACAGTTCGGTTTCCGTAGTGAGCATTCTACCACTTTACAATTAGTCCGGGTGCTCCACCTTCTTGCGGTCGAGCGGAACTTCGAGCGGCGCACGGTGGCGGTATTTCTCGATGTCGAGAAAGCCTTCGACCGTGTGTGGCACGAGGGGCTCCTGTTCAAGTTGTTGGAGACCCCCACCCCTCCGGCTATTATTAAAATCATCGCATCTTTCCTCCAAGACCGCGGCTTTTTCGTTTCCGTTGAAGACAAGATCTCGGACCCCCGCCCTATTCGCGCGGGAGTACCTCAGGGCAGCTGCCTCTCTCCCTGCCTGTATGCGGCATATACAGACGACATTCCCACCCTGAAGGGTGACCTGGAAGAGTGGGAACAGGACGTCGAGCTGGCCTTATTTGCGGACGATAGCGCATACTTCGCTTCGTCGCGGCGGGCCGATATCGCTGCTCGTAAGATGCAGCGACTACTCGACCTGTTGCCTGGATGGCTCGATAAATGGAAAGTGGCCGTCAACGTGGGGAAGACGGCCGCACTGCTTACCGGACGCCAGCGCAAACTCCCTCCCCAACTCAAATTGCGAGGGCAGGATATACATTGGGAATCGTCGGTGAAGTACCTGGGATGCCACATAGACCGGTCGCTTAGCATGGTACCGATGGTCGAAGGCCTGGTAAAACAGGCCAAGACCGCCCGTGCCATGTTGCGACCGGTGCTATGCTCACGGCTACCATTACGTGCTAAACTGAGGATTTATAAGATGTATATCCGCTCTCGCCTTACTTATGCTGCACCAGCTTGGTACTCGCTTTGCTCCACGAGGCAGAGGGCCAAGCTGCAGGCGCAGCAAAATATTGCCCTTCGTATCTGTACCGGAGCGGGTCGGTACGTTCGTAACGACGTCATTGCTCGCGACGTGCGGGTTGAGTCGATCGAAGCGTTCGTGCTGAGGTTGACGCGATCACTATTCGACCGCGCCGACAACAGCAGGCATGCTCATCTCCGCAACCTCGCACCCCTGCACGCGCGCCCTCCGGAAGGCCACCGCCTCCAGAGGGAGTTGCTGCGCTCCCCGTCGCCTTAAGCGGCGGGTTTGAGCTGTGCACCAAACGGCCGTACCGACTCGCCCAACTCCCATATCCTGCATACCAAGCGGGACCAATATCACCGTCGGATCATTATCCGGCGAGCTCATGCCCGGGTAGAGAGGGTATACCTCAAGGCCCGCACTTCTCCCCCGAAGTTAGGGGTGAAAAGACCCGGTCGTCGTACCTTTTATAATATTTTTTTTTACCCAATTGATTATTTTAATTTAATTTATTTTAAATTTTATGAATAAATAATAATTATTAACTACAATGAAATAAGGTAAAATTACAAATTTGTCATTACTGTACAACATACATACTTACGTCATACATTTTCTCTCCGCGGTCGCCGACGCAACGCGCAATACGCGCGCAAGCCACACCGCCTATGGTCGCGGCTAAGAGGTAACGGATACTATGCCAGGATCGCGTCAGATGAAAGCCCATCGTCTCTATCTTCTAAATGTAACAGGCTAGAGTTCATGTACTTATGTAATCGGAATATATTTATAATTTATTTTATTAATGAACTCGACAATTCGTCATTTGCCAATGTCATGTGACAGAATATTCAAAATATCTCTTCATCCAGTGGAGTCGCCGTAGCGTCATCACTCTGGACGAAGCAGCTCGACAGTCACGTTCGTCGTTCACTGCCGAGCTCGTAGTGGGACTCTTGACTATAGCGCCAAACTCCAGATCCTGCATGAATCCTCTAATAATATGACCATACTGTCATTCGCAAACATTTTCTGATTAATTAATCAGAAAATGTTAAATTTAACGTAATACTAAACACAAAACAACCCCTGTAGACTTTAAACTGAAAATTATCAAATAATTTCGCGACCGTCGTTTTCCGCCATTTTCAAAAGCCTCCAATTGGAATATATCAAAATCAAATTATTATTTACTAGCTGTACCCCGCAACTTCGTTTGCGTAGAGGAGGAGGATGGAGAGGATGGAGGAGATCAGGAGGCAGATTTTCCTCTCTGGATCCTTGTTTCCACATCACATATCGCCATGGCTTGTAGCCTATAAGCTGTCCGGATATTTCAGTTTCCTAGTGAAACTCCCATCAAAATCCCTTCAGTAGTTATGGCGTGATACTTGCACAAAGTCACAAACAGACAAAAATTCTACAAATTAGTGTTTTGGCATCAGTATCGATCCTAAAACACATAACAGTTATTCTTTTCAAAAAATATCCAATGTACATACACAACTTTTTTACAGTCTTATTATATGTATAGATTTCAGTTACAATTACCATAAATATAGTATACAGTGCGCGAGGCGTAAGCTCAGGTTTACATTTGTGTGAGTGATAGCGGTACAAGAGGTGAAGTGCGGTGCGTGCGCGGCAGGGTGTATTTTGTTGCGTTTGTATTGGACGCGTCGCGCCTCAGGCCGAATATCACTCTACACTATCTGTGTGCACTCACACAAATGCAAACCTGAGCTTACGCCTCGCGCGCTGTACTTAAAACTATGTTAGTGATGTAACAGATTTCCATCCCTCTTAATCTGATTAATTTTGAAATATGAGTGAGTAATATGCATGAAGCAAGAGACGCCCTACGTGGTAATATGTCATTTCAATTAATGAAACCTTTCGGCAAAATTGCATTTTTCCCCATATTCGTAGCACAGAAAAGGGGAAAATCACACACCGGCTCGAGACCTACATACGGAGTGATATATTAACGTCACAGTCTCTCGAGAATGTTGCCGGTATCTCTACGATACCGGGATATCTCTACTATATGCGGTGCTCTGCCTTTTTCGCTGTTGTTGCCGCCACAGTAGACTAGCCCGTCTGACACGCGCAAACGCTTCGGCGTATCGCCGCGGAGCTGTCAAACGTCATTACGACATTGGCTTGACAGCTCGTCGTTCGGTCGTCGTCGGTCGTGCTAGCCCGCTGAGATGGATCGAACATACATAGCTATATACAGGGTGTCCTTGAATTCATTCGACAAATTGAAACTGGGGGTTGTACTCATGATAAATATCAAATTGGTAAGGTTTTTTAATAAATCAAAACTGCAAAAAAATTGAACTAAGTACGTCACAAGTCACAATGACCATTAGGTCAAATTCCAGTGAAAGAAATCGTTGCAAAAAAATTAAAAATTCCTTAAAATGTGAAAATCTCCAAAGCACAGTAACGATTTTTTTGATAGATGAATTTACTGTAAATATTAATAGTTGTGTAATAGCTAGTTATTAAGTAATTGTGTATTATTATATTATTTTTAAAAGATGTGCTGCTGAGAGTTTTTTTGCCACTTTTTCTCAGCGTTGGCACCTTTTCCTTGCAAAGTGGTGTAAATGTAAATTCAAAAAATATGTTGACGTGCAAAAATGTACACAACGTGCTTACTTGCAATAAAGAAATTTGACTTTGACTTTTTTTTTTAATTTTTCACCAAATTGTTTAATGTATGTCACAAGCCTAACCATACATTGAATTTTTCGAATGATTTCAAGGACAGTCTGTATATAACATTTCAGAAGACGAAACTGCGATCTACATTCTTAGTTCGTTCGGGTCTGTATTTTTTTTTATATCCATCCATTGGTTCAATACTTACGACATTTTTATGTCCGAAAGGGCGCACCTTGCGAATGGCATTTCAGACGGCCCTTTGTGGGACGTGACAGCTAGCTAGGTATCGGTTCACGCCACACTGGAAATCTTCGCAGAGACGGATTCAGAACAAATAAATAGGGGGGGCCCAAAATAAATTACTTATTGCCATTATTATATATAAACGGATATCACTCACTTATATTGTTGTAGTCGGCAATTAGACCGACAGTTTCGACCGATTTCGACGGTCTTTTACCTTTTTTTGTACGGTGGAACACAGAGAAAGGTGTACAGGAGAGTTTTTAAGGTTGATATTTTCTCAAAAACTACATGACTTATTACAAAAATTATTTCACTGTTTGATAGATAAAACTGAAAACTATGTAACTGTAAAAGAATTATTAAATTCGGTCCAGTAGTTTTTGAGAAAATCTCAACCTTATTGAGGTCCCCTGTATACTTATCTCTGTCGTCGACTGTACTTATTGCCATGCTATATCAATATCTAAGATGGACTGACTGCCAGAGATACAAGTACCCGAGAGTACCTTGAAACTTTATATTTTCCACCCAGATATGTTGATGTTTACTATGAGAATCCGATGTTTTCCGTGGTACGTGTTAGTCTAAGACCCTACCTAAAATGTACTTACATAATTTTAAATATTTAGGTAAATTAATATGTCTAAATTAAATGTACCTGCTAGCCGGAAGTAATAATTGACCCTTCTTAATTACATTCTAAAATATTGAACAGTTGTATGTATTATTTAGTCCTCTAGGGTCCACAATTCTCAGATTTGTCAAGCGTGGCCCCATTCCAAAATCCCTGAATACCTCCCTGTTTCATACAAAACTCTTTTATGTCACGAACGTGCCAAGGAACGCTTTTGATAACCGTTGAGATTAAACTACAGACCAGAAAAAGTACAAAAAGTATTCCAAGAATCGAATATTACTTGATGGAACGAAAAGAAAAAGTATTGAACCTTTTACGTGACTCCTTTCAATATCATGAAGGAAAAAATTCGCCGCGCATAATGGAGAGAGCTTAAAGTATACTTTGTATGGGGATGGGTCTACAGCTTAGTTGTTACTTTCGCTGTCATACGCCAGAAAGAGAAATCAGCTGTTTTAACAAGTACGTTCGAATTCTATTGAAATTCAAACAACACACTCTGAAAGACTGCAGTCTGGTACAGCTAACAGCAGATCAAGTGTAACACTTTGGACCGTTCTTATTATCTGCGTCATAAGAGTTGAATTCGTACTGCAAGTGTTACCATTGATCTGCTGTTGTCGGTACACTGTGAAGGATGTTTTTTGTCACCTACTGCAATTCATCAAAAAAAAATAGTCAAATGCCTCATTCGGCATCATTATGTCCTTTTTGTCCCAGGTAAACATGTATCCATGTACCACCACGCCCGGTGTTGATTATGTCAGGCTCGCTGCCCTGAAGGGGCGGAATACCGACTAAACTTCCTGGGGTGTCCTACCTCGTGCCATTGTTGCTGAGCCACGGGAACTCCCCATTGCGGGCTGTAATAGCCCACAATTCATCATCCATCACCTTCCTCCTCCCCGTCGGGCGCCGTGCGGTTCGGGCACTGTGTCCGTGGGCCTGGGCCCTCATCATTCTGTCCTGCTCACTCTCAAGCTAATCCCCTAAGAGTGAGCAGGCGATCTATTGTGGCTCTAAAGTACTCTTTGATTACCATCCTGGTTAAGTGAAGGGCACACCAAACGTCCTTGCCAAAGTCATAAAAACGAGGTCAATCGATTCATAGCTGTCCTAATCGCCCCTGCATCATTTATAACGTATTTATTGTGTGTGAAAGCCTTAGACAGATCATTTGTTAGGTGACTAGCAAGCTTTTAATGAGTACACCTTTTTTTTTCAGAGAGAACATTCGGTTTTCGGAAATTGTATATAATCACAGTAAATTAAAAACGGTGAAGGAAATCATGAGAAAAACTTAATGAACGTTTTGATATTTTCTTACATATGCGCTATGCGAAACGAAAATCTAAATGATCTGAATCTGTCTGCTTAAGTTGCGCCCTGAAGCGCGGAGGGGCGCACATGAAAATTTTCACTAGCGGTCCCGATCCAGTTACTGTACACAGATAAAAGTGGGCAGGAGAGTTTTTAAAGTTGCGATTATCTCAAAACTACTTGCAATTTTTTACACTGTTATAACAGTGTAAAAAATTGCAAAATTACAAAATTACAAAGTTTAAAGTTTTATATATAAAACTTTAAACTTTGTAATGTAAAAGAATTATAACATTCGGTCCACTAGTTGTTGAGAAAATCTCAACCTTATTGTTACAGAGAAAAGTATAAAAGGGGGCCCCTATTGTACCTGTCTCTGTCATCGTGTTTACGATCGTATTCACCTACTTGCAACTGGACTATAAACACAACTTCCCTTAAAATCATGAAAAATACTTCCTGCTTATTCAGGTTTTTTAAATCACATTTTCTTGTTTTTCATAAATTTACAAAAGTAATGCTTTAATGAGATTCCGTGTTTACTTGATGTGTCATTACAGGTCCCTGTGTGCGCAGAAACAAGAATAATTGAATTGGTATCCATGTTTCTGTTTCTAATTGAATTCCAAGATTTGTTTCTCAAAATATTCAGTCAGTTTCTGGCAGATCTCGAGATAATTGGATTTCCTCAGAAATGGTAAGTCTTTTTCAGGGTATTTGGACGTTGATTTAAACAGGGGTAAGTAGGTATGTAAAGATTATTAACCTTATCTTAAACTGTAGTACTAAAAACGACACAGAACCAGATCCAACTTTATTATTGCAAGTGTATCATTTTTTGACATTTACACCGCTTGAGGAGAAAAAGTGGCAAATAAACTCTTAGCAGCACATCTTTTAGAATAATAACAATTACATTTTTCATAACTAATTCTTATTATTAACAATCAAAACTTCAGTCATGCGAAAATGCCGACACTGACACCTTGCATTTTTCAAGGCCCCCTATGTCACTAATTACATCCCTGTACTAAACCTTTTTACAATTCTTGAAAAAATATCTTAAAATGTTTCCCTCGCACTAAAAAGGTAAATGAAGCAAATTGTGTTCCTAAAGGTTTTCCTAAAAGCAAATACCTACCTAAATACCCTGGTAGGTAGATTCAAAAGAGATTAACCGTACAGAGGGTGGTATAACAGTCATATACCTACCTACAGTATACAGGTTGTCCGGAAAGCATTCGGGTTCATAATGCCGCTCGCAAAAAGTTAATGGAAGCCTCTTTTCATCAGCTGTGTTTGGTTGGCGAATGAGTCAGCATGATTTGGCTGAACATTTGACATTTTGCACTTTATTTAACACTAGCTGTACCCCGCAACTTCGTTTGCGTAGAGGAGGAGGATGGAGCAGATCAGGAGGCAGATGTTCCTCTCTGGATCCTTGTTTCCACATCACATACCGCCATGGCGTATATCTCATGAGCTGTCCGAATATTTCAGCTATCTCCCATCAAAATCCCTTCATTAGTTATGGCGTGATACTTGCACAAAGTCACAAACAGACAAAAATTCTAAACATTCTTGTTTTGGCATCAGTATCGATCCTAAAACACATTACAATTATTATTTTCAAAAAATATCCAATGTACAGACACAACTTTTTTACAGTCTTATTATATGTATATGTCGTGGTCATATCGTTAAATTGAACATTTCATGAAATAGTCGACCATTTCATGAAATAGTGGCATTTCACGAAATCGTCAAATGTCTATTGGTCATTTCATGAAATAGCTTGGCCAGATCAATGAATAGAAAACGTTTTACGATATGTCCAACAAACGCACGGCTATTTCATGATATGACCAAACACAATTGACCATATCGTAGTAAAATAGCAATAACTACCGCTAGAGGCGCTGAGAGCGCGCTTTGTCATTGTTTATGTTTGTGTGCGTAAGTAAACAATGCGGATTCATGTTGAAAAGTGAATAATAATGTGCAAATTATATAAGAAAGTGTGTTGGAAACTTGGAAAAGTGTTACTACTTATACGAAACGGTGTGAATTTTATGACAGTCACGCAAAAACCAACCTCAATTTACAAAAAAAAAACTTGGGAATACATTTCACAGGTTAGTACCTATTTAAATGACAATATTTAGTTTATATCCTTTTAAAATCTCATCTAAGTATCTAAAATGTACCTTATTTACTTTTAATAGTTGAATCCTAGAAATTTAACATACATAATTTTCATTTTTAGGTTATACAACAAATAAAGGAAAGTAGGGTGACCAGGCAACGAAAGTCGACGGACTATAATTTACTGGATTACAAAATATTACATCATGGAAAAACTGGAATTACAAGTTTTTAATATACAAGAAGAAATGCATTGATGATCCTACTATTCGTATAATTACGATGGAGAAATATTTTGAAATACTAACGGGATTTCATAAAGGTATACCGTATGTGAAACGAAACGTTTTAACGGTTTATAATATTATATTACAATTTTATACTTATTTTATTAGGTAATAAATATAATAATAATAAAAAACATTTAATAAAAACATCTTTATTGTCCTTTTATTTTGTTCAATATGAATATTTCGTATATTTAATTCCAGTGGACAATTGGTTTGAAATGCTTGTAAGAATTTTGTAACATATATATTTTTTTTAATTTGGTACTGACTAGAACAATAAATAAGTTCGTAATAAGTATATTTCGAATTATTATTACTTACATCCTTAATGGACACCCTACATTAATGATCTGACCAAACGTCGTTGGGCAAATCGACGAACGTTGACGTTTAAACGATATGCCCAGCACAACATGACGATTTCATGAAATGCCACCATTTCATGAAATGACTGACGATTTCATGAAATGCTCAATTTAACGATCTGACCACGACATATAGATAGATATTATACTAGCTAGCTTTTTTTTCGTGTAGTTAGTGACCAAACCTATTTGTCAGAGTTATTCAGGCCGCCCGCAGGCCTCTGACGTGGCCTAGCGACTGCTGCCGAGCGACAGCAACCGGGACCAACTGCTTAACGTGTTTTCCGAGGCACGGAGGGGCTCAGATGAACGTCTCACTAGCGGTCACCCATCCAGGTATTGACCTCGCCCAGCGCTGCTTAACTTGTACGATCGTTTTCAACGTGTACTCGCAACTGGACTACGAGCCCCTAGCTAGCTGAGGCTTTTGAAAATAACGAGAAACGACGGTTACGAAGTTTAATTTAATCAGAAAATGTTCGCGTATGACAGTATGGTGAAATTATTGGAGGATTCATGCAGGATCTGAAGTTTGGCGCTATGGTCAAGAGTCCCGCTACGAGCTCGGGAGTGAACGTGACTGTCGAGCTGCTTCGTCCAGAGTGACGCCGCTACGGCGACTCCTCTGGATGAAGACATGAAGACGCAGATACCCAGGGTGACGACGCTTCGGCGACTCCCCTGGATGAAGAGAAGACGATATGATATTTTGAATATTCTATAACATGACATTGGCAAATGACGAACTATCGAATCCTATAATAAAATAAATAAATATTAGCTGTAGCCGCTACTTCATATGCGTAGAAGCCTCTGGTTGCTATAGACATCCACGAAGTATTTTCAATGTATTGGGAGGCAGCTCTTCCTCTCTGGTTTCGTGGTTACACATCACATACCGCAATGGCTATAGCATATGTGCTGCTCATACTTGAGCTATCTCTTAGTGAAAGTTCCATCAAAATCCTTTCAGTAGTTTTTGCGTGATGCGATATGTATGTATTCACAGACCTGCACTTACCCAGTAGTCATGAAATCGGCACAAAGCAAGCGAAAAATTCTGTCAACGATGAGCGCATAGAGACGATGCGGGAGACAGGGGTGCTTTATTAAAGAGATGCGCCCATGTCGATAATACCTTTAGGTTACACGTGTCGCGAAGCAATTTTGCGCTCATGTGCGGGCCGCGGGCGTCATCCTGTTACAGGTCTATGGGGTAAGTGGTCTGTGTATGTATGTAAATTTAGTACATGAAGAAACAGGCGAGTCGAGGCGCGACGAATTTTAATTCCTGCATGCATAGGTACGGTGGAACACAGGAAGGTTGTACACCTTTCTCTGTGTTCCACGGAGAGTTTTTAAGGTTGAGATTTTCTCAAAAACTACTTGACCTATTGCAAAAATTCTTTCACTGTTTGATAGATAAAAGTTAAAACTATGTTCACAACTAACTCAGGCGCTAGGGCTTCATTAAAATAACTAATGTAAACAGTTAAAAATAAAGATTTTATTATTTTATTATTATTATTTATTATGTAACTGTAAAAGAATTATTAAATTTGGTCCAACCTTATTGAGGCCTCCTGTATACTTACTTATCTCCGTCTTCGACTGTACATCCACAAAACATTACCCCCTCCTTTGTGGCAGTCGAGTAATATAGGCTCTCAGGGGCGTTGAAGCAACGAAGTATAATGTTGCCAGCATACATAACCTTTGCCATTATATTCTATGGACTAATTCTGGCGAGTTGCCAGATAGAACAAAAGAAATCGCCCGCAACAATATTACTTTATGTAATGTGAAGTAACTTATGTAAACAATGGTATATGTATGAAGCAAGAAAGGGCCCCTGGATGAAAGAATAAGCCATATTTAAGGCCTTCCATGAGCCAACTAGCGCCAATCTTGAAAAAATAATATCTTCCAATTTAATCAATTTTATTAAAAATGCTTACAAAATGTTTGTTAGGATGAATACTATTTTTCAATATACAATACATGGCATAATTGCGACAAGCTAAGTTGTAGTTGACAAATGTGCCAAAAACGGCCGTTTTTCGCAATTAAGCGAACTACAACTTACTGAAATTGAATCACGTTATAAATAAGCATTTAAAAAATAGTATTTATCGTAATAAACATTCTGTAAATACTTAGATTTTGTAATAAAATTGATTATATTGGTAGATATTTTTTTTTAAGATTGGCGGCGCTAGTTGGCTCATGGAAGGCTCTTAAGAGACTCCTATATGACTTTTAGCATCTCTGTCGCTCGTTTGTTTTTACATTTTTTGAATTTTCTTATTATCCTCGTCGTAAGAGCTAAAATCGTACTGCAAGTGTTACCATTGATCTGCTGTTGTCCGTACAATAGTTCACACAATAAAAAATATCTCAATACCATATTTATATATATTATCATAATATTATTCATATTATTGTATAATATATTTATTTAGTCGGGGCAGACCTCGGCGTAGGTGGAGAGACGATATCGTTAGATACAGGGATGGGTGTCTGGAAGAGGCTCAGGACAGGGATGGATGGAAGAGGAGGGGGGAGACCTTTGCCCAGCAGTGGGACAATATAGGTTAACAAAAAAAAAATTTATTTTAGTAATACTCATTTCATCTATACTTATTTCATCTATTTATTTTAACATTAATTCAATAAGGTAATATGACTTTATCTGTAGCGTATATATACTTTAGGTACACCTGTCTTCCACTGTTTCCTACTTTCCATTTTTATCGGGTCAGCTGGAAGAAATTTCTTAGAGATAAGTGCGCCCTTTATACAAATTGTTTTTATTAAGATGTTTTTTACTCTGTTGTGTACAATATAGTGTTAAATAAATAAACATATTTCGATATTAATTATTGTTATTTTACTACAAACATAAGACTTGTAATATAAACAAACATCATCATCAGCCCGTATCAGTCCACTGCTGGACGTAGGCCTCTCCGAAAGCACGCCAATCAACCCTACTCTCGGCCCTCTGCATCCAGTCCCTGCCAGCCATCTTGCGAAGGTCATCCCTCCATCTGGTCGGGGGGCGTCCCACACTACGTTTACCCGTTCGTGGCCTCCATTCGAGAACTCGTCTCCCCCATCGGTTATCGGTTCTACGACAGATGTGACCAGCCCACTGACACTTCAGTTTACTGATTCTATGAGCAATGTCAACCACTTTTGTCTTCTGGCGGATATACTCGTTTCTTATTCTATCTAACAGAGAAATGCCAAGCATAGCTCTTTCCATAGCTCGCTGAGCGACTTTGAACTTGTGGGCCAGTCTTACCATAAACTCGTCATAAACAAACAATATTTCTAAAATAGATTTAGAGAAAATTATAAAATTCATAGTAATTTAAACATTTACTAGTTAGTCAAAGATTAAAAGGGTTTCGTAGAATAGTAAAACAGGGTACGATTAAAAACTTAATGAGACCTAATTTCGATGATAAAATCTTACCATACCTAATAATATTTTGTATAACAAATAATTTTTAATTTAGGTATATTTCTAATTAAGTAAAAATAATGAAATGAATACAATAACGCAAAATAAGTTGGGTCAATGTACGGTCGAAGACAAAGAAAGGTATACAGTAGAGTTTTTAAGGTTGAGATTCAAAAACTGCTAGACCTGTTGCAAAAATTCTTTCACTGTTTGATGATAAATGTTAAAGCTATGTAACTGTAAAAGAATTATTAAATTCGGCCCAGTAGTTTTTGAGAAAATCTCAGCCTTATTGAGGCCCCCTGTATACTTATCTCTGTCTTCGACTGTACGGGCCGGACAAAAGTCGGTTTACTTCATATTATTATTATTAAAAATATATTAATTATTGATGGCAGATTTTCGGGTTTTTCTTTACCAATATTTTCATTTTTAAAGTTCATCTGTTCTTTTGTATTCAAAGAAGCCAGTTTGGCTACCGTAACTTAACAAGGTTGGGGTAATTTAGGAATAATTAATAATAATAATCGTTTGATAAATGTACTAAAATAAATATTTAAAATGTCTTACCTGTTACAGTTTCCTGTGACACAATCGAACCAGTAGAATAACCAGTAGAACTATTTACACAAGTCACAGAACAAGAACAAAAACTTGGAAGAAAGAAAAATGTCACAAAAAGCACTTACTTAAATATTTTTTGAATTTCGTACCATCGCGTGCGTTCGGTAATCGCCTCGCGTGACTACTTTGCGTAAAAAAAATTCAGCTACATTTTTTCGTGTTTATTATTTCACGGGGATGGACGCGCGTTGCGTCATCGGAACGCACCTTGTTATACTGCCTCGGAGGGGTAGCGAGACTACGCTCCGATACTACGTGCCATAGAGCAGTGGAGAACAGACAGTCCTCCAAGAACGACCCAGGGGGATGAGCATCAATTTTATTAGCGGACAAGTCCTGTCAAAGTCAGATTATTGTCGAAAAATAGTAGACTGTCTGCGACAAGCGATCAAGTCTGCGTCAACTAATTTTGGTTC
The DNA here is from genome assembly GCA_963506565.1 of Tachystola acroxantha. Classification (NCBI taxonomy): domain Eukaryota; kingdom Metazoa; phylum Arthropoda; class Insecta; order Lepidoptera; family Oecophoridae; genus Tachystola; species Tachystola acroxantha. The sequence continues at coordinate 11,985,263 of OY735882.1, read as the reverse complement.
TATTTTTCGGCAAAAATCTGATATTGACAGCACTAATAAAAATCGTTGAAGCTCATCCCCTAGAGCAGTAGTGATTTGTAACGCCACGGAGCTTTTTTTTTTCCTCTCCCACTGTAACTAGGATCAACAGTGGCGTACTATTGGACCGTCATACAGTGACGGGTTTAAACGACACAATGGGGCTGAAATGCCGTCGCACTAGCACGAGTCACGACCCAGCGGTAGTGATTTGTAACGCCACGGAGCTGTCAAATCATTGTTATACGCCTTGTAACAACGACAGTTTGACAGCTCCATGGCGTTACAAATCACTACCGCTGGGTCGTGACTCGTGCTAGTCCCGTAGCATGTTTACTATCAATAGAAAGCTCCTCACTTCCGAGGCAGTCGATTCTTTAATTTTGTATTGATTTGGGAAAGATGAATTATAATAGTAAAATGGATATTATTAGAATAATTAATTCGACTATTTCATTATGATATGTTCCAAAGTAAACTCCGATTAAATATTACAATATGAGATGAAAACCAGTATCAAGCTAACGCTTAGAGACAAAGTTCTCGTAGGCATAATTTCCGCCTCAATTTCGTACTTTCTCTTTGACATATTTCAGGGAATGCTGAAAAGGGATAGCAGATTACAGACCGAGGTGGATAAAAGCAGATAGCGTTATATCGACGAGCGGGAGAGTGTTCGACTAACTTTTCTCTCGGTTCGAATAAAATATGAGGTTACCCCGGCGTAGGCGGCGAATTATTCAACTATTACATAAAATACTTTACATAACAGTGTTCCAACACAAAATAAGTTAAGGGACAGTTATTAATATCATTTAGATTTTCGTTTCGCATAGTGCATATGCAAGAAAATATCAAAACATATGAAAAAGGAACGCGGCATCAATTAAAAACATGATTTCTAACTGCAATGTTAGACATGGGCTTTTGAAAATGGCGGGAAGCGACGATTGCGAAATTACTTGATAATTTTCAGTTTAATGTCTACACTACAGTGGTTGTTTTGTGTTTAATATCACGTTAAATTAATCAGAAAATGTTCGCGAATGACAGTATGGTGGAATTCTGATCTGGATCTGAAGTTTGCGCTATAGTCAAGAGTCCCGCTACGAGCTCGGGAGTGAACGTGACTGTCGAGCTGCTTCGTCCAGAGTGACGACGCTACGGCTTCCTCTGGATGAAGACATGAAGACGCGGATACCTAGGGTGAAGACGCTACTCTGCTGCGACTCCACTAGATGAAGAGAAGACGATATGATATTTTGAATATTCTGTAACATGACATTGGCAAATGATGAACTGTCGAGTCCGTTAATAAAATAAATAAATGTTAGACATGAATTTGAGTAATTACACAATTACTGGATAGATGTCGCTACCGTCCCTAAGACAAACATGAAGACAAAATTCACGACGGGTACGATATCACGGTGGCTCTGTTGGAATAGAGCGTGCCACGGAATGGCGAGGTCCCTGGTTCAATTCCCGCTAGTGATGAAAAAAAAAACGCCATTTTTTTTTTAAGTATAAAGGTTAAAATTTTAAAAAGAATATTTGACTGGTTTTTGAAAAGGACAATAAAATTTTGCGGATCAAATCGCTAAACCTCGAACTATCGTTTGGTTAGTGCAAGTGGCCCACTAATTAAAATTAAAATATCCATCTAAAATCCAAATAGTAATTTAACGATACGAAGCAGAAGTGTTCATTTTAATTTAATAGCCTATAAATAAGCCGATTAAACGCATGTTCTGAAAATAATGTTGTGCTTACCTAAACGGAATTATAAAATATACAATTAAATGGTGGTGAAATGTGTCTGTGAGTTTGTTTGTAATAATATACATTTTTAATAAATTGCCTCATAGCATTGCAAGTTTAAGATTACCTGAGTTTAAAACTAAATATATAAATGCAAAAATAAATACATTGACTGACTTCCTTAGTGATAGCTTGTGACATTTTCAATTAAATATACCTAGCCTAAGATATTAATTGTATTTTTTTTTGCAAAGTTTAATAATCTTGAATGTTTTATGTTGTGACATTTAAACTATTTTAATTTTATTTTTGCGATAATTGACATAAAGTATATGTAATTCTAATTCAAAAGACTTTCACAAAATTTGTACGCTTTCGGGCTGAATATGGTGGTAGGTACTACCACCACACACACAACAGAGACACAAATATGATATCTGTATTGTTTACCCATATTTACAACATTTCATTTCACGAATCATTTAAATAACATGATAAAATAAAAGAAACACCTAAATACTATTTACAATTAAAGTCCGAACACGCCGTCTAACTCCGCACTGCGCGGCAGGGACCCCAGCACGCTGGCGGCGCCCCGCTGGAGCGAGGCTCAGCCTTTGCCTGAACTAGGCGCCAGATCTGGGCTCACCCGAGGCGAGGACCTGCTGCAATATTACCGTTCTCAAAACGATGAAATCATACCATGTCATAGCGCGCCGAACAGAGACGCCGCTATACCAACGTAATAGCACTGTCCCTGTCATGCACGATATGACATGGTATGTTTTGATCGTTTTGAGAATCGTAATAGCACACAGGCGGGTGGAAATATCTTTACGAATCATACGATAGATGCGAAATAATCGAAAAATGTATACATATTGTAGGTACTTAAAAGAATTGTTAAAATCACATCTTTGTTAAAAATTATTAATAAAGAGTGGTCTGAGTCTGCGCAGAATAGAGATGAGTGGAAAGGTTGGGGGGAGGCCTTTGCCTAGCAGTGGGACATTACAGGCTATATAAAAAAATATGTGACTATTTCTATTTACTTTTTTACCCGACTTTCACCGTACATTGTTTCCTCGACCTCTAACGACCCTTCCACTAACATTCTTTTCATTTCAAATGACAATGCCAGATTCTGCCCCACCATCAACCGCAAGTTGTACAAGATAACGAATGAAAGTTATTGGTTTAAAATAAAGTTTTGTACAAGTTGCGATTCTAAAAAAACAGCTTAATTAAGAATTCAGAAAATAGTAAGAAATCGAAGCGATTTATTCATTTTTTTTGTTATTCTTCTATAGGAGTTGCGAGAGTAGTAGAAAATGATAGGTACTGATTATGATTATGCAATATGAAACCTGTAATAAGTCCCCAACAAAATGATAGGTACAGCTAAATGGTCACGTAGTTTTGTAGGTGGGGCAAAGCTCCATTGAAATGTCGCAATGTTTTTTTCAGTAACTCTATCGACCGTACTTATTGCAACCCAAGTCCATGGAAAAAACGCGACGAGAGCCGGAAATTTTGCCAAGAATACTTCGGAAACATTCCGAATGTATAATTTTCAGGAATACATGGGAAAGTTTGACCCCAGCAGTGTCGCGCGAAAACTCGACCAATACCAGAAACGGATCGGCGTTAACTTTACTAGGGAGGAGCGTTTCGATAAAATGTTTAAAGGTAAAATTTAAATATTTAACGGCCTGCCATGAACCAACTAGCGCCGCCAATCTTAAAAAAATATATCTTCCAATATAATCAATTTTATTAAGAAAGGTTTAGGAAAGCTTTATTATGATAAATACTATTTTTAAATATACCACACATATGATAATTGCGACAAGCTAAATTGTAGTTCTCAAATATGCCAAAAACGGCCGTTTTTTACGCAATTATGCTAACTACAACTTAGCCAAATTGAATCATGTTGAAAATAAGCATGTAAAATCTTTGAATGGGCAGAAAGTATTGAGGCAAATAATTTGTTATTATATCCCTACATGAACCTACATACTTTCTAAGACAAATAAAGAATTTCAGTTTGAATTAAGCCTTACCTAAATCTTCAAAGGCATCGACCAATTCGACGAGCTGATGACCCTAAACGTGAACCGAAGCAACCCAGCAGTGCCGCTGCTCAACTTCCGTCGCACGTGGAACCCGCCGGGACACATGTGGTCACCTCACGCCAGGGACCCGTTTTTATTGAGACCAAGAATAATGGTTAAGTAATACATTTTTTTTGTTAGTTATTCTTTCTATACAGGGTGTAACGTAAATGGTATATGAAGCCGAAGGGAGGATGTTCAGTATCGGTAACTGAACAACTTTTGTACCACGACTTTTTGATTTTCGCGAAATTATTTTTTGACTTTTCATACATTTCGTACCGGTCAGCTGATCGATTTGTATGAGACATTAATTTATTTTTATTTTTTATTCGAAAAGTCGTAGAACAAAAGTTGGTCAGTTACCGATACTGAACACCCTCCCTTCGGCTTCATATACCCTTTACGTTACACCCTGTATAGAAAGGGGTGACATGCATAAACTCATGCTCGTCTCTCATAAGGACAGTCACTAGGCAATCATGACGAAATTCCATCTGCAGAGATCCTGACACACCTCCTCCTAACCTCTGAACATCGGATCCCTCCACTTACACTCATTGCAGCAAAACATCTTACGAAAGAAGATCTTACTTACGAGAAAGAAGGGTCACGATAGATATAAGAGATTCTCTTACATTCATTGCAGCAATACGGCTTACTGCCGTTGATTTCCTACCTCCTCGTATCTGTCCCGGTAATAAACTTGTTCTTATAGGACCTAATGAAACAGCACATATACCAAGTGCGAGACAGAATGATAGGAATGCAGATACTACGGGAGAAGTACAAGGGTTCCGCCTTGTACAAAATGGGTTTCCTGTTCAGCAAAGCCGACCAGACATGCAAAGTGTTCTCGAGCGTCGCCTACAAGAGCTTCAGGGCTTGCAGTGGGGCTCGACAAGGTAACTAGTGGTATGAATCCGTACAGAGTCAACCAGGGTTCGTAGTTAGTACCATTACTTCACCTATGTTTTTTTTGTTTAATGGCAGTGAGTTAGCAGTATCGTAACGTAACTGCACTGGCTTCACAAGAGAGAACCTTGCAGTGGGGCCAGACAAGGTAACTAATGGTAGTACTACGTACGGAGTTCACCAGGGTTAGTAGTTAGTACCATTACCTTACATCACTTTTGTCAAATAGCAGTGAGTTAGCAGGATAGTAACGTAGCACTGGCTTCACAAGAGATTCAAGGCTTGCATGGGACCAGACAATGTACCTAGTAGTAGGACTCCGTACAGAGTCAACCAGGGTTCGTAGTTAGTACCATTACTTTACCTATGTTTTTTTGTTTAATGGCAGTGAGTTAGCAGTATCGTAACGTAACTGCACTGGTTTCACAAGAGAGAACCTTGCAGTGGGGCCAGACAAGGTAACTAATGGTAGTACTACGTACGGAGTTCACCAGGGTTAGTAGTTAGTACCATTACCTTACATCACTTTTGTCAAATAGCAGTGAGTTAGCAGGATAGTAACGTAGCACTGGCTTCACAAGAGATTCAAGGCTTGCATGGGACCAGACAATGTACCTAGTAGTAGGACTCCGTACAGAGTCAACCAGGGTTCGTAGTTAGTACCATTACTTTACCTATGTTTTTTTGTTTAATGGCAGTGAGTTAGCAGTATCGTAACGTAACTGCACTGGCTTCACAAGAGAGAACCTTGCAGTGGGGCCAGACAAGGTAACTAATGGTAGAACTACGTACGGAGTTCACCAGGGTTAGTAGTTAGTACCATTACCTTACATCACTTTTGTCAAATAGCAGTGAGTTAGCAGGATCGTAACGTAGCACTGGCTTCACAAGAGATTCAAGGCTTGCATGGGACCAGACAATGTACCTAGTAGTAGGACTCCGTACAGATTTTATTTCGTACGTTTTTAAGGTTGAGGTCATCTCAATAACTACTTAACCTATTGAAAGAATTATTTTACTGATAGATAGATAAAAGGATAAAAGTTAAAAATATGTAACTGTAAAAGAATGATTAAATGACATTGCCACATTTCAATGAAGCTTTGCCCCACCTACAAAACTACGTGACCATTTAAGCTGTACCTATCATTTTGTTGGGGACTTATTACAGGTTTCATATTGCATAATCAGTATCATTTTCTACTACTCTCGCAACTCCTATAAAAGAATAACAAAATCAATGAATAATTCGCTTCAATTTCTTACTATTTTCTGAATTCTTAATTATGCTGTTTTTTTCGACTCGCAACTTGTACATAACTTTAATTTAAACCAATAATTTTAATAAAAAACGGAGATACTTTTACATTTATTCGTTATCTTGTACAACTTGCGGTTGATGGTGGGGCATAATCTGGCATTCTCATTTGGTTTAGCAGGTTTTGAGAAAATGTATACTTAACTTACCTTATTATTTCTCTATCTGTGCTAATTTTTCCCAAAAAATTTCAAATACAAATACAGGGTGGCCTTGAATTCATTCGACAAAATTAAGTGGATGGTTAGGCTTGTAACATACATTAATTCTGCACAGCGTTTAAGTAAACTAAAAAAGGCTTTTTGAAAATGGCGGGAAACGACGGTTGCGAAATTATTTAATAATTTTCAGTATAATGTCTACAGTGGGTGTTTTGTGTTTAATATCACGTTAAATTAATCAGAAAATGTTCGCGAATGACAGTATGGTGAAGTTATTGGAGAATTCAAGCAGGATCTGAAGTTTGGCGCCATGGTCAAGATTCCTACTACGAGCTCGGGAGTGAACGTGACTGTCGAGCTGCTTCGTCCGCAGTGATTGACGCTACGGCGTCTCCTGTGGATGAAGACATGAAGACGCTGCTACCCAGGGTGATGACGCTACGGCGACTCCCCTGGAGGAAGATAGAAGACTATTTATACATTGAATTTTTTGTAACATGACATTGGCAAATGACGAACTGTCGAGTCCATTAATAAAATAAAATAAATAAACTAAAAAATATAAAAAATATTTACAATAAATTCAACTATCAAAAAAAAAATATTTGATGGGCATCATTACTGTGCTTTGTAGTTTTTTTAATATTTTAAGGTATTTTTTTAATTTGTCGAAATGATTTCTTTCATTGGAATTTGACCTAATGGGCCTTTCTAAGGGCATTGTGTGAATTGTGTACTTAGTACTTTTTACGCAACGTTACTAAAAAAAAAACACTTTACATTTCAAGGTTTTTCTAATTTTTGGCAATAATTTCTTTCACTGGAATTGGACCTAATGGTAATTTCTAAGGTCATTGCGAGACTTGTGACGTACTTAGTTAAATTTTTTTGCAGTTTTGATTTAGTCAAAACCTTACCATTACTACATACTTCTTCTTCTTAGGGGTTGCCTCTCCAACTAGTGAAGGTTGGCAATCAGCTCATCATATTTATGTCTATCTCTCGCGAGACGGAACAGGTCTGCGGCGCTCGCGATTCCAGTCCATTCCCGGATGTTACGCAGCCACGACTTTTTCCTGCGACCGATTCTTCTCTTTCCGGCGACTTTTCCCACATTACTACATACACACCACTACAACCCCCCAGTTTCAAGGACACCCTGTATTATAGGTACATTCAGACGGATAACATTGTACGAGCTGGCTGAGGCGGAGGACCGTCTCCTGGGCCTGTGGTTTGAGCGCGACCTGCTGGTCGACATGATACGGTACAACGACCACATCGCCAAGGCCATGCTAGGCACTGTCATCACAGGAAGAAAGGAGGTGTTCGATAAACGATTTGTGAATTAAATCAAATAAATCTAATCAATTCTAAATATTTGTTTTCATCATCAGCCCGTATCAGTCCACTGCTGGACGTAGGCCTCTCCCAAAGCGCGCCACTCAACCCTATTCTCGGCCCTCTGCATCCAGTCCCTGCCAGAAAGATAGCTATCTTGCGAAAGTCATCCCTCCATCTGGTCGGGGGGCGTTCCACACTACGTTTACCCGTTCGTGGCCTCCATTCCAGAACTCGTCTACCCCATCGGTTATCGGTTCTACAACACATGTGATCAGCCTACTGCCACTTCAGTTTACTGATTCTATGAGCGATATATTTATTACTATTATAATACTTATTTATTTAATAGCCGGCAATTTCTCACTGCTGGGCAAAGGCCTCCCCCCCCCCCCCAACCCCCAACCCCCAACCCCCAACCCCCAACCCTTCCACACATTCAACAAATTCTGAATAGATCCTCAGACTCTTAAAAATTTAATTAATTTATTATTTATTTATGGGAAATATTTAACTGCGCAACGAAAAATAAATAAAATACCCTTTAAGTATGTGTAAAGCGATAAAGATTTTCGGTGGGCTCGGTGTGGCCTGTGGTGGCTCAGTTGGTAACAGCGTGTCACGGAATGACAAGGTCGCAGGTTCAAGTCCTGCCCACGGCAAGAATTTTTTCATCATGTTCTAATATCAATTAAACTAAACGTAGAACTTATCTGACTACACTACAAAATGTACGTCATTTCAATCTATTAAATTCATGTTCTATAAATAGTTAGGATCGATCAACAACTACCAAATAAATAGGTTTCCCAAATAGGTAACTGCAGTTATGAGAGTGGCGCTTCTACCGCAGTATATTAGTATTCTATGGTAAGTAGGTAGGTAATACTTTAATTAAAAAATAATTTAATTTCCACGATTACCTATACATAATTTTTTAATTGATTAATTGTTGTTCATCGATCATTATTGCAAAGAATGGACGTCGTAGCGACCACGTTTTTATTATCTTGTAAGTAATTATTTAGTGTAGTAACTTGATCAAATTCTCAATAAATTATTAGGTATTAAGTTACCATAAAATCTGGTTTGGTTAAAATTGTTTGTTAGGTCCATCCACATCTTACGTAGGAATTTATTTTTTTACTCAAGATCATAAGAAAAGGTAATTTTTAATAACAAAGAAATGAATAATTTATTATCTAAATAAAACTTTGGTAACTTGAAAGAAATCAAGGAAACAACACTTTTCATCGAAACTGAAATATAATTCAATTGAGTCAAAGTTACGTAAGTAATTTAAAATAAATATGAGTCTACTAATCAAACTATCGCAAACGATGGCGAGACGAACTTGACGTTTTTATGAAAGAATAGAGATGAGTGGAAAGGTTGAAGGGAGGCCTTTTCCCAGCAGTGGGACAATACAGACTATTAAATAATAATAAATAATGAAACTAAGCTAACTGGCCCACTAATTCCAGGGGCACTAGAAGCACTTACTCAGAAAGCATACGAGAACTCCATAGACGACATATACTACATTCTAAATGGAGATCTAACAAAAATGGATGACATTTATATCCTGGAGGAAGAAGAAACCAAAATAAACATAACAGACATGACTCTAGTGGAATCCCCTGAAAAACTATTCCCAGATGTAATGGAACTACTAGAAGACGTCTCAGAAGAATCATTTAGCGATGTCGCAGAGTTTAACGAGATAACAAACAAAATAGCAAGTTCTGGTAAATCGACCAGAAAGGCTAGTATATATATATATTTCATGGGCATGAATGACCCAGACGATTATTATTTCACAAACGTAACAGAAATGGGCAAGAGACAGATGTTGATGGACATAGCTTTGACATTCCTTATACATTCTCGATATAAAATATACGCAGCGTTGAAGCAAAGAGAGCCGGTAAGATCAGACAAGAGGTATAAACTCGGATACCTTTTCAACCGTCTACGGCGACTGAAATATGACCAGAATAAATTGATCAGTGCTGCCATGCGACAGGACAAGGATGTAGATCTTCTAGATTTGCACAGTGTTCTGAGGATTTATCAAACTGTTCTGAAGCTAGATATTGATATTAGAGATACCATCAACCTGGTTAAGACTGTTTATAAGGAACCGGATCCTTGGGATGTACTTAAAGCAAAGAAAACGACCACAAAGGGCAAAACATAGATAGATCATCGTATCCACTTGGAAACATTGATGGTCTAGTTTGATTAATAACAGCAAACCTCTAATGCCTCTATGATAAATGTATTTTGCATGAAAATATATAAAATAATGGCATATCAATTTGTTTCGTTTAATACTCAATATATTTATTGCATTCCATAAGCTATAATACAGATAGATAGATAAAACATTTATTCGTTTCTGCAACACACTACAATACATACACAAAAGAAGGTACAAACATGGAGAACAAATATATATACTACACTAAGGAAAGTAACATGAAGTGTTTTAGGTACATACTGTCTGTGTGTCGCAGTAATGAAAGGGCGCTGACTCAGCATGTTGCTGCGCGCGCGCACGCACATGTTCATATAATTAACATTAAAATGTTACAATGTTCTTTATGGACCTTGTTTAGGCACAGCAATATAAGACAGAGACGACATTTATTGTTCAAATATATAAGTAAGTTGCAGTAATTAAGAAGTAGTAGGTAACGATTGTTTATTATTAAAAAAAATCTTATTAATTAGATAAAACGGTCTACTCGTGACCATGATGCACAGAGCACCCCCACTAGAGTCCGCATTAACAAATTTTTGTTTGAAAACGAAATCGCCACAGGAACGAGGTGCGGGGCGGGACAAGCCACATCCTGATTGGCCAATTCAAGGTCGTCGCACGTCGTAAGCGCAGAACGAATGCAGCGCAAGGATGGGATAATAATATAGGATGTATCGATTATCGACATTTTCTGTCGATAAGCGATTTTGTACTTGAATTTAGAAAATTGTTAGGATGATTCATATTGCGGAATTTGATGTGACATCAAATGTCTACTACTATGTGATACTAAACATTAATAAATAAAACAGCGCAAATTGTAAAGAAATAAATTAGTTTTATTAAATTAAATAATACTGATACTTGATAGCTTATAGATAGAGAGAGCTCGGTGGCGCAGTGGTTGAGTCACTGGACTTGCAATACGGAGGTCCCGGTTCGATTCCCAGCCAGGGCAGCCATGTTCTAATGAGTTATACTCGGTTCTTTTCGACCGAAAAACTTACGTACATTTACCGAATGTTCTCAAAACGGTGAAGGAAAACATCGCGATGAAACCTTCATGCCGTAGAAAAAAAATATCTAAGGCATGTGTAATCCGCCAATCGGCACTGGACCCGCGTGGTGAACCATGGTGCGAGCTCCCTCGATGAGAGGGAAAGTCTGTGCCCAATCAGTGGGGACATAAAAATAAATAAGCTTAAAACAGGTAAATATCAAAGGAGCCCATACCTTTAAGGCCCACCCTTGCTGTCCTGTTATTGAGACAATATTAATCCCATATTTTTCTACCGCGTTTATTGCTCTTAAACACAAGGCTAGTCAATGCAAAGTTGAATTTACCTTAACATTTGATGAAATCAAAATAAAAAAGTTGAATATGTTCCTTCGAATCAACGTACTTTTCTGTAAGTACCACTTGTTTTTATTAAATTCAATTGCCCAAATGAATGCACCGAAGCTTTGTTTTTCCTAAGTCGCATTTTACGTGGAGTATTCCAATGAGTTGGCAAATTTAATAAATCAATACTGGTATCCGGTTGTATTATCTCGGGGAATTTTTGTGGTTCTGGCAGCGTGAAATGTTCAGAAGATGCTGGGTTTGTTCTTGGCGGTACTACGGCATGTTTTGAATACTGTTCATCTTCAATAAAGTTCTGTAAAAGTGTAATAGTTACATGTTAATCTTAATTTGAAGGACATAAAATTATCAAAATTTATAGTTATGCTCAAGCAACATACCTTAGACATAAATGTTGTCTCCAACGTTGGTTGGGAAATCATAGGCAACGTTACTGAAGTTGACTGAACTCCAAGAACATTGATATATAAATTAAATGTATTCCGAATAATATTTCGATCTAACAGGAGGTAGAAAAATATGAATATTAAATTAAGAACAGTATACTTCTATAAAGGGTGGGCCTGGTTTGATCAATCTCCTTTGAATATGCTAACAACATCGACATCGACAATTCCCGAACGGGTGACTGAAAGCACTAACTTACACGTGCCGGGGAGAAAGCGGGATGTCTAAATATGAATTAACACATGAAAGAAAGAGATTCGTAAAAAAGACATCAACGTGCTCACCTGAAATGGTACACATTATGCAGCAAAATTTATTTTATTATTTTAATCTTTTTATATGGAAATTCAACTGACCGATGAAAGGAAATACCATCCTTTTGAAGATTCGATGTTCTACAAGACTTTTCACATAATTTTACCGCACAGTAAGACATATTTAGATAGTTTTTTACCTCATTTTCACTCACAAACTCATGAGGACGTTCAATAAGCGAATGAAACGATGTTTTGAGGCGTGGCGCTATTATAGTAGTACTAACTATTATGCTTGGCAGCAGCGGGGGCCCTCATATGCGGACTCTAGTGGGGGTGCTCTGTGCCATGATGGCTGCAATGCTGTCGAAATATCGAGACATCAATAATAAATGTTTAACACGGTAATTCCCGTTTTATCTAATTAATATGTATATGTCGCAGTAAGATAGATAAAGCCGTAATATAGCTATATCCCTAGGGATATAGCTATATACCGTAACATAGTTATAAAACCGTCGAAGTTAAGTGATATACTTATATTACTAGACTAAGTTCAGTGTTATAAATATATTAGAGTTTGTCTCAAAAAAATCATATATGTATAATTGTTAATAAATGAACTTGCTTTTTGAATACAAAAAAAATACCTAACATCGAAGTCTCTGGCTTGGAGCGAAGCTGCGCTTCGCTCCAAGCCAGAGCCTTCTGAACCTAAACATCCGTGTCGGATCTGGTTAGAGAGTTGGTCGGGGTGTCCCTTCATTTGTAATTTGTTTTTTATCAAATGAAGGGACACCGGGGAGTGCGTAAACACAACGAACCCCTCCGCGCCGCCTGCGCCGCACACTCCGAAAGCTATTTCACTAAACTTAATCTAGTAATATAAGTATATCACTTAACTTCGACGGTTTTATAACTATATTCCTAGTGACATAGTAAAGAATCGCTTTCGTATAACTATGTTACGGTATATAGTTATATCCTTAGGGATATAACTATATTACGGCTTTATCTATCTTACTGCGACATATACAAACCGTGAAAGTTTAAAAAGTAAAAAAAAATCTTATTTAGAAATTCATCTACTGTGTAATGGCATGCAGGTGTTGTTTTAGCAGTCGTATGAATGTTTTTTTTTTCATTTGTTACATTTTAACATAAGGAACTAGTTATTCTTCTTCTAGTGTTGTTTATGAACCAAACATATTGTCAGTGTTATTTAAGCCCGTAGGCCTCTGACTGCTACCAAATTATAGGAAACTGTGCCTTAACTTACTATCTTTTCTCATTGGGGCACTCCAAGATAATCTCAACAACATGGCGCGTCGGCCAGAGCATAAGCCTAGCCATTCAGCGGGGGAACGTCGCCAGCATCCTAAGCACACTACCACAGGGTGGGCAAAGTTTAAATGAGATTTTTTATTAGAACATGATGAAAAAATTCGTGGGCAGGACTTGAACCTTTCACTGAGCATGGATAATGCGTAATTCAAATTCTGAATAAAAAAAAAGAGCGCATCATCATAAGTCATGTTTCTAACCGAATGTTAGACATGGTCGTCGGAATAATACTACTATTGTCCGATAGATGGAATTGCGTAACATACCCTTTAAGTATGTATAAAGCGATGAAGATTTTCGGTGGGCGTGGCGTCGCCTGTGGTGGCTCAGTTGGTCACGGAATGACAAGGTCGCAGGTTCAAGTCCTGCCCACGGCAAAAAATTTTTCATCATGTTCTAATTTGTTCACCGAGCATAGATAATGCGTAATTCAAATTCTGATTTTTTTTTTTAAAGAATTTTATTAAAAACAGCATACACATATAACAAAGAACATAACAGTGCATATAATTATTTTGTCACTATTGACTAATATGAATTTGTATCATACAAGTTATGTCCTACTACAGTGGCCTAGGTGCCGTCTCGTAGCGGACAGCGTGCGTACAGTAACAAGTGGAACACTGATACATGTAGTCAGTGCACAGCAAAGCAGATCAAGTGTTACACTTTGGACCTTGGACCGTTCTTAATATCTGCGACGTGAGAGTGGAAATCGTACTGCAAGTGTTACCATTGATCCGCTGTTGGCCGTACATAACATAATTTGTTTAGAATTTAAGATTAGCAAAGTAAAAGTATCTTCATATGAGATAATTAATTATTCACATAAGGCAAACGTATATTCAGTTGTATTTTGTGTGTATGTGGTGTGTAATGTGTGAGAAGTGTGCTTGTTGTGTGTGTGAGAGAGGTGAATGTTTATCTTGAATGTAATATCTACCTATTTAATCTCAACATTATTAATCTAATAAAAGAGTCAAAACGCCTTTGTTCCAGGTACATTCCTTGTAACAATCTGTCATTCCAAGGACGATTTGAATGGCATGATTCCGTCAATGACAGATATGTTCCCTCACTTCATTTTAGACAACTCAACTGTTCCATTAACTCGTGACGACGTCACAAGAAACCTCACCTTTGACTTGGAGAAAATAGACATGAAAGAGCTGAAGAAAAGTCTGCAGACTTTCGAAGAAACGATGTTCAACGAAGCAGAATTTAAAGACGAATTCGAAAAGAGCATGACAAAGTTCCCAAACCAGACAATGTATCAACCAGGAATCAACGAAACTAGAAGACAAATACCCTTCTACTTCGGTTACTTTTTAATAGGCGATTGGACTAGGGGCTCCAACTTTTATACGAAGATGCGACTCTTCGATGCAATGCTCCAAATAATATACATGGCCAGACATAAAATAAGAGAACTAGAAAATCAAAAAATGTTCAACACAAAAGACACCTCTTACCGAATTGCCTTCATTTATAGAAATTTGCGAAGGACATGGCAGAAATTGAAAGACATATACACTATAATGCATAATCATCGAAAAGACATTGAGACACCGCCGTGGAATCGCGTTGATCCTCATTTGAAATTGCATCACAGAGCAATGAAGTTGTATACAGATTTTACGTACCACTGGTGGGTGCTTGTTAGACTACATGAGAAGTATACCAAGAGGAGTAATATTATCATGACGAAGCCTAGAAATGCTAGGCCCTGGCGAACGACGCCATGGCCTTATGACCAAAGTTCTACCTGAATTGGCAGCGGTATTAGATGTTCATGTGGATTTTTTAAATAACTAAAAGGTATATTGTAAAAAGTTAGAGACCACTGTCGCCTAAAGACTCATACCACTCCAGAAGAGTTGAATGTCATACAAATTCGATGTACAGGGGGACTGCGATAAATTTGTAAAATTTCATTCTACTTATCAATCAATTTATCGTCTCTCCAAGTCTTCTACTACATCGTAAAAATACCCAATTATTTTTAATATCTGCTAAGAATCGTATAATTATGTTTTAATTAAATATACATACTTTTTATTCGTGTTTTTTATTAAACAATTTAATTTTAATGGGTATAGGAAGTGTTCAATCTATACCCCATAGTTCACAATCATATCGTTTACGTAATTCCTGAAATGAGGGGTCCTGATAAAGGTTGGTGTAATAATTAGGACGATGGTGTACAAATACACTTTATTGTATATACAGTACCTAGGTAAGTACCTAATGTTTGAAATGCTGTTGTGAGCTAGTAGGGCTGGTTGGTGTGGGCGTTTAGCGGTAACTCATATTATAAACCAATAAAATAACATAAATAGATTTATTTATTTATTTATTTTATTAATGGACTCGACAGTTCGTCATTTGCCAATGTCATGTTACAGAAAATTCAATATATTCAGTAGTCTTCTATCTTCCTCCAGGGGTGTCGCAGTAGCGTCTTCACCCTGGGTAGCCGCGTCTTCATGTTTCTGCAACACACTACAATACATACACAAAAGAAGGTACAAACATGGAGAACAAATATATATACTACACTAAGGAAAGTAACATGAAGTGTTTTAGGTACATACTGTCTGTGTGTCGCAGTAATGAAAGGGCGCTGACTCAGCATGTTGCTGCGCGCGCGCACGCACATGTTCATATAATTAACATTAAAATGTTACAATGTTCTTTATGGACCTTGTTTAGGCACAGCAATATAAGACAGAGACGACATTTATTGTTCAAATATATAAGTAAGTTGCAGTAATTAAGAAGTAGTAGGTAACGATTGTTTATTATTAAAAAAAATCTTATTAATTAGATAAAACGGTCTACTCGTGACCATGATGCACAGAGCACCCCCACTAGAGTCCGCATTAACAAATTTTTGTTTGAAAACGAAATCGCCACAGGAACGAGGTGCGGGGCGGGACAAGCCACATCCTGATTGGCCAATTCAAGGTCGTCGCACGTCGTAAGCGCAGAACGAATGCAGCGCAAGGATGGGATAATAATATAGGATGTATCGATTATCGACATTTTCTGTCGATAAGCGATTTTGTACTTGAATTTAGAAAATTGTTAGGATGATTCATATTGCGGAATTTGATGTGACATCAAATGTCTACTACTATGTGATACTAAACATTAATAAATAAAACAGCGCAAATTGTAAAGAAATAAATTAGTTTTATTAAATTAAATAATACTGATACTTGATAGCTTATAGATAGAGAGAGCTCGGTGGCGCAGTGGTTGAGTCACTGGACTTGCAATACGGAGGTCCCGGTTCGATTCCCAGCCAGGGCAGCCATGTTCTAATGAGTTATACTCGGTTCTTTTCGACCGAAAAACTTACGTACATTTACCGAATGTTCTCAAAACGGTGAAGGAAAACATCGCGATGAAACCTTCATGCCGTAGAAAAAAAATATCTAAGGCATGTGTAATCCGCCAATCGGCACTGGACCCGCGTGGTGAACCATGGTGCGAGCTCCCTCGATGAGAGGGAAAGTCTGTGCCCAATCAGTGGGGACATAAAAATAAATAAGCTTAAAACAGGTAAATATCAAAGGAGCCCATACCTTTAAGGCCCACCCTTGCTGTCCTGTTATTGAGACAATATTAATCCCATATTTTTCTACCGCGTTTATTGCTCTTAAACACAAGGCTAGTCAATGCAAAGTTGAATTTACCTTAACATTTGATGAAATCAAAATAAAAAAGTTGAATATGTTCCTTCGAATCAACGTACTTTTCTGTAAGTACCACTTGTTTTTATTAAATTCAATTGCCCAAATGAATGCACCGAAGCTTTGTTTTTCCTAAGTCGCATTTTACGTGGAGTATTCCAATGAGTTGGCAAATTTAATAAATCAATACTGGTATCCGGTTGTATTATCTCGGGGAATTTTTGTGGTTCTGGCAGCGTGAAATGTTCAGAAGATGCTGGGTTTGTTCTTGGCGGTACTACGGCATGTTTTGAATACTGTTCATCTTCAATAAAGTTCTGTAAAAGTGTAATAGTTACATGTTAATCTTAATTTGAAGGACATAAAATTATCAAAATTTATAGTTATGCTCAAGCAACATACCTTAGACATAAATGTTGTCTCCAACGTTGGTTGGGAAATCATAGGCAACGTTACTGAAGTTGACTGAACTCCAAGAACATTGATATATAAATTAAATGTATTCCGAATAATATTTCGATCTAACAGGAGGTAGAAAAATATGAATATTAAATTAAGAACAGTATACTTCTATAAAGGGTGGGCCTGGTTTGATCAATCTCCTTTGAATATGCTAACAACATCGACATCGACAATTCCCGAACGGGTGACTGAAAGCACTAACTTACACGTGCCGGGGAGAAAGCGGGATGTCTAAATATGAATTAACACATGAAAGAAAGAGATTCGTAAAAAAGACATCAACGTGCTCACCTGAAATGGTACACATTATGCAGCAAAATTTATTTTATTATTTTAATCTTTTTATATGGAAATTCAACTGACCGATGAAAGGAAATACCATCCTTTTGAAGATTCGATGTTCTACAAGACTTTTCACATAATTTTACCGCACAGTAAGACATATTTAGATAGTTTTTTACCTCATTTTCACTCACAAACTCATGAGGACGTTCAATAAGCGAATGAAACGATGTTTTGAGGCGTGGCGCTATTATAGTAGTACTAACTATTATGCTTGGCAGCAGCGGGGGCCCTCATATGCGGACTCTAGTGGGGGTGCTCTGTGCCATGATGGCTGCAATGCTGTCGAAATATCGAGACATCAATAATAAATGTTTAACACGGTAATTCCCGTTTTATCTAATTAATATGTATATGTCGCAGTAAGATAGATAAAGCCGTATCCCTAGGGATATAGCTATATACCGTAACATAGTTATAAAACCGTCGAAGTTAAGTGATATACTTATATTACTAGACTAAGTTCAGTGTTATAAATATATTAGAGTTTGTCTCAAAAAAATCATATATGTATAATTGTTAATAAATGAACTTGCTTTTTGAATACAAAAAAAATACCTAACATCGAAGTCTCTGGCTTGGAGCGAAGCTGCGCTTCGCTCCAAGCCAGAGCCTTCTGAACCTAAACATCCGTGTCGGATCTGGTTAGAGAGTTGGTCGGGGTGTCCCTTCATTTGTAATTTGTTTTTTATCAAATGAAGGGACACCGGGGAGTGCGTAAACACAACGAACCCCTCCGCGCCGCCTGCGCCGCACACTCCGAAAGCTATTTCACTAAACTTAATCTAGTAATATAAGTATATCACTTAACTTCGACGGTTTTATAACTATATTCCTAGTGACATAGTAAAGAATCGCTTTCGTATAACTATGTTACGGTATATAGTTATATCCTTAGGGATATAACTATATTACGGCTTTATCTATCTTACTGCGACATATACAAACCGTGAAAGTTTAAAAAGTAAAAAAAAATCTTATTTAGAAATTCATCTACTGTGTAATGGCATGCAGGTGTTGTTTTAGCAGTCGTATGAATGTTTTTTTTTTCATTTGTTACATTTTAACATAAGGAACTAGTTATTCTTCTTCTAGTGTTGTTTATGAACCAAACATATTGTCAGTGTTATTTAAGCCCGTAGGCCTCTGACTGCTACCAAATTATAGGAAACTGTGCCTTAACTTACTATCTTTTCTCATTGGGGCACTCCAAGATAATCTCAACAACATGGCGCGTCGGCCAGAGCATAAGCCTAGCCATTCAGCGGGGGAACGTCGCCAGCATCCTAAGCACACTACCACAGGGTGGGCAAAGTTTAAATGAGATTTTTTATTAGAACATGATGAAAAAATTCGTGGGCAGGACTTGAACCTTTCACTGAGCATGGATAATGCGTAATTCAAATTCTGAATAAAAAAAAAGAGCGCATCATCATAAGTCATGTTTCTAACCGAATGTTAGACATGGTCGTCGGAATAATACTACTATTGTCCGATAGATGGAATTGCGTAACATACCCTTTAAGTATGTATAAAGCGATGAAGATTTTCGGTGGGCGTGGCGTCGCCTGTGGTGGCTCAGTTGGTCACGGAATGACAAGGTCGCAGGTTCAAGTCCTGCCCACGGCAAAAAATTTTTCATCATGTTCTAATTTGTTCACCGAGCATAGATAATGCGTAATTCAAATTCTGATTTTTTTTTTTAAAGAATTTTATTAAAAACAGCATACACATATAACAAAGAACATAACAGTGCATATAATTATTTTGTCACTATTGACTAATATGAATTTGTATCATACAAGTTATGTCCTACTACAGTGGCCTAGGTGCCGTCTCGTAGCGGACAGCGTGCGTACAGTAACAAGTGGAACACTGATACATGTAGTCAGTGCACAGCAAAGCAGATCAAGTGTTACACTTTGGACCTTGGACCGTTCTTAATATCTGCGACGTGAGAGTGGAAATCGTACTGCAAGTGTTACCATTGATCCGCTGTTGGCCGTACATAACATAATTTGTTTAGAATTTAAGATTAGCAAAGTAAAAGTATCTTCATATGAGATAATTAATTATTCACATAAGGCAAACGTATATTCAGTTGTATTTTGTGTGTATGTGGTGTGTAATGTGTGAGAAGTGTGCTTGTTGTGTGTGTGAGAGAGGTGAATGTTTATCTTGAATGTAATATCTACCTATTTAATCTCAACATTATTAATCTAATAAAAGAGTCAAAACGCCTTTGTTCCAGGTACATTCCTTGTAACAATCTGTCATTCCAAGGACGATTTGAATGGCATGATTCCGTCAATGACAGATATGTTCCCTCACTTCATTTTAGACAACTCAACTGTTCCATTAACTCGTGACGACGTCACAAGAAACCTCACCTTTGACTTGGAGAAAATAGACATGAAAGAGCTGAAGAAAAGTCTGCAGACTTTCGAAGAAACGATGTTCAACGAAGCAGAATTTAAAGACGAATTCGAAAAGAGCATGACAAAGTTCCCAAACCAGACAATGTATCAACCAGGAATCAACGAAACTAGAAGACAAATACCCTTCTACTTCGGTTACTTTTTAATAGGCGATTGGACTAGGGGCTCCAACTTTTATACGAAGATGCGACTCTTCGATGCAATGCTCCAAATAATATACATGGCCAGACATAAAATAAGAGAACTAGAAAATCAAAAAATGTTCAACACAAAAGACACCTCTTACCGAATTGCCTTCATTTATAGAAATTTGCGAAGGACATGGCAGAAATTGAAAGACATATACACTATAATGCATAATCATCGAAAAGACATTGAGACACCGCCGTGGAATCGCGTTGATCCTCATTTGAAATTGCATCACAGAGCAATGAAGTTGTATACAGATTTTACGTACCACTGGTGGGTGCTTGTTAGACTACATGAGAAGTATACCAAGAGGAGTAATATTATCATGACGAAGCCTAGAAATGCTAGGCCCTGGCGAACGACGCCATGGCCTTATGACCAAAGTTCTACCTGATTTGGCAGCGGTATTAGATGTTCATGTGGATTTTTTAAATAACTAAAAGGTATATTGTAAAAAGTTAGAGACCACTGTCGCCTAAAGACTCATACCACTCCAGAAGAGTTGAATGTCATACAAATTCGATGTACAGGGAGACTATGCGATAAATTTGTAAAATTTCATTATACTTATCAATCAATTTATCGTCTCTCCAAATTTTCTACCACATCGTAAAAATACCTAATTATTTTTAATATCTGCTAAGAATCGTATAATTACGTTTTAATTAAATATACATACTTTTTATTCGTGTTTTTTATTAAACAATTTAATTTTAATGGGTATAGGAAGTGTTCAATGTACCCCATAGTTCACAATCATATCGTTTACGTAATTCCTGAAATGAGGGATCCTGATAAAGGTTGGTGTAATAATTAGGACGATGGTGTACAAATACACTTTATTGTATATACAGTACCTAGGTAAGTACCTAATGTTTGAAATGCCGCTGGGTGGTGTGAGCTAGCTTGTTTAGTTCTAGTAGGGCTGGTTGGTGTAAGCGTTTAGCGGTATTTTTTATTTATTTTATTAATGGACTCGACAGTTCGTCATTTGCCAATGTCAAGTTACAGAAAATTCAATATATTCAATAGTCTTCTATCTTCCTCCTCCAGGGGAGTCGCAGTAGCGTCTTCACCCTGGGTAGCCGCGTCTTCATGTCTTCATCCAGAGGAGTCGCCGTAGCGTCGTCACTCTGGACGAAGCAGCTCGACAGTCACGTTCACTCCCGAACTTGTAGCGGGAACTCTTGATAAAAGCTTGAAACCCCAGATCTTGCTCAAATTATCCAACAAATTCACCATACTGTCACTCGCGAACATTTTCTGATTAATTTAACGTGATATTAATCTCAAAATAACCACTGTAGACAATTATCAAATAATTTTGCAACCGTCGTTTCCCGCCATTTTCAAGAGAACCCGATGTAATATTATGGAAAATATGATAAACAATGACAACAAAGAGAATATATGACAGGCATTTCGGAGATTCCTTGAAAAGCGCGCGAAACGACATTAGCTACTTTTTGAAAATTCTAATTAAATAGTTTCCGGGTATTTAGTGATTAATGATCACGTTAAGTTAATCAGTAGATGTCCGGGAACGTTCCTATTAGTTGGAGTGCTCGAAAGAAGTCGTGTTTGTGAAGTTTTGTGCTCTTAGCAAGGTTTCCTTTTGCATAACTTGATGCTTGCGTGGATCATAGAGTTATTTTGTTTAGGGGTTTGGGAGGGTTGTGCGTAGGTTTAGGTTAGGTTATCTTCGTATATATGTATGTATTTATAAGAACTCAGACATTCTACTAACATCAGACCAGGCTGTATGCCCTAGTTGGCTTTGCTTTTCACACTGGGAAGAATTTGACAAAAAAAAAGAATATATGACAGTAGAATAAAAAAAACTAAACATTTGAACCAAATAGATGGATACAAAAGAGATTTTATGTTGCAAACACCTAATAATTGCATCGACAATTTTTTTCAATTCATATGTTTGTGAACTATATAGGCATCAAGTTGCGGCGTGCTTTGGGAGAGGCCTATATCCAGCAGTGGACTGATAAGGGCTGATGATGATGACTGCGCTTTTAATTTTAGATGTATTTCAGTGTAAGAATACATTTCCCCAGGTGCAGCAGTGCATTCCATACACGTGCCTCCTCCAGGCGTAGCTCTGCCACACGCTGCCGAGCTCCAGCGTATGGTCCTCACCCATATCTTCGGCAAGGCAGACGACGTCGACGGCAACGCCATCATCAAGTACCTCCTCAACAAAGCGGATAATCACACCACAATCGATGAATATTCGAATCTAAATATTACCGTTCTTGATCTGGATAATTTGAAAAGGTTTTTATCGTGCCTGATGTAATTAATTCATTCTATTCTATTTTATTTATTTTATTAATGGACTCGACAGTTCGTCATTTGCCAATGTCATGTTACAGAAAATTCAATATATTCAATAGTCTTCTATCTTCCTCCAGAAGAGTCGCAGTAGCGTCTTCACCCTGGGTAGCCGCGTCTTCATGTCTTCATCCAGAGGAGACGCCGTAGCGTCATCACTCTGGACGAAGCAGCTCGACAGTCACATTCACTCCCGAGCTTGTAGCGGGAACTCTTGATAAAAGCTTGAAAACTTGATTAATTTAACGTGATATTAATCTCAAAATAACCGCTGTAGACAATAAAACAAAAATTGACAAATAATTTTGCAACCGTCGTTTCCCGCCATTTTCAAGAGAACCTATTCTATTATTATTTGAATGGCTTCTACTCTTATTCAAGAGATAATTTCGTCAATGCCAAGTTATTTAGAGTATTCATGTACCTAAATAGAAAATTAAACGAATAAAAAATTAATTCGCTGTTCCAAAATGATGGCGGATTTTTTTTCCTATGTAATTCATATATTAGACAACACTGTCACGCGCGATGGAATTCAAAAGACATTACCACATTTCAATGGAGCTTTGCCCCACCTACAAAACTACGTGACCATTTAAAGCTATTTATCATTTTGTTGGGGACTTATTACAGGTTTCATATTGCATAATCATAATCAGTATCATTTTCTACTACTCTCGCAACTCCTATAGAAGAATAACAAAAACAATGAATAATTCGCTTCGATTTCTTGCTATTTTCTGAATTCTTAATTAAGCTATTTTTTAGGCTCGTTTCATGTACAAAACTTTATTTTAAACCAATAATTTTAATAAAAAAACGGAGATATTTTACATTTATTCGTTACCTTGTTAGATAGATAGATAAAGCATTTATTCACTTCTACAACACACAATACATATACCTACACAGAAGAAATACACAATTGGTAGATAAATATAGTCCGCGCCGCGCGCCGCAGCACATGCTGAGCTGGCCTCTTTTGCCACTGCACTGCCGCACCAAACGATTATAGTTAATGTATTGTACCTATATATTCAACTGGTGTTATGTGCATGATAAATAAATTTATTTTCTTTCTTTCTAGTTCATCATATGGTTGATGGTGGGGCAGAATCTGGCATAGTAATTTGCATTTTCTAATGACTATTTTATTTAAAGGATCGCCAGTATAGCCGAGAAGAAGATGGAGAAAGAAGAACGTATGAAAATACCACTAGATACGAGAAGGAGGAAAGGCCCAAAACAAGCGTTTTTCTATAATGTGGAATTTATAAATACCGCTATCAATTTGATGCATCAATCCATATACAACACCAGGTATTCTTGAAGAGTAGACCAGTGGGGTGACCGCGACTTCCAATCCGGCTTGAAGGACCATGTTTAATACGCTGCTGGGTGTTATGAGCTAGTAGGGCTGGTTAATGTGGGCGTTCAGCGGTAATTAATGTAATTAACACGTTCATGGACAGTAGAAATTACGAAATGACAGTGAAAATTCTCAACTACTGTCATAACCGTGGGGGATTCTAAGTATGTGCGTGTCAAGACCGACAAAAATGTACCTACAACCTTTATTTTGACAGTACACATACCTATTTTCTACACAGAATGACAGTGGGACCGCTCCACAAAGAAAACCGCCTACGAACGCCGCGGGAGATGCCGTTGTGTCTTTTTAAATGCATCAAAATACTACGTCTTACGCCGTACTGTCATTTTCCGAATACTCAAAGTACGGCATATGCCGCCACTGTCCATGAACGTGAATAAAATACTGTAAATTAATAAAATCGATGTAATAATAAAAGAAAACAAAAGAAGATGACAGTAGAATAAAAAAGTAAACATTGGAACCAAAAAGATAGATACAAAAGAGATTTTATGTTGCAAACAATCGCAATCGCTTTCAATTTGACACATGTACGCTATACATTGCTGCTATGTTTTTGCAAGTTATAACAAACGACAACGAGAAGCAGCAATGTATATCGTTCAAGTGTCAAAATGAAAACGATTGAAGTCGCGGTCACCCCCCGGTTTCGTCATCATTCTTTTTCATGTCACTACTTTTCGCGCACAGACCTTCCCTTACACCGAGGGAGCTCAGGCCATGATCCACCACGCGGGACTAGTGCAGATTGGCGGATTACACATGCTTTATATATTTTTTTTATACGGCATTGCAGGTTTCTTCAGTTTTTCCTGCAGCGTTTTTGAGAGCATTCGATAAATGTACTTATGTAAGTTTTTCCTTCGATAAAACCGAGGAAAACTGTATTTTGTATGAAGGTACACTTTCTTATACTTTGGTATACGTTAGGTATATTATGTAGATATCTGCGAAGTGCAAAGTGTGAAGTAGGTATAGTTAGGTCCGTATTAATAAATCACTCTCAACTCAAAAGTCAATCTTGAGAACGACCTCAAGATGGCGTCCCTATTAATAAACGTAACTTAGGTGCGCGTTTAGGAATTGGGTATCACGTGAGTAACGTCATATTAATAAACAAAACTCAGTTCTCAAGAGAACTGTCAAACTCACACTTGAGAACGTATTTGCTGATTGCAGGCGAACCGCGACTTGAGAAAGACATCACGTGATACGCCCTCAAGATTGCTTTATTAATAAATGACATACTTGAGATGGTGAACACGTTTTGAGAGTGTATCAGCTGAATTCGCTCTTGAGTTTGAGCTCAGACTAAGTATAGGTACAGTCGAAGACAGAGATAAGTATACAGGGGCCTCAATAAGGTTGAGATTTTCTCAAAAACTACTTTACTGAATTTAATAATTCTTTTACAGTAATAAAACTTCCATTTATTTATTATAAACCTACATATTATATGTAGAAAAAGAAATTAAAACTAAACTATTTAAACTAACAACCTAGAAATATACAACAAAAAAATTATATATAAAAAACCTGCGCCAAGCCCCCACAATTGGCAATGTGCCCAAAAGGCTGGCGGCGTTGCCCCGCTGTATAGCGCTGTATTTTACAGTTACATAGTTTTAACTTTTATCTATCAAACAGTGAAACTTAGAATTTGAATTACGCATTATCCATGATCGGTGAATAAATTAGAACATGATGAAAAAAAACTTGCCGTCTTGTCGTCATGCGTAATTCAAATTCTGAGTAAAAATAGGAGCGCATCATCGTAAATCATGTTTCTAACCGAATGTTAGACATGGTTGTCGGAATACTACTACTATTGTCCGATAGATGGAATTGCGTAACATACCCTTTAAGTATGTATAAAGCGATGAAGATTTTCGGTGGGCTCGGCGTGGCCTGTGGTGGCTCAGTTGGTAAGAGGGTGTCACGGAATGACAAGGTCGCAGGTTCAAGTCCTGCCCACGGCAAGAATTTTTTCATCATGTTCTAAGTGAAAGACTTATTGCAATAGGTCAAGTTTTGAGATAATCTCAACTTTACAAGCTCTCCTGTACACCTTTCTCTGTGTTCCACTGTACTACCGGTAGTGGTTCGATACGTTCGATACATATGGTGAAAAAAAATCTCTATTTTAATAATTTGTGATTCAAATTGCCTTCCTTTCAGATACAACCTGAAGCGAACGAAGAAATTCCGAAAGAAACTTACGGACAATCCTATATACTTAATGGGTACTTTATATGGCTCCCTAATACAGCAGAGAATGAAACTAGAAACGTTACTATCACAGATATATCAGTACGACGTAACTAAAATCAAATTCCATTGGTTCATATTGGCTTATACTAAAGTGATCGCTGCTCATACAGATATAGACTTTATGGTGCGTCGAATGTTTCAATTGGATAAAAAAATTCAAGATGCAATGATGGGATCTGAACAACATGAGTACGGGAAGCCTCCAGAACCAGGCGTCCGCGACAGGCCTCCGCCATAAAATCTGATTTACCAGTAAAACCTAAGATTTACCAGTAAAACCTAAGATTTACCAGTAAAACCTAAGATTTACCAACTACGGTACATCCTAAGATTTACCAGTAAAACCTAAGATTTACCAAGTCATATTGGTAAAAGTTCGAACTGCTCTGAGCATCGTTCATTTCGAACTTTTACCATCATTCATTTGGACTTAGGATTTAAGTACTTACCCCAAAAATAAAATGTAAAAAATGTTAAAAAAAATTTAATTATTGTTATTCTTAATACTTACTTCTGTATCAAAAATTCAAGCACTGATACCAAACTCCAGTTATTTACCAAAGGCTTTGTAAAGAAAACACCGACATGTAAAATAATATTAAATTTATTTTTACAAATCAATTTAATTTTATATAAATAAATTACCTACGGCTACGCAATAACATCAAAAATTAACAAGAGGAATGAGTTGTTGCATTTCTAATATCTAGACATCTCTCCAGTAATTAAAAACAATAAATTATTAAAGCCTGACACACACCAGGCGGCCTGCAAGCGGGTTGCGGCCAGCGGCCAGTTGAAACGCATTACCCTGCCCCTTTTCTTCCGTCGTTAAGGTCCAGTAGGTAGCAATCTGAGGCCTAGACCGCAGATCGCTACCTACCGGAGAAAATGGTGCGGGGCATGCGTTTTAACTAGCCGCAGGCCGCAAGGCGCGTGCAGATCGCGCCTGTGTGGGAAAGACTTAAAGCAAAATTATAACAAAACAAATAAATTATTTAAAAAAAACAATGACATAAATTCTTATAAATACAACGTGACAATTGTAAGTTTTTGTAGGTACTGTCGACCAAA
Organism: Tachystola acroxantha; assembly: GCA_963506565.1. Taxonomy (NCBI): domain Eukaryota; kingdom Metazoa; phylum Arthropoda; class Insecta; order Lepidoptera; family Oecophoridae; genus Tachystola; species Tachystola acroxantha. Next base: position 11,957,745 of record OY735882.1, on the reverse strand, counting down.
GAAGTAGATGATCAATTCCTTGGATAAAATCGCATGAGCGAGGCATTTAGATACAGTTATGTAACTATCAACATCTTTGACTTAGTATGGCCTATATTTTGAACAAATTACAATATACCTACTTATTTTGTACCTTTATTTGTTTTACAATACGCTCTATGTTTAACAGCACTCAAAAAATATTAATTAACCTACTTTTATGGAGGAAAACATGGAATAAACGTCGTTTAAACGTGCAATCTACTTGTTAAGTCACTTAGTTGAAGAGTTTTCGAAATGAACGAACGTTTTCTATAAAACTAATGCATATATTTACTTTAGAATAGGAACGAGTATGGAAGAATTCCATTTAATGAATTGTTTGCAATTAAAAAACTTTTTCCGTGGATTCTATAGTTTAGAAAATCGAACGTACAGACGAAGACAGAGATAAGTATACAGGGGGTCCCAATATGATTGATATTTTCTCAAGAATTACTTGACCGATTTTAACAATTCTTTTACAGTTACATTGTTTTAACTTTAACTATCTAACAGTGAAAGAATTTTTACAATCGGTGAAGTAGTTTTTGAAAAAATCTCAACCTTAAAAACTCCTGTACACCTAAAGAAGCTTTCGTTAAAAATATCCACAAATTATACAAGTACTTTAAATAAGAGAACTAGACGCTAAAATGCGCAACCACTTTTGAAGCTGACTGTCCTTTCTATAACTTATTATAACGTAATGGAATAATATTTTAAGGAAGATGATTTACAAAATTTCCTTTCGATTGTCATCGAAGTTAAATATTATTTGTAATAATAATAAAATACTACAAAAACCTATAATCAAAGGAAGCTGCAGTAGGAAGAACTAGAAAATTCGGTGATAAGTATAACTACAAATACTTAACTATAATACTTAATTATCATACTTACAGGTGTCCATAATAATTACAATTAAAAATTACAAGCTTTTTATAGCTATCCATGTTAATATCATCGTATGGAGAATACTTTTTCCAATCACATCGTCTATACATATACAGGGTGTAACGTAAAGGGTATATGAAGCCGAAGGGAGGGTGTTCAGGAGCGGTAACTGAACAACTTTTGTTCTACAACTTTGCGAATAAAAAATAAAAATAAATTAACGTCTCATACAAATCGATCAGCTGACCGGTACGAAATGTATGAAAAGTCACAAAATTAATTGGCGAAAATCTAAAAGTCGTAGAACAAAAGTTGTTCAGATTCCGATACTGAACACCCTCCCTTCGGCTTCTTATACCCTGTACGTTACACCCTGTATACAGCAATTTAGATTGGGTAGCGATTCTGGTTTACGTTTTATAATTTATTCGAAGTTTAACAGATCTAATAATATCCTTGTTTTTTTTTGTAAATTTAGGAAGTAGCGTATCGTCCTGCGTCATTTATACATAAATTCAGAGTCACTTTTCTATATTTTATAATTATAATACATAGGAAAAAAGCCTCATTTAACTACATAAAGGGTAATTTAAAATTATCACATTTATGGCGTTCTAAGTTTAAGCTATGAATCGAGACTTAAGGACAGTCGACAACAGATCAATGGTAACACTTGCAGTACGAATTCAACTCTTACGACGCAAATAATAAGAACGGTCCAAAGTCCAAAGTGTTACACTTTATCTGCTATTAGCATTGATCTCCTATAAACAACTAGATACACAAAGGTCTTACTAAGCAATTTAAAAAACGTCCAAATAAGGGTCCATTATTATGGTAAATAGTGTCCAGCAAAGCAAATGAGGGTCCATTCATCCGTTTGGACCTTCTTTGCGCTCGGACATTTTTAGAAGGCAGACTGTGTATCTAGTTGTTTATAGGAGGTCAATGGCATGTACAACCTTTTTGTATTAAATCTCATGTTTGTACAACTTAATCTCAACGTTAAAGCGCAAGTAATATCAATTAATTTAGCTTGAAGAATACAGTGTCTTTAATAGGAGGAGATCCTCAATTCGTCAAGTTCTATGCATCCGAAGTACAGACTGACAAGGGTGTTTTGGAACGTGGCAAAAACTGGAACTAACGTCGCCATCTCATGAAACGTCACCTTTCGTTGCGAACAGCGCCCCCTTTCAATGTCATCCACGTGCCAAAAGGTACCGGTTGCCGGTCTGTAGAATCAGTTAAGAGCCTTCCATGAGCCAACTAGCGCCGCCAATCTTGAATATAATATCTTCCAATTTAAACAATTTGATTAAAAAAGCTGTGTACACTATCTTTATTAGGATGAATACTATTTTTCAATATACAATCCATGGCATAATTGCGACAAGCTAAGTTGTAGTTCACAAATGTGCCAAAAACGGCAGTTTTCGCAATTATGCGAACTACAACTTACCGAAATTGAATTACGTTATAAATAAGCATTTAAAAAATAGTATTTATCGTATTAAACATTTTGTAAATAGCTTTTTTAATAAAATTTATCATATTGGAAGATGTTATTTTTTTAAGATTGGCGGCGCTAGTTGGCTCATATCAGGCCCTCTCCAATTTTTTTTTTTTAAATTTCCAGACACTATGCCCTTTGTGATCTCTTCAGCCCCGCTGGTTAGGAAGTCCTTCTAAGCGCTAAGCAAGGGGCCGTCAGTCCGTCACCCTACTCCGTGGTCTCACGTGACCTGGCTGGACACCGTGGGCACGGGGTCCGCTGACGCCGACCCTCACTGAGCCTTCGGCTTGTGATGCGCTGAGTCGCACGCGAAGACGTGGCTGAACTCAGCCTTCTTTTGAGCGTACGACAGGAATTCGTCTGGAACAAAAGTCGACCGGTATTCACTTACTCTGCTGGGTATGACCCAAAGTTTCTCATTTTTACATTGATTTACGGATATTTGTACACATAGCGACAATGTCAATCCCATCGTACCTATTCTAACTAACTTATCTACTTAAATGACATTGCCACATTTCAATGGAGCTTTGCCCCACCTTCAAAACTACGTGACCATTGAAGCTTTTTGTTCGGGACTTATTACAGGTAATGATAACAAAGACAATGAATTCAACAACAACAACGCTTCGATTTGTTACTATTTTCTGAATTCTTAATTAAGCTGTTGTTTCGACTCGTTTGATGTACAAAACTTTATTTTAAACCAATAATTTTAATAAAAAACGGAGATATTTCTACATTTATTCGTTATCTTGTTCATCATACGGTTGATGGTGGGGCAGAATCTGGCATTGTCATTTTGCAAAAAAAAGCGAGAACAACATTTTAGCTGGGCCTGAAGTTGGCTTAGCTAAAATGCCGTGGAATATACCTACATCTAATTTACATAAACCCAAACTATTAATAACATGCTCTCTTTTAGACGCATACCGGACAGATTCTATCACAATATGTTGCAAGTCATCCTTAATCCCACAATCTTCGCAGTTAGGAGATTCAACTTTGCGCATTCAGAATGCAAAAGATTTTGATGGACCGCAATCTATGTTCAAATAAGTAAATCTGTCTAAAGTGGATATTGGTCTTCGACACTTGACATCCTCGATACAGACTTCAGTGGCTGCGAAGATCATCACTGCACCACTATCATTAAGGCGGAATTTTGAAGCTCTCGCAGGTCTTTCTGCACCTCGTCGCTCCAGCTAGGAAGTTCGACCAGCCGTTAGGTTATTCACCCTACGCTCGCGTCGACGCCCATAATAAATAACAACCTTTCTCATAAAAATGTGGAGGTCCTGGTAGTTATTAGGGCTCAGCCAACCTACACGGCTCTAACAGGCAGCCAAGTACAGTCGATAGAGATAATCTCAATAAGGTTGAGATTTTCTCAAAAACTACTGGATCGAATTTAATAATTCTTTTACAGGTACATAGTTTTAACTTTTATCTATCAAACAGTGAAAGAATTATTGCAATAGCTCAAGTAGTTTTTAAGAAAATCTCAACCTTAAAAGCTCTCCTTTACACCTTTCTCTGTGTTCCACCGTACCAGGATATTAGAAGTCAAGTGTAGTAGTCGGCTACCGGATACCACGACTCAAGTAACCTTTCCCGTGAAGAATGTGTCCAGTTATTGCATTTTAGAAGCCACAAACTAGAGTCAGGTACCAGGATATCATAACACAAGTGTCAGTTACTATTTGTCAAATAACCTTCCCGTAAAATGAAGGTAAGGAATCCGTCCAGTTATTGCACCAGCAAATAGAGGCAGCTACTAGGATATCATAAGACAAGTGTCAATTAGTACTTATTTGACATTGATCTTCTATAAACAACTAGATATCTGCCTTCTAAAAATGTCCGAGCTCAAAGAAGGTCCAAACGGATGAATTTGCTTTATTGGAAGTTAACAATGGACCTTTATTTGGACGTTTTTTAAATTGTTTTAGTAAGACCTTTGTGTATCTAGTTGTTTATAGAAACAGCAACTAGAGTCAGCTACCAGGATATCATAAGACAGGGTCAGTTACCGTGAGTCAAGTATCCCTTCTCGTCCAGGTCTGCCTGTCTGAAGGTGTTCAGTGCATCCTCCTGGCACAGTCCGAGGCAGCGCGTCGACAGCTCCTCGAAACTACTGCAGTTTAGCCGACCTGTCCCGTTGCTGTCGTATAGCTGGAATAGAAATACTCAATTTGGTTTATTTCATGTGAACTTAAAGGCATATGGAATTCGGAAATATACTCTGATTATGCAGACTAGATTAAGGCAGTATCGGTCAACATACTTTAAGAGACTTGAAAATAGCGGGATCATGACCGTTACCTAGTTATTTGATAATTAAGGTTCCGTGCCTCAAAAGGAAAAAGGAACCCTTACAGGATCACTTTGTTGTCCGTCTGTCTGTCCGTCCGTCTGTCTGTCTGTCTGTCAAGACCTGTATCTCAGAAACGCGTGGACGTATCAAGTTGAAATTAACACCAAATACTCAGGTCTGCAACCTCATGCAGCCGTGTATAAATCAACCTTCTACGTCAACGCAATCAAAAGATATGTCCGTTTATGTCGAATGTTGGCGCATTTGTACGAAAACGCAAGAAACTCACAACCTATAGGGTACTTCCCGTTGACCAAGTATCATGAAATTTGGCAAGAAGCTAGATCTTACAGCACTTGTATTTGGCCGTTTTTTTTTACTGTATACTACAGTGGATATTTTGTATTTCTCCTTTTAAAATATATATTTTTATTAGGAAGATATTATTATTATTATTTTGGCATATATAGAATAGCATACTAATATAAAAACTTAAAATAATAAAAGTAATATTTACAAAATATTTACATAATAAGCATATCGCCTACGTCGCCCCCATGCGGCAGGGTTCCCAGGATGCTGGCGGCATTACCTCGCTGAACGGCTAAACTCAGCCGTTGAGCGAAGTAAGCGCCAGCCCTGAGATCCCCTGTAGCGAGGACCAGTCTTTTGGACATACTTTCTTTTTTCCTTTTTGAATAATTGAAGAATTTTCGAATATGCAAAATCTGCAGTTTCGAGCTAGATTCAAGTTTTGTCCAGGGTTGCAGCCAGGCTACTCCACTGTAGGAAGAAATGAAGGCGATGCCAGAATATTGTTTGTCTTGAACTTGGCAAATGACAAAAACTGTCGAATCGATTAATATTATAGAAGTAGAACTAAAGTCCTGAAGATGTCATGGTGTTACCTTAAAAGCGTACGACAGGAGTTGTGCCAGCGGTACGTGCTGCAGCGACAGGAAGCAGGCGGACAGCAGGTAGTCGGGGAAGTAGACCAGGCCACTGGACCTCTGGAATACAAGGTGATAAGTTAATAATGGGACAATCCCCCATTATCCCCCTTAAATAATGGGGGTCCCATGTTGTCGTTCGTGGCCTCCATTAGAGAACCCGTCCACCCCATCGGTTATCGGTTAGACGGCAGGAATAGCCAGCCCATATGTTTTTTTTCTAGGACTATGGTACTGAATATGATATGTCGTAACTTCCGCTGTCCAGTTCAGCTAAATTCTCTTCACTATCTTTTTCATCAAACCATCATGGGAGTTGATTTAGGCAATTGAACTGACTAGGTCTACCCTATTAGTTAATTTTATTTAGGTATAGTGAAACAGAGAGAAAGGTGTACAGGAGAGTTTTTAAGGTTGAGATTTTCTCAAAAACTACATCGATTTTTTGCAAAAATTCTTCCACTGTTTGATAGATAAATGACAATGCCAGATTCTGCCCCACCATCAACCGCAAGTTGTACAAGATAACGAATAAATGTAAAAATATCTCCGTTTTTTATTAAAATTATTGGTTTAAAATAAAGTTTTGTACAAGTTGCGATTCGAAAAAAACAGCTTAATTAAGAATTCAGAAAATAGTAAGAAATCGAAGCGATTTATTCATTGCTTTTGTTATTCTTCTATAGGAGTTGCGAGAGTAGTAGAAAATGATACTGAATATGATTATGCAATATGAAACCTGTAATAAGTCCCCAAAAAATGATAGGTATGTTAAATGGTCACGTAGTTTTGTAGGTGGGGCAAAGCTCCATTGAAATGTGGCAATGTCTTTTAAAACTATGTAAGTAACTGTAAAATAATTATTAAATTCGGTCCAGTAGTCTTTGAGAAAATCTCAACCTTATTGAGTACACTTATCTGTCTTCGACTGTATATGATAGATAGCTGGTACCACCGCCAGAAGCCCCAGTTAACCCCACCTACCTGCACGAATATCTCGAACAGCCTCTGCGTGTGCTCGCCGGCCGGCACGCCCAGCCGGAGCGCGAACTCATCCCCCGCGAGCCAGCGCGCCCGACCCTGCAAACCCTGAGCTGACAGATGCAACTCCAGCTGCGAGCGATCCAATCTGCAAATACGTTCAATACCTCAACTAACACCGAAGATTTCCAGGGTGAAGAGAGTCCAATACATTTCACCATCATCATCGGCCCATATCAGTTCCAGCGTAAACTTCTCCCAAAGCACGCGATACAATACGAATAAATACGAATATTTTTCTATTATAAACTCACGACTGCTTCTCGTAGAGATATGCAGAGACGATGAACTTACATCTGCTGCAATCCTAGCAGCTCACAGCTAGCAGTATACTCTCGATCCTCCACATTCATCAATCTCTTCATGCACGCTCATCGGTTGGTAGTAGACCGCAATTGGTAATTTTTCAAGACATCGCCAATTTGGTCGACGTACGGAGGAAGACTCCTCGCTCTACCTCTGCCGATTGCCGACCCTTCCATCAACATTCGCTCTATGTATTCCTTTCGTTACTCTTCCTTATATTATTTATCTGTCTATAAACTCACGCCTCATTCCCGCAGGGGTAAGCAGAGACGATGGACTTCCATCTGCTGCGATCCTGGCACACAACCCTTGCCTCCTCCACATTCATCAATGTCTTCATGCATGCTCGCCGGTTTGTAGTGGACCGTACTTGACCCTTTCTCAAGACCTCGCCAATTTGGTCGCCGCACGTTCTCCTCGGTCTACCTCTGCCGACTCTCCCGTCAACATTCGCTCTGTGTATTTCCTTCGTTACCCTTCCTTCACTCATCCGCTCCAAGTGGCCAAACCAACGTAACATACCCTTTTCAATTCTATTTACTACATTTTCTTTCAGACCACACCGTTCTCTAATCACTACATTCCTAATCCTCTCACTATTATATACGAATAATAATAAAATGATTCCTCTTGTCTTACCCCAGCTGTCCCCTCAGTTCAGCCACCTCCCTGATGGCCGCCCCGCCCGGTATGCCCAGCTGCTTGGCCCTCGCGATCAGCCGGCAGTCGTCGTACGTGTAGTCTAACACGGGCACGCCCAGAGCTCTGCAATTGATGAAGGATTCTATGACACAACGGCTTACTGCATGCATATACTGGTTATACAAGATTTTGTAAAATGTCTCCGCTTTGCTCAGACAGAGGTTCTAGATAAGTGTCCTTGCTTTCGTCATGTCACTACACTTTAAACTGCAACGTAAATACCAAGCGAGGAGGGTACCTTGCAGATAGCGGTCCTATGGGCCTGTCACATATTACACTGCCTGATTCTAACCCGATCGACAACTCAGCCTCGACTCCACGCTATGATACGCAGTTGCTATCCCGCTTGCACAACACTGACAGCAGGACCGAAGATTCGCCGCCGGCGGTAGCGGAAACGAGAAAGGGCAAGCGTAAGCGAGTAACAGTAAATCCGTGTGCGACTACGCACATATCACCGCAACGATCTACCTCTCTCGGTCCTTCAGCGGCCGAGCGCGATGTAGCTATCTCATCTGCATTAGCGAACAGCACCGAAGTGGGAGTAAACAACGTGGGGCTAAACAATAGAACCTTTGCGGATATAGCGAGTACTGGAAGTGACTGGAAACGTGAGGAAAGATCTGAGGAGTGGATATTGGTTCAAAAGAGAAGAGTGAAAAATAAGTTTATAGGATTAATGGGAAAGGCGGATCCAGAGGTCGATGGAAAGTTCAGAGCGGCGGAGTTTAAAATTCCGCTCTTCATATCTAACGTCCACAAGGACACCGCAGAGACAGATATTATTGATTATATCCTAAAAAAGACAGGCGAAGTTGTTAATTTAGAGAAAATTAAGATGAGACACGAGAAAGAGTATAACTCATATAAACTATTTGTATCAAAGCATAAAGTTGACAGATTCCTAGATGATAAGTTGTGGCCAGATGGGATCACATTTCGTCGATTTGTATACTTTAAATACGGGGAAAGGAAGTCGGTAAACACCGATACAATGGTTAAATAATACTAATCATTATGTCTGTTACAAAATCAAAGTTCATAAGTTTTAACTGCAAGTCCTTTAAAAGGTCGGCAGAATGTATAAAGATGTTATGTGAATCGGCCGACATAGTAGCACTACAGGAAACATGGTTGCTGCCGCACGAGTTACCGTATCTGGGAGATATTGATCAAAACTTCGGTTACACCGGCAAGTCCGCGGTGGACACATCTAGTACGATACTACGCGGGCGGCCATATGGCGGTGTTGCGTTGTTATGGCGAAAAAGTGTTTTCCAATCGGTCTCCATAATTCCTTGCGAAAGTGTACGTTTAAATGCAATTAAAGTTAATATATCGGAACGTCCGATTTTAGTGTTTTGCGTGTATATGCCAACCGATTCGATAGATAATTTAGTAGAATTTACAAATTGTTTGAGTGAAATTACCGGAATTATCGCAAATAGTGACGTAGAATCTGTGTTTGTACTTGGTGATTTTAATGCACATCGTGATGAACTTTTTGGAAGGGAATTAAATAGTTTCTGTATGGATCAAAAGTGGTTATGTGCGGATATAGTAAAATTGGGTTCAATTTCAGACACATATACCTATGTAAGTGATGCGCACGGATCTAGACGGTGGTTAGACCATTGTATAGTTACGGAGGCTGCTTGGAGATCGGTTGTTAACGTAAAAGTTCATTACGATGTGTATTGGTCTGACCATCTGCCACTTGAAATAATTTGCGACTTGAATGTTATCAGGCAGAAGAGTGTGCTGCGAAATGCACGTTTTAGTGAAGTCGTATGGGGTGAGCGTGATTCTAAGCAAATAGAAACATATACAGCGCTATGTAATGCAAAACTTCGGAGCGTGGATTTCCCAGCAGAACTCAGTAAGTGTTGTGATGCTAGTTGTAGTAATATGGAACACAGAGTGATCTTGGACAAATTGTATGGGGATATAGTAGACATACTGACGGACGCAGCTATATCGTCTAGTAAACGGAAAGAAAACTTGCGTAGAAAGGGCGGCTATATTACTGGGTGGAACAAGTATGTTCGTGACGCGCACAGGGAGGCTCGGCAGCGGTTTCGGCTGTGGGTCTGGTACGGGAAACCTGATGCGGGAACTATCTATACTGACATGATGGAATCGAGAAAGCTTTTTAAGTCTAAATTAAAATTTTGTCAAAATAACCTCGACCAAATTAAAATGGACATAATAGCATCTCATCATAAGGGTAGGAATTTCGCTAAATTCTGGAAACAGACCAACAAACTGAATCCGAGGCCGAGCGTCCCTGTGAGCGTTGACGGGTTGGATGAGCCTTGTGAGATAGCAAACATGTTCAAGGACCACTTTCGAGTGCAGTCACCCCTGGGCCCAGTGCAGCCGGTGCTTGGTGGTGAGGGCCGCCCAGCGGACGCGCCACATGTCCGTTTAACCATAAAAGAAGTAGCTTCAGCTGTTAAAAACATGACACGTGGCAAGTCCCCGGGGCACGACGGTCTCAGCATTGAGCACCTGCAGCACGCGGGCGTGCACCTTCCCAGGGTTCTCAAGCTCCTGTACAATCTTTGCATCGGCCATGCGTACTTGCCTGACAGTCTAATGAAGACTATTGTTACGCCGATAGTGAAGAACAGAACGGGTGATGTGTCCGATAAGACGAACTATAGACCCATCTCGCTAGCCACGATAGTAGCCAAAGTGTTTGACGGTGTGCTTGGGAATCACCTGGGTCTGCATGATGCGCAGTTTGGTTTCAGAGCTGGTCTGTCCACCGAAACAGCGATCTTGGCTCTCAAGCATACTGTCAGATACTATACAGATAGGAAGACGCCAGTATATGCTGCGTTCTTGGACCTGTCAAAAGCTTTTGACCTGGTGTCTTACGATATCTTGTGGTCAAAACTGGAGGGGATGGGTCTGTCGTTCGACTTTGTAAGGATACTCAAATATTGGTATCTACATCAGACAAACTATGTTAGATGGGTGGATGCGCTGTCAGATGTCTATAGGTTGGAATGTGGGGTGAGGCAGGGGGGGTTGACCTCGCCTATAATTTTTAATTTGTATATGAACGAGCTGATCGCTCGGCTCAGCAGCGCTCATGTCGGATGCTCAATACACGGTGTCACAGTGAACAATATTAGTTACGCAGATGACATGGTGTTGCTGTGCCCTTCGATCGGCTCGCTCAGAAAACTGGTAGACATTTGTGAGGGCTACGCGTTGGCGCATGGCCTCAGGTACAATGCTAAGAAGAGCGAGCTGCTGGTGTTTAGGGGGCGCAATAAAGCACCGTCCAATGTGCCACCAGTAATGCTGAGCGGCTCGCCTCTCACAGTAGTCTCGCACTTCAAGTACCTGGGCCACGTGGTCAACGCGGAGCTTACCGATGATCTCGACATCGAGAGAGAGCGCAGGGCATTGACAGTGAGGTGCAATATGTTGGCCCGCAGATTCGCACGATGTACGAAGGAAGTTAAAACGACCCTGTTCAGGTCGTACTGTCAAGCATTCTACACGTGCAATCTGTGGGTCAACTACACCAAAAAGTCGTACAATGCCCTGCGTGTACAGTATAACAATGCGTTCAGGGTGCTGATGGGGCTGTCGCGATGCTGCAGCGCGTCAGGGATGTTTGCGGAAGCCGGCGTAGACGGATTCCATGCCATCATACGCAAAAGAGTCGCGTCCCTGATGCGACGGGTTCGCGGCAGCCCTAACAGCATCCTGAAGGGCATTGCGGATACCATGGACAGTCCGATTCTGAGCCACTGGGTACACTTACATGTCCCGGGGTCTCGGAGTCGGACCTAAGTCGCATGTATGGCGCATAATACACCTCATGTAAACACTAACATAGTTTTAAGTACTTACTAACACTTATATGGTCTTTGTGACTGCAATAAATCATTTGAATTGAATTGAATTGAACTACGATCATCCAATCCAGAAAACCGACAGAATAGTGACGTAACCTAGTGTCAGAGCTATTGAGACCTCTGGCATGGCCTAAAGACTGCTGCTGAGCGACAACAATTGGTACCAACTGCTTAACGTGCGCCTCAAGGTTCAGATGAAGAAATTACCACTAGCAGTGACCCTTCAGATTCAGACTGCGCCCAACGTTGCTTATCTTGTACGATCATTTTCAATGCGTACCTATTCGTAACTGAACTACGGAACCCCTTACATTCCACAATCCAATGGCAAATATTAGAGGCTTTATTTTCTCATCTCTAAGTTTTGAGAACGCTTTGTAGACCTCCAATTTTCAGTAGCTAAGGAAAATAATTGAAGTATACTCACCTAGCCATAACGTCCCTGACATTCCTCGCGTAGAGCTTGGGGTCTCTCTTCTCCTCCTCACTCGGGTAGTAGACTGGAAGAAACTCGATCTCACATGAGCTGTGCACTTGCGTCAATGTCAGCCACAGAAGCTTTAAACTGAAACGCAACAATGGATACTCATAATGGCAATGACTCTGGAGAAGTCTAAAAATACAGTCTCCTAAACTTATGAAAATGAAGGCACTTCACTTTACTTTTTTTTTGCACTTTAGAAGTGTCAGCTTAAAATTAGATACGCACGCCAAAATCGCTACCATTGACAAATCAATTTTAACCGGCCACAAATGAAAAGGTGTAACACCTGTAGCGCGGCCACCGGTCGCAGTGACCCTTTGGCTTGTACCAACACCCTGATATCAAATAATAATAACACCTGAAGCGAAGACCTTGAACCCCGTAAGGTCCCAGTGTAAGGTCATATTCAGTTTAACGGATAATTTAGTGCATTTTATCTATAGTATCGGAAAGGGTCCTGAAACTTTAGTTCCACGACTTTTTCATTTTTGCGAATCATAGGTACATTTTGTACCAGTCAGCTGATCTATTTGTATGAGACATTAATTCATTTTTCTTTTTTTATACGAAAAGTCGTAGAACAAAAGCTGTTCAGCAACCAATACTGAACACCCTCTCTTCGGCTTACTATAATTCGTAAAAACTACTATACCGAATTTGATAATTATTTTACCGTTACATAGTTTAAACTTTTATTTATCAAACAGTGAAATATTTTTTGCAATAGGTCAAGTAGCTTATGAGAAAATCTCAACCTTAAAAACTCTCCTGTACACCTTTCTCTGTGTTCCACCGTACATAGAGAAGAATCTGAACCGACGGCAGGCACATGGCAGAAGTCGTGACGGGATCTACACTTCTGGCATTTTCTTTCGGAGGTCAAGGTACTAATTGAGTCAAGAGACAAGGTATGAGAGTAATAGAAAGAGAATCAATGATAAACTCACGCTCCAGGCCCCTCCCATGTCCAAGTAACGGTGTCCCTCGCATTAGGGTACCTGATGGTCACAGGTTGTACTGGAACACCTGGGTAGAAGCCGCCAGGCTTGAAGGTGATCAGACACGAGCGGTTTGTGCAGGTGCCTTCTGGAAATATCAGGACCTGGAAAAGATATACAAATGATGATAGGCTTACTTTATCATGACAAGGATTGGCAACTAATAAACGAACTATTGGTTAGTCGTGTCACAATAATAGTTAAAGGCATTTTAAAAGCAGCGAAAAGGCAACGGCAGTAGCAGTGGTTGTAATGTACCTATAATGTACTTATAGTATGAAACCCAATGAAAGATGACATACCTAACGCAGCAACGTAGCGTCAGTGATAAAGCAAGGGAGTGGCAACCGTGCGGCATTCAAACTGTCATTTTTCATGGAGTTTATTTATTTTAAAGGAGTACCAACATCACAGTCACAAAGCTTACATATAAAAAGAAATCTTAAACTATTGTCCTGTGTGACCCTGACAATTACAGGTACCCACAACATTCACATAATATAAATCACGCAGTACGTAAATAAAAAGATAAACATATATATATATTAATAAAAAACTAAATCTAAATAAACAATTCCTAGAATGCCCACTAAAGGTCACCCTCCAAGATTTCAAGAGTTCCATAAATTACAACCACAGTCACCGCCGATCCGCTGCCTTCGTAAAGTGACTGACGATTTAAAATCCTAAAGCTAAACTCATAACCATAGTATGTGAATAGTGTACCAACCTGAGGCCAGTTCTCTTTGGAAGTTGCCCTTTCAATGATCTCCTTGATGGTGTTTTGTCGGGAGTTCGGGTCATCTCTCCACACGTACACAGGCTGAGTGTAGTTTATTAATTCTGAAATTGTTCAAGACATATACTTAGTATTATCTTACTCAAGTATGGCCCCCTCAGTCTCTCTCTTCTTGTGTGGTTTAATGACCAAACCTATTGTCAGAGTTATTCAGGCCGCCCTCGACGTGGCCTAATGACTGCGGCCCCCTCAGTATGACTCATATCTTGTCTCCTCTATCTGGCCCTTCTCTCTTGCTCTTCTCTTCATCATCATCAGTCTATTTATATTGCCCCACTGCTCGGGCACAGACCTTCCCTTACATCGAGGGAGCTCGGGCCATAATCCGCCACGCGGGCCCAGTGCGGGTTGGCGGATTTCACATGCTGTAATTTTTTTTTTTCTTCTACGACATGCAGGTTTCATCACGATGTTTTCCTTCACCGTTTTGAGAGCACTCGGTAAATGTACGTAAGTTTTTCCGTCGAAAAAACCGAGGATAACTCATTGGTACATGGCTGCCCTGGCTGGGCATCGAACCTGGGACCTCCATATTACAAGTCCATTGACCCAACCACTGAGCCACCGAGCTCTTCTCTTACTTCCTCTTAATCGCATCTCTTTCCTGGAATTTCTAAACTATTTCCCATGGAAATCATTTACGTTGCTAGAGTTGCTAGACAATTCCTTACCATCTTACTTCCTACTTCTTAATTTCTCGATAGTAATCTGTCAGGAACAAGTATTTGTACGAATATCATCGGCATCAATGATATATAGTAATCTTTTTAACATTGAACTAAAAAGGATGACCATCAAACATGTGTGTCCCAACTCTCAACCCTGAGGCACACCCTGGATTAAAAATCAGAAAAAGTAAGTTACACAGATACAATGACCTATATACGTCCTATAATTATGTACTAATACAACCTTCCAACAGCATAAATACTACCACAGAAAGCTATCAATATACGAGTATGTGTAGCCATGTAACTTAGTCATTAGCGTGCGAGTAGTAAAAGCATGCCATGCCATAAGAGAAAACATTCTGGTCGGTTACTGTGCTATGGTAAGCGGTGAACACGCAAACCGCAAAGCATATAAGTACAGCCGACAGCACAAGAGTAACATGAGGTCTCTTTTTAGGCCTAAATTGCAATGGTGTTGAGTTGTGTTGTCGACTGTAACCTTACGATGTAAAATACCTCTAGGGGTAAATTTAACTTATTTGAAGGAAGGATTGGAGGCTCAGTAATTTCACAATCAGTCGGAAAAACTAGATAAATGTTGTAAAGGTTAAAAGGCTATAAATATCGTGTGAAATTGGCCTTGACTCTAGCCTAGGCAAACCACGAGAGTTAGGAAGCCATACCATAGCATGGAACACGTGATGGTTTCAAATAATACATTACCTATTACAATGGAACAGAAAGAGCATAGTCTGAAAGCGGCGTTCAGTATCGATTGTTCTACGACGACGACGTTTCCGTGGCGGACCCGTGACACCACCAAATATATGAAAAACCTTATATGTGCCTATAACATTTGAAGATTTCCCTCGATTTCTCCATGATCCCATAATCAGATCCTGACCTGATGACTATGGGACCACCTGTGAGGTATACCCATTCAAACAAAAAAAGAATTTTCGAAATCGGTCCAAGCGTCTTCGAGTAATCAGGTAACATACATAAAAAAAAAAAATTTCGACGAATATCCATATATATATTATACGAACCTCCTCCTATTTTTTGAAAGTCGGTTAAAAATGAAATTCAAACATAGAATCATAACCGACCAAGAAGATTCTATCTTTATGCATAGAATATAGTACAGTATAGTATGTACGTACCTACTACGAACGAGAAAAGATATCAAAATATGCACTTCATTAGGGACTCTATTACTTGGTGGTGTCATGTTATAAAAATAATCCCCATCGGTAATATTAATCGTTGGTGCCATTGGGTGGTGTCACGGGTCCGCCACGGACGTTTCGATATTCTAAAATTTAAATATTGAATTTTCCTCAATATTTTAACGTTTAATTTGAAAAGTCGTAGAACAGAAGTTATTTAATTATCAATACTGATAACATTCCCTTCGAAATACAACCTGTATTACCGACTGCGGCAATGATGATGATAGAGTTTTTGACGTACAGACAACAGAAAATCAATGGTAACAATGCAGTACGATTTTAACTCTTACGATGCAGATAGAACGGTCCAAAGTGTTACACTTGATTTGCTGTTAGCTATACTTAACCTGCCTACTTATTGCTTAATTATGCTTTCTGTAATATTGTAACTTAGTAACTTAAACCGCTTTACAGATTTTGATGTAGGAGGTATCAGATCAAGTATCTTAGATAATGGTCTTTTCTGCAAAGTGGAAATAAAAAAAAGTAATTATCTGTAAAAGATATCATGTTTTTATTTGTTTTAAGGTTTCGTTATTTAAAGATGACTATGGTGACGTGAAAATGAAAATGAAAATATATTTATTTATTTCTCAACTAGTCTAGGGATACACTGTTGCCGGGGCTCTCCTGTTAAGTACCAGGTACCTGTGTTAGGAGGCCCCGCTCTTCCACCTTACGGTCATTCTAAAGACAGAGTTGAATATTCTTAGAGTTAGAGATAATATTCTTAGAATAGTAAATTATAAAAGAAGATTATAAAATAGTAATAGTAAATTGAATTCAATATAAAAATATATATATAAACTAAACTAAAAACTATATGTTTTGGATGGCGAATATATTCATATAATCAAATCAATCTAACATGTACCTAAGTATATGAAACCTGATCACCGAGATTTACGAGCGAATATACCCAAATCGATCTGCCTAAGCCTCTCTTTGTACAGGCCTTTATGTTTAGGATTTCTTAAAGCCAAAACGTGACTCGGCATTTTAACATGCACTTACTAATAAACAAAGACTTGTCAATCAAGATTCTTTTTACAGTTAAGTAGGTAAGTTAAGTTCCGGTGTAGGTATGTTGTTTTTGTAAATCGAGTGACAAAGGCTATACAGGATGGCTTTGAATTCATTCGACAAAATTATATGGATGGTTAGGTTATACCATTTGGGGAGAAATAAAAATAAAATATGTACAATAAATTCTCGCGCAGAGGCTGAGCCTAGCCATCCAGCCCAAGAGGGACGAGTTTTTTTTAGAATGTTTTTAGTTAGGTAGATTTTTAGTTTAGTTTTTAATGTATTTTTAAGTAGTTTAGTTTTATTATATTTGTTTGTAAGATTTCTTGAATAAATCCAACAATCAAAAAAATTATTAATTTGCTGTGCATTGGAAATGAAATGAAAAATATTTATTACACATATTTCACATACAAGGTCACCTTATTTATACACTTAGAACTAACTTAAAATATTATGCGTAATAGGACTGTGATCAGCTAAAATGCTGTGCCCATCCACTGGGGTGACTGGGCACAGCGCTGATTTTCATCACATCCCTTACTGTGTAGGATTTTTTTTATATATTTTAAGGTTTTTTTTAATTTGTTGAAACGATTTCTTTCACTGGAATTTGACCTAATCCGTCATTTCTAAGGTCATTGTGTGACTTGTTAGTTCAATTTTTGTTGCAGTTTTGATTTACTAAAAAACCTTGTCAATTCGATATTTATCATGAATACACCCCCCAGTTTCAATTTGTCGTATGAATTCAAGGACACCGTATAATAGTGGTTGGTTAATTCATCCAAGCCCAGTAAAGCTTAGTTAAGTAAAGAGTACATTGTAGTAAATAGTAGCTCAATACAGATCTAAAGCGTTTACTGTATTATTTATTTGTGTTGTCCAATAGGCATAGTGTAAGCATCATATATGCATGTAATAAGCTCTAAAATACAGGGGTCTCGACACCCTTTACAACTTTGTTGCTTTTGGTGTCGAGACCCTCGGCCCGTGGGGTCCCGGCGCTTGGTCGCTTTATAAAGAGCTTAGCAAACGAGTAGTAGATGCCACTGGTGACCCAAGAGCTGGCAGCTACCTCGCGCAACGGATTAGCATCGCGATCCAGCGAGGTGACGCTGCCAGTGTATTGGGTACTCTTACTGCTACTAATTTTTTTTTAAATAGTTTAAATTAGGTTTTTTTAAATATTGAATGGTCCTTTTTTATTTTATATTGTACCTTTTTGAAATAAACAAATAAATTGACATGTAACGCACGTTTGGTTTAACTGTAAGTGTTGTTATGAAAATAAATAAACAAATAATAATAATAATAGTGCATTAGATTGCTATTTCAAGACAGAAATACTTCATACCCGAAGATCAGGTTGACTCCGCCTATACCTACATAAAACCTCTCAATCCTTTTGTCACCGATTTCAAAAGACTGCTCCAAAAGAAAGGCTCACTGTTACAAAAGAGTGAAAAGAACTGTAACGAATCTTACACAAAGGAAGCTTTGAAAAAAAACATTTGTGTACACTCATGTCGAATGGATTGTAGTATTGTAACAAACAATGGCATCCGATAGTAAACACAAGAGATGCAGTATTTTAAGTCTCAAGAAAATGGTTCACCACCACCACAAAACATCCCACCACTAAAAACAGGGCTGCATTAAGGTTAACTGAATTCGGGGCCACTTATTGAATTGGCGCCTTTCTCTTAGTCCGAGATTCAAAGACAATTTAAGAACCAGCTTGGTTTGAGTTCGCTCTTAAAACTGTAATAATAATAATAACTCTTTATTGTACACACTGATACATTAATGTAAGAAAATAAAAAGAAAAGACATGCACAGAGGGCGTAACTTTCATGGAATTTGACTATTGAGGGAGCTCAAACTAAGCTTGTCAAAATAGTCTATGAATATGGTAGGTATTTGATAAATGTCTAAAATTAATATACTTACAAAATCATCTTCATTATAAAATTTATGTTCAAATGTGGAAACAGAATTGAAATTAGTTAAAAAGTTACAGGCATTTAGAAAGAAATTGCAGAAGTTACAAAGAGATTATAAAAATACGCATGACATGATGGCGTCATGACTTACAAAAACCCTTCAAATTAAGACATCGTTTTGCTAATAAAAAGGGATGAAGCAGGACCACCACCCAAATTTAACGCTTAATCAATTGAAATATCGTAAAACTAAGTTCTGATTTATCTTCATGTTCATGAGAATTGATTGATGCGAGAAATGATTAAAATAAGAGTAACTTCCAGAGTATTTTCACAACACAGATCAACCACTAAATCCCACCACCGAAGCAAAAGTCCACGTACTTCCGACATAATTGTCCATGCTTTCCTTCCTCACGATGACAGAAGACATCCTTGTCGCATACACTATGCAGCTATCAAGGAACGACGAGTGGGGCGCTACGACCAGAATTGGCGCCTCCTTGCGACTCGCCTGGCGCCCCCGAATGGAGATGGCCATACCGCCTGCGAGATACGACATCTTCCCGATGAAGCATATTAGAGGTTTGAGGGACCTAGAATTTAGAAAAATTGTGAGACATGTATTTAAATGTTTTTCTAACCGAAAATGGGGATCATTCTCTGTATTCATTGATCCTTCGCAACCCTTTTCGTCAATTTTATTAGACTTGACGTAAGTATTGTTGTAAGTAGGTAGAGTCTGGCTAACGAAAGAGTGTCCTGGAGTTTCCTTAAAAGTTATGATCTGGCAACAATATTAAGCTGTCAGTCAAGTGTCAAAGGTACATCTCAAAGTCTGTTGGGGAGATTTATTTTTCAATAATAATTGCTTTAATATGGGTAAAACAATAAAAAGTAACGTACGAAAGCTGCTACATACTATGATAAGTAAGTTTAAACAAAAACAGGTAGGTTCTATTGACTTTTGTTCAGGGACGTATTAATTCAGCCATAAATTAGCGCCCCTCTTTTGCCTCGTAAGCTAGCTCGATCCATCATCGATCAAGACAAAAATGAGAAGTTAGAGCCGAGTCCAATGACTCTATCTTCTTATAATAAAATTCATTGTAGAATAATATTTTCTTTCTAAGTACTTATAATTCGAACTTTTATAAGTAGCTAAGCAAAAATAAATCAGTCCTCAAGAATTTTGATTGATCTCCTATAAACAACTAGATACACAGTCTGTCCTCTAAAAATGTCCGAGCGCAAAGAAGGTCCAAACGGATGAATGGACCCTCATTTGCTTTATTGGGCATTATTTAGACGTTTTTTTTAAATTGTTTTAGTTATTTATAGGAGATCAATGAAGGCAGACTGTGTATCTAGTTGTTGATAAGAGATCAATGCAGTCAATGTGTTTATTTAGGTATATTAAAAAAAAAACATTTAGATTATAGAAAACTTTTTTAATTAGCCACGCTTTTAGTACATTTTTAAATGTATTGTTATGTAACGATTAATCGAACATGTGACCTTAGTTAACCAAAGACCTACATAGGACAGAGCCGTTTCACGGCAGAAAGCAGTCGTATAATCAGACTAAGGTTACTAAAAATCAGCAATGCGGCATTGCTACACACACACAGACAGGATACTTTCAATACACAGACCACTTACCCAATAGACATGAAATCGGTACAAAAGACATTGCCATATTTCAATGGAGCTTTGCCCCACCTACAAAACTACGTAACCATTTAAGCTGTACCATCATCTTGTTGGGGACTTATTACAGGTTTCATATTGCATAATCATAATCAGTATCATTTTCTACTACTCTCGCAACTCCTATAGAAGAATAACAAAAATAATGAATAAATCGCTTCGATTTCTTACTATTTTCTAAATTCTTAATTAAGCTGTTTTTTTCGAATCGCAACTTGTACATAACTTTAATTTAAACCAATATTTTTATTAAAAAACGGAGATACTTTTACATTTATTCGTTATCTTATACAACTTGCGGTTGATGGTGGGGCAGAATCTGGCATTGTCATTTACAAGCGAAAAATTCTGTCAACGATGAGCGCATAGAGTCGAAGCGGGGGACAGCGGTATCGTATTAAAGAGCGTCCATGTCGATAATATCTCTAGGTTACATGTGGCACGAAGCAATTTTGCGCTCATGTGCGGGCAGACACGGGCCCTCCTGTTACAGGTCTATGGGGTAAGTGGTATGTGTTTCAATGTGTTGTCGAGTCTTATAACTCTTTTTAAGTAGCTATAGTTTTTCTAGAGCATAAATGTTCATAGCGATCAAAACAAACAGTTGCTGAAATGTACGCTCCATGTGGCGAAATTCGTTAAACCACATCTTAACTTTTAGTCGCTTTTATCGATACGAGCCTAAAGCCAATGATACACTAGGGGACAAATGTCCTACGACATGTATCGGCGACATGTCAAGCGAAGCCGGCCGATTTCGCCTGACATATCTGGCGACATCGCGCGACTTATGTCCGTAGCGACCAGAGCGTGCCAAACATTGTGAGGTTAAGCATGTTTAACTATTCACACCGCCATTCTTTAGTAGGGGTTCCCTACATAAGTAATATTCGAAAGTATATGCATCGATTGTCTTGTTCTGCGATGTCACAATCGAATATCACGAACGTAGGTAAGAGTACTTTTTTTAATTAAATTCTTCCCAGAGGGTAAGGCAAAGCCAACTAGGGCATACAGCCTGGTCCGATGTTAATAGAATGTCTGAATTCTTATAAATACGTACATATATACGAAGCTAACCTAAACCTATTTTTTTTTTCGGGGGGAAAATCATCTAGATATCATGATACCTCCTTGCCACGGGGAGGCGAGGATGGTTATGTCGGACTCTTACCGACTAAAAACCCCTCGGTGTTCCGTCTCGCCGCCCTATGGCGGAGTCACGGGGAGACTTGCGAATTACTTCCGCGACTAACCTAAACCTACGCACAACCCTCCCAACCCCCTAAACGAAATAACTCAACGATCCACGCAATCATTAAGTATGCAAGGAAACCTTGCTAAGAGCACAAAACTTCACAAACACGACTTCTTTCGAGCACTCCAATTTAGTAATCAGTACTTTAGAAAAAGGTAATAAATCTATGTCAAGTACTAAATTACGAATAAATCTATAATTGCGCTATCGAATCTAACCTAACTTAAGTTCATCGCTTATTTGACTAATAATATACCTATATTTGATAATATTGTTTCCTTGACAAGTGTATAATCTTAAATTAATTTAATGTGTATAAATATCCTTTCTTATGACATAGACTGATATTTAATTATTATTATTTTTATTTGTATAAGTTGACTAAGTTATTATAATAATTATGAATACACAGCGCATTGGTTTCTGACTGTAATGCTGTGTAAGATTTTGTAAATAAATAAATAAATTTTAAAACTGGGTAAAAACTGAAAGATGACTATTGAAATTTTCACGAAAAAATAATCGCCTATTGGTATAAAATATGTTATTTAGTTAAGAGCTGGCAACACCTAGCCTACATTAAACAAGGTCATGCTGGAAAATAGAAAGAACAAAAACAATAGCAATCAAATAAACAACGAGCAAATAAACTCGCTTCGCAACAAACAAAAACAAAACAACTCGTCTCTCGAGCCTATTCAGATTAGCTGTGTTTGAAATCTAACTGTGCATAGGTGTTATTATAAAAGACATTGCCACATATCAATGGAGCTTTGCCCCACCTACAAAACTACGTGACAATTTAAGCTGTACCTATCATTTTGTTGGGGACTTATTACAGGTTTCATATTGAATAATCATATTCAGTATCATTTTCTACTACTCTCGCAACTCCTATAGAAGAATAACAAAAACAATGAATAAATCATTTAAATAACGCAAGGCTATAAGTAAAGAAAATGACAATGCCAGATTCAGCCCCACCATCAACCGCAAGTTGTACAAGATAACGAATAAATGTAAATATTGGTAGCGCCATCTAGTTGCTTTTACACAAACTATTATTTGACACATTATGTATTATAATTATGTTCATGCTGTCCCTATCCTACCTATCACCTATTGAGACAGACCAAAAGAGACAACGCGACGCGTTATCAAACCGTCAAAATGCACTCGCGAATCGACAACGGTCGAATGCACCACGAAAAGTCTGCGGTCCGCTTCATATATTTTATTAACGCTTAATTATTCGCTAATTTCCCCGCGAAAGTGCTGTGCAACTATTCTGTGCTTTCGCCGCTCGTACTGTGGTGGGATTGTTCCTGGAACCAGCCGCCGGGAACGAGATATCAGGATTACCCGGATTCCAGAAAATTCTCAAGTAAGTCTGTCTCTCGTTTCCCATAACATTTCCTACGTTTTCCCACCATAAGTAGGTCCTTCGAGCCGGATCCCTTCTATTCTATTTATTTACTTACGTAAATACGCTACACAATACATAAAACACTTACGCTCATACAGTCCACTAACGCACATTCCAACGCATATTTCTACGCAAAACGCTCATTTACCGAACAATCGGTCGCTATAATTCGCTGTATATTTATTCCCTACAACCAAATCCCTATATTTTATTATATTTTATACAAAATAACTCATAATTCCAATCATATTTTATACATGACGGCAGTTAACATTTTCTTTATATTTTAAAATAGACTCGCCGACTTCTATAATAGACTCGCCCGCTAGCAAGCAACTATAGTTCTTACGCCATATAAGATAAGGTTCATAAATTTGTGCTATTTTATCGTTCACAATTTATAATTTGTGGGTAATTTAATTTTTGTTCAGTTTCATTGTTCGCTTAATTTTCAAATTGTTAAAATGGCTACTAACGAGGTACAAATACAAGTTCTTACGCTAACCGCTAAGCAACAATGCTTATTTCAATTGATGCAAAAGATGTACGATTTAAGTTTAGGTGTTTCTGATGATAAAGGCACATCTACCTTTCTTATCCGCATTAAATCTGCTGATAACGTTCGCAAAGAATTTATTGAAGTTACGGAGCAGTTAAACCTTGCAAACTTAACTTTAAAATCTAGCGCTAAAGCAGATTTTTCGAAATTATTTTCATTTGACGAGTTGTATTGCCATGTCAAGGCCGTTGAAGATGAACTCACAGCGGTCGCAGTTACTAATAAAGTAGCTTCACTTTCTCAAACGCCACAAAGTACACCTTCCAATTTTGATATTTTAAATCGAAAATTGCCTGCCTTAGAGCTGATGGCTTTTGATGGGTCTCCTAATAAATGGACTATGTTCTATGAAAATTTCACGGCTTTAATTCATAATAATAAAAATTTGTCCAATGCCGAAAAGGTACAATATCTAGTCGGTAGGTTGTCTGGCAAGGCTTTAACAGTCTGCGCTGGAATCCAACCAGTCGCTGCTAATTATGATATTCTATGGAAATCTCTCAAGGACAAATATCAGGACAAACGCACATTGGCTACTATGTACCTAGAACAAATGCTAAGTTTTAAGGGTAGTCAATCTCCTTCCCTTAATTCATTAGACACTTTTATTGAACATTTCTGTTCCGCTCAGTCAGCTTTAAAACAAGTAGGTATCGCAGACTTAACCGATTTTATTTTCACTCACATTGCTCTGTCGAAATTAGACAAAGATACCGTCACTTTATTCGAACAAGCAAATCGAGGTGTTGAAATACCTACTTTTGATTCTTTGACAACGTTTGTCAAAGAACAAAGTAAAATTTATCTGTTACGCAACACAAGTACTTCCAAACCTGCGAGTACTTATTCTCATTATAAACCGCAAAATAATAAAACTTTTATTCCGCAAAATAAAATAAATAAACCGCATGTTCAGACTTTTGTCGTGAATAATAATACAAATTTTCCTAAATGTGCATATTGTAAAAATGATAATGCTCATCCGCTTTACAAATGTGATTCTTTTCTACAATTAGATTCTTCAAGTAAAAATGACTTCGTGAGGAATCATAACTTATGTGTCAATTGTTTAGGATTTCACCACGTAAAATCGTGTAAATCACTATACAGATGTGCTGTATGCAAACGCATGCATCACACAAAATTGCATATGGATTCGCCCAGAATCGAACCCGCTACTTTTACGGCACCCAATCACCCAGCCATAGGGGTTTTACCGCCGTCGCATTTAGCTACGACAAACACGTGGCCGCAAACTGATAACGCAGGCAGCGCGAGCGCAGCCGCCGCCGCCGCCGCCGCTAGGAAACCTGTTTCTGCATTCAATAGCAACAATGTTGCATTATCTTCGTCAGTTCGGAATGAATCACACAATTCAACCGTTTTGTTACCTACTGCTACTGTTTACGTTTATAACGACGCAGGGCAACGCTTTAAAGTTAGAATCTTTTTAGATAGTGGTTCGATGAGTCACTTTATCACAAAATCATGTTGTGATCGCTTGAATTTAAATATTCATCACGCGCCCTCCACTGTTAGGGGCATAGGGCTTGCGGAAAAACCTGTCACAGGTTTTGCGCAGCTCACTATACATTCTCGATTCGATTTACGCTGTAAGTATACGATCAATGCACGCGTTCTCGATACAATATCGGATAAAATACCGAATACTTTTGTATGCTCTAGGGACTTAGAACATTTACGTGGCCTACCGTTAGCCGATGAAGATCTTCATACGCCCGCTGATATCGATTGCTTAATTAGCAATGAATTATTCCCGTTCCTTTTGGGAAGTCAAAAGGTCATGTCTCCCACTTCACAAGTGGTCGGTGTCGAAACTTCATTAGGTTTCGTAGCCATGGGAAGAGCCGAGTCTTTCACGCCGCCGCCGCCGCCACCGCCGTCGCATTCTAACTATCCCGTTGAATCTTTTCACGCGGTTACAGAACCGACACTGGAGAATTTAACGCAAAAATTCTGGGAGTTGGAAAGCGTACCAACGAAAAAACATCTAAGTCCAGATGACGCAGCGTGCGAGCATATATTCTCAGATACGCATACAAGAGATGATACAGGACGTTATATCGTCACTCTTCCATTCAAATATGATCCCGCTGTACTTGGTCATTCAGATAATAAGGCCAAGATGCAATTACTAAACCTAGAAAAAAGGTTAGCCGCTATTCCTGAATTACGTGAGGATTACAACGCGACATTACAGGATTATATCGATAAAGGTTATTTAAATCGTGTCGAGAATCCTAACATGGACATACCATGTTATTATATTCCTCATCACGCTGTATATCGTCCGGAGAAAACGACTTCGAAAACAAGAATTGTTTTGAACGCTAGTAGTAAAACTAGCTCAAATAAATCGCTCAATGATATTTTGTACACTGGACCCAATCTTCAAACAAATATTTTTGATTTACTGATAAACCTTAGGACTTTTCAGTCGCTATTTCCGCGGACATAGAAAAGATGTTCTTCCAGGTCAAATTATCATGCAAAGATCATTGCTATCAAAGAATTCTTTACAGATTTCATACAAACGACCCGATCTCGACTTATGAATTTAATTGCGTGTCGTTTGGTGTATCAAGTTCACCATACCTAGCTATGCGAGTCATTCGTCAACTCGCCGCCGACGAACGTCAACGCTTTCCTGACGCAGCACGGGCTGCTGAAAGGCACTTTTACATGGACGATTATATTTCCTCTTTTTCTTCAGTTGAAGAAAGTGAGGAAATGTATCACGAGATGGTCCAATTGTTTCAAGCCGGTGGATTCAAACTCGTTAAATGGATCTCAAACAGCGAAGAGCTAATGAGAAACATTCCTGTTGACCACCGCGCTACAAACGCCATTAACTTTGACGAAAACGCGCAAACCAAAATTATTGGCCTTCAGTGGAAGCCAAAAGAAGATACTTTCTTCTTCAAAATTAACGCTGACGCATCCAAGTGTTCTAAACGAACAATACTCTCCGTAGTCGCTCGTCTTTTCGACCCGCTGTCCTTAATAGGACCAGTCACTGCACTATTAAAATTATTAGTCCAAGAATGCTGGAAACAAAACTTGGATTGGGACGACAACGTTCCCGCGTACATTGAAAATCAATTTGTTCAATTTCAAAATGAGCTTCACTTGATTGAACTCATCAAGATTCCACGTCACATTGGAATTCTTCGAGATTCCCGCGAGGTCTCACTCGTTGGCTTCGCTGACGCGAGCGAAGCGTGCTACGGCGCCGCCGTGTACGTGCGAGTCAGCCAGACTGACTCCGATGTGGGACAAGTCATGTTGCTATGCTCTAAATCAAGAGTCGCTCCCACGAAGACCATTACATTGGCACGCCTGGAGCTCTGCGCAGCACTCTTACTGTCAAACCTAATAGTCGCGGTACGAGACTCTATTAGCGAACGCGTTCACATAAATGAGATTGTCGCTTTTTCAGACTCCACTGTAACGCTTTCGTGGATTAACGCACCACCTTTTCGCTTTCAAACGTTTATCGCTAATAGAATCTCGGCCATAAATGAAAACTTGCCAGCTGAGCACTGGTTTCATATTTCCGGTAAGGAAAATCCCGCAGACATAATTTCAAGGCCTGTGACGCCGAGCAAACTCATAGATAACGATCTATGGTTTCACGGACCCTCATGGGTTGCTTTTCCCAGAGGTCAGTGGCCTATCGAACCCTTTCATAGGTCCGCAACCGAAAACGATCTTCCTGAATCCAAAACAGTATCCCTCGCTGTTCAGACTGAAGATACTTCAGACTCAGACCACATCTTTTACGATTTAGCAAATCGTATGTCCAAATGGACAAAGTTTTTGCACGCTTGCGTTTACGTTTTACGTTTCGCAAAAATCATAAAGTCACATGGTCCGATATCTGTTCAGGATTTAGAAGATTCTGAAAAACGCATTATACAATGCATTCAAAAACGTCATTTCAAAGACATATCTAGTCCCGCTTTAAGAAAACTAAACGCTTATGTCGATGAAAATGATATCATTCGAGTTGGTGGACGTTTAAACCACTCGCAATTGAATCATTCGCAAAAACATCCAATTGTTTTACCCGCAAAGGACCCCATCGTTTTTCTAATAGTTGATTACTATCATTCGTCAAACTTACACGCTGGACCTAGTCTACTTCTCGCTTTGTTACGACAGAACTTTTGGATTCTCGCCGCGCGCAACATGGTACGCAAACGTGTGCAAAACTGCAACGTGTGCTTTAAGCTAAAGCCTAAGAATACGTTCCCACTAATGGGAGATTTACCGTCGTTTCGTGTTAGTGAAGTCAAAAGCTTCGTATTTACTGGTGTAGACTACGCAGGGCCTTTTTTCGTAACGCCTTATCGCCGTCGCGGAGTTAAGAGTGTCAAAGCTTACCTCTGTTTGTTTATTTGCTTAACAACGAAAGCTCTGCACTTAGAGCTTGTTAGCGATTTAAGCTCTGAGATATTTTTAGCGGCATTCAAACGCTTTATTAGCAGACGAGGACCTGTTTCAATGGTAGTCAGCGATGGAGGCTCTAATTTCGTCGGAGCTAAACGAAAGCTCGATGAGCTTTACGCGCTTTTAGCTTCTGAAACGCATAATAAATATTTAGATCAGAATCTATCTGATTTACACATTCAATTTAAAAGAAATCCCCCCTATGCTCCTCACTTCGGAGGAATATGGGAGACTAATGTCAAATCGGTTAAAACACATTTGAAAAAGGTGATAGGAAATCAGATTTTAACTTATGAAGAGCTGAACACAGTCTTAGTTCAAATTGAAGGTATTATGAATAGCCGTCCATTATGCGTCCTAAGTTCTGATCCTTCTGAGCTTACAGCTCTCACGCCGTCCCATTTTCTTAACATTACGCCTTTAAAGTACTTACCCGCCGAAGACTTCAGCGATGTGCCTGAGAATCGTCTCAACCGCTATGACTTGCTAAACAAGCTCGTTCAATCTTACTGGCATAGATGGAATGTAGAGTACTTGACATCTCTACAAAGTAGACAAAAGTGGAATACTCCATCTAATCCTATTCTAAAAGGTTGTATCGTGATCATACGCGATGACAAATCGCCACCGCTGAGTTGGCCTCTTGGTATAGTAGAGGAGCTCTATCCTGGTAAGGATGGAGTGACGCGGACTGTCAAAGTCAAAACTCAAACAGGTCATTACGTCAGACCTGTTGTAAGGCTCTGCCCCTTACCGCTTCAATAATTTCTATTATTCGCTTTCTAGTTCATAAGTTTACGTTTTGTCTCTACTGCACCTATTCTTATCGTATTTCTTTGTAAGTATTTTTGTATCTCCTGAAGGGATTCCTTCAGCCCGGGCGACAAATGGTAGCGCCATCTAGTTGCTTTTACACAAACTATTATTTGACACATTATGTATTATAATTATGTTCATGCTGTCCCTATCCTACCTATCACCTATTGAGACAGACCAAAAGAGACAACGCGACGCGTTATCAAACCGTCAAAATGCACTCGCGAATCGACAACGGTCGAATGCACCACGAAAAGTCTGCGGTCCGCTTCATATATTTTATTAACGCTTAATTATTCGCTAATTTCCCCGCGAAAGTGCTGTGCAAATATTCTGTGCTTTCGCCGCTCGTACTGTGGTGGGATTGTTCCTGGAACCAGCCGCCGGGAACGAGATATCAGGATTACCCGGATTCCAGAAAATTCTCAAGTAAGTCTGTCTCTCGTTTCCCATAACATTTCCTACGTTTTCCCACCAAATATATCTCCGTTTTTTTTTAAATTACCGATTTAAAAAAAAGTTTTGTACAAGTTGCGATTCGAAAAAACAGCTTAATTAAGAGTTCAGAAAATAGTAAGAAATCGAAACGATTTATTCATTGTTTTTATTATTCTTCTATAGGAGTTGCGAGAGTAGTAGAAAATGATACTGATTATGATTATACAATATGAAACCTGTAATAAGTCCCCAACAAAATGATAGGTACAGCTGTACAGCTTAAATGGTAACGTAGTTTTGTAGGTGGGGCAAAGCTCCATTGAAATGTGGCAATGTCATTTTAAGTAAAGTTGAATTGTTACTAAATTAGTCGCTTCGCAGCTACTCCGTCGGTCTGCGCTGTTAGTACTATAATTGTGTTTAGGATAAACATGTTTTTTACGATTATATCGCACTTCGGTGCAACGCCATCTACTACTTTTTTTTTCTTACAACTGTCACTTTCAGACTTATTATTCAATAAAGCAAAACGTCCGTTTGTTTTGTTGTCACTAGCTAGGATAGCTTTTTATTTATTTACTGAGACTAAGATAGACGATTTCTCACACACATGGGCCATAAAGCTTGTGGACCTACATGCTTGACAAAGATTATGTAACACATCACAAGAGTCTCGTAAAGTTTCTCGAATTACGTAAACAGTGGATCGGATTGTGCATTTACTGTGTGACGAAGCTGTGCTGATGTGGCATTGACAGCTTGCAACGTGATGCACAAATAGTAATAAGGAAACAACGTACATTAAAAAAACTCGAAGTCACATTTAATGTTATAATAAAATACTCATTTACCTCACGAAGCGAAAATATATATAAATATTAAATCAGTCAGCAAAAGAAGACGCTCGCTTCGTCTGTCTTTCGTTTTAAACAAACTTTTATACCTACCGTTATTCTTTATAAACCGTGTTGTTGTAATAATAATAATAACTTTTTTTCATAACTTCGAGACAATGTGATCATGGCAGGTGTCTGACGTCTCGCTCTATAGACCAGACTGACTGACCCACCAACACCACAAACCAATAGCCCCAATTAAGTTGTAATTTCCAATCACTGCAATAGTTTATGCACCTGACGGGGTCTGTCATTGACTGCAGTCAGATGCGCTCAGAGACGGGTCCCGCTAGGTGCATCACATATCTCTTCAAATTAAAGTTCTCTAAGGGGCCTCTACGCGTTGGACCTATGTCTCCGTGCAAGCCTTTCAAAGGACCGGGGTTTCTTAAACCCGTGAAACGTAGAGAGATACATAATAATAATAATAAAGGTTTTTATTGACTTAAGAATTTAAGAACAGAGTTTCGTGATTGAAAACTTATAGCTAACAGCATTGTTTGGAAACAATTTACAAGAGTGTGAAACGATAGTAACCGTACTAGTTTAAAAAAAACTGTATGACGGATGCTAACGCCTTCCATCGGGTTGTAATGTCGCATATTTTAGTGTCAACGTCAAAAAACATTGTCCCTTTCATACTTCGTTAAGAACTTTACGGTAGAAACGGACACAATGCCTAAACGGTGGACTTTAAATCACGTTTATGGATATGCGCTTTAGTAGTTACTTCTGAACTAAAGATGCACATCAACATACAATAAACCAGAGAATCTGTACTACTGTAGCATATCAAAAACAGCAAAATAGAATATACATTATTCTAACTCTTTAAATGAATAGCAAACGAGTAGGGTCGGCCTTAGGTACTTTTGGCGCCCCCACACGCCACGCCAAATTTGAATGGGGCGCTATTACAGTGCTACTGTGGATATGCAACTACGGTGCCAAGTTCTGTGACGACCACGCTGTGTGGTTTGATTTGCAGCAATTACAAAAATATCAGTTTAAAACAAAACAAAAATACTTTAGACTGGGGCTGTACGGTTCAGAATTCACAGGGTCATTTCCTATGGAACTTGATACCGAACAGTCCGAGCCTTCAATAAACAGCACTAGAGCATGCCACAAATAGCAAAATCAAATTCTAAAAACTTCGTCCAATGAACTACAAGAGACGGTCCGGTTGTAGCGAAAACAATTGGCGCACGATAACTTGTACGTCTTAGGAGACTCGCGTAATTCAACTCATCATCATGTCTGATTTGATAATGTGCTCAAAATTGAATATGGGCCCAAAAAAATACAAAAAGCATAGCTTTACACAACAACACAAAAACAAAACACTTTAGCATGCCAAAAATAGCAAAACACAATGTCAAAAACCTACGTCCAATGAACGGTAGACGAGCAGTGTCGGCCTTAGCGACCACACTTGGCGCCCCCAGACACACGATGGCGAGTGCGTCGAAGAAACTCGAGTGGGGCGCCATTACCACGACCGGGGCGTCTCTCGAGTTGGAAGGCAGGTGCTGCCGGCCTAGGATCCTCACGCGGTGGAAACCAGCAGTCATCACCACCAGCCGCATTAGAGATAGGATCGAGAACCGCAGTTTGCTGTTGATCGAAAAATAATCTAATAAACGATTTTATAATCCGAACAAAATGCGCTCGATTTATATTGACCTATATTGAAACAAATAATAATTACGTCAGTCTTATTTATAAACCAGGAGTCTATCACAATAAATCTAGAAGTGGGCCTCAAAAATCTAGTCTGGTTTCGAATAAAAATAGCGCCCCAAACAGGCCCCTTAATTTTTACCTTTGTACAGCCCTGCTCATTCTCAGTAATTATTTATTTATAATAAAGATTAAGATAATACTAGGGACTTTTTGAAAATGGCGGGAAACGACGGTTGCGAAATTATTTAATAATTTTCAGTATAATGTCTACAGTGGGTGTTTTGTGTTTAATATCACGTTAAATTAATCAGAAAATGTTCGCGAATGACAGTATGGTGAAGTTATTGGAGAATTCAAGGAGGATCTGAAGTTTGGCGCCATGGTCAAGATTCCCACTACGAGCTCAGGAGTGAACGTGACTGTCGAGCTGCTTCGTCCGCAGTGATTGACGCTACGGCGTCTCCTGTGGATGAAGACATGAAGACGCGGCTACCCAGGGTGATGACGCTACGGCGACTCCCCTGGAGGAAGATAGAAGACTATTATACATTGAATTTTCTGTAACATGACATTGGCAAATGACGAACTGTCGAGTCCATTAATAAAATAAATAAATAAAGATAATACTACAGGTCAATGACCTATAATCATTGATCGTTTGCAAGGCCATTCAGCAGAAATAACTAAATACACATTGATTCGTGCGTACGACTAATTATTTTAATTTAAAAATAAATCATAAATAGGGTTTAGAGACTTATTGTAATTAGGCCTCAAAATAAATATCCATGTAGTTATTGTAAGCTTTAATTTGTTTTAAAGTAAGAAACCCTCATCTTTTACGAACTAATTTGTTTCCTTTCAACTCGTTATTGAGAATGAGAGTAATATAATTTAAAACAAGTTCTTTGCTCGGAATTCCACTTTTACTTTCAGTACACAATATCCTTCCACTTTCATTGCTTATTATTGAAAATAATGCTCGACATACGAGTAGGTAGGTTTACTTTCGAAACAGTAATACTTTATATCCGTAAAATATTTACATTACAACAACAAAAACGTAGGTTTCCCGTAACGATAGGAAGAGACCCCCAGGGGTCCGCGGACCACAGGTAAGAATCTTAATCTATGTATCTGTAAGAGAATTATTAAATTCGGTCCAGTAGTTTTGGAGAAAATCTCAACCTTATTGAGGCCCCCTGTATACTTATCTCTGTCATCGACTGTACATCGATAACGAAATTTAAATATTGGGGGTTGTTCTTAGCGTTAACGAAAGTCAAAAAGTAAACCCACAATTATGTTAGTATATATTGTGTAATATAGATAGTATTAAGAATTTATTGTACGTCAGTGTGCCTGCTCAGAATACGATCTCCATTTAATAGTTTAAGGTTAGCTGTAAGAGAACTCTTTAGGGTTAAGCATCATCATCATCAGCCCGTATCAGTCCACTGCTGGACGTAGGCCTCTCCCAAAGCGCGCCAATCAAGCCTACTCTCGGCCCTCTGCATCCAGTCCCTGCCAGCCGTTCGTGGCCTCCATTCGAGAACTCGTCTACCCCATCGGTTATCGGTTCTACGACAGATGTGACCAGCCCACTGCCACTTCAGTTTACTGATTCTATGAGCAATGTCAACCACTTTTGTCTTCTGGCGGATATACTCGTTTCTTATTATATCTAACAGAGAAATTCCAAGCATAGCTCGCTGAGCGACTTTGAACTTGTGGGCCAGTCTCACCGTCACTCATATTTTGGGAGGTGATAAGCTCATATATATGATATATAGAAGATATGGGTTAAGCTCGCCGTTGTAACTATGTGTTATTTTATGGTGTTATTTACAATAAAGAATACAAACAAACGCGCGACCAGTCGCTTGAATCCTGTTGACTGACACCAAAAAACCTGAATAGCTACCTGATTGATTGTTGTGAGTGTTCGTAAACTATTGAAAAGTGGACAAGTCATATTTTGACACCTTTTATTCTCAGTGGGTCAAATTAACACAAAAAATTCAATTTAATTGCATGTCGCTTTCAACTTTGTATTGAATTTTGAATACATCATCTCATGTTTGTTTAGAATGTATTTCACCACTCGGGGCATTTTATAAAAAAACATATAATTAGGGACTTTCCTTAAGGGCCTTCCATGAGCCAACTAGCGCCGCCAATCTTGAAAAAATAATATCTTTTAATTTAATCAATTTGATTAAAAAAGCTATTTACAAAATGTTTATTAGGATGAATACTATTTTTCAATATACAATACATGGCATAATTGCGACAAGCTACGTTGTTTTTCGCAATTATGCGAACTACAACTTACCGAAATTGAATCACGTTATAAATAAGCATTTAAAAAATAGTACTTATTTAATATAATTAATTATTTGGGAAGATATTATTTTTTTAAGATTGGCGGCGCTAGTTGGCTCATGGAAGGCTCTTAAAGTAAGTACTTATGACGTACGGTCTAACACAGAGAAAAGTGGACAGGAGAGTTTTTAAGGTTGAGATTATCTCAAAAACTACTTGACCTATTGCAAGAATTCTTTCAATGTTTGATAGATAAAAGTTTAAACTTGTGTCTGAAAAAGAATCATTGAATTCGGACCAGTAGTTTTTGAGAAAATCTCAACCTTATTGAGGTCCTGTATACGAATACTTTTCTTCATGTGTACCACAGACCACTTACCCCATAGACCTGTACCAGGAGGGCGCCCGTGTCTGCCCGCACATGAGCAAAATTGCTTCGCGACACGTGTAACCTAGAGATATTATCGACAAGGACGCATTTCTTTAATACGGCATTACTATCCCCCGCTTCGTCTCTATGCACTCATCGTTGACAGAATTTTTCGCTTGCAAAATTGTGCCGATTTCATTTCTATGGGGTAAGTGGTCTGTGGCTTAACAATTTTGTTAAATCGGTTACCAAAAATGTACGGCGCAGAAGACCCAGCTTTACGTTGGCATGGCAACTCATGGAGGGTGTTAGCGACTGGCCATATAGTTTTAGTTTATATTTAAATTATTGTTCCTTTTTCGTTGTTTGTCAGTTGCGTCCCTGGCCCCTACAAATTAAGTACCTAGGTTCTCTTGAAAATGGCGGGAAACGACGGTTGCGAAATTATTTGATAATTTTCCTTTTAATGTCTACAGGGACTATTTTGTGTTTAATATCACGTTAAATTAATCAGAAAATGTTCGCAATGACAGTACGGTGAAGTTATTGGATTATTTATGTAAAATCTGAAGTTTCAAGCTTTCATCAAGAGTTCCCGCTACAAGCTCGGGAGTGAACGTGACTGTCGAGCTGCTTCGTCCAGAGTGATGACGCTACTGCGACTCCTCTGGATGAAGACATGAAGACGCGGCTATCCAGGGTAAAGACGCTACTGCGACTCCCCTGGAGGAAGATAGAAGACTATTGAATATATTGAATTTTCTGTAACATGACATTGGCAAATGACGAACTGTCGAGTCCATTAATAAAATAAATAAATTAAGTATATTTTTACCATTTTAAGTTATTATATTCAGTTTTCATCAGTTTTCAGTATTTTATTTACCAGCGAGCCTAGCTCCTATACTGCAAGTGTCCGGGCCGGACGGCCTCGCGCCGCGCGGTCAGTAGATATGATTAGGCCGACGAGAAAGCGAGAAAGTAAGATCTCGTGTTGATTCGAGTACCTACTCGTAGTATACTTGACATACATCGGTATGAAATGGTAATATCTATGTATTTGCGAGGTATCCGTTGTCGTTTTTATCCGACTGGCGGAATGTGAGGTAATGTTTTTCGAGTGTCAATGTATTCCTTGGTCCAAATATCAACAGAATAGAGGGCAAATGGAGGAATGACCAAGGTCCCTGTGGACTAAATAGCTACAAATAAACAAAACCGACCAAGTGCGAGTCGGACTCGCGCACCGAGGCTCCCGTGCAACGCAACTTAACCCCGTAACTTTGCTCTAACGAAAAGATAAACTAGATTTAGAGACCAATTTATCTTTGACATTATCAAAATATTATGTCCATACATCGTCATACTACTGATTAGTTCATAATCTGCAAATAAAAGTTTGTAATAACAAACAAAAAATTGGAGGGATGTGATTTCAAATTTACTAGTTTTCAAACTTTTTCCTTCACTTGTGCTGTAAGACCTAGCTTCTTGCCTTTCGTGATTCTAGGTCAATGGAAAGAACCCTACAGATTTTGGTTCCATTTCATTTTTATACAAATATGCGGGATAAAGCGACATACTTGTACTATTATATATTCTGTGGCGACATAAGCGGCCATATCTTTTGATTGCGTTGACGTAGAAGTTGGATTTTTTCACGGCTGCATGAGGTTACAGACCTGAGTATTAGGTATTAATTTCAACTTGATCCGTCCATGCATTTTTGAGATATAGGTCTTGACAGACAGACAGACAGACGGACAACAAGATTTTGAATCGTTGGTCTTTCGGTGCTGATGTTTCAACTGCTGATATTATGGCTGTTGATCTTAAGTATCAAAACCCTCATATAAGGGTCCTTTTTTCCTCTTGAGGTTCTGAACACTAAGGTTGAGTATCGCGCCTTGTGGGAGAGGCCCTGCGTCCAACAGAGGACTGATACGGATTGATGGTAATGACGAATCAAACGATAGCGTGTCATGGAGTTAGTTTCGCAATGGAACACATCGATCTGCTGTATTTACAACCTGACAAAAACACTAATGTCATTTCCCAAAAATACTTAATTATTGATACTGAAGAGCAAGCAAGAGATCAATGTATGAATAATCAGCTGTAGTCGCTTCGACGTATGAAAAGAATTCGAATTTAAATCAACGGGCGGCAGACAACCTAGTTTGTAAAAACCGGTTTTTACCGAAAAAAAACCTAATTTTTTTAAATTCTAGATGGCAGCACTTCATTGTACCGCAAAAACCAAAAATATAATTTATTTTTATTTTGGTTTTGCAAAGCAATGACTAAGTTAATTAAAATTGTGGAAAATTATAACAAAGTTTGTACCTACAATACAAACATGCTTACGTAGCCTAAATTATTATTATCAAAGTATGTACGTTCAGTCTTTCATATTAATATTTTGATCAATGGCTTATTTTCGTTGCTCATTATCAAATATTTTCACACGTCCTGTTTAACATACTAATTAAAGTAAGGTGTGCAAGTAGGTAAATATTCCTAAAATAAATATGTTAGCTCGTGCGCGTTGAAACTTTGCTCCGTACACGAAAATTCCTCGCATGACCTACCTAATTACCTATAGGTACGACAAAAATAGGATAACTAACAAGATATTTAAAAAAACTGTAAAGTCAACAGCCACTATAGGTGATACAAGACGACTTTCCGAATGGTTGTCAGCTATATTCAAATATGCACAGTACTAGCATAGAACGTTATACCACTAAACGACAGCAATTTTCCTGCAATTTGCATTAAATTTTTAACCTAAACACCTAAATGGACAGGCCCTGAACGAAAGTTCCGGCCCTGGTACAGCCCTAACAATCCATTACAAAGGTATTTTAAGGTAAAATGTACTTTAACTTTATTCTTCTTACAAAATACAAGCACACCTGCATTGCATACCGAATGAGTGTAACAATAGAGATGGGGCTTCACGTAGCGTTCTGACCTCGACATCACTGTTTTTATGTCATCAAGGTCAGGAGGCAAGAAACTGAACCTCAATACGCACCTCATCTTGATCGTTATTGAGCGTTCGTTGTACTTTCTAGTCTAACCATTGAAAGTAAAAGCACGTAGTTTTTGATTATTAACTTTACTTAAGACGATTTTTTTTAAATGATTGACCTATGTCAATTGCTCAATTAAGATTCATTGATTATAATAAATTCATATTATGCACCACCTTAGGTATACAAATCTAAATAGAAAAAAACGCAAAATATGCTTGTTTTTTAAATGAATTTGTCTTATTTAGTCTCACATTTCTGTTTTTCCAGTTTTATCAGTACTTAACCAAGTACCCATTTCATAATTTTTGGCTTTGTTAATTTTGTCTTTGACGTTGAATAATCGCAATAGAAATCGTGGATAATTAATTTGCTATAAATAACTATTAAATAGAAAACCTTCACGGCTCGTCTATTGTATTTAATGAGCCTTGAACTATTTCTTATGCCTGAAACTACAGTAACATTGACAGTGGCTAAAACACAAAAGATAATTACTCGTACTTGAATGCTTCTTTTGTCAACAAATTTATGCATCAACCTTCGACGAGCAATTTGAAGACGGTAAAGTAAATTTAAAATAGTAATTTTTAAGTGTGTTCAATCGCAGAAAATGAAAAGTTTAAAAACATTTTTTATTTGAATTGACTGTGTTACTGAACTTGAAAAAAAAAGTTTCATTTACTTTCGTAAAGTAAGTAATTATTGGGTTGGGTGAAATCTAGATAAATTGCCGGTTCAATCACTTTTTTCATCTCTTATTAACTGGATAGATCATAAGATAAAATCCATGTCAAATAGCTTTCGCGGAATACACAATGCTCGTAGTCGTACTGCTTATTTGCGGTCATGATTCGGTTTCATTAGAGATAGTTAGACCGTGGGGCGTTTGGTTAATAAAAGTGATAATTTCCTATTAGAACACTAGTCAGGTATAAGCGGGTATCGTTTATATTCCATTGAATTTAAATATACCTACTTCCTACATTATATTTTTTTTAAATATAATTTTATTTTCTGAATATATATGGGTAAAACCCTGCTTTAATGGAAAGAAATGGAAGTATCCAATAACAGAATATTACAAAATTTTGTCTTACACGATTTGTAAACATAATTAATAATGAACATTACCCGGGAATTATTGTGTCGTCCGTTACCTCAATTCTTAACCATAGAAAATCAGGTTTTATCTTGACAAATTATTAAATATTTGTTATACAACGTTAATCAACAACACTTTAGTATCCCCTTTATCGATTTATGTACCATTAGTCTGTTTATATCGACCCAGATATTTATGATTGTAATGACACTTGCATATATTCTGGGGTTATTGTATTACCTTCTCCATCCAGTCATGGGTGCTCTTCTGAGGTCATCTTCGCTAAGCCCATAGAGACCTATGCAGGCCAGGAACCAAGCCGTTACAATCAGGTAACATATGACTATGACGCGAAACGGCAGCAGTATTATTGTGAATATCACCGTCTGGAACAAACACATTCATCATTGTATTGTAATATCCTTTTTAACGATCGTGCGTGAGTAATGTCTTTTTAACGCACATGCTGAAAGTTTTCCAGTTCACTAAAATGTACAGCAATAATAGGGTTTGTGGGGAAAATAAGTTTATCTTAACATGGACATAGCTATTTCCTCTTCAAAAGCAGTCTTAATTTATATTATCAAATCAAAAATAACCAGTAGGTAACCATTCGTTGAAGTTGTACTTGTTATTTTTCTTGAAGAATCCATTTTAAATAAGAACTAAGTCTGAAACAAAATGCAATCCCAAAGAATAACAGTTTCATGAATCATGAAAGTGAGAGTGCACATAAAGATAAAAATACATTTCAGATCATATGATGTTTGACGCTTCCAAAGGTCATTATCGTACATACAGTGTATAAACAAACACGTGTTGAATTTATTTTGAAACATGAAAAATTCTAGATTTATCAATACTTCGGCGATGGGACATTTTTTCACTTATAAAGTGCTCTTACAGAGTAAATAAAACTATTTAAAGGAAGCAGTTCAGCTACTCAATAAATGGAACGCCGCGACCCTTGATATAGGACAACCTGTATCGAGAATCAGGCATTCCTCTATGTTAAATACAATTTATTTATTGCAAACAGTACTATGGAAACACATGAAAAAGATTTTTAAAAATCAAAACTACACCGTATGTACGGTGTTAGTGAGGTAAAAGTTGCGTCAAACACATGCCACCGTAGACATGACTGTGTTGAAAGCTACATTTACCTCTAACTTCTCAGTTTTCGGGAAATATGTGTCGTAATAAAAATAGTTGACTTTTAAATATTTTGTATGTTCCCATCGTACTGAATTGAACAATATTTAGATGTTACAACGCTTGTGAATTAAGAAACGAAAGATGTACTGGGGAGTACCTAACTGTGTTATGTATATTATTATGTTGTGTACATCTTGTCTTGTAATTTCGAATTAATCTTGCGCAACAAACTTTTCCATATTCCTGCAGCTTTGTTATATTTGCTTGATATAAACGCATGTCGCGTAAGTATTGTGGGGAAATAATATTCGTTTGTGCCGCAGTGACACACCAGGCAACTTTCTCTCAGTAGGTACTTAAACAATTCTTGCTTGCTTCAAATTGACGAGATCAAATTGGTTAACATTACATTAAATTGAATGGATGAATATTCTCCACATACATAAAATAATACTTCATTCAATTTAATAATCAAAATAATGAAAAATTACAGTCCTAATAAATACAGTATACAGCTACTGTCTTTAATGAAAAACGTAGGTGCCATTGTTACGACTTTTTTTTTTAATTAATATTTTTTTTTCCGCAAATTGCCAATTTAATAGTTTAGCTAATCCTTCTCAAATAAATAAGTATATTTTTTTCATTAAGACGAATTAGTTTACCCTTAACGCCCAAGGCACTATTTCTTCATAGTCTTCTGAATCTTATTGTTTAAAAGTCTAAAAACTTTTTATACCTTTCATCAAAATCAAATGTAGGCAGGTATATCAAATAGGTACCTACCTATCCCAAAAACTATCTTAATTCGCTACATGTATTTCATTATCATTAATCAGAAGTAAGTATTCAGACAGAATACACAATATTTGCTTTCGATTCATTGATTTTATACGCCAAATGCCAGTAAGTCTATTGGCATTATCCTGTTCATGTAATATTTTACGTAGATATTGACATTAGTTAAGTACATAACATTAACATTACTTGGAGTCCAAATAAATACTTCATTATTACCTAGTTAAACTACTTATTTTAATGAACCTCAAAAATCGTCATGATTTATTTAACGATTTTATCACTTTTATCAAATTAGCATTTATTATCTACTTGTAATTTTCATTGTTTTTTTAATGCTTATTCTTTTTCTTTTCTTTTTCAATTAGATTTATTTATTTATTTTAAATTACAACGTTTCTTAAGACAAATTCTTTGAGGCTAAGTACGTTATTATCTATAATCGGAAATAATAATAAAAGTCATTTTCCTTTATTAGCTCTTTATCTTCCGAGTCTGCGCAATAGTTCCTACCTTTCTACTTCAACGCGTAGATTTCTTTTATTACTGTCATAAAAATATTCTAGATCTAGACTTTTTACATTATTCCGTACCTTTATCTTGTCGTATGTATTATCTAATTCCAATTTATGTACGAAAGGATTCAATATTTCGGCGCGCATGCCATCAGATGAGAAAGCGCCGGTTTCACTATGCATTTTGCCATTCATTTTCACTATCTAATCGGCACAATTCTCACAAAACTATCGAACTAATTTACATTATTTGCACACATTTTTCTTAGTTCGATAAAAGATAAAATTTAAATTTTGTCGATTTTCTTTTATTCAATATACGACGTGTTTCCATCGAAACAAAACGCGGCAAAACTCGACATACATTTCCCGATCGAAAGTGAGTGAAGACTGGTTGTTTTCGAGGGCATATTGTGTGGCTGGCGATTGGTGCAGCAGGTGATAGTCCCCCGATTGAAATCGACCGGGCGACCGAACTATCCCGACGACTTCCGAGGATAAACGAAAGAGAAAGTACTATAATTTTTCTTGCACAAAATATCTTGTATCGGATGTAATTACGATTTTGAACATCTACACTTCACTACAGTTTTTGTTTTGTATTGCAGCAAAAAATAAACATTTATTTTTCTGCTTCTCTTTTTTAAAACAATTTTCGGTAAAATACCGGTTTTAGAAAATAACGATTAGAACAACCCTTCGCTTCGTTTGTCATTTTTGGCAGTAAGAAGTTTGTTTACGAGGAACGTTAGGAATTTATAAAGTTCCATCAATTTGGTTTCATAAGCATAATTTTTATTACAGTAATATGAAATAAATACAACATTCGTTTATCATTTCCACATTACAAAATATGTGATATTGTGATTATTGCAAGAGATAATAAGTCTGAATTTACTATCATAACTTGTTGCATGTTACAAATTACAATGAAATATGAATTTATATCTATCTTCGTAAACACAACTTTGTGTGTAAATACTAAATATCTGATTTTGTTCTTGATTTCATTTTATTTTGTTGATTCTTCCAGCGTAAAGGTTATTATAAACCTCGATAGTAATGGATTTTATACCGAATAATGGAAGCAAAGGTACAAAAGCAAATTATTGATTACTTCTCATTCTTCGAAGAATTCCATAACTCTTCGAAAACGTGTTTGAAACATTGCCAAAATTGCGCAGTTGATATAAATAAACTCATCGTTCGGTGCAGGAAGATAAAACAGTGAGTAAAAACATGTTATTGGAAGTTTTAAATGTCGTTTAATAACAGTCGAATAGGTACAAAATAAGTAAATGTTTCAGAGCGGAAGTTACGGGGACGCCTCTGGAAGAGTTCGCTGGACTACAAAGTAAATTGGCAGCGTCTTTACATAACCTAATTTCTGATGAGATTACAGAGATACGCAGTAATCTGTAAGTATATGTTGCTTAACTTAACACTGTACGTACATAACCTATTAATAGGTGTTG
Source organism: Tachystola acroxantha (assembly GCA_963506565.1). Classification (NCBI taxonomy): domain Eukaryota; kingdom Metazoa; phylum Arthropoda; class Insecta; order Lepidoptera; family Oecophoridae; genus Tachystola; species Tachystola acroxantha. The sequence continues at coordinate 11,914,918 of OY735882.1, read as the reverse complement.
TGATAAATAAATCAAGCTATCATGTAGTAAGGGAGGCATCATTTTTAAAACATGGTTTTTTCTTCATTACTAAATTCGTTTTAAGAAATGCACGCCTGAATCTTTATCGTTATGTACTTATAATAAAATGTCAAATGTAAATTAGGTATTCAGATATATTATTATTTTGGAAGTGTACTGTTAATTGATAAACTGGTACAGACACCGGCAAAAAGTTGACACAAAATGGTGGCGTAATTGTAAACAAAATCGACAATTGTACAGTCGAAAGCACATCAAGTGTAACTGTAAAAGTAAATTTTGGACTTTAAACAGTATTATCTAAACCGAAGCCCAAATCAAGGGTCTTATTTTGTAAACAAATACTACCCTACCCTACTGACATTTTAAGCTATTCTGTGATTATTGCATAGTTATTTTCACATTATTAGATTGAATTACTTTATTACACAATGATGAACAGATTCGATCAATCAGTTCCTTCAGTGTTACATCACAACAGGTAGTTAGACGATCATATTTGTTTACAAAATAAGACTTGATTTGGACTGCGATAAATGTAGTAAGAGTTGAAATCATAATCTAGGTTTTACCATTAATCTGCTGTCGAGTCCACCTTTACAAACTGATGCCAGGTACTGTACTTTCAGTACATTTTAAATGTATATTACCAAAGTAAAAAAACAAGGTACTTACATTTGTAAGATTGTGAATGAAACGCTATGTACTTCATCCTTTTCAGATTCAAAATTGAAGATTTATTCGACAAACTTTGCAACAAAAACAAAGTTCTACAAGAAAGCTGTCAACGCATAGACTTTGAACAACAAAGTACCCTTGTAAAAGGAACTGCTTACCAGCCACCATTAAAGCTCCTTCTAGAATTCTCCGAAGACACCATCACGTTTGGTGCTGAAATCCATGCTCTAATCGAAACGTCATTGAACGTTTTAACTTTCAAAGGTCTGAACACAGAATCATTAGTAGATAACTTTAGAATATCAAGCAATTGGCAACAAAGAATAACAGAAATACTAACTTACACTTCGTTCTGCTCCGAGAACCAACTCTAAAACATGGATCTTCTTGATTCCATTCTCAGTTCCATGCAGAAGCCTCCTTCAGCCAGCGATGCACAGAAAAATGCTATAAAGAAGCAAAAGGAAGCAATGAAACACAAACAAGAAGCAGAGAAGAGCATGCTAAATAAATTTCGGAAGCGCACAGAAGAGAAAATCAGTAGTTTCATTAAAGATGACACGAAATCGTACCTACAATTTGAACCATTAGACCAAAGATATCGTTCAATTATTAGAGAAGTAGCTGAAGTTGCCGGTCTTCAAGTATTCTCATTCGGCCTAGAAGGTATAGATCGTTACACCGTTGTTTATACCAAAGATAAAGGTCCGACGGAAGACGAACTGACAGTACGGAGAGCTGGTGGCATTTGGAACAAAGAGAAAGCTGCAGAAATGACAAAGAATCACATTGAAATGGCGAAGCAAGCCGTTTTGGATTCCGAGGAAGAGAAAAATAGGAAACGTAAGAGAGGGAAAGAGGAGTTAAGTGGAACGTTCTACAAAGATAAGTACGCTCATTTAATAGGACAAGAGGCGGCTATTGATGCGGCACATAAGACAAATGTAAATAAGAGTTACGGAGAAGTTCCGAGTGAGAATAAGAAAGATCAGCGTTCAATAGAGCAGACAATGGCAGATATAAGGGCGAAGAAACTGAAGAAAGTGCAAACTGACACGGGCAATGCTGAACCGAATGTACAAACTTAGCATTGGCACTGGAAATGTAGGTAGGTAGTAATTTTAGGTCAATCAAATTTGACACATTTGTCTCTGCTTTCTTTATATTAGACAGGGTGGCCTTGGATTCATTCGACAATATTATTGACGGTTAGGATTATGACATACATTAATACTGCACAGCGTTTAAGTAAATTAAACAATTTGGGCAATAATAATAAAAATAATAATTTTATGTGCATCGTTATTGTACTTTGCAGTTTTTTTTTCATTTTAAGATATTTTTATTTTTTGCAACGATTTCTTTCACTAGATTTTGACCTAATGGTCAAAGTCAAGTATCTTTATTGCAAGCAAGCACGTTGAGTACATTTTTGCACGTTGCAAGGAAGATAGCAGACTATTGAACATACTGAATTTTCTGTAACATGACATTGGCAAATGACGAACTGTCGAGTCCATTAATAAAATAAATAAATATACCTACTCTTCAAATTTCTTTATTGCAAGTAAGCATGTTGAGTAAATTTTTGCACGTCAATATATTTTTTGAATTTACGTTTACACCACTTTGCAAGGAAAAGGTGCCACGCTGAGGAGAAAAAGTGGCAAAAAGCTCTCAGCAGCACATCTTTTAAAATAATGATAATATAATTACTTAATAAGTATATAGGTACATAACTATTACTATTGTTAGTAAGTTTATCCCTCATGCGGAACCGGCGACGCACACCATGCATGTTCATCGTTTAAATAGTCATCAATTCTGTAATACGCCGGTCATTTCTAAGGTCATTGTGTGACGTACTTACTTCAATTTGTTTTGCAGTTTTGATTTAGTAAAAAAAACCATACCAATTTAATATTTATCATGAGTACAATCCCCAGTTTCAATTTGTCGAATGAATTCAAGGACAGCCTATATAACATGTGTTTTTGATCATCGACGCCCAATCTATAGGTATATCGATAGTATTAACAAAAAGTATCGATAGTTTTACTATCGACTATTTATGATCGATTGTCAAATTAAAGAAATCAGAGAAAAGTGTCACTAAATTCGATTAATTAGCAATAATATAAAACAATAATTTTAAATCAAACTACAATGAATTGCCTTTAAATATTTAAGAGCCTTCCATGAGCCAACTAGCGCCGCCAATCTTGAAAAAGTAATATCTTCCAATATAATCAATTTTATTAAAAAAGCTATTTACAAAATGTTTATTAGGATAAATACTATTTTTTAAATGCTTATTTATAACGTGATTCAATGTCGGTAAGTTGTAGTTCGCATAATTGCGAAAAACGGCCGTTTTTGGCACATTTGTGAACTACAACTTAGCTTGTCGCAATTATGCCATGTATTGTATATTGAAAAATAGTATTTATCGTAATAAACATTTTGTAAATAGCTTTTTTAATAAAATTGATTATGTTGGAAGATATTATTTTTTTAAGATTGGCGGCGCTAGTTGGCTCTATGAAGGCTTAACAATAATATGAAACAATAATTTTAAATCAAACTACAATGAATTGCCTTTAAATATTTAAGATACTACAGAATTTATTTTTATATTGCAAACCTTAATAATAAGACTGGACTTTGTTAATTTAGCTAGTTACAAAATCATAATTGTTACATTTGATATTATACGCCCATTGATCTCCTATAAATAACTAGATACACAGTCTGCCTTCTAAAAATGTCCAAACGCAAAGATGGTCCAAACGGATGAATGGACCATCATTTGCTTTATTGGACATTATTTGGACGTTAACAATGGACCCTTATTTGGACGTTTTTTAAATTGTTTTAGTAAGACCTTTGTGCATCTAGTTGTTTATAGGAGATTAATGTATATGCCATTTAAATACTAAATAAAAATGTTACTCGTATTCATGTAACAGCGGAGAATTTAATAAAATAATCGGGAGATATCCTAGACAAGTGGCCAACCTCTAAAAAATCATTTATTATATTATAATAGGTTTTATTAGAAAAGCTATGTATCAAATCTTTTGGATTTTTTACTATTTGCTTAATTTTCTATTTACCTGCAATTTGCATACTCTGACATTGGCAAAATTATCATTTTAAGAACCTTCATAGAGCCAACTAGCGCCGCCAATCTTATAAAAATAATATCTTCCAATATAATCAATTTGATTAAAAAAGCTATTTACAAAATGTTTATTACGATAAATATACTATTTTGTAAATGCTTATTTATAACGTGATTCAATGTCGGTAAGTTGTAGTTCGCATAATTGCGAAAAACGGCCGTTTTTGGCACATTTGTGAACTACAACTTAGCTTGTCGCAATTATGCCATGTATTGTATATTGAAAAATAGTATTCATCCTAATAAACATTTTGTAAATAGATTTTTTAATAAAATTGATTATATTGGAAGATATTATTTTTTCAAGATTGGCGGCGTTAGTTGGCTCATGGAAGGCCCTTAATAAGGGTGGAAGCCATTAAATAAAGATATTAAGCCGCGTCTCCTGCGACGTGTTACCGTGTTACGAAACACGGTAACATCCGATTTAGGGGCATGGCGTAACAATTTTGCTTTGTTAAATTGGTTACCGAAACATGTTACCGTGTTTCGTAACACGGTAACACGTCGCAGGAGACGCGGCTTTAGAAACACAATTATTTCAAAAAAGAACAACGACTGCTAAAAACTATCCCTTTTAGATTATTTTTCTATACCCTATGACACTCCCGCAATCAAGACGAATCTAACGATACCTCATACACCAACATCCAGCAAGCCGTTTAGGCTACAGGATGGCAGGAAGGAATGGACATATTCCGAAGACCAAATCTTATTTTGTAAACAAAAACTACCCTACCCTACTAACATTTTAAGCTTTTCTGTGATTACATAGTTATTTTCACATTATTAGATGGGATCACTTTATTTTCAAAATGATGAACAGGTTCAATCAATCAGTGGGGTGACCGCGACTTCAATAGTTTTCGTTATCGTTTTCAATTTGACACTTGAATCATATACATTGCTGCGTTTCGTTGTCGTTTGTTAGAACTTGCAAAAACATAGCAGCAATGTATAGCGTCTATGTGTCAAATTGAAAGCGATAACGATTGGAAGTCGCGGTCACCCCACAGTTCCCTCAGTGTTACATCACAACAGGTAATTAGACGATCATTTTTGTTTACAAAATAAAACACTTGATTTGGGCTGTGGTATACATACACCCGAAAAACATTACCCTGCTTCTGGGTCAGTCGGATAAAAACAGTATTTATCGTAATCTTAGAGATCGTAATTATATACTTACATAGCTTTATTATTAGAATTGATATTACTAGTAATATTTTATAAGGTTGAGGTTGCCACTTTTCTAAGATATGGCCCTGGAAAAAAATAGATTGGTTGGATTTTAGTTCCGCTACTGGCCATTAGGGGTGCAACAAAAATCCCACCAATCACGAACCTTGCTGCTGAAGCTATTGCGTACTCGCTAGCGAACGGAGCTACTACAGCGGCTCATGATAGTATATCCTGCAGGGTAGACAGTTTAAACTATCGCGTTCATTACTAAGAATTGCCTTAAACCATAGTTTAATTCTCTGTTTAACTTTGACATCGCGTTTAGAGCGTAGAATTTATACTACAGTTACTCTATATCACAATTTGACTGTTAATTTAATTAGATATATTGATTAGTACAAAATAAAGTAATTTAAAAATTATTTAAGGAATTTTTTATTACCAGTTACCTACCAATTTACCGATGGAACTCGGGACTGCGTGATCCCAGTGCAAATTGGTGGATTGCCTTATATCTTTTTCTTAAAGTTTAAAAATAAAAAACCTTTGCGTAAGTTTTTTTTTCGTAATAGATCGAAGTGTATGTTGGCTTTTAAAAAAAACGACGATATTTTTAGAACCTTTATTTTACCATCAACACGTTAACATTTAGTTATATTATACAGAAACAACAAGGTAATGCGATTTACAATCTAATTTATTATCCTGTATATCTAGTTTAGTATCCTGTACCATCATAATTAGTTTTTCCACATTTCAATTTAGTATGGGAACCCGCTAAATTCGACTCTCACATAAAATTCTTCAAAATTTTAGTTGTGTTCTAATGGGTTTTCTGTTGTAATTTATAAAAATAAAATAAAAACACTTAATATTTTAAATTCTTTGGTAAATATTAATTAGATAAAACGGGAATTACCGTGTTAAACATTTATTATTGATGTCTCGATATTTCGCCAGCATTGCAGCCATCATGGTCACGAGTAGACTGAAGTCGGTGAGTGTTGAACGTCAGAAGGGTGACACAAAACGATCTACCCTCTTTCGTATTCGCTGACTGCGTTGAGAAAAGTTGTTGATATTTGCAATTTTCTTTGGTAAATTATAACATAAGTTTTACTATTTAACTCCTACACGTGTATACAAAATCAAAACTTGAAATAAATATTTTTCGGACTCTTAAGTTTCGTTTACCGCGCAAATATAGTAGGTACGGTCTACCTACAGTAAGTAAATACAGAATAATAAATAAACCAATAATCGCATTTTAGCTATTAAATAAAATATTGGCTTAAATTACAAACGTGCCTACAATATGGACTAAGTAGTTATTTAAAATTTTACAATATCAATAATGACTATAGTGTGACTAAAGTCAATGGTAGCGATTCTGGTTTGTCCTCTAATTTGCCGGTACTAAATTTAGTACTCTTAAATAGTTTTTATTGCAGATTTGACAGCTCTAATGTAAATGTAGTGTTGTCTTTTTCTTATAAGTAGTAAAGAAAATCACGAAAGTATTTTAAAATAATAAGCGTGATTCAGAATCAAAACTTGTGCTTTTTATCGCTGTAATTTGGGCGTATGTTGATACTGGCATGAAACGTCAGCAATATCGTCCTTTGATTGGTTGAACGCTAAAACTGTGTTGCTTTTAAGCGATATTATAGCTATTGAAATTTTTCATCATTTAAATGTTCGTTGAGCAAGACATAATGCATAAAAAATTCTGATATTGTGGCTTTTAAGCTAAATTCACGATTACGTCAGCCAATCCGCGGACAATATTGCTAACGTTTACCTCCAATCACACAAGAAATGCCACAAATCTGGCGTTAAAGCTGTGACCATGAATCCGCCATTAGAGTTTTTAGCGATACTTTCACTATGAGCCACAGAGCACTTACCCCATAGACGAGGAGGGCGCCCTTGTCTTCCCGCACATGAGGGCAAAATTGCTTCGCGACACGTGTAACATATATTATCGACATAGACGCATCCCTGTCCCCCGCTTCGACTCTATGCGCTCATTCGTTGACAGAATTTTTCGCGTGCTATTTTGTACCGATTTCATGTCTATTGGGTAAGTGGTCTGTGTTATTAGCTAACCAGAATCACTTTGTGAATTCAGCTATAAGAATGTATTTAGCCATATTATGTAGTATTGTTGAGTGACCGTTTAAGTGTTACTTGGTTTTACAAAATAAACCGGAATCTCTACCATTTAAATATTAAAATTATTAAACATTGAAAAAGACCATCATGTCGTTGTGTTTACAATCAGTCGATGATATCCTTCATTTTGGACGCAACATCACATCATAAGATTTTATTATTTTTATACAAAGGTTTTTACGCGACTGTCGTAAAAAAGAGGAATATGTTTTTGGGATGTGTCCGTTTCCTTTGCCGCTTCTTGTAGCCTAAACACTGCACAACTGTTCAAAAGTCATTATAAAAAATCTAATGTTGTTTTTTTTTTAATTTGATTTGTTATATATTTTCTTTGTCTAGTCTAGACAGACAGAATAAAACAAGTTCATGACATTATTTTGTAGATGTCACAAATCTATATTTTATAGAAATAATATCTTATATCAGACTATTTTATATTAGAATGATATCGTGTTTTGTGCGATACACATAAGAAACTTTCGCAATATTTCTACTAAGTGTTATATTATTTTTATCGTACTAAACTACACTAGAACAAGGATAGGTAAAAATATTAGATCAAGCAAGACTTCCTAAATTAAGGAAAATTATTGTCGTCTTCATCTAAAACTTCAAATAAAAAATTATGATTTCTGATTTAACAATCAGGACTAAAATCTTTAGAATTCTATAGCGACGATTCCGGGATGTCGCACGCTAAAAAACACTCACTCTTACACTACGCGTGACCGTGACAGTTTTAGGTTTACATTTAGCGGTCACGACACGAGAATCGCATCTAAGTAGGTAGTGGTACTTATTCTTAAATCAAAACAATCCCTGTTTCACTATTTGACTAGGAAAAACTAATATTGTTTTCAACAATAGATTCTATTTGGGATATACATTTTATACTTAAGTAATACTAAGATTTATAAACAATTTATGCAAATTATTATGTAAACACGCTCATTTATAAATGTAAGTAAGATAAGTATTAATAATTGACGTTTGTCATTAATATGGTAAGAGATATGGATTTGACTCGTATAATTCGATTGCTAATGTAATAAATAAAAACACAAGTCTCTAAATAAAACTAAAAGAAGACATGGGACGTCCCTGGCTCAAAGGTTCCTATTACACTAGCCGCATTGTCGTATCGTTGTATGGCCGAGCGAGCGAGGATCGAATCCTCGGTCCTTGAGCCTGCGCCCCAGCTCCCGGATGAAACATTTCGCCTCTGTGCCCCACACCCCAGTTGCTTAATGCCTCATTTCCTATGCAAACTTAAGTTGCTTGACGTCCCTGGCTCAAAGGTTCCTATTACACTAGCCGCATTGTTGTATCGTTGTATGGCCAATGAGAGCCTTGGAGCCAGGAACCAGCCCGAGCGAGGATCGAATCCTCGTGGTCCTTGAGCCGGCACCCCAGCTCCCGGATGAAACACTTCGCCTCTGTGCCCCACACCCCAGCAGTTTCATACATAATTTTGCTCAAGGAGCGCATATTTGATATTATGTTTGTGTCCCGCCGCGTGTTCCGCTGCTGAGTCGGCAATCTTAATTGTTCCGAGCAGATGTGACGCAGCAAAAGTGCTAACGTGATGTCTCTAAATAATAATATTCAACTAGAAGTACTTGAATAGGTACATGCATTCTATATATTATCCATCTGTTTCTTTAAACTTACTTTTACTTAAATTTATAGACTTTTATTATCATTTTACATTCATATTGCTACATAACAGTTTAACAAGTATAATCAATAATTCAACTTTAACAGGATAAGGACATATTCAGGAAAATAGATCACCTACTATAGACTATCTTCAGGACGATTCTGAATTATTGTAAACTCAGTTAATGACTAACTTCGCTCCTATTATGCATAGGTACAGTAATTATTACGTAGGCAACGGTTTTGAATAGGTTATTATTCTGTCGAATGTACTGTATTTTTATGAGTTATTTTAGGGACTTTTACATAAATTCAGAGTCAACTTGATTTAGAAAGAAAATCATAGAAATCCATTGTTCAGTTAATATCACATCGACTCTTAATACTACGATTATAATCAGTTTTATAAATACCGGTAGCGAATCTGGTTTTGTGATTCCCAATTCAAACTTGCCAGGTCTAAAATACTGCTAAAGAGATGCAGCAGCGTCAACCAGAATCGCTACCTACGCAGTCATTATACAAGCATTATTCAAAAGCGTACAGTTTAATACGTAACATCACCAACTTCATTTTTTTTTCTTCAATAAAATATGTTGTATAAGTAAGTAAAGTAAATAATTTAAAATAAACTAGTGACTGAGCATTACTCTATGGTATATTTAAAATTAAGTTATTTAATATAAGCAAACTTTTGTATAAGTATTTAAATAACAATTTGGCTTCTATTTTATTGTCTCATTTTCGTATTATAATATTCGTTTGGCTACAAACTCCATTCCAACTCATAATCACACTTATAATAAAAATAACGTTATAAATTATATTTTTCTCCAACAATTAATAAAAATATTGAGTAGACAATTAGACATATATTATGTAAGTATATATTAAAGACCATTATTGTCACTTTTTACGGTATAACAACATCAAAGCGATTCTATAATATTTACAGTATAATTATAAAAACGGACATCTACTTTCTACAATTTTTAACATTCATATATTATTTATAAAATAACAAATAGTTCAAAATACATTTACTAAAAAGATCAATATATAGCTGCCTAGTATTATTGTCAAATATTTTGTTTTATTGTTTTGTCACATTATTTTAAATTAACAAATTAGTACAAGTCTAGTTAGGTATTCAAAAATTAGCTAAGTAGGTATTAATAACGATTCTGATTTGTCTACACAATTTTTACTTTAAACTAAGTTTGAACGTAACTTTAATAAAATAACACAATATTTAGAACTGTCAAATTTAGTTTACGCAAAAAATACAAACCAGAATCGGTACCAAACGTGTAGATACAATATTTTTTCTAAAATATATAATTGTATTATTAACCTTAAACCTACAAATGTTATGTATATTATAATTTACTCTAAATATACACTATGTAAAGATTATTACAAAGTTTCAACATTGAAAATATGTAAATAATATGAACGGCAGGATATGAATTCTTAATTTAATAAATGGAGTATTTAAAATTCAATGATTATGTTACGCGGATATGTTTATTTATTTATGTCAACATTAGATATATTTTCTACGGATTTGTAGAACGAACGAGAATTTAAATCAAATAGTTGTTGTAGTAGATCGGATTAGTAAACCACTCCAAAACTCGCAGACCGAGATGTGGTATATCCGCTAAAGAACCTACCTGTTCAGGCGCATCTAGGTGCATGCCACCTCCTTTCTCATGCACCTTCACGGCGGATGGCGATGCCATTAACTTTTAAAAACCCACTATGACACTCACTGTCATGAGACACTTTTTCTCGGCTATTCGGCGGTCTCGGTCGGAATAAATATTCGGAAACTAATTACTCGGTTCGGTGGTTAAAACGTGCAATAATACTGTGTGTTGTGAACGGTGGTTCAGTGGAACATTTGAAGACAATTGCCGCTTCTCCTCTCCACTGCATGGAAAGCCAGAGCTGCCGCCGCCTGCACTACACCCTGCATGCATGAGGGTGAGTGGGTAGGCACTCTAGGTGCGCAAACATTTCCCAGCGACCTACGGAGCCGAAACGTGGACATTGACGTGAGACTGGCCCACAAGTTCAAAGTCGCTCAGCGAGCTATGGAACGCGCTATGCTTGGCATTTCTCTGTTAGAATAAGATATGAGTATATCCGCCAGAGAAGAAAAGTGGTTGACATTGCTCATAGAATCGGGAAACTGAAGTGGCAGTGAGCCACATCTGTCGTTGAACCAATAACCGATGGACGGGTTCTCGAATGGAAGCCACGAACCGGTAAACGTAGCGTGGGTTCAAATGGAAATATGAGATTCGCAAGGTCTGGCAGAGATTGGATGCAAAAGGCCGAGAATCTGGCTGAGTCAGTGGCGTGCTTTAGCTCTATGTCCAGCAGTTTACTTCTTCTTATGGTGACGTCTTCTTACGAAGGTTGGCGATCATTGTGGCAATCTGCACTCTCGACAACGCCGCACGGAACAGAGACCTGGTACTCTTGCCGAACCATTGGCGTAAGTTCCTGGGCCATGATATTCTCCTTCTACCTGGCCTTCTTCTGCCCTGGATCTTTCCCTGAAGAATCAGTTGTAGGAGATCGTACTGGTACCTACAGTCTGACGCAGTGAAAAATGTACAGGATATTTTTTAAGGTTCAAATTATCTCATAAACCTCTTGACCTATTGCAAAAATTCTTTCACTGGAACTGTAAAATAATTATTAACAGTCCAGTAGATTTTGAGAAAATCTCAACTTTAATAAAGTCCCCTGCCTTTTCTCTGTCTTCGTGTGATAATGATGTGATTTGGGAAGCTAATCGAACCGAGGGTCTGCCAAGACATTACACTGTAGTCTACTCATCATCATCGGTCTCGCAGCATCCTGGCCAGCAGCACCGCTCGCTGCCATCAGGCCGAGTGCAGAACAGCAGAGTCTCGGCAGCAGAGACGGGCCTGGGTTCAATCCCGTGGAAGTCTCGAAGGTCTTCGGCAGGGAACCATGCGCGTTCCTCGTCGTCTATTATTACTATGCCGTAGTATCTGTAAGAATAACAATTGGCTCAAAGTTTGTATAGGAAATGAGGTGGAAAGACTGAAGAAAGTTTGTTCAAAACCACTCGAGAGACTAACCTGCATATGGCCAAGCCTGGTATCCAAAGCACAGAAGCCAGGATCAGAAATAGGACGAGCATCACAGCCCATATGGGCCAAGGTTTCCGCTCCGTGTCTCCGACAGAGATGATCCACGCGTCATAGCCGGAACCTGGAAGACAAGAGTTTGAAAACAGCTCAAGACGGATCATGGTGTATTGGGGCGATAGCATTTCGTACAGAATCGTTTCGGGTAAGAAAAAACACTAGCCAAGCGCGAGTTGGACTCGCGCACCGATGAGGGTTCCGTGCAACCTAACACCGTAATAAGATAAGCGTATAAAGATATGTTGTATAATAATCTTTTTAGGTTATGTGACTACAAGTTCACAGTTTTCGGATTTATTCCTTGCTTGTGCTATAAGACCTGCTTCTAGCGAAATTTCATGATTCTAGGCAACGGGAAGTGTATCCTATAGGTTTTGATTCTCTTGCATTTACAACGGGATAATGTTACGTAAACGGTCATATCTTTTGATTGCATCGTAAAGTTTAAATTTTTCACAGCTGCATTACATACCTGTATTTGGTATTAATATCAACTGGATACGCCCACGCGTTTCAGACTAAAATGTCTTGACAGACAGACATACGGATAACAAAGTCAATAATTAATAATACTTTCTTCCTCTTGAGGAACGGAACCCTAATAACAGAGATATACAAGAGGCCTCAATAAGGTTGAGACTTTCACCTTTCGTGGCCAGGTCTACGAATGACGATATAAGTATGAGGAGCATGGCGAGGGGCGAGAGGTACTTCCAGCAAATCAGCCAGTAGATGCCAGGACGCTGGCCAGTCATCAGCTCGATGTCGTCAGCGAATCTGGGGCATAAAAGGTTACGTGAAACGTTTTTTGCAGTCGCAAAGACCATAAATGTTAGTAAGTACTTAAACTATGTTAGTGTTTACATGAAGTGCTATTCGATATGACATGCGACTTAGGTCCGACTCTGTACATGTAAGTGTGCCCTCAGAATCGGACTGTCCATGGTATCCACCTCAGATCAGGAAATAGGAATCCACAATGCCCTTCAGGATGCTGTTAGGGCTGTTGCGAACCCGGCGCATCATTCATTCCATGATTCATCAAAAGCTTCAGCGATCTGCTTACAGTTTCAGTAAATTGCTTATTTGGTTCTGCGGTTTGGCCTTTTGTTTGTACATATATTGTTTTATTCAGTTACAGTCAAATCAGATTTTTTTATAAGCTAGGTGCTTATAGAAAGAACGAACGCACCGCGTAATTTTTAGTTGTAAAAATATTGTATTGCAAACAAATGGCAAAAAGTTCGTTTTCTTAATTTTTATCGATAAAAGAACTAGATAAGACACTTAGTAGGGACGTCAACATTATCCAGGGGGAGGGGGGGGGGGGGGGGGGGGGAGCTGCCCCTACCTGGGTACGCCCATGCCACTTACCAGTGGGCGTCACTTTGAGAAAGACTGCTATACTGTATTAAGTACACCTTTCTTTGTTAGTACGTAAATTGAATACCTAGCTAGGTCTTGTAAATTACATCCATTTGTCAAAGTTCAGTGTAGGCGGTAGTTTATTGTACAATTTAAGCATCCTGCATTTAACGACCTCAATTTTCAGGCAATTTTAGTAACAGTGGGACGTTTAATTTTATTACCCGTGTTATAAAATATTCCTACTGTTACTGGGAACATAGAAGTCGTGTGAAAAAGACATTTAAGATGAATCCTAAACCGTAATCCCTTTTATACAAGAGCGAATTCAGCTGATACACTCTTAAGACGTGATCAATGTATGTAAGTTATTAATAAAACAATCTTGAGGGCGTATCACGTGATGTCTTTCTCTAGTCGCGGTTCGCCTGCAATCATCAAATACGTTCTCAAGTGTGAGTTTGACAGTTCTCTTGAGAACTGAGTTTTGTTTATTAATACGGCGTTACTCACATGATAAGTACTCGATTCCTAAAGGCCTAAGTTTTACGTTTATTAATAGGAACGCCATCTTGAGGTCGTTCTCAAGATTAACTTTTGAACTGAGAGTAATTTATTAATACGGGCCTATGTACCTAGTTTGATTGGTTATTGTTTACAATCATTTGCTCTGCCTGACAAGGCCGTAGTATAGCTAGAAATTAACAGCTAAGGTTTTTTCAGTGTGCCGGCTTAGCAAGTTCAAGTTCACATTAATAACTACGCATAGTAGGGACTGTTCGTGATTAATGTCGTGTCAAAGGCGGCCCGCAGCATTTCATGGCGCGCCTGGCTTTTGATGTTATTAAGGTTAGCTATCGCACATTACGGAATTAGAACAGCTATAGACGTAGTACCTACAGAGTTATTATTAGATACCTGTTACGAATAAAACGTCTTGTATTTGACTCTAATGCCGAAAGGAGATGAGTCTTCCGTCGTATACTCCTTGGGGATCACAAAAGCACTTTCTATGGACTCCTAAATTCTCGATACGGCCCGTATCCAGTCATCCCACGGGTTATCTTAAGTCAAGCTATCACGATCTTAAGTCTTAAGTGAAAGGGACAGTACTGTTGTAGATTTAAGTAAGTACCCAATCAAATTGCTTGGGTACCCTAATTATACAGAGCTCAATTTGGGGTTTGTGATCATTCTTAATCTTTATCTTGCAGTCCAACTATGTATAATTATGAAAGGTAGGATTATATCCATACTAAAACATTTCTCGGAAACATTGCTGGTGTATTTCGTATATTTAATATTCCTATAAACGATGAATAGAAAAGGACCCACGAGCTAACCCTGTGGCACTCCCTTATATTTACTTAATATCCCAAACAGTATTATCCGTTCTAAGTAATTATTATCAATATTTAAATAGTAAAAAGAACATAAGTTATATCAGGATAGTATAGTCTTCGAGCTTGGACTATTTAAACTTCGTTTTTTCGAGAACTACCTTATAAAAAGCCCAAGGGTGAACTAAAAATGTAGAGTAAAGAATGGAATGTGCACTAACCTCTTAACTCCATACACGTAAGCAATCCCGATGCATTCGCAGAAAGCAATGATGAGTAACGGAAAATTTCCACTGTACATATCAAACAGCAGGAATATGTAGCTTCCAGAGCCGTGAGCAAATGCCATGGACAGAAGGCAGCAGAGCAGGCAGAGACCACCGGTCAGATACTCCTTCCTCAGATTCGGGAATAACTTCATGTCCACTATGGAGGTGACTACTCCTTCGAGAGTTCCGAATTGCGAGTCGATCCCGAGTGTGAACAGCATGAGGAAGAAGAGAACGGACCAGAACTGTGCTCCGGGGAACTGGTTTATTGCTTCCGTGAATATTATGAAGGCAAGGCCGGTTCCTGAGGCAGTCTGGAAATAAGAAAGCATGTTAAATATTTAAACGGACACCAAAACGGGTTTTGTAGGAAGGTAAGAGTTTTCTCTGGTTGTTGTAGCGCAGATAAGTAAAGGTATAAGGCGGATTTTCATTAAATCCCATCGGATATCCACTCGAACAATGGTAGAAAATTGCCAGCTAATTTTTACTTCTAACTAATATTGTGACACAACGATAGTTTCATAAAGCTTGATGCTGCATTCACAGCCAGACTAAACAATTTTATCGTCATAATGTTAACGTTCTACACCAAAATTGTGTTGTAAATACACCTTTAGGTGGTTTCAAGGTCGGTATCTTCATTTTAGTTGGCAATATTAACTTTGAAAGTTCTTAGCAAAATCTACAATTCATGAAGCGCGGTTTTGTCAATCAAAAGACCATCAAATATTTGAATTTCAAATGGCTTGGATTTTTGTTTGTTATTTCGGACTGTTCATGGAAATTTCGTGGACGGAGCGGGAAAAGCTTTGTAGTGCTTCAATTTACATTGTTTATGTCTAGAGAAATTTTACTCCAAAAACTACCCTCATTTTATTATTGGAAAAGCCATGTGGCTTTGACTTTCGTTTATAAATGTCCAGCCCATACATTTTTCTTTCTATTCTACTAGCATTAACGAAAGTCAAGGCCAAGGCTAGGGTAGGGATCGGTCTCAGATTCAACAGCACCATCATGATAATCATCATGTATTAGTCCATTGCTGTGCCGTTACCATGACGTCCTTAATAAGCTTACTTTAAGGTCGTCATGGTACGAAATAACAAAGTATTATTGAAGTAATCTTGCTATAAGACTTCAAGGTAAGGAGGCTGGACATAGTAGGTCTCACGATACTGGATCTTCGGATCCATTTAGGTACAGTCGAAGATAGTCAGAAGATAAGTATACAGGGGGACTCAATAAGGTTGAGATTTTCTCAAAAACTACTGGACCGAATTTAATAATTCTTTTACAGTTACATAGTTTTAACTGCTATATATCAAACAGTGAAAGAATTTTTGCAATAAGTCAAGTAGTTTTTGAGAAAATCTCAACCTCAAAAACTCTCCTGTACACCTTTCTCCTGTACACCGTACATTCTGCTTACTCAGAGAATAGTATACAGTTGCCCTCATTTGGGGGTTCTGATTTTCTCAAAAACACATGACCAATCTGTAAAGTACCTACACTAACTCGTCTAGTTGTTACTTTAGAGTGCATATGTTGTAAAAAATAGTTTTCTCTACATTTTGACCGCAATAGTAAAAACTATAACTTACATTATCAAGTTCCTTCTGCAAATCACACTCAGGCAAAAACGGCATTATTAGTTTCGTCAGATTGCCTTTCAGATCCACCGTCACCATTTGGCCGGCTTCCGGAAACACCATAGATTTATACCCTGACCCAAAAACTTCCAGCAGCGTCTCGTTTCTAATATCAAGACATTTCTCATAAACCATCGTGGCCTTGAAGCCAATTATCGAGAAAACAACGATCCCCGCGAACATTGAAGTCAGACAATTTGTCATTGATACCATTATTGCGTCTCGGTAGCAGTTGTTATCAACAGGGTTGTACGAGGAAAATGCTATTAAACCCCCAAATGCTAGGCCTAAAGAGAAAAAGATCTGTGTCCCCGCTTCGAGCCACACAACTGGATCTAGAATCGTATGCCATTTCGGCGTAAACAGATGAATGAGTCCATCTCCCATGCCTTTCAGAGTAATTCCTCTGAAGAAAAATATCACCAAGACGATGTATGGGAATGTCGCAGTCACATAGACCACTTTTCCGGACGAAGCGATGCCTTTAATCATGCATAGGTAGACCAAAATCCAGGCGATAACGAGGGCTAATGCGATTTTGTAGTTGAACGTTTGGGGATGGTTGATGTCTTCCGATATTTGGAGAGTGGTACGGTACCAGAAGTACTGGGTCGGACTGCTTACCTGGAACAAAGAGAAAAGTCAATTAGAGATTTTTTGATGTGATAATCGAGGGAACTCTGGCCACCACGCGGGACCAGTAAGGTTTGCGGATTACACATGCTTTATATATTTTCTAAGGCATGCAGGTTTCATCGCGATGTTTACCTTCACCGTTGTGAGAGCGTTGGGTAAATGTAAGTAAGTACGTAAGTTTTTCTTTCGAAAAACCCCAGGAAAACTCATTGGTCCATTCTTATTATCTGCGTCTTAAGAGTTGAAATCGTCCTGCAAGTTACCATTGATCTGCTGTTGGCCGTACATGGCTGACCTGGCCGGAGATCGAAACTGGGACCTCCGTATCGTGAGTCCAGTCAACCACTGCGCCACCAAGCTGTACCAATGCGATCTATAAATTATGCCTATTACCACCAGTAAGTAATACCTAGATTTTCTCTAGCAATAAATCTCAGGATATTCACGTAATTTATGAGGCATTCGCTCCCGATGAATAATGGTTTATTTCTGCTAAACTAGGATCCTTTGGCCGATAGTCATAGGCAGTACCGTCTTTACCATTAGGGCACACGGGGTCCATCCCCAGGGCCCCCATCCTCATGGGGGCCCCGAAAGACCGATATTACAATTTATTTTCTATTTTGAACCATTTATTCCATTCTATTTTAATTTTAATGGCTTCTACTTTTATTCAAGAGATAATTTCGCCAATGTCAAGTTATTTAGAGTATTCATGTAAATAGAAAATTAAACGAATAAAAAATCAATCCGACATTCCAAAATGATGGCAGATTTTCGTTTGAACCATTTATATTTCAGCTGCACTATGAATTACCTCAGACATTTCTAAGTCAAAATGTTAATCGGACACCAGATCAGTTTTTTGTCACCCACTTTTTATTTTCCAACAGGGCCCCATATTCTTGTGTGCCCAAGGACCCCGGAATGGCCTAAGACGGCCCTGGTCATAGTTGTGACCTTAGGTTTTGAGTATGAGTGGCACTTGAGTTAGGTCTTACATCTTCAGTTTTCCTACAATTTTAAGGGCCCGCACACGGGCCACCGGCCACAACCACAAAACGCCGCCACTGGCATATTTCCTGTAATTTTCATACATTTTATATGGACTCGCCGCACACGGTTGGCGCCGGTGGCGGCCACACGCTACAAGCTTCTAGCTTCTCGTGGCGGCGTTTGTGGCTGTCGCGTGTGGCCCGTGTGCGGCGACACTAACAGTCGCAAGTGCGAGATCTGGGTTCTTGCTCAAAATTGTCTACGACAATGGACCTGTGACTATTCGTCTTTGTAATCAAAGTAAATTAAACGTTGGTAAGCTCTTTGTATGTAATGCAAATACGAGTACTAGGTACGTTAATTGTTAGGCGGATTTTATTTATTGGACATCATTGGTCCGCTGGACTTTGGACCAATTCACGCGCCTGCGTGGTGGAAAGCGTAGGTCTGTACCTACCTACCCTAATAGTTTGACTATTTATAATGGAAAGGGTATATGAAGCCGAAGGGAGGGTGTTCAGTTTCGGCAACTGAACAACTATTGTTCTACGACTTTTCGAATAAAAAATAAAAAATAAAATAATGCCTCGTACAAATCGATCAAGCCGAAATGTATGAAAAATAAATTCGCGAAAATCGAAAAGTGATACGTGAAGAGGAGTGTTTTTCGACAATCTAATCTTCAGACAACTTGAATCGATTTTCAAACAACTTGGACTCAAACGTAGCGATCCTTTTTGAGAAAACCTCAACCTTTAATTAGAACCCCATAATTTTCTCTGTTATACTGCACTAAAGTTACTTGATATGCTATCAACTATAGTAGCACATGTTTTGTGGGTCAACCCTGCCCGGAGTGGCCGGGTCGTGCCGGGTCAAGCGTGATACGTTTTTATCACGAGCTGGGATTAAAGTCTCTTTGTCAAAGCGGTCGCTCGCTGGCTGCTTTTTGCGCCCGCGACCACAGACTGACTAAACCATGATTGTGTTAACGTGTATTCTCTTAATTTCACTTCCATACATAATTATTTAATGCAACGACTTAAACACTTGCCCATGGCGAGATAAGATAACCCTGGGGTTAACCGCGTTCAAATTTCCAATTTCTCTTGCACCAAAGTAACCCATTAAGTTATTTCTTAATTATTATAATGACTAAATACTAAATAGTATAACCGGATATATACTATGTATTAGCAGACGAAATACTGTAATATTTTATTCAATAAATCAAAAAAAATCTCAAGAACTAGGTAAGTACTTGATAATTTGCGCAGGAACTACTTGGACGATTGTAAAAATACTAAATCGAATCCTAATCCTAAACGCAACTGTCCCTGTTGTTCATATGCTACATCGTGTAAGAGCGAGCGGGACGACTCACTTAGCGGCGACTAATCTTAATGTACGCAATCTAGAATAGTCAGTTCCACAATGAGGGGTTTTCGAAGTGACAGTTATAAGAAAAAATCAAGCTTTTTAAGTTGATAATAGATGGCGTTGCACCGAAGTGCGATATCATCTTTTCAAAACACAGTACCATGAAAAAAATCAATGTCAGCTGAATAATTTATTATTATTGGTTTGTTTGTGTAATTTAAACAATACAATACAAATTAATACTAGGTATGAAATACGAAAAGCGCAAGTTACAAGCAATAACAACGCATTTAATGTTGACATCAGACCAGTCAGTGCCATCTACCGGGGCTACCGGTACTTTCTTTGTTTTTTAAATGTAACCTTGAAAACCCCTCATTAGATTGCTGTATTAGGCGGTAACAGTAATTTACAACGTAACCATAAATATCTAAACACTTTACGAAGACTCCCCAAACCGCTCGTACGTCTTGATTTAACAGCGTACGTGACATCACACCGGGGCGAGTGATCACTGATCACGCGAATCATGTAAATCAATACACGGAGCTGAGGGAAGCTTCCCTCAAATGGGTGCGGTCACCCAAGCGGGCGGTGCTGTTATAAACAGCAATAGGTACTAGGTACATCTATTTTATTAATCAGAACAGAAATACATAGCTGTAGGTATGACTAATAAAATAAAGCTCATATTTGTAGCGATTCCCCAGGACGCACGCTAAATGACAATGCCAGATTCTGCCCCACCATCTTGTACAACTTGTACGCAAGTTGTACAAGATAACGAATAAATGTAAAAATATCTCCGTTTTTATTATAATTATTGGTCTAAAAAAAAGTTTTGTACAAGTTGCGATTCGAAAAAGCAGCTTAATTAAGAATTCAGAAAATAGTAAGAAATCGAAGCGATTTATTCATTGTTTTTGTCATTCTTCTATAGGAGTTGCGAGAGTAGTAGAAAATGATACTGATTATGATTATGCAATATGAAACCTGTAATAAGTCCCCAACAAATTGATAGGTACAGCTTAAATGGTCACTTAGTTTTGTAGGTGGGGCAAAGCTCCATTGAAATGTGGCAATGTCTTTTATAAACTCATACACTCGTCCTGTCCTGTCACCTTCAGCCAAGTGGCATTGTCTTAACGATAAACGCTTAACGTTATCGCTAGTATAACATAATTAAAGTACGATTTGACATTTGATATTTGCCCGACTGCGCAAGAACCGTAGTAGTATACAATCACTAGTGAGAACAGAAAGACCTATAAACCTAAGACAACAGCTGCATTTACCAATGTTTAACTTACCCGAGTGTCAAAATACATATGGAAAGAGATGTAGCAATTACCTATTACCTGTATTTCTGAATAGCCTTCCGCCTGAATCACTAGACAAATTAAATAACAAAAACTCCAAGAATGTCCAAAATCATCTTAAAAAAATACTATTGGATAAATATGCTACATAATGTAAGTAGAATCATAGCTCCAATTTGCCTGCTTATCTTTTTCATACAAATAAATGTGCTACAAAGCCCACAAATTTAATACATGTAAACTTACCAAGATTACATATTAAATAAGTGCTAAATTTAAATTTAATTAAGTAAATATTAAGTATTACTTAAGTTTAAAATGGCGCCACTGGCGACCTCTTCCGGCTCATATAATCTCTCACAAATGAGATTGAGAGCCCGGAAAATGCTATAAATTTTTGTAACCATTTTTCAATGAAATAAACAGTTTAAATTTAGGATTGACTTGTATATAGGCTATAAAAATAATCAAAGGGGGTTAAATGCTTTGCAGTCAGGTTTGTCTACTTGTTCATTAGTAGCTACCTAAATGTCAACCCCATAAAAGAAAGAATAGAAAGAAAACTATGTCGGGTTAACATTACGATGGTAGACCAGCGTTAACGAAACTCGAAAGTCAATGCCACCATACCCTATTCCGCGGGCTCGTCTCCGCGCCTGTATGAGGGAAGCTTCAAGCGAGAAGCGGAGAGAACATCAATTTATGAAAGCTATTATCGCTTCGCTCGGCAGCCGTTGATCCCACAGTGTACTAACTTATCAAGCTTACATCAACAATGTGACCTATTTGTGAGTGCGCCGGGATGTTTGATGGCAGAGTGTAAGAGGGTAGCCTGATTGACTGAATGAGTGTTTAGTATTAATAATAATTTTAATGTTATGTTTGTACTATTTGGCTACTAGCTGTTAAGGTGCAAATTATAGATAAATAAATAACAATTCAACACTTTATACACGGGTTAGGGGACATGTCGCCCGCTCAAAATCAACACTTTATACACGGGTTAGGAGACATGTCGCCCGCTCAAAATCAACACTTTATACACGGGTTAGGGGACATGTCGCCCGCTCAAGATCAACACTTTATATGTGGGTTAGGGGACATGTCGCCCGCTCAAAATCAACACTTTATACACGGGTTAGGGGACATGTCGCCCGCTCAAAATCAACACTTTATACGCTGGTTAGGGGACATGCCACCCGCTCAAAATCATCACTTTATACACTGGTTAGGGGACATGTCGCAATCTCAAAATCAACACTTTATACACGGGTTAGGGGACATGTCGCCCGCTCAAAATCAACACTTTATACACGGGTTAGGGGGCATGCCGCCCGCTCAAAATCAACACTTTATACACGGGTTAGGGGACTAGTCGCCCGCTCAAAATCAACACTTTATACACGGGTTAGGGGGCATGCCGCCCGCTCAAAATCAACACTTTATACACGGGTTAGGGGACTAGTCGCCTGCTCAAAATCAACACTTTATACACGGGTTAGGGGACTAGTCGCCCGCTCAAAATCAACACTTTATACACGGGTTAGGGGACTAGTCGCCCGCTCAAAATCAACACTTTATACACGGGTTAGGGGACTAGTCGCCCGCTCAAAATCAACACTTTATACACGGGTTAGGGGACTAGTCGCCCGCTCAAAATCAACACTTTATACACGGGTTAGGGGACTAGTCGCCTGCTCAAAATCAACACTTTATACACGGGTTAGGGGACTAGTCGCCCGCTCAAAATCAACACTTTATACACGGGTTAGGGGACTAATCGCCCGCTCAAAATCAACACTTTATACAAGGGATTTGTGATGTTTTACATAAATTTTCATTCCTCAATAATTAATTTTATTTTACATGTGAAGAATAATTGGCTACTCATTAATATATTTTTTTTTAATCACTAATTTTCGTAATTGTAATAGAGATGCCGTGTATCTAATAAACGAACAGAGGAGGATTATTTGATTAGTTTTATTTTATATTTTATCGTTAGTTAGTTATTTTTAATTATACCCCATTGTACTAACTTTTTATTAAATAAAGGTGAATTTTAGTAAGTGTTGAAACAATAAATAAAAACAAAACGCCTGAGGAAGGCGACGGGTGACCCTCGTGCTGGCGGCTTTCTCGCGCAGAGGCTGAGCCTAGCCATCCAGCGCGGGAATGCCGCCAGTGTGATGGGCACTTCCCAAGAGGGACGAGTTTTTTAAACTGTTTTTAGGCAAGGTATTTTTTTTTCTAGGTAGTTTTAAAGTATTTTTAGGTAGTATTATTTATTGTTTAGTTTAGTTTTATTTTGACATTGTAATTATTTAAATTGAATAAATTTAAACTTATATAAATAAAAATATGTTTCTCTTGTATTTTTTATTTCTGTGTTGAATACAGAGAAGAAGAAGACAGAGATAAGTGTACAGGGTCAATAAGGTTGAGATTTTCTCAAAACTACTGTTCCATCGTACAATAAAGTGTTAACACAAACAGATACTTAAACAAAAATAATACTCGAGTTTTGTAGTCAGACTTGTTCTGTAATCTGATCAACAATAAAATGAAGCTTGGGCTCTCGCAACGAGAGAATTGGTGGAAATACCTATTTGTTAAAACGTCGGAATTTTCCTATTTGCGCGTATCGGGCAAACTCTGGGCGTTAATTTGTCGGTAGTCACAAACAGACAGGCGATGTATTTTATACACAATGTTAACAGGAAATTGTTGTAAAATAAACATTTGAAAAGCTCGAACAATTTTAGTATTGACGCCACGAAGGGAAAAATGACGAAAGGTAAATTAGATTTAGGGACAAACTTATCTTTGCGTTTTCGAAACTGATAACGTCATACATCGACATAAATTACAAAAAAATAATTATTTCGTGATAGAACTTCAAAACACATTGCCACATTTCAGTGGAGCTTTGCCCCACCTACAAAACTACGTGAACATTTAAGCTGTACCTATCATTGTGTTGGGGACTTATTACAGGTTTCATATTGCATAATCATAATCAGTATCATTTTCTACTACTCTCGCAACTCCTATATAAGAATAACAAAAGCTCGTCAAAGAGCTGTCCAAGCGGCTGGTCGAGGAGTCCGGTGACCAGAGGGCTGGCAGCTACCTTTGCCAACGTATTGCGTTGGCAATTCAGAGAGGGAATGCTGCCAGCCTTCTGGGCACCGTGACTCCCGATGTCTAGACCCGTCCCGACTGTCCTAGAGGACATATTTTATTTATAGTTAATTTATTTATAGGTAGTTTTAGTTTTTAGTTATTTAATGTTAGTTTTTAATCATGTATTATAAAATAATGGAGTACTAGGCCTAATTAACTGAAATGCAAATTAACCACCCGTCAATAATTATTTACTCTAGAATAACAATAAGTTATTATTAAATAATAATAAAAACCGCCTTCAAAAAAATAAACAAAAAGGAACTAAAAAGCATAAAATAATTAATTAATTACATCTACATACGAATATTGAAATAAAATATTATTGCTATGTACCTACTGATCTCTTTTAAGTCGGTGCCAAGCCAAAGCGCGCGCGTGTTGTATGTATGTATGTGATGCGGCGGGAGCGGGAGCGGGGCGGCGACGAAAGTAGTAAGTTACGTATCCCTATCGTATACCTATTTGGCTTGGCACCGACTTAAAAGAGATCAGTAGGTACATAGCAATAATATTTTATTTCAATATTCGTATGTAGATGTAATTAATTAATTATTTTATGCTTTTTAGTTCCTTTTTGTTTATTTTTTTGAAGGCGGTTTTTTTATTATTTAATAATAACTTATTTTTTGCTTTTTAGTTGTGTAAATATATAATATGTATAAGTATGTAAGATAGGGTAGGTTATGCATGATGGGGAGGCCTTCCTTACGTGCATCTCGTCTCGTATGATAAAGCGTCGAGCATATGAGTCTGAAAATGACAAAGGTGAGCGCCTAAAGCGCAATAGAAAAAGTAACAGAACAAAGCACCTCGGAGAAATATATATACACATAATGCTAATGGCTTCATTTCCATTCCCCAATTTGTACTACATTCCAAGCATCTGAGGCTATGGTGACATTATTTTATGTTTAGCTGTAACTGTAACTGCAATAAACTACAAGGTACAACCCTCAATAGAGCTGTCAACGTGAACCGGTACTTGTCTTTGTTCTGTGTTTGTACATTATTTAAAGAGTCATCCCCTACCTACCAAGGAATTATACCTTCTACCATCAGCTTGAGTTATTCAAGTGAAATATTATAATTAACAGTCTATGTCTATAATATTTGAAGAATTATCCCCAACTCCTAATTGTTAAGGAGTTATACCTTCCATCATCAGCTCACCAACATGAGATGATCACTACTAGACGCAAATACTTGAATAGCTGTAGAAAATATATGAAATACGTTATTTGTGCCTTGATGACTATGAGACCACCTGGGAGGTATACCCTTTCAAACTTTAAAGATTATAAGTAATACTGCCTAAGTTTGCCTATAATATTTAAAGAATTATACCCCAACTCTTAATCGTTAAGGAGTTGTACCTTCCATCATCAGCTTACCAACGTAATTTGATGACTACCAGATGTAAATACTTGCATAGCTTTAGAAAATATATGAAACACGTTATATGTGCCTATAACATTTGAAGAGTTCCCTCGATTTCTCCTGGATCCCATCATCATATCCTGACCTTTTGACTATGGGACCACCTGGGAGGTATACCCTTTTAAACTTTAAAGATTTAAATTTACGTCCTAAGTTTGCCTATAATATTTAAAGAATTATACCCCAACTCTTAATCGTTAAGGAGTTGTACCTTCCATCATCAGCTTACCAACGTAAGTTGATGACTACCAGATGTAAATACTTGCATAGCTTTAGAAAATATATGAAACACGTTATATGTGCCTATAACATTTAAAGAGTTCCCTCGATTTCTCCTGGATCCCATCATCATATCCTGACCTGATGACTATGGGACCACTTGGGAGGTATACCTTTTCTAACTTTAAAGATTAAAATTTACGTCCTAATTTTGCCTATAATATTTAAAAAATTATCCCAACTCTTAATCCTTAAGGAGTTGTACCTTCCATCATCAGCTTACCAACGTAAGTTGATGACTACCAGATGTAACTACTTGCATAGCTTTAGAAAATATATGAAACACGTAATATGTGCCTATAACATTTGAAGAGTTCCCTCGATTTCTCCTGGAACCCATCAATATATCCTGACCTGATGACTATGGAACCACCTGGGAGGTATACCCTTTCAAACTAGAAAGATTAAAATTTACGTCCTAAGTTTGCCTATAATATTTAAAGAACTATACCCCAACTCTTAATCGTTAAGGAGTTGTACCTTCCATCATCAGCTTACCAACGTAAGTTGATGACTACCAGATGTAGATACTTGCATAGCTTTAGAAAATATATGAAAAACCTTATATGTGCCTATAACATTTGAAGAGTTCCCTCGATTTCTCCATGATCCCATCATCAGATCCTGACCTGGTGACTATGGGACCACCTGTGAGGTATACCTATTCAAACAAAAAAAGAATTTTCGAAATCGGTCCAAGCGTCTTCGAGTAATCAGGTAACATACATAAAAAAAAAAAAAATATTTCCACGAATTGATAACCTCCTCCTTTTTTTTGAAAGTCGGTTAAAAACAATTCGATTCTTACTATCTTCTGAATTCTTAATTAAGCTGTTTTTTTCGACTTGCTAGATGTACAAAACTTTATTTTAAACCAATAATTTTAATAAAAAGCGGAGATATTTTTACATTTATTCGTTATCGTGTACATCTAGCGGTTGATGGTGGGGCAGAATCTGGCATTGTTATTTCGTCATATTGAAAAAAAAACGGCCAACGGCGAGTCGGACTCGCGCACCGAGGCTTCCGTGCAACGCAACTTAACCCCGTAACTAAATTTTTTCCTTTACTTGTGCTATAAGACCTAGCTTCTTGCCAAATTTCAAGTTTCTAGGTCAACGGGAAGTACCTATAGGTTTTGGTTTTCTTGCATTCTCATACAAATAGCAAGAAAATGCGATACGGCCGTTTAGACACATTGTCGCATTGACATAGAAGATTGTGTTGACGTAGAAGTTTGATTTTTTAACGGCTGCATAAGGTTGCAGACCTGAGTATTGGGTATTAATTTCAATTTGATCCGTCCACACGTTTCTGAGATATAGGTCTTGACAGACGGACAACAAAGTGATCCTATAAGGGTTCCTTTTTTCCTTTTGAGGCACGGACCCCTAAAAATAGTATAAAAATAGCTCGGTGTGGTTAGGTAATTTGACTTCCAATATAGAGGTGCCAGGTTCGACCCCCAGTCAGGTCAGGCATGTATCAATGAAGTTTCCTCGTGGTTTTTTTTTCGAAGAAAAAGCTTACCTAAGAATATTTACTGAATGCTCTCAAAACGGTGAAGGAAAAATATTCTAAAGCATGTAATCTACCAATCCGCATTGGGCCCGCGTGGTGAATCATGGTCTGGGCTCCCTGGACGTGATGAAAGGTTTGTGCCCCAAAATTCGTATGAAAATAGGCTGTTTATGTAAATAACACCAAATTGGAGTCATTTCGTTGCAAGTTTAATATTTTTAGCAATTTTAAAACTCTCCATACCAAATTCCCTATACGGAATTTCGAAATTTCTGAACACATCGCAAATACTTTTGAAGGAAACTTTTTTCATCTGTATTTATTTTTCCTCTACAAGAAAGAACGTGGGATGCGACGCCTACGCGGCTACGGCTCGTAGCTCGCCTACGCCGTAGTCTGCACGTAGCGTTAAGTAAAGTTAAATAGTCTGGCTTTTGTTTTAGTTAATTTTAGATTTGTTTTATATTGGTTATAAATTATAAGTAACAAACTCTGTCTAAATGTATTCAGAGAATAAGTAGAATAACTTACCTAATATTATTCGTAATTTAAACTCAATACTCAATATATTTATTGCATTCCATAAGTTATAATACAGATGTTCACATACTTAACATTAAAATGTTACAATGTTCTTTATGGACCTTGTTTAGGCGCAGCAATACAAGAGAGAGACGACATTTCTTCTTCAAATATAAAGTAAATTGTAGTTATTAAGAAGTAGTAGGTAGCATTTGTTTATTATATTTTCTCATTTAGAAATTCATCTACTCTGTAATAGCATTTAGCAGGTGTTGTTTTAGCAGTCGTGTGAATGTTTTTTCATTTGTTGCATTTTTTATTTCGTTTGGAAGATGATTATATATTTTTATGGACATGTTCAATGTACCTGATAAGTGGAGATTCAACCGAGACATTGTAACTGGTACTAGTTTTGTTTTGCGGTTTAATCTGAGTGGATATTTGGTTCGGATATCTTCACGTTTTAAATAGAATACGGGATATTTTCGGACAAATTATTAATTTTTTAAATTTAACGAATTTAAAAGGGCCATAACCACAAACCATCTTCCATATGAGGTGTCGTTAGATTCGTCTTGATTACAGGAGTGACATAAAAAATTAATCAAATGCACAGTTTTCTTTTAATGATTTCTGCTTGTTCACTTTTAAAAGCAATTAATAACCAACATTTCTGCCGTAACTCTCCGGACTGTTTTCAGAATTAAACGCAGGAAACAGCTGTAAATAACTTTATAATGGGCGCGAAACAGACCATTTTAATTTGTTAAGGGGTATGCATATTACTCGGCGTCTGATTGCAACTGCCCTACATTTGGAACTTCACAAACTAAAACCTTTTTTCGGTTTAATTTTTGTTAAGTATTAAAAACAAGTGAAATTGAATACCTAAGAAGAAGATAAACTTACATTAAATTCTGCCTCGTAGCCACAGACGCGACTTAACATTTAGGCGTTGGTTTACGCCATAGTTTTAGGATTCTTCACTCTTGCATGCCATTTTTTTTTGAGTTTTTTTTGTACGTATGTTGTTATCATTTAGTTAATTAAGTTAACAAAGGGGGGGGGGTAAGGTATACTTGTAGTGTCTTTTATTATCGATACTGATAATTTATTGTCTGTCTGCATTGAGTAATCCTCGGTTTTTTCGACGGAAAAACTTACGTACCTACCTACATTTACCGAGTGCTCTAAAAAATCAAAGTCATGTGAAATCGGCCAATCAGCACTGGGCCCGCGTGGTGAACCATCGCCCGAGCTCCCTCGATGTAATGGAAGGTCTGTGCCCGAGCAGTGGGGCAATATAAATAGACGATGATAATTGCCAAAACTACTGGAAAGATATTGATGGGGCATTCACTAGCTCAAATATCTGCAGCATATATGCTCCCAGTACCTACGTTGAAAGTAGTTCGTGAAGGTCTGTAATACTCAGCGAATTCTATACATCGAAGTTGCGAATACAGAGTACAAAATATACAAATTATTATATATAAACGGATATCACTCACTTATATTGTTAAAGTCGGCAATTAGACCGACAGTTTCGACCGATTTCGACGGTTTTAACGACGGTAACTCCCCGACAAGTGAGATCGATCAACGAATCCAGCTACAGCCATCGAACGCACCGTCGTCGTCGGCGGGACAAGTTATCTCGGAGCGCGCACAGAGGGCGCTCATCCGCAGTGCGCGAAGAAACGTCAACGGCGACGCGGGCGTGGCGCGCTCACCTTGAAAAAGACCGTCGAAATCGGTCGAAACTGTCGGTCTAATTGCCGACTTTAACAATATAAGTGAGTGATATCCGTTTATATATAATAATTTGTAGTAATGGCTCACTATAGTTTTAATTCTAAAATTACAAAATATACCTAAGTATTTATGATCTCTCTAGGGAAAATTGCGAATTTTTTTCTCCATGAATATAGGGCTAAATCGAGCCCAGCAAACGGATACAGAGTCTCGTTGACAGACATTGGAACCTCTACGTGACCAGAATGGAAAAGGTTCCTTTTCGGTTATTTACTGAGCTATATAGGATAAACACGAGAGGGTGTCAGTAAAAATAGTCCCGAATTATTTTTGGCGTGGTACATAAACTACAGAGAAACTACGTAGGACAAAAATGACTATGCCAGATTCTGCCCGATTATGCCCCATCAACCGCAAGTTGTACAAGATAACGAATAAATGTAAAAATATCTCCGTTTTTAAATAAAATTATTGGTTTAAAATAAAGTTTTGTACAAGTTGCGAAAAAAACAGCTTAATTAAGAATTCAGAAAATAGTAAGAAATCGAAGCGATTTATTGACTTAGGTGGCGAATGATCCGAAAAATATTTCATACGCGGATGAAACGTCCCCTTTTCAAATTGTTAGGCGGCGAATCATCCGCAAGTGGTTTCGTTATCGGATGAGTCGACACCTAGCTAATACTAACGTGGTCGTTTCGGCTAAAATTTAAATGTACCTGTTTACGACGAGTAATGCCCGAATGTTTTTTTTTTTATATTTATAGAAGGATTTATGATTTATTTATGAATAATTTCTAATATGCACTATTTTATTTTTCCTACCATAATTTGGGTTATTTACACTAATAGATACAAAGACACACGTAAGAATGAAATTTTTATTGTCTATCTTTTTTTACGCACGTGATATTTCTGTCGGTAAATCAAAATAATGTCATGTAATTTTTTTTTCATTTTGATTTAGAAGTATTTTATGACAACTAATGCCTAAAGCATAACCGCGGGTGCCCGGCGAAAAAGAAAAATTAAATTCTTGAGGGTATTTACAAAATGATATACGAGTATAACGCCCGTCTACTTTAATAAAATGAAGTATTGAGGGTATTTAGAAAATGATGGAGATAACCTAATGTTGTTGCAGTGTATTTATTCCATTGGGCAGTGTCAACAGTACACATACATAGTGTTAGTTAATCTATAATAAATAATTAAATTCTTTTGTGTAAAAAGGAGTCTAGTATCTCTCTACGAGGTTACAAAGAGCCCCATTGAGCCCCATCATAAAACATAAAACCTTTATAATATAAACTTATTTAGTTACATCCTGTATTTATCGATGCCACACCCTTCAGCCTTCCTGATATCATGGAAAGGGTGACGAAACAAATATTGGACCAGTAATAAATCTTCATCAACGATGGGTTTATGCCGACCGAGACCTCTAAATAATTAGAAATACTGCCAGTCATTGGCTCAACATCGATTTAATAGGTACAGGATGTAACGGAAAGGGTACCTACTTATATGAAGCCGAAAGGTTCTGTAGTAACCATTTTTGTTTTACAACTTTTCGATTACAACACGGACATAGTGAGAAGACTGAAAAGAACCAAACCTTTTGAGTTAGTGTAGTGTAGTGAAAACAATTCGTAGTGATAGTGCGCGAATGTAAGACACGTGAACAAAGTGTTCGCCCTTAATAACTCTAAGTAATGTCGTTGGACTAACTCTTAGATATAAGTGCCAATTTATAGAAATTTAGGTCAAAATCAAATTACTTATTAGTCTTATGTATTTAGGCTAGATCGTAATGTGAATAAAATGTCAATATGGCACTTTATTTATATATATAAAAAACTTTTCGATTTTCGCGAATTTATTTTATGACTTTTCGTACATTAAACCGGTAAAGTAGGTAAAAATATTTTTGGGGGAGATGTAATTTAAAATTTACAATTTTCGGATTTTTTCTTTTATTTGTGCTATAAATAAGCATTCATGATTCTAGGTCAACGTGAAGTATCCTATAGGTTTTGGTTATTAAGCATTTTCATACAAGTAGGTATTCGATAAAATGCGACATAAACGGCCATACCTTTTGATTGCGTTGACGTAGAAGTTTGATTTTTTCACGACTGCAAGAAGTTAGAGACTTGAGTATTTGGTATTAATTTCAACTTGATACGTCCACGCGTTTCTGATATATAGGTCTTGGCAGACAGACGGACAACAAAGTGATCCTATAATGGTTCCGTTTTTCCTTTTGAGGCACGGAACTCTAAAAACACGTAGGAACGCGTCTACGAGCGACCAGCGCAAAGATGTGCATTACGGTGTGGAGATGTTAGGTAAGAAATAGTTAAAAAGAAAATACTTACAGCACATTCCGGCTCATCGGTATAAGATCCATTGGGGAAGTACTTCTTCGGGCACTCAGACCACGGCAGCTCTGCTTGGAAGCTCTGCGCGAAGTAGAACAGGCACCACGCGATTATAGAGTTGTAATACAAAGCCACATTGAACGACACCACCGCAGAACTAATGCCAATACCACCCAAATACGGAGACACTTGATGCCAGACCCCTATGGCACCCTTCCTCAAACGCTGCCCTATAGCCAACTCCAAATAAAATATCGGGATGCCCTCAATCGCTAACATGACGAAGTACGGTATCAGAAAAGCTCCTCCGCCGTTCTTTTGGGCCAGGTAAGGAAATCTCCAGACATTACCCAGTCCAACAGCGTAACCAACCGTTGCTAAAAGAAATGTCAGTTTACTGTCCCAAGATTCTCGCTCTAGTTCTACTCCTTCAGGTTTGATAGCGCCTCTGTCTTCTGCTGAGCTAGCTTTGCTGGTAGGGGTTTCCGAAGACCGTCTATTTGGACTGGTGTCCTCGTAAGCCTCGTTCGTGGCTCCGTAAATGACATGGGTGCGATGAGAAGGGTGTCCGTTTTCCATGGTGACTAATCGCCCTCGTAACTCCTTCATTTCCATTCGATCTACAGATCTCTGGGCGTACAAGTCCCTTGAGCTCTGACGTCTCATCAAATGCGCTGTATTCGCCATTTTTTCTGATTAATTAATCCTTAGTCTAATGAAATATTATTGTCGTTATTTTCCTTAACTTATAATCCGCCACTAAGAGCAGAATTTTATTGTGCTTTCAGTCTCGCATCGTCTCGAAGATATCAGAAAGCCTTTCGGCCCTCGGTGTCCAGGTACAACAGAAAGACCTGCGACCTTCAGTCGCACGACAGTGGCAATCGACTTTGGGTCACTAAGCCTGGATTAACTAAGTACTAATCGTTATTTTATTGTCGTCGTATCCCTTAATAGCTAAATTTAAACCGAGTCCTCACTGTCGTGGCACATAATGAAAAACAATAAAAGCCACGTGAAAATAATAGCCTTTATGTCATGCCTTAATGGCATGCATATTGATTTATTAGTGAACATTTTTATTTTATTCGCCACTGATTGTAAACTTTTCTATTTCACTTCACTGTGCGTTGGCTAATCGATGTCCTGTCACTTTAATTAAGGATTAGGTTTATTTTAATAACTTTGTGTGATATTTGGACTGAATGGCGACCGACGGAGGGTCGGACGTCACTGGCGGGAAATTCTTGAGGGGAGGAGAGGCCATTTTATCCGCGCATGCGTCGACAACCCTTGCCTCCCCGAGAATGAATTTACGAGGGTTTATGTAGAGCACTTTTGCTATTATAAAGATATTATATCTCCATACAACCAATGTAGCGTATGAGCCGAGACCCTTCCTGTTTTATTTTTGCTTAGGGTTAATAGATTTGTTCACATACAGAGTGGAAAGAAAACTAAGTATTGATCTTTTCTTGATATGTTACGTATTGATAAGAACAATCTACCTACTCTACTACGAGTATTTACTTAAATAAAAAAGTATTCTTTTTCTGTTTTTCTATTTTCATATAAGTACTATTATTTCTGAATTAAAACTATAGTGAGCCATTCCTACAAATTATTATATATAAACGGATATCACTCACTTAGTATTATGTACACTTATAATATATGCGCGAAGAAACGTCAACGGCGACGCGGGCGTGGCGCGCTCACCTTGAAAAAGACCGTCGAAATAGGTCGAAACTGTCAGTCTAATTGCCGACTTCAACAATATAAGTGAGTGATATCCGTTTATATATAATAACTATTATTTCTTCTAAGTATTAATTAGAACTTATATTTATTGTAAGTACTTACTTTAAAAGTCATTGATATCAACAAAATTATTAAAAGATCAAAGGTCTACCAACTTTCATCCTACGAGTTAGGACTAATGGTGGTTTCCACAGCCGGTGTAAAGTAGGCTTTACCGGCCCGTTTTCTCATAAAGCTATAAATCAATGTCCACCCGGCTGCTCCGCGTTTTCCTATAATTTGGTTTGGACTTCTACCCAATTTCTAAAGAGGAGCTTCTCAATGGGGATGGTTGGCTAATTTTTTGTTTGTTTAAAGTTTATTTATTTATTTTATTAATGGACTCGACAGATCGTCATTTGCCAATGTCATGTTACAGAAAATTCAATATATTCAATAGTCTTCTATCTTCCTCCAGGGGAGTCGCAGTAGCGTCTTCACCCTGGGTAGCCGCGTCTTCATGTCTTCATCCAGAGGAGCCGCCGTAGCATCATCACTCTGGACGAAGCAGCTCGACAGTCACGTTCACTCCCGAGCTTGTAGCGGGAAGTCTTGATAAAAGCTTGAAACTTCAGATCTTGCATAAATAATCCAATAACTTCACACGATAGTATTTATAGAAAAACACAGGAGGCTTCACGAAATGTGTATAAATGTATAGCGAAAAATTCGGAAAATTTGCATATTTCCGGACATTATGAAACGATACACAGTACAAGAATATTACAGTAGGTTGACTCCAATACAAATATTATTTCAAGAATAAGTGCCTGGATTTAGATGTTGCAACCATAGATACGAAAGAAATAAGTTTGAGTACCTAACATTGATTTGATACCTAACGTCATTTCGTTATTTAATTCAAATAATCACATGGAAACAAAATTAAATATGCTTATTATTGCAAATAGTCTCATTTATTAAAAATACAAATATAGATTCATAATAATCTACAAAATACTACTTATATCTACTCAATATCGCTTGTAATCATATCTTCGTCATTGCTAAAATTACGATCAGAAGACTGATTTCCCATAAAGTACAAATTTGATTGGACAAAAATGAGTGTATCACGGTTTTTAACATTCTTTGATACATTTCGAGTTAGAGTGGAGCCAAACTTTTTCCAAATGCGTTGACTAGTAATCGAGGATGCCGGAACACTTAACAACTGAATTGCTATTGCCGCTGCATTTTCGTTGGGAGCAAACGTGCGCCACCATATGTGCGGCAAAACCGTCTGCACAGGCCTCCATATAGAACTGGATATCCCGTAGTAGTTGGTCTTTGTTTTAAAACTCGCTACATTGGTTAAAACTTGAGAAATCTTCACATCGTCATTATGATAAAGATTTGAAGCGTATTGCGAAATGAATTCAGTTGCAAATGGAATTTCTCCATCTTCTATGTGCTCTCCTCTATATCTGGGATCAAGTAAATTAGCAGCCAAATGAATTGGTTTGATGCACGATTTTTGTCTGTTATTCACACATTCTATGATCAATTCTTCATCTCGAGAAGAAAATGATGAGCTTGTATTAAAGTAACCTTCTATGGTTGAAGAAACTTTTTGGAATATGATTGGCACATCAGACAGGAACATTGTAGTTGACTCTAACCGCTGTAAAGCTTCGAGAATAGGCTGAAAAATGTGCGAAATGGCATCTACTTTCTCTGATAAAGAAACGCTTAACATATTATCTCTCACATATCTATCAAACATATCAGTATGACTTTTAGCGACTACTTCGTAAGCCTCCTTGTTGGATTTAAAATGTTCCAAGGTTAATATGTCGCCGATCCATTGAGATTTAATGGGTAATTTGGTACATTTGACGTCACCATACTTTGTCATTTGTGCCTTTTCAAAACGTGTCAAAAGAACATGATTGCTTTTCACGCACTTGACAATTTCTTGGACCATTATAATAATATTCTTTATCAATACAATTTCCAATATATCGCCGCATAGTAAGTTAAGCGTGTGAGATACGCAAGGCACGCAGGTTACGTGAGGGTGCAAGTCTGTAATTTTCTTCCAAGCCAACTTCATGATAGGTGTACAGTCAGTAATGACTGCGACGAATTTTGTGCTCTCGATTTCTATTACTTTCAGTATTTCTTGGGAGAGAAACTCACCCATATCTCGTTCCCATTCCGGTTCTGGGTATACTGATTTGAAAAAGATTGGTTCTGGTGCCGTTAAAATAAAATTTACAATTCCTTTGCTTTTCTCATTAGACCATCCATCTACCACCAATGAGATAGCGGATGCACTTTGCAATTTATGGGTTACTTGTGATTTTACTCTTGCATACTCAGTTGCTAACAAAGAATTGCTTATGGAATCTTTCGACGGTATATGAATTTTGGCTTCATCCAATGCGGCTTTCCAGTATTTAGACTCTAACAACGACAGCGGTAGACCGGTTGCGTATATGGCTCTAGAAAGTGATTCATCAATATTAATAGTTTGCCTGTCGTTATTAACTTGGGAATCTCGGATATCACAAGCATCACGGGTAACGCGAGGTTCACGAGGTTCACGATTATGAGAAGCATCTCGATCTTTTGTAGATGGCATTTCAAATAATACCTCATTTCCCTGTCCATCTTCAGAAACAAAAATCATCTCATTTCTTACAATTCCTCTTGGGCTTCGCTCTCTTATACTGTCAATTACGTTTTCAAATTCCTCATCGTCGCTCGATAGTTCCAACTTCACACGTGAAAATTTGCGTGCCACGTCTCTTGGGCACTTTCGGCATACTAAAAAATGTTCTTTCATTTTTGTGGCATTAGCTGTTAAAAATAGAAAAAAAATGTAATTAAGGAATAGTTCAACACAATGGCAGAGTGGAGTAATATTATGATGAGAGGTGAATCGACCATCATCAAAATCATCATCACCAATCACCAACCGTTTTATCCTGATCGCTATTCGCTAGCCATAAATGTAGGTAATTTGAAAGTTATTCCACGGCTCAAGGCACTATCCCTTACACCCGTAACGCTTTTTACGGAAGTGTGAAAGTGACAAAACATGATTTAAGGGAAGTGAGGTTCAACTAGGTTGATAGCTAACAGCATTTATTATGATTCTTTGTGTGTGTGCGATATGACTATAGATTAAGGTTACGCTAATGTCAGTGTGGGGAATTTTTCCATATCAAGTGAGTTTACTGGACCTACTTTCATTATACTGTGGCTACTTTCGTTAGCAAAGTGCGCAAATTACATTTCACAGGTGTGAGCTAACTTTACAATACCGAATTTATATTGTTACAGGTTGTTGTGTGCTACTAATATTTAGTGCAGAAAATTAAAAAAAAAATTAGTTTCTATACTTACGAAACATAAAGCTTATAACCTATCTGAATTTAAGTTTTTTTACAGCAAAACCAATACCTACGATAGAAGTATATAATTACTTAAGCAGTAATTACTTATTATATTCTTCTATTTCTTTCTCTACATAACGTAGGTAAGTACCTACTTACTACTTACCATAACTTACCTTGTTTATACTTTAGATGACAATACGAACAAGCAACGCTTTTTCTTCCATTATCGTTCTCTACTATGTAATAAGACCACACTTCATCAAGGGCCCGAGGCATCTCGGAAAAGCTCGTAAAAACTTGGATCAATCAGGAATATTCTCACTTCGACACGGAAAATTCGCAGAATATTTTGGAATAAAATCGTGAACGAGAAATGAATCAACGAGACGAAGCGAACGCACGCACGCACACCGCTTTAATATTGTAGTAATAATTCCCCACGAAGGAATGTCAGAGTGAATAGTACAGAGTTATTGTAGTTATCATGTGCGAGACCGAGATAGATAGAGTTACCAGTATTTCACTTTTAAAAAACAAGCGAAACGCCATGATGCTCATTTTAGAGTAATGAAATTTTTAGAGACGAATTATGTCGATTTACCTTTCAATTTAATGTGTAAAGAAAGATCATTTCTACTGATAAAATGTAACTGCTTCTACTGGCATAGGCTGCGACCGACCCTAATGCAGAGACGTTGAAGTTCCATCTGCTGCGATTCTGAAATACCACGTTCGTTCTAATAATTTATTAATTATTAAATTACTGAATAATGAGAACATTTAAGTAATAATAAAGTATTGAAGGATTATTTTTAAGGTTCTAAAAATCATTTATTCGTGTTCTAGTTTCACGTAACTTTTGTTTGCTTTTTATAGTAGGTAATGGATTCATGGATTGCTATAAGTATAATTTTTTTTTCAAATAATACCTCGATAATGTAACACACAGGCTGTTGATGAGTTGGTTTATTTACATTATTTTATGCATTCCATCATTAAATTCTACTTTTGTCTAATTTTTATTAAAAAATATTAGCCTTGTTGCGACTCCTCTCCACTCTATGTTTCGGAATGCTTCCGTTATTTTTTAAATTGAAGTTTTAAACCTGGTTACATCGAATAGAACCAGACGAAATAATTGAAATTCAATTGAGTTCAAATTAATTTCGTTTCCATTTCGCTCCGAATTAACGTTGGCTAGGTCTTGGAAGTTTCATAGTGCTCAAACTTCGGTAGAAAATCATGCGAACTCGACGAAATAAAGACGAACGTTTGGGCTGACGTGACTACGTTCGTAATGCC
Source organism: Tachystola acroxantha (assembly GCA_963506565.1). Lineage (NCBI taxonomy): Eukaryota > Metazoa > Arthropoda > Insecta > Lepidoptera > Oecophoridae > Tachystola > Tachystola acroxantha. The sequence continues at coordinate 11,876,335 of OY735882.1, read as the reverse complement.
ATTATTCAATATAAAAAAACGTCAAAGTCAAACAAAAAAGTTAAATTGCAACGCAAAATTCATTCTAAAATCACCTAGCTGCCTACTTACTAATCCGATTTAAATTCTGAAAGATAAGAGTATATCATACGGAAAATGACGATTGCAAAACCAATACGTGGTAGTTGTGCGCGATAGTATTAGATAGTTCGCGCCGCCGGCGAAATGTATTGTTTGCAATGGTTGATCCCAGTGCTTCTGATACCGAAGCCCGTCAACCCGGCATTGGTGAACACACACGTTATGTTCATGGTGTTATACTTAATAGGCTTCTTTCTCGAGAGAAAGCCTTGTACTGTGTGCAGTGTCGTCTTCTTGGCAGCAGTAATATTGATATGTTATAGCGGCATCGGGAACTGCCTGTTTTGGGCTACCCAGTGCGAAGGAGAAAAGTATGATACGTAAATACTTCCAGACAGTCTACCAAAGTGCTCAATAGTGCAGTGTTCCTGCGGCGTTAAAGACTCAAAAGCTGTTAGAACGAAAAACATGTTGCCTTTCACCAATGCAATGATATAAAAACTTTTTTTATTGTAATTTTTGATGTATATTTTTTGTAAATAAATGAGGAATTTTGTTGTTCTAGAATATAACGATTGTTCAAGTGCTGATCTGTACTTAAATAGTTACCAGCATAGATCTTAATCGCTGACCGCTCACTTGCAATGGTAAATTGGGTCCGTTTGTGCCTTTTCTATTGGCAGAATGGTCGTTAACTCTAATGACCTTTGCCATAATCATAACATTGTAAATTACGGATAGTTACAGGATTAGTGTTCAGTCTAAATTAAACCTTACTATGTTCTCTCAGCGCTCAATATCCATGCCAGTTTTGTATATATCAAATTGTTAATCTTATTTACAACTTGTGATCATAACATATGTAGGTATAGTTATTATTAGTAACTATTAGCATTGATTAGTGTAGATATGTGAGGCATGTGATTTTGTTAGGAAATTAGGATACTCAAAAATGCAAATCTCTGTTACCTTGAGTCGTACGTAAGCCATGGCAAATATATTGAAATTATGTATTTAATCATCAAAGAATATTGTGGTACTCCATTATTTCTGCCAATGCTGCTACATTGTAGTGTGTATATTATTGTATTACACATTATCCATGCTAGGTGAACCAATTAGAATATGATGAAAAAATTCTTGCCGTGGGCAAGACTTGAACCTGCAGCCTTGCCATTCCGTGACAACAGCAGGTTCAAGTCCTGCCCACAGCAAGAATTTTTTCATCATGTTCTAATATTATTATACTCATTCTGCAGGTTGTAACTTCAAGCAGGGATGAAAATGATCTCATTAAAAAGTTTTTGTTTATTTATCAATATGAATTTATTTATGCATTCTAGGACTGTGACTCAAATTCTAAAGTCCAGCATTTGATTTTGTATAAGAATTTAAAATGAAATAATGTATTGTATGCACATACTAAATTAACAGTCCAGCATAATTGACTTGTTATAGATTTACACTACCATTACTATTTTAATTAAAGATTCATCACACTCTTACTTAACTGTGCATTATCAGATAGTTTCTCTCACAGTAGTATAGGTAACTAAATACTTCCTCACAGTTAAGAGCACAACAAGAGTAACACAGAGACTATGTGATGGTAATACAGCCTAGATTGCAATGGTATTGTGTAGGTTGATGAATGGTCGACTGTACCATGTCATGTATGACATGATAAGAGGAAAGAATAAATGTAACAAAAAATTATTACAAAGTAACACATGAAGACAGAGAAAAGTACAAAGGGCCTCAATAAGGTTGAAATTATCTCAAAAACTACTGGACTGAATTTAATAATTCTTTTACAGTTACATAGTTTTATCTAAGAGTGGAAGAACTTTTATTATTATTATTATTTGATTATGGACAGGCAGCTCAACGCTGATATGTCCATTTCACAGTGTTTGTAAAGTCTATTACTTAGTGGTGTTATTCTTGTTAATGGTTTTAAAATAACTGTCCAATTTGTTTTCGAATGTGTTAACTGAGACGGCAGAGACAACGTCGCCTGGAAGTGAGTTCCAGGCCTGAAGCACTCTGTTGTTCAGGAAGTGACGAGCGACATTGGTGCTGAAGGTGGTGCATTCTAATTTCATGTGGCTCGCAACGGTCGTGTGTCTGTCATATTAAACATTGCCTTATTGAAGTCTGGGAGGTTGTATATGAAGGTCATGATTTTATGTTTCCATCAAATCAAGTAGTTTTTGAGATAATTTCAACCTTAAAAACTCTACTGTACACATTAACTTTGTTAGACCGTACCTAAGAGAAGGTAAAAGATTGAGTGGCAGACCATTATGACATTGTAATCAGACAACAGAAATATATGTGTAAAAATAATTGGGTCTATAATCACAGATCTCATAATTCTACACTAATTAATAATATAATTAATCATGTGAAATAATAAAAAATGGGAATATGTCTGTTTTTTCCTTATTACAGGAGCAATCCTACTTCCCGGTCCTATCAATATCACACACCACCTCTATACAGACACGAGGTAGGGAATCAGAAACAGTTCTAACATTTGGCTAATCGTTGCGGCGAAATGAGTTTACTAAGTTTATGACTAAAGCCCAGCCCTTGTAGCACGGGTCAGCGTTAGCAATCGATGCAATGCCGCAGAGCGTTCTACCCAATATTACCATTCTCAAAACGATGAAATCATGTCACAACGCTATACCAACTTACAATAGCACGGATCGTCATGCACCCCATGACATGGTATGATCGTTTTGAGAACTGTAATCTACAGGGGGCAGGCCGTTTTTGTCCTGTCAAAGCCAGCACGAACGAAATTTTTGTACTAATTTTCGCCAAAAATCTAACATTAACGGCTACTTAAAATCGACACAGCACACCCCACTGATCGTCACGCACCCCATGACATGGTATGATCGTTTTGAGAACTGTAATCTACAGGGGGCTGGCCGTTTTTGTCCTGTCAAAGCCAGCAAGAACGAAATTTTTGCCAAAAATCTGACATTAACAGCTACTTAAAATCGACGCAGCGCACCCTCCTGGTCCGCTATCTGTGTGACTGACCGCCTTTACAGCCCTTAAGACTAGGTATTACCTGATTCTTAAAATTAAAACAAACAACACACAGTTACACGAAATTTATTACGAGCTGTTACATTTGAGTTATCATCTATGACGGTTTCTTGATGTTAACATAAAAAGTTGGATAGATTACACATATAGCGCCTTAACCTAATGAAGTATAAATATCCAGCGAGACCTGAAACAAATAAAACATCTATTATTACAATTACCAACAGAATAAGCTGTAATAAACAAAATTACAATGAAATGGAAACTAGGGGTATTAAATTAATATCATCTTAGCTCTATGATGAATTGATAACCAACATTGAATGTTTTTGAGTTGCCTTATTTCAGTCAGGTCAAAATAAAGTAATTTTTTAAATTTGTTATTACTTTTGTAAGGCAAGAATAATCAGTTCCTAGGAAAGCAGAGAGTTGCATAGTCCAAGCAAAACTTACATTGATTCTTTACATTGAAAAAGTATGCAGAAGTACAAAAAGCGTCACATACACAGAATACCAACATAACCTCAAAATTATAAACCAACCAAAGTTAGACGCTTCCTAAAACATGAACACTGTCTGTCCTCACCGTTTATCTCAGTCTCCTGGCTTCACGCTCAGACTCCAGCAGGGTGAGGATATCGCCATCCCTGACTGGTCCCTTCACGTTCCTGATGATCTGACGGCTGGTCTCCCCGATGAACTCGACCTTCACCTGGGTACACTGGCCCTGGGAGCCAGTGCGTCCGAGGACCTTCACCACGCGAGCCAAAACATTGGGCTTATCCATTTTGATGAAATAACGAGCGAAATCGCGAAAATACACGTGCCGCGAAGCTGGCGTGAACCAAAAAGAATTTGTCAGGTATAGAGTGAGTGATGTGCTGCAGCGGTGCGAAACGGTAGTCGATTGATTGTATTTCTATTTCCAATGATGACGATCGATTCTTGTATTAATAAGATATAGTTTTCCGAATTTCTTCTAAAAGTCCCGCTCATTAATGTTTTGATTAACAAATGACTTTAAGAAATAACTAAAAATACGACTTTGATTAACCGATATTTACCGACAAAAATATCAACGTTTGCCCTTCACTATGGTCGTTGCTTTTTAAATTAATATTCTGGCCTAGAATACGTGTACAGATACCACAGTTTAATTAAGGTCAAAACATACGTGTTGGTTAACATTGTTAGCGAGCGAGCGCGACGACAATCTATAGGAGTTATGTTTATTGTAATAGTTAATTCGACTATCCGTTTATTTTGAAAGTATATAGAATGTGTAATCGACTTTTCCTAACTCAAACATTAGATTTCCATACATATTGGATAAATAAAATAACTAAATAAAATTTAACATTTTATTAAATAATGTCTTATTATCGCGCACGTTGTTAAAAGCCACACTTTGTTCCATAATTTATTTCTCACAACACATTTACTCTACACAGTTCACTCCACGCTACACGAATGAAATAACAATAAGACTGGAAGACCGATAATTCCAATGGCGTCTAATCCTTTCCATTCTAATCCCTACATAAATTCCATTCCCATTAGTTCCAACGTATTAGCCAGATCCCAAAGGCCAGAAAAAGGTGTAAAGATCGGAATCCAGCATCGCCTACAACCCGAAAAGATGTATTTGACTATTTTTACTTTTATTGGGGCATGATCATCATTGACATTGGTTGGATAGCCAAAACCATTAATTTATGAACGGTGAATTCCTAAGTTTAGGAACCGTACATTCCTAAGTTTAGGAACCGTACATTCCTAAGTTTAGGAACTGTACATTCCCAAGTTTAGGAACTGTACATTCCTAAGTTAAGGAACCATACATGCCTAAGTTTAGGAACCGTACATTCCTAAGTTTTGGAACGGTGCATTAGTTTAGGAACCAGATAACGATTATAATCCATCAATCTTGGCCTCAGCTCCCTGAATGTAAGGGAAAGTCTGGGACATAAAAATAGGATCGTCTTCTAAACCATATTGCTATTTCACTCGTCAAAATCACACCCGAAGAGTTACGCCCAATCGTAGGCGCTACGCTTGGTCTCAGGGTGTCGCTACGACTTTTTTAGTCGTCGCCGGCTGATCTCTTCGCTTTCCTCATGCGGGGCGACTGTTTTGGTGTCTTCGGGGACTTTTCTGTAAAAAAATTGTAATATTGATTGTAAATTAGCTGTAAAAAATTATACATGAAAATAAATAATAAAAAACATTCATATACTGAATATTTTAATCCAACACTGATACGTCAAACCAAAAACAACGAGGTGTGTGATGTAGACAAATATTTAACTACCACAAGCAGAAATATTTTCAAGTAAACTTATTAACCTTTTGAACGCCAAAGATGGACATAGCCGAAAATGGAAATCGTGACATGAACGCCAATCGGCATTTCACGACAAGTTATCACGTCAAATTATTCTAAAATGTTATAGGTGGTGTTGAGGGTGCATCACTTTCTAACATGACGTGGCGTTCAAAAGGTTAAGGACATCATGGTACGAAATAATAAAGTATTACTGAAGTAATCCTGCTATAAGATTTCATTGTAAGAGGCAGTAATTCATACCATCATATGATCATCATATATTTGCTGCTTGCTTGCTATTGACGGAATTGTGCATTCGATGCCACAAATAAAGCACTAAATTGAATTTAACTACAGAAAATCAATACATACTGAGCTGATTGACGACTTCCTTCGGCAACCAATCGTAGTCTACATCATTAGCGGTGCCAGTTTCCAGAGGTTTGGGTGCAGCACGAGGCGACCGGCGTCTGGCGAGTGACGAGAGACCCTGCTGACCGAGCACCAGAGCCAACACACAGGCAGCACCCAGGAACACGTAGAGGAAGAACGTCTCTCCGTCTAAACCTTCAGATACTTCTACTATGTTCACTGTTTGATTGTAGACTGCTTCCTGTTGAAAGAAGTATTTTAAGTAGATATTTATTAAAAAGGAACCTAAATTAAATATATAAAGTGCTGTAATTCTTCCTAAAAGTTCGCCTCACCAATCGCGCGTGGTAACCGCGGTATATCATTTTATACTTCGCTTTTTGTTATTGTTTAATTTATCCCACATACCTAACATTCTACTGAAGTACTGAGTGACCAACTTCAGATATAGCAAGAGGACTGTACGCACTCGGTAAGCGCTGTCTCACGACAGCAAGCTGAGCGCGCACGGCTGTGTGCTCCTATGAGGACATGGGATATAACGGACCCAAAAACCTCAACAACAATTAGATTTTTTTTTAAATCCTACATACCATCTTAAATATTCAAGATGTTACTACACCAACAGCATACCTGATAATAGTTCCCGCTAGCATCTCTGTAGTTAAGCTGAATGTTCAAGCCAAACGGTCTTCCAGCGAAGGCTTCATTGGGAATGAAGGAATACGCGAACGTAGCCTCTTGTTTCGGCATAACTTCCTTGTTGTAAGGCAACGCTGTGAAGTTCTGGATGTAGTATGTGTAGTCCATTGGGTAACGGAACGATGCTTCCATATTTTCTACGACATAGTTCACTTCTCCTTTGTTGATGAAGCCCACAAGGAATTCCACGGGGTAGCCGGCTTGAAGGTCTGATAAAGGAAAATGGAGTTATAGCTGACAAATTGAAATGTATCAAAGTAAAAAGTGTCGCAATTTCAGGTATAAGTGCTCAATCTATAAATAAATGGAGCAAAATGATTACGGAGTGGTCTCCAAGAGAATGTCAAAGAAAGATGCACACCATAGAAAAGAAAGGACGATGACATTAGACAAGTTGCCGGAACAACATGGTGTAGAGTGGCCAGAGATAGGTAAGAATGGGGGTTGGATTAGACCAGTATTTCTCAAAGTGGGCAATAACGCCCACTTGTGGGCGCTGGAGGCCTAGAATTATTAGTAAGGGCTCCAGAATTATTTCAGAACGCAAGTTTAAACTACAGACCAGACTAATATAGATTTAATAAAGTAATAAATGCCATTGTAGTTTTTAAACTGTGGTAAAAAAATGGGGACGCTGAAAAATAATTGATTTTCAAAGTGGGCGGTAGACGAAACAAGTTTGTGAACCTCTGGATTAGACCTTTGCCAACTGGCAAAAGCTCTGCTCTGCTCTCAAATAATATGTAACTAAAATAGGCAAGCTGAGATTTAAAGGCATTATTGTTATACAAGTGAACAACCTGAGAAATAATATTTTTTATAACTTGATTCACCCTCATTAATTTACTAAACTAGTACTAATAACATAATTGTACCATTATTGGTATCGTAAATTAGTAATTTTCAGTATTTCCTCACCAAAAGCATTGTCTCCATAATTAGGCACAGGTTTGATGAACAGTATCGTTGTGTCGACATCCTGCGATGACTTCACAACCGAGTCGTCTTCTTCCACGATGTCATCGCCGACCACCTGATTGTCTTCACCCTCAATGTCCACTACATCATCGAGCTCATCCTCTTCAGCTCTCGCGAAGATGTTGGCTGGAATGGTAAAGTCATGGGTTATTTTTAACTGGCAAGACATGGACTGTTTTTACCGTAACGGGGACCATATTAATAAATAACATAGTCATAAACATAGGTAAGATAACATCTAACACAATAACATCATTTGAAATCACATGAAGACAGAGAAAAGTATACGGGGGGCCTCAATAAGGCTCAGATTTTCTGAAAACAGAATTTAATAATTATTTTCCAGTTACATACTCTTCATTTTTATCTATCTAACAGTTTCAGAGTTCTTGCCATAGGTCAAGTAGTTTTTGAGATAATCTCAACCTTTCCTATACACCTTTCTCTGTTTTAGACCATATGTATGAGGTAACAAAGCTAAATAAATTAGGTGAATAAGCTGAATGGATTAGTTAGACTATTTTTAAATGTTTTAAGAAGTTGCTGGAAGGTTGAAGTCGACAGGGATCTGCCAGATTGTAGGCACAGAAGTGTCTGCAGTCGGTGAAGGACCGGCATGACTGGCGTCTTTTCGTTACGAAGGCCAAGATCCACTTTGGGTCACTGGACCAGTGGAGTAAGTTTTATGAGAGTATGCATGTTGGGTCGTTTTTCGGCTCCTGTAGACTCAAGCCTTGATATATTCGGATGTTAGTTATCATTAACTTCATCACTCATTTTACGACTAAAGCTCTGATTATTAGTTCTTTTAGTAATAATTCCCGTTATTTTACCTCAGCCAAATAGTTAAGTTTCTTTTCTTTATAACTGTTATTGAGGTTACATCAAAGTTGATGAAATAAATACATTTTTTTTACATAATACCTTAGGTTGAATAAAAGATGACTGTTGCACCAAACAATGAAGGCCCAAATAGCTATTGTAACTCAATATTTGGAGCAACTTTCTCTCAAGAAACATATGTTATGCCACGTACCAATGCCGACTACTTTAGTAGAAATTAAAGAAAATTTAAAAGATTACTTACCATTTTGGAAACAAAGTAGAGCTGCCGGGAGCACCAAGAGAGTTAAATATAATAATTTCATTTTGGATATTTAATTTATTACTATATTTCACTGCGGATATCAAAGACGAACACAGGCCATTCACTTTCGCTATACAAACGAACGCCGCACGAAAAACTCGAAGCAAAATGCCAATTTTCTCTCCAACTCGATTGACGTGGAATATTTTGTCACTAGTGTTGCTGTCAACTTGCATAAACCGGTAAAAAAAGAAAAACCGTACTTTGTGAAAAAGAAACACGAGACGATAGGCAAGCGAAAAGTTTCGGCAAAAAAGTAAGGGAATGTTGGGATTCTTGGGAAGTTGTTATATTACCAGAAATAGGAATGAGCCGTTTTCTTTTAAAACGTCTCTACGTTTTAGAATTTACCTTTAAGACTAGATGGCAGCACGAGTAAGAAACAGAAATGTCAAAGTGAAATTAGTGTGGCGTATTCGTCGATGCTACGGTCGAGGCCGTCCTCGACGTATTCGCGGCTGTCGCGAACAATATTAAATATGATAAATGCAGAAAATGTTTTAATCGATAAACGAGTTTTTAATAGGAAAGCATACGAAATTTTCGAACAAATAAAATCGGTTTTAAATAGTTTTTAGACAGTTTAAAACATTATTTTATTACCCGACTGCCCCAGAAGGAGCTAGGGTAATGTTTTTCGGGTGCATGTATGTATGTCCATTCCTAACTGCCATCCAACGGCTAGATTTTGATGTATTTTATAATGTATTTGATGGATTTTGGTGTATGAGGTATTCGTCTTGTATTACGGGAGTGTCTTCATTAGAGTATAAAAAATTTATCAAAAGGGGATAGTTTTTTTGCAGTCGTTTTTTTTTTGAAATAATTTCTGCTTGTTTATTATCTAAAATATGAGATACCTAAGTACAACACTTTAGCGCTGGGCCTCGTTTTATTTGGGCCATCTCATTTAGCAGAATTAAGCCCCCGAATTTATCTAAGTACCGCACATGCCTTACCTACCTATATAATAATACACCACGTATTACGTACATACGTGCTTAACAAATATAAATAATTATAAGTAGTGTAAATCCACTGACCTTAGTCTTTGGGAATCTGAAACTTCTGAAAAATCCACACTTACCATTCCTTTTAGACAAAACTTTTCCGTAAAATGCTTAGTGCGTAGTAGGCATGACATAAATTAATAATGTTGTGTAAATAAATTCACTGCGACTCATTATCGTCGGTCATCACGATCATGAATTTATTCAAATTGTTTTAATTCAGTCGCATTTTGAACGTCGTTGTGATAGCCTACATTCACGTAATGGCGAATAGAGGTGATTGCTTTTATTTGTGACTAAGCCCACTTTTTCCAATTAATAATCCTAAATAAAAAATACTTATATCAGGCAAAACCCCCATACTAAATTAAACAATTAAAGCTATAATTAGGACACCAACTAATTAACACTTAATAGGTGCATTGTATTTAATGGCCTAATATACTGGCCTACAGTATATTTCATTATTATTTAATTTATTTTTCGATATTTAATTAAGTGATTTATTTTTTAATTATTTATAAATTTGGCATTACACATTTAGAATATTTTTTTGACTCAAAGAGGGCCTTTTACTTTAGTCTGATTATGGTAAAAAATGAATTTTAAAATAGAAAAACTTTCGTCACAGCACGACCGTGACTCGCTTCAGTAGATCAAATAGGAATTGATTTTATTGGGACAGGTTTAACGGGATTTACCGTGAAATTATTATTATTTGCAGTGATAAAGTACTGTTTCAATACTAATATAAGGCATTATGGCACTGCTACAAAGTTACAAGATTTTAACTTTGCTCCGCGGCAATACATGGTAAGCTTGTTTGTATTATTTTTAACTTCCAAATGAGGAGGTTCCAAATACAGTAATTTTATTGGTGGGGGGGGGGGGGGGGGGGGGGGCGACTGCCAAAAATTTCAATCCATCAATCAAATCATTTAAGCCGCTTTGATTTTTTTTATATTATCATCCATGTCACTGCTACAATCAAGACGAATCTAACAACACCTCATAATGTCAAAATCCATCAAGCCGTTTAGGCTGCAGGGCGGTACAAAGAATTACACATACGTACATACACTCGATAAACATAACCCTCCTCTTGTGCAGTCGGGTAAAAACGAAACATACATTTTTTTGTTATTTAACACAGCCCTCAATCCTACTAAGGTATTTGGATCGAACGATTAACAGTTAACTTCGTCATGCTAGCTTATACTGGTTACGTAATCGTTAGACTCTGTTCGATCCAAATCTCTTAGCAGGTCACATAACATTTTCATTAAATCTTGATTGAAGGGGGGTTTCCAGTACCTAATGTTTGCTGCAATCTTTCAGGGGCCATCGTTTCAGCAAACTGACAAGATTAAATCCGATAACATACCCCCAGCAATGTATAACGTATACAAGAAGCCAGTTCTTTTGCACCAGGGACACATGCAATGGCTTTTTGACCAAGACGGGAAGAAGTATCTGGACCTTTTTGGCGGAATAGTCACGGTTTCCGTGGGACATTGTCATCCGTAAGTTCTTTATTATATTGCTTCGTCCAGAGTGATGACGCTACGGCGGCTCCCCTGGATGAAAACAAGAATACGCGGATACCCAGGGTGACGACGCTACGACGACTACCTTGGATGAAGAAAAGACGATATGATATTTTGAATATTCTGTAACATGATATTGGAAAAAGACGAACTGTCGAGTCCATTAATAAAATAAATAAATAAATACGGCAGTACTAACGACTTGTATAAAAAAGTTAATGCGAGAATTTACGCGAACCCGTGAAAAATATATAAAGTTATCTTGAGTTATCTGTTATTGAAGGTGGGCTCAATTATTTGGTCCAGCTTAATTTCACTAATTCATAATTCATTTATTCCTTGCTTTATGTGGTAACATGGTTGTTAGGTAGTACAGGAAGTGCTCAGTGTCTAATGTTGTGGTGCCCTTATAGGGTTTATACCCTGTAAGGGCACCGCAACATTAGACACTTAAACATTAAAAATCTAAATCGTTTCATTTGTCTACTTAGATTCCTATCACTAGGAAAGAAAGTAGTTAGGCATAAGTACACCTTTTCGCCACGATTCAGTTCCGATTATGCTTCTAGACGGTTCCGACGGTTGATCTGACTATGCTGTGAAAATCACTACAACTGAATCCTTTCTTCAATTGAACAGGAGCTGGATTTAAATAGGACTACAAAAAAAGATAAATAATATGTATACCTATAATGTCCATCGTTATTGACTGAGTGATGTCTATTTATAATATTGCATGTACTTTATGGCGATTAATTATTATATTAATAATTATATATTTATTATCTTTTTAGCTTTATCAATGAGCTTTTTTAATAACTTAGTCATATCATGTTCTCTCCTATCTACAGAAAAGTTGTGGCAGCTCTACAGGATCAAATTCACACACTTTGGCATACTACTAACATTTATCGTCATCCAAAAATTTATGAATATGTCGAGAAATTGGTGTCCAAGATGCCTGGTGATTTGAAGGTACTGCTTTCCGTTAACTTCGTCATGCTTATCGGGCCAGCTTATACTGGTTAGTCAAAGATTCGAATCTGTTCGATTCAATATCTCAGCGCGACTGGTGTTAATTTTTATCTGCTTTGGTGGACGTTTTGAAGTGTAACACTATAGAGAAAATGTGTTAATTCATTTTATACTGTTTTGTACTTTACATTGCAGGTGGTCTATTTAGTAAACAGCGGCACAGAAGCCAACGATTTAGCAATATTGCTAGCAAAGGCTTATACCGGAAACAACGACGTGATTTCGCTACAAAGCAGTTATCACGGCTACTCCAGTGCATTGATGGGTCTAACTGCTTCACAATGCTATCGAATGCCAATGCCTGTACCTACTGGGTTTCATCACGTAAGTGTTTTTGTTTCAACCAGCAAGCAAATTCTGCTAAAATATTTTTGGATTTAACAGTAGAACCGTGCGTAACTAGTATAAGTTGGCCCAGCAAGCAAGACGAAGTTAACGAAGGCTGGGCCAGCTTACACTGGATACGTAACGGTTCGACTGCGTTTGATACATATTATCTTACCAGAATTAGGGGGCCGGTTTCGATTACTTAATGTACCTAAGCTAGTTGTATATATATATATTGTAACTGAATAATGTAGGTATTAATTTCCACGCACTGTAACTTTGTAATTTTGGAAACTAAACTATCTTCACAATATTCACATCGTCTTGATCTAGGCCAATGTATGTTACGATAATAACGTCACGCTGTAGATATAACTGACGTCGTTTCACCCGAACTTTGTTTATTTTAAAGAATTCTATTTTGATCCAATGTTATTTAAATAAAGATAATTCATGCGATTACGAAACATAACATCGGAATTTATTTTTTTGCAAGCATACCACGCCAAGGAAATACGAAATCGTATCCTTCTCTTTACATAGATAAACTTAAACTCATGCCCGTCTCTCATAGGGGTAGGAAGATATGATGGAATTTTATTTGCCGCGATCCTGACACACATTCTTCAAACTCATCGTATCTCGCATCCCTTCACTTACATTCATTGCAGGTTACCGCCGTTGCTTTACGTCAGTACAGTGCGCGAGGCGTAAACCCAGGTTTGCATTTGTGTGAGTGCACACAGATAGTGTAGAGTGATATTCGGCCTGAGACGCATACAAATACAAACGCAACAAAATACACCCTGCCGCGCACGCACCGCACTTCACCTCTTGTACTGCTATCACTCACACAAATGTAAACCTGAGCTTACGCCTCGCGCACTGTACCAGGCGTGATATGTGGCAAACCTCATAGCCATATTTAATACTATCTTTATGTTTCCAGGCGATGTTACCGGACCCCTACCGAGGGATATGGGGTGGCTGCAGGGATTCACTCTCGCAGGTGCCAGGGTCATGCTCGTGCCCAGGAGAATGCGTTACGTCTGATAACTATATCCATCAACTTAATGAGGTACTATTTTCAAACCTATTCTTATAGGCATGGCATCTTAGGGACTTATTTTCATATTCACAAAAAAAATTGCTAAGCGTGCATTGTGTCATCCACTTATCAGCACTACGTTATATGGAATTGTAGATGTATCATCATTCATCAACCAAGCTCCACTGGGTGTATTATAACTATTTAGTCTTGTGTAGTTCGTGAACGAACTAGTTCGTTAGAGCGCTCCGACAGACGACCTACGCGAACTAGCTCCCAGATCCCTCGCTGTTTAGTTCGTTAGTTCACTCACTTGTCATAGAGAGAGTGAGCGAGTGCGCGGCACCCCGCCAATTGTCATGTCATAAGATGTTCTCTCTGACGCATTCGCTCTTACCAATTAACGCCTTTGAAAGAGCGTGACAGAAACCCTGATATCATATCGGTTTTTTTTCGAGAATTGGCTTCGTGCCTTTCTTTGGTGCGGAACGCGCCGGGAGCTGAACTACAAGAGCGAACTAGTTCGCCGAGGAGGAGCGACCTAAACTGACCGCTCCTGATCACGAACTACTATGGCGCAAGCCTAGAACTATTAGAAGAGTTTATGTAGTTCAATTGTAGAAGAGTTCAATGAATAGGTTGATGATGATGATGATTTCTTTAACATTTTTTGTTGCTTATTGTAATTAAAAACTTAATGATATAGCTTTTAGGTAATTCAGTGCCAGCCGGTCGACTCGCAGCATTGTTTGCCGAGTCAATCCAGGGAGTGAACGGGACGGTGCAATTCCCAAAGGGATATTTGAGAAAAGCTCACGAAGTCGTTAAGAAATGTGGCGGTTTGTTGGTTTCTGACGAGGTTAGTGTTTTTATATGGCATTATTATGTTTATGTTACAGACATTGATATTATCGCAAATACCCTACCTCCCAATTTCGCTAAGATATTCGGTTTGAACAGAGTCTACCGTTTCTAGCCCAGTATAAGCTGGCCCGACCTAACCGAGGTTAAGGTAACGGTTCGACTACGTTCGAACCAAATTATCTTACCAGAATTGTGGGTCTGGATTCAATTCGACAGTCTCCAGTGTATATTTACTTCGATATGTGGCATTAGCATATTATGAATACGCATTCCATGACACAAAACAAAGCATTGAATATTGTTGGTTTACAAAAATAAATTAATTTATTCTTCTTCTCGTGTGGTTTAGTGACCAAACCTATTTGTCAAAGTTATTCAGGCCGCCCGTAGGCCCGTGACGTGGCCTAACGACTGCTGTCAAGCGACAACAACCGGGACCAACTGCTTAACGTGCGCCCCGAGGCACGAAGGGGCTCAGATGAAAGTGTCACTAGCGGTTACCCATCCAGGTCCTGACCTCGCCCAACGTTGCTTAACTTGTACAATCGTTTTCAACGTGTACTCGCAATTGGCCTACGAGCCCCTTGAATTAATTAATAATTAAATGACTATGCGGTCAAAATAGTGACAAATTCAAGGAAAGTCGAAACTGTTTATTAATATTAAAACCCTGAATAAGTGACTTCTTTCTTATCATTGTTTTATAATCATTGCTATCAAATTTTTTTAGTGCTTTTGCGGTTTAAGTTTGTTTTCGTCAGATAACAAGGTCAATAATTATTTCACTGATTTGTTTGATAAAATATCGGTAATGTTTCTTTCACATTATGTTACTTACCTACTATTTTTCTCCTCAACCGAGCGATGCGCCTTAATAAACATCAAATCGCAGACAAAATAGTTTAATGGTTAATATTCCTCAGGTTCAAACAGGCTTTGGACGAACCGGAGCCACATTTTGGGGTTTCGAAGGCCATGGAGTACTTCCCGATATCGTAACCATGGCTAAGGGAATTGGGAATGGATTCCCATTGGCTGCGGTCGTGACGAGAAGAGATATAGCTGAGGCTCACACAAAAGCAACGTATTTTAACACATTTGGCGGCAATCCTATGGCGGCAGCCGTAGGAAAAGCAGTTTTAGAGGTTAGCCGTTAGTTTATATTGTTCCAATTTGTTCTAATAGAAACAAGTCAACTTTTAATTGAATTGCCGCTGCTGTGTCGGTTCGATAATGCCAACGAGACGTCAATAATCGATCGAATTGCTCTAAGGTATTACTTTTTAAACTTACACGTTTTGTATACATATCAATTAGATAAAAACGGGAATTACCGTGTTAAACATTTATTTATTGTCAGTGTCAATAAACATGACAATAATGTTTAACACGGTAATTCCCGTTTTTATCTTTTTAATATGCTCTTAGCTTAGGTAGATTAAGCCAAATCTGCTAAGATATTCGAATCGAACGATTACGTAACCAGAAAAAAATTCCTAAAGTCACATAAGTACTTATTAATATTTTTTAGGTAATCGAAGAAGAAAATCTACAGCAGAACTGCTATGAACTCGGAAATTATTTCATAGAAGAACTGATGGAATTACAAAAGGTGCATCCAGTAATCGGCGATGTGAGAGGCAAAGGGCTGATGTTAGGAATTGAGCTTGTGAAGCCTGGAACCAAGGAACCCTTGGCCGCTGCAGAATTTAACAATATCCACGAAGATATTAAGGATTCTGGAATATTAATAGGACGTGGTGGACGCTGGAGTAATGTGAGCTCGATTAAATTATTTAGTACCATTTCACTAGTGCATGAAAGATAAAACCGCCTTGGGATGGAGGCTGTATGTTCTGATCCTTTGCCTATAATGTCTGAAAAAACCTCAGAAAAACCTTAAAACCTCTGAGCTTAAAACACTAGAAAATTCGTCGAGCTTATTTTTACTTTGATGATTTATTTCTTTATGGTTATTAGTTATTACTGAAACCTTCCTATGCTTTGTAGTCACAACTGATCACAGTATCACTAGATAGAAGGGACATCTAGTGGCTGTCTCAGAGTGGCTGTTGAGTTTACAAACGAACGGGCATCCTCACAGACAGACGTATCTATTTTAATTATTAGATTATAAAAATAAGACTACTTATTATTAAATATTTATTTACGCATTTCTTTTACCAGGTACTCAGAATAAAGCCCCCGATGTGTATAACCAAAGAAGATATAGACTTTACATTGTCGGTATTGGACCAAACATTGAAGACTAATAAATAATAATTACACCTATGATCTTTTCATTTTGTTAACCCGAGTTATCTTTTTGGTCAGGAGGTAACCCCTCAACTTGGCCACTTGAAATAAAAGATAACCCGAGAATTTGAACGTATGGAGTTTTAACGGGTTAAGTCGCTCACTCTTGGGTTATCTTTTATTGCGAGCGGGCCATATGGCCTCCACGGGGTCGCTGACAATCGTATTACATTTTGCTTTACAATAAATACCTATCTACTTACCGAAAACACAATTTTCAATACAATCAACCTTACATCTAAATATTTTTATTGAATATCAGACTAGGCTGTATGCTCCAGACATTGCTTTGCTGAAAGAGAGTCTGACACTTTGAAAAAAAACAATAACCTCGAAAATTCGAAGTTACGATTTTATAATTTATTTATCTTGCTAAAATAAAATAAATAAGAAAATAAATTGGCAAAATAAATTACTTACAGCAATGGTTTTTAAATGCCAAGAGGATAGCTTCTTGAAAGAGGTACGTTTTCCGCTTTTTACTCCATCCATATCATATCTTATTATCTCCTATGATAGGCACAGAAACAAAAAAATGTAATTCTTATGAAAATTGATGTAAAATTTGGGTTATGGCTAGCAGTTAACAAAAGGTGCACAAAAGATCCCAATGGGCCGAAGAGCCGCCAAAATTGCACCCTATCAGGATAAGAATATAACATAGCTCACAAGTAGGTCTGCCATCCGTCCGGGATTCCCCGGATTTGTCCTAGTTTGAAGGGCGTTTTTTCAGACGTGTCCTAGGAAAAAACCATACTTAGATTTTTGCCGTGTTTGTCCGGCATCGGCAATTTAGGTGATGGCAGCCCTACTCACAAGTGATAAACGACGTGATATCTAAATACTGTTTGTTTTTGCCAGTACTCATCAAAAGTGGTGAAATGTGAGCCGACCAAAGAGCCTGTAGTGGAGTACGGCAAGTCAGTCAAGTTTGACGGCTACCAGATCACCTTGGAGAATACCATCCTGTTCCCGGCTGGTGGTGGTCAGGTATGTAGTATATTTTTTAAATATAATTAAAATTATAAAAAAGCATCAAATGATATATTTTTATTAAATTCCCAGATGGAAAGGCAAAGCTTACTAGTACAGTGGAACACAGAGAAATGCGTACAGTAGAGTTTTTAAGGATGAGATTTTCTCAAAAACTTTTTGCAAAAATTATTTCACTGTTTGATAGATAAAAGTTAAAACTATGTAACTGTAAAAGAATTATTAAATACGGTCCAGTAGTTTCTGAGAAGATCTCAACCCCCCTGTATACTTATCTCTGTCTTCGACTGTACCTAGCACCCTTAACTGAATTTATAAAATAACCTCTGGCCAAGGAAAAACTGTTTTCCAATATTTTCTTTACCCTGACCAACTCTCGAGTATCCAGAAAAACGACAATCTGGAGGATCAATCCAATGTCATTTCTTATCCTCCAGATTGTCGATTATCTAGATATTCTAGGGCGCATAAAGTTAGGCCACCGTTTAGGCCCCCTGTCCCTTTCTATCTTAACCTTTTTTAACGAAGTGTGAAAGGGATAGAAACTCGATTAAGGGAAGTGAGGTATAACTATGTTTATGAATAACAGCATAGATATTTTTTTGTAAAACTCTTCCCAGAGGGAAAGGCAAAGTTACCTAGGCCATACAGCCTGGTCTGATGTTTATAGAATTAGATGTCATGTGAACATTTGCAGCCTCACGACATTGGCTGGTTAAACGACAAGGAAGTTGTACAAGTGGTCCGCAAAGGAGATGAGGCGTTACACTTCACCAAAGAGCCGATAGAAGTTGGTACGGTCGTTGAACAGAAGATTGATTGGGAAAGACGGTTTGATCACATGCAGCAGCATTCAGGTTAGGTACCACATCATTATCATTCATGTACACATTTTTTGGTTCTAAAAAATAATTTATTACTATTATTACATCAAAGCAGATCAAGTGTAACACTTTGGACCGTTCTTATTATCTGCGTCGTAAGAGTTGAAATCGCACTGCAAGTGTTACCATTGATCATGAACTACATGCTCCTTCCCATGAGCTGCGTAGCGGACCTATTGAGTTATATCTTTAGGGAGGAGGAAGGAGCATAAAGGAAAGGGGAGAGCACAATAGATCCCAATGGGTCGAAGTGATGCCACATTGGCACACAATCAGGATAAGATACCATTCATCTGCTGTTGTGTGTACCTACATATTATGATTTTACTAACAACAAAAATACCTATAGTCTGACCACAAGCGCTGCGCGGCGAGACGCGGGCTGGAACAGCTCCCTTCATGGCGTCGGCCGCTTTATCTCTTCTCGTCTTCCCCCCGTACGTCTGTCGCCATACAAGGCGCGGTACAACGCTTGCGGACTATAAACATCGAGAGAGTCTCTGGCAACGTCAGAATTAGAGTTTAGCCGCACCTAATTCACTGATGTCACACGAGACACAATTCTTTTCTCTCGGGCTGTTTGATGTTTGTTGCTTTATGATTTTTTTAGTTCAGTTTATTTGTGTGTACTTAAAAGAGTTAAATACGACTCCTTGACTCTAATTAGCCTTTACCCACATTTCAGGCCAGCACCTTCTCTCAGCAATCTTAGAAAAAGAGTTCAACCTCCCCACAACGAGCTGGTGGCTCGGTGCCGACGAGAGCTATGTCGAGTTGAACTCCACTGACGTCACCGATGACGTCATAGCCCGGACCGAGCAGCGGTGCAACGACCTAATACGACTAGCAGTGCCCGTCAATGTCAAGTTCTGCAGGATTGATGATCCTGATGTTGATGAGGTAAGTAAATAAGGTTCATCATCATCACCAGCCCGTATAAGTCCTGGACGTAGGCAGTGGCGTAACTACACTGTCGGGGGCCCGTGGCAAATTAATGGAATGGGGCCCTTCCTCATTAAAAAAAAACAATGTTCTAAAAATATCAATAAATTCTAAACCCTTTTCTAATAAATTGGCGTCATTTAAATTTAACAAATGACATTGCCACATTTTAGTGGAGCTTTGCCCCACCTACAAAACTACGTGACCATTTAAGCTGTAGGTACCTATCATTTTGTTGGGAACTTATTACAGGTTTCATATTGCATAATCATAATTAGTATCATTTTCTACTACTCTCGCAACTCCTATAGAAGAATAACAAAAACAATTAATAATTCGCTTCGATTTCTTACTGTTTTCTGAATTCTTAATAAAGCTGTTTTTTTCGACTCGCAACTTGTACATAACTTTAATTTAAACCGATAATTTTAATAAAAAACGGAGATACTTTTACATTATTCGTTATCTTGTACAACTTGCGGTTGATGGTGGGGCAGAATCTGGCATTGTCATTTGCAGGTTGCAAGATACTGAAATTGGGAACAATTACATTCATTCCATGGAAACGCGATTTCTAAAACTGAGCGAAGTTTTATTATTTCATTTCATTTATTTGCCTTCAATTGCAGGTTATTATACAGAGATTTTATACATATATTTAATAAAGTGCCGATACAATTTTACCCAATCTTGGGTGTAGCAAAATAAAACTTACTTAACAAAATGAATTATGCTTCTGAATGTGTTCAAATCGCGATACATTTTTAGTTAGCTTACTAACTAAATTTTGAAATAATACAATTTTAGGTTCCTTCTTCTGATCATGGCCCTCTGGGGGCCCTCTCAGGCCCGGGGCCCGTGGCATTTTGCCCGTCATGCCACCCTATTGTTACGCCACTGGACGTAGGCCTCTCCCAAAGTACGCCACTCAACCCTACTCGCGGCCCTCTGCATCCAGTCCCTGCCAGCCATCTTGCGAAGGTCATCCCATCTGGTCGGAGGCGTCCCATGCTACGTTTACCCGTTCGTGGCCTCCATTCGAGAACTCGTCTACCCCATCGGTTATCGGTTCTACGACAGATGTGACCAGCCCACTGACACTTCAGATAATAAGATTGCCTGGAATAAATTCGGCGACGGGTTTTGTCGGATTTGTGTTGCACCGAGAGGCGAATAGCGGAACTAAATTCCCACCAATCCCGTGCGTCTCAGCGAATATTTACATAGTCGCTCGGTTGGGTCACTGGACTTACGTTATAGAGGTCCCAGGCTCCATTTTTTTAACCCAGGTAAAACATGCAAAATCATGTACCACCACGCCCGGGGGAGCGTGTTGGTTATGTCGGGCTCACCGCCCTGAAGGGGCAGCATACCGCCTAAACCTCCTGGGGTGTTCCACCTCGTGCCATTGTTGCCGAGCCCCGGGAACTGCGATACATCCGCGACCCGACTGGCGCCCCGAGCACTCCCCATTGTGGGCTGTACTAGCCCACAATGTATAATCCATTCATCCTCTTAAGGTCCTAAGAGTTTTCTTCGTTTTAAGGGCCTTACATAAGCCAATCTTAAAAAAATAGTATTTTCCAATATAATTTTTTTTTCATTAAAATTTTATTAAAAAATATATTTAGCAAATCTTTATTAGTATAAATACTATTTTTTCAATATACAATACATATGATAATTGGGACAACCTAAGTTGTAGTTATCAAATATGTCAAAAACGGTCGTTTTTCGCAATTATGAGAACTACAACCAACCGAAATTGAATCATGTTTATATTATGCATTTAATAAGATTTGATACATAGCTTTTTTAATCAACTGATTATATTGGAAGATATTTTTTTAAGATTGGCGGCGCTAGTTGTCTCATGTCAGGTCCTTATAGGAGTTATATATTTTAGGCGCATACCAGAGGCCTCCCAAAGGATTGCATGGACACAATAAGAATAATTTGCATCGGCAATATTGATGAGAATATGTGCTGTGGGACCCATGTCTCTAACCTTAGGTATGTATTTTGTTTATAATAATAATCAGAATTTGAATTACGCATTATCCATGCTCGGTGAATAACATACCCGTTAAGTATGTATAAAGCGATGAAGATTTTCGGTGGGCGTGGCGTGGCCTGTGGTGGCTCAGTTGGTAAGAGCGTGTCACGGAATGACAAGGTCGCAGGTTCAAGTCCTGCCCATGGCAAGAATTTTTTCATCATGTTCTAATTTATAACAATGATGTTTATTTATTTCGAACAGCAATGGTGCATCTATTGGTTTATTTACACTATTGCTAAACTGTTACTCGCTGCGCAAGAAGGAAGGTTATGTTTTTCAAGTGTATGCGAGAATGTATCTATGTCTAATTCTTTGTCCCGCCCTGCAGCCTAAACGGCTTGATGGATTATAACATATGAGGTGTCGTTAGATTCGTCTTGATTGTAGGAGTGACATAGGCTATAAAATTAATCTAAGCGGCTTAAATTTTTGGCAGTCGGCTTTTTTGTTTCTTAAATTAATTTCTGTTTATTAGTTATTGTCTGTTTGTCCGACTTTGTAAACTTTTACGCATACAAAGATGAGGTTACAGTATAATATAAGAACGGCGAAATCCTTTTTTCTAGTCAACTCCAAGTAATAAAGCTAACAGGCGTGGAGCCAGGCAAGAAAGGCAAGACAAACCTCAAGTTCCTGGTTGGAGACCGCGTCACGAAAACGTTCCAACGGATGCTCGACAGAGAGAAAGCTTTGACTGGACTGCTCAAGTAAGTTTTTTATTATTAAGGGCCTGATATGAGCCAACTAGCGCCGCCAATCTTGAAAAAATAATATCTTCGAATTTAATCAATAATAATTAGCGAGAATCGAAAAGTCGTAGAACAAAAGTTGTTCAGTTACCGATATTGAACACCCTCCCTTCGGCTTCATATACCCTTTACGTTACACCCTGTATATAAACGGATATCACTCACTTATATTATTGAAGTCGCGGGCGTGGCGCGCTCACCTTGAAAAAGACTGTCGAAATCGGTCGAAACTGTCGGTCTAATTGCCGACTTCAACAATATAAGTGTATATCCGTTTATATATAATAATTTGTAGTAATGGCTCACTATAGTTTTAATTCTTAAACTAGCCACCCATCAACATCGATCATTTGTCTTCTTTATCCATCATCATTAGTCTATTTATATTGCCCCACTGCTCGGGGACAGACCCTCCCTTACATTGAGGGAGCTGGGGCCATGATCCACCATGCGGGCCCACTGCGGATTGGCGGATTTCACATACCTTAGATTTTTTCTTCTACGGCATGCAGGTTTCATCACGATGTTTTCCTTCGTTTTTGAGAGCACTCTGTATACGTACGTAAGTTTTTCCGTCGATAAAACCGAGGATACTCATTGGTACATGACTGCCTTGGCTGGGAATCGAACCAGGGACCTCCGTTTCGCAAATCCATTGACCCAACCACAGAGCCACCGAGCTCTCTTCTTTATCCATACTTTAAAGATATTATTTTATTCTATTTCAGAAACGAACCAACAAAACACGAGGAATTAGTCCAGAAACTGCAAAAGAACTTAAAAGTAGCCAACAAAAGCTTACAGAACGTTCTGTCAGAGCTCGCCCAGTACGAGATTGACAGGATCAAGACTAGCGAACCAAAACCTAAATACGTCTTCATGTATAAGAAGGAAGCGACTCCGGAATTCAATAGGATTATTTGCAAAGCGCTGGAGAGTGAAGGGATGTTCGTGTTTTTGGCCTCCGAGGAGCCTGATAGACCTAAGGAGGGACAGATTATGATCCAAGGACCAGAAGAACATTGCAATGCTTTGGGACAACAGTGAGTTATCTTATTTATTTTATAAATGGACTACACAGTTCGTTTTGCCAATGTCATGTACGGTGGAACACAGAGAAAGGTGTACAGGAGAGTTTTTAAGGTTGAGATTTTCTCAAAAACTACTGGGCCTATTGCAAAAATTATTTCACTGTTTGATAGATAAAAGGTAAAACTATGTACTGTAAAAGACTTATTAAATTCGGTACAGTAGTTTTTGAGAAAATCTCAACCTTATTTAGGCCCCCTGTATACTTATCTCTGTCTTCGACTGTACAAAATATACAAGATATCGGATAGAGGAGTCGCTGTGGCGTCGTCACCATGGAAATTCGTGTCTTCTTGTCTTCATCCAGAGGAGTCGCCGTAGCGTCATCACTCTATACGAAGCAGCTCGACAGTCACGTTCACTCCCGAGCTTGTAGCGGGAACTCTTGATAATTGCTTGAAACTTCAGATCTTGCATGAATTATGCAATAAATTAACGTGATATTAAACACAAATTAACCACTGTAGACATTAAAATGAAACCAACCGTCATTTCCTGCCATTTTCCAAGAGAACAAACCTATTTATTTATTTTATTAATGGACTCGACAGTTCGTCATTTGCCAATGTCATGTTACAGAAAATTCAATATATAATAGTCTTCTATCTTCCTCCAGGGGAGTCGCAGTAGCGTCTTCACCCTGGGTAGCCGCGTCTTCATCCAGAGGAGACGCCGCGTAGCGTCATCACTCTGGACGAAGCAATCGACAGTCACGTTCACTCCCGAGCTTGTAGCAGGAACTCTTGATAAATGCTTGAAACTTCAGATCTTGCTTGAATTATCCAACAACTTCACCATACTGTCATTCGCGAACATTTTCTGATTAATTTAACGTGATATTAAACACAAAATAGTCCCTGTAGACATTAAAAGGAAACTTATCTAATAATTTCGCAACCGTCGTTTCCCGCCATTTTCAAGAGAACCTTGGAACTTATTATATATCATAGTTAATTATTTTCTTTCAGAATAACAGAACTGCTGAAAGGCAAGGGCGCGTTCAAAAACGGCAAGTTCCAAGGCAAAGCCGGCGACCTGGGGGGAGTAAATAAATGCAAGAAACTAGTCGAGGAATACTTTAATAACCTATAATTATAAATATACTGATTTACATACTAATACACGTTTTATTCTATGATTAAATGCAAATAAATATAAGGGGTACTTAAACACTTAAACAGGGTGTAACTTAAACAGTGTGTATGAAGCCGAAAGGAGGGTGTTGAGTATCGGTAACTGAACAACTTTTGTTTTAAGACTTTTCGATTTATTTTTTGACAATTCATACATTTTGTACAGTCGAAGACAGAGATAAGTATACAGGGGGCCTCAATAAGGTTGAGATTTTCTCAAAAACTACTGGACCCAATTTATTAATTATTTTACAGTTACATAGTTTTATACTCTTATCTATCAAACAGTGAAAGAATTTTTGCAATAGGTCAAGTAGTTTTTGAGAAAATCTCAACCTTAAAAACTCTCCTGTACACCTTTCTCTGTGTTCCACCGTCATCATCATCATCAGTCTATTTATATCGCCCCACTGCTCGGGCACAGACCTTCCCTTACATCGAGGGAGCTCGGGCCATAATCCACCACGCGGGCCCAGTGCGGGTTGGCGGATTTCACATGCCTTACAATTTTTTTTCTACGACATGCAGGTTTCATCACGATGTTTTCCTTCATCGTTTTTGAGAGCACTCGGTAAATGTACGTAAGTTTTTCCGTCGAAAAAACCGAGGATAACTCATTGGTACATGGCTGCCCTAGCTGGGAATCGAACCTGAGACCTCCATATTGCAAGTCCATTGACCCAACCACTGAGCCACCGAGCTCTCTTATCTAGTGTTCCACCGTACTGGTCAGCTTTTCTTATCTCGTGTGGTTTAGTGACCAAACCTATTTGTCAAAGTTATTCAGGCCGCCCGTAGACCTCTGACGTGGCCTAACGACTGCTGCTGAGCGACAACAACCAGGACCAACTGCTTAACGTGCGCCCCGAGGCACGAAGGGACTCAGATGAAAGTGTCACTAGCGGTCAACCATCCAAGTCCTGACCTCGCCCAGCGTTGCTTAACTTGTACGATCGTTTTCAACGTGTACTCGCAACTGGACTACAAGCCCCTACCGGTCAGCTGATCGATTTGTATCAGACATTAATTTATTTTTTATTCGAAAAGTTGTTCAGTTACCGATACTGAACACCCTCCCTTCGGCTTCATATACCCTTTCCGTTACACCCTGTATAATTTAAATACAAATAAGGTAATACTAATAAAAAGGTATTACTAATAATAATATGATATAAGGCCAAAAAAGATAAATAAATAATATAATCTAAGGCTGATAGTCCATTGATTTTCTATAAGTTGTTTATAGGAGATCAATGTCATACACAGATAAAAGCAAGAACTCGGCGTGAGCTCGCTTTTACGACTGTCAAAATTGTATGAAAACGGACAGTTGTGAGTCCGAACTCAAACTCTATTCATATTCATAACCATGGGCGTACTCAGGTTCTGGGCCGGGAGGGGGGCAAATCAGATTTTTTTATAAGCTAGGTGCTTATAGAAAGAACGAACGCGCCGCGTAATTTTGAGAAAATATTGTATTGCAAACAAATGGCAAAAAATTCGTTTTCTTAATTTTTATCGATAAAAGTACTACTAGGGACATACTTAGTAGAGACGTACTTAGTAGGGACGTCAACGTTAGGCGGGGGGGTGGGGGGGGGGTGGGGGGGGGGGGTAGTAGTAGTAGTGCCCCTACCTGGGTACGCCCATGCTCATAACTGTCTATGATTATCGGCCTGAATGTTCCATGTCCACCAAATGATCAAATCACTAAACACCAAGATAACAATTAATTATTTTCACAAAGGACGCTGATATTTAGGCAGCTGTCCCACCGCCAGCGAGCAACTATCGGCTATTTTATAGCTAAAGAAACGTACAATAGATAATACATTTCGTGTAAAGAAAAGAGACGCAGCGATACTCGCTCAGCGATCAACTATAAAATATATGTCGCTGAGCATCCCTGTATCTCTTTTGTTTACACGGAATGTAAACCGAGACCCAAATCAAGTGTCCTATTTTGTAAACAAAAACCACCCTCCCCCACTAACACTTTAAGCTATTATGTGGTTTAAAAACATTAATTGTTTTTTTGTGTTGGAGACCGATCCCGGTATCGGTGGAGACAACCCCTTATTGCATAGTATCTTGTAGTTATTTATACATTAATAGATCGGATTACATTATTTTCACAATGATGAGCAAATTCAATCAATCAGTTCCTACAGTTTTACATCACAACAGGTAATGGGCTCCGGTATACTATCTATTGTATAACCGAATCCCAAATCAAGTGTCTTATTTTGTAAACAAAAACTACCTTACCCTACTAACATTTTAAGCTGTTCTGTGATTATTGCATAGTTATTTTCACATTATTAGATCAGATTACTTTATTTTCACAATGATGGACAGGTTCGATCGATCAGTTCCTTCCGTGTTACATCACAACATGTAATTAGTCGATCATATTGATTTACAAAATAACACATGATTTGGGCTGCGGTATACATTGCATTTTCTTGACCAACCTAATTTAAATACGAGTAGAAATACAGCCTCTGCAACTTGTCCAACAATAATTATAGAAACAGTAGCAATCTCGACAATTAGCCGCATTTAAAATCAAAGAGGCAATATCTTTAGCTGGAAAATAGCCGATAGTTACTCGCGGGCGGTGGACCACTGCCTAATTCGCACACTTATCAAGCCATTGAAGATATGTCGTTATACAATAGGCTT
Source organism: Tachystola acroxantha (assembly GCA_963506565.1). Classification (NCBI taxonomy): domain Eukaryota; kingdom Metazoa; phylum Arthropoda; class Insecta; order Lepidoptera; family Oecophoridae; genus Tachystola; species Tachystola acroxantha. The sequence goes on along the minus strand of OY735882.1, from coordinate 11,849,003 downwards.
ACAGTATCATTTATCTACAAATAATTACTCTAATAACCCAATTATTGCTATATATTACTTTATAATATATTCTTTGATATTACCGGGACGTATTTGAAGCGTTGATGCTTGCAATGAGTTTCTCGATGCCGAGGTTTGTCCAATCCTGTGTCAGATCATCGAGGTAGTTGTCGAAGTCAACCAGGTCCTTTTGAACACCTTTTTGGAGCAAGTGGGATACCGTATCCAAGACATAGGGGGTCTCTGAAAGAATAGAATTTATTTATTTATTAATGGACTCGACAGTTCGTCATTTGCCAATGTCATGTTACAGAAAATTCAATATATTCAATAGTCTTCTATCTTCCTCCAGGGGAGTCGCAGTAGCGTCTTCACCCTGGGTAGCCGCGTCTTCATGTCTTCATCCAGAGGAGACGATTTATTATCTATTTTATTACATAAACACATTGATCTCCTATAAACAACTAGATACCCAAAGGTCTTACTAAAACCCATTGATCTCCTGTAAACAACTAGATACACAACACAATCTGCCTTCTAAAAATGTCCGAGCGCAAAGAAGGTCCAAACAGATGAATGGACCCTTATTTGGACGTTTTTTTAAATTGTTTCAGTAAGACCTTTGTGTATCTAGTTGTTTATAGAAGATCAATGCCAAACCATTTAAAAAACGTCGGAGCGAAATAGCTACTTATACATACATGTGGAACAAAGAAAACAAAGAAAAATAATCTTTAAAAGTATACATTCGCAAACATTTATTACACATTTATTACATCTCAAATTGTCGCTTCATGGGGTTTGCTGGAAGAAATCTCTGATAGAGATAAGTTACGCCCTTTGTATATGTCTTTTCTTATCTATGTTACAATGTAAATATCCAGTGTGTATACAATAAAGTGTTAATAATAATAATATTCGCGACAATAAAGATCAGAACTTACGGAATGTAAATTTGTTGTCTCTGAGTCTCCATTTGCCTTCAGCATACTTGTGGAGTTTGATGGCGGAGCTCTCTAGCTGTTGCGCCATCTTTGTATTGTCCACCTGCAGAATAATACAAAAACAAATTGGAGTTATTTTAAAACCATTAACAAGAATAAAGGGCTCGGTGGCTCTATGGCTGGATCATTGGACTTGCAATACAGAGGTCCCAGGTTCGATTCCCAGCCAGGGCAGCCATGTACCAATGAGTTATCCTCGGTTTTTTCGACGGAAAAACTTACGTACATTTATTGAGTGCTCTCAAAACTGTGAAGGAAAACATATATTGTTTTTACTGCCCATCACCCCGCGTGAAATTTCCGCTGACAGCGAAGAGGTTAGGCAAGGCTGTTAGGGTGACCACTCACACTTCCAATCCGCCGCCGGCGCACGGGCCGCCGGCAGTGGCTTATGCCCACCGCCTGCCGCCCTAACGGGGATCTTCGGCCCCGTACGAATGAAGTGGTCCCGAGCTGGAAGGCGCTCCACGTGTTCCGGAGCGCCTTCAGCGGTGAAGGGGGAGGCATGAGGCCCGGAGTCGGGCCCGAAAGGGCGCCCGCCGACAGGGTCGCGGTAGTTTGCGAAAGATGTACCCGTGGTCCTGTTCATGGTGGCGGAGACGGAACACCCCAGGAGTTTTAGTAGGTGCGAGTCCAACATGATCACCCGTGGGAACAGGTGGTATACATTATGTATTTCTCCTGGGCAACCAAAAAGGGTGACTAACAATAATAGACAGTGATACAACCCGAGCCTTTTGCATTTACAGAATTTCCACTCTCCCCTTGCATCATTTGTGTATTTAGCACCAAATCAAATCAAATATTATTTATTGCATAAAAAAAAACAAATACATATAAAAGTGTGAATTAAAAACAAACAAAAATTCCATGCAATAGGCAGCAGGCTCAGCAAGTGCTGGTAGAGCGCAGGGCCCCACGCAGCGCTGATTTTCAGCCTGTCCTTATCCTATTATAAATATGAAACTAAACAGACAGTCTTCCGTGGTGGTGTGCTTGATGATGATGGTGTTATTATAGTACCATTAAAAAATTGGAAAAATATACAAAATATACCACAACGTCTTATAGTGGCACTTGGCGTATTTGTCATAATTGCCATGTGTGGTTGATATGCTTGACAAAATATTCGTCTTATTTGTATGTAAGTCAAGTGTTTGACCAATACGACAAACACCCAATAGTGAATACGAATAGCCAAGTGAAGTGCCACGATTACAAACCTGATATTGGCAAATAGCACAATATGTTGAGCCCTTAAAGAAAAATAGTATTTCCTCACCACAATGAAGACTGCTGAAGGGAACAGCTCTGCAATCTTCTCGGCAATCTTTAGCCCCGGGCACTTCTCCACCGTGTTGTCTCGGAAGTTCTCACAGGCAGCGTAGTAGCCAGCTATGAATCGGTTGTCAATTTCCGCGACTGTTTCTATCTGTAATTTATTTACGATTCGAATACAAAGCGAAATTGTATGTATGTAAAATACCTTTTATTTATTTTATTAATGGACTCGACAGTTCGCCATTGGGTTTTGACTTATTTAAATGTAAGCATTGTAAAACTAAGGTTTTCTTTTTAATAAATTATCCATATTGCATAATTTAAAAAAAAATCCGTTTTATTTACATTTATTAATATTTTAAAGCTCACTTTGCTCACAAGGAGCCCCTTCCTGGTCGTAGGGGGGTCTAAGGGATCTATTTGTTGAGTTCCAATGAGGCTGACATGGTCACCAAGTGACAAAAGACTCAAAAAAACCAAGATTTTTTTTAAAAAAAAACTCACTTTGCTATTGGGTATTTCTTTTGGCCCGCTATGGTTACAAACATGCTTGACCTGGTCCGCCACAAAATTATGTTGGACACCCCTGGTCAAGATTATTGACACAATGGGTGCTATAGAACGGTAACCGATGTCGAAGCAGACCCAGGCAAAGGTAGAGAATGAACTCGACAACTACCTATAGGATCAGTAGAGGAGGGAAGACGTTTGCCTAGCAGTGGTACATCTTATAGGTTATAAAAAATACATTATAGTCTAAATATCACCTGTGTCAGCGCTACTTCAGCCATTGGCGACAAATAGTGGCTGTGGTGGAACAGCGGGATGGTATCCACGATGTTCAAATCTTGACTCTTGGCCCCTTCTCTGATCTTTGTGACATCAGCTAATAACACTCCGTTTACCGCGCAATGAGGGTATTTGGCGGCATGTAGAATTATTTTAGCGTAAGCTGCGGTTTCTAACGTAACTTCTCCCATGGTTTTATTGGAAAAATATATGCAATTTCGTGAGAAATATGAATAAATAAGGAATAAATCCACACAAATTCACCTAACTTTTGACAACTTGTTGTTGTTTAATTAATTAATTTTGGTAAAGGTAAAGATGTATTTGAGACCATACAGCCATGTCCGATACGATATCAAATACAAATAAATGACAGAAATTGGTCGTATGGTCTTATTATTATATTTGGGTTCTGGCGTCTCTTTGTAGAATTCTGCCAATGTCGAGTCGGATATGGGAGAGACGAGGCAGGTGATCGGTCCGAATGGGTAATTTGGCTTCTGGCTGCTGGTTCTAGAACACATAAGGACAAATACAATATAAACCACCACCTTAGTAAGAACATACACACTCTATAATTTAATTTTGTTAGTTCGAATAAAATCACATAGAATATTTATAAAAGGCGTGAACACATAACATAGAAGAGATTTAAAATCAGTAGGACGAGGGATATTGGGAGGGAGAACGTCGTATAATGAAAAGAGGAGTTTAGGACAGGTGAAGAAAATATGGTCAGGCGTCCCTTCGTCGAGGCCACACTCACAAAGTGAGTGGTCCCTTATCCGTATTTTAGCCAGATGTACGGGCGTGCACGAGTGGTTCAGACGGAGCCGGCAGACAGTGGATGTGACTTGTTTGCTAGCGTCTCGAAAACGGAAGAACCATGGCTTATGAGGCAGACATTCCTGGATACTACCATAAAATTTGCCTTTCACAGACTTGGACTCCCTCCATAGGGTATCCCAGGATTCAAACAGCTGGGTGCTGGCCGAGGCACATAGGTCATGTGTGAAGGTCTTGAAGTGTGAGAGACATCCCGATTCGGTGGCTTCTTTAGCTAAGCTATCTGCGTTTTCGTTTCCCCGGATGCCGGAGTGGCCCGGGATCCAGGCTAGAACTATTTGTAAATTCTTTAGGTGGCATTGATAAAGAGCGCTCTTTATTTGGAGGATAATAGGGAATTTAATTTTACATCGGAACTGGTTAGCTTTTATGGCTTGTAAGGAACTTAAAGAGTCCGTAAATATTATAGTTTTACTTAAATTGTGAGAGTAAGCGTACAAAATTGCCTCTAGGATTGCTATTGCTTCCCCTGTGAACACTGACGAAGTGGAGGGGCATTTGAATTTTAAAATTATTTTATACTTTGGTAGCCATATTGCTGAACCCACGCATCCTTGCTCCGTCATCTTAGAGGCGTCAGTGAACATGGCCAGCCAGTCTGACCAGTCTCTTGCTACCAATCTGTTGAAATGGCTATCTGCAAAAGGGGAGTCTTTTTGGATACCGAATCCCAGTAAAATCTCAGGTTCAAAGATTAAAGCGTCATAATTAGTATTAAAGAGGGGATTAATTTCACTTTGATAAATGGGGGACTGAATGCTTTTGAATTTTAAGTAGCTTTTAAAAACACAGGGGGTATCTTTATGAGTCCAGTAGCCTGGTTCTCCTACCATTTCTGACAATTCGCGAAGTTTAGCATGGAGAGGGTGAGAAGAACTTTGAGCTGCTTTGAAAAAGAATCTATCAGAGAGATATTGTCTGCGCAGCTTGAGTGGAGGCTCCACACATTCCACCTGAAGGGCGTTTATAGGTGAGGACCTCATGCCACCTGTGATAATTCTCATGCATTTGGCCTGAATTTTATCCAAAACGTGAAATGCTGCTTTATTACAGGGTTCCAGAAGAAATGCTCCATAGTCGAAGTGGCTACGGACCAAGGCGTTATATAATAGTTTCTGTGTGTATGGGTGAGAGCCCCACCATGCTCCTGATATGGAGCGAAGGATATTTACATTTTTTTCGCATTTTTTGGCAATATATGATAAGTGGCAAGTTCCTGTCATTTTGGAGTCCAGAAGAACCCCAAGAAATTTTACATTGTTTTGGACGGGGATCTCTTGTCCCCCAATTGTGAGTGTAATATTTGGTATTGACTGCTTTCTGGAGAAAACCACGACACTGCTCTTGGGAGCAGATAGTGAAAGACCATGATTGGATAGCCATTCATCCAAGTATCGAATAGCTACGGATAGGCGGTTAGAAGCATTCTGGATGGAACTGTCTGAAACGTAAAGGGCAAGGTCGTCAGCGTATTGTAGCACATCACAAAAACAATCCACAGACCTTTCCAAGTCATATGTGTAAATGCTGTAAAGAATTGGACTGAGGACGGACCCTTGCGGTAAGCCCCTCCAAACCATCCTGGGTGGAAGGATATTTCCTTGAGAGCGAATTGCAATGGATCTAGACATTAGCAAATTAGATATAAAATGTATCATCCTCACGGGAATACTCAGCTGGTGCAATTTTTGCCTGAGCAGCGGAAGAATCACATTGTCATAGGCTGCAGAAATATCAAGGAAAATACCTACAAGGGATTCTTGTTTTGTAAGGGCGAGGCGTATGTCGGTGACAAACACGCTGAGACTGTCCATCGTACTCATTCCTTTCCTGAATCCAAATTGACTCTTCGCAAGCTGCCCTCTATTTTCTAGGAGCCATTCCAGTCGATTTTTTATTAGGTGTTCCATAATTTTAGCAAGAGTAGAGGAGAGGGCTATGGGGCGATAACCTGAAGAATCATTAGGGTCTTTGCCGGGTTTGGGTATTGGGATCACTATTTGTGTTTTCCACTCCTCAGGGGGGAGACCAGATATGTAGAACGAATTGATCAGATCTAGGAAATATTGTTTAGTGGCTGAGCCTGCCTTGGTCAAAAACGAATATGGTATACCATCAACACCTGGTGTGGAGTCTTTCAGTTCCATAAGTACAAGGCGTAATTCTATAAGAGAAAACGGATCGTTCATTTTATCTCCATTTACCTGTTGGTCTGAACTGCTCATGCATGGGACAATTTCATTGTGGGTGGGTACCCATGGGGGGGCGAGTTTATCTGTAAAACCATCCAGCCATATGGAGGGATCGTTACTGGATACGTTTCGATCGTGGAAGGCTCCGCGAAAGCGCTTAATGTTTTTCCACAATATAGATGGGGGGGAACATGGAGACAGGCTCTCACAAAACCTCGACCAGCCTTGTCTCTTCTTGTCAGATAATAGTCTCTTTGTTTGAGCAGCTATATTTTGATAACTTAAATAATTTGATTCTGTCATAGAAGAGGAGTATTGGTCTTCTGCTATCTTACGTCTTTTCACCATAGAGGAACAGTCCGAGTCCCACCATGGAGGGGAGGAGATTTTATTATTGGCAGAGTTTTTTAACGGGATAGAATTGTTAGCCGCATCTATAAGGCAACTGGTAAATTGAGTGTACATATTGTGTTGGTTATCTATGCAAACCTGAGGGAGGGCCTGCACCTTGGAGTCTGATATTGAGGAAAATTCTTCCCAGTTTGCTTTGGATAAATTATATTTTAAAAGGGGAGGCACATCACACTTAGGTATGATGCGGCCGGGCCATGATATTAATATAGGGTAATGGTCGCTCCCATGGGCATGAGGAAGAGTCCTCCAAAGTAAACCAGAAGCTAGGCAGGGGGAGCACAGTGAAAGGTCCACCGCACTTTTAGGGTTTTGAAATGGGGATACACGGCGTGTAGGTGACCCATCATTCAGTAAACAGAGATTGAATTCGTCAAAAACATCTACCAATAAGTATGCAAAGGCATCCACTTTGTGTGAACCCCACATTGGGTGGTGACTGTTGAAGTCCCCTACTATTGTAGCAGGGGAAGAAATGCTAGAGAAAATTAAGTTTAATTCTGGAATGTAAGTGTGATCAGGATCCGGTAAGTATAAAGAAACAAAGGAAATGTCTGTAACTTTAACAGCTACAGCATTTATGTTAGCGTTAAGAGGAGGAAGAGGGATTCTAGAAAACGGGAGAGATCTATGAACCAATATTAAAGTACCAGCGTACCCATCACTGCGGTCATCTCGGAGACATGAATAACCAGGAATTCTAAAAAGAGCTCCCGGTACCAACCATGTCTCCGAGATGGCAATGACAGACGGCTTGTATCTATTAATTAAATAGATCAGGTCAGGTTTCTTATTCTGAATGCTCCGACAGTTCCATTGAAGCAGGGTCAATGGATCCATGAGAGAACTTTTTAAAGAGACTTTGTAGTTTAATAAGCACGTTGGACGGTAAGTCGGTGTCATCGAACCTAGCAATGACACTTATCAGGGAAGAGACCAGGAGGTCGAGAAAATTGTCATTATCGGGTAAAGCGACAGAAGTTTCCTTTCCAAAACCACATCCATTAGGAAGGGTTGAAGAAGGGGTTTGCGTTATTAAATTGTGCGCTTGTTTATCAAAACCAGTATTTTGAATAAATCGTGGTCTTTTGGGGATTTCAATGGTTTTTCTATATGATGTGGTAGCAACAGGGGTTGCTGTTTGAGAGATGGGGTCAGTATCGAGAGTCGAAGATTGGGTTCGAGTAAATGGTGTTGCTGTTACATCTGCATATGGACGTCTAACTGCGGGGAACCGCGCTGATGCATCTCTGTATGAGATGCTCTCTTGAGACATTACGATTTTTATTGATTTCTGTCTCGAATGTTCGGGACAGCCAGGGTTATTTGCGGCATGATTGCCAGAGCAAAACAGGCAGGTTGGGACTTCCTTTTCACAAGTGTCGCCATTGTGGGTCTGTGCACATTTGTAGCACCTGGGTTTTGATCTACATTGAGCCTGGATGTGGCCAAAACGGCAGCATTTTACACATTGAATAGTGGGGAGCAAATATGTTTCAACGGGGATAGATGCGTGGTAACAGTATACATGTTTAGGTAGGGTTTGGCCAGTAAAAGTAAGAACTACGGTTTGTGTGCCAACCCACTGTATCCCAGTGGCTGTTGCCATCTTGCGGTTCAATCGGCGAGCTTTAATAATTTCACCACATCCTGATGGGAGTTGCATATCAGCAACCACCTCTTCCATGCCCAGATCGACAGGAATGCCTCTAATAATACCCATACGGGTAACATGATATGTTGGTACAGTGGTTATAAAGTTAGCTTGCGCTAAGAATGGTAAATCCATGAATGTGTTAGCGTCATTACCTGTAATAAACTCGATTGCCACCTTGTTCCGTCCCACACTCGTGACACCGCCTTGCACTATATTTTGAACCTTGTTTTTGAATAGTAAACGGCCAATAGATATTGGTCTAATGGTGAGGCCTTCAGATGGGTCTGTTTCGCGCTTACTAATATGCACTACGAAGGGCGCCTGGTCATTTGAGGTATATCTCTGTCATAATAAAAGATAATACCTAATTTCTAGGCTTTAATCAGCAAAATATCGACATAGGAATAATGACATTACATTGACATGACAGCCATAAAGCATAATGAAGGAATAGCTTCAAAAGAGATTTCAACTTGTACGACATTCTCCCTGGCTGTAATAATCACTCATAATCTGCCAGGTAACCAGGCCGTTTATGAGATCTGGCGGATCTTCTTAGTTGTCCTGTATCTCGATTGGCGGCAGCTTCATTCGCTTCGTTGTGGTTATGATCGTTCACCAAATCTCTACAGCTTTCATTAGCCACGCCGTGGTTTTCATCATTCATGGTATCCCCACAACCTTCATTGGTTACGTTATGACTTTCATTGTTCATCGTATCTCCATCATTTTTACTAGTGGGTGCCAAGTGTCTGTTTGATACGGTGGTTTCCCTTCCGTCTGGAAGTTTAACAAAGGAGTAGTACGGGTTCGATTCTAGTAGCTCCACTTCTTCCACTATTGGCTCATATTTGTTATTCCGGTTTTGTCTCCTCATTAATATTGGCCCAGGAGAAGTTAGCCACGTCGGGACAGAATCTCCGTTTAAGGATCTTCGATTATGTGTGAACATTCGTTCATGAGGCGTTGCATTCGTAGCAGTGCATAATAAGGATCTTATAGAGTGTAGTGCCTCTTGTAAGGCGCTTTCCCATTGACAAATTTCAAGATTCTTTGACCTAACTGCTAACTCTATAGTTTTCCATAAGGTGCCGTTAAAACGTTCGACTTGGCCATTTCCTTGTGGATTGTAGGCCGTGGTACGGCTCGTCGCTATTCCTCTTGCGTGAAGATAATCTTTCAGTTCTTTAGACATAAATGATGTTCCTCGATCAGAGTGTACATATGCTGGCAAACCAAACATGGCAAATATGGTTGTTAAATGTTTGATAACCGTCGATGATGATAGATCCGCACATGGAAACGCAAATGGAAAACGAGAATACTCATCTATGACAGTTAATAAGTATTTGTTTTGTGAGGCTGATGGTAAGGGCCCTTTAAAATCAATGTTTAGTCTTTCGAAAGGCGCAGTAGCCTTGATCAGAATGCTTGAAGTTTTACAGAATCTGGGTTTTACAGCTGTGCATGTAGAGCATGAATTCGTCATTCGTTTAATATCTTCGACAGAGTATGGTAAGTTTTTAGCTCGTACCCAATGTACCATACGTGTAATTCCAGGGTGACATAAAACACGATGGAGTTCTATTAATCTCGTTTCCAGATTATCAATATGGGCTGTATGGGCACAAACTCTTGAAAAGGCATCAGCGACGATATTGTCTTTTCCAGGTCTGTAGACTATGTCATATTTGAATGAAGATAGTTCTAACCGCCATCTTTCAATCTTTTCATTCTTTATTTTACTTGAATGAGTATGGTCGAACATAAAAGAAACTGATCTTTGATCGGTTATAAGACGGAAAGGTCTTCCGATTAAGAAATGTCGCCATTTACGTAGAGCTTCCACAATTGCGTATGCTTCTTTTTCTATTGCAGAGTGTCGTTTCTCTGCATCTGCCAGTGTTCTAGAGAAAAAAGCTACCGGACGACCCTCCTGCGACAATGTAGCTGCTATAGCGTGATCAGATGCGTCAGTCTCTACGGTAAAAGGAATATCATTGTCAATAGCGTGCATTACAGATTTCGCAATGGATTCTTTGATATCTTTGAAGTCCAATTTTGCTTGTTCATCAAGAGGAAAAGTTTTGTTATTGACTAGTCGGTGAATTCTTTCAGAAAAGCGAGGTAGCCATTTCGAATAGTGTGAAAACATACCTAATGCTCGTCTCATTGACGCGGTGTCATTAGGCAATGGAAGATTCGTTAAAGGGGAAAGACGTTCGTTATCTGGCGTAATTGCTTTGTGTGATATTGTATATCCAAGTAAATTGATAGTCATGACAGAGAAGATAGATTTTTCTTTGTTGATAGTCAGGTTATACTTTTCTACGGCGTCCATAAATTTTTGTAAATTTTTGTCGTGCTCTTCTTGATTCATGCCACATATGGTCACATCGTCTAAATAAGCAAATGTATCTTTTAACTGTTCAGTTTCAATAATCCAATCCATAACCCTTTGAAAACTGCTGACACCGTTTGTGACTCCAAAAGGTATACGACAAAATTGATATAATTTTCCGGAAGCTTCGAATGCTGTGTATTGTTTTTCGTGGTTTAGGATCGGTACTTGGTGATATGCACTTTTCAAGTCAATTTTACTGAATATTTCATATCGTGCTGCAGTATTAACCATCGACTCCATATTAGGCAACGGATATGCATCTAAATTTGTAAATTTATTTATTGTTTGAGAATAGTCGATCACCAGACGTTTACGGTGATTCTCATTATGTGTAATTAATACTTGAGCGCGCCAAGGTGAAGTGCTTTCTTCGATAACTCCATCAGACAAAAGTTGCCTTATTTCATGTTCAATGAATTTGACGTCGTCATTGGAATATCGTCGTGATTTCGTCGCTATTGGTTTGCATTCCGGTGATAAGTTAGAGAATAGAGGAACTGGTGGAATCGACGCTGCGAGAACACTGCAAATCTTTAACGGTTTCCTAGTACCGCCGAAAGTCATTTCAAGTGTAGAGTGTTCGCGTAATATATCATGGCCTATAATGACATCGGCACATAGTTTGTTTACAATTAGAAGATTGACGTTACTGTATGTATTGCCGGATATAGTCAAGGATACTCGGCATCGTCCTTCGACGTTCGTCTTTTGACTGAGTGAAGCCATTGTAATAGTATCGTGGCATTGTTCTTCGTATATTTGACATTTTTCGAAGAAAGACTTATCTATATAACTTTTTGAACTGCCAGAATCGATTAGACCGTCCGCTGCGTTAGAATTGACAAGAATAGGGACAGTCGCTTTTTGTAGACACGCTGGAGATGCAGCCGACAGTAAATTATTTGTAGTAGAGCCAGAAACATTGTCAGTATCAGTGGTTGAATTCAAAGTTTTTCCACTCTTGCACACATTCGCCCAATGGCCCTTTCTTTGACAAAATTGACAATTGTCGTTCAATGCAGGACAGTATTTTCGGGCGTGAACTTTGCCACCGCAAAAGAAACATTGTCGTCCGGATGGTGTTGGTGGAGTAGCTCTACCCTTCGATGTAGCATTAACAGTGTCTCTTGAAAAACTGTTATTCGGATTTGATAAGCTAGCTGAGGGATTAGATACGCTCGCTGAAGGACATGGTGTAAAAGATTGAGCGTTACTCACAGCCGTCTCCAGTGAGAGAGCTTGATTTTGCGCCTCGTCTAAACTCAAAGTCAAATTCTCAAGAAGTCTCTCTCGAATCTTACTAGAGGTTATTCCGGCTATAAAAGCATCTCTTATGTAATCATTTCTATTAATTTCCGCATTCACGTCTTTGAATTGACAATCCTTACTCAAAAGTTTAAGTGCTTGTATATATTGGCTGATATTCTCGTGACTTTGTTGCTTGCGTCTTGCAAGTACGTGTCTAGCATATATTTCGTTCTTAGGTTTTGTATAAGTTGCTTTCAGAATGTTCAGAGCAGCTTCGTAAGTCGTGCATTCGCTTATGTACTCGTACACTTTAGGCGATACGTGATTGCCCAACATCTGCAGTTTTACCTTGTCAGTTAAAGGTTCTTGCGTTGTTCCGCTCACGGAAATGAAGTTACCGAATGTATAGAGCCAGTGAGTCCATTCCTGACCCGCAGTATTGGATGATGGGTCGACATCGAACCGTTCTGGTCGCAAATACTTATCCATTGTTAGTTTCGTTAAGGATAATATTTAGAGATGATTCTTGCTGATTAAATTGTCATAATAAAAGATAATACCTAATTTCTAGGCTTTAATCAGCAAAATATCGACATAGGAATAATGACATTACATTGACATGACAGCCATAAAGCATAATGAAGGAATAGCTTCAAAAGAGATTTCAACTTGTACGACAATCTCTTTTTTTCTTCTGCTTGAGGGTGGGTATAAACCGACTGTATGGAAGCAGAGGGCTGGCTAGGATCATTTACCTTTTTTTTGGGATCGATCTTGGGTTGATCATTCGATTTTCGCTTTGTGCCGGACAGCTCTTGGGAGAACATGTCCTGTGATTCGTCGGCGCCCCCGGTTTTATCCGGGGGACGCCGCTCTTCCACCTCCTCTACTTCCATACCCGATTTTCGGGTTCACAAAACAACACAAATATCGTTACCACTTACCAGAAAACCACATAAACATGCAAAGAACAATCACAAAAGCTTTTTCGGACCACTCAGCCTAGAAGTTTTGACAAAAATTAGCCAAAAAGGATTAAATTTTGGAAACACGTGTAACCTCAAATCAATCCGACGGCAGAATCCGTCGTATGGTCTTAATAAGCTTTGCTTTTCTTTTTCTTTTTTTTTAATCTGACAGTCGTGAAAAGTAGGTATTTATTTGTAAATATTTTCCAATTTTACGCAGAAAATAATGAAAATCCTAATGTTTTACGAATAATTTTATACGTGTTACCATTGGAACTTCATAATGGATAAGTACGATACGTCCCAGCTCACTGAATTTCCTCGTTTCGAAGAGGAGGCGTCTCAAAGTGGCGTATCAACTTTCTTCAACAAATTGTGGAGGTTTCCTATATTCTCGGCCAGTGAAACCGCAGAAAACTTGCAGAACAAGACTTTGGCTGATGATAAACAGAAAGCCTCGCAGCCCGAAGACCAGAATAAGCGGGAAGATGACGATATAAAGACTGAAACAGCGAGCTATGCCGTGGAGTTCGAAGGCCGCAGTTTACCTAATGTTTTGAAGAGGATTAGCAGTCTTGTTGCTTTGGGATCCGGGGTAAGTACGAAGAAGTATTTTTACAACATTGAAACTCATAAAAAAGTGTCGCTAAGGAGGCCAAAAACTTTTTTTACAATACAAATTAGTTTAAAAAGATTCATTGAAGGCAAGGAAAGAAACACTTGGGCTCGCAGCCGAAACACCAATTTTGTATGGCAAAATCCGACATACATCCACAGCTTAACTTACCACCTAACATGACTTAATGTTATCGCTTAGTCATTGACAAAATTTTCACACAAAGTGCACAATTCTGTGATGCTGCGTCCCCATCTATCAAAGTTCCAATTAGTCTTACATTAATTAGATAGTATCTCTATTGAAACTTGATTAAAACTATCTCTATATTTATATTTTATATTTTTTGGCCAGTGAGCTAATTTCCTGCCAAACAGCAAACACCTATAATCCTCATCTTCATTGGAACCTTAGGACTTATAACATTGTCCATCAGGGTGGCACAAAGTACGCAGACACCGAGCTAGCTCGCTACTGGATGCCGGACGATATCTCACGGGAGTGCTATGAGTGTGCCAGCCGGTTCAGTGCTCTTCGGCGCCGGCACCACTGCCGCGTCTGTGGACAGATCTTCTGTTCACGATGCTGCAGCCAACGGGTGCCAGGTATAGCTGTGCACAGTCAATATAAATTGGTGGTCACCCATAAACTTTACTGTCCTTCCTGTTACTTGACTGTAAATAAAAGGCAGGCGAACTATCGATTAGGCTAGGACTGTCATTTAAATGTTCGAATGTCTGTTAGGAAATAAAAATGTAAATATTAGATTCATACCTGCTCAGGCTTGAGTTAAGAAACGTAGGAATTAACATACTTTTATCATCAGATACTCCTTTTAATCCCGGGAGCACCTCCCTGATGGACCTCATTGGTGAGTCCCAATAAGGCCAGCATGGTGACAAAAGCCTCAAAATAAAACTATATTTTGAAAAAAAAAATTGTTACAAAGAAATTGAGAATAAAGGCGTTTATATACTACGAAACAGTTTATCCTAAACACAATTAGAGGCTTAAATATTTAAGAATGTTACACAAGCCCTAATAGCATTAAACTCCGATGCAGGTCAAATCTTCGGTTGCAGCGGTGGTCTGCGCGTATGTACGTACTGCTGCAACGTGGTGCTGAGCTACCTCAAGGAGCGCGACGTCACCGGCGACATGGGCACGGACCTCAGGACGCTGCAGGAGAGTCTGCAGGTGCGTCATCTCCTCAGCCAGTGCCAGGCCACTGCTGGACGTAGGCAGTAGGACTATGGACGAATCAGCTCGACAATCACGTTCACTCCCGAGCTCGTAGTTTCTTGACTATAGCTCGAAACTTCAGATGCACAAATCTTCCAAAAAAATTCACCATACTGTTATTCGCGAACATTTTAACGTGATATTAAACACAAAATGACCATGCCAGATTCTGCCCCACCATCAACCGCAAGTTGTACAAGATAACGAATAAATGTAAAAATATCTCCGTTTTTTTTTTAAATTATTGGTTCAAAATAAAGTTTTGTACAAGTTGCGATTCGAAGAAAAACAGCTTAATTAAGAATTCAGAAAATAGTAAGAAATCGAAGCGAATTATTCATTGTTTTTGTTATTCTTCTATAGGAGTTGCGAGAGTAGTAGAAAATGATACTGATTATGATTATGCAATATGAAACCTGTAATAAGTCCCCAACAAAATGATAGCCTACAGCTTAAATGGTCACGTAGTTTTGTAGGTGGGGCAAAGCTCCATTGCAATGTGGCAATGTCTTTTCCCCTACAATTACAATTTAAAATATCAAATAATTTTGCAAGCTTCATTTCCCGCCATTTTCAAAAGCCCCAGCGAACATTTTCTGATTAATTTAAGCACAAAATAACCACTAGACATTTTATTTTATTTATTTTATTAATGGACTCGACAGTTCGTCATTTGCCAATGTCATGTTACAGAAAATTCAATGTATAATAGTTTTCTATCTTCCTCCAGGGGAGCCGCCGTAGCGTCATCACCCTGGGTAGCCGCGTCTTCTTGTCTTCATCCACAGGAGACGCCGTAGCGTCATCACTCTGGACGAAGCAGCTCGACAGTCACGTTCACTCCCGAGCTTGTAGCGGGAACTCTTGATAAAAGCTTGAAACCCCAGATCTTGCTCAAATTATCCAATAAATTCACCATACTGTCACTCGCAAACATTTTCTGATTAACTTAACGTGATATTAAACACAAAATAGCCACTGTAGACATTATAACAAAAATTATCAAATAATTTTACAGGCGCCATTTTCAAAAGCATCCTAGATATCCTATTGGTCGTGTCCCAGGTGAAGTTCCCCGCCAACAAGCCGCAGCCGGCCACCCGCGACAACTTCATGTTCGCGCGCGAGCAGGACGAGCGCTGCGACGCGCGCCCGGCGCACAGGGAGGAGCTGCACGACATAGCAAAACAGCTCACGTACTCGCTGCCCACACAACCACACAGGTTAGGGAATTTGGGGATAGTGTAATATTTATACAGGGTCACCACTCACCACAGACCACTTACCCCATAGACATCGGTACAAATTTGCAAGCGAAAAATTATGTGAAGTGATAGGCGCTATTAGCCGAAGCGGGGGGCAGGGACGCCATACTAAACCCGGTTCGATATCTCAAGGTTACGCGTGTCGCGAAGCAATGTTGCGCTCATGTGCAGGCAGAAACGGGCGCGCTCCTGTTACAGGTCTATGGGGTAAGTGGTCTGTGCCACTCACCTTGAATTCATTCGACAAAATAAATGGATGGTTAGGCTTGTGACATACATCAATTCTGCACAGGGTTTAAGGGCCTTCATAGAGCCAACTAGCGCCTCCAATCTTAAAAAAATAATATCTTCCAATATAATCAATTTTATTAAAAAAGCTTTTTACAAAATGTTTATTAGGATGAATACTATTTTTTAAATGCTTATTTATAACGTGATTCAATTTCGATAAGTTGTAGTTCGCATAATTGCGAAAAACGGCCGTTTTTGGCACATTTGTGAACTACAACTTAGCTTGTCGCAATTATGCCATAATACATGGTATATTGAAAAATAGTATTTATCGTAAACATTTTGTAAATAGCTTTTTTAATAAAATTGATTAAATTGGAAGACATTATTTTTTCAAGATTGGCGGCGCTAGTTGGCTCTATGAAGGCTCTTAAGTAAATTAAACTATTTGGAAGAAGAAAAAATATTACAATAAATTCAACTATCAAAAAAAATTATTAATTTGATGTGCATTGTTACTGTGCTTTGGAGTTTTTAACATTTTAAGATATTTTTAATTTTTTGCAATGATTTCTTTCACTGGAATTTGACCTAATGGTCATTTCTAAGGTCATAGTGTGACTTGTGACGTATTTAGTTAAAAAAATACTCAAACTATTATATATAAACGGATATCACTCACTTATATTGTTAAAGTCGACAATTAGACCGACGTTTCGACCGATTTCGACGGTATTTTTCAAGGTGAGCGCGCCACGCCCGCGTCGCCGTTGACGTTTCTTCGCTCACCACAATATAAGTGAGTGATATCCCTTTATATATAATAATTTGTAGTAATGGCTCACTATAGTTTTAATTCTAAAATTACTAAAAGAACCTTACCAATTTAATATTTATCATGAGTACAGCCCCCAGTTTCAATTTACTTATTGACCAATAACAGCAATAACAGCGGCAGCCCTAACAGCATCCTGAAGGGCATTGCGGATACCATGGACAGTCCGATTCTGAGCCACTGGGTACACTTACATGTCCCGGGGTCTCGGAGTCGGACCTAAGTCGTATGTGGCGCGTATTACACCTCATGTAAACACTAACATAGTTTTAAGTTCTTACTAACACTTATATGGTCTTTGTGACTGCAATAAATCATTTGAATTGAATTGAATAACCAATATGCCTTCGTTAGGTATCGCCTGGTGCGGTACAACGGCGTGTGGCGCGGCGACGACGTCATTCAGTGGGTCATGGACAATACAAGCAACAAGACAAGGTACAGTCCCCGGTAGCTAAGTTAACCAGAAATGCCGGCCATCTGTGCAGGTACAGTCGAAGACAGAGATAAGTATACAGGAGGCCTAAATAAGGCTGAGATTTTCTCAAAAACTATTGAACCGAATTTAATAATTCTTTTACAGTTACATAGTTTTCACTTTTATCTATCAAACAGGAAAGAATTATTGCAATAGGTCAAGTAGTTTTTGAGAAAATCGCAACCTTAAAAACTCTCCTGTACACCTTTCTCTGTATTCCACAGTACCATTGCAGACAAGTGATATCTATACCAAAAATATATTTATGTAGGTATATTGTATTTTATTTTCACAGGAAAACCAACAGCAAAACTATGACAGAATACATATACTACAATAGTAACATAAAGTCAATTACAGGTTTTCACAAATAGTAACAACATAATAATAAATACAGCAAATTTCGACACTATGGCAACACATTCATATGGATATAATTATAATTAAATTACACTGATACCTACATAATATTATATACATTCAAATATGTACATATAAATACTTACATACATATTAACGTATATATAATTATATATTTTGCATATACATAGTCATACATACATATACTTACATCAAATAATATATATGTCTGAAACTATTTGGTACCGTATAAATAGAAAGAAAGTACGCTATTCTCAAAATATCCGAGCGCAAATAAGGTCCAAACGGACCCTCATTTGCTTTATTGGACATTATTTGGACGTTAACAATGGACCATTATTTGGACTTTTTTTTAAATTGTTTTAGTAAGACCTTTGTGTATCTAGTTGTTTATAGGAGATCAATGACGCTAATATAAAAAGGAAAAGTTTTTTTGCATCATTATCGTTCCTAAATTTAATCTTTCTAAGAATTATCCAATACCTTCTTGCGCAGTCGGTAAGTTGAGTAGGTATACTCAACTTTTTACCCGACCAAGAACGAGGGTTATGTTTTTCGAGTATATGTATGTCTAATTCTTTGTCCCGCCCTGCAGCCTAAACGGCTTGATGGATTTAACATGTGAGGTGTCGTTAGATTCGTCTGGATTGTAGGAGTGACATAGGATATAATCAAAGTACTGATGCAGTCGCTTTTTTTAATAATTTCAACTTTTTACAGTCTTATTATTATTATATTTTATGTATTTTATTTTTAAATTATTGGAGAACCAACGGCAATTACCAAAGGGTAAGTTACACAATATAAAACTGATAGCCAATTACAGGTTTTCGCTGTTAGATTATAGACTAAATTAACTATATCAAGCACTTAACTAGGCACTATTTGCACTCACACACATACCTACACTACATCACAATACGATCACATACAATAATTACATTATATGTAATTTTATACTAATTGTGTCCATTGTGCTTAGGGCCCAAGCGAGCCTCGTGTGCCAGAGCCTGTGCACGGCCGGCTACATGGACTGCGTGAGCGAGATACCGCACTTCGCCGACTACGCGCTCTACCGGCCCGTGGTGCTGCCCGAGCGCCGCACGGAACACGAGGACACACGTGAGGCACACGAGTGTATACAGGGGGATACTAGTGAAATAGTGCGCAGGGTGCTATAGTGCCCAGGGTGCTATAGTGCGCATGGTGCTATGGCGCGCAGGATCCTATAGTGCGCAGGGTGCTTTAGCGCGCATGGTGCTATAGTCCGCAGGGTGCTATAGTCCGCAGGGTGCTATAGTCCGCATGGTGCTATAGTGAGCATGGTGCTATAGTGCGCAGAGTGCTATAGTGCTCAGAGTGATATAGTGCGCATGGTGCTATAGTGCTCAGAGTGCTATAGTGCGCATGGTGCTATAGTCCGCGTGGTGCTATAGTCCGCATGGTGCTATAGTCCGCATGGTGCTATAGTCCGCATGGTGCTATAGTGAGCATGGTGCTATAGTGCGCATGGTGCTATAGTGCGCAGGGTGCTATAGTCCGCATGGTGCTATAGTGCCTAGGGTGCTATAGTGCCTAGGGTGCTATAGTGCCTAGGTTGCTATAGTGCCTAGGGTGCTATAGTGCGCAGGGTGCTATAATGCGCAGGGTCAGGACAAGCCGATATAAATTACAGCTGTGTGTGAGAACAGGCGCCGACGCGGCCGCGTGGACGGAATAGGAGAGACAGTAGTACTCTCATCTCCCCGCTCGCTCTCGCCTCATCGCCTTTCCAGTACCTGACTAAGGACTTTGCATTGGGCTGGATATTTTATCTAATCTCTAGGGGCAGCTCCTCCTCCTCCCCCCCTAGCGACGCCCTTGCGTAGGGTGGTTTATTGCGCATGGTGCTATGGACAGAAAAGTTTCCCATTATAATGAGCAATTATTTTCAGCTGAAGAATGCAAGCGTATGGTGGAGAGCGTATCATCGTATTGTCTGGACTTGAACCTCGGGGATAGTTCTGCGAGGCTGATCAAGGCAACTAAACAAGGTAGGAAGGATACGTTGCAATGTTGAGAATGTGTTTCGGAACGCCGCTATAATGTTTTAGGCTGTTAGGCGATGTCTACACAATATCCGTGATCTGGATCGCTTCTTTTTTAAATTTGTTTCAGTCTTAAGACTTCAGTGTTAAACTGTAGCTTAGACCAGGACTTCCCAAACTATTTTTTACTATGACGCCCTTGGGAATTTGCTATTTTTGCCTCCCCCGCGCTCTGCCCATAAAGTACCTACCAAAGTTGTAGTTCTAGCCTTGTAATATAAAAAGTTATCAGAAAAGCTCCAAATAACCTTATTAGAAAATAAGAAGAAAACAAGAACGAGGATGAAAAGAAATCTTTATTTTACTTTGCTGGCTGGCTATTAATGAGAAGGATTTGATTGCTTTTGTGAGTATAGCTTCTCAAAACTGGCTCAAGTTTGGAAATTGCTATTGATACAGACAGCCAAATCTATATAGATCGCCTCGCGACGCCCAGGGGATAATGCCCCAGGGCGGGCGTCGCGACGCACAGTTTGGGAAGCCCCAGCTTAGACCATGGAATAAGTCACTTTTATGACTAACAGCGTTAGAGTGTGACTTGATTCGGTTGTTTTACGAAAATGTAAAGGGACCGAGTTATTTGCTTTTGTTAAGTCTTGAATGTTTTATTTTACATTTCAGAGACCAAATCAACGCCATCTAGTGAAGACGATAATCCTGTTTTGGATAACAGTGAAGGTAAACCTGTGTTAATTTTAGGTGGCCTATTATTGGCGTGCTATATTCAACATATACTGCAGCCCAAATCAAGTGTCTTATTTTGTAAATAAATATGATTGTCTAATGATGTTGTGACGTAACACTGAAGGAACAGTACGGCTATTACGATTCTCAAAACGATCAAATCATACCATGTCATAGCGGGCGTGACAGGGACAGCGCTATTGTGTTGGTATGGCGGCGTCTCTGTTTGGCGCGCCATGACATGGTATAATTTCATCGTTTTGAGAACGGTAATAGGGGGCTGATTGGTCGATCCTCTTCATCTTTGTGAAAATAAAGAAATCCTATGTGATGATGTGAAAATAACTATGCAAATATATAATCACAAAACAGCTTAAAATGTTCGTAGGGTAGGGTAGTTTTTGTTTACAAAATAAGACACTTGATTTGGGCTTCGCTTTAGATCTAAACATGTTCCGATTTAGTTTAGATTTTCATCACAGACCACTTACCCAATAGACATGAAATCGGTACAAATTTGCAAGAGAAAAATTCTGTCAACGATGAGCGCATAGAGACGAAGTGGGGGACAGGGGTGCCGTATTAAAGAGATGCGTTTATGATGATAATATCTCTAGGTTACACGTGTCGCGAAGCAATTTTGCGCTCATGTGCGGGCAGACACGGGCGCCCTCCTGTTACAGGGCTATGGGGTAAGCGGTCTGTGATACGAATTGAATAAATGAATTAAGTATTCCAAAAAAGTTACAAAGGATTTAATTTAATATTAAATAAATTATTATATATAAACGGATATAAGTGAGTGATATCCGTTTATATATAATAATTTGTAGTATTGGCTCACTATAGTTTTAATTCTATAATATTAAATAATTGTCAACTGTATTTCAGGTTACACCGAATCCCGTAACATCTGCAAGTCCCTATTGGAGTCTGGCGAGAGTCACCTGCGGCTGCTGATGCGGCAGTGCCTGTCGCGCGCGGGCCTGTCCGCCGCGTGGCTGGACGTGCTCTACCCGCTGTGCAGGCAGGCGGCCGAGGGGATCGTCACGGGTGAGGTGGGGGAAGGGGGGGGGGGGCTAGAGACACGTGTCTATTGGAATGTCAGAGGGTAGGAAGGGTGGGGGGGGGGGGGGGCAGACAGGCTTGAGAAAAGTCCCCATTGGAGTGTCGGGGGGGGGGACTAGATACACGTGTCTATTGGAGTTGTGTGGGGGGGGGGGGGGAGACAGGCTAGAGCCAATCCCCATTAGAGTGTTAGGGGCAAGGTTGGAGCATACAGGCTAGAGACACGTGTATATTGGTGCTTCAGGGGGGAGGGACAACCTCCCTCCTGAAGCGAGCAGTCGCAATCACCATTGATGCGTCAGGTCAGGGGAGGCGGTGGAGCGAACATGAGGGGGAGGCAGGCAGGCTAAAATATTTCAATACTGAAGCGTCAGATGGAGGGGGAGGGGGGGAGTAGACAGGCTAAAGACAAATATCTATTTTAGCGGTCTTATGACAAATCTCTATTAATGCATCAGGTCGGGGGGGGGGGGGGGGGGCGAACATGAGGGGGAGGCATGTTAAAACATTTATATATTGAAGCGTCAGATGGGGGGGGGGGGGGACAGGCTAAATACAAGTCTACTGGTATTGAGCAGTCCCTTTGCACTACATCGCAGTCTCTCCTTTATGAAAAAAATAATTATGAAACCGTCGTTCCCAGATGTGAACAGCAGTGACATGGACGTGCGCAACTACGTGCAGGTGAAGAAGGTGTGCGGCGACAGCGCGCGCGACAGCTGCCTCGTGCACGGAGTAGTCATCGCTAAGAACGTCGCGCATAGGTTAGCTATTTACAGCCTTAGGGGGCTTATCACACGGCAGACTTTTCGTTGGTGGGGGCTCGTAGTACAGTTGCCGATCGTACAGTCGAAGACAAAGAAAGGTGTACAGGAGAGCATTTAAGGTTGAGTTTTTCTCAAAAACTACTTGACCTATTGTAAAAAATATTTCACTGTTTGATAGATAAAATTAAAACTATGTATCTGTGAAAGAATCATTAAAATCGGTCAAGTAGTTCTTGAGCAAATTTCAACCATATTGGGACCCCCTGTATACTTATCTCTGTCTTCGACTGTACAAGTTAAGCAATGTTGGGCGAGGTCAGGACCAACCTCCCCCCACAATGAGGGCTTCCGGGCGAGTGGACATGGGGTAGTCCAACGCTCGGTAACAGGTCCTCGAGTTGGTCGGCGTGCATGTGTTCCAGCACACCGCTAACAGTCGGATGGGGTCAAAGACCCCCGAGAAGGGTCCCCCTGGACACACGCGGCGGAGTCGCGGAAGTAATTCGCAAGTCTCCCCGTGACTCCGTCATAGGGCGGCGAGACGGAACACCGAGGGGTTTTTAGTCGGTAAGAGTCCGACATAACCTTCCTCGCCTCCCCGTGGCAAGGAGGTATCATGATATATAGATGATTTTCCACCCCGAAAAAAAAAAAGGTCAGGACCTGGATTGGTGACAGCTAGTGACACTTTCATCTGAGCCCCTCCGTGCCTCGGAAAGCACGTTAAGCAGTTGGTCCCGGTTGCTGTCTCTCGGTAGCAGTCGTTAGGCCACGTCAGTGGTCTACGGGCGGCCTGTATAACTCTGACAAATAGGTTTGGTCACTAAACCACACGAGAAAACAAAAAAACTTAAATTGGTTTAAGGGAAGTGAAACTACATAGACCAGTGGGGTGACCGCGACTTTCGATCGTTATCGCTTTCAATTTTACACATGGACGCTATACATTGCTGCAATGTTTTTGCAAGTTTTAACAAACGACAACGAAACGCAGCAATGTATATCGTTCAAGTGTCAAAATGAAAACGATAACCATAACGATTGAAGTCGCGGTCACCCCATGGTTTATACATAAACGTGATTATGTTCTTGCAGAGGAATGCCGCAACAGATCTCTAACCCTACGGTGTTACTTCTGGACTGCTCCATCGCGTACCAGAGAGTGGAGGGGAAACTCACTTCCTTGGAACCTGTTCTCATGCAGGTATTTTTTATGCTTCCATATGACCCTTAGCGACGTCTCGTAATAATAATAAAAACTGTACAAAGTGCTACGTGAATGTTTGTTGTTATGTGATATGATGAATGAATGAATGCGGCTGGATTTCTGTATTGTGTCGTGATATAGTGCTATCTGTTTGTGTATATCATGTTCAGTTCAGGCGCAGCAGAACATTGCCCTACGTATTTGTACCGGTGCAGGTCGGTACGTTCGTAACGACGTCATCACTCGCGATGTGCGGGTTGAGTCGATCGAAGCGTTCGTGCTGAGGTTGACGCGATCACTATTCGACCGCGCCGACAACAGCAGGCACGCTCATCTCCGCAACCTCGCCCCCCTGCACGCGCGCCCTCCGGAAGGCCACCGCCTCCAGAGAGTTGCTGCGCTCCCCGTCGCCTTAAGCGGCGGGGTTTGAGCTGTGCACCAAACGGACGTACCGACCTGCATATTTCCCCAACTCCCAAATCCCGCATCGCAGGCGGGTACAAGCTCACCATCGGATCAACATCCGGTGAGTTCATGCCCGGGTAGAGAGGGTATACCTCAAGGCCCGCACTTCTCCCCCCAATGTTAGGGGTGAAAAGACCCGGTCGTCGTCGTCGTCGTCATATCATGTTCATACTATGTGACTGTTGTTGACATTTATATTTTTTATTATTGACATTTTCATTATTGTTATCCTATAAATTAATTTAATAATATGAAACTACTAAGACAATTTATGAAATGTATAGTGCATTAGTTTAAGACTGTATATTATATATTTAAATGAAATAATAATAAATAAATAATAATAGGCTGACTCATATCGACAGTCAATAAAACAATATTTATTTCATATAGTATTTCACATTAGGATCCCAAATATATCACTTTTATCACATAAGGGGCTCGTAGGCCAGCTGCAAGTGCACGTTGAAAACGATCGTACAAGTTAAGCAACGTTGGGCGAGGTCAGGACCTGGATGGGTGACTGCTAGTGACACTTTCATTTGCGCCCCTTCGTGCCTCGGAAAGGACGTCAAGCAGTTGGTCCCGGCTGTTATCACTTGATAGCAGTCGTTAGGCCACGTCAAAGGCCTACGGGAATAACTTTGACAAATAGGTTTGGTCACTAAACCACACGAGAAAAGAAGAAACATAAAAGTAGAAGATGCCTGTAAAAAATGAAATTAAATATAAAATATTTCCCCGTTTTTTCCCACGCGCCAAACACGCTAGTCGGCCATGTTCGCGAGATTCGTGACGTCACTCTGCATTTTGCCACAGATAATCATGGCGGAAGGTGTTTTTGATCGAATTAAGCCAATTTTGAATAACCCTCCTTATTGCGCAGTCGTGTAAATAATCTTTATTTTGTACACAGTGGGCTTATGAAAATGGCGGGAAAAGACGGTTGCAATATTATTTGATAATTTTTATTTTAATATCTACAGTGGTTATTTTGTGTTTAATATCACGTTAAATTAATCCGAAAATGTTCGCGAAAGACAGTAAGGTGAATTTATTGGATAATTTGAGCAAGATCTGAAGTTTCAAGTTTTTATCAAGAGTCCCGCTACAAGCTCGGGAGTGAAAGTGACTGTCGAGCTGCTTCGTCCAGAGTGATGACGCTACGACGACTCCTCTGGATGAAAACAAGAAGACGCGGATATCCAGAGTGACGACGCCACGGCGACTCCTCTAGAGGAAGATATATTGAATATTTTGTATCTGTCGAGTCCATTAATAAAATAAATTTTGTACACAGGAACAAGAATACCTAGTCCGTTGCGCAGCCCGTATAGCCAAGCTCCGTCCCCGCGTAGTCTTAGTCCGTGGCTCGGCCGCCCGCACCGTGCAAGACGCATTACGCAAGGAGGGCGTGGCCCTAGCGTGCGGGGTGCGCGAGCGGGCACTGCGCAGGGCGGCTCGGTGCGCGCGCGCAGAGATCGTCACGTCCATCGACGCGAGGATAGGCATGCCGAGGTTGGGCACGTGCAGGAACTTCTATGTTAAAACCTGTGAGTTTAGACAATGTGAGACACAATATAGGTACTATTAGACAGATTAAGACAGAACTAGACAAAATGAGATTTAGTATAATTTAAGCATCAGCTTGAGAATTGCGAGTTGAGACACTATATGACACATTTTAGATGGCATTAGACACAATACGACTCAATATTGACCTTTAAGACAATTAGACAAAATTGGATACATTACGACATAACTTTAGACATCACTCGGCTTCCATAAGACCTTGGTCCATTGCCCGCACCGTGCAAGATATCTGTGCAAGGAGGGCGTAGTGCTGGCCGATTAGACAGATTAAGACAGAACTAGACAAAATGAGATTCAGTATAATTTAAGTATTGGCTTGAGAATTGTGCGTTTTGACACTATGAGACACAATTTATGTGGCATGAGACAAATTGAACTAAATTATCCGTTGAACCTTCGTCAATCAAATAACCCGCTCCTTGCCATACCCGGTGCAAAGGTATTGCCGCTGCCGCGTTGTATGAATATGGCCAACCTTTGCACCAGGTAGGACCCGGAGCGAGAGTCATTTTGTAAAATTATAATAATTTAATTTTCAATATTTGTCATAAGTGGTGACATAAAATAGGTTGCTGATAAAATATTAAACTTTCGTTCACCAGATTCAAACAAAACCCTAATGGTCTTAGAAGGTTGTGCTGAACCTAA
Source organism: Tachystola acroxantha (assembly GCA_963506565.1). NCBI lineage: Eukaryota > Metazoa > Arthropoda > Insecta > Lepidoptera > Oecophoridae > Tachystola > Tachystola acroxantha. Next base: position 11,822,636 of record OY735882.1, on the reverse strand, counting down.
CCTGGGTTGCTGCATTATACTACGAGGGGCGTCCCTACAAGAGCTAATTAGGGTTAAAAAGGTCACAAAATTCATGCTCCTAGCATGCTATAATTGGAAACTCGAGAAAGCATTCCTTGGTGATATAGAAGCTATACTACCCGAACCTGGGACCTTTGATGATGATAATGACGTTTTTAATGACAAAAATGATAATAGTAATGATGATTTCTTTAACGATAATGCTGGTACTAAATTAGATCCTAATGATGACGTAGATAAGACTGAAGTTAAAACAGATGATTCGAATAATGATAATCTTATGAGCAGTGATATTTTAAATAATGATGCAACATTGAAGGATGATACAAAAAATCTAGATATAAAAGACCATAATACAAGAGTCGACGATACAAATATTCACGATACAAAAGACCAGACAAAAGTCGATGATACAAATATTCATGTTACAAAAGACCAGACAAAAGTCGATGATACAAATATTCACGATACAAAAGACCAGACAAAAGTCGATACAAATATTCTCGATACAAAAGACCAGACAAAAATCGATGATACAAATATTCATGTTACAAAAGACCAGACAAAAATCGATGATACAAATATCGATGCTACAAAAAGGATTGATGACTCGAGCAATGATATAGAGGATCCGTTGCAAAGGGCGAAAGCACATAGTGACAAGAATCTATCTTGTGGAGTGCCTATAAGGGATTTCAGTGATCCCCTGCAGTCTACGTTGTCTGTGGACGACGACGTGTTTCTGCCCAAAGTGGAAGAGAAGTTGCAAGCAGATGACACACATGGAGACAGGTGAGTTGAAAATAATAAGCCAAAACCCACTCGCAACCTCTCTCTCTCACTCTCTCAAACAGAAGGAAAGAAAGAAAGAAAAGACATTTATTCAAACACAAAAAACTCCCCTTAAACCCAAATTATGAGTATTGTGTACCTATGTACATCTAGGCGTGTTACCTAAATACTGTTTCGTAAATACTTACCGCATTTTATTAATTATTATCTTTAATTTATGGAAAACATGTAAAGAAAGACTATCAGTGGGCCGGTGGGAGGCGGCCAGATTTAAATGGCCCGGGGCGGCTCTGAACCTAAATACGCCACTGGTTTGAAGGTTAGCGGCACAGACCACTTACCCCATAGACATGAAATCTGTACAAATTTGCAAGCGAAAAATTATGTCAAGCGATAGATTAGACGAAGCGGGGGCGCCATATTAAACCTGTTTCGATATCTCAAGGTTACGCGTGTCGCGAAGCAATGTTTCGCTCATGTGCGGGCAGAAACGGGCGCGCTCCTGTTACAGGTCTATGGGGTAAGTGACCGTAGTAACCACAGACGTGGTTAGCGGTGACTCACTCTGAATAGAATAGAATATAAATTATTTATTGCAAAATTATGGTCGTAATTACAAAAAATTCGTACACACAATTCACCCAAATGAGCATGCAATATTTACAGATTATAATTAATTAGGTATAAATTTAAAAACAAGTATATAAAAATTAAAGATTATCATATCTGCCACCCGGTATGGACGAAATTAAGCTTCATATTAGTTTCCTGCTTGTTTCAATTAAAGTGTGATAAAACTTCATTTCGTATTCTATTCAACGTATGACCTATTTTAAAAAAAGACTACGTTTTCGTCGTTTCGTCTAATTGGACCATCCGCGAATTGGGCGTTTTTTCCACTTTGGACCAAATGCGACGGAACGCGATATCGTTATTGCCCATTGTTCCTTACCCCACAGATGGTCAACCGACGACGCAGTGCTCTCAATATCCCCCAACGTGGTAGTGCCCCCTCCGTACCTGGAGACTGTGGCTGGCCGGCGCTGCCCCCTGCGCGCGCACCTGCCGCCCCTCCCGCGGCCCGCGACCGCGCCGCACACGCCGCGCGCGAGACGCAAGCTCAGCGCGCCGCAACACGCGCAGCCGGAGCGGGTTAGTGCCCCCTAACGTGGTAATTTCCCCTCCGTCTCCACGTATGTAGGGGGAGCGACGCAAGCTCAGCGCGCCGCAACACGCGCAGCCGGAGCGGGTTAGTGCCCCCCAACGTGGTAATGCCCCCTCCGTCTCCAGGTATATAGGGGGAGAGACGCAAGCTCAGCGCGCCGCAACACGCGCAGCCGGAGCGGGTTAGTGCCCCCCAACGTGGTAATGCCCCCTCCGTCTCCAGGTATATAGGGGGAGAGACGCAAGCTCAGCGCACCGCAACACGCGCAGCCGGAGCGGGTTAGTGCCCCCCAACGTGGTAATGCCCCCTCCGTCTCCAGGTTTGTAGGGGGAGAGACACAAGCTCAGCAGCCTGATACACGCGCAGCCGGAGCGGGTTAGTGCCATTGCATAATAAATTATTTAATGTACACTACACAAATTAAACTCGCTTGTTTGGTTGAAGTCGATGATTTAAACTGACATTATCGACCCATTTCGACGGTTTTTTTCAAGGTGCACGCGCCACGCCTGCGTCGCCGATGACGTTCCATCGTATTTCATTTTTTTTTTTTTAATTTACATTTACACCACTTTGTAAGGAAAAGGTGCCCCACGCTGCGCGCAGAGCAGACAGTGCCGGCACATTGAATCGTCTTTAGCGAACAGCGCCATGGCACGGTAGGGACGCGTACCTCTCTTCGGTGAAGTTTTTATTTATTTATTTAACACTTTATTGTACACAACATAACAAAAAAAACTTAAAAATATAATTTGTACAAGTTTATGGACTTTGGATTGAATAGCTTGAATATCCATCACCAATTCCTATTTTTAATATATAGATAACTACATAACACCTATTATTAATAAAATGAGACATGGTCATTGACTAAACCTCCAAACTCAAGGTCTGCCAACGCGCAATGGAACGCAGCAATATGCGTGATCGACTACTGGCGTAGCAGACGTGGCCCGCAAAGCAGCTACATTGAACTGTGTACATTGAGCTAATTTGGAACTGTGCGGGCCACGTGTGCCGCATGCAGCCGGACCGATGGGCCCGGACTGGCACAGAATGGGTGCCATTGGACGGGCGCCGGCGTCGGGGCAGACCTCGGCGTAGGTGGAGAGACGATGTCGTTAGATACAGGGATGGGCTGGAAGAGGCTCAGGACAGGGATGGATGGAAGAGGGGGGGGGGGGGGGGGGGGAGAGCCCTTTGCCCAGCATTGGGACAATTTATAGGTTTACAAAAAAAGGTGTACTGTACTAGGTATATGCCCAACAGCATAAAGTATATTGTTTTTGTTCCATTGTGTCAGGAGGTGCACCCGTTCGTGGAGCAGCCGATAACGACCACCGCCGAGGACCCCATACTGCGGGCATCATTAGCGCACTACCGGGCGACCGGCTGTCGACTCGTCAACAGCAACCATACACGTAGGTACCTAAACAGTGGCGTAACTTTAAAAGCCTTCATAGAGCCAACTAGCGCCGCCAATCTTAAAAAAATAATATCTTCCAATATAATCAATTTTATTAAAAAAAGCTACGTTCACATTGTTTATTGCTATAAATATTGTTTTTTAAATGCTTATTTGTAACGTGATTCATTGTAGGTAAGTTGTAGTTCACATAATTGCGAAAAACGGCCGTTTCTGGCACATTTGTGAACTACAACTTACCTAAACAATGTGAACGTAGCTTTTTTAAATAAAATTGATTATATTGGAAGATATGATTATTTTAAGATTGGCGGCGCTAGTTGGCTCATGTCAGCGCCTTAAATCACGTTTATGTATACCCGCCTTAGACTTAATAATTGGTAATTTCCAAGGCGGCTGTCCTCTCTACAAGCCGTCAGTCGTCAAGCAAATACCGAAGGACCCCGAAGCGGAAGCCGAGAAACCCAGCGAGAACGAACCTCTGGACCCCTTGGCTCCGGAGAATCACCAACGAATCAGCTTGCTGTTGTACAGTTATAGCAATAAGTCGTCTAACGTTCCCGACTTCTGCGTCAACCCTTGGTAAGTCACTCGCTAGAAAGTTTATTAATTTACACTAACAATTTTAAAATTTAATATTATTCTGGTTACATACCCACACACACTTACACCAACCCTCTCTCACCCCCCCCCCCCCACACACACACACATACACACACCCTCACACTCACACACCTAAAGTCACACACATAAAGGAGTCACAGTCACTCCTTTTGAAAGCTTATTAATGGCCTCGACAGTTCGTCATTTCTCACCTTTATTTGTCGCTGAATTTTTGGAGGGTAAAATGAAATAAATTAATTAACTACATAATTTACTTATTGCCGCAATGTCTGCCTCTGTCATTCCATGTTGCTGTACCCTACAGGGGGCATGTGTCATAATTTAAGACCTAATGTATTAGTGTACATTCTGACATGTGTATACAATTAATAAATTGAAATTTTCATTTAATAGTATTTATCGTAATAAACATTTCGTAAATAGATAAGATAAGATAAATATTCTTTATTGCAAAATAATAAAAAGTATTACACAAAAGAAATAGGCTAATACAGTTAGTATTACAATTGGCGGTCTTATCGCTCAAAGCGATCTCTTCCAGACAACCTTTGGGTAGAGAATTCGGCGTATGAATAGGTAGCTTGTTGAGCAATATTAAATACCTATCATTAGCTGGTACTTAAGATAAGTACCTAAATAAATAAATAAGTAAATATCTTTTTTAATCAAATTGATTATATTGGAAGATATTATTTTTTTAAGATTGGCGGCGCTAGTTGGCTCTATGAAGGCTCTTAACGTAACTACATTATTTATTTTCTTATAAATATTGTGTAATTGTATTTATTATGTGTGATGTCAATAAATAACTTTTATTATAAACTTATAACTAGCAAAGTACAAGTGCTCCCTAATGGTCCGTTCGCCACCCTGCAGGATAGCCACGATGGACGTGTACGGCAAGCACGACATCAGTTTGGGCGCGTTCCTGGACAAGTACTGCTTCAACGGCGATCACAAGTGCAGCTCCAACGGCTGCCAGGTGCCGCTCAACCAACACGTGCGCAAGTCAGTCGTATATAAAACTACTATTTATTTAATTTATTTCATGAAATAGGTACAGGGTGTACACCAAAACAATTACAGTGTCCACAAAATAATTATGCTAAGTGTCTGACTGAATGACAAAGCCTCTTTACAGCTGCTATTATAGTATATAAACTAGCTGAAACTTGCAATTGTGACAATTGCAAGTTTAAATGTTATGAACTAGGTTTAACACGTTCATGGACAGTAGAAATTACGAAATGACAGTGAAAATTCTCAACTACTGTCATAACCGTGGGGGATTCTAAGTATGTGCGTGTCAAGACCGACAAAAATGTAACTACAACCTTTATTTTGACAGTACACATACCTATTTTCTACACAGAATGACAGTGGGACCGCTCCACAAAGAAAACCGCCTACGAACGCCGCGGGAGATGCCGTTGTGTCTTTTTAAATGCATCAAAATACTACGTCATACGCCGTACTGTCATTTTCCGAATACTCAAAGTACGGCATATGCCGCCACTGTCCATGAACGTGTTAAACAGTGTTACTGTGCTGCTCTTTAAGCTCACATCACCCAGCCATGTGATTTGATATATAATTAATCAATATGTACAAACATATAATATGTAAGAAACGTGACGTAACCAAGTGTTCCATAGTGTACCTAAGGCCGAATAAATGAGTATGAGTATGTCACCCCAATTATAGGCAACAACGGCATGCTTAGAAATTCAACTAAAAGGTTACAATGTATATCGATCTTAACAATAAAAATAAAATTCAACAAATTTAGAAAACATTTCAGTAACTAACCTAAACTAACAAACAAACAAAAATCTGTTTGAAAAATCTGTTACTGATGGGAGGCAACCGCTGCCTCATTAGAATCATCAATATCTATAATCTGTGCCTTAAATCTACCCAAGCTATCGGATCAAATATCAATCCAAGCCAAGCCAAGGTGTGGGCTGAAAACCAGCGCTGACGCACTCTGTGTCAGCATCAGCTGAAGCCTAAACCTTTTGCCTAAGTTATATGTTTGTTAATTGTCATTGTAATTTTTATTTCTTATATGTATATACTTAATAGGCAATAAATGTTATTCTATTCTATTCTATTCAATGTTAATTTTCTTACTATGTCGGTATAAAGAGCTCGATGGCTCAATGGACTTTCAATACGGAGGTCCCAGGTTCGTTTCCCAGCCAGGGCAGCCAACCAATGAGTTATCCTCGGTTTTTTCGACGGAAAAACTTACGTACATTTACCGATTGCGCGTAATTACAAACTTATATTTGCAGATGATCAACTAATCAGGAGTATGTCGATGTGTGGACATAATATTTTGTTAATGGCAAAGATAAGTTGGTCTCTAGATCTAGTTTTTCTTTTCGTTAGAACAAAGTTATGGGGTTATGTTGCGTTGCACGGAAGCCTCGACTCGCACTTGGTCGGGTTTTTATCAAATCAAATATACTTTATTTGCACACGAATGAAAATACATCAGTTACATATAAAACCAAATATAGCTAGTGTACAGACAGGCGGCCTTATCGTTTTAAGCGATTTCGTCCAGGCAACCTTCGGGTGGAGATATTGTATCAAATCATGAAAAATGTCATAAAACAATATAGATGCAATAAAATACCTATCGTATTGAAAATGGTAAATAAACCTAATACCTACAATATAATATAATTATATATCAAGCGAAGTTTGTCCAATCGTACATCAATATTCATCAATCCCTAAATAGATACCCCAATAATGCTTATATCTATTTTGAGACCTTTAATTTTAGTAGTTAGTGCCGTAGCCTTCGTAGAAACAGTGAACATCCACGCAAACTTTATTGTCATGTTTAGGTTCGTGCACGACGACGCATGTATAACCATCACGTGCAACACGGTCGGCCACAGCGCCACCGACAAGCTCACAGACGAACAGAACACACAGGTAATGGAATGTCGGGGACACGGGGCCTTAATAAATTAGAGATTTTCCAACAACTAATGTAAAAATCCTTATACTGTAGCCATTGATCTCCTATAAACAATTAGATACACAGTCTGCCTTCTAAAAATGTCCTAGCGCAAAGAAGGTCCAAACGGATGAATCCGCCCGGATCCTCATTTGCTCTATTGGGCATTATTTATCATATTTTTGTCATTGTGTATTATTGTCTTTGTATAACTTTAGCTTTTTGTATAACCATTGTCTTTGTATAGAATGAAAATTGTCTCTGTTTCCAAACTTACATACGAATATAAACTATTGACTAGTTGGACTTGGCGTATAGTGATACAGCTTTTTTGTATTTCTCTACAATATGTTTAACGAATAAATGATTATCTATCTATCTATCTATCTATCTATCTATCTATCTATCTATCTATCTATCTATCTATCTATCTATCTATCTATCTATCTATCTATCTATCTATCTATCTATCTATCTATCTATCTATCTATCTATCTATCTATCTATCTATCTATCTATCTATCTATCTATCTATCTATCTATCTATCTATCTATCTATCTATCTATCTATCTATCTATCTATCTATCTATCTATCTATCTATCTATATATATATATATCTTTGGACGTTAACAATGGACCCTTATTTGGACCTTTTTTTAAATTGCTTTAGTAAGACCTTTGTGTATCTAGTTGTTTATAGGAGATCAATGACTGTAGCCTATCAATGCCTTATCTAGTGTCAAGGTTAAAATAACTCGGTAGGACAGTGGTTCAGTGGTTTGGTCACCAGACTAGTTTTCCCCGAATTTTTTTCGCAGGTAAAACTTACGTACATTTACCAAATGCTTTCACGACGGTGCAGGAAAAATGTTGTCTTCCTAATAGGAATAATTATGTAATTACCTAGTTAGTAAGTGCTGTGCTGCTGAAAGTTTTTTGCCACCTTTTTCTCCTCAGCGTTGGCACCTTTTCCTTGCAAAGTGGTGTAAACGTAAATTCCAAAAAAAAATGTTGACGTGAATAAATGTACACAACGTGCTTACTTGCAATAAAAAGCTTTGACTTTAATAAGTTATCTTTAAAAACATGTCTCCAGGCACATACCACTTACCCTATAGACCTGTAACAGGAGGGCGCCCGTGTCTGCCCGGACATGAGCGCAGAACTGCTCCGCGACACCTAGAGATATTATCGACATGGACGCATCTCTTTAATACGGCACCCCTGCCCCCGCTTCGTCTCTATGCGCTCATCGTTGACAGAATTTTTCGCGTGCAAATGACTATGCCAGATTCTGCCCCATCATCAACCGCAAGTTGTACAAGATAACGAATAAATGTAAAAATATCTCCGTTTTTTATTAAAATTATTTGTTTAATATAAAGTTTTGTACAAGTTGCGATTCGAAAAAAACAGCTTAATAAAGAATTCAGAAAATAGTAAGAAATCGAAGCGATATATTCATTGTTTTTGTTATTATTCTATAGTAGTTGCGAGAGTAGTAGAAAATCATACTGATTATGATTATGCAATATGAAACCTGTAATAAGTCCCCAACGAAATGATAGGTACCTACAGCTTAAATGGTCACGTAGTTTTGTAGGTGGGGCAAAGCTCCATTGAAAAGTGGCAATGTCTTTTGTATCGATTTCATGTATATTGGGTAAGTGGACTGTGTCTCCAGGTGATGTTCTGGTCTCGGTGCGAGTCGTGCGGCGCGGTGGGTCGCTGCGTGCGTCTCTCTCGCGCCGCGCTGTCGCTCTCGCTCGCGCAGTACGTGCGCCTGCGCGCGGCCGCGCCCCCGCCGCGCTCGCGCCGCCGCCTCGCGCGCGACGCAACGTGCGCGCACCCGCTCCATGCGCACGCGCACGCCTTCGTAAGGAGGCTCACTACGGCGTGCTTCAGGTCAGTGGGAACAACAGCATCCTTCAGACTTCAGCTCAATCCAGTCGACCTACCCCTTGGTGCCAGATAGATAGTTAGATAATCATTTATTCGTTAAACATACATAGATAGTCCAAACATACATAGTCCAACTACTCAATAGTTTACATTCGTATGTAAGTTTGGAAACAGAGACATTTATACAAAGACAATGGTTAAACAAAGAGCTACAGTTATACATAGACAATGACAAAAATATGATACTAACGAGACCGACAAATGAATCTTCTATAGTGGAGCCCATCGACAGTGTCTTATAATGTAAACATAAACAATTAAATTTTAAACTTTTCTGTGATTGTTAGTGTATAGCTCACAACAGATCAAGTGTAACACTTTGGACTTTGGAACGTTCTTATTATCTGCATCCTAAGATTTAAAATCGTGCTGCAAGTGTTACCGTTGATCTGCTGTTGTCCGTACGTTGATTTACGTGTTATATTTTATTTGTTCGATATTTATTTTATGGTGTATGTATTGTAGTGTCAAGTAAATGTTTCCTTCTTATGCTAAAATCCTAAAACGACGGCCTAATTTTAAGACGCGTTTATCGCTACATGCCGTAATATAATTTCGCAGATTCAGCAAAATATCTACGTTTGACATCGAGCTGCCGCCCGCCGTGATAGCCACGCGATACGACACCAAGCAGATGAGAGCCGCGCTCATACAACACCTCAACGAACTCATGCTCAAAGGTATTCAGCGCTCATACAATACCTCAACACACTCATAATCGATATTCAACGCTCATACAACACCTCAACGAACTCATAATCAATATTCAACGCTCATACAACACCGCAACGAACTCATAATCAATATTCAACGCTCATACAACACCTCAACGAACTCATAATCAATATTCAGCGCTCATAAAACCTCTCAACTAGTTCATAATCAATATTCAGCGCTCATACAACATCTCGACGAACACAAAATCAATATTCAACGCTCACACAACATCTCAACTAGCTCATAATCAATATTCAGCGATCTTACAACACCTCAACGAACTCATAATCAATATTCAGCGCTCATAAAACCTCTCAACTAGTTCATAATCAATATTCAGCGCTCATACAACATCTCAACGAACACAAAATCAATATTCAACGCTCATACAACATCTCAACTAGCTCATAATCAATATTCAGCGATCTTACAACACCTCAACGAACTCGTTATCAATATTCAGCGCTCATAAAACATCTCAACGAACTCGTAATCAATATTCAGCGCCCATATAACATCTCAACGAGCTCATAAACAATATTCAGCGCTCATACAACATCTCAATGAACTAATCAATATTCAACGCTCATACAATACCTCAACTAGCTCATACAATACCTCAACTAGCTCATAATCAATATTCAACGCCCATACAATATCTCAACTAGCTCAAAATCGAATTTTTGTAAGTTTTCAGCACCTAAATTAATAATTACGTATATCGCATTCGGTTTGGTAAGAACAGGGTCTCCTATCACCAGTACTCGCGTACCTAAAACAAATTCTAATATCTTATGCTTAGAATTCTGAAATAAACATTTTAATATACCAGGTCACGAGACATTCGACGGCGTGTGTGACGAGGAGGCTGAGGCCGAGTACCAGGTGTTCCGCCAGCACGCGGAGCACATCCACCTGGCGCTCACGGCGGCACACAGCATGGAGCAGCCCACGCTCGCGGGTGAGCAGGCAGCCAGCTAGGTCACGCACGAGACGGCGTGTGTGACGAGGAGGCGGAGGCCGAGTACCAGGTGGTCAGACCACATCCACCTGGCGCTCACGGCGGTTTAGCACGTAGTTTTTTTAAATTTTCATTTACACCACTTTGCAAAGAAAAGGTGCCAACGCTTAGGAGAAAAAGTGGCAAAAACCTATGAGCATCACATCCATTAAAATAATTATAAAAACTACTTAATAACTAGGTAATTACATAATTATTCTTATTATTAACCAACTAAACTTGATCCTTCATGCGGCCTAATAATAATGGGAATAATTTGTAATTATAATTATTAATTACCTATAGGTATTAAAAAATTTAATTGTTAGGTATTATTTGAAAAGATTTGTTGTTGAAAGTTTGCTAAATTTTTTTAAAAAGTGTTGTAAATGTAAATTATATCTTTTCTAAATCTGCAGATGTTGTGCGTCGCCTGTGGAGCGTCTCCGACCAGATCATCACGGGCGAGCGGATGCTGCGCGATGCGCACGACCGCTGGGCCACTCCCGCCAAACAGAATAAGACGCAGCAGGAACAAAGCGGTCGGTACAACATGAGTTCCTAGCGCTCGTTCCACTTGAATCCCCAATTCCGATCCCCCAGGGCCTGGGGCCCTGACGATGTATGCAGGAGAGGTATGATTGGCTGAGACAAAGGTTGGCAAGAAAGAAATCCTCGCCATGGGGAGGTATGAGGCGGTGCCAGACGTGTAGGTAGGTGTGTACGGTGGAACACAGAGTAAAGTGTACAGGAGAGTTTTTAATTTTGAGATTTTCTCAAAAACTACTTGCATAGGGCAGTGAGGAACCTCCTCACAATGCGTGCCGTGTCCAGCAGCACTGCCTTCTGCATCCGGCTCTTGACCCAACTGTCTAGCGAGAGTATCTAAGGTGTTGGTCGAGACTCTTCGCTATTATGTATCTCTCTAGGTTTCACGGGTTTAAGAAAACCCGGTCCTTTGAAAGGCTTGCACGGAGACATAGGTCCAACGCGTAGAGGCCCCTTAGAGAACTTTAATTTGAAGAGATATGTGATGCACCTAGCGGGACCCGTCTCGGAGCGCATCTGACTGCACTCAATGATAGACCCCGGCAGGTGCATAAACTATTGCAGTGATTGGAAATTACAACTTAATTGGGGCTATTGGTTTGGGGTGTTGGTGGGTCAGTCAGTCTGGTCTATGGAGCGAGACGTCGGACACCTGCCATGATCACATTGTCTCGAAGTTATGAAAAAATTATTATTATTATTACTTTTCCAATTACAGAAGAAAAGTCTGACTTAGAAGATTCTTCAGGAGAACCCGGCAACACTGATAGCTCAGGTATTTATTAACAAATAATCACAATATAAGCTTATCGATAGGGCAGTATTAAATATCTGCTCTGTGTGTTGAAGACCCAACTTACGGCGAGGGCACCGAGGAGGACGAGGAGCGAGGAGACAAGAAAACCGTCCGCCAGATCCTGTCACAGCTCCTCACCAACAACCAGCCCGCGAACCAGGCGAGTGACACTCTTTATACTGTAGGCAGACCCCACCTCCGGCGAGGGTACAGAGGACGGAGAGCGAGGAGACAAGAAGACCGTCCGCCAGATCCTGTCACAGCTCCTCACCAACAACCAGCCCGCGAACCAGGCGAGTGACACTCTTTATACTGTAGGCAGACCCCACCTCCGGCGAGAGCACAGAGCACGAGGAGCGAGGAAACAAGAAGACCGTCCGCCAGATCCTCTCGCAGCTGCTGACCAACAACCAGCCCGCGAACCAGGCGAGTGTACTCTCTGTATACTGCAGGCAGACCCCCTCCGGCGAGGGTACAGTGGACGAGGAGCGAGGAGACAAGAAGACCGTCCGCCAGATCCTCTCGCAGCTGCTGACCAACAACCAGCCCGCGAACCAGGCGAGTGTACTCTCTGTATACTGCAGGCAGACCCCCTCCGGCGAGGGTACAGTGGACGAGGAGCGAGGAGACAAGAAGACCGTCCGCCAGATCCTCTCGCAGCTGCTGACCAACAACCAGCCCGCGAACCAGGCGAGTGTACTCTCTGTATACTGCAGGCAGACCCCCTCCGGCGAGGGTACAGTGGACGAGGAGCGAGGAGACAAGAAGACCGTCCGCCAGATCCTCTCGCAGCTGCTGACCAACAACCAGCCCGCGAACCAGGCGAGTGACACTCTTTATACTGCAGGCAGACCCCACCTCCGGCGAGGGCACAGTGGACGAGGAGCGAGGAGACAAGAAGACCGTCCGCCAGATCCTGCAACAGCTGGTGACCGACAATGATGTCAACGGAACCTGAGCACACTGGGGCGTAGAATATTCATAATTTTAGAAACTATAGTGAGGCATTATTACAAATTATAATATATAAACGGATATCACTCACTTATATTGCTGAAACCGACAGTTTCATTTTGACACTTGAACGATATACATTGCTGCGTTTCGTTGTCGTTTGTTAAAACTTGCAAAAACATAGCAGCAATGTATAGCCACGTGTCAAATTGAAAGCGATTACGATAACGATTGAAGTCGCGGTCACCCCGCTGGCCAGCACATGAATGTTTAAAGATGCCTTGAAAAGCGCGCGAAACGACATTAGCTACTTTTTTGTGAAAATTCGAATTAAATAGTTTCCGCGGTATTTAGTGATTAATGATCACGTTAAGTTAATCAGGAGGTTTTCTTTGCATTAACTCGATGATAGCGTGGATCGTTGAGTTATTTATTTCGTTTAGGGGTTTGGGAGGGTTGTGCGTAGGTTTAGGTTAGGTTATCTTCGTATATATGTATGTATTTATAGGAATTCAGACATTCTACTAACATCAGACCAGGCTGTATGCCCTAGTTGGCTTGCTTTTCCCTTAAGGAAGAATTTAAAAAAAATCTATGTTTAAAAATAACAAAGAAAATTCTTAATAAGTAAGTAAGTATAAAGTAAGTTAATTTATACATAAAAATATTAGAAACTAAAGTACAAAACCAATGATGTTGTTTGTTTCCAGCTGGGTATGATAATCTCTAGCGGCTTGGTCCCCGTGGTGGTGATGGCCGGTGAGATCGGCTCCGTGATCGCGGCCACGCTCGCCTCCGTCACGTACCAGCGCTCGCTGCGCGCGCACACTGACAGGTACAGTCGAACACAGAGATAAGTGTACGGGTCCCTGTATTTTGGTGTATGAGGTATCGTTAGATTCGTCTTGATTATGGGAGTGTCATAGGGTATAAAAAAATAATCAAAAAAGGATAGTTTTTTTGCAGTCGGGATTTGATTTTTCAAAGGCCACAAAGTCCGTGGAACACAGAGAAAGGTGTACAGGAGAGTTTTTAAGGTTGATATTATCTCAAAAACTACTTGACCTATTGCAATAATTCTTTCACTGTTAGATAGATAAAAGTTAAAACTATGTACTGTAAAAGAATTATTAAAATCGGTCCAGTAGTTCTTGAGAAAATCTCAACCTTATTGAAGCCCCCTGGATACTTATCTCTGTCTTCGTGTGTACCCTACTAACATATTAAGCTTTTCTGTGATTATTGTAGGGTAGTTTTTGTTTACAAAATAAGACACTTGATTTGGGCTTCAGTATACTTTACTGCAGTGGTGTGTATAATCTCAAAGTTTATTTTCAAAAAATCATTTGCTGAATAAAAAAATTCAAGCAAGAACGACTTTTGAAGTTTCTATTCTATTTTTATTTGAATGGCTTCTACTCTTATTCAAGAGATAATTTCGCCAATGTCAAGTTTTTTTAGAGTTATCAGAAAATTAAACAAATAAAAAATCAATCCGCCATTCCAAAATGATGGCGGATCCTACTTTTGAAGTTATAATGTTCGTTGCAGCATTCAATCTGAGCACGAGGAGGCTGAGAGCTCTAGTTCTAGTAAGGATAGAGTGGAGACTGATAAGCCCAAGCCGGCGAGACCCAACGACCACATCGAGGTGTTACTGAAGGTAAAGTATAGGTACTCATTTATTCGCAGCAGCAAAGTTATGTGGTATTGACTTATGTTAAAGATAGAAGAATAGCAAACAGAGATATAAAGTAATACAGAGGGCCTCAATAATTGAGATTAAGTTGTTTATAGGGTTCCGTGGCTCAAAAGGACTTTTATTTATTTATTTTATTAATGGACTCGACAGTTCGTCATTTGCCAATGTCATGTTACAGAAAATTCATTGTATACTAGTCTTCTATCTTCCTTCAGGGGAGTCGCCGTAGCGTCATCACCCTGGGTAGCCGCGTCTTCTTGTCTTCATCCACAGGAGACACCGTAGCGTCAATCACTGTGGACGAAGCAGCTCGACAGTCACGTTCACTCCCGAGCTCATAGTGGGAATCTTGACCATGGCGCCAAACTTCAGATCCTGCTTGAATTCTTCAATAACTTCACAATACTGTCATTCGCGAACATTTTCTGATTAATTTAACGTGATATTATACACAAAACACCCACTGTAGACATTAAACTGAAAATTATTAAATAATTTCGCAACCGTCGTTTCCCGCCATTTTCAAAAAGCCTCAAAAGGACTTATAGGATCACTTTGTTGACCGCTGTCTGTCAAGACATCCATCAATCAAGTAGTATCAAGTTGAAATTAATAAAATAATGAAATGAAATGAGTTTATTTGCTCGAAACACGGTATAAAAGATGGCAGTTGTAAACATTGTACGTACATGTTTCGCCAAATGTTTGGCATGCAAAATTTCACAGTGGGAGTCAACTTTTCCCCAATATTACATTAACACAAAATATTACGGTCATACTTAAAAAATTTGAAAATTTCAGAAAAAACATTTGCCAAATATTCCAAAATGAAACCAATTATTAAATACTCAGGTCTGCAACCTCATGTAGCCGTGGAAAAAATGAAACTTCTACGTCAACGCAATCAAAAGATATGGCCGTTTATGTCGCATTTTCCCGCATATTTGTATGACTGCAAGAAAACCAAAACCTGTAGGGTACTTCCCGTTGACCTAGAATCATGAAATTTGGCAAGAAGCTAGGTCTTATAGCACAAGCAAAGGAAAAAATCCGAAAACTGTAAATTAAAAAAAATCCGAACTGTGGCCTGTGGTGGCTCTGTTGGTTAGAGTGTATCACGGAATGACAAAGTCGCAGGTTCAAGTCCTGCGTCAATAGTATTTATCATAATAAACATTTTGTATATACCTTTTTTAATAAAATTTATTAAATTGGAAGATATTATTTTTTCAAGATTGGCGGCGCTAGTTGGCTCTTATCAGGCCCTTAACTCGGCCTCAGTTGAGAGCTCGGTGGCTCAGTGGTTGGGTCAATGGACTTGCAATATGGAGGTCCCAGGTTCGATTCCCAGCTAGGGCAGCCATGTACCAATGAGTTATCCTCGGTTTTGTCGACGGAAAAACTTACGTACATTTACCGAGTGCTCTCAAAACGGTGAAGGAAAAACATTGTGATGAAACCTGCATGTCGTAGAAGAAAAAAATCTAAGGCATGTGAAATCCGCCAACTCGCACTGGGCCCGCGTGGTGGATTATGGCCCCAGCTCCCTCGATGTAAGGGAAGGTCTGTGCCCGAGCAGTGGGGACATATAAATATACTGATGATGATGATGAGGCCTTTAACTATAATTTATTGAATGCCCGATCTGGGTACACTGCAAGTGTTTCAGTACCACCTAAGCAACTGTAACTGCTACTTTATTATACCTTACAGTAGTAATAAACGATTCTGAAATAACTTGTTCGCAGGACGGCCTGCTGTGCCGCGTGTACTACGCGCCTCAGTTCCGTCAGCTGCGTCACATGCTGCTCGCGCCGCTGGGCTCGAACCCGCACCTCGCGGGACACAGTCCGGGACACACGCAACGAGCCCATGGGGAGTACAAATGCTGCGAGGAAACCAAGGATAAGAGCGAGAGTAAGATCAGTATTTTTTTGTAAACCTATAAATTGTCCCACTGCTGGGCAAAAGTCTCCCCCCTCCTCTTCCATCCATCCCTGTCCTGAGCCTCTTCCAGTCACCCATCCCTGTATCTAACGATATCGTCTCTCCACCTACAGAATGGGTGCCACTGGACGGGCGCCGGGTCGGGGCAGACCTCGGCATAGGTGGAGAGACGATATCGTTAGATACAAAATCAGTATTAATGAAACAAAACGTGCGATCTGACAGTGAGCTCTGGTCATTGACCTGTGGCGCGTACATTTCGCATGAGGACGGTTCATTGATCTCCCCGTTGTATTGCAGACAAGAGCCTGTGCGAGATCGAGGAGGGTTTCCTCCGTTCGCTGGCGTACTGCGTGCCGTGGGCCGCCAAGGGGGGCAAGTCGGGATCCACCTTCTGCAAGACCAAAGGTACGTACGGCCGAGTGACGAGTTTTATTTAGTTTATTGCGATATTAAAAAATCGAGTGTTAGAGAAACAAAACAAAAGATGAAGCGGCTACTGTTAGACAGAAGACTACAAAAACAGTGAAATAAGTAGATTTTCGCATTTCTATTCAAATTGT
The DNA here is from genome assembly GCA_963506565.1 of Tachystola acroxantha. NCBI lineage: Eukaryota > Metazoa > Arthropoda > Insecta > Lepidoptera > Oecophoridae > Tachystola > Tachystola acroxantha. The sequence goes on along the minus strand of OY735882.1, from coordinate 11,805,439 downwards.
GTGTGATATTTTCTTGCATATGCGCTATGCGAAATGATGATGGAGAAAAATGACCATGCCAGATTCTGCCCCACCATGAAACGCAAGCTGTACAAGATAACGAATAAATGTAAAAATATCTCCGTTTTTTATTAAAATTATTGGTTTAAAATAAAGTTTTGTACAAGTTGCGATTCGGTGGGGCAAAGCTCCATTGAAATGTGGCAATGTCTTTTTCATCACGACCGTGATTCGAACCAGGGACCTCGCCATTCCGTGGCACGCTCTATTCCAACAGAGCCACCGTGATATCGTACCCAGGTCGTGAATTTGTCTCCATATTATCGTCTTAGAGACTCCTTTCCCGCCATTTTCAAAAGGGGTGCTAGCACGGGCAGCGTTAGCCTATAGGAATGATTATTATTTATTTTATTAATGGACTCGAAAGTTCGTCATTTGCCAATGTCATGTTACAGAAAATTCAATATATAATAGTCTTCTATCTTCCTCCAGAGGAGTCGCAGTAGCGCCTTCACTCTAGATATCAGCGTCTTCATGTCTTCATCCAGAGGAGACGTCGTAGCGTCATGACTCTGGACGAAGCAGCTCGACAGTCACGTTCACTCCCGAGCTTGTAGCGGGAACTCTTGATAAAAGCTTGAAACTTCAGATCTTGCTCAAATTATCCAATAAATTCACCTTACTGTCATTCGTGAACATTTTCTGATTAATTTAACGTGATATTAAACACAAAATAGCCACTGTAGACATTATAACAAAAATTATCAAATAATTTCGCAACCGTCGTTTCCTGCCATTTTCAAGAGAACCTGTCGATCGCTAACGCTGGCACGTGCTACAAGGGCTGATCATTCATATATACCGTATAGAGTTTAAAACAGGTGCAATATAACAGGACAATCATCGTCAGTCTATACTATAGACAATCATCGTCAGTCTATCATATAGTCTATAGACTGACGATGATTGTCCTGTTATATTGCACCTCTCCTGCACCTCTCCATTACCGCTGGAACGTACTTAGTTACGCCCTTTGCCTATAAAAGTCAAAGTCAAATTTGTTTATTGCAAGTAAGCACGTTGTGTAAATTTTTGCACGTCAACATATTTTTGAATTTACTTTTACACCACTTTGCAAGGAAAAGGTGCCAACGCTGAGGAGAAAATGTGGCAAAAATAATTACGTTTGACTTTTGTACGAGATCTAATGAGTCTGTTCCCCAGACGACCGCTACGTGCTGAAGGAGATGACGAAGCCGGAGTGGCAACAGTTCCTGGAGTTCGCGCCGCACTACTTCAACTACGTCACCAGCTGCCATCAACAGAAGCTGCCCAGTCTATTAGGTGAGAAATGAAATGAAATAAATTTATTTGCAAGAAACATGGTAAATTAGGTCATATTAAACATGGTAATAGGTCATATTATAATAATCCATATTGTCAATTCATGTCAAAAAAACTCATGAGTGGCGGAAAGATAATTAACTATATGAAGGGGTCATGGTTTTGTTTGTCACATAACGAACGAATTAAATATTTCTAATTAAAAGTTAGTTCAGTCTACTCGTGACCATGTTGGCTGCAATGCTGTCGAAATATCGAGACATCAATAATTAACACAGCAATTCCAGTTTTATCTAATTAAGATGGTATTGTGTTCGTTCTCAGCCCGTATCCTGGGCGTATACAGCGTGGGCGGCGCCGGGAACGGTGTGCTGGTGATGGAGAACATCTGGTACTGCAGCGCGCCCGCCGCCAAGCGCTTCGACCTCAAGGGATCCAGCAGGCACCGCCTCACGGCAGACACGCAGCCGCTCGCAGTGCTCATGGACGAGAATCTGCTCAATTGTGAGTGGGAATAGAGTTCTTTCTTCATCAGCCCCTATCTTCACTCAATACTATATCTGCATATTACATACTGCTGCGAATGGGACGGGTTGCGTACTGGACTAACTGCGAATGGGACGGGTTGCGAACTGGACTAGCGACCTGGAGTAGCTGCGAATGGGACGGATTGCGAAATGGAATAGCTGCGAATGGGACGGGTCGCGTACTGGACTAGCTGCGAATTGGACGGGTTGCGAATAGGACTAGCTGCGAATGGGACTGATTGCGAACATGACTAACAGCGAAGGGGACAGGTTGCGTACTGGACTAGCTGCAAATGGGACAGGTTGCGGACTGGACTAGCTGCGTATGGGACGAGTTGCGACTTGGACTAATTGCGAATGGGACGGGTTGCGAACTGGACTAGCTGCGAATGGGACTGGTTTCGAACTGGACTAACTGCGAATAAGACAGGTTGCGTACTGGACTAGCTGCGAATGGGGCAGGTTACGTACTAGACATAGCTGCTAATAGGACGGGTTGTGTACTGGACTAGCTGCGAATGGGACAGGTTGCGTACTGGACTAGCTGCGAATGGGGCAGGTTACGTACTAGACATAGCTGCTAATAGGACGGGTTGTGTACTGGACTAGCTGCGAATGGGACAGGTTGCGTACTGGACTAGCTGCGAATGTGACAGGTTGCGTACTGGACTAGCTGCGAATAGGACGGGTTTCGAACTGGACTAACTGCGAATAGGACAGGTTGCGTACTGGATTAGCTGCTAATAGGACGTGTTGTCCAGTCCAGCGATACCGTTAGCGATGTTAATGGACCAAAGTCTACTTAATTGTAAAAAAATATACCTAACTTCCATTAAACCGTATTGTTGCCTCTTTCACGCGTCTTTTAAAAGCATTAAGTTAGAAGGCCGATAACCGATGGGGTAGACGAGTTCTCGAATGGAGGCCACGAACGGGTAAACGTAGTGTGGGACGCCCCCCGACCAGATGGAGGGATGACCTTCGCAAAATGGCTGGCAGGGACTGGATGCAGAGGGCCGAGAGTAGGGTTGATTGGCGCGCTTTGGGAGAGGCCTACGTCCATCAGTGGACTGATACGGGCTGATGATGATGATGATGAAGTTAGAAGGCTTAGCTTTAAGTCACTTTTATGGCGTTCAACACAAGTGTTTACATGACAGTTCGTTGCGTTGTGTTGCAGTGCGTTGGCACACGCCTCTGTTCGTGCCCTCGCACGCAGGCAGCGCGCTGTGGACGGCCGTGGAGCGCGACACGCGCTTCCTGGCGGCCAACAGCGTCATGGACTACTCGCTGCTGCTCGCCATAGGACGAGGCACACTCGCGCTGGGACTCATCGGTGAGTGGCCACGGCCCACTTGAGATCCCTACGTGGCCTTCCCCGCTCCCTCTAACCATGGAAGTAGACCTAGTTATTAAGTAATTGTGTTATTCTAATTTTAAAAGAGGTGCCGCTGAGAGTTTTTTTGCCACTTTTTCTCCTCAGCGTTGGCACCTTTTCCTTGCAAAGTGGTGTAAATGTTGACGTTCAAAAATGTACACAACGTGCTTACTTGCAATAAAGAAATTTGACTTTGAAAGGAGGGTGTTTAGTATCGGTAACTGGACAACTTTAGTTCTACTTTTCGAATAAAAAATAAATTAATGTCTCATACAAATCGATCAGCTGACCGGTACGAAATGTATGAAAAGCCAAAAGGTTACCGATACTGAACACCCTCCCTTCGGCTTCATATACCATTTAAGTTACACCCTGTATAAGATATCGGAAAACTGATCAGCTCGGAGCTCTATTAAATGGTATCAATAATAGTTTATAAAATAAACTGGATCTATCCGAAAATTCGATGTTTCCAGCCTCCATACATTTAGTATGGCGACACGGCACTCATCGAACGAGATATTTTATCAGTTAGGTAGGTAGGTACAGTCGAAGACAGAGATAAGTATACAGGAGGCCTCAATAAGGTTGAGATTTTCTCAAAAACTACTGCACCGAATTTAATAATTCGTTTACAGTACATAGTTTTAACTTTTATCTATCAAACAGTGAAAGACTTTCGATATTCCGTATATCGCGATAGCGAACATTCGATATTCAGACATTCGGTATGACGTACTTTCGAACTCGCGTAATTCGAACTCATGTACTTTCGGTGTACTGTTCATCGCTATTTTGAACATCGACATTCCGTAGTGCAGTCAGAATTTTTGCATCAAGTAGTTTTTGAGAAAATCTCTACCTTAAAAACTCCTGTACACGTCTCTGTGTTCCACCGTACTTACTTAAAATTACAAATGTTTGATTTATAAACCTTTCGTTTCAGACTACATTCGCACGTTCACCTGGGACAAGAAGCTGGAGCACCTGGTGAAGAAGAACCTTGGTTCCGGGCAGCCGACCGTGGTCTCCCCGGAGCAGTACCGCGCGCGCTTCTTCACCGCGTGCCGCAAGTACTTCCTGCAGTGCCCCGCGCACTGGGACCAGTGGTACCACGCCGGGGACAAGGACGCGTAACCATAGCAACCCAGCTCATATACAGGGCTCTGAATACATTCGACAAATCGAAACTGGGGGTTGAACACACGAAGACAGAGATAAGTATCCAGGGGGCATCAATAAGGTTGAGATTTTCTCAAAAACTACTGAACCGATTTTAATAATTCTTTTACAGTACATAGTTTTAACTTTTATCTATCTAACAGTGAAAGAATTATTGCAATAGGTCAAGTAGTTTTTGAGATAATCTCAACCTTAAAAACTCTCCTGTACACCTTTCTGTGTTCCACCGTACTCATGATAAATATTCAAATAAACTTTATTGTACATAAAATACACAAACAATTACAATTATAACAGCATGTACAATTTTGGCGACCTTATCGCTAAAAGCGATCTCTTCCAGGCAACCAACTGTTGAGGGAATTTAAATACGAAATTGGTAAGGTTTGTTAGTAAATCAATACTGCAAAAAAAATTGAACTTAGTACGTCATAAGTGACCTTAGAAATACAATTAGGTCAAATTACAGAGAAAGAAATCGTTGCAAAAAATTAAAAGTACTTGTAAATGTAAAAACTCCAAAGCACAGTAACGATGCACAACAAATTAAAAAAAAATGATAAGTTGAATTTATTGTAAATATTTTTATTATTTTTCCCCAAATTTGTTGAATTTACGATGTGCAGAATTAATGTATGTCACAAGCCTAACCATCCTTAATTTTGTCGAATGAATTCAAGTCACCCTGTATACCTAAAACAATAATTTATCATAATTTACAACAACGTAAAAACGATCTGTCATTTTGGTGCCGGTGACAGTTAGTTTCAATAACAAAAAACTGGCTACGCTGATAAGGACAGAAGATATATGAATCTTTCTCTCTCACGCTTACGATATCCATATTATGTTGTTCTTGTCACTCGAGAGCGAGACAGAAACCACACTCCGTCTATAGGCTTCTCTGTCTACGCTGTATACTATATAATTTGGATTTGGAATGATAGAGTTGAAAATAGAATATTTTAATTTTTCTAATTAAAAAAAATACATATTTACTCAACCAAAAAATACCTTCTTTTATATTAGTATTTATTTCTCTGATCTGACTGTATTCTGTAAGTAATCTGACAAAAGTATTGTTTTACATTCCTATTTATTCATGTGGTTAAGTTTTTAATAAGTATTCCAAAAATTGTATATTGTTAGACAAATAAAAATTATTTAAAAATAACTTACTGTGTTTTAATCATAGTACTTTACAGATGGAAAAAGAATAACCACTTTTTTAAACCAATCATTTTATTTTCAGCTCTCACAAGTTACATTTCGAGTTACATTGTACATACATTACATATATTTATAATCACTACTTGCCTTCATCGTACAATGTACGAACTACATTTTTATTAACATTATATTCAGAATTAAAACAAAAATACAATAGAAGTCCCTAACCAGTACAATCGCAATGAGTTATAGTAAGTTCTTTCGCTAACGACTACGTAATCAAGGGCCTGCCATAAGCCAACTAGCGCCGCCAATCTTAAAATTATTTTTTTATTATAAAAGCTATTTACGATAAATACTATTTTTCAATATACAATACATGGCACAATTGCGACAAGCAAAGTTGTAAGTTCTCAAATGTGCCAAAAACGGCATATTTCGCAATTATGCGTACTACAACTTACCGACATTGAATCACGTTATAAATAAGCATTTAAAAAATAGTATTTATCGTAATAAACATTATGTACATAGCTTTTTTAATAAAATTGATTAAATTGGAAGATATTATTTTTCAAAGATTGGCGGCGCTAGTTGGCTCATGGCAGGCTCTTAACGTTAGGTGCAAAGTTTGCGATTTATGCGATTTTAGCTGCGCCTAACGCTTTTATAATTTATTGTGGCACGGTTTTATCGTCACATTACAATAGGAAGGCATAATGTATGGAATACGATAACGTCATGCCGTGCACGTCTATTCCATACATTATGCCATCCTATTGTATCGTGACGGTTAAATCGTGCCGTGCAAAGTCCGACCCATCACAAACCTTCTATCTTCTTGTATTTTTACCTCTCTCTTATTTGAATTAAAACCTTGTAGCTAATGAAAATTACATACACGCTAGCGAGCGAACAAACTCATGGTTCATGCAACAGCAATATAATATATTTATTGACAGTTTACAAGAATATTCACACGATAATTGTAAACAAAATACATAGCGGATCTTAGATCGATAATAATCGAAATTCATTGTCAGTTTGAACATGACCTTATGGGCCATGGCACATGAGCGATAATTCACCAATTAAACTATTCAATGGGCTGACTCATATCGAAATTCAGTAAAACAATATTTATTTCCTATAGTATTTCACATTAGGATCCCAAATATACCACTTATATTACAATAATTTTATTACAGCTAGCCTACTTGAGCTAAATGTCACGGGCGCTTATGGAGCCTCGCACACGAAGCCAATCCAGCTCAACTCAATGAGGGGTTTTCAAAGTGACAGTTGTAAGAGAAAAAAAGCATTTGAAGTTGATAATAAACAAACAATTTTGAATCTTAAAAATAAACAATTTGTTAGAAATTTGAAATTATGGTTAATTGATAAAGAATTTTACAATTTAAAAATTTGTCGCCATTGTACGCCCAAAATGGGTAAACTGTCTTTAAGTACTAAACTATTTCTAAGATCTGTAATGCACACAGTAAATGATTTCTGATAATAGATGGCGTTGCACCGAAGTGCGATATCATCGTAAAAAAAACACAGCACCATGAAAAAAATTTCATTGTCAGCTGAATAATTTAATTTAATTGGTTTGTGTATTTTAAACAATACAGTACAAAGTAATACTAGGTATGAAATACGAAAAGCGCAAGTTACAAGCAATAACAACGCTTTTAATTTTGACATCAGACCAGTCAGTGCCATCTACCGGGGCTCTCGGTACTTTCTTTCTTTTTTAAATGTAACCTTAAAAACCCCTCATTTTAAATCGAGTCAATCGAAGATCGATTGTGATTAAAAAGTTGGCCAACTGCGCTATATGGGAGCTATCACACGACCGACTTTTAGTTGGTAGCCGATTGTTAGGTGTTGCCAATTTTTGCGGATTATGTCAAATCTATCGATTTCTATTAGGTGGAAACCAGAAAATTCCTCTTCAAACAGCTAACGGATTTTCTAACATGAAAAGCTGGCTGGTTGTTGCCAGAAACATTTTTTTTATGCTTACGAAATAATGTTGCTAAATAAACTGATCTCGAGAACTGTAAAATCTCATACTCTGACACCCGTATTCTTAGTCCATTCCTCAAAACCTCCTCGACTCTACCTCAACTAAGGAGACCTTAAGGAAATCCTCAACTCATCCTCACCGTATTTTTAGTCGTCCACTCAAGCTTATCTGGAGCTTCCTCGAGTAAGGTCGAGTGTAGGAATGACGTCATCGTTAGAGGACATAAACTATTCTCTCTGGTAGAAATGGGTCTTCATCCAAGCTGTAGATATTTCTGTAAAAATACCACACACAAAACACGTAAGAGCGTTATGTACATGCTCAATACCAATTTCCTCGAATGAGGTTGAGTCGAGTCGAGGATGAGTGGAGGGAACAATTCAGAATACGGGTGTGAGTTTGAACTAGACACCTCGGTACTCTTGTTAATGATATTGACTACACTTGAAAACTGTCAATACACATTTTATTACTTTTTTATATAATTTTATTACTCATGCTATCTCTATCATACAATATAGAGCGTAAACGAGATAGCTAGAGCGAGAAGACATCGCAAAGCGCTCACGAGACAGACATAACTATTTGGTACAGTCAAAATATAATTAAGTTAAGATTATAATATTAGAATTAATTATGTACAAACATTTCGCAGCATTTCATTCCTCGTAGTATTTTATCCTCCCACCAATATACACAGTCGAACAGCTAAAGGCTCACGAACAAATGACATTGCCACATTTCACCTACAAAACTACGTGACCATTTAAGCTGTACCTATCATTTTGTTGGGGCCTTATTACAGGTTTCATATTGCATAATCATAATCAGTATCATTTTCTACTACTCTCGCAACTCCTATAGAAGAATAACAAAAACAATGAATAAATCACTTCGATTTCTTACTATTTTCTGAATTCTTAATTAAGCTGTTTTTTTTTTCGAATCGCAACTTGTACAAAACTTTATTTTAAACCAATAATTTTAATAAAAAACGGCGATATTTTTACATTTATTCGTTATCTTGTACAACTTGCGGTTGATGGTGGGGCAGAATCTGGCATTGTCATTTGTATGACCGGTTACGGGTCGTATCGATAAAACAACTTAGCAAAATTGAAACGTGATAATGTGCAATTAAAAATAGTTTTTATCGTAATAAAGATTTGGGATACAGTACTCATGATAAATATGTATTACATTGGTAAGGTTTTTTAGTAAATCAAAACTGCAAAAAAAATTAAACTAAGTACAGTCGAAGACTAGAGATAAGTATAGGGGCCTCAATAAGGTTGAGATTTTGCAAAATTATTTGATAATTTTCAATTTTATGTCTACAGTGGTTGTTTTGTATTTATAGAGAGACTCCACGTAGCGAGAGTTATAAATAAATAATATGACTATAGTCATTAATCTAAAACGTGCTGCCTTTAGCTTGTTCAACCCTGTATATATTGTATAATAAATACGAAAGAGTATTTTCAAGTTTATCAACACCCCTTTATGTATCATATCTTTCTCACTTCATTGTCTTTACACAAACTTTCGTGTTTACATATAAGTTACAACATTCGAGTTTATTTCGAATTATACTATTATTTTCATACGGCTTAGAACAATAAGATTACTAATTAATACAGAATTTTTATATTGAAGTTTTCTTATTCTCAAAAAATTAACAGAAATAGGGTTGTAACGGAAAGGGTGTAAAGTGAAAATTCCACACATTTTTCTTCTTTAACCCAGGATTAAGCGCTAACCCTCATTACCACTCAGTTCATACTATGACGCGACGCGCACTTCATAATAAAAATGCCATTCAAATATACAGGGTGTAACGTAAAGGTTATATGAAGCCGAAGGGAGGGTGTTCAGTATCGGTAACTGAACAACTTTTGTTCTACGACTTTTCGAATAAAAATAAATTAATGTCACATACAAATCGATCAGCTGATTGATTTGTTCGACCGGTAGGTACGAAATGTATGAAAAGCCAAAAAATTATTTCGCGAAAATCGAAAAGTCGTAAAACAAAAGTTGTTTAGTTACCGATACTGAACACCCTTCGGCTTCATATACCATTTACGTTATACCCTGTATATTTAACTGACATTTTATATAATTACGATTTACACCTCACGTGGCGTAAACGTGAATTTGTTCCTAAATGTAATTATGTACGGAGAAAGTTTGCCTTTAAAAGGCTTTTAAGGTAAGCGTCCACTTGTCGATACGGTAACACTATCGTCATTGAACCGAACGCGAGGCTCAAATTAAATGTCACTAGCGGTCACCCATCCAGGGGCCATTAAGGTAATACTGCTATAAGAGATGGTGGTAATCTCTTATAGCAGTATTACCTTAATATCACTTTACTATTTCGTACAATGTCGTCCTCAAAGTAAGCTTATTAGAATACTGCTGCAATATTGTTTTGTTAACAGTTTTGTGACCCCTGGGTTACCATGAAGTGATAGCAGAGATATTTCAATAATACTTTGTTATTTCGTACCATGACGACCTTATTAAGCAATTAAAGTAATGCTGCTCCTGTCGAGATCTTCTAAGGCCCGTATTAATAATCTGAGCTCAAACCCGCTCTCAAAAGCGAATTCGACTGATACACTCTCAAGACGTGATCACCATCTCAAGTATGTCATTTATTAATAAACCAATCTTGAGGGCGTATCACGTGATGTCTTTCTCAAGGCGCGGTTCGCCTTCAATCAGCAAATACGTTCACAAGTGTGAGTTTGACAGTTCTCATACCCGGTGTTGGCAACTGGCTGGAAAGGTGACGTCATTTTGATACTTATGGAATTTTATATCACTTTTTGAATGCTTTTGTTTTTGGTTTCTATTTTTTAGTCTGTCAAAGTTCCTCTAATAAACCACATATCTTCATCAGCATATTTCCGCAGTTTTACTCCTCCACATCCAGCCTTCAGCTCTAACACCCGAATTCCTAAACGCGCGCCTAAGTTATGTTTATTAATAGGAACGCCATCTTGAGGTCGTTCTCAAGATTGACTTTTGAGCTGAGAGTGATTTATTAATACGGGTCTAAGGGATGGGGACCCTTTCAAAAATCCGAAAGTGTCACAACAACGCCTTACATAAATGTGTATGAGCGGAAGGATATCAAATGGAAACAAATAGATGTAACTTACAAAGAACACTGACACATACATACATACTCCATCATCATCAGTCTATTTACATTGCCCCACTGCTCGGGCACAGACCTTCCCTTACATCGAGGGAGCTCGGGCGATAATCCACCACGCGGGCCCAGTGCGGGTTGGCGGATTTCACATGCCTTAGATTTTTTTTCTTCTTCTACGGCATGCAGGTTTCATCACGACGTTTTCCTTCACCGTTTTGAGAGCACTCGGTAGATGTACGTAAGTTTTTCCGTTGAAAAAAACCGAGGATAACTCATTGGGATTATTCATTAATAAGAAATAAACATGGCTGCCCTAGCTGGGAATCGAACCTGGGACCTCCATATTGCAAGTCCATTGACCCAACCACTGAGCCACCGAGCTCTCCATCATACTCATACTCCATCGTAAGATTTAATTACGCACATTGATGCAATAATTTGGAGGGGTTAATTGTTATCGTAGAAATCGTTTAACTTATTGAGTAGCCCCAAAATCCGCTGCGTGCGACGCGGCACCGACAAGTGTACGCTTACCTTTACACTACGTGTCACGAACAAGGCAACACGCGTTTAGTTTTCCTATGTAAATATATTTAATTTAGATAATTTAGAAATATTAATTACACTAAAATTACTACGGGTTTTGGTGGTAAGGTTTATTATACAATTACAATAGTGATGAAAAGTATAAAACTAAATTGTGTTTTTATACAATAAATAGAAGATTTAGCAACTACATTGATAGTTTACACGGACATTTAATATTAAAAATTACTCTATATAAACTTTTGTAAATTAACGCGAGCATTCGATAACGAGACTTCGCTAGATCAACATAAGGTCTTAAGAGCCTTCCTGGAGCCAACTAGCGCCGCCAATCTTAAAAAAAATCATATCTTCCAATATAATAAATTTTATTAAAAAAGCTACGTTCACATTGTTTATTGCTATAAATATTATGTTTAAATGCTTATTTGTAACGTGATGCAATGTAGGTAAGTTGTAGTTCGCATAATTGCGAAAAACGGCCGTTTCTGGCACATTTGTGAACTACAACTTACCTACATTGAATCACGTTACAAATAAGCATTTAAACATAATATTTATAGCAATAAACAATGTGAACGTAGCTTTTTTAATAAAATTTATTATATTGGAAGATATTATTTTTTTAAGATCGGCGCTAGTTGGCTCATGTCAGCGCCTTAAGTCGCTTTTCCACCTGCAAGTAAACTTACAACTCTTACATTAGTTACTTGCAATATCGTATAAAGATAGATAAGTATCCAGGGGGCCTCAATAAGGTTGAGATTTACTGGAAGAATCAGAGCTACTGGACCGACTATAATAAATATTATACCATTTTTTAAGGTAGTTTAGAAAACTCACCATGTGTTTGTCAAGAGTTTAGTTACGGGCCTTGTATAAGCCAGCTAGCGCCGCCAATCTTTAAAAAATAATATCTTCCAATATAATCAATTTTATTAAAAAAGCTATGTACAGCTAACAGCAGATCAAGTGTAACACTTTGGACCGTTCTTATTATCTGCATCGTAAAAGTTGAAATCGAACTGCAGGTGTTACCATTGATTACTATTCTGAGCTTCAAATTCGTAATCGGAATGTTCGTAATCGAATGCTCGCGATAAGTACGCTCCTTTATCCTAAAGCGATGACGTGATGCGCGATGAATATCAATTTTAATCTAATCATTACTCATGTTCCTACATCGGGGCTCGTAGCGATAAACACTACTAAACGATGGTTTAACACTAGGGCCCGTATTAATAGTCTGAGCTCAAACCCGCCCTCAAAAGCCAATTCAGCTGATACACTCTCAAGACGTGATCACCATCTCAAGTATGTCATTTATAAATAAACCAATCTTGGGTGTCACGTGATGTCTTTCTCAAGTCGCGGTTCGCCTGCAATCAGCAAATACGTTCTCAAGTGCGAGTTTGACAGTTCTCTTGAGAACTGAGTTTTGTTTATTAATACGGCGTTACTCACGTGATACCCGATTCCTAAACGCGCACCTAAGTTACGTTTATTAATAGGAACGCCATCTTGAGGTCGTTCTCAAGATTGACTTTTGAGCTGAGAGTGATATATTCATACGGGCCTTGGACAGTCCCCATACAAGGGCTAAACTTGTTCCGTGAAGTGAAAATACAATTTTTTTAAATACACTTATGCGTCCGTAATTTAATACACTATTTTTAGGTGTTTTTTTGTAAACTGATCTAATAATTTATATTAATTTAAAGCTTTTTTTTTATTAAGCTTCCAGGCCTGCGGGGTTACTCTCACCTCTTATAGCGATCCAGTTCCTAAACTGACAATTTGCTACAATGATGTCAAACGTCATTGTAGCAAATAGCGATTCGGTTCAGTTTAGGAACCTAAACTGGATCGCTTTAAGAGGTGAGAGTAACCCTGCCAAGCTTATTCACAACCGGACAAGTTAACCATAATTTATCGCAGCAATATTCACGCCAGCTAATCAACAGTCAGATCCACTCCTATCATCCTATGATTGGCTAGAGTGAGTATTGCGGCGATAAATCACGGCACTGGGTTCTGTGAATGAACCTGTAAATGTGATTTGAGCTAGAAACCATTAAACAAAGCTGTCATTTCAATTCAGCAATTTTCACGCCGACTAATCATAAGCTAGAATCTAGCAAAACAACAACTAACAGTTGAGTTAACAACTGAAGTCTGGGAACTGTGATCTAGCTGCTAGATCACAGTTCCCAGACTTCAGTTGTTTTAAAAATCCTTTATGGGCACTGTAACCTTTAATGGTTGTAGAGAATCTTTAAGGGAATTTGTTTAAAAATACTAATATACTGACTGTAACTAGCCAATTCATTTATGATAATATCATGTACGTACGTAAGAATATATCTCTATTTCCAAAAATCAGTGACACACATAGTTATAATACAATAGGGATAAACTTGCATTTTCAGGATTCAGACTACGTAAGGTTAGTACATCCTGCATGGGGCACTGTATTCGCTTTTATAACAAGTTGCCAGAATGTGTCACGACGTTGACAGAGAGGAAAAGACATTGCCACATTTCAATGGAGCTTTGCCCCACCTACAAAAGTACGTGACCATTTAAGCTGTACTTATCATTTTGTTGGGGACTTATTACAGGTTTCATATTGCATAATCATAATCAGTATCATTTTCTACTACTCTCGCAACTCCTATAGAAGAATAACAAAAACAATGAATAATTCTCTTCGATTTGTTACTATTTGCTGAATTCTTAATTAAGCTGTTTTTTTCGACTCGCAACTTGTACATAACTTTAATTTAAACCAATAATTTTTATAAAAAACGGAGATACTTTTACATTTATTCGTTATCTTGTACAACTTGCGGTTGATGGTGGGGCAGAATCTGGCATTGTCATTTAAATTTTCATTAAAGGAACACTTGTTAAGAAGGCGTATTACAGAATAGATGACTATTTAAATGAACAATGAACATGCATGGTGTGTGTCGCCGGTTCCGCATGAAGGATAGAGCTTAGATTACTAACAATATTATTATTATTTTAAAAAGTGTGCTGCTGAGAGTTTTTTGCCACTTTTTCTCCTCAGCGTTGGCACCTTTTCCTTGCAAAGTGGTGTAAATGTAAATTCAAAAATATGTTGACGTGTAAAAATGTACACAACGTGCTTACTTGCAATAAAGAAATTTGACTTTGACGTTATTTATTAATAAATATAGTATAGGTTTTCGACAGTTTTTTACATTGATTGATAGAATAGTCGGCGTGAAAATTGCAGTGCAAAAAACGCTGTATTGTGAATTTAGCTTTACATCTTAACGAGATAAAACGGGAATTACCGTGGAGGGTCGAAATCCAGATTTTCGTTGACATGAAGAATTACAACATTTGTATTATATTTCCTTATAACTCTAAACGGCTGAATGAATTTCGATGTAATTTTCAGGAGATATACATTTTACAGGGTGTAACAGAAAGGGTAAGCCGAAATGGGGATGTTCAGTACTGATAACTGAACAACTTTGGCTTTCCGTTGCACCCCGTGTACAGGGTGTCCTTGAATTCATTCGACAAATTGAAACTGGGGGTACTCATGATAAATATTAAATTGGTAAGGTTTTTAAGTAAATCAAAATTGCATTTTTTAAAACTAAGTACGTCACATCCTTAGAAATGATAATAATTACCGTTAGGTCAAATTCTAGTGAAAGAAATCGTTGCAGAAAAATTAAACTACCCTAAAATATAAAAACTCCAAAGCACAGTAACGATGCACATCAAATGATTTTTTGACAGTTAATTTATGCAGTTTTTTTATCTTGTACAACTTGCGGTTGATGGTGGGGCAGAATCTGGCATTGTCATTTAATAGTTCGTGCCTTAGCTTTTATAGAAAAACTGAAAACCCGCGCCTACGAAGCTTTAAACGCTGTGCAGAATTAATGTATGTCACAAGCCTAACCATCCATTTAATTTTGTAGAATGAATTCAAGGCCATCTAGTACGGTGGAACACAGAGAAAGGTGTACAGGAGAGTCTTTAAGGTTGAGCTTTCTCGAAAACTACTTGACCTATTGAAAAAATTCTACCACTGTTTGATAGATAAAAGTGAAAACTATGTAACTGTAAAAGAATTATTAAATTCGGTCCAGTAGTTTTTGAGAAAATCTCAACCTTATTGAGGCCCCCTGTATACTTATCTCTGTCTTCGACTGAATTCACACTACCGAGGGCAAGTTACCCTGCTGTAAAACAACCACTAAACACGGTTTATAACTGGGTCCTCTATAAGTACCGCGTACCGGCGCGGCCCAAAGCTAGGTAATCACTAATGCGTGAACATTACTACCTCAGTGTACACTGTGTTGGCGGACGCGCCCCGCGGGTATCAGGTCTGGTCGAGCGTCGTGCTCAGGCCACGCAGCTGCTCTATACCAGCCAGCAGGTCCCTGAGGAAGACAATAGGTGTAAGATAAGATCATCATCATCAGTCTATTTATATAGTTTGTCCTGGTGATGCCTGCCGCATCGCCTCACATGGAGCATTCTCCGGCCACGTTTCGCATTGCTGTTACAGGTGTTGGGCTGTTACAGGGTTCCAACTCATTCTCCCGTACGCGTTAGACAGAGTCGAAGACAGAGATAAATATACATCATCATCATCAGTCTATTTATATTGCCCCACTGCTCGGGCACAGACCTTCCCTTACATCGAGGGAGCTCGGGCCATAATCCACCACGCGGGCCCAGTGCGGGTTGGCGGATTTCACATGCCTTAGATTTTTTTTTCTTCTACGACATGCAGGTTTCATCACGATGTTTTCCTTCACCGTTTTTGAGAGCACTCGGTAAATGTACGTAAGTTTTTCCATCGAAAAACCCGAGGATAACTCATTGGAACATCGCTGCCCTAGCTGGGAATCGAAGGAATCAAGGAACGGAAATCTAGGAACTCCAAAGCACAGTAACGATGCATATCAAATTAATATTTTTTTTGATAGTTGAAATTTTTTATTATTTTCCCCCTCCCCCACATTGTTTAATTTACTTAAACGCTGTGCAGAATTAAGCATAATTTTTTTTCAAGAAATCTTACAAACAAATATTAAAGGCCTGATATGAGCCAACTAGCGCAGCCAATCTTGAAAAAATAATATCTTCCAATTTAATCAATTTGATTAAAAAAGCTATTTACAAAATGTGTATTATGATGAATACTATTTTTCAATATACAATACATGGCATAATTGCGACAAGCTAAGTTGTAGTTCACAAATGTGCCAAAAAAGGGCCGTTTTTCGCAATTATGCGAACTACAACATCCCGAAATTGAATCACGTTATAAATAAGCATTTAAAAAATAGTATTTATCGTAATAAACATTTTGTAAATAGCTTTTTTAATAAAATTGATTAAATCGGAAGATATTATTTTTTCAATATTGGCGGCGCTAGTTGGCTCATGGAAGGCCCTTAATAAAACTAAAATACTTAAAACACATTAAAAACTAAACTAAAAATCTACCTAACTAAAAACATTCTAAAAAACTCGTCCCTCTTGGGAGGGTGCCCAAATGCCCATCACGCTGGCGGCATTCCCGCGCTGGATGGCTAGACTCAGCCTCTGCGCGAGAAAGCCGCCAGCACGAGGGTCACCCGTCGCCTCCCTCAGGCGCTTGCTGAGCTTGTGGAGCACAATTAATGTATGTCACAAGCCTAACCATCCATTTAATTTTGTCTAATGAATTCAAGCCCACCATGTAGATATATCCTTCATTCTTGCACCACCTATCTTAATGTCTGATAAGATAAGAGAATAGCTTGTTACGTAGCTGCTGAGAGACAAAAAATGACACTTTTCTCCTCAGCGTTGGCACTTTTCCTTGCAAAGTGGTGTAAATTCAAAAATATGTTGACGTGCCAAAATGTACACAACGTGCTTACTAGCAATAAAGAAATGACAATGCCAGATTCTGCCCCACCATCAACCGCATGATGAACAAGATAACGAATAAATGTAAAAAAATCTCCGTTTTTTATTAGCATTATTGGTTTAAAATAAAGTTTTGTACAAGTTGCGAGTCGAAAAAACAGCTTAATTAAGAAATCAGAAAATAGTAAGAAATCGAAGCGAATTATTCATTGTTTTTCTTCTATAGGAGTTGCGAGAGTAGTAGAAAATGATACTGATTATGATTATGCAATATTAAACCTGTAATAAGTCCCCAACAAAATGATAGACAACTTAAATGGTCACGTAGTTTTGTAGGTGGGGCAAAGCTCCATTGAAATGTGGCAATGTCATTTGACTTTTGACGTACCTGAGCGAGCCCTCCGCCACGCGCGCCGCCTGCCGCAGGTCGCTCGCGGCGCCGGCCTGTACGCTGCGCAGCGAACGAACCTGACACACACACAGAATTTGAAACATTGCAATTTGCAGCCATTGATCTCTTATAAACAACTAGATTAGTCTGCCTTCTAAAAATGTCCAAGAGCAAAGAAGGTCCAAATGGATGATTGGACCCTCATTTGCTTTAATGGACCCTTAATTGGACGTTTTTTAAATTGTTTTAGTAAGACCTTTGTGTATCTAGTTGTTTATAGGAGATCAATGATTGCAGCCCGTGGCACACATCACCGTCCTCGCCAAGAGGAACCCACGTGTCATAGGGCCCGCTTACTACTATAAGAGACTGCCACCAGACTTACGTGGTGAAGTAGATGACGAAACGTTTGGGCGCCGACTGAAATACCCTTTATTGGATAGCGAATTGTTTTCCTTTAAGGAATATGACTTTTTTTAAACCTATAAATTGTCCCACTGCTGGGCAAAGGTCTCCCCCAAAGGTCTAATTTGACTTATTAATGTTAAAATCATGTTTTTTTTTTCATAAACCGAAGCCCAACTCAAGTGTCTTATTTTGTAAACAAAAACTACCCTACCCTATTAACATTTTAAGCATTATTGCATAGTTATTTTCATATTATTAGATCGAGTCACTTTATGTTCTTTCAGTGTTATATCACAACAGGTAATTAGACGATCATATTTGTTTACAAAATAAGACACTTGATTTGGACTACGGTATACTTATTATTATTTTAAATTACCGATCAAATTACTAATGTGTATTTTAATTATTGACATAACTGTAAAAAATGACATTGTAATCTGAAATAAGTGAATCTATCTATCTATCATTCGCATTAACTTTTTTCCAGGCCGCCCGAGAAGGAGTGTAATGTTTTTCGGGTGTATGTATATCCATTCTTTCCTGCCATCCTGTAGCCTAAACGGCTTTATGGGTTTTGGTGTATGAGGTATCGTTAGATTCGTCTTGATTACGCGGGGAGTGTCACAGGGTTTAAAAAATTAATCAAAAGGGGATAGTTTTTTTGCAGTCAAATCATATAGAAGAAAATATTGTAATGAAGACAAAGCTAACACCTCACATAACTAACCTCAGTGTGAGCGGCGGCGAGCTCCTCTTTAAGTCTCTTGTTTTCTTTCCTTAACTTAGCGACCGTCGACTCCGCCTCTGTCGCTCGAGCCTGTGAAACCAAATTAACATTGGTTATTAGTCGGCCACAATACCTTGAAGATTGTTTATTAGGCGTGAGAAGACCACAAGACCGTGTCTCCTGGCGCCATTTCATACACGCCAAGACGGCACCTGCTGTTAAGGGCCACGATTAGGTAGCAGGATTAGTCGCGCACCGAGGCTTCCGTGCAACGCAACTTAACCCCGTAACTTAGCACTAACGAAAAGATAAACTAAATAAAACCAACTTATCAAGTCATTATCAAAATATTATGTCAATACATCGACATACTCCTTATTAGTTGACCATCTGCAAATAATATATTTTTGGGGAGATGTAATTTCAAATGACAATGCCAGATTCTGCCCCACCATCTTGTACAACTTGTACGCAAGTTGTACAAGATAACGAATAAATGTAAAAATATCTCCGTTTTTTATTCAAATTATTGGACTAAAAAAAAGTTTTGTACAAGTTGCGATTCGAAAAAAACAGCTTAATTAAGAATTCAGAAAATAGTAAGAAATCGAAGCGATTTATTCATTGTTTTTGTTATTCTTCTATAGGAGTTGCGAGAGTAGTAGAAAACGATACTGATTATGATTATGCAATATGAAACCTGTAATAAGTCCCCAACAAAATGATAGGTACAGCTTAAATGGTCACGTAGTTTTGTAGGTGGTGCAAAGCTCCATTGAAATGTGGCAATGTCTTTTGCAAGCGCAACATTCTGTCAACGATGAGCGCATAGAGGCGAAGCGGGGGACAGGGGAGTCGTATTAAAGAGATGCGTCCATGTCGATAATATCTCTGTTACATGTGTCGCGCGCGAAGCAATTTTGCGCTCATATGCGGGCAGACACGAGCGCCCTCCTGTTACAGGTAAGATAAGATAAATATTCTTTATTGCACAAAAACAGATACACATACTAAGGTTAAACAACTATCTATCGATCGATCGATATATGTGTATAGGGTAAGTGGTCTGTGATAGACAGTAAAGCTGGAAGGAAACAAATAAACAAACAAACACAAACTGATCCTCAATTTATATTGTTAAACCCTCATTCTTTTCATAACACTTACAGCTTTGGAACCCCACTGGAAGGCACTGGTCTCCACAACACAGGGAATCCTAGTGTGGAGACCAGGGACCAAACATACAAACATGAATAATACATTTTTCTTGTATCTTGTACCTATTTTATGTCAAACTGTTGTTGCGAAATAAATTATTATTATTATTATGTATCTCTCTAGGTTTCACGGGTTTGAGAAAACCCGGTCCTTTGAAAGGCTTGCACGGAGACATAGATCCAACGCGTAGAGGCCCCTTAGAGAACTTTAATTTGAAGAGATGTGTGATGCACCTAGCGGGACCCGTCTCTGAGCGCATCTGACTGCACTCAATGACAGACCCCGTCAGGTGCATAAACTTTATTATTATTATAAATGCTTGAAGCGTCTTGGCTAATGCTGCAAGGAAACACAAAACCCGTATCTCCCTTACCGCTGCCTCCGAGCTCCTCGCCTCGCCCCCCGAGGCCGCGTCTCCAGCGTACTCCCCGAGGCGTGTGTCTGCGAGGCGCGCCCTCAGCGCCGCCTCGGCCGCGCGCGCCGCAGCCACCTCGGCCCGCAGCAGCGAGGCCGCCTCGCGCGCGCTCCCCAGCTCGCCCTCCACGCGGGAACGACGGCTGCGCTCAGTGAAGAGCTCAGATCTGATGAACAGAGCAGTGGCGTATTTACACATTTGCCGCCAGTAGGCTATTCAATATCAGTAGGCTATAAAATAGACAATGCCAGATTCTGCCCCACCATCAACCGCATGATGTACGGTGGAACACAGAGAAAGGTGTACAGGAGAGTTTTTAAGGTTGAGATTTTCTCAAAAACTACTTGACCTATTGCAATAATTCTTTCACTGTTTGATTAGATAAAAGTTAAAACTATGTAACTGTAAAAGAATTATTAAATTCGGTCCAGTAGTTTTTGAGAAAATCTCAACCTTATTGAGGCCCCCTGTATACTTATCTCTGTCTTCGACTGTACAAGATAACGAATACGACTTTTCGAATAAAAAATAAATTAATGTCTCATACAAATCGATCAGCTGACCGGTATGAAATGTATGAAAACTATGAAAAGTCAAAAAATAAATTCGCGAAAATCGAAAAGTCGTAGAACAAAACTTGTTCTGTTTTCGATACTGAACTCTCGATGATTAACTCTCCCTTCGGCTTCATATACCCTTTACGTTATTAAAAAAAATCACTTAAAATTAGATGACGTAAAATAATATTAAATGAATTGTAATATATTTGGAAGAAATATATAGCTATTGAAATTGTAACATGTAATATCGAACCTGGTTCTTTCCAGCTCCGAGATGATTTGCCTTAATTGCTCGTCCTGGTGTTCGGGCTCCGGAGACGTGCGTCCGGGGTGCACTGGTAGGAAGTCAGGCAACCGCATAGACTCAGCGCCTACAAGGAAAATAATAATAATGTAATTTTATTTATTTCTGTAAGTACTTACATAAAAATAAAACGCAGAAATTAAATAATAATAAAAAGTGCTGAAAATTAAACCCCTATCGATTAACTTTTAGGGTTCCGTGTCTCGGTATACATACACTCGAAAAACATAACCCTCCATCTTTCGCAGTCGGGTAAAAAGTAGTTCATGCATTTTTACAATCTGATTAATTGTTTAATTGTTATTCCTGGGTCATGAACTTTAATACAATAAGAATTATTTAAATGGAAAGAATTGTATTATAATTAAGGGCGTAACAATAGGTGACATAAGCTATTTTTACTATTGGACATTAGAATAGTCGCGTCATATGACTTACAAATGTCCCCTGTATTCAGATTCAGATTCTTTATTGGTAAAAAATTATTTACAGGTCAATTTAGTATCATATTAAGGCGCTGCACGCTGAGATGAGCCAATTAGCGCCGCCAATCTTTAAAAAATCATATCTTCCAATATAATAAATTTTATTAAAAAAGCTACGTTCACATTGTTTATTGCTATAAATATTATTTTTTAAATGCTTATTTGTAACGTGATGCAATGTAGGTAAGTTGTAGTTCACATAATTGCGAAAAACGGCCGTTTCTGGCACATTTGTGAACTACAACTTACCTAAACAATGTGAACGTAGCTTTTTTAATACAATTGATTATATTGGAAGATATGATTTTTTTAAGATTGGCGGCGCTAGTTGGCTCATGGAAGGCTCTTAAGGTAATTAAGTATTTCTGATACATAGACTTACGTTATTTACTTTTAAATCACATTTGTGACGTACTCATAAATATGATTTAAAGTTACGCCAGTCCCTTCCCTATCCTATTATCTATATACCTATTTCATTTTTTAATGAAGTGCTAAAGGGATAGCAACACGATTTATGGGAAGTGAGGTTTAACTATATTTATGAATAACAACAATAGAGTATAATGAACTTTTTACGTGTAAATAAATTATAATTTATGATTAAGCATGCAGGGATATAAAAAATACAGTTGCATCTGATGAATAAATAGATGTGATTACAAAATCCTCAGGAATATGCACCGCACAAGTGATTTCAACTAAATTAAACCACTTATTTAATTAAAACAGTTATTTTAAACCATTAACAAGAATAATACCATGACAGTCACAGATAGTTTTGAGCATGAAGTCAGTGTGAGCTCATACTTATGACTGTAAAATTTTTATAAAAACTATCAGTTCTTTGTAAGTTGGTTTTCAATAAACTTCACTGTTACTCAAATCTGTCTAAGACTTAGTGTTCTATAAAGTTGTGTATAATTAAGATCTTACCAGCATTTGGTGGCAGATCCAGTGGGAAGTTATTCCGTGGAGAAATGTTCCTCCTGTCAGCAGGGTTCACAGACTCCGTGAGATCCAGACTCAGGTGCGGCGGGTCCCCCAGCGCCGGCCCCGCGGCCTCCGCTCCCGCAGGGAGGTCCAACGGAATTTCCCGTCCGGGACCGAAGTCTGCAGCCGCAGACGCAGCTCCCATATACGCGTCATAGTTATACCCCCTACTCCCTCCATAGCTGCCATTATTCCTCCTCCCCAACGATGAGGATGAGCCCGCGTTAAAACTAGTATTGAAAGTGAAGTCCGGCAGATTGTCTAAGTCTACCGATATCGGACCATTAGAGTTCAAATACGCCTGCTCCACTAGAATGTGATCCTGAACGAAGTCGGGTAAAGACGGCATGCCGAGCGGCTCGGAAGCGAGATTCGGTCGATGATAGAATGGTACATCGGAACTGTTTGGGTAAAGGTTATGCTTAGACTCTGAATTGTCCACTACACTAAAGCTTATCTCCACGGGAGTGTTGGAAGACGCGTTATCACTGACTCGATGGCTGCTGCCCTCCCCGGCCCTGTCTTTGGCTGGCGCGTCGACCGACACGTTGGCGCGTGCCTTGTCGCGCTTCGTATCCGCATGAATGTCTATTTTAGTCGGAGAATGTTGCACGGTATTCGCGTAAACTTTCGGTCGGGCGCCCGTGTTCTCGTAAGTCGAGTTTCCTGGTAACGACAGATCGCGCTTCAGGAAATGCCGGAACGAAAACGGATTCTCATCCTTCCGTGTCGCTCCCGTAGACTCTGCAACAACAAGGAATGCTGTACGACTTTATATTTAGCGGCCAAAAAACAACTCCGTAGAAATACATACTTGATGTCGAACTTTTTGGTTCTGTTGGAGATGTATCACCGTTTTCGTTGCTATTGTATTTTGCCTCTTCGATTCCTAGGTCCGGTTTCGTCGTATTCTGTTCATTGTCCTGCGAGGGGGCTCCATTATTTGAATTTTGTTGAGATTTCTTATTCGAAACACCATCCTCGTCCTCCGCCATGATAATGAAAAATGACAATTATGAGATGCGTTCGGAAATTTTACCGATCGACGACGTTCAAAAATATTTTTTGCAAATCAATGCTACATGATTCTACTCTACATTGGCGATTTATCAAAATTATGCATCCAACATTCTACACTCACTACAATGAACAACATGCATGCACATTGTATTGCAAACAACCTCAAAATTGCAGTCGAGCATACAAAAAAACACGATTGATTGATTTCGCACTCCAACAACGGCCACCACTAGTGTGTAGTGCAAAACTCTATGGTCGGAATTATTGTTTCGCTTCTAAACGGTAGATGTCGCTGCACAGAATTCTAGATCGCGCGAAATACAAATAAACCAGAGGGATATTTCTGCGCACGAATATTGGAGCCTACTTTCGACTGTGTGTATCGACTCAACATTCGAGCCAATGGCATTGGATTATCGAGGTTAAAATAGAATTTCAGAGGCGAGAATAAAAGTCATAAAAAAACAATTACTTGAGCAAGGGATCGAACTCTGGTAGCATGAAACACCATATTCTTGAACCACCCAGGTGAACTACCGAGTTATTCAATTTGTATGATGTCAATAAGTAAGAGCGCGTTTGGAACTAAAAACCGTAGGCTGTTATTAGTTCCATAAACGTCCGTAGGTAGAACTATCCAATTATCAAGTTTGAATCGAGAATTTCAAGCTATCGATAGTAATAAAAAACTAAGTAAATAGAGAAAATCTTTATTACATCTATGTATAAGGCTTCTTTTAACTTGTTGTGAATCGTTTTGTGAACATTCAACTTGACTAAATAACTCACTAAACACAATAATTAAAACAATAGTTAATTAGTTAACAGTGGGGTCTATACAAAATAACACAAAATAAATTCGTTAACAATAAATGCAATTCATTTGTAACACAGATTGTAACAAAATATACCAAAAACATAGGTATTTTTTTTCTTCTTTTTAAATTGTATGATTTACATTTTTAGTGGCAATAGATAAGTTAATACCTAGTTGTAGAATAAAAGTTTTTTGGTTAACATGTATACCTCCATAAAGATGCGTTTACAACCAGACAAAACCGTAACTTTATTGGCATGGGCCTTCATAGAGCCAACTAGCGCCGCCAATCTTAAAAAAATAATATCTTCCAATATAATCAATTTTATTAAAAAAGCTATTTACGAAATGTTTATTACGATAAATACTATTTTTAAATGCTTATTTATAACGTGATTCAATGTCGGTAAGTTGTAATTCGCATAATTGCGAAAAACGGCCGTTTTTGGCACATTTGTGAACTACAACTTAGCTTGTCGCAATTATGCCATGTATTGTATATTGAAAAATAGTATTCATCGTAATAAACATTTTGTAAATAGCTTTTTTAATAAAATTGATTATATTGGAAGATGTTATTTTTTTAAGATTGGCGGCGCTGGTTGGCTCTTTGAAGGCTCTTAAATCACGCAAGAAATGTGGCGAAAATATTGTTCTTATGACTGATTGTAAATGCAGCTTTATTTAATTTAATTACATCCTAAAGACGCTGCGCCTTTTTTTAACGAAACATCAAAGAGGCAATACATACAACGATTTTGTTACAGCCTATATTATTTAGGTATTAATATAAATTTTAATTACAAATAATTAAGGTTTGTTACTATAAAAATAGAGTAGATTAATTTATTATTCTGAGCAAAGTTATTGAAATTGGAAAGCATCACACTTTTATAGAGTAGGTAAGTAGTAGTTAGTAATACAGTCGAATATAGAGAAAATACATATACAGGGTGTAACGGAAAGGGTATATGAAGCCGAAGGGAGGGTGTTCAGTATCGGTAACTGAACAACTTTTGTTCTACGACTTTTCGAATAAAAAATAAATTAATGTCTCATACAAATCGATCAGCTGACCGGTACGTAATGAATGAAAAGTCAAAAAATAAATTCGCCAAAATTGAAAACTCGTAGAATAAAAGTTGTTCAGTTACCGATACTGAACATCCTCCTTTCGGCTTCATATACCCTTTCCGTTACACCCTGTATATGTTACCGGCCAAACCAGATTGCGATAGGATAAACCGGTATAGCCTAGACTGAACTAGTTCATCCGAACCTCGATAGAATAAACTAGTTTTGACTAGGCCAAACTAGTTCATTCTAATAAGAATACGTACCCTTCTGGATAAACTGGCATGGCCATATATAACTACATAGATTAGACAACAAACAGCGGACTTTTACATAGAAAACAGTTAATTATAAATTAATTTGGCACATAATTTTGAATTACAACTGACATAGGTGAAGAATGAAGACTTGATAAATGTGACATACAGACGAGCGTTTTTTTAAACGTTTCTCGCAACAAAAATCGAAAACACTGGTGTCAATTCCAGAGCACGCTAAAAATCGTCGCTAAACGCAACGTTCCGATCGCTCTTACACAATCTGTTTTATTTAGGTTTAGCTTTAGATTTAGCAGCCACAACAGAATCGCACCTA
The DNA here is from genome assembly GCA_963506565.1 of Tachystola acroxantha. NCBI lineage: Eukaryota > Metazoa > Arthropoda > Insecta > Lepidoptera > Oecophoridae > Tachystola > Tachystola acroxantha. The sequence goes on along the minus strand of OY735882.1, from coordinate 11,779,166 downwards.
CTGTTAACGACTTGTGTATGCAGTTTGATAGGATTTGTGTAGAATTCGGCAACATATGACTTATACTCTAATACATACATTTTAGTAAATATAAAGATCAGTGGGTTCCTATACGTTAAATAGTTGATTCACACTTAACATTCACTTATTTTATTGCATTAATTTTACAAGTATTTATACAAAATATGGTATTCTATACACAACATACATTGACATCAAAACTCAAATAAAAATACAATTAATGCGTTATTTACATGAGCGTATTTTCAACACTTACTTATTTTATTGCATTAATTTTACAAGTATTTATACAAAATATGGTATTCTATACACAACATACATTGACATCAAACCTCAAATAAAAATACAATTAATGCGTTATTTACATGAGCGTATTTTCAACAATTACCTACTAAATACGCCATAAACATAATGCAAAACGCTTCTTAGACCTTGCAATAAAAGATAAGCTGAGGTTAGCGTCCCTTGAAAATTGTATGGAGTTTTCACGGGTCAGAGCTAATACTCGGGTTCCCCTTTTATTGTAAGTGCGCCTTAGTGAGTTAGAGGAAATACGCGATTTTAAAAATCGTCAGAATAAAGTCTAACTACAGTAAAAGCAACATATTTAAAAAAATCTTGAAAATACATGATGTAATGTAACTCGAAAGGAGAATATTTAGTATTGGTAAAATTAAACTATTGATCTACGGCTTAAAAAAAAGTCACCGTCTCATTAACAAATCGATCGATGTATGAAAGAAATCTCTTAGAGATAAGTGCGCCCTTTGTACAAATTATTTTTATTAAGATGTTTTATACTCTGTTGTGTACAATAAAGTGTTAAATAAATAAATAAATATGAAAATTGCAACTTTATTCGCTATAATGTAAAAGACGTCCAGCAAAAGTGGTTCAATTACCGATATTGAAATCATTTCGCTCTCATTTACGTCAGATACTGAATAACTTAGTTATGGCACAAATCGTTGTATAATTGTATATTCCAATTAAATTACTATCAATTAATCATATTTAGGTGCAGGCGGGTAAAATAACGCTCGTTTGCACAAAATATGGACTTGATTATAATTATAACAAACGTGAAAACTCTGACATTTTGCATATGCAAAGCATCAGCAAAAACATTATAAGTATTATAATGAAAAATTATAACATATATTATATATTATTACATATGTAAAAGGAACGCGTCTTCAATTAAAAACATGATTTCTAACTGCAATGTTAGACATGAATTTGAGTAATTGCACAATTACTGGATAGATGTCGCTACCGTCCCTCAGACGAGAATATGGAGACAAAATTCACGATCTGGATACGAATCACGATGGCTCTGTTGGAATAGAGCGTGCCACGGAATGGCGAGGTCCCGGGTTCGAATCCCGGTCGTGATGAAATTTTTTCTCCATTTATCATTTATTATAAGTATTAAGTATGTCAATTTCACCGTTATTTGCGATTCTGAATCCAAGCTTTTTTTCTCGTGTGGTTTAGTGACCAAACCTATTTGTCAGAGTTATTCAGGCCGCCCGTAGGCCTCTGACGTAGTCTAACGACTGCTGACGAGCGACAGCAACCGGGACCAACTGCTTAACGTGCTTTCCGAGTCACAGAGGGGCTCAGATGATAGTGTCACTAGCGGTCACCTAGGTACTGACCGGCGTTGCTTAACTTGTACGATCGTTTTCAACGTGTACTCGCTACTAGACTTAAGCTTAAAAGTAAACCCATAATGGTGTAATCATTATCTAATAAAAACGCTGAAATTGCCACAAATATTGGCGTGAAAACGCAGATTTTGGCTGATAATTATGAATTCACTCATCGGATCGTGATCCGTATCACGATAAATATTGATGTGTAGCATCCGCCATACTTTTACACAGTAATTAGGTGTTTGATTCATTTTAGCAAACATTATTACGTAGACACGAAGACAGAGATAAGTATACAGGGGGCCTCAATAAGATTGAGATTTTCTGAAAAACTGCTGGACCGAATTTAATAATTCTTTTACAGTTACATAGTTTTAACTTTTATCTAGCAAACAGTGAAAGAATTTTTGAAATAGGTCAAGTAGTTTTAAGAAAATCTCAACCTTAAAAAGTCTCCTGTACACGTTTCTCTGTGTTCCACCTACACAAACTGACACACGCGATGGTCATAGCTACTCGAGATTGTGACAGGTAACAAAATAAATGTTAGCAGGATATAATGTTTGCCTAAATTACTTGTACACCATATAATTTAAATAAATCAATCTATATAATAAATTTGTCATATAATATTAATATAGTAATTTCATATATAAACGCTTTGCATTTAATTGTATCAAAAATGCTACTTAGTCTTTTTTGTACAGAAATAAATAGAGTATAGTAGGTTTTCATACCTAAAAATAATAGGAAAAGTAACTTTTTTTGTCGATATAACTAAAAAACAAAAAAAATACTTTTCTTACCTTAATCTTATTTACGATACCTACCTTATTGTCTAATTGACAAAAAAAAGTTTTTTTCTGATGTTTAGGGATTACTTAGGTACTCAGAGAAATAATGACGGGAGTACGCAAGCGCTGGCGTTCCCCTCTGCCGAGGTACATGCACGAATCGTTCATCGCCCTTTATAAAAACTAGTTGCTGCGACCGGCCGTCATTTTGCTTCCGTACGTATCGCTGAACACAGCTCCCGAAAATGGTTAATTGTGCAGTGGTTTCATGTAAAAGGCGATCAGAAACATCAAATTTTAGAAAAGACGGTGTTTTTGATCATTCATTAGCAATTTAATTATGAATTTATGCTACTAAAACATCATAAAACTCATTTTGTTTTTCAAGTCTAAACGCCGAAAATCTCTTGGTACGAGGATACAAAATCTCTTGGTACGAGGTTGCTTAAGAGTAGTGATGGGCAACACGCAAACCACAAATGAACGAATGAAGTGAATGAAATGAATGAAGTTTAACTTGAAGTAAAAAATATACATTTTCCCTATACTTATTACTGTTTCATTGCAATGAAACGTTCATTACCATTAGTACCTAAACGGCAGTTCTTTTTGGGGCAACTACTGATGTGGATTGTTGCGGATGGATCAGGCAAATGGAAACTCGGATGAATCGAAATACTATAATAATTAAAATTACAATGAAAATGAAAACCTGTCTCTATTTCTACACACTGACAACTACCTAACTTTATAAAATAAACAAGTGGGGTTTTTTCTATGCCCGCGGAACCAACCAGTCGACAACACGTATGGTATAGGCAGTGCTTCCAGATGCATCTACTGTAATTTTGACTGTTTTACTGTATACTGTAATGATAAAAATACAGTACATGGGTCTACTGTAATTTTTATTTAGGTCATTGTAACTTATTTTGCCTAATTTATGCCCAAAAAGACTTGATTTCTGCAAAAATGTACGAAAACACGAACAAATTATTAATTATTTCCTCGTCTCACTCTTTCTCTCTCCAATTGGGTCGTAGTTCATGTGATTTTTTTTTAAATTCCATTTTTTTTCTTCAAATTATCAAGGTATAAAGTAATACATAATGTTTTCTTTCTTTATATACCTTATCCAACGTCTAAAGTACTGTAATTTCATTGTAATATTATTTGGAAATGTACTGTATTTTTTTTTAGTCAATCGAAAGGTCACACCGTGACCGTTCAAGGATTATGGATTTATATATTTATGTAGGCTGGATTAGCATATGGATACTTTGTGTTCCGGAAAAAAGTATAGTTCCCTAGGAAAAATGTATTTTGAATAGAACATCTATAACTGAAATTCACGTAGGCAAAGCCGCGAGAAAAGCTAGTACAAACTACTTAAAAGACCAAAAATAATAATCTATAATCAAACTTGGTATATCAATTTCATTCGTTCCTTCACCATTCAATTCAATCGTTCTTTGTACATAGCACATCACTAATTTTTCGTTTGTGGTTGTCGTAAACATTAGTGTAATTACGACGAAATGTTTATTTGTGTGCGTGTTTTATCTTTGTGTGACGATATTATTTTCGTGTGCGTTTATATGGACGTGGCAAATTTTGTTGCGAGTGTGCAGCAATGTGCAGATGTGTGCTGTACGTGTTTACCTCACCTCCCCCAAAAAGTGGCAGAAAAATATGTACGGCTAAAGATAGGTAAGGCAACTCCCGTCCTTATTTCTCTGAGCTTAGGTACGATGGAACACAGAGAAAGGTGTACAGGAGAGTTTTTAAAGTTGAGATTTTCTCAAAAACTACTTGACCTATTGCAAAAATTCTTCCACTGTTCGATGGGTAAAAGTTAAAACTATGTAACTGTGAATGAATTATTAAATTCGGTCCAGTAGTTTTTGAGAAAATCTCAACCTTATTGAGGCCCCCTGTATACTTATCTCTGTCTTCGACTGAACTAATACCTAGTATTTAATAAAGTATTTTTGAAACAATTAAATGCAAAGCGTCTTTTAACGCAAAAACAAAATAAATATAAAGAAGAAACTAGTTCCACAAAATAAAATAAAATCAGTCTTTAAGATATTATTAGGAAGAACATTTTTTTACATAAATAATCACTTAACAGCCAAAAAATAATAAATAAATTAAAAACATTTTTTTTTAGAAAATAATAATTTAAAAAAAATGAAGTTAGAAAGAGAAAGAAGGTTTAACCCGACGACTGACTTTAAATCACGTTCATGGCTAACAACTTTAGTGGCAATGAAGCGGTTAGTTTTAACCGGATCTGATAAAAATGTCAATAATCGCCGAATCATTCATTTATCAGTAATAAAGCAATAAAATAAAATATAATCGTATCATTTCAAGATCAATACAACGATATCGAATTTAAACATACTGAATACGATTGCGAAATTATATCGCATTTGTAATCTCATTTTCACAAATGGACAGTATACATTGCTGCGTTTCTTTATAGTTTATAAAAACTTGTGAACATATTGCAGTAATGTATCGTGTGCATTTGTCAAAATGTAAATGATTACGAATACAATGGAATTTCGTGGTCCAGTTCCGATTTCTAAGAATGGTTTGCTCATAACTACATATTTGACGGGGTTTCACAGAAGAAATATATTACGGAGAATGATTGTAGATATTATTTTATCAATTTCAAAGAAAACATCTTATACAGGGTGATTGGAAATTCGATACATTACTTGAAATTTTCGACCCCTCGTTAATAGGGCCTATTTTGTTGCAAACCACCTCTAGTATCACCCCTTTCAAGGATTGTATCGAATTTCCAATCACCCTGTATAGAATGTGGTTTTAATCAACGACGAGCGTCTCAGGGGTGATACCTGTGTTTATAATAATTAGAATAAGTTTTATTACAAATAGATTGGTGGCGCTATCTGTCTAGGTTCTAAACAAAACTTATTCTAATTATTATAAACACAGTTTTTTTTAGTCGAAGCTGTTTCGATCGATTTCAATTTGAATGCGACACGTCAGGGCGTTCTGTCTCTCACTACACTATAAAGCGCGACGTGCCCGTTCGGAAAGCACCGGCACCGTCGGCGGTGCGTTCGTTGTAGCTGACATAACCTAGGTTATGCCCATTGATTGAAGTTTCTACATGAAAAATAATAATTGCAAATGTACAAAATTACCTATTTCCTATATTTTTTATAACTTTATGACTTATTATGTAATTTTCCTGGTTACAGTGCTTTAGTCTTAGTATCATAAGAATTAAATGCCAAATACTATTTTATTACAATATATTATATGCATAAAAATATTGCATACTGTCGCGTTGAAAAGTGTTAACTTAGATTACAATTGTTGTTTATTGAATAAGTGACAGTTCTTGGAAAGTCCGGCCCCTCTTAGGTAAGGCGTCTCGTTGTGTTTCGAGACGCTTAAGGGCGTTACATGAGCCAACTAGCGCCGCCAATCTTAAAACAAATATCTTCCAATTTCATCAATTTTATTAACTAACTTAACTATGTACGAAATGTTTATTACGACAAATACTATTTATTAAACGCTTATTTATAACGTGATTCCATTTTGGTAAGTTGTAGTTCGCATAATTGCGAAAAACGGCCGTAGTAGCAGCTTGTCGCAATTATGCCATGTATTGTATATTGAAAAATTCTTGCCGTGGGCAGGACTTGAACCTGCGTGCGACCTTGTCATTCCGTGACAAGAATTTTTTCATCATGTTCTAATTTATTAATAATTAATTAATAATTTATTAATTTGCGTAATTCAAATTCTGAATAGTGTTTATCCTAATAAAGATTGTGTACATAGCTTTTTAAAAAATTGGAATCTATTATTTTTTTAAGATTGGCGGCGCTAGTTGGCTCGTGTCAGGCCCTTAAATGGAGGTGCAGGGTCAGAGGGATCAAGACTTCATCGTTGTCGTTATCGTTTACATTTCGACACATTTGCAATATATCTGCAACATTTTCGAACGACAAAGAAAGGCAGTAATGGATAGCTACAGGGTGTCCTTGAATTCATTTGACAAATTGACACTGGGGGTTGTACTCATGATAAATATTAAATTGGTAAAGTTTTTTAGTAAAGCAAAAAATCAAAAAAAAATACCTAAGTACGTCACAAGTCACTCAATGGCCTTAGAAATGACTATTAGGTCAAATTCCAGTGAAAGAAATCGTTGCAAAAAATTAAACTTAAAATGTAAACAAAATCTCCAAAGAATAGTAACGAAGCACATCAAATTAATAATTATTTTAATAGTTGAATATTATTTTTATTTTTCCAAAAATTGTTAAATTTACTTAAACGCTGTGCAGAATTAATCTACTTATGTCACAAGCTTAACCATCCATTTAATTTTGTCGAATGAATTCAAGGCGTGTATAACGTGAAAGTATATTGTATCAAAATGAAAACGAAGAACGATGAAATGAATAAACGAAAATAATGTTACTAAGCGCTGTAACTTCTTAATAAAACGTAACACTTCTGAGCGCGACTGTATAACTTTGGCAACAACTTTTATCTCTAAACACCTGACTTAATCAGAAAAAGTGTTATTAGAATATGCGAAAAAACGTATTGAAAAATAATTTACTACATTTGTCTTGAAAAAACTACTTTTTATGTACAATTGCATATATTTTTCGTGTCAATTTATAAATATCGTTACGACATTTATTCTACACAAGTTTTTATTTGAATTATAATTCTATGTGTATGTTATATAGGGTTTTGTTCAGTATAGCAAGCAACGCAGTAACTTTCAGTAACAAATTCGTGACATTAGGGTTGCCAAATGCCTTGTGTAATAATTGAAAAACAAAACAAAAACATTAGCCGCACGTTTGACGCCAAATCTAAACTGTCACTGTCACTCATATATTATATGTTAAATCTACCTACATCCCGTGTATGCAGATTATAAAGTCTCGCTTAACGACAATGAGTCGACAAGCAACTATTTTTAAACAACTCAAAAAGTTTGCATTTGCGAGCTGTTTTAACTTATTTTTTTACTACTTTATATTGTAATGAATGATTAACGTATATTTTTTTTTAAATTACTTGCCCAAATTTAATAATTCTTCTACAGTTTATATAACTTTTATCTATCTAAAAGTGAAAGAATTCTTGCATAGGGACAAGTAGTTTTGGAAATCTCAACCGTTAAAAACTCTCCTGCACACTTATCTGTATTAGACCGTACATAGAGAGACACGTATTTTTTTAACAATATTTAATCAATCTGTATTTAAAATCGGTCATGTGGCAACCCTAGCTCGCCTAGATACTTTCCGGGTGGTTATAGGCAGACCTTGGTACTGTATACTCCTGACATTAGATAGCATATCGAGCGATTATCTGTTCAGATAACGTGTCCAACCAATTTTAGCGCTACGAAGTAAATAACGTTTAAAGTACAGAGTACAGGACATCACGACAGCCTATACATTTGCTTGTAACTCTATCCCTTTCTGTCGCTAAATAACAGTCGTTTGCTAGAGCGAGGAAATTATATCCTTGTCGAATCCGACCCGAATGTGAAAAGACACAAAAACGTCTGGTTTTTTTTACAAATACAGAGATAAAATCTGCTAATAAATGGCATTTCACGACGACCAATTTTTATGTAAATGTGCCACGCCACATCGAATATTTGGAATGATGCCAATTTCCAACGCATATATTACAAAGAATTTCAAGTTTTTTGTCTCCGGACTGAAAACAAAAGCTCATTCCAATTGAAGAGTTAAAATATAGGGCGTTTAAAAAAATTAGACGATCGATCGGACGATGTTTTGTTCGTCGTGTCTTTAATATTATTTTGAATTTATTATATTTACTGTATACTTGCAATAGTAATTAGTCTAGCTTTAGCGTTAAGCAATGGTTTAAACATTTTTCTTTTTCGTTATAAGAGCCTTGCATTCACTTTCGCGTCCTTTTTAGGGTTCCGTGCCTGAGAAGGAAAAAAACGGAACCCTTATAGGATCACTTTGTTGTCCGTCCGTCCGTCTCTAAATCTAGTTTATCTTTTCGTTAGAGCAAAGTTACGGGGTTAAGTTGCGTTGCACGGAAGCCTCGGTGCGCGAGTCCGACTTACTTGGCCGGTTTTTGTTAAACCTATTCAAATGAATCCAGTAAAAACTTTGAAATTAACTTCGTAATAACATCATTGACGTCTTAAACTCATTAGTATACCTAGTACCTACCCAATGGATATTATCTCAATGTCATTTCTGTAATGCCGTGGCTTTACAGCTACTAGACCTTTAGGCGTCTGTAATATAGCTCAATTTGCAATGGTTTTGTGTAGGTTAATGTGCCGTCGACTGTCCTAAGGTCTGCCTGAGATGATTCATTTCATTATTCGTCACTTGTTATCTTAAAGATTTCGAGTACCTAGTTACAACACTTTGCTATATCAATATTTATAAGCACGAGATGGTATTAACGTGATTCATTGAAATACTTTCATACAATATTTCTTCGGCCATAAAACTTATGGTACTAGGCTGTTCCCGCATTGCGTACACGTCGCTTGTTACTTCAGACTTCCACGAAGTATTTTCAATGTACTGGGAGGCAGCTCTTCTTCTCTGGATACGTGGTTCCACACGGGAAGATTTCATTGTCCGTGATACTACTGCTAGTACCACGGGCAAACGACAAAATAAGCGACATCACATCTTTTGTTTATTACAAATGGTCTAACCGCTTAACGAAATCAGCACCAATTTTTACACACATGGAGCCCTGAACCCTATAGTCTATAGCACCTTGAAGCCGGGTCTCACTTCAGTTCCAAATCCTGGAGGTAACTACGGTATTTAAACTTAATATCACTGGTTATATCACCTTCACACGTAGGTCTCGTTTTCGTAGGGTTGCCACTGTTGCCAGCACCCATTGGGGGCCTGACATTAGCTGGTTCGTTCTTCCGAGACGCTGTCGACGTCTGTGGAAGCCCTGGCTGTTGGCTAGCTGATGGACGAGCTGCTTGAAGTGGATATCGTCTCGCGGCCGAGCTCTGCCGCCATAATGGCGATGGTTAGCTCCTTCCGCGCCTTTTGCACAACCCATACCATGAGGGTTATGCCGATCAGGATCTGGAATTGACAAGAGAGGTTGTTAGCGGTGGGATTGTGAAGTACTATGTGTCTAGAGTGCGTGCTAGTATGCGTGCGAAACGTGGAGTCTAACCTCTGGAATGGCACAGGTTGAAAGTAGCACAAAGAAGCATGGAACGCACGATGCTCGGTATATCCCTACGCGACAGAGTGAGCAATGAGACCATCCGCCTACGGACCCGTGTCACCGACATCGGCAAACGAGTGGCAAAACTGAAATGGGCCTGGGCCCTCTATCGCCAAAACGATGGTCGATGGAGTAAGTGCGTTCTAATGTGGAGACCCCAGACGGTCCGACGACGTCAAGAGGGTTGCTGGCTCTGTGTGGACCAGACAACCTTGGGATCGGGCCACATGGAGGAGACATGGCGAGGCATATGCCAGTTTGCGGTATGCTGAGGAAGAAGAGAAGAGGTGCCTAGCTATGTGGTTTTTTACCAGACTGCGCAAGAACCTAACTTATATGTATGTGACCTTGTATGTCTAATTCTTTGGCACGCCTCGCAGTCTAAACGGTTGGATTATAACATATGAGGTGTCGTTAGATTCGTCTTGATTGTAGGAGTGACATAGCCTATAAAAATTTAATCAAAGGAGCTTTTTCTGGCAGTCGGGTTTTTATTTAAATAGTTTCAAATACAATATAAATACGCGATGTAACGCCACCAATGACGCGGGCGGGGCGTTATAATTTGACTATACCTATAGAATGGTTCTAGGAAATTTACATTTCTTAAAATAGCTTCTATTTTGGGTAGCGTAGCGACTACCTACACTAACCATTAATTTAATGGAATTAGCCTTTAGGATATTAATTGAGAATGGTACACGAAGTTAATTACAAAATTGACTTTTATACAAGTATGTTAGGTATGTATGTATGTAAACGATTTGCATTAAACGATATGAATTTGAATCTTTGTATTGTCGAAAACAGGTACTCAACTATAGGTTTGCGTATTTAAGTGTGAATGACACTTACACGACAATTTAAGGCCGCGTGAGCGCGGCTTTTCAGTTTTTCAATCCTGTCTATTTCACTAACTACTAAAATTAAATGTCTTAAAAATTATATATATGTACCTATTACATCTGTTTAGAACAAGTATGTTATAATCGACTCGTGCCTGATGTTAACTAATTAAACTCCCAGACAAGTGAATCGACCATCAAAATCTAGCTACAGTCGTCACACACACCGCCGCCGACGTTTTAGTACAATTAGTCAGTTATTGTTGTGTCATTTACAAAGCATCGCCCTCGCATCTATAGTTTTTAATCTTAGATTACACCCATTGTACTGCAACAGACATTTACGCAAATGGCATGAAACAGCCGATAAGATTAAGGTTAATGTAATCTAAAGAGATACCCAGGCGTTTTAAAACTATTCGTGTGATTTTCCTTTTGTTCTGGCAAGTCATGATGAGTAGCATACCCTGCTTAATCTTTACATGAATGCACCGCAATTTTGCGGCAAAAACAATTCAGACTCAGTTGATTAAAATATGGCATTTATTTATTTAGTTAGTTAAATTATTCAAAAACTACAACATATTGATGTTTGCGAACATTTTCTGACCCCACGGATGCACCATATTACTTCATTGATGTGTCAAATGGTCAATACGTTTATTGGTGCTGCAATTTAGAAGCGCCATATTCTCGGGTCAATTGGTTTCAATTTGTGTGATGTCGTTCACTGCCGTTTGAGACATAGTTAGACATAAAGATTTGATTAAATACATAGTCCCGTCAGAAATACTAACACAAGTTAAGTGGGACCTAATTTTTAGGGATCCGATCCTCAAGAGGAAAAAAGGAACCCTTGTAAGATCACTTTGTTGTCCGTCTGTCAAGCAAGACCTATATCTCAGAAACGCGTAGACGGATCAAGTTGAAATTAATATCAAATACTCAAGTCTGCAACCGCATGCAGCCGTAAAAAAAATCAACCTTCTACGTCAACGCAATCAAAAGATATCGCTGTTTACGACGCATTTTCTCGCATATTTGTATGAAAATGCTAGAAAACCAAATCCTATAGGGTACTTCCTGTTGACCTAGAATCATGAAAGGCAAGAAGCTAGGTCTTATAGCATAAGTAAAGGGAAAAATCCGAAAACTGTAAATGACTATGCCAGATTCTGCCCCACCATCAACCGCAAGTTGTACAAGATAACGAATAAATGTAAAAATATCTCCATTTTTTATTAAAATTATTGGTTTAAAATAAAGTTTTGTACAAGTTGCCATTCGAAAAAAACAGCTTAATTAAGAATTCAGAAAATAGTAAAAAATCGAAGCGATTTATTCATTGTTTTTGTTATTCTTTTATAGGAGTTGCGAGAGTAGTAGAAAATGATACTGATTATGATTATGCAATATGAAACCTGTAATAAGTCCCCAACAAAATGATAGTTACAGCTTAAATGGTCACGTAGTTTTGTAGGTGGGGCAAAGCTCCATTGAAATGTGGCAATGTCTTTTGAAGTTCTATCACGAAATAATTATTTTTTTGTAACTTATATCGATGTATGCCGTTATCAGTTTGGAAAACGCAAAGATAAGTTAAATCTAGTTTATCTTTTCGTTAGAGCAAAGTTACGGTTAAGTTGCGTTGCACGGAAGCCTCGGGGCGCGAGGCCGACTCGCACTTTATTTATTTATTTTATTAATGGACTCGACAGTTCGTCATTTGCCAATGTCATGTTACAGAAAATTCAATTTATAATAGTCTTCTATCTTCCTCCAGCGGATCCGCAGTAGCGTCTTCACCCTGGGCAGCCGCGTCTTCATGTCTTCATCCAGAGGAGTCGCCGCAGCGTCATCACTCTGGACGAAGCAGCTCGACAGTCACGTTCACTCCCGAGCTTGTAGCGGGAACTCTTGATAAAAGCTTGAAACTTCTTGCATAAAGAATCCAACAACTTCACCATACTGTCATTCGCGAACATTTTCTGATTAGTTTAACGTGATATTAAACACAAAATATGTAGACATTAAAAGGAAAATTATCAAATAATTTCGCAACCGTAGTTTCCCGCCATTTTCAAGAGAACCAAAGAGTAGGATGAAGTTAATATACGGGTCGGGTGAATTAAACTATTCATTTTTAGGGTGAAAAAAGTGCGAGTCGGGGGACTCGCACTTTTTTTCTGAATTAAAATGTGATCTATGAGTTCTATGACACAACTGTAGCAGGAAAACCGTAAGCGTAGGAAACTATTCATTGTCATACATACAGCGAGTACCTTCCTCGTACACACCTTCCCTATGGCCTATACATGCGTAATGGTTACAGGGTCGAGCCCAGTACTAACAACATCAGATCAATGGTAACTTGCAGAACGATTTCAACTCTTACGACGCAGATAATAAGAACGGTCCAAAGTCCTTTGAGCTGCTGTGCTTTGGGCTGTACCAGCGAACAATTGCGCTTCTAGTTCGAACCAGAAATGCGTAACCTTATTGGCTCCCTTCCATTATCGTCTACAGTAGATGTGTAGCACCAAACTAAATCGGAGCAAACGAGAATACAATCGGAAAATGTAGCCGGTGAATTTAAAATTACGCTTCGTGACTAATAAAAATTGACGTAATGCGATCTTTAACCTTACTTTGACGTAAGAATCGCTGTTAATCGAACTAATTTGACTGAATTTGACAAATTAACTTTAACCAAACACTATCTACTTCGTTGACTTGACGAAAAGCTTCTTTGATTGCGAATAAGTCGTTTTCACGTTACGAATTTTCTGGGTGCAATCCAAGGGAAGCGGAGGTCTGGACTACATTAGCTTGGGGTAGTGGCAGAACCCAGAGCTCACAAAAACCTGAATTGCGATATCGAGATTACGTCACCTAATGGGTAACCAGTGAAGACTTACGGAGCCGAAACGTGGACACTGACGGTGAGACGGCCCACAAGTTCCAAGTCGCTCAACGAGCTAAGTTTGGCATTTATCTGGCGGATATAATAAGAAATGATCTCTGCCAGAGACCAAAAGTGGTTGACATTTCACATGGAATTAGCAAACTGAAGTGTCAGTGGGGTGGGGTGGGGCTGGCCACACCTGTCGTAGAACCGATAAGCAATGGAGTAGACGAGTTCTCGAATGGAGACCACGAACGGGTAAACATAGCGTGGGTCACCCCCAGACCAGATCTTTGCAAGCCGGCAGAGACTGGATGCAGAGGCCGAGAGTCGGGTTGAGTGACGTGCTTTGAGCCTATGTCAAGCAGTGGACTGATACGGGCTGATGATGATGACGTCACGTGCAGGGTGTACTCTCACCTGGAATGCGAACACAATGTATCCCGTGACGTGTGACTCGTGCAGCACGTCGTGCATAGAGCGCAGCGTGGAGCCCAGGTACACGTTGATCAGCTGCGCGGGCAGCAGGCCCAGCATGGTCGCCAGGTGGTAGCCGCAGCCGCGGACGTCGCTCACCTATAGACAAAGAATTGTTTTAGAATAATTGCAATGATAACGATTTATCCATACATAAACTCACGCCACGAAACGCAGCATGTTGGGCGTGAGGAGAACCCACCGTGTCAGGAACACGACTCTGTGATCCATGACAAGTAAGTAGTGGGACCATATGTGGCAGTATCTTGCCTTTTTGGCAGGATGGGTGGTGAACCACATTGCTGTCTTTTTAGACCACTTTAGATTTGGTGTCATAATGGCGAGTATATATTATTGAAAATCGAACCATGTTATAGCCAGACGACGAAAAGGACGCTAGTCTTGGTCTTTCGTCTTCCAAAATCATATGGAAGCCTAGTTTGTGACCCAAGATTTGTGACCCTTATTATTTGTGAACTAAACATAGAAGAAACATTACAGACGAAATCAAGCGTCGAATTTGATATGACTTCTCCATTCCCTTAACATATACCAAGTTATACTCGCTTCATGAAAAAAGCTAAGTAAGCATTTAATCAGTCTAATGGCTCATTGAATCTAATACAGGTAGAAACACCTATTGTCCTCTATTTGATTCATGCAAGGATACTCGACAAAGCAGCAGGTAAAACTTGCCTACATAAAAAATAAATATTAGGTAGGTATTTCCCATTGTTTTCTTCAAGCATGAAATAAAACGATTACAAATGAATTACACTTGGTCACAATATAGCTAAAAATAATAGTATTTTCAGTATAAATTAGGTTTGTTAAATTCCGTAACGTAGACTGAAAAACAGAGACGGTTGTAGAGCGTCCTTTCGTAACCACTTCTAGGGTGTGTGTACCAGTACTAGAGAATACAATCCCGAATATAATCTTGACGTTATGTAACAATTGTCCTTAATGTAATCTAGGTTAGGTCTATTGTCAAGGCGCAACGTATTACGGAATGCAAAGTATAACTGTTTGTGACAATCCCGAGATTAGCCAAGCCCGGGATTTTCGGGGTCAAAAAACGGCCGGGATCCCGTGATTGCATTCTCTAACCAGTACCAATAGTGGGGTAGGGATTTAAAAAGGTTTATTATGCAGCAAGATATATCAGCATATCTTTTAAAACAATATCAATTACATTTTTATTATGTGCGGCGTTGTTGAAAGTGCACTTTGACATAAAGATCGCCAACCTTCGTAGGAAGACGGCGCCATAAAAATAATACTGTTTTCCATGCATGTTTCTGTGTGCAATAAAGTGTTTAACTATCTGTTGATGATTTTTTTAATGTTAGACCTAACCTGCATTTGACTGATGGTGATGAAGTCGATGATGAAGCACGCGGTTTAGTAAATGCCCATTCACTCTTGCCTTGTGGTTTTAGTCGCTTGTTCCTCGTTTATTTATTTATTGTATTAATGGACTCGACAGTTCGTCACTTGCCAATGTCATGTTACAGAATATTCAAGATATTATCATAGTATTCTCTTTGCCTCCAGAGGAGTCGCCGTGGCATCATCACTCTGGACGAAACAGTTCACTCCCGAACTCGTAGTGGGACTATTGATAAATAGTTCGAAACTTCAGATATTGCATGAATTATCCAATAAATTCATCATATTGTCATTCGCGAACATTTCAGAGAATTTATTGTATGATTTATGCAAAATCTGAAGTTTCAAGGCTATTGACTCTAGCCTCGAAACTTCAGATTTTGCACAAAACCACTGTCCCTAGTTTCGCCTCTGTCTCCAGGCACCCGTGCAAGCGGCTAGCACACGTAAGCCACTTAATTAGCATTAGTCAAGATCTGAGCCGTAGTTAAGGCGGGCTATTAATTTTAAGTGCCCGTTGCCCTTTGGAGCACGGAATCACGCAGTCGCATTACTCCAGCGAAGTAAACTAACAATTAAGTACCATTAGGCCTTCTTGCTTAGTAGGTACTGCACCTTTTTTTTACCCAGGTAAAACATGCTATCATGTGTCACCACGCACGGGGGAGAGTGTTGGTTATGTCGGGCTCACCGCCCTGAAGGGGCAGCGTACCGACTAAACGTCCTGGGGTGTTCCACCTCGTGCTATTCTTGCCGAGCCACGGGAAACTGTGATGCAACCGCGACCCGACTGGCGCCCGAGCAGTCCCCATTGTGGGCTGTACTAGCCCACAATGTATAATCCATTCATCCATCACCTCCCTCCTCCCCGTCTGAGCCTCGAACCACTCGGGCGCCGTGCGGTGCGCGCACTGCGTCCGTGGGCCCGGGCCCTTACTTAGGCGGCGGCACCTCGTACACTCCGGTACGCTAGCCTTCTGTGCAAAGGGTACTGGGTTCGATTCCCAGTCGGGAATTTGCAGTACCTATCTAAGGTCAAAGCGTATTCAGAGCCAGCGCAGAATAGATATTAATGGAAGGGCTGGGGGAGGACTTTGCTCATCAGTGGGACATTATACGCTATAAATAAAATAAAGTAAGGTCAAAGCGTACGAACAGCAGATCAATGGTAACACTTGCAGTTGCGACGACTTATGACTCTTACGTCACGTCTTATGTCACGCACGCCGCATGATTTCGTTTCATAGTTTTGAGAACCATAATAGCCGCACAGGGTCTATTCCCAATAACACCTTCACGATGATAACATTCTTATTAGATTAGAGCTAAAGAAAACGGTGTTATATACAGACAACGCTGGGGAATTTATAACGGATATTTTTAGACAGGACCGTTTTAATTTTAACATAGCCGATGACGGAATGCAATCCCTTGGTGCAAAGTAAACATTGTGTAGTAAACTCGAGGTGGAACGATATTTGGCATCACGATTAACGTGGCTGTTTTTAGAGTATTGAGAATCGTTACGAGAATAAGTTTTGTAGAGTAATTAACGAGGGATCAGAGTGGTGTGGTTAGAGCAATGGACTTGTATTACAGAGACCCGGGTTCGGACACCTGGTCGGCCATGTACGGACCCACCAATCCAAACTAATCTCGCGTGATGGACCATGGGCCCGCGCTCCCTCGATCTAAGATAATAAAATAAGATTTAATAAAATCGAAATAAAACCCTAAAATAAGAAACGCCCGTATTAATAGTCTGAGCTGAAACCCGCCCGCCCGCCTCAAGAGCGAATTCAGCTGATACACTCTCAATACGTGATCACCATCTCAAGTATGTCATTTATAAAATAAACCAATCTGATGTCTTTCTCAAGTCGCGGTTCGCCTGCAATCAGCAAATACGTTCTCAAGTGTGAGTTTGACAGTTCTCTTGAAAACTTGTTTATTAATACGGCGTTACTCACGTGATACCCGATTCCTTAACGCGCGCCTAAGTTATTAATAGGAACGTCATCTTGAGGTCGTTCTCAAGATTGACTTTTGAGCTGAGGGTGATTTATTAATACGGGCCTAACTAAGTATATGGAGTTTAACATTTGAAAGAGCGAGTTCATGCTAAGCTGGCTCTCAAAACAGTCTAGCTAGCAGCTCAGCATAAGTATAGGTACCTAGATATAGAATGTAACGAAGGTACATTTCGCGTTTATAGTTCCATGAAAGTACGTATCAAGTTACAATAGAAACAGTGTCCCAAGGCCATAGAACAAACGACGTACTTTCCTATGCAAGTACGTACTGTAGACGGTTTTTATCGGGCAGTGAAAGCGAGACTATTTGCAGTTACTATTTAGTTAGTTAGGTAGGGCGACAGCACACGACGACTTTTTGCGGCAACAAAATCGCTGGTCGCGATATAGAATCGATACAGTCGATAGCAGGTCCCCAGGGACCCGCGTCTCTACCCCGAAAGGACCAAAGGAGTAGCCCACAGGGAGGGCAGAGTAAATACCTTTATTTACTAAATATAATTTTACTGTGACGTCACGGGTACAATATATCCTGTACTGTTTCCATATTTTTTTTTCCGCAGTTTTAAAGGTAGGTATTTATTTTAATTTGCAACTAATGTCTATTTTGTAACGCTAATGAAACGAATATGTGGCATGTATGCATCAATCTAGTAGCGATGCTGAATCGATTCTGTAGGTTTGCAGTGCGGTTGAATCGATTTCGTCGCTCGTTTGCAAAGAATGCAGCGAAACCAAATCGAATTTGTCGCGCGTTTGCATTGTTGCAGCGATTTTAAATCGATTATGTCGCTCTTTCGCTATACTGAGCGCTTTGCGACTGCATCGTGTGCTATCGCCCTTAGATATATCTGCTTGTTTTCCTAGTTAGAACAATGGAGTGGACGGACTTAGTCATAAAGTTTGTTTTATAGTCTCGCTAATGCAATGGATGGCAGTAATGGAATTGCAATAAGATGTCTGACTGATATCTTCTTTTATACATATGTATAATAAGACTGTAAAAATGTTGTGTCTGTACATTGGATATTTTTTGAAAAGAATAATTGTAATGTGTTTTAGAATCAATACTGATGCCAAAACACCAATTTTTAGAATTTTTGTCTGTGACTATCTTCAAGTATCACGCCATAACCACTGAAGGGATTTTGACGAGAGTTTCACTAGGAGATAGCTGAAATATCCGGACAGCTCATAGGCTATAAGCCATGGCGGTATGTGATCTGAGCATATAACTTTTGCTACGCAAACGAAGTTGCGGGGTACAGCTAGTGTAAGATAAGAATAGTATGTATATGTATACGAGTCATACAATAGGATAATTAAACTAGATTGCTTTGAATAACTAAGTTATTGTCGACAATTAAAATTATATTCTAGTATAAGTATTCAAATTCATCAGTTGATTTAAGGGGTTGTGTTATATTTATTATTATATCTATTTATATAAGTATACAAATATATTTTTTAGGTTAATATTATAATAGTTATTTAGAATTTTTATTATTGTTATATGGACAAATTATGAAATGTATAGTGCATTAGTTTAAGACTGTAATGCTAGACATTTAAATGAAATAAATGAAATGAAATAATGAAATGGAATAAAATTAAATTATACTATAAAATAATAATAATAATAATAAAAAGTATACAAATAGTTGTGAAGAATTTTTAGAGTAGGTATGCATTTTTAATTTATATTTTACTACTATGGAGGTAGGTATGTACGGTGGAACACAGAGAAAGGTGTACAGGAGAGTTTATAAGGTTGAGATTTTCTTAAAAACTACTTGATCTATTGCAAAAATTCACTGTTTGATAGATAAAAGTTAAAACTATGTAACTGTAAAAGAATTATTAAATTCGGTCCAGTAGTTTTTGAGAAAATCTCAACCTTATTGAGGCCCCCTGTATACTTATCTCTGTATTAGACCGTACCAGTACCAATCTACTATATTTAATATATCACACCAACCTATTCATCGGGTGATCTCTCAAACCAAAGGTTATCGGACGAGACTGTTTTGTGAAAAAACAACCAATTGTGATAATATTTATAAATGCCTTTGCAATAAGAATAACTTATCTTATCTTAGCAAATAATGTGGGAAGTCCCCGGCATGTTGTTAATATTATTTATTTTATTAATGGACTCGACAGTTCGTCATTTGCCAATGCCATGTTACAGAAAATTCAATATACATAATATAATAGTCTTCTATCTTCCTCCAGAGGAGTCGCAGTAGCGTCTTCTCCCTGGGTAGCCGCGTCTTCACGTCTTCATCCAGCCAAAGGAGACGCCGCAGCGGCTCGACAGTCACGTTCACTCCCGAGCTTGTAGCGGGAACTCTTGATAAAAGCTTGAAACTTCAGATCTTGCTCAAATTATCCAATAAATTCACCATACTGTCATTCGCGAACATTTTCTGATTAACTTAACGTGATATTAAACACAAAATAGCCACTGTAGACATTATAACAAAAATTATCATTTTGCAACCGTCGTTTCCCGCCATTTTCAAGAGAACCCATAGAGCGATTTTTTCCTTCATGAGCTTTACTGATAAGTATAGCTACGTACATTTACCGAGTGCTCTCAAAACGGTGAAGGAAAACATCGTGATGAAACCTGCATGTCGTAGAAGAAGAAGAAAAATCTATGGCATGTGAAATCCGCCAACCCGCACTGGGCCCGCGTGGTGGATCATGGCCCCAGCTCCCTCGATGTAAGGGAAGGTCTGTGCCCGAGCAGTGGGGCAATATAAATAGACTGATGATGATGAATAGCTATTGGTAGGTTCATCAAAGCATGACAATGTGAATTATGATGTTTTTGACCCCACAATAAGTATAATTGGCATACAATTTGTCATTATTACACTTGATTGTGATTGTGACATTATTTCATACCTCGTTGATTTGGATCAGAGGTACAATTATGTATTTATAACTCTGTAATTCACATATTATAATAATGATGGTATAGTTTGTGAAAAATTAGAGATTTGATACAAAATTATCTAATTATCAAGTATGTATGGTAAGTAAGTTATTATTACGGTTTTGTTTTCACATGTTATTAAAAGTGATTATTAATATTGATTACCTCTTGTATTCTTATCATTGTATTATTTTCATTTCAATGATAAATGGTATCATGAATTCTTGAATATAACCTTACATATAGGTATGTACCTAAAGAAAACATTATGTAGTTAGTTAGTTAGTACCTAGTTTTTATAATTTTCTTACAACAATTTATTTTATTATTATACTGGGTTCTCTTGAAAATGGCGGGAGACGACGGTTGCAAAATTGTTTGATAATTTTTGTTATAATGTCCACAGTGGCTATTTTGTGTTTAATATCACGTTAAGTTAATCAGAAAATGATCGCGAATGACAGTATGGTGAATTTATTGAATAATTTGAGCAAGATCTGAAGTTTCAAGCTTTTATCAAGAGTTCCCACTACAAGCTCGGGAGTGAACGTGACTGTCGAGCTGCTTCGTCCAGAGTGATGACGCTACGGCGTCTCCTCTGGATGAAGACGCGGCTGCCAAGGGTGAAGACGCTACTGCGACTCCTCTGGAGGAAGATAGAAGACTATTATGTATTGATTTTTTTGTAACGTGACATTGGAAAATGACGAACTGTCGAGTCCATTAATAAAATAAATACAATGCATTAGTAAAACTTCGTCTGCGCAGGAACTTTATAAATTATAGCCTATGGCTCGTTTTCATAAACGTGATTTAAAGTTACGCCACCGTTTATAGAAAGGGACAGGAGGCCTCCCCTGTCCCTTTCTATATTAACCTTTTTTAACGAAGTGTGAAAGGGATAGCAACATTGAAATTGAAAAAATTTCAATTTTTGGATATTGAACAATTAAAAATTAAAAAAAATATATTTCAATTTGCAATACCTAACATGGAAGGGGTTAAATTGTTAACGTATTAGGTACTACCTAATAGGTTAATAATTTTTATTTAGTCAGGTAATACAAACTCATATTAATTTGGAAGGGGGATGGAGTAAACGTATCCAATAGCGAAAACCCCAACCCTCTCCATGCATATATTCAATAGATATACTTATTAGAATAACCAAAATACCATGTTGTTATATATTTCTATATAGTGAATAAATAAATAAATTTAAAAAAAACATGGAAGGGGGTTACAATAATCTTTCCTAAAATGGTGTTTTTCAAACAAAACTTTTATAAACCCTACTTATATAAAAATCTTTTTCTATTTTCAACCCTTGTGCTAAAATAGCAGTTCTAAGGTAACATGGCCTTGGTATGTGCCTGAATTATATAGCTAAGAAACACACTAACATTTGCTCAGCCTTGACATTTAGACATAGAAACGTGTGAATTACTTTTTTATACAATCACCCCACTGGTACAGTTTGTAGGTTATCTGGGTGTCAAGGTTTCAAGGGTAGTTTTAGTAAGAAATCTTTTAATATGTGTTTAGAATTTAAATAAAGGTTATTAGGATAGTTTGAGGAAAAATTAGATATTAGGAATGCTATTTATAAAAATAAATCTCTAAAAATATTACCATTGAGTTTTATTTAGCTAAGGATACTCTTATTTCAAATTCAAATTATACACATAATTAATTACCATTAAAGTTTTAGGTTTCTTATTATGTTTAATCTTAAATATTTTAATAAATAAATTTCTATAGATTCCATTAATTACCTATTGATATCATTTACATGTTTTTATAAATGATATCAATAGGTAATTAATGGAAATAATTAGGTAGGTACATTATTTTAGACTATTTTTATTTGCAAATACCTACCTAAGTATCTAAAATGACTTGAAGATTATGATTTATGAAATGTAATTAATTTTATAATGTATATTTTCTGTTAAATTAGCATCTACTGTCACACTGCTGGGCAAAAGCCTCCCACCATTTCTTCCACACCTCCTAATGCAAGATTAATAAATATAGCAATAATTAAACGAATGAAGTTGAATACAAAATAATAAACTTAACTTACCGCGAAAATTGTGTTCTGCAGTCCAAAAGGTATTGGAGTCAGTCTTGCGAAAAACACTATCTTGAAGGCCTGAGGGCCGGCAATGACTTTCAGCAGAGCCCTGGCCGTCTCATTCTTCAGTAACCGGTCCAGAGGAAGGTACGACCGGAGCGCCTTCAGCGTGAAATGGGCCACCGCCACGCCAAAGTTTGCACTAACCAAAACCGTCCCTACACCCTTCACAATCCCAAACAAATAACCACTAGTTATTATCAACAGTAAATACCCAATCGTCACTGGAAAACTCACTATCAAAAATAGTCCCATGAACAACAAAAATATAATTTTAGGGTCCTGAGCGTCCACCCAATATAAAACAGTTTTTAAATACTCTTTAAAGAAATATAACAAAAGCACGAGACACGTGAGCAATAATATTGAAATTACAATGTTAATCAAATAGTTGTACGTTGTCCTGCTGTTAATTTTAGACCAAAAACTTTTCTTTCTTGTGACCGCGGTCGGGTCAGGTTGGCATTCTTCGATGTCCACTAAATCCATGGTGGGTTTCATAGGGGAATTGTTTATGTCACTTTGCACTGCGCTTTCCATACAGGATATCACTCGCCATGGCCTACATTTAGGGAGGGACTGTTTATTTCGCGCACGGACGACAGAAATTCAACAAGAAATTGGCCGTGATCAGCCGTCCGCCTGTCATCAGTTTTTCTGACATTTGTTGACATTGACCATAAATAAAGTAGAGGTAAATTTTAAAATAGAGATTATTTAAAAAGGATATTGAATAGGAGATCAAACTGTCAATCGGCTAAAAATCTTCACATCCTTACCCAAAACTACCAAAAAAGAACAAAAAAATGTCAAGTCAATTTTTTTGAAGATTTCCACGATTCGCTTTTCGTGGAGGTTTTGCACATTTTTGCGAAATACAAATGATTTTATTCGTAAATTCGCAGTGTAAACTGTGAAATTAGTGGGTTGTGTGATACTACATCGAATGAATTAGTTTTAGTCATATATTTCTTTGTTATTGAAAGTTCGAGATAAAACATAACCATGCCGCCGAAGAAACCTCCCGTGGCTAATTCGAGCAAAAAGACTGAACAGAAGAAGAAGGAGAAGGTTATTGAGGTAAGCTGGCATCATTATTTACTTAAATCACCCTAGAAATAGTGTATTTTATGTCAATGTTGAAGATACGCAGCTTTCTCCATACATGGTCGTCTGAACAACTATACTTGGAAAGTTCATCAGATATGTTCTTGAAGAATGTATGAAATGTTGCGCTATGGCTAGGATAATATGCGTAAGTACTTTATATAACCCACCTCTATTTATCTTGGTCCTAAGCGATATTTATCCACCGTCTTTCATCCACTGCGATAATAAAGAGTCTTCTTAGATTCCTTTGGTCAATCATATTTGTTTACAAAATAAGATACTTGATTTGGGCTGCGGTATAGTATGTTATGTCACAAATATATATGTTCCCCCAGGATAAGACCTTTGGGCTGAAGAACAAGAAAGGTGCAAAGCAGCAGAAGTTCATCCAGCAAGTGGAGAAGCAGGTGAAGAGTGGAGGCATCCACCCCGCCAAGCCCGTGGAGGACAAGAAGAAGGATAAAGAACAGAAGTTGAAGGAACTGAAGGAACTCGCTCAGCTGTTTAAGCCGGTGCAGACACAGAAAGTGGAGAAAGGTTCGGATTTTTTTAGGATCGACTCTTTCTATTATTGTAGATGGTATGGTGGAACACAGAGAAAGGTGTACAGGAGAGTTTTTAAGGTTGAGATTTTCTCAAAAACTACTTTGACCTATTGCAAAAATTCTCTCACTGTTTGATAGATAAAAGTTAAAACTATGTACTGTAAAAGAATTATAAAATGCGGTCCAGTAGTTTTTGAGAAAATCTCAACCTTATTGTGGCCACCTGTATACTTATCTTCGACTGTACTAGCATAATGACTACTTTTCATCAGATATTCAGAATTTCTACGGAGACTTGAATAATTTTCGTTTTAATTTTGATATGTAGATGCAATACATTACCACAATATTGGATGGGTATGAAGACGGATACAATACTTCCAGCATCAGAAAGCCTGCAACTACTGTGTAGGTGTCAGCCGGCAACCCTGCTGCGCTACTTCAGTGAACTGGGGTGGTCGAGCTGACAGTGCGGGGAAATGCACAATATTTTATGAAGTTGGTGCAGAGTCTGTCACCAAGAACAGGAATACCGCAATATTTTAGCAAATTTCATTGAACAATAACAAGTAATGTGTAATAGTTAGGATTCTGACTGCATAGTTACCTGATGGTCATGACATTAGCGACGTCGGACATGTTACTGGTGGTTGAAATTATAAGACCAACAATCACATTTTAGTACATACACGGCAAGAAGGTTTTGTAGATATTCTGTTTAATTTACAATGAATAACCACTGGCACATTACAATAGGAATATCAAAGTACATATCACAAGATAGCTGTAAAGATAATGAAAAGAAAGAAAGAAATACAGATTTATTTAACACTACATACTATACACTACATAAAATCATACAAGACAATAATAATATATATAAACACACCGATTAATCAAGAACAGATACTTATAATAATAATAGAAACAGATACTATCGAGCAGCAGTGTGCAGCATGCAGTGGTAAAAGGGGCCGAGCTCAGCATAGTGCTGCGGCAGGCCACAGCTGGTTTTCAGTTCGTCCCCCAGTGGTTACACGAACGCCAGCGGCGGCGCGGGTACCTATAATTGGCTATGATATTACAACTTGCATCTATGTCTTCAGGTACGGACCCCAAGTCTGTGGTGTGTGCGTTCTTCAAGCAGGGCCAGTGCACCAAGGGAGACAAGTGCAAGTTCTCACACGACTTGACCATTGAGAGGAAGGTATGTTCCTGTTGCATTATTATTATTTGATATCACGGTGTTGGTGCACGCCCAAGGGTCACTGCGACCTCAAAGGTCTATTGTGGCCGCGCACCGAGTTCTTATATCTCGCTCCCAAGGCCAACGTCCCTCAGGTCATTCCTGTTGCATACTTCTGTTTTATATAATAAAACACCCATTTCCTTTTTTTGCCTCCACTTTTAGCCGCGATCTGTATCAAAGTCAATTCATAGCTCTTTATTGCAAGTAAGCATGTTATGTACATTTTTACACGTCGACATTTTTTGAATTTACTTTTATACCCACCTTGCAATTAAAAGGTACGGTGGAGCACAGAGAAAGGTGTACAATAGAGTTTTTAAGGTTCTAATTTTGCTATTGCAAAATTTCTTACACCGTTAGATAAAAGGTAAAACTATGTAACTGTAAAAGAATTGTTAAATTCGGTCCAGTAGTTTTTGAGAAAATCTTAACCTTAATGAGGCCCCTTGTATACTTATTTCTGTCGACTGTACCAATGCTTAGGCCAAAAAGTCGCAAGAAACTTTCATTAGCACATCTTTTAAATTAATAACAATTAATTTCTTGATTGTAGGAGTGGCATAGACTATAAAGATTTAATCAAATTAATGGGGCATTTTTTATTATTCTAGAGTCGTTTTTTTTTATAAATAATTTCTATTTGTTTAAACTAAATGATTTTTTACATAACAATAATAGTTCACATCGCATTAGATAACGAGAGGTTTTCTAAATGACAGTTGTGAGGAAAAAAACAAGCTTTTTAAGTTGATAATAGATGGCGTTGCACCGAAATGCGATATCATCGTAAAAAAAACACAGCAACATGACAATAAATTTCAATGTCAGCTGAATAATTTATTATTATTGGTTTGTTTGTGTAATTTAAACAATGCAGTACAAATTAATACTAGGTATGAAATACTAAAAGCCCAAGTTACAGCAATAACAACGCATTTAATGTTGACATCAGACCAGTCAGTGCCATCTACAGGGGCTAGCGGTACTTTCTTTCTTTTTTAAATGTAACCCAGAAAGCATCATTGTGTATTGTTTCCAGGCTGAGAAGCGGTCTCTATACGTGGACATGCGTGACGACGACACCATGGACAACTGGGACGAGGAGAAACTCAAGGAGGTTGTAGAGAGGAAACAAGCCGAGGACAAGCAGCGACAAACCACAGAAATTGTTAGTATTACTCATATCTTCTTACCCGACTGCGCAATGAGGGTTGTATTTTTCGAGTGTATATAAGTATACCGGAGCCCAATTCAAGTGTCTTATTTTGTAAACAAATATGATCCTCTAATTACCTGTTGTGATGTAATACTGAAGGAACTGATTGATTGAACCTGTTCATCATTGCGAAAATAAAGCAATCTAATCTAATAATGTGAAAATAATATGCGATAACCACAGAATAGCTTAAAATGTTAGGGTAGGGTAGTTTTTGTTTACAAAATAAGACACTTGATTTAGGCTTCGGTTTATGTATTCTTTGGCACGACCTACAGCCCAAACGGCTTGATGGATTTTAACATATGAGGTGTCGACGAATCTAATCGTCGTTGTATTGACATAGACTATAAAAAATTAATCAAAGCGGCCTAAATTTTTGGCAGTCGGGTTTTTTACAGTCGCACTAGACCGCATGAGTGGCAGCCACTGTGCGTGAAGGTGGAAGGATCATCTTCATTTGCCCCACCTACA
This sequence comes from Tachystola acroxantha, assembly GCA_963506565.1. NCBI lineage: Eukaryota > Metazoa > Arthropoda > Insecta > Lepidoptera > Oecophoridae > Tachystola > Tachystola acroxantha. The sequence continues at coordinate 11,752,076 of OY735882.1, read as the reverse complement.
AAACTACGTGACCATTTAAGCTGTACCTATCATTTTGTTTGGGACTTATTACAGGTCTCATATTGCATAATCATAATCATTTTCTACTATTCTCGCAACTCCTATAGAAGAATAAGAAAAACAATGAATAAATCGCTCCGATTTCTTACTATTTTCAGAATTCCTAATTAAGCTGTTTTTTTCGAATCGCAACTGGTACAAACCATTATTTTAAACCAATAATTTTAATAAAAAACGGAGATATTTTTACATTTATTCGTTATCTTGTACAACTTGCGGTGATGGTGGGGCAGAATCTGGCATTGTCATTTTTCATCATTTAAATAATTCATATGTTTTTCTCCTCACTAGTAATTCTTTAGTTAATTCCAATCTCCTATTCCACAGATCTGCAAACATTTCCTAGAAGCCGTAGAGAAATCCAAATACGGTTGGTTCTGGGAATGTCCGTCCGGTCTCAAGTGCATATACAGGCATGCCTTGCCTCCGGGCTTCGTACTCAAGCGGGACAAGAAGAAAATGGACGAGAAGAAGATAGAGATATCCCTCGTGGACCTGATAGAGAGGGAGAGAGCAGCCTTAGGAGCAAATCAAACCAAGATCACGTTAGAAACGTTCTTGGCGTGGAAAAAGAAAAAGATTAAGGAGAAATTGGTATGTTACTTATTTATTACTTGGTTATTTTTAGTAGTTATGCTTTCGGTATTGGATATATTTGGTTTTTCCTTTGTTTGATGAACATATAAAAACTTATGTCTCTTTTTGACGTATTAGAGTGAAAGTTACGACTAAGGCGACCTGACCCATACAAAATAAACTTTAAGCGCTCTCCGGCCTTCCGGTTGCAAAATTATTTGATTATTTTAATTTTATTGTCAAAAGTGGTTGGTTTGTGTTTAAATTAGTTTTTATTAAGTATATATTTACTATACTTACTATGCACACCCATGGGCGTACCCAGGTTCTGGGCCAGGGGGGGCAAATCATATTTTTTTTGATAGGTGCTTATAGAAAGAACGAACGCGCCGCGTAATTTTTAGTTGTAAAAATATTGTATTGCAAACAAATGGCAAAAAATTCGTTTTCTTAATCTTTATCGATAAAAGTACTAGATAAGATACTTAGTAAGGACGTCAACATTATCCCCCCTCCCCCCCTCCTGTCCCTACCTGGGTACGCCCATGCACACCTACCTCTTTCTGATATATTTTTTTATAATATCCACTGAAGTTGGTTGTCTGGAAGAAATCGCTTTTAGCGTTAAGACCGCCAAACATGCTTATCATTTAATCTTCTCATTCTCATGTAATTAATGCTGTATTTATGGTGCAATAAAGTGTATTTATCTTATTAATAAACTACATGAATATCTTATAAGACAACTAATTTTGCAGGACACACTAGCTCAGAACGAGGAGCAACGTCGTACGGACTTCAAGGCTGGCCGCGCGGTCGGTCTGTCTGGTCGCGAGATGTTCTCGTTCGACCCGGCGCTGGCGGCGGACGCGGACGAGGACGGCGACGAGGCGGTCGACCTGCGCACGTATGGAGACGACGACGACGACACTGACGTCACGGAGTACAGGGAGGTCCAGTTCGAACTCATCGGCATGGAGGCGTCGGAGGTAAGAGTTATGTGTGCAGAGGTTGATGATGGCGATTTGAGGGTGATGATGGCAATTTGACAGCGCTGATAGTAATTTTTGACGACGGTGACTGCAATTTGAGGGTGATAATGGCAGTATGAGGTAGATGATGGCAATTTAACGGAGCTGACGGTAATTTGAGGTGGATGATGGCAATTTGGCGGCGCTGACGGCAATTTGAGGTTGATGATGGTAATTTAACGGAGCTGATGGCAATTTGAGGTTGATGATGGTAAATTAACGGAGCTGATGGCAATTTGAGGTAGATAATGGTAATTTAACGGAGTTGACGGCAATTTGAGGTAGATAATGGTAATTTAACGGAGCTGACGGCAATTTGAGGTTGATGATGGCAATATGAGGCTGATAATTGACGGCGCTAATGGTAATATGACGACGCTGCCGGCAATTTGAGGGTGATGATAGCAATTTGACGGCGCTGACTGTAATTTGAGGTTGATGATGGCAATTTGACGGCGCTGACGGCAAGTTGACGTCGCTGATGGCAATTTGAAGGTGATGATGGTAATTTGACGGCGCTGACTTCAAGTTGACGTTCTTGATGGCAATTTGAGATTGATGATGGCAATTTGACGTCGCTGATGGTAATTTGAAGTCGCTGAAGGCAACGTATTGTCGCTGACGGCGACAAAATGTTGGCAATTTCGCTGTCATCCACTGTCAATCGTTCAAGTAGTACTTAGGAAAACCTCAACCTTTATAAGACCACCTGTCTGTACACTGTTCTCTATTTACCACTGCATCTAATTTAATACTTCCAGGTCGATGATACCGGTACCAAAGCAACAGAAGACCGTCTTCACCAGCTCAGCTCTAACCTCACCAACGGAGACGGCAGTGGGAGCGAGACCGAGGAGACCAGCGCGGCTGATGAAGACGGCGCGGGACCTATCAACGAGAACCTGTTCCTCGATGAAGACCTGGATGAGGAGCTACAGAACCTCGATCTGGACGATTAGCGTGAGCTCTTGAAACTTTATGAGCAGAATGATTAATAGAGGCGGAGAATATACTGAAATGGATCAGGATATTAGGCCCAGCGCATTGATATTAAGCGGTTAAGAGCCTTCATAGAGCCAACTAGCGCCGCCAATCTTAAAAAAATAATATCTTCCAATATAATCAATTTTATTAAAAAAGCTATTTACAAAATGTTTATTACGATAAATACTATTTTTCAATATACAATACATGGCATAATTGCGACAAGCTAAGTTGTAGTTCACAAATGTGCCAAAAACGGCCGTTTTTCGCAATTATGCGAACTACAACTTACCGACATTGAATCACGTTATAAATAAGCATATAAAAATAGTATTTATCGTAATAAACATTTCGTAAATAGCTTTTTTAATAATATTTATTATATTGGAAGATATTATTTTTTTAAGATTGGCGGCGCTAGTTGGCTCTATGAAGGTTGAGTGGTGGATAGCCCCCTCTAATTTTAGCAAAATGGTCCTTACTTCCTTAGTATGTGGTTTGTACGGCTACTAGCCGTGACGTCACAGCCACAGTACATATGTACTATATCTGTGTCTTTCTAACCAAACATTTATAAATGTCTGCAATTATACAGGGTGTAACGTAAAGGGTATATGAAGCCGAAAGGACGGTGTTCAGTATCAGTAACTGAACAACTTTTGTTCTACGACTTTTCGATTTTCGAGGATTTGTTTTGTGACTTTTCATACATTTCGTACCGGTCAGCTGATCGATTTGTGTGAGATATTAATTTGTTTTTATTCTTTATTCGAAATATCAATGCTTTCTAGGTAGTCAGAATCATATTTGGCGAGTCCACAAGAAAAATGGCAATAAACACACTCTTACAAATATCGAAAAGTCCGAAACATGGGTATTCACCGATTTTGGAACGACACCATTTCACTAATGTAACGTCATCGTCACTTTTTGTAATTTTCATAATCTGAACTTAATTTTTAAATAATGAAAACGACGTTATTTTAATAAAAGAATAAATATGGGTACCTTAATTTTACCCATATTTTCACCAAAAAAATATAATAAAGGGGGGTAAACAAATGACATTGCCACATTTCAATGGAGCTTTGCCCCACCTACAAAACTACGTGACCATTTAAGCTGTAGCTATCATTTTGTTGGGGACTTATTACAGGTTTCATATTGCATAATCATAATCAGTATCATTTTCTACTACTCTCGCAACTCCTATAGAAGAATAACAAAAACAATGAATAATTCCCTTCGATTTCTTACTATTTTCTGAATTCATAATTAAAAAACTTTATTTTAAAGCAATAAATTTAATAAAAAACGGATATATTTTTACATTTATTCGTTATCTTGTACATCATGCGGTTGATGGTGGGGCAGAATCTGGCATTGTCATTTAGACCTTGTCAATTCTACCTATCTAGTCCATTTCAGTATGTCTCCGATAGAGGTTAGAAATGTCATATGGGCAATTGCATACAATGCAAATACGAGCTATCAATCTATTAATTGTTCTGTGGTTTTGTGATAGGGTTTAATTGCAAGTATCTTTGTTTATTTTTGATATTGATGCAATGGTACTCTTTGGTCCACTTTGGGTAGAAGCCAGTGGAGTAAGTAAATATTTTTGATATTAAAAGTGTAGGCCGTTGGGATCAGAACCACAGAGTATTGAATCATCATCATCAGTCTATTTATATTGCCCCACTGCTCGGGCACAGACCTTCCCTTACATCGTGCGCTCATCGTTGACAGAATGTTTCGCTTGCTTATACCGATTTCATGTCTATTGTGTAAGTGGTCTGTGATATCTACAGAGAGAGTGGGTCCCATTTGTGCTGTCCAAGGAACTATGACGTCATCAGAGTAATGATATAAATTTTCCCCTCTATTTGTTCCATAGAACTACATACTACCATATTACCCCATACCACAATATAGAAAGTTGTTATATATAAACGGATATCACTCACTTATATGGTAGAAGTCGGCAATTAGACCGACAGTTTCGACCGATTTCGACGTTTCTTCGCCAACGGCGACGCGGGCGTGGCGCGCTCACCTTGAAAATGACCGTCGAAATCGGTCGAAACTATCGGTCTAATTGCCGACTTTAACAATATAAGTGAGTGATATCCGTTTATATATAATAATTTGTAGTAATGGCTCACTCTTGTTTTAATTCTAAAATATATAAAGTATCTATATTGTTCCCATCATCGTCAGTCTATTTATATTGCCCCACTGCTCGGGCAAAGACCTTCCCTTACATCGAGGGAGCTGGGACCATGATCCAACACGCGGGCCCATTGCGAATTAGCGGATTTCACATGCCTTAGATTTTGTTCTTCTACGGCATGCAGGTTTCATCACGATGTTTTAATATTATTTTTCAAAGATTGGCGGCGCTAGTTGGCTCATGGAAGGCCCTTAAATCATTTTTCCTAGTAGCTCTGTTGGAAAAGAGCATGCCACGGAATGGCGAGGTCCCGGTTCGAACCATACCGAAGTTTTTTCCCCATTTAATACTCCGTGGCTCAATCCACTATAAAGTAAGTATTAGTCAAATATATTTGCAATTAAATATGTCACGTGTATAAATAATTATCACTAATATTTAATATCATATGCAGGAATCTTCCATTACAACTAAAGTGGTCAAACTATTAAATATGTAATTTATTTCTCGCGGTTCTGCGTAAAAAGGAACGCGATTTTGTTCTTGAGATAAACTTTGCGTTTTGTAATCATCACTATCATTAATTCGTTTATATCAATCATCCCAAATAGAATAGTTATGTTAACACATGGAGGAAAAATTTCGCCGCGCTCTATGGAGAGAGCCTAAAGATATTTTGTATTGCCCTTGTTGTCACTTTCACTCTCTTATGTCAGATAGAGACATCTCAATGTCAATTACCAAGCATAATCGTCGGGGGACCGCTCAAGGGCCGAGCCCTCTGCGGTGGTTTAAACAGCTGCTCATTTCTATTACCAGGTCTTTGGGTGGCCACGTCTCTGGTTTTGTGGGTCTGTCATGGTTTTTAAGTTGGCCTCATCTCGGCTTAGTGAGTGGCAGAGACGCTAATTTAGTCCCGTATTAATAAATCGCTCTCAGCTCAAAAGTCAATTTTGAGAACGACCTCAAGATGGCGTTCCTATTAATAAACGTAACTTACGTGCGCGTTTAGGAATCGGGTATCTCGTGAGTAATGCCGTATTAATAAACAAAACTCGGTTCTCAAGAGAACTGTCAAACTCACACTTGAGGACATATTTGCTGATTGCAGGCGAACCGCGCCTTGAGAAAGACATCACGTGAGTCAAGATCGGTTTAAAATAACATACTTGAGATGGTGATCACGTCTTGAGAGCTGAAGTTGCTCTTGAGGGCGGGTTTGAGCTCAGACTATTAATACGGGCCTTAATATGCAAGAGCGATGTCTATGTAAATACGGCTATCTCCATCGGCGGTTTTTTGCTCCATGTGTTAACAGAATTCAATAACTTTTACACGAATTCAATATGCCTGTATATTTTATATTGAAATGAGTTTTTTCAGTGAGTGAACTATCAAAATGTACAGTCGACAGCACAGTTACGCAAACGAATGCGATAAGGTTATTTGTATAAGGGTTTATTTATTTGACATACATAAAGACAATTCGTTTAATTATACAGATAGATAAGTAACTGTGGAACTGTACTTGTAAATAAATAAATGATACAATTATTTACAATATGTCTTTTTATTTAAACGTAAAAGTAATTTTCCGTTAAGATAATATAACAAAAAAAATTACTAATTTTCGCCAAAAATCTAACATTGACGGCTAGTAAAAATCGAGCCCCCAGGCATAAATTAATTAATTTATTTATTACATAAAAATCTCACAGCGTTATAAATATATAATAACAGTGTCACATTGGGTATACCAAAAATTTTAGATTTTACATATTTTTAATTAAATTACTCAATTTAAGGTCCCGAATGTAATAACAAAACAATAAATCAAATGGTTCTGACAGTCAGACCCTGTCAGAACCTTCCAGAACCTGTCAAAACCTGTGTGAACCTTACAGAACCAGTTAGAACCTGTTGGAACCCATCCCGGTTCTGACAGTTCTGGTCATTTTGTCCACTCGACCATCGGCCGAGAGATTTGTGGTCGAGCTCTCACCTAAGTCTTCGATACAGCGTACCGTCGATATGATGTACTGTCGATGTAGCGTACCATCGATATAGCGTACTGTCGATGCAGCGTACTGTCGATGCAGCGTACTGTCGATATAGCGTACTGTCGATGTAGCGTACCATCGATATAGCGTACTGTCGATGCAGCGTACCATCGATATAGCGTACTGTCGATGTAGCGTACCATCGATATAGCGTACTGTCGATACAGTGACCCGTCGATATCGCGTTTTCGATATAGCGACATTCGATGTCGTGTACTAGTAGTCGGTCTAGACCCGTTGTAGGTGAGGGTGTGTGTGTGTGTGATCGTTGTCATCTGTATCCGGGCCCTGGCACCTCATTGCGGCAACTATGTGCTTCCTAAAGCTGTAATATTTTAAATTGAATATGTAAAGATCCAGGAAGCGATTATTAAATTTCCTCATGCTCCTCAGCTTCCCTCATTCTACATACATAATATTATTTGCACGGAGGCATAGACAACCATTTCGCCGGATTGTCAATAGTGATTTTGTCTATGACTTTCTCAGTGAACCCTTTGGTCTTCATTTTTGGAAGAACATTGTTCATGATGTGGCAATAGCCGTGGCCTCCGTAGTCAATCTGGAAAAATATACATTCATCATTGCACACGTAAACCTCTCCCAAAGTACGCTATTCAACCCGATTTTCGGCCCGCCGATATAAATTACAGATGTGTGTGAGAACAGGCGCCGACGCGGCAGCATGGACGGAACAGTAGTACTCTCCTCTCCTCGCTCGCTCTCGCCTCATCGCCTTTCCAGTACCTGACTCAGGACTTTGCATTTGGCTGGATATTTTTTTTGTAATTGTGTGTGTGGGGGGGGGGGGGGGGGGGTTCAAGCCGATATATATTACAGATGTGTGTGAGAGGCGACGACGCGGCCGCGTGGACGGAATAGGAGAGACAGTAGTACTCTCCTCTCCCCGTCGTTCTCGCCTCATCGCCTTTCCAGTACTTGACTGTGGACTTTGCATTGGGCTGGATATTTTTTTAAGGGGGGGGGGGGGGCAGCTGCCCCTACCTCCCCCCCCCCCCCCCCTTGTATGTGAGTGATATCCGTTTATATATGATAATTTTTTAGTTACAACCGGTACTTTTTCCATTTTTAAAAGTATTATCTAGTCCCTTACCAATCGATGTTTGGTATGAATGTCATGTGACATCAGTATCATATCTTCGTTGCCCTCATCAACAAGGAGTCCGATCTTGTCCAATCGTTGCGCGTCTGACGGCATGTCTGTCGCAACGTTGAGTTGGTAGTAGGATACCTCGACGCCAAATAGATCGAATTGACAGTAAGTGCCGAGTTTAGAGAACTCTAGAAGATCATCGTCTTTTAGCAGGGTGCCTGGAAACAGAAAGACTCGGCTTCTAATAAGTATTTTCAATTAGCCCACCAATTGAAAATTAAATATTATACAGGGTGTAACGTAAAGGGTATATGAAGCCGAAGGGAGGGTGTTCTGTATCGGTAACTTAACAGCTTTTGTTCTACGACTTTTCATACATTTCGTACCGGTCAGCTGATCGATTTGTATGAGACATTAATTTATTTTTATTTTTTATTCGTAAAGTCGTAGAACAAAAGTTGTTCAGTTACCGATACTGAACACCCTCCCTTCGGCTTCATATACCCTTTACGTTACACCCTGTATAAGTAGACAGTACATAACATTATGGCACATAGATTGCAGTCCATATTGCATCGAAATCTATACTAAATACTTAGGTTAAAAATCAAACTTCTACGTCAACCCAATCAAAAGATATGGCCGCTTATGTCGCCTTTTCCTGCATATTTGTATGAAAACGCGAGAAACTCAAAATCTAAGCCGTTTAGGCTTGCCAAAGAATTAGACATAAGTACACTCGAAAAACATAGCCCTCCTTCTTGCGCAGACGAGTATATAAAAATATAGAATCAAAAGGTAAAATCAGTTATTTAATTTAAATCATAATCTTCAGTTATTTGGTTTACAAATTTTTTTGCAGCTCGGGAGAGAGGGGCAACTCCCCTACTGGTAAAATCTATCAAGCCGTTTAGGCGTGATAAAGAATTAGACATACATACACTCGAAAAACATAGCCCTCCCTTCTTGCGCAGACGGGTATATAAAAATATAGAATGAAAAAGTAAAATCAGTTATTTAAATCATAATCTTAAGTTATTTGGTTTACTAATTTTTTTGCAGCTCGGGAGAGAGGGGCAACTCCCCTACTGGTAAAATCTATCAAGCGGTTTAGGCGTGATAAAGAATTAGACATACATACACTCGAAAAACATAACCTACCTTCTTGCGCAGTCGGGTATATAAAAATATAGAATCAAAAAGTAAAATCAGTTATTTAAATCATAATCTTCAGTTATTTGGTTTACTAATTTTTTTGCTCGTTCGGAAGATAGGGGCCTACCATTGTTGGTTATTTTCATAATGGTGACACTTCACTTGGCTATTCGTATTTGTCATAATTGGCATGTGTGGTTGGTATTCTCGACAAAATATTCGTCTTATTTGTATGTACGTCAAGTATTTGACAAATACGACAAACATCCAATAGCGAACGAATAGCCAAGTGAAGTGTCAGCATAACACCTACTACTTACGATCCAAATGCGACATGACTGCCTTATCTCTCTTCCCCCCAGCCTCTAGATACAAGCGTATGATCTCGAAGGGCGCCTCCGCGTCGCGGTGGGGGTGGAAACTCACCCCGCAACCAACTTGGGGCTGAAGCTCTCCAACGGCTTTTATTACTTTGCGCTCGAAATCTGCGAGGCAAAGGTTCTTTGAGACTAAGTGCCAAAAAATATGTTTGAAATTACATTGGTTTGGTAGCGGTTCTGTCGCATGTTTTCTCATTTTTAGCGAATTGTAACTTCTAAAAGTAGTGACATCCTATTTTGATGTAGGAAAGGAAGGTAGCAGTGTATTTACAGTTGACAGAGGAAATTTAAAAATTTCATTAAAGGAACGCTTGTTAAGAAGGCGTATTACAGGATAGATGACTATTTAAACGATGAACATGCATGGTGTGTGTCGCCGGTTCCGCATGAGGGATAAAGTCTAGATTACTAACAATAGTAATAGTTGTGTAATACCTAGTTATTAAGTAATTGTGTATTATTATATTATTTTAAAAGATGTGCTGCTGAGAGTGCCACTTTTTCTCCTCAGCGTTGGCACCTTTTCCTTGCAAAGTGGTGTAAATGTACCTAAATTCAAAAATATGTTGACGTGCAAAAATGTACACAACGTGCTTACTTGCAATAAAGAAATTTGACTTTGATTTGTAAAACATACAATCCTGTCAGGTTTGTATGTTTTAAAAATCAGTTTTAAAATAGGTAATGTCGCTATATAAGTAGTACCTACCTAAGAGGTACTAGGTAAGTAGGCATACCTAAGTAGTTACATAGGTGATAAAATGTGAATTGTAGCATCGTTTACGTGTGTTTGTAAGGTGATCTACGGAACTATACCTTAGGTACATTCTATCAATTGTAGTAGGTAGGTAGGTACCGCGTAATAATAATCGTAGATACCTATTACAATTTACATTTCTTTGCTAAAGAATTTACGTGATTGGTTCGGCTGCAGCACCGGCTCCTTGTTCCGGGCAGCCGTTCAGAGGGTGAATTGCCATGATGTTGTCCAACCTTCGATGACAAGAAGAAGGTAAGTTCACATAAACTGTACCCAATTGACATAGATTGTACCACAATTCACATAGACTGTACCACAATTCACATAGACTGTACCACAATTCACATAGACTGTACCACAATTCACATAGACTGTACCACAATTCACATAGACTGTACCACAATTCACACAGACTGCACCACTCCACACATGACTTACCTCTTAAAGGCCATACACTAGCAATTTCCCCAATAAACCCTGCCTTCACACTGGCATCCTCAACACACCCAACTGATAGCTCCTTCAACATGTGATTGTAGAACTCCTCGGTACCACTGCTTAGTGAAGAGTCTGCCTGCAAGTCCGCAATGTAATATCCTGTGCCAGCAACGATGTGGACACCAGTGGCTTGGGATACGTGCTTGTAGAATGTCACGTTGCGTTTTAAACCTTCGGTTGAGTTCTCGACTATTGTTCCTGAAAGATATGTAGATTTTTTGCAGAATATTGCGGTTTCAGTCATGCCAGGAGCTCGTAATCCAGACGAAAAGTCTCGTAATTCAGTAACTTTAGGCGCGGTTAGTATCTGGATGGATGAGCTCTTTTATGTTAGCCTCTCCGTGAATCGGAGAGCACGGTAAGCAGTTGGTCATTGCTGTTGTCGCCCGAAAGCGGTCGTCAGGGCAACGCGAGAACGCGCCCATAAAACGTTGATACGTAGTGCGAGACGGAACGCCATCGGCGACGCGGGCATGGCGCGCTCCCTAAACTAAACACTGGCTTCAACCAAATCATCAGTCTATTAGACGTAAGTTCTATCCCATATATCGAAGTAGCTCGGACCGTGATCAGCTACGCAAGTGCCTTAGATTCTTATACAGCATGCAGGTTTCATCACGATGTTTTCTTTCACCGTTTTGAGAGCATTCGGTAAATTTATGTAAGTTTTTCAGTGTTAAACCCACGGAAACCTCATTGTACATGGCTGACCTGGCCGGGGATCGAGCCTAGAACCTCTATATCGTAAGTCCAGTGGCGCAATCACTGCGCAATCGAGCTTTACAGAGCACACCACATTTCAACCAAATAAATGAGTTTAATTCGTATAAGTAAACAAAATATTTGAAGACATACAAACCTCCTCCACACTTCTTAAACTCCTTAACATCATTCAAGACAGCAGCAGCGGAGCTCTCGTCATTCAGCAGCAAGTTGTAAGGGGAGCTGTAAGGATACTGCTTCAGATATCCCACCTTCTCCAAGGAGAAGCCTGCTTGGAACTTGTCAGCGATCAGAGCTGGTGGCTCCCGGTAGAAGTGGGTGAACTCCATAGCCAGATGCTCGTGGGTGAGAGTCCGACCCAGTTGACCAGGGTTTATTATTCCTAGGACTAAAATATACGCGTGAGAGTAAGTGTACAAAGTATTTAGTAAGTACTTATCATCTTAAACAACCTATTCCCGCTATTGTGGCCGTCCCTTGCATCCAGGAAGCTGGAAGCATGATCTACCACGCAGACTCAGTGCAGATTGTTGGATTACACATGCCATATATATTTTAAAGTTCACCGCTGTGAACTAAACACTTGTATCGTTAGTTATGTCTCTCTCACACGCGCACACAAAACGAAATTAACCAAGGCTGTGTAATCCACCAATCCACACTGGGTTCGCGTAACGTGATAGATCATGGCTCCAACTCCCACAATGCAAGGGAAGGTCTGTTCTGTGACAAAAAAATAGGCTTACGTACCTAAGCAACTAAAAATATATTAAAAGTACCTAAGCAGGTAGGTTCCCTATTTTTGTGCATAAATTTTTATGTCATAATATAACATGGCATACTTTAAATTGTCCTAGTAATAACTACGCATAATAGTCATTAGGCATAACTTTATAGGCATAATATTATTAAGCATAACTACAAACAGCATAAAGATTGTTAAGAATAATATTATAAAGCCTAAATAAACTTTGTCATAATGATATTAAAACATAATTGTAATAATCATATTAATTACTCGCCGAAAAATATACTCCTGAAGTTTTAAAAACAAAAATTAAACCAAGGGCCACCCCCGCCGCACCGTAACCAACTATTACACTATAATACCTACTTTTTGATTGTAGGTATATAAAATAAACATGTTGGCGGCTTACGGGTGGCCCAAGGGCCACCCCCGCCGCACCGTAACCTACTATTACACTATGGTACCTAAGTTATATCTGATATACCTACCTAATACCTACTTTTTGATTGTATATAAAATAATCATGTTGGCGGCTTACGGGTGGCCCAAGGGCCACCCCCGCCGCACCGTAACCTACTATTACCTAATACACCATACATACAACACCAATACCAACAAAAAAGAAGAAATACACAAACAAACATTATTTATGTATAATATCTATTCTCAGAGAAATAATGACGGGAGTACGCAAGCGCTGGCGTTCCCCTCTGCCGAGGTACATGCACGAATCGTTCATCGCCGTTTATAAAAACTAGTTGCTGCGACCGGCCGTCATTTTGCTTCCGTACGTATCGCTGAACACAGCTCCCGAAAATGGTTAATTGTGCAGTGGTTTCATGTAAAAGGCGATCAGAAACATCAAATTTTAGAAAAGACGGTGTTTTTGATCATTCATTAGCAATTTAATTATGAATTTATGCTACTAAAACATCATAAAACTCATTTTGTTTTTCAAGTCTAAACGCCGAAAACTCTTGGTACGAGGATACAAAATCTCTTGGTACGAGGTTGCTTAAGAGTAGTGATGGGCAACACGCAAACCACAAATGAACGAATGAAGTGAATGAAATGAATGAAGTTTAACTTGAAGTAAAAAATATACATTTTCCCTATACTTATTACTGTTTCATTGCAATGAAACGTTCATTACCATTAGTACCTAAACGGCAGTTCTTTTTGGGGCAACTACTGATGTGGATTGTTGCGGATGGATCAGGCAAATGGAAACTCGGATGAATCGAAATACTATAATAATTAAAATTACAATGAAAATGAAAACCTGTCTCTATTTCTACACACTGACAACTACCTAACTTTATAAAATAAACAAGTGGGTTTTTTTCTATGCCCGCGGAACCAACCAGTCGACAACACGTATGGTATAGGCAGTGCTTCCAGATGCATCTACTGTAATTTTGACTGTTTTACTGTATACTGTAATGATAAAAATACAGTACTGTAATTTTTATTTAGGTCATTGTAACTTATTTTGCCTAATTTATGCCCAAAAAGACTTGATTTCTGCAAAAATGTACGAAAACACGAACAAATTATTAATTATTTCCTCGTCTCACTCTTTCTCTCTCCAAGTGGGTCGTAGTTCATGTGATTTTTTTTAAATTCCATTTTTTTTCTTCAAATTTATCAAGGGATAAAGTAGTACATAATGTTTTCTTTCTTTATATACCTTATCCAACGTCTAAAGTACTGTAATTTCATTGTAATATTATTTGGAAATGTACTGTATTTTTTTTAGTCAATCGAAAGGTCACACCGTGACCGTTCAAGGATTATGGATTTATATATTATGTGGGCTGGATTAGCATATGGATACTTTGTGTTCCGGAAAAAAGTATAGTTCCCTAGGAAAAATGTATTTTGAATAGAACATCTATAACTGAAATTCACGTAGGCAAAGCCGCGAGAAAAGCTAGTACAAACTACTTAAAAGACCAAAAATAATAATCTATAATCAAACTTGGTATATCAATTTCATTCGTTCCTTCACCATTCAATTCAATCGTTCTTTGTACATAGCACATCACTAATTTTTCGTTTGTGGTTGTCGTAAACATTAGTGTAATTACGACGAAATGTTTATTTGTGTGCGTGTTTTATCTTTGTGTGACGATATTATTTTCGTGTGCGTTTATATGGACGTGCCAAATTTTGTTGCGAGTGTGCAGCAATGTGCAGATGTGTGCTGTACGTGTTTACCTCACCTCCCCCAAAAAGTGGCAGAAAAATATGTACGGCTAAAGATAGGTAAGGCAACTCCCGTCCTTATTTCTCTGAGTATCTATTAGACGAATAAACAATATGCCATAAAACAATATGGAAATCAAAATTAGGGCAAAAACGATTAGCCCAAACTAGAATTATGCTTAGTTAGATTGTATGCCCAAAAACAATTATGACAAAATATGATTATGACAAAAAACTTTATGCCTAACTCATTATGCTAAATTAAATTAGGACAAAAAAATTATGCGAAAAAAAGGGGTCCCAAGCAGGTACCTACTTAGGTATCATCATCATCCTATTTTTGTCACAGAACAGACCTTCCCTTGCATTGTCGGAGTTGGAGCCATGATCTATCACGTTACGCGAACCCAGTGTGGATTGGTGGATTACACAGCCTTGGTTAATTTCGTTTTGTGTGCGCGTGTGAGAGAGACATAACTAACGATATACAAGTGTTTTATTAATCTATTTTTATAAACCAGCAGCGCCACCATTGAATTTGAAAAAAATTAGGCGATTAACCTAACAAAATTTAATTCGTAGTTTATTTAATTAGAAATACTCGTAGATACTTACCGGTTTGTACGACGTCCGTCATTATACCTAATTATTTTGTATTTAACTTGATACTAATATATGGATTTTGTCTACCCCGTAACATAAATAAGTAGGTACTTAATTGTCTCACAGAAAATTGCTAATAAACAGCAGCAGACTAAGGACTGTCTGTTGTATATTCTAGTGTACTTAGTTCTGATAATAAATATGTAAGCAAAGTGTTTGAGCAAACTAGGTGAATGATAACAAAACAAGTGATGTAAATGTAAATTAACATCACTTTAACAGTAGAAAGAGACAAAACTATACGAAAGATAAAGACAGCTGCGATGTTAGACGAAAATAGCATCCCGTTTTACGAAAGATTAATTGCTATGACTATTTTTGATAATATCAAACATTATGTTAGAATTTGTTATTTGTATAGGTACTTAGTTATAAAGTACTGTAGCGAATGACTCTCCCAGGCTCCCTCTACGGGCCACACGCGGTACCAAGCCGGCTCGGTACAACTAGCGCCGCGCTAGTAGCGCCGAGCCGGTTTGGTATTCTGTATTCTATGGTTTTGGCGTACGTGCAGTATCTGGTGGGTGGAATGGCGGCTTGTTGCGCGCGCGCTTTCTTTCTGTACTGTTTGACTTAAGCTGTTCTACTAAAAAGGGTTCCAATCAATAAACATTTTTGTGGACTTTGTGGTTTAATTTGACAGGGCCGACCGAACTCACGAAAAGTGGCGCTCCAACGTGTGTTTAGTTCGTGTTTTGTGCTCACAAATTTAAGAGACTTGTTGGCGTCGTTACAAACGATTTGCTTTTCTCGGTCTCTTATTGGAACTAGAACAGAATGTCACGCAGACGCGACCGTAATCAAGACGACGGTGACGAAACGGAGGCGTCCACATTCAATATTGGACGCAACGACTTCGCAGCCCTACTACAGACGCTCCAAACCTCCCAAATGGAGCTGTGTCAGCGTCTGATGACGGAGGCGAGATCGTCGACTCCGGTTCTGACTGCCCCAGTGGCAGGTTCAACGTCTGCGAATTTTTCAAAATGTACTACAAGATTTGATGGAGCCCCGGAAGAAACGGACAGCTTCATCGATGCCATAGAGGTATACAAATCTTGTGTACAGATAAGTGGTCAAAACGCATTAAAAGGTTTGCCTATGTTACTTACCGGTCCCGCTGCAGTGTGGTGGCAGGGAATTAAAGGCTCGACCACAGACTGGGATGATGCTCTAAATAAACTAAGAAGTGCATTTGGAGAGCGTCGACCACCCTTTCGTATCTACACAGAGCTGTTCTCTATGATACAGGGCGACTCCAATACGGATATATTTGTCGCCAAGGCGAGGGCACTACTGGCAAAGTTGCCACCAGACGATCTGTCAGAAAAAGTAAAAATAGACATGGTTTATGGACTATTAGATCGCCGAATAAAGAAGAGAATTGAAAGAGATAGCGTCGTGACGTTTGACCAGTTACTCAGCCGAGCAAGAAGTGTGGAGGAGGCGGCTCAGGAGAATCGGCCTGCTTCAGCGCCCCTGCGGAAGTCGGCGCCCGCCGTGCAACGCGCGACGGCAGCGCACACAGGCAACACGGCGCCGCCCCGGCGCGCGCATGGCGCTAGCGTGCCGCTCGCGCCTTTGCAGCCACAGGCGTCGTCGCCGTCTCAGCCTCAGCAGACGGGTCAGAGTTTGACTGTCGCAGACTCAGGTATCTCGCCAAAGGAAAAACGTATGTATTGTGCTTACTGCAAAAAGTTTAATCATACTAAAGATGACTGTCAAAAGTTAAAAGCTAAAAATGAATCGAACTCTGTTCAAATTCAAAATCCAATTAAGTGTTACGGCTGTGGTGCTTTGGGTGTGATACGGGCTAACTGTGCCAATTGCCAAAGTCAAAATGCTTTTTATGCATTTAATTTATCTCAGTGTGTGCATAGAGATAGGCATGAACAGGGCTGCTCTACGGTTGGTGGCCCCGTTGCACAGAACATTACTAATTTTAATACTGGATGTGTTGAAAATGCTATGTCCAAGTGTGTACAGGGAGGTAATCTTGCACAGGGCCGCACTCAGACTTGTGGCTCAGCTGCTCAGAGCTTTTCTAACAACACCGCTTTTGACCAAAATTTAGCTTCAACGGGTGAAGGTTTTAAGTCCGTCTGTACACACTCTGACACACTTAACAATAAATTGCATATTTTTGATTGTGTGTTGCCCACTAAAACGGAAAAGTTTGCTTGTGATTGTCATAATGTTGATTCTATTCAGATCTCGGGGAACTCACATCTGGAGGTTAATTCTGTTCCCTCGATGATAGATCAAAATATTTTATCTGGGGATATTAAGGGTAATTCTCAGTGTTACTGTGCATCTAATAATGTTAATTTGAATAATTTGATGGCAGTTGATAACCAAATTGAATATGTTGAATTACTTCCTCAGTCTATAGACCAGGAATCAAACAGTAGTTTGTTAGTCCAGGAGTCGACTGTAAATTCTTTTGTAGACCAGGAGTTATCTGCGGATTCTTTTGTAGTCCAGCAGCCTGATGAATTTTTTCCTTTGTCTATAGACCAGGAGCTGAATGATGGTTTTATAAATAATATTTTACCATGTAAAATTGTTACTGATAATAAGAATGTTGAGAATAAGGGGGAGCCTGAGCCTACAACACCTACCGTCACTCCGGTTAGGTCACCGCGTTGTATCAAGGGGGGGCCCACTTCTGTGTCCCCACCGCTCGTTCTTCCTAGCAGTTACCACCGCCGTCCCATATTGAATATTGAGATTCTAGGGATGAAGGGTACCGCGTTAGTAGACACAGCCGCGAAGGGTTGTATTGCGGGTCATTCGTTATATGCTTTTCTTCTCAAAAATGGACATCCTCTTCACCGTTCGATGAAGAATATTAAACTCGCCGACGGTGACACTAGGCGCACGGAAGTGTTAATTGCTGACGTGGAGGTAAAACTTTTTCACAAAGTTTTGTCCGTTCAATTTCTTATTTTCCCAGAATCGCGTAACAATGAATCCTTGCTAGGCATTGATTTTTTAAACAAAGCTAATCTCGCATTCGATTTTGGAGATTCGTCTTGGTATTTTTCGGAAAATAAAACGCAAAAGTTTGAACTGCATTATGAACCGGGAGCTCGACTGGAATATAATTTGTGTGAGACTTCCGAGGAAGTGACGCTTTCCCAAATACTCACTGAGTTCGCAGATGTTTTTAACGAGCGTGGAGAAGCCACGACATTCGCTGAGCACCGCATTGAGACTGGTGAGCACCCGCCGATAGCAGTGCCGCCGTACCGCCTCACGCCTGCAAGGAAAAAGGTTATGGAGGAGGAGCTCAACAGGATGTTAGCTGATGACATCATTGAAGAATGTGAATCTGCGTGGGCAGCGCCGGCTTTGCTGGTTCCAAAACGTGACGGCACGTTTCGCTTTTGCGTAGATTACCGTAAGTTAAATTCTATAACTAAATCAGACACTTACCCTATGCCGGTGATTGAAGAGTTGCTGCAGTCCACGAAGCAAGGTTGTGTGATGAGTACTTTAGACCTCAAATCTGGGTACTGGCAAGTGCCAGTAGTGATGCGCGATCGAGACAAAACTGCGTTTACGTCGCATTGTGGCACGTATCGTTTCAAACGCATGCCTTTTGGACTCAAGTCGGCACCAGCTACTTTTCAGAGATTAATAGATCGTCTACGGTCATGTCCTACTCTGAAGAACATCACGGTCTTGGCATATTTGGACGATATTCTCGTAATTTCAGAGAATATGCAACAACACATTAAGGATTTGCGGGCAGTCTTCGAACGCCTGTATTTCTTCAATCTGCGGGTGAACCGGGGCAAATGCGTTTTTGCCAGAGAGTCTGTCAAGTACCTTGGGCATGTCATCTCCTCCACGGGCATATCACCGGATCCTGAAAAGATTCAGGCCATTGTTGAGATGAAAAAGCCAAGTACTTTGAAGCATCTTCGTACTTTTACTCAAACCTGCTCATGGTTTCGTAAATTCATTCCTGGTTTTTCGAAAATTGCAGAGCCGCTGACGAGGCTTACCAGAAAGAATCAACCATGGCAGTGGGGCCCAGAGCAAGATGGAGCCTTCGAAGAGTTGAAGAAACTGCTGACCTCTGCGCCGATTTTAACTCAGACAGACTACTCAAAGCCGTTCATTCTCAGAACAGACGCAAGCAATTACGCTTTGGGCGCTGTCCTCATGCAGGGTGAGAAGAACAACGAAAGGCCGATAGAGTATGCGAGTAGATTGCTCTCGTCTGCCGAAAGAAATTATTCGACAACTGAACGGGAAGCACTTGCTGTCGTCTGGGCAGTGGAACGTTTCCGCGGATATATTGAAGGACATCCGGTTATTGTTGGAACCGACCATCAGCCGCTGAAATGGCTGCTTACACTGAAGTCACCATCAGGACGTCTGGTACGATGGGCGCTCAAGCTCCAAGCTTTTGATCTCCATTACGAATACACTCCCGGTAAAGCCAACTTGGTTGCTGATACCCTCAGTCGACCCAATGGCGACGAAGAGACTTTGAATGCTTGCGGAATTTGCACAGTCATCATTGACTTACCTGCAAAAAGTCCTACGGAGCTACGACAAGGACAGCTGGCTGACCCTGATCTAGAGAAGATTATCCAGGATTTGGAGGAGGGACAAGAGATCAACGCGCACCGATGGACAGGCCGAGGTTATTTGATGGAACAAGGAGTCCTATACCGCTATAACCCAGACGCGGACAGCGAAGAACCGCAACTTGTGGTACCTGTGGATCAGAGAGAGGAGATACTGAAAGAATGTCATGATGCTCCTACTGCAGGCCACCCTGGTATAGAACGTACATATCAGAAAGTTGCACAGAAGTTTTATTTCCCAGGTATGAGAAGAGCCATAGCAGAGTACATAAAGACCTGTATCTCTTGCCAACGCTATAAAGCGAGCAATGAGAAACCGCCAGGGTTGTTACAGACACCGTTACTAAATCAGCGTAACGAGGTACTTGCTATAGATCTTTTTGGTCCGCTCCCACCAGGGGAAGAAGGACATCGTTGGATCCTGCTGGTAGAGGATACCGCAACCCGATGGGTTGAACTATACGCTCTGCGCGAAGCCACTGCAGAAGCATGTGCCAGAGTTTTAATTGAAGAATACTTTCTCCGTTTTGGCCTACCACGGCGCATTATTTCAGATAACGGAGTACAGTTTATCTCAGCGGTAATGCAACAGTGTATGTTTGTTCTAGGCATTAAGCAAGAACTGTTGCCGCTGTTTCATCCTCAGGGAAACCCTGCTGAAAGGAAGAATAGAGATTTAAAGGTGTTGCTATCACAGTTGGTAAGCACAGAACATAACACCTGGCCCAAGCATCTCCCTTCAGTAAGATTTGCATTGAATTCAGCTCGGTGTCAGACCACAGGGGTTACACCTGCTTATTTAACTCTAGCAAGAGAGTTGAGATCGCCGTTGGAAATGAATAATGATCCGAGAGGCATCTTAGAAAAGGAAAATTTTGTACCGCAAATCACTCCATATCTTAAACAGTTTCTTAGTTCTTTCACGGCAATCCGTGAAAAGATGGAGGTGCAACAAGATCGAAATAAGGAATACGCCGACCAGTCGCGTCGAGCGGGCGAGGTATTCGCTGAAGGCGATAAAGTTTTACTGAAAACCCATGTTCTCAGCAACGCCTCTAGAGCCATTACGTCTAAATTTGTGCCGAAAAGGGATGGACCCTATGTTGTAACCAAGAAGGTTAGTCCTACCACTTACCTTATCGCACCGGTGGACGACCCATCAGGGAATTTGGGCAAGTTTCACACCAAGGAGCTCACACGGTACCACTGTCGAGATTCTAATGTACCGGTTCCAATCGTTCCGAAGCAGAAGCGCGGTCGTCCTAGGCGTCAGAAACCTGCAAATTCTTTAAGTAACGAGCTAAATCGCTCTTTTGGGGATGTGCCAGTCCATGAGCGGGGTCGCTCTCGTGAACTGGAAGGGGGGCATGTAGCGAATGACTCTCCCAGGCTCCCTCTACGGGCCACACGCGGTACCAAGCCGGCTCGGTACAACTAGCGCCGCGCTAGTAGCGCCGAGCCGGTTTGGTATTCTGTATTCTATGGTTTTGGCGTACGTGCAGTATCTGGTGGGTGGAATGGCGGCTTGTTGCGCGCGCGCTTTCTTTCTGTACTGTTTGACTTAAGCTGTTCTACTAAAAAGGGTTCCAATCAATAAACATTTTTGTGGACTTTGTGGTTTAATTTGACAGGGCCGACCGAACTCACGAAAGTACTTTTAAGTTATAATAAACCTCGTTGATATTTTAATTAGTTTTACTCTGGTTTTACATGTTTACAATGTACTTATTATATGTTCTGTGGTTTAACTGAAACTTCTTGAGAAAAGAAACGTAACTATGCAACACATCGCCCGCGAAAATTCAAATGTCGACAGCAAAAAGAGTATCTTTTGAAGCACTATGGCAACTCGTAAATAAACATCGATCTAAAACTCTTTAGTAATTATCATACTTCTGTGAATTCCGTAAACTTTTCTTTATTGTGTTTCATTGCTTAACATAATGCCGATAATAGTAAAAGACTACACTTGGACACAGTCTTCCAAAGCGGTAAACATACGAATTCCTATAAACCAAGGGTACCGCGACATTGTAGACTTATTCACGACCGATTCCTACATCAAGGCTCATTTCAGCCCTTTTATATTCGAAGTATTCTTATTTAAAGACATCGATAGCGAGAAAAGCAAGGGTATTGTTAAAGATGACCTCATCGTATTAGATTTAGTTAAACGGGAAGAGATAGAATGGGATCGCTTGGAGAAAGAACTTACTAAGCCGGAGAAAATGAAACTCAAGCAGGAGATTTTAGAGAAATGCCAGAAAGAAGCGCAACAGAAGTCTGAAGAAAAGAGAATAAAGAGGACTGAGTTGGACAGGTTTACTGTGCAACAGGCTATGGAAATAGATACTAAGCAACATGCTCTGATGGATTCAAGGAGAGACGATGAACGGAACAAAGCCATGAATGCTTTGGAAGAGTGGAGAGTGAATACAGATCTACCTAACATTAATGAGAAAGCGAAAAATAGCTCTGGAGTTACAATAACTGAACTACCTAATGAAGAAACTGATAGCATTAAAACTAAAACAGAAACTAAGAAAGCAAAAATGCCTCCACCAAGAAAACCGATCAAGACTCCAGTGAAATCAGAATATGTGGAGAATAAAAAGAAAGAGATCGCTAAACGAGTGCTGCCGAAATTAAGGGAAACAGTGGATTTGGAGATTACGCATACGCCTAGGACGTTTCCGACGCCTAGTAGGGAATCGGCGGCTGAAGAAGAACAGGCTTGGTTGAAGAATATTACCCTCGCTAGAAGAGCGACAGGTAAATATCTAGGAGTGTCTTTAAATTAAGTCTGCCTAATCTAAATATAGATTTAGAACCCAGTAAGTATGCTGTCACTCTTCCAATATATCCTCGAGAACGCCTACCGTACTTATAGAGGGCATCAGATTAAAGGCCAGCCTTTATAGAATTTGAACTTAAACGCTATCAAAAGTATTCGATAGTTTCTCTCAGAATACCACATTCTCAAAATAACTGGTTCATTCAAAACTGTCTTTAACGAAATATTTTCCTCTCTTACTACCAAGGGTTCTAGGTGACCCTTTAAAAGAAAGCATCTAAAAGTCCCACATTTCAGATGACCACGAGACCAATTTCCTAGAGATATTTCTGTCCTCAATGTCGACAAATTCTAGTCTTGCGTCTTATAAGCGATGTCTTTCTGCATATTTCATCGTTGTCATAAATTCAATATGGTTTGGATACAGGTAGTGGCTGGCGACGTCGCATTGACGTCCCGGTGAAGTATAGGCCTTATATTACTTTCTGATCGTCAGGCTTCGTTTCCGAGGACCTTCGGCCCGAGGAACAGGATCCTCAATGGTGCAAGGACAAAGGAGACGAGTTCTTCCGTTGCGGGAACTTTCTCGGGGCAGTGAGCGCGTATTCGCACGGGATCACGTTGTCGGATAAACTGCCAAGTTTGTTCGCGAACCGGGCTGCCACGCATTTCGCGCTTGGTAACTTCAATAAATGTGTGAGTTGTGGAAAGAGTACACTTGTAGCAATTCTAGATTGCGTACACTAATATTAGTAGTCGCCGCTAAGCGAAGCGTCCATCTCGCGAGATGTAGCATATGAACGGCATGCGACAGTTGCGTTTAGGATTCGCCTTACTGGCTGCTACAGAATTGGCTACATTGTATGCAACTATGCATTAAGTTCCTTTAAGGTCATTTAGGACAATCTGTCACATACATTTACGATTTATGGAGGTCACATCTGCCGTAGAACCGATGGGGTAGACGAATTCTCGAATGGAGGCCACGAACGGGTAAACATAGTGTGGGGCGGGGACGCCCCCCGATCAGAAGGAGGGATGACCTTCGCAAGATGGCTGACAGGGACTGGATGCAGAGGGCGGAGAGTAGAGTTGAGTGGCGTGCTTTGGGAGAGGCCTACGTCCAGCAGTGGACTGCTACGGGCTGATGATGAGGACAATCGACCTTTGCGATTTCAGTGCTAGTTTAAAAGATTTTAGTTTCATTTCCCGAGTAGATCAAAGCGTTAAAATAGTATGGACAACAGCAGATCAATGGTAACACTTGCAGTACGAATCAACTCTTACGACACAGATATTAAGGACATTCCAAAGTTCAAAGTGTTACACTTGACGTGCATTGATGTGTACCTACCTAAGTAACGAAGTTGCATTTTTCTGTTGACGAATACGTACTTAGGCGATCCACTTTGACCCTCTGCTATTTCGACACTTCAAACAAATCCGAAACATATTTAGGAAAGTTCCCGTGAAGAAATAGACAAGTATCGATCCGATACTTGTGGATATAGGTATGATCTCAAGATGTTGGTATGTTTTGACTGTTCGTCATGTCTATCCCAGATCAACGATTGCTCATCAGCCTTGGACCTGATGAAGCCGCCTTGCGAAGGCAACAGACGGAGCCGAGCCAAATGCATCGCCCGTCGAGGAGCCGCGTTGGCGCGTCTCGGCTATCTGAACAAAGCTATTGGCGAAATGAAAGCCGCTGCCAAGTTGTTGCCTGAAGATGAGAAGATTAAGAAGGATGTTTACGATATGGAGAGGGCTTGGGAGCAGAATCCTGATTCTGATTAGACTGGTGATTTCTATAAATTCATCATCAGTCTTTATATTGCCCCACTGCTCGGGCACAGACCTTCCCTTACAACGAGGGAGCTGGGGCCACCACGCGGGCCCAGTGCAAATTGGCGGATTTCACATGCCTTCGATATTTTTTCTTATACGGCATGCAGGTACAATGTTTTTCCTTCACCGTTTTGAGAGCACGCGGTAAATGTACGTAAGTTTTTCCGTCGAAAAAACCGAGGATTTAAAAACATATGAACATGCAATAAATGTGTACTTACTAAACAACAAATCTTTTTCATTCAATATTCACATCTGCAGAGTAGTCAGTAGTGTACTTTTTCTAAAACTGGATGTATTTTTTTGTAATTAATAGAATACTATTACGTCAAGAATATTAGAAACGACTGTAAAATAAGTAACAGCAAAATTATAATAGTAGGAATAATTATAATACATTTCTAATCAAATTTTTCAATCACTCTTCTATGATTTTCTTAGACAGGCCAAGAGTGTTTATCAACGCCTGAGGCGAAGGATCCCTTCCACGGAATCTCCTGAAGACCTCACTAGGATGGCAGCC
This sequence comes from Tachystola acroxantha, assembly GCA_963506565.1. Taxonomy (NCBI): domain Eukaryota; kingdom Metazoa; phylum Arthropoda; class Insecta; order Lepidoptera; family Oecophoridae; genus Tachystola; species Tachystola acroxantha. The sequence goes on along the minus strand of OY735882.1, from coordinate 11,727,174 downwards.
CCCACCGTAAGCCAAAAACGTATCTCTATATCTCTTTCCAACAGCCAGGATATCTTGGTCTCCTTGCCTCGCCTCATCGAAAGCACTGTAAATGTCTGCAGCAATCATTTTTGACCACAAATGGCAGTAGTAAGCCGCTCCCCATTCCTCAGAAAAGACTTGTGTAAACGAAAGCGGATGGGAGTCAAACTTGTCGAATGATAAAGTATGGTATTTCGGCCACAATTCCCTGACAATATCTCTCCAGAAGGTTTTAGTTGAATGTATTTCGAAATCCAATCGAGATAAATACAATTCTCTGCATAAATTGTATCCAGACATGTGTTTCCGGACATTTTGCAGGTTCATAATAATGTCTTCGGGTAAAGGTTCATCAGTTTTGTAATGTCCGCTTATTCCCTGTATAGTATGGGGATCGTAAAGCCAGTGGACCATGACTTGTCCACAAACTTCAGCCGTGTCCCATTCCACATTGGAAAGACCAGCTACTTCAGAATAGTTGGTTTTTGTAAGTAAATGCCTCAGCGAATGTCCGAATCTTTTGAACAGATTGCTCACTTCTTTGAAGGAAAGCAGTGACTGGCCACCTTCGGTTGGAGGTTGGAAATTGAAGATTAAAGCCGATAGAGGCTGAGTCGAGGTTATTGTGCATTTGTTTCGGATCGAAATATGCCATCCAGCATCATCGTGAATTCGGAGTTTCTCATCCTGACGTGCATATGGGTCCAAATAGAAGCCAGCTATAGGACAATTGCTAGTCTCATCAAAAACATCATAGAATTTCACATCTTTATGCCAAGTGTCGACGTTAGATCTCTCGACAATCTGAATTTTAAGCAAAGTGCTGCACAGATTAAAAAGGCTATTCATAACTTTTGGCAGAGGGAAGTATTCGCGAATTTTGTTTTCGTCGAAATTAAAGAGTGACCATTTCTGTTTTCGCTGCCAATAAGGTATATCCCAGTGTTCCAGCTTAGCGTCAAAGCCTCGGTCATGTGCAAACTGTTGTAGCAATTCTAATTCCACATCCTGCATTGGTCGCGCAAATTCTAGTAAACTCCCTTGAATGTGGTTAACATTATCTGCTGACCCTGCCATTTTAGTTTCCATACTCATGTCGACGAATGTATCGAAGCCTAATGTTTTTGCTTGATCTTGTCTCAGACTCCGTATTTTCTCTAAATGTGTACTCGTTTCCAAGTCCTTGTTGCCGTAACCGGAACACCGTTGCACCTGAGCCTGCCATGCGTTCCAGCGTAAATCTCTATCTGGGCAGTATTGTAAGAATGGTTCATAGATGTGCGGTTGTAACGTCATTTTCCATGGACCTTTGGTAGGATCATTGTTTACGGACATGGCTTTTGCTAAGCTCTCCGGAAACTCCTTCATAAATTGACTATTTTCTATTGTGTAGCTAAAAATTTTGGTGGCAACGTTCACTTTCTCACGAAACAGTTGTCTTTGTTGCTGTAATTGTGAGAGGATGTTGTCCAGACGTTCTCTATTCGCACCTTTTACATCTAAGCCGTTAAGTTTGCCTTCTAATATGTATTTGTCTAGCAATCTTTGTTCTTCATCTGTAAGCTTTTTCAAGCGGTTTTTCTCATCGACAGCTGCTTGAAAGATAGGAATGCTGTTGAATTTTGTTGATCTAGCCTTGTGTGCTCTTTCATGGATTTGTACGTAGGATTTTGTTGGCATTAAAGAGCTGTTTCCTAAGTACAAAGTCTTTGCCATGCCCCACGTCAATTCCAATTGGTTATCCAACTTTTCCAAGGGCTGGAATATTTCAACGAACGCATTCTTACAGTTCGTTGAACATTGTTCTATTTGGGACACTCCGTTCTCGTATTCCAAGCTCTGTTTGCTGATTGCAGCGATGCATTTTTCAATTGAAATGTCATTGAACTCTGGTAGGCCATTTTCAGATAATAAGGAGTTATTGTCAGCATCTTCGCCAATTTCTGGGATACTGGAAATAAATAAACATTGTTTGTTTTAGTTAAAAGAGGGATGTTTTAGGGTTACATTGCAATATGTTTAAGAAATATTTCGGGATTATAACTTTATATATCCAGAGAGGAGCGTTGTCGTGTGTTTTTGGAATGCCAATATTAAGATAGGACCAGATTTTTATCTTTGAAGGATTTGGTACAAAAATAGAAAAATCAATGATACTCACAGAACGACGTATCCGGCGTTGCGTTTGTTCAGGTAAAATTGCCGTTTGACGTGCCGCGCTATAAATTTAGTGCGCAGAAACGATAAAGCCATTACTAAAGGTATGAAAAACCAGTGTTTTATTGAGTTCTTTCACTGAAATGACTGAATTAAGCCAGCCGCACCGCACCGCAGGCAAATATTTCGAGCACAAGTGTGATTGCAAATTGATTGACAGATTTTTTTTAAAACACTACCCTGACAGCGAAGTGGGTCCCAATGACTGTTGATGATTGATTGAGGAGATTGGTATTATAAACAAAATACTTATATATTAAAATAGAAATTATCTGACTAATCAATATTTTCCAGGCTTAAAAAAGAAAGATTAATTTCCGGCCGTAGACATTTCCGTTTCCTATTCATAGTTCAGAAATGGAGGGAAATAGAATGTTTGAACACAAAGTTGAAAAATACTGAAATAATGCCATAAAACTGCTTTAGACGAGTCAAAATATCATTTATTAGCAATAATAAAGTGAACTCTTTCGCTTTCCTTCTCAACCGCAGCGGAAACATTCTCCAGAGTCACATTAACCATTTCACAAGTGCACAAAGCATTACAAGAGTTGCAATTCTTAGAAATTAGTTTCATCTCCTTAATTTCCTTGGTTTCCTTCACCGGCGGACTGCAGCAGAAGTCGGTGTCCAGACCCATTTTCTCGCCATCTTCCAGGGTTTGAGGTAAATGTTGGTTCAAAGTTTCGGGTAAGAGAAGGCTGGCTATGCCTCCAGCTACCAGGAGAGCTCCCATGATGATTAGAGGTAGCACCATGATGTCAGAACCCTGGAAAAAAATTAGGGTATACTGGCCTTTTTTTAAAACTAAACTGTTAAAAACAACGCCACCAAAGAGTCATTACTTATACTTATTATTTTCTTTGCTCTAGTCTGTCTGTGATGGTATACTGTGATGGCGGTGTCGTCTCTGCGATCCTTTATTATGGTATTGATCTATTGTGTTAATAAGTGTTTTAATCTGGATTACTATTAGCGCAGCGAAGTTATAGCTTCTCAGCACAGAGAGATGGAGGTATTCAAATTTTTATACTAATAACGCGATTAGCCATAAACTTGACTTAAAAGTTAATCTACGGTTTAGGCCACCACGGTTGCTTTCTAACTTAGCGTTATTTAACGAAGTGGGAAAGTGACAAAACACTGTTTATCTACGGGATGTGAGGTGGTTAGCCACATAGTTTTGAGTATGACTGGACTTTAAGTTCAGTCATACTCAAAACTATGTGGTATGAGTCAGATTTCATAGAATTTTGTCAGTCGTAAGTCCGAGCTCACGCTGAGCTAGAGCTCAAAACTGTCTATTACTATCGGCCTAAGTTCACAAATGCTACAAAAATGTATTTATCTACCATTTTATTTATTACCAACTGAGTCTTACCAAATAATTGACGAGTGGTATGAATATAGGCCCAAGCATGCCGAGCACTGAACTGAGGCTCATGCCGAGTCCTCGCACCACGGTCGGGTATAACTCCGAAGCCATCAGCGGTAGCACCACGAAAGATGATGATATGCCCATCTTGCCGACGCAGTATAATGCCAGGGTTACATAGGTCTCTGGAAAGAAGATATTGAGTGACTGTTTTGAATGAATGACATAAAATAAATAATGAAAGGAAGACAGGGAAAACTGCAGATAATAATAAAGAGAGAAAGGAAAGGAATAATAAGAGAAAGGAAGAGCGGCATAGAGGAAAAGAGAAAGTGAGAAGGAAAGGAAGAAATCAGAGCCAGCAGAGGACAGGTCGAATATACTGAGCTTTTTATATTGTGGATGCAGTTGTAGGATGCTCTTACTTACCGTGCTGTACTAAAAACGTAGTCAGACAAGCTATTCCTCCAACCACCATGCTCATACACAAGGTCCATCGTCTCCCAAGCCTCTCCATAGACGGCCAAAGGAACAAATATGTAGGCAACTCGACAATCCCAGCCAAAAAGAAGTTCAGAAACTCATCTCCACCCAACACTGGTGCGTAATATGAGAGTCCTACATACACACTCGTATTTGTGAACCAAATAAAGGTGATGATAATGGTCTTTTTCCTCAAGTTTGGAGTCCTGAACAGGTCTAGAATGCCGTATTTCCGAGACTTCTCCCGTTCAAGGTCTTGCTTCAGCTTGTCAGATTCGTATTTGCGTCGAAGGTGGACCATGTAGTTTGCTGGCAGAGATTTACCGTTGATCCTGGGACAAAATATTCGAATTTAATAATTTTGGTTCCCTTTACGTTGCCAAAAAATATAAAAGAAGGGTCGCTAGTATTCTGCTGATAATCTGCGATACAAAAAAGTTAATGATCTCATCTGATAAAAAAATACTAGGTACTGGTTACGTACGCTTGAAGGTAGGTACTATTATTTTTTCAGTGTGTACGGTACAACGCAATATATTAGGTATGTATCCCTATGGTTTCAGTCGAAGAATGGTGCTCCCACAGTAGGTAAACCTTGCGTAAAAGGCGACTAAAAGGGATCGTTACTCGTTAATTTCGCTGGTGGTCAACTGGGGGCTTTGGCAGTCCAGGGTAGTAGCAACCACCTGTGGAAGGTCTTGATGTTCAGCGAGATGGAGCTAAATATACAAAATACCAATAAATGCAATGTAGGTCTTGGTCGCGAAGAGTCGTGCACGAATTTCAGATATACGTACGCTATATTCCTCTCACCTAGCCATATTCTTCAAAATAACCTCAGCCTTCTCAAACTGTCCTCTCGCAAGCAACCATCGTGGACTCTCTGGCATCAACCACAGGAATAAAAAGAAGCAGACGAATGGCAGAGTTGTAATCAGCGCAAGATGCCTCCAGTCTCGAACCAGGTACACTACGCCAGCCAGTAGGATCAGGCCCAAGGAGTAAGCGATGTTGGATATTATTGTGCAGAGGGTACGGGTGCGAGGGCCTACCAGTTCGATTGCTGAAAAAAAAGACAATTCGGATTTTACTAATGTCTACTTTCGTAACAGTAAATTAGCACAACAGAAGAAAGGACAAGCAAAGATCAAGAGAAACTTATTCATTCCCGTCCCAAAGTCTGCTATAAAACAAGACAACGAACGGGCGAAGCGCTACGAGTGTAGAATCATGCGAAAGTAAATGGAGGCAACCTAGAAATTCTTACCCAAAACGTATGGGGTGGCCATAATAGCAGGGACAGTGAATCCAACGCCAATCCTATAAATGATCCAAACCACGTAGTTCTGCGCAAATGCAGTGGCGACACCAAAGACGCACTCGATTAGAAGGTAGATGAAGAAAGAGGGTTTCCTGCCGATAGTGTCTTGAAGATAGCCGAAGATGTAATTGCCAACGAGGCCGCCAACGGCTAACAGGACCAAGCCGAGGGTGGGGTAGAAATCATTGTTGCAGACCAGGTTCCACTGGAATTGCAGAAAAAAACTTAGAAACTAGGTTAAATTATCATGGGGTTCAGATAGTTCTGAAACACGTAGAACTTTTTGCTGGTTTTTGCCATCGAGGATTTTTGAGAGAATTCTAGAGGCTAATAAATCAAATGTGCTGATTCGAGGGTGTGGCTGGTTAAATGTAGTCGTTGCTAAGCGTGGCGTCCCGCTCACTTTTACGCGCCGACAATGACATTTTCGGTTTTGATTTGTTGGTCATGGTAGAATCAAACCTTTCTAGCGAAGTTTCTACCACTAGCTACTACCAAGCTAGTCCACTGCTGGACTGTCCCAAGAATAGATACTTCTTACTTTATTGAATACTTTTAAAGAGTCATCACAAACCTCAGTGACTACAGTGCTCTCGTAAACGCTTTTATCATAAACCCATCCATGTCTACAAGGCACGATATCAGCTGGTGTCGCCTTTGCTATCGCCTCTTCAACACTGGCGAATGTTTTCAAGATGTCGCTGTAGTTCAAATTGTACATGTTGCACTCGGAGTGTTGAAGATTACCGGATTTTAGCTCTAGAGGAATGCTGGAAGCGGAAAAGCGCTATTAAAGTAAAATGACAGAAGATAGTAGCACAAAATATCTATATATAATATATATAATAGATAGTGAACTCAAAATATCGTCATCCGTGGCACGATCCTTTTCCAACAGAGCTACTGAGTCTCTCATCTGTCGTCGCTTCAAATATTTGACTCCTCGTCTTATCCTGTCTGAGCAGGAGAGAACATCTCTTCGACGCTGGATGTTCACTCCCTTATACTTAATTGCGAAGTCACTAATCTGTAGACTTGCTTAATTAAACCATCGTCGATCGAAGTGATTGATCAAATGTAATGTAAAACGGACTATTGGAAGAGACACTGTACACAGCTGGCGAAGGTCGGTGACAGCCGAGCTGAAGAGAGTTAGACTCACTTGGGGGGAGGTGACGGAGGCGGCGCAGGACAAGGAAAAGTGGAAGAATACATAGGCGGTCATTAGCTCCACCTGGGAGTCATAGGAACACATCATCATCATTGGAAGAGACAAACATCATCAGCCCGTATCAGTCCACTGCTGGACGTAGGCCTCTCCCAAAGCAAGCCACTCCGGTTTTGCATCCAGACAAAAACAAAAAACTCACCTCAAATTCTTGACCAGCCTCGAATCAGCCAAGTGCTCTAACTCTGGCACTCTGCACCAATGGCGCACGTCAGCTGCCATAAACAGCTGCGCGTACGCATGGAAGCCGCACGGCACGACGGCTGGCAGCAATACAAAGTAAATCACCAGCTTCTGGTACCGACCGAAGGGACCAACGTCTTCTAGAATCGCGTCGAAGTCCATGGTTTCTGTAAGACTTGGTATTTTAAGGCATGTATGTATAGTCCAAATATCCGCACTGTGCACGTGTTGTTGATTATGACCTTCGACGTACGGTAAGGTCCTTATAGTGGGGACATAAAAATTGGCTAATGATCACTTTAATTAACTTCGGTATACCTACTTAGATTTTAAGAAATTTTGTGACAATTCAAAAAATGACGTATAAGTAGGTCGTATTATGGTAACTAAGTATCTTAATTTTTAAATTAGTAGTACCTACCTATCATTTAATAGAACCTATAATATGTATGCATGCGTAATGCGTATCACAAAACTGTTTACGTTTTTGCGGAATTACGTCTACTTATATGGTACAGTACGGTCTAACACAGCGAAAAGTACGCGAGTGTCTTATGGTTGCGATTTTCTCAAAAAGACTTAACTTATTTTTAAATTCCTGTACCTAATGTGTACTCGAAAGTAGGTGTCTAGTAAAATAATTGTTGCTTTAGTCAAGTAGTTCTTGAGAAAATCTCAACCTTAATGAGGCCCACATACTTTTCTCTGTTTTCGACTGTACGTTTTAGGCATCGACATAAAAACATGACATAGTAGGTACCTATATTATTATCCATTTCTAAGCATATTAACATACTAAGTAAAACACATGTATCAATAAGGTGGAGGAGTAACACAATAATCATTAAGGGCTCAGACAGACCGTATTCATAAACGTAATTTAAAGTTACGCCACCGTTTAGGCCCCCTTTCTATCTTAATCTTTTTTAACGATGTGTGAATTGGATAGCAACACGATGTAAGAGAAGTGAGGTTTAACTTAGGTTTATGAATAATAGCAAAATTTCTAATTACGATTAAATATTTCATTATTATTGGCAGATACATAAGTTTTACGAAAAAATCGAAGAAAAGTGTAATATTTCTAGAAACAGAAAAAACCATAAACGGGTAGGTACCTAGTATTCTCGTTGAAAGCGGTCTTTTACAGAAAAACCCTTTTCTATACAGTTGAAAACTTTTACACGTTGATAACGATCAGAAGTACCTATAAGTTTTACAACGTTGGGCGAGGTCAGTACCTGGATGGGTGACCGCTAGTGACAATTCATCTGAGCCCCTCCGTGCCTCCGAAAGCACGGTTGCTGTCGATCGGTAGCAGTCGTTAGGCCAAGACAGAGGCCTACGGCCTGAACAACTCTGACAATAGATTTGGTCACTAAACCACACGATAAAAGAAAAGAAAACTTCCTTACCTAATTTGTACACATAAACTTTTGATAATAAACAAATCTAAACTCTGATCGGCAGTTTATCTGCGGTGCTGTGTTCACAGGCAGCCCGCCTGCCGGTTTGTGCCAACTGTGATGCATCTACTACGCGGGACCCTAAACGCTACCGGCATTAGGATACAGGATGATATGATCATATCAGAGGCGGATTAAATGTCGACAGCGCCCTAGGCTAGCATCTCATTGGCGCCCCTCGGTTTTATGTCTCACCAACGCCTGTTATGGAATCTGGTGATGTGCATCTGACGGGGCGCACTTAAGAAGCTCTAAAGGTGGATTTAGAAACACAAAAAAATACTGAAAACGTCATATTCTTCTTCTTTAGCATATACAACAGCAGCCCACTCCTGGGCATATGCCTCTCCATGAATCCTCCATGTGGCCCGATCCCAAGGTTGTCTGGTCCACACCGAGGCAGCAACCCTCTTTATGTCGTCGGACCATCTTCCCACGCTTCTTCTACCCGTCCGGGGGTCACCACATTATAACGCACTTACTCCATCGACCATCGTTTCGGCGATCTCATTTCCCACTCTGTCGCGTAGGGACATACCGAACATCGTGCGTTCCATGCTTCTTTGTGCAGGGAATACCAGAGTCCGAATCTAGAATCTTTATATTAAGACTTCTTATTTTATGTTAGTACTAAATAGGTACTTATTTTGGGATTTCGTCAACTAAACGCCTTCCGTCTTCTGCCCTTTGTGACCTCGCGCCCCTAGGCACTTGCCTAGTTTGCCTTTGGGATAATCCGCTACTGATCATATACTTGTTTACCTATTCCTCATATTCTGCGTAGGATTAAGCTATGGCTGAGACTCAGCTTAGGCTGATATTCTGAGACAAGATTGAGCGCAAGCTTACCACAGCCGCACCATATCACCGCGGCAAAAAGTCGATCAGGGGTTACGGTGTGAATCGTCTTGCTTTTAGCAGTTGCTTTGCGGTCACTAAGAAATGTCGTCGTGCTTGCGTTAACGCTAGAAGTTGCTATATGTTTGCAAAGTGGCCGGCAAAATGTAGATTAACGATTAAACTATTCAATTTTATATAAATTAGTGTCCGCCCAAGTCCCACCTCGCCAATCTGCTTGGGCCCTAAATTGTTCCAGAAGTTGTAGAAAACCTCAATCCCATAAAAAAATAATCAAATGTAGGTTTATCTAAAAACATCATCCCTTTGCATACGTTGGGTTGCGCTTGCGCAATTATTCCATTTGCCGTGCGCAGTCAGTCAATTCGATTAGCCGCCTAATTGGGGCAGGGAAAGGACAGCTCCTGACCGTTCGGAAGAACAAGGTCATAAAATCACGATGACACAATGCTTTGTCTATTCATTGCTGGCTCCTTGAATATCGAGCTGGGACGTTTATTCCCCGTCACACAAAAATTACCCACCGTGTCATGGAATGAATGCGCGGACTTACCTCAGTGCGGCCAATAGCGATTCCCCATGCATGACACCCCGGTGGTGTCATTTTGGGTGGTGTCATGGGGAATGAACCGCAGGGGCGAGTAATTATAGTAAATCCACTGAGGGTGGATTCGGAATCTCGAAAAAACCCACTGAAATTGCCATAAATAGTCGTTCCCTCTACTTTTACCCACTGGTTGGACTATGGGTAATTTATTTTCACCGTAGTTCCACTGCACTAATGATCTAATAAGTTTCAATGGGTCAATTGTCCCATGGTTCATTTTGACTAACCGCGGTTTTTAACCGTGAACTGTTTTTTTTGTGGAGCATTTTACCGTAATTTTATGAGGAAAAATCTAAATAGGATCACAAATTACACCCAAACTTAACTTGGGACAAGATATACCAACCTTAGGTACGGTGGAACACAGAGAAAGGTGTACAGCAGAGTCTTTAATGTTCAGATTTTCTCAAAAACTACCTATTGCAAAAATGATTTCACTGTTTGATAGATAAATGTTAAAACTATGTAACTGTAAAAGAATTATTAAAGTCGGTCCAGTAGCTTTTGAGAAAATCTCAACCTTATTGAGGCCCCCAGTATACGTACCTACAAGCACTTTACCGACTGAGAATCGAACCCAGAACCCTTTCTCCAGATGGCAGCTGGTGCATTACCGACAATTGGCATATTCCCCTGGTGCCTTAGCACATATTAAAAAACATCCACCATTCGTTTTAACATTGTAGAGCATTGAATGTTGTACACTGAAAGAGAGTCGTATTAACAACAATAGGAACAAGGTTCAGTCATGGTCAAATTGGTATTTATTTTATTAACCAATCAAAATATGTTGACGTTTCTGAATCGATGGGGTTATTGATGGTTTGAAAAACTATTCATTGCAATAGCTGATGGATTGCTGTCAATACAGTTTACAGTGTTCCAGGTTCGATTCTAGGTTGAGAGGTAAGTATAGTCGATAGCACATCAACCTAAGCCCACAGTATCTTATTTTGCAATTTGTGTCGTATTACCCTCGCATATAAGTGCCCTTGAAATTGATGTGCCGTAGACTGTAATTGTAGTGAAAGAAATCTGTTCTTATCTGTGTATTTCTTGATAAAGATAAAATAACTGTAAATAGGTAATCTTTATCGCCAAAAACAACAGAGGTGTAACAGGTGTTCAATGAACTAGTACACTACCATTTGTGATACCTACGTAAAAACTTCGGTCGCTAGCGAAAACGTAAAGGCGTAACTGTGATGGTGGTATTTAAGCCCCGCTACTGGAGAAAACAAAGATAGCATGGCAGCAATGGCAAGCATCACAGCAAAGGTGTTAACACAGTTACTATAACCAAGTCATGGTATTCGCAACTGACGTTCAAACACCTGTGTAAATAAAACATTGAATTATTTTTTCGTAATATTTATTAATAGATATAAGATTAATTAAAAGCCAACAATAAAACTAGGGTTAAGTGCCTTAACCAGAGTTACATCACAAAAATATGGCGTTTTTGTAACTCATATCTCTCCCCCTTTACTGAAAAGTCTTACGTAGGTACATAGCAAAATATTAATTGTTTTGAAAATGGCTTGATAGTTTAATTTTATAGTATTGATTTTTTTGCGTTAATGTCAAATTAAATTAATTAGAAAATGATCGCGAATATCAACATGGAGTTATCGAAATGCAAGATCTGCATGGTAGCTCCAGGAGTGAACGTGACTGCTGAGCTCCTTCGCCCATGGTTGCAGTAGCTTGTATGTAAAGGTTCGATTCCGCTCCACGCGGCAGACATCAATAACTGAAGACGGCGACTGCATCTGACCCAGACGGCTTCCGACTACGACTGCACTGCTGTCGCGCGGCACTTGCAGTCATAGTCAGAAACGGTCTCATACAAATTAATACTGTAAAGTTTGCCGTCGCGGCAGATGCAGACGCCATCTGCCGCGTGGAGCGGAATCGCACCTTTATTATTATCTGGAGGAGGAAAGGAATACAACGATATAATATTAAAAGTAAACAAAACAACATTTCACTTTAGATCTCATGGCACATCTTCCTGTACCACTCAGGGTCGTTCTTAGCCAGATGCTCTGGTCTCCCGTCCTTATGTCTGTAGTGGAACTCGGAGACGCCCCGCCCCGGCACGCCGTTGACAATGAACTTGCAGAAACGCTCCACCATACGCGCCTCCCACTCTTGGGACACGTAGTGGATTGCTTCGTATTCTACCAGCACCTGTTAAAGGTTTCAGAATTATTGTAAGTACCTATTGTAAGGAAATTGCATGTCGGATAACAATATTTTTTTTAATGCATGTGTAATCCATAAATCTGCACTAGGGCCTGGGATGCATACACTGCTTTAAGGATGTGTCAAAGAAGGTTCATGATTCTAAGGATTCTTTTTGTTTGGAAGCTTGAAAGACCGATAATTTAAATAAAATACTGATCAATCAAGTTGACCTATTATTTGACTCAACTGAATTGTCTCTTGATACTAACGTACGGGTAAATGCAAGACGACCAGATGAAGGGATGAACTATGCAATGTGGCTGGCAGTGACTGGATGCAAAAAGCCGAGGATCTGGTCAAGTGTCGCGCCTTCGGAGAGGACTATACGTCCAGGAGTGCTATTGTAAGCGCAAACATTCTTAGAACCTTGCCTTCAACGTTGCAAAAAAGTCCATGACATTACAACGTTGAATTCAAGGTTGTAAGGAGGGTTTTACGTAGAGAATAACACTCCAGCTGCAGTGGACTGATACGAACTGATGATGATTAACAAACCTGTACAGCATACACCTCCTCTCCAGCCTGGAAGCTGAAGGCATAGTCTTTAGGCGCAACTCCACCCTCGCCATGCTTGTGGAGTCTCAGGTCCACCCACTTGATGGGCAAGATGTCCCCATTCGGCAGAGCTATCTCACCAGCTTCGAAACTGTGTAGAATTGAAGATATCGAATAAACCATCATACGTATATATACCAAATTTGGATTTAGCCAAATGCATAATAGGATTTTGGGAGCAGACAGAGGCATCAAACCTCAACGATTCTATCGAACAATTACTATATTCTGGTTCCAATTATTATGGCGTTAATCTATTCCATATGGAAGAATATATGCCATTAAAATGTCTGTGGAATATTAATTTTCCCAAGAAAGAGTCTGGCAAATATCCAGTGAATGATCAATCGATTCTTAGGACATGACAATACAAATGTGACATATTATCATATCCAAAGACTTTTATGAGATACCATATTCTAAAGTAGGTAAGTGCACTTACACAGACGCTGTGGACGGTTGGCAGATGACGCCAACGCTGATGCTGCTACCATTCTGCAGGAAGATGTGGTGGAACGCATACCTGTGCATTAGGCTCCAGTCACGGATGAGACCTGAACGAAAATTAACAGTATAAGTACGAACGTAACGAAAATAACTGTACCTTACCTAACAGCTGATATACTCCATCAACGAGATAATTTCTCTAAAAGTAATCTTACCATAACTGTGATCCCTAAAGGATGGCAGTGTGTATTCGAAAGACTCTTCGCCAATCTTGAACTTGCACTGCAAGACGCCAAATTGCTCGTAATGGGATTGATGAGCTCTGGAAAACATATCGTAAAAGTAAAGAACGATGCTTAAGAGCCTGCGCTATCTTTTCCTCAATCTCGGCAAAAGCTCTCAAAGAAATGCGCTAAAAATTCCAGCACCGATGCAGGTGCAGAGTCTAAGTGCTCTCTCTATCCCCGAAGAAGTCATGGCTTAGGTGTCAAATTAATTTTGTCAAGATTTACCGGCGGCAAAGAGCTGTATCACATTGCTTATGAAAGAATGAGTAATGCACACCTGAAAGTCTCAATAATGGAGAGGCATACAGAGAAGAATCCCCATACTTACGACTTCAACCCATCAAAGTATTTTCGACTCCAGCTCTCCCTCGCTATGGACCTGATAACCGCTGGTGGATGGAGGTCGGTGTCGTAATCGAAGTAGTTAGTCGTCGCTATCCAATCGCCTTTGAATTCCACATCAACAAGTTTGCTGGGATCGTTCTGGTACCTGGTAATTTCAGTGCAGACATTACCTAAATATTTTCTGGCAAAAGCAAACTATCTTGCCAGTTATGAGATTGTTAGAGAAAGATGTCGAAAAATTATTCGTCTGGTAAATTATAGAAAGTTGTGGAGTGGTTATTTGGTTCATACTCTATGACACCACCCAAAGAGACACCATTGGGGTGTCATGGGGAATCACTAGTGCTCAATCTGAGGTAAGTCCGCCTATTCATCCCACGTGACACCCCGATGGATCATTTTGGTGGAGTCATGGGGAATGATGGGTTATTTGAATACTGGTGAAGAAATGTGAGAAATACAAGAGATAATAAAAGAGAAAAGAGGCTGTCGTTAACTTAATAACAATGATCACTAGACTTGTCAATAGATATACAGGGTGTAACTTAAAGGGTAAATGAAGCCGAAGGGAGGGTGTTCAGTATCGGTAACTGAATAACTTTTGTTCTACGACTTTTCGAATAAAAAATAAAAATAAATTAATGTCTCATACAAATCGATCAGCTGACCGGCACGAAATGTATGAAAAGACAAAAAACTAATTCGCGAAAATAGAAAAGTCGTAGAACAAAAGTTGTTCAGTTACCGATACTGAACACCCTCCCTTCGGCTTCATATACCCTTTACGTTACACACTGTATACCAAACGCGCCTGAAAAAAATCGGTTCTCGGATGATGTGATAAATTCTGACAATAGTTTCTGTCACTAACTACTTGACAAAAGAAACCTTAGGTATTTCAGGTCTAACTGGCAAAATCTCTAAGGTCATTTGTGAGTTGAATCCATATCTTACCACATCTCCCCCTTATAGGCGACAGTCCACTTCTTCATCGGCTCAATTGGAGTGAGCTTGATGCCTTCAGCTCCAAATTCAAATACATCAGATCCAAACAACACCGTATCAGGCAGCTTCTTGCTGCAGAGCAGACCTTTCCCTGGTAACTAAAGATTCAGTATATTTAGGGTCAGTGATTTAGCCACGTTTGTAAGACAGGCTTACAGAACAGACAGATTTAGTGTAGATTACTGACAAAGCGGGTTCCTTTGTTGGGTTTAGCGTGTGTATAGTATACGAGTAGCAGTCGAAGACAGGAGATAAGCATACAGTGGGGTGACCGCGGCTTCCAATCGTTATCGTTATCGCTTTCAATTTGACACATGGACGCTATACATTGCTGCTATGTTTTTGCAAGTTTTAACAAACGACAACGAAACGCAGCAATGTATATCGTTCAAATGTCAAAATGAAAACGATAACCATAACGATTGAAGTCGCGGTCACCCCCCAGGGGACCTCAATAAGGTTGAGATTTTCTCAAAAACTACTGGACCGAATTTAATAATTCTTTTACAGTTACATAGTTTTAGCTTTTATTTATCAAACATTTTTGCAGTAGGTCAAGTAGTTTTTGAGAAAATCTCAACCTTAAAAACTCTCCTGTACACATTTTTCTGTGTTCTACAGTAACGTGGCCAGTGTAGTAGTTTGTGGCCAATTGGCCATCATTAATTAATTGGCCGATGCTGCTGCTGATGCCAGGACTTTCAATCAGGCATCTAGCTTTTCAACAATTGGAGCTCGATGTTATTCGCCATTGATAGTGATTTAGGATGTTAATTGGAGGCAGCATAGGCATCAATATTCTTATCGAAAGCAGTCTACAGTGTATCTACTTACGCCAATATAAAACAACGCGTTACACATTCCCATAGGCCTCCTCTCGCAGCCAGCTATCACATAGATACCCTTGTCATCTTCGTTTTTGGTGGCCGATATGAAGAATACAGCATCAAAAGCCTGAAAACACCTTCGTATATTAATTACTCATGATTTTTGAGTTTCGTAAAGGCCAAGACAAATGGAAATGTACAAATTACTTAGGAGATATTGCCGAAAAGCTTTAAATAAAATTATCTGGACTTCGACGCTACTTCATTAATCTGAGGTCGCTACATTTGCCAGACGCGAGCATGTTGCTGATCTGATGGATAGGTACCCTTCTCTCCCTCACAATATCGTTGTTGTCTTCTTGGAGGTCAGGCGCGCAATAATCTATTCCACTAAGTTCAACTTGAAGTTCAACCAGTTGAACTAATTCGACAAAAATATTCCAATTATTTCAACTTTATGTGATCATTTCTAATTACAAAGTTGAAATAATTGGAATATTCTTTCCAACTACTTCAACCACATAACTATATTTTACTTTCGTCAAAAAATCTCAATAGATACGATTTTTTGCCACGCTATAATGGCTGCAGAAATGAAACGTATAGGTATGGAAATGCGCTCATACGCGGTAGACCGTATGTTTTGCCTACCTTAGCGTGGTCACTGAGTAGATGGGGTCTGTCCATATTGGCGGGATCTGCTATAGCTTTGACCCCTTGGCCAGCTCGTCCGCCGGGACCGGCTGATTTATTCTTGTTTGCATACTGGAAAAAATAAAATCAAGTCAATAGTTCTGCATTCGATGATCTCTGGGCTATAATTTGCAACACCCCTAGTCACGCCATAACAGATGTGATTCGTAATGCGAGAACGCTCAAGTGGCGATGGACGGTCACATGATAAGATCCAAAAGAGAAAAATGGACAAAAGATATTATCGAGTGGTATCTACCCCCGAGACGGGAAACGACGAAGAGGCAGACCTATCAAAAGGTGGGACGACGACCTACCCAAAGGTTGGAGAGCAGTGGCCCGCGATAGAGGAGCCTGGAAGAAGATGGAGGATGCCTATGTCGAAGGACAGCTGACAATCCGACGCCGATGTCATAATTTTTTTATAAATTACATTACCAACTCTACATTACCAGCTCGTATTGTGAGTGAAATGAAAGCTTTTTATTTTCTATTTATTTTATTTAGTCGCGCCAGCCTCCCATAGAGGTAGGAGAGACGACGAAATTCTATCTGTCGCCAACCTTGACACATCTCCAAACTCATCATATTTCTAATCCTTTCTACACCTCATCGTCGTCTTTTTAGACCACTTTAGAATTACGTGGTCTCATTAGTGGTCCTACGAGTAGGTACCTAACTCATCACTACAGACAATCTAAGTAGGTACTACTTATGTTATACCCAAGTTATTGCTGTTATTCATAAACCTCACTTCCTTTAAATCGTGTTGCTATCCTGTTGAATGTTCACACTTCGTTATAGAAAGGGACAGGGAGGCTAAACGGTGGCGTAACTTTAAATCACGTTTATAAATAACACCCTAGGACTGTTGTTTTCCATTTCCTATAGATGGGATAAGAACGTCTACATAATAAACATTGCTAGGTATTTCAATTCCATTTTGAGAGTTTGGTGTTACTAAACTAGTGCCCTTGATAATACCTCTAATCTAGACTGTGGTCTTTATCGATAATGCCAGATTTATCGATAAGAATTTTGTTGATATTGGCTCTATTTATAGGTAAATATTTAATTGTAGATAGATTTATGTTGTTCGACAGAATGCCACCAGGATCTAGGTAATCTTAATATTGTATCGTAGGCATTGAATTACCTCATTTATAATCGAACTCACTGTCGTATAGGTAGGTATCTTTCTTAATAATTAATGATATTGATAAATGACGTCCGGATTTATTTACGGATTTATTGCATTGACGAGGCGCGTACCTACTTGTTATGTAAATAAATTGAAATAATAATTTAAATTTTTATATGCAGATAAAATATTATCTGCATATAAAAATAGTGTGATGACTCCACAGGTGAATTAAGTATACCGCCCGTATTTTCCTAACATTCAATGCTAAAAAATTAATTGAAATAAGTTATAAGCTAGATACTGGATCGATATTGACGAATAGAAACTAGAAATGGAGAAAAGGGCGATTAAGTGTAGCTAGATTTCTTCTCGATTAGGCTGAGGAAATTGGGAACCATTGTCCTCAATCCTAGATTGTGACGTCACCGGCTTCTGCACAACCTTTTAAGATTTACCCCGCAGATGACGGTTCAGTTTGATTCAGATAAAATTGTGTAGTTTGAAACTTAAAAAAAAAACATTTTACCAATTATTTTCCACTACAATTATATCTATTGCACTCTAAAATCTAATCTAAAGTTCTGAACTATCGACCCATTGGTCGAGAGTAGATTTTTGAGAAAATCTCAACCTTATTGAGACTGTCAGACTTTTTTTCAGCTAGACGACTGTTCGGCGCGGGCTGCGGCGTCCGTTCCATTTTCGGTTCCGTCGGCGGGTTGTTTCCTATGGAACCGGGGGTGGAATGGAACCCGACACAGTCCAGTCAGTTATATCGTTCTGGACTGCATTTTGTGTATTCAAATTAAATATAGACTACAGTGAACTTACCTTTCTATAATAATACAAGCACGCAAACACGACGTATTTGAAATAATACCACTTTCCCGGCTGGGAGTATACTCCGAAAATAGGTTTAGGATTTTGTTTCTTTACCGCGTAGACCAGTAAAATAATTACCGCGCTCACCAAATACAGTAAAGACGACATTGTGGCCGTATCAGTGGTCAGACTAAAAGTGTTTAAGTGAAATGTGTGATAATAAAACGAAATAAGTGCGAGTCAGGCTCGCGCATCGATGGTTCTGTGTATTTAAGATGTATGTGTTGACGGGCCACTTTCTAATGATGATATGGAACTTAATATACTCTGTAATGTCATAAAATATTTAAAACTTCGTTTTGACATAAAGTTAACGATGTTTACACAGCTTTGTATGCATACAATTAAGGTGTATGTAGAATACTTAAAAAACATTCCTTTGTCGTTAAAAATTTCACTATGATATGAATTACCTAAAAGAAGAAAATCAGCTTTATAATCTGCAAACGAAGCGATTTCATTTTATCTACTATTCACCCAACTTTTCACCAAGGAAAGAGCAAGCAAGTTTGCAAACATGCCAAAAGGCACATCCACATTTTTTTTACTGTTTAAGTACGGAACCCTAAAACAGATAATAAAGTGACACGTAATAATACACAGGTTGATAAGCACTTGATACGGCTGCGGTGGTTTCAAATTGAGGGCTAATTATTTTAAAGATTTCGTAATTGGCTGTGATGTGAGTCACAACATGTCTGTCCAACTGGTTACTTCAGATTCTTGTTAGGTAGCTACTTGAACGCACATCTCTCTCCTATAGTACTTACCTAGCGGTAGAAAGAGACGACAGACTCTATCTGTTACGATCATGGCACACAACTCTCGTTTCCCCCCATTAATAACTATATATATATATATTATGCTCGCTAATCGATTTGTAGTACTGTCATACATGGTGTACAATTAGTTTATTTTCTTCATTAATCGTCTCGTCATATTGTTGTTTGTGGGTCTACTACTTGGACAGCAACTTAGGTAGGTATAGTATTATCTTTGATCATGGGTAGTCAAATAAATAATAAAATAATAAGTATTTAAAAAAACATTTTATTACAAACTTATCATTAGGATTTTATTTTTATTAGGCAATGAATGCTTTCTTTCCTTTGTCATCTTAAACTTAAATCGTTATCTGTACAATTTATAATAATCTTAAGTATTTACGACTTAGCAATATGGAAGGAGGACGAATCTATCTCGAACTGAAACTGTTAAATGTTTTAAAAATTGTATAGTATATAATATTATCTTAAGAACCCTATAATTCTTAGCATATATAGGAAGATATTGACGATGTCCAAGTACAGGTTGAGAGCAGCAAAGATGTATTCCTCAGGGGAGAGGCTGTACTTGTGTTTGCCGCCCATCATCAGCTGCGTATCATAGACAAGGTAGAAGGAGAATAGAAGAGCACCGAGCGAAGCATAGACGAGATGCAGAATACTGTTTCGAGGAATGAATATGGCGATGAAACCTGGAATAAACGAAAAGTTTCCTTTAATTTTTTGGGTGGACTGTCGATCGCTTTAGATATTGCTGGAGGGATGAAGCAGAATGGGATCGGTACGGTACCGACTGCAGGCACACGTGGCACGTACCAATGCAAGATCTTCACGACTGGCGTTTTCTCATTTCAGACGCCAAGTTACGGAGCAAGGACCTATATTATTTCTAATTTACTTTGACCAGATGGACAGATAACCTGCGCAAGGTGGCTGTCAGAGACTGGATACAAAAGGCCGAGATTCGGCTTAAGGTGTAGAGCCCTAAGTCCAGAAGTGGTCTAATACGGGGCTGATGATGATTTCTTATTTCAAAACGAGTGGACCAGGCAAATTCACTGGCTATCGCCGTCTCAGGTAGCTGCGAGACTATTTGACATTCAGGGAATACAGAAGTCATTGACTGACCATGCATTCCGGGACTTAGTTGACGGACAAGATGCAATCAGTTTCCGTGCCCACAAAGAATTGTAGCCACGAGTAATTGAGTTTATTGATGGATAACTAAGTTAAATTAACTCACCGAAAACTATGAGGACCACAGTGGCGCAGACCAGCATACCACCCATCGTCGTAAAGTCCCATTTGGTTTGGAATGCGAATAGAGTCAATCCAAGGCACAACGCTGCTGTTATACCCACTGCCATCATAACCTGGAATAAGATAACTTTAATGTTTAGTTATGTTCATTGCAACATTTATCTAAATAATTAGAAACCCTTCACTAGTCATTGGATTCACTACCCCAACGCTACGGTTGAAAAATCCGACCTTTACTGGCTCAGACTACTTTTATAAGAGATCTGGGGTTTCAACCTCTGATTCGACACCCTGTAGCTAGAGCCCATAATAAATATGAAATATGGTACCTAAATACCCAGAACCACTACACTTTTCCTTCCCTACACCGTTGGCTTGGAGTAGGCCCCAAACCCACGGTGTAGGGAAAAGTGTGGTTCGGATAAATCCAGGAGTGGACCTGGCATCGCGAGCAGCATTGAATAGAATAGAAAACATTTATTTTACACACACATAGAGCACAGAGTACACCAGAGTTACATAGAATAGTAAGTACAAAGAGAAAAGCTACGTAGTGCAATGGTGTGGTGTCAAACAGGTCTCCAGCTCAGCATGTGCTGCAGTAATTGAACTGCGATTCCCGTTTGCTCAAACCAATGACCAGTGAAGTGAAATAAGAAGAAGGGGATAAAAACAAAAAGGCACCAGCTCTAGCTAATACAAGTAAACAACAACACATGATTATTTTGCTGATATATAAAACCCACATCACCTAAAATCATCATCTAAAGGATACAAAATAAATCTTACCGCTTCGACATCATAGACACTGGTAGTCACGCCAAGTAGAAAGCTCATGACTACAGTGAAGAGGCCCAGGAATATGAAGTTCATGGGGGTCGTCCGGCGCACTTCAGGACAGCAGGACATGGCGATTAATAGCACGAAGGTTAACACGAACGCTAACCAGCTGTGGAAGAAGTAAAAAGTAATTAGGGTCATAATTATCTCATATCTGCTCTTCTTATTATGGTGCAGTCTTCTTACGAAGGTTAGCGATCATTATGACAATCTGCACTCTCGACAACGCCGCACGGAACAGATACCTGGTACTCTTGTCGTAACATTGTTTAAGCAATGACATTCTTATTCTTCCTGGCCTTCTTCTGTCCGGTTCTTTCCTTGAAGAATTAGTTGTAGAATATCGTACTCTAATCTTTATCATAATCTGACTGGCCCTCTCTATGGATGATAGGTGGTTGGAAGTGGGATTTATTTCCAAGGCCGCCTGGGTAAATATCTTATGCCTTTTCTGTCGCCAAATAGCTCTGCTGTGTTCCCGTTTGGAGGGTAAAATAGCATGTACTTCATTAGCGGTACACAAGAGTATTCTTATGGCAGAAGCAGGACATGCACTGCACCTGCTATTTTGCTGCAGATCGACGATTACAGTTTGGACCATAATGTGGTATGTTCGTAAAGCTCGTATTCTGTTTGTCTTCCGATATTATGAAAATAGATCCAAAAGGAATCAAGTACGTCCTCCAGACATCAAAGATCGATTTCTACTATGAATAAGAGCATTATACCTCGCAGAGGCTATGCTTCTGCTTCACAGCAGAGCTTAAGTTGATGAGAAATTGGAAAATAGGGACACTTACAAGAGCCAAGGATTGGAGAACGCCCAAAGCTTGGTTGGTTCGTGGAAAAGGAAAAGCGCGATGAAACTCATCGTGATCAGCAGTTGGCACATCAGTATCGCGTATACCTGGAAGCAGATTCAATCCAACCATTCATTCCTATAAGGTTTACCTACAGGTTAAACCAATATATTAATTGATCTTTTGTATTCATTAACGTATCACTCGACTTTAGTGACAACAATTAGATATTATATTTACATAATTATTATTTTAGATGCGTAGGTATTTCCATGTGTTGATGGTTTACTATAATTTTAATTCTAAAACGCCAAATTTATTGGGGTCTATTTGTAATCCATCATACTTATAAAGAAACACCTCTGGCGTAAGAATATTTAATTTTAATAATTAATACGAAAATGTAAATACCTTTCTAATAAACGCCTTCCTGATACTCTGCTCGGAAAACTCGAAACCTGTTGCACCACCATCTTCGACCTCCATATCGACAGCTTTTTCTCACGCCCTATGCAACAGAAAACATTATAAACAATCATAAATATTATAGAACAAAATACTAAATTAATAATCCAATCGTATCAGCTATTCTTTCTTTTGCCTCTGACTATACCGGGTTCGGTTCCAACAAAACATGTCCGCCGCCGATTCGGGCGGGTTTTCTATGGAACCAGAAATGGAACCTGTGAGTGCAGTCGTGCAGTCCGAATCTCACAATGCATTATGGATTGTCTTTCTATTAATTTTTGCCAATGTTATGATTTACCTCATAGCCCAATTGCAAATACCATCAGAAAGTGATCGCGCAAGTTATGCATGGATGAAGGAAGAATTTCGCCGGTTCCTTGCATCAAGGATGGGCGTCTCACGACTCGAAGGTTGTGCAGACGTCGGGTTCCATAGAAAATAACTTGACTTGGAACCCGTCGCCACCGCTTGTACAGCCGGAGCTATCGTGAATTCTAATAATTAAAATTAGCCGCCGACATATCTTCATTAATTATGTCCAATCAACGGCTCAAATCAAATGGTTCGTATGAATTCATTACACATTTTAGATAATTACTAGGAAAGGTGAAATACCAAACACGAAACAATATCGGACTATACATTTGGCATATAATCGATATTGTTTGAACTCAAATATTCAAGTTATTTCAACATGAGTTGCGCAAGTCTCGGGCAGATTTTCATAGTCTGTTTTGAGCACAAGCTTAGCTCACAAAACTGTCAAACGTATATGGTATTTGACGTTTGTAATAGTGAGCTTACGCTTAGCTTACGCTCAAAAGAGACTAATAATCTCCGCCCGAGCTGCAATCCTTAGCAGGAGCTCACTCCTCACTCTTAGAAACGTCAAATTTAGACGCTATGAGCTGCTCGGCGGTCTAATTGTGACACTGACAGCAAACCCATTCATTTCCGTACTACATTGCTGACTTTCATTAGTAAAATAAAAATTGTGGACACAGCAATTGAGCAATGTTATTATAGACATGGGTTAGCTGTCACCATTGATCTCCTATAAACAACTAGATACACAGTCTGCCTTCTAAAAATGTCCGAACGCAAAGAAGGTCCAAACGGATGAATGGACTCTCATTTGCTTTATTGGACATTATTTGGACGTTAACAATGGACCATTTTTTTTACGTTTTTTAAATTGTTTTAGTAAGACCTTTGTGTATCTAGTTGTTTATAGGAGATCAATGGCTGTCACTGTCAGATTGCCATTGGGGGATCCACCTTAAATAAACTAAAATGTAATAAAACTATACTTACAGGATCAACACAGAACACACATTCAGTGCAGTCACTACACCGATACTGATACGCGAACAATGAATCAGTGATTAATTTAATTGCTGATAGCCAATGGCTATCTAGTAACGTGCAAAATTTGCCAGTTAGGGGAGATAAGGCGGACGGATAAAGGATTCCAGTTCTGAGGACCTAGCCGAGTGGTTTTGACGTTCGTTAACGTTAGTAGAATAAAAAGAAAAGGTTATGAGAGTGACATTTTTAGGTTTCTCTGTCTACGCATTTTGCTAACGAAAAAGAAAAACCGTACTTACATTTTTCTTTATACTTATTCTATTAGCAGTAACGAAAGTCAAAGCTTACAGTGCGCGAGGCGTAAGCTCAGGTTTGCATTTGTGTGAGTGCACACAGATAGTGTAGAGTGATATTCGGCCTGAGGCGCGACGCGTCCAATACAAACGCAACAAAATACACCCTGCCGCGCACGCACCGCACTTCACCTCTTGTACCGCTATCACTCACACAAATGTAAACCTGAGCTTACGCCTCGCGCACTGTACCTACCTCCTTTGGTATACAAAAAGGTAACCTACAAAAATGTAATTTATTTGACGAAATAGAATTAATTTATTGATTTTTGTAGAGAATCTGCAATATAATAGTACTTAATACCTTATGGCGGAACACGAGTGATATTAGTGTTTAAAATGAAATACATCGACTTTAAAGGTTAAGGATTAGGTATACTGACAAAAGTTTAATACCTGCTTGAAAATAATTTAAAGGACTTTGCTTAAATGGAGAGGGAACGGTATAGGGAAGGACGATTACATGAAGTAAACCACGTATAACTTTTGTATCGTAATGACATTTTATTACGAAATCTTAACTTAGGTAAAGTCATGCGTGTCCCATTAGGGGGGCTAGCCGGCTGGCCTTTTTTGTCCTGTCAAAGCCTGCGCGAACGAACGTGATTTAAAATAACGCCACCGTTTAGGCCTTTTGTCCTTTTCTAACTTATTCGTTTTTAACGAAGTGTGAAAAGGACAACAACATGGTTTAAGGAAAGTGAGGTCTAGGTTTATGAATAACAGCATAACTAAACTAGAAAGTACATTAATACAATAATAAATGCATCTCCGACTGCCTATTTGAATGTCTAACTTAAATTCTAAGTTCGACAAAGCTTTAGGTCACATTTCCAAGCAAGAAAGCGACTGCGAGCTATGTCGACAGCAGGTTTGCACTTAGTGTAATTTACGTAGCAAGTAGGTACGTAGTTTACACTTGCAAGCTGTCGGACAGACTGTTGGACATTACTGGCGGAAGTTTTCTTGCAGGGAACGCAGCCAAGTAATTCATCATTTTCTTTAACCAAAGTTGTGAAAGATTAGCGACTACTTTTAGTTCAGTACTTAACAACCACAAAAAGAATTGCTACCAACTTGTCACTTTTAAAACTTCAAATACTCCTATCTACTAGCACTTATAATGGTAAGCATATACAAGAAGATGTTGACTATGTCTAAGTATAGGTTGAGTGCAGCGAAGATATACTCCTCGGGTGAGATGCTGTACTTGTGTTTCCCGCCCATCATCAGCTGGGTGTCGTAGACGAGGTAGAAGGAGAACAGAAGGGCGCCGAGAGCCGCATAGACTAGAGTTAATATTCTGCTTCTTGGGAGGAAGATTGCGATGATACCTGGAAGGAAGCAGAGGGGAATTAAACTGTGGAAGTGGGTAGAGTTAAATTTCAATTTGACATTGGCGCCCTGGGCAAGTCTACCGTATTGTGAGGGTTTAAGATGTCTATCACCTTTATGTCTTCTTCAAGTATCTATTAAACGACTCCCAGATCTAAAGAGAAGATCGGGAGATCGTCTGCGCCAACAAAAAGGGTTAAATTCGAAGTCGAAGAAGATACATCCGTCTCATGATCTCCAGAACTTGATATTCAATGTCTGGCAAATTAAACCTAGCCCACAGTCAGCTAAAACAATTGTCGTGGTTGTTTAACGTCAGGGAGTGAACTTACATCGCAAGTGCCGCAGACCTAGACGCAAATATGAAGAGCCGATTCACTAGTTGGAGAGGCAACCCCAAGAGGAAGAACGTCAATTGAAAACTTATAATCACAGGCCGTCTGTGTAGAGGGTTATCTTACCGAAGAGTATCAGCACGACTGTAGCGCAAAGTAAGATTCCTCCCAATGTCGTGAAGTCCCATTTGGTCTGGAAGGCGAATATTGTCAGTGCCAAACAAAGCACTGCTGTTATACCGACCGCTATGAGAACCTGGAAACAGAATTATAGATTCAATCAAAGTTCACGGTCGTAAATGTGGGCAAGTTTCGTTCAGAAGTTCAAAGTCTTTAGTGAGTTATTTAAAAAAGGTTCCCTGAAAGAGACTGTGACGTTTGATAAAGGGATCCATCAGAGAACCTTATTATTCTCAAAACTATTAAATGATATTATGAAATGACGTAATGTGACAATTCCATAATAATTGGTAGTGTAGCTCTCCATCTCTGTACAACATGCCATCTCATAATAGCACTTCATGGTCTTGAGAACGGTAATAGAGGGGATCCGGATGGTAGTATAAGCATACTGCAAACATATAAGCAAACTGAAAGAA
The DNA here is from genome assembly GCA_963506565.1 of Tachystola acroxantha. Classification (NCBI taxonomy): domain Eukaryota; kingdom Metazoa; phylum Arthropoda; class Insecta; order Lepidoptera; family Oecophoridae; genus Tachystola; species Tachystola acroxantha. The sequence continues at coordinate 11,700,897 of OY735882.1, read as the reverse complement.
ATGACAAAAGTTCACCTCTGTCACCTAACACTGATGACGTTATCTTTGGAGAACTAAGCTCAAAACTACTTACCGCATCAACATCATGAACGCTGGACACCACACCGAGTAGGAAGCTCTCGGCTGCCGTGAAGATGGCCAGGAAAATGAAGTTTATGGGCGTCTTTCGTCGGATATCGGGACAGCATGCCATCGCAATAAGAAGTACGAAGGTTACTGCAAGCGCTACCCAGCTGTGGGAAAATTAGCCACTCTTGAATATAGGGTAAACTAGTCAAAATCAATTTATCATCATGTGTCTTCAAGATACCTATTTATCTTTTTGGTTATCTGCGACATGCGTTGCAGATCTTGGCATAGTTATTATGTGGATCGAGGAGGTACTTCTGCCCTTTGAGCGACAAGATGAACGGTCTGAATATTGCTAGATGGGCGAAGTAAAAATAAAACTGAACCCGTGAAAACTCCATACATTCTTCATCTTGCAACGGGTTTAAAAGTGTCGGAACTGTAAGTAAGTAAACCGACTGCAGGCATACACGTGGTGGGAATAGGTGTAAGATTGGTATGATTGATGGCGTCTTCTGATTTCGGCTGATCGCTGATTCGGGGAAGGTAAGGCTAGTCCAAAGAAGGATACTTAGGATATTCAGAAACAATAGTAACCGCCATTTAATTAAGTTTGAGGCTCGCTTCTAAAAATGTTTCTAGGCAAGATAGTACTAAAAGAATTAGCAGCTTGATGGATCACAAACCATACCCCTATGGTTTGTGATCCATCAAGCTGCTAATTCTTTTAGTACTATCTTGGGCCCAGTACGAAGTAACTTGTCTAGAAGTATGGGCGAACATTTGAAGATACTTACAGGAGCCAAGGGTGGGAATGCGCCCACTGTTTAGTAGGTTGATGAAAGATGAAGAGTGCGATAAACCCCATGGTGACAAGCAGTTGGCACATAAGAATCGCGTACACCTGCAATCATGGTGCAATGTTATTAAAGTTGAATTATTAAGTTGTGGTGCTGAAAGTTTTTGCCCCCTATTCTCTTCAAGCGTTCGCTCCTTTTCCTGGCAGAGGTGTAAATGTAAATTCAAAATATGTTGACGTGCCAAAATATATGCAATGTATGCTACTGTAATTACTTTCAAAAGAGTACTACATACTTAATTATAAGTTTTATATGATGTTAGCCTGAAAAACAGCAGCTTCTGCTGAGGCTTTGCCTTTTCATCTTTTGTACATATTCTATATGGATGAAATGACTTTTATTCTATTCTAGATATGATTCTATTTGAATTGAGAGGGGCTCTTAGTCCAATTGTGATTAGTTTGAGAAAATGATCGTTAAAGATAAACAACGTTGTGGTCAGGATGTCCGTTAGTGATACGTTCAAATCCTCCGTGCTTCGAAGCACACCTCGATTTACGACTACAGTGATTGAACGTGCCTGACGCGTTCAATGTCTGTAGATATAAACGAAGTTTAAGCAGTTAGTCCCGGTGGTAGTTAACTGTCGTTCGGTAGCCGGAGAGTCGTGAGGTCAGGTGAGACGCCTAAACTACCAGGCGACCTGAACAACTCTGACAATTGATAACTAAAACACACGAAAAGAAGAATTGTCGGTGGACTGGTTGCCACGGAAATATAGATGGAAAACAAAACGAGGGGTGGACTCAGTATTTATTAGCGTCTAGTCATATTTCGTAATTTTCGCACTTACCTATTTCCACATTAATGTTGTTGTTTACCCTAACGGTCAAACGGTTATTACATGGTGAAGACAAAACTAGATTTGGGCTTAAAATTGTTATCAACCAGGAAAATTACCTGACCACTGCTGGAGATCTTTCAAACACCACTTGTCGTGGCTATATTGGCCGAACTATCGAAACCGGGTCTTTCATAACATGCATGACCACTTTAAGAAAAAAAACACTAATAATAGGATTACCTTTCGTATGAACGCCTTCCGAATGCTCTGCTCGGTGAAATCGAAACCCTGGACGCTGCCATCCTCGACATTAGCGCCAGGTGGCGCGTACCCCGCACCCTACAATATTTTTACATTGACCAGAAAATTATTAGATTAAAACAAGTCTTTGAAGAAAGGAACCGCCGATGAAGTTGACATATTATTTGCATTGCACACTCTGCTCTTGCATGTCAATTTTTCAAGTCCGCCAGTCAATTATTTGAATTTTCAATAGAAGTCAAACATGGGTTTAAAAAACAGATGTCTGAGATGTTCTGTCGTATCATGTATGAGAGTGAAAGTGACAACAAGGGCGAGAAGGGAACATCACATAAAATGAAATTTGACTCTCTCCATTAGCCCTATCTTTCTCCATTTTTACTGTCCGTATTTAGAGTTCGTAAAATAGGAATACTGAAACTTTAAAAATACTCACCGGTTCCATAGCAAACTAATTATCACACACAGTACGACCGCCACTGGCTGACTAACCACTGATACTGTGATAGCGGCGTGATAAGTGTTGATATGATAACCACACAGCTCATAAACGGTGACGCACTTACCCTACTGCAATACAGCCTAGATTGCAATATTTGCGTGTAGGTTGAGCTGCCGACTGTAGGTACTATACGTGCATTGCATATACTAGATAACATTGATAGCGGCGTTACTACGAAAATGTAAGTATGTTATTTTGACTCAGATATTACGGATTTCTCGAGATTAGTTATCTCGGATTTTTTGAACTTTCATTAAAGATAGTTCGTTGTTTGTTTATAAATTTTAAATAGGTAGTATTTTTGTGCTGTAAGTTTCCAGAATAAAATAACATATAGATAGATAGACTCTTTATTGTACAAAGAATTACATTTTAACATAGTAGATTACATTATATTTATTGTACAAAGGCTCGCTCAGAGCGATCTCTTCCAGGCAACATAATCATAAAAATACAAATAAGGAGTCACTGTGCCGTGCTCTTCACTCCGCCGCTGCGGGACATCTTCTGTCTCGCGTTTGAGTTAGACAGCTGGTAGAAGTCTCGTATCCACTAGGCAATAATTGATGCGCAACACGTGACGCTCAACAAGAACGGCAACGTTGCACAACAACGCGCGACGTTGCCAGCTGGCGCGTAACATGACCAATAGTACAAATCTGCAAGTTCTACGTTGCCGTTCAACATGATGAGCAACATGTTGCGCGTCAAATGTTGCGATTGATACGAGGCTTGACCTTGACATTGGCAAATGACAAAACTGTCCAGTCCTTTAATAAGACTACTTAAATAAAAATAACGTTTATTTCTTCAGAAGCCGCAGAATATGCAACAATATGTTGATGACATCTAAGTACAGATTGAGGGCAGCGAAGATGTATTCCTCGGGTGAGATGCTGTACTTATGGTTGCCGCCCATCATGAGATGGGTGTCGTAGACAAAGTAGAAGGAGAATAGGAGAGCGCAGAGAGAAGAGTAGACCAGTGTTACGATTTTGTCATGAGGGATGAATATGCAGATGATACCTGGAAAGAAATAGAAGGTATTAAAACTGGCAACAAAAATGACAATGCCAGATTCTGCCCCACCTAACGAATAAATGTAAAAGTATCTCCGTTTTTATTTAAATTATTGGTTTAAATTAAAGTTTTGTACAAGTTGCGAGTCGAAAAACAGCTTAATTAAGAATTCAGAAAACAGTAAGAAATCGAAGCGAATTATTCATTATTTTTGTTATTCTTCTATAGGAGTTGCGAGAGTAGTAGAAAATGATACTGATTATGATTATGCAATTTGAAACCTGTAATAAGTCCCCAACATAATGATAGGTACAGCTTAAATGGTCACTTGGTTTTGTAGATGGGGCAAAGCTCCATTGAAAAGTGGCAATGTCTTTTTTGATGAATTTTTATGTGTGGATGTGGTTTAGTAGACAAACCTATTGTCAGAGTTGTTCAGCCTTTCGTAGAAATATCTCAAATCTGTGGTTCAGCTACCCATGCCTTTGATATGGCGTAACGATTGCTGCAACCAGCCATTTCCATAATCCATTGCTGAGTATCTTGGTAACATTATAATTCCTGTCACAGTAACCGAGCAATGGGTTATAGAAATGGGAATAGGCTTCCAGTCGCTGTTTGATCTACAATTAGACTGCGGGTTCGACTGCGCAGCATATAATTCGAGACTGGAGGAAGCAACAGTTGTGTAGGTATGTACGGTGAAACACAGAGAAAGGTGTACAGGAGAGTTTTTAAGGTTGACATTTTCTCAAAAACTACTTGACCTATTACAAAAATTCTTTCACTGTTTGATAGATAAAAGTTCAAACTATGTAACTGTAAAATAATTATTAGATTCGGTCCAGTAGTTTTTGAGAAAACCTCAACCTTATTGACCCCTGTATATTTATCTCGGTGGCTCAGTAGTCGGGTCAATGGACTTGCAATATGGAGGTCCCAGGTTCGATTCCCAGCCAGGGCAGCCATGTACCAATGAGTTATTCTCGGTTTTTTCGCCGGAAAACTTACGTACATTTACCGAGTGCTCTCAAAACGGTGAAGGAAAACATGGTGATGAAACCTGCATGTCGTAAAAGAAAAAAAATCTAAGGCATGTGAAATCCGCCAACCCGCGCTGGGCCTGCGTGGTGGATTATGGCCCCAGCTCCCTCGATGTAAGGGAAGGTCTGTGCCCGAGCAGTGGGGCAATATAAGTAGACTGATGATGATGATGTATACTTATCTCTGTCTTCGACTGTGCCAGGATCGCACATTGACTCTGTCTAACGCGTACGGGAGAATGAGTTTATGTAGTAGTGGGTTTAGCACTTACCGAATAGCAATAACACGACAGAAATGGAAAGCAGGGCACCTCCCATGACGGTGAAGTCGTACTTGGTCTGGATCGCGAATATGGTCAGCGACAGGCATATAGCAGCCGTTATGCCCACAGCCATCATCACCTGCGTAAAAAATATTATGGCTGAGTACAATTTGGATTCAATTAGTTAAGTACCTAAAATTGTATGAAAAGGGACTTAAGGCTGAACTCATTAAGGCCCGTATTAATAGTCTCAGCTCAAACCCGCCCTCAAGAGCGAATTCACCTGATACACTCTCAAGACGTGATCACCATCTCATGTATGTCATTTATTGATAAATGAATCTTGAGAGCGTATTACGTCTTTCTTAAGTCGCGATTCGCCTGCAATCAGCAAATACGTTCTCAAGTGTGAGTTTGACAGTTGTCTTGAGAACTAAGTTTTGTTTATTAATACGGCGTTACTCACGTGATAGCTGATTCCTAAACGCGCACCTAATTTACGTTTATTAATAGGAACGCTATCTTGTGGTTGTTCTCAAGATTAATTTTTGAGCTGAGAGTGATTTATTAATACGGGCCTTAAAAACCCGGCCAAGTGCGAGTCTGCATCTTCACCATGACCTCGCCCAGCGTTGCTTAACTTGTACGATCGTTTTCAACGTGTACTCTACTAGACTATGAGTCCCTCAAAAAAATAGTTGTTGCCAGGTAATGTTACAGAGCTCGGTGGCGAAGTGGTTGGGTCAATGGACTTGCGATACGGAGGTCACAGGTTCGATTCCCAGCCAGGGCAGCCATGTACCAATGAGTTATCCTTGGTTTTTTCGACGGAAAAACTTACGTACATTTACCGAGCTCAAAACGGTGAAGGAAAAACATCGTGATGAAGCCTGCATGTCGTAGAAGACCAAAAAATCTAAGGCATGTGAAATCCGCACTGGGCCTGCGTGGTGGATAATGGCCCCAGCTCCCTCGATGTAAGGGAAGGTCTGTGCCCGAGCAGTCGGGACATATAAATAGACTGGTGATGATGAGGGAATTTTTCTCACCGAGCTGACATCATATGTGCTGGTGATGACGCCCAGGAGGAAGCTCTCGGCGACCGTGAAGATGGAGAGGAATATAAAGTTGGTGGGGAATGTCCGTCGCACAGACCGGCAGAGAACCATCGGGATCAGACTGACGAAAAGCAGAACTACAGCCACGCCTCTGGAAGAAACAATGGCAGCGTTACTTATATAGGCAAGTAAAGTCGAAGACAGAGATAAGTATACAGGGGGCCTCAATAAGTTTGAGATTTTCTCAAAAACTGCTGGACCGAATTTTTTAATTATTTTGCAGTTACATAGTTCTAACTTTTATCTATCTAACAGTGAAATAATTTTTGCAATAGGTCAAGTAGTTTTTGAGAAAATCTCAATCTCAAAAACTCTCCTGTACACCTTTCTCTGTGTTCCACCGTACCTACTTAAGGACGTTAGATTCGAAAACGGTTAAAAGGGTCTTTACAGTTGGCACCCAATGTCTTAAACATAACGTGATCAAATCAAATAAAAAAAATCTGTAGAAACATTAAAGATGCAGCTACAAATTAGCCGAGATCTTTTTTAATGTCTCCTGTTTTTGATATAAAAAATAGTTTTCTTTCAACAATTTACAATTTTCGAAGAAATATATAAACGATTTAGCCGTATAACTAATACGTATAAATTATATCATTCAAAGCCAAAAAACTATTTATCAAAAATCAAACATTCTTCCTTTTTAACCGACTTTCAAAAAAAAGGAGGTTAATTTTTTTTTTTTTTTCTTTTATGTATGTTACCTGATTACTCGAAGACGCTTGGACCGATTTCGAAAATTCTTTTTTTGTTTGAATAGGTATACCTCACAGGTGGTCCCATAGTCATCAGGTCAGGATCTGATTATGGGATCATGGAGAAATCGAGGGAACTCTTCAAATGTTATAGGCACATATAAGGTTTTTCATATATTTTCTAAAGCTATGCAAGTATCTACATCTGGTAGTAATCAACTTACGTTGGTAAGCTGATGATGGAAGGTACAACTCCTTAACGATTAAGAGTTGGGGTATAGTTCTTTAAATATTATAGGCAAACTTAGGACGTAAATTTTAATCTTTCTAGTTTGAAAGGGTATACCTCCCAGGTGGTTCCATAGTCATCAGGTCAGGATATGATGATGGGTTCCAGGAGAAATCGAGGGAACTCTTCAAATGTTATAGGCACATATAACGTGTTTCATATATATTCTAAAGCTATGCAAGTAGTTACATCTGGTAGTCATCAACTTACGTTGGTAAGCTGATGATGGAAAGTACAACTCTTTAACGATTAAGAGTTGGGGTATAATTCTTTAAATATTATAGGCAAACTTAGGACGTAAATTTTAATCTTTCAAGTTTAAAAGGGTATACCTCCCAGGTGGTCCCATAGTCAACAGGTCAGGACATGATGATGGGATCCAGGAGAAATCGAGGGAACTCTTCAAATGTTATAGGCACATATAACGTGTTTCTTATATTTTCTAAGGCTATGCAGGTATTTACATCTGGTAGTCATCAACTTACGTTGGTAAGCTGATGATGGAAGGTACAACTCCTTAACGATTAAGAGTTGGGGTATAATTCTTTAAATATTTTAGGCAAACTTAGGCAGTATTACTTATAATCTTTAAAGTTTGAAAGGGTATACCTCCCAGGTGGTCTCATAGTCATCAGGTCAGGATCTGATGATGGGGTCCTGGAGAGATAGAGGGAATTCTTGAAATGTTAGGCACAAATAACGTATTTCATATATTTTCTACAGCTATTCAAGTATTTGCGTCTAGTAGTGATCATCTCATGTTGGTGAGCTGATGATGGAAGGTATAACTCCTTAACGATTAGGAGTTGGGGGATAATTCTTCAAATATTATAGACATAGACTGTTACTTAAATAATCTTTCAAGTTATTGAATCACTTGAATAACTCACGCTGATGGTAGAAGGTATAATTCCTTGGTAGGTAGGGGACGACTCTTTAAATAATGTACAAACACAGAACAGACAGCTCTATTGAGGGTTGTACCTTGTAGTTTATTGCAGTTACAGTTACAGCTCAACATAAAATAATGTCACCATAGCCTCAGATGCTTGGAATGTAGTACAAATTGGGGAATGGAAATGAAGCCATTAGCATTATGTGTATATAATATATTTCTCCGAGGTGCTTTGTTCTGTTACTTTTTCTATTGCGCTTTAGGCGCTCAACTTTGTCATTTTCAGACTCATATGCTCGACGCTTTATCATACGAGACGAGATGCACGTAAGGAAGGCCTCCCCATCATGCATAACCTACCCTATCTTACATACTTACATATTATATATTTACACCACTAAAAAGCAAAAAATAAGTTATTATTAAATAATAAAAAAAACCGCCTTCAAAAAAATAAACAAAAAGGAACTAAAAAGCATAAAATAATTAATTAATTACATCTACATACGAATATTGAAATAAAATATTATTGCTATGTACCTACTGATGTCTTTTAAGTCGGTGCCAAGCCAAATAGGTATACGATAGGGATACGTAACTTACTACTTTCGCCGCTGCCCCGCTCCCGCTCCCGCCGCATCACATACATACAACACGCGCGCGCTTTGGCTTGGCACCGACTTAAAAGACATCAGTAGGTACATAGCAATAATATTTTATTTCAATATTCGTATGTAGATGTAATTAATTAATTATTTTATGCTTTTTATTATGTGCTCTAAATCGCTGCGCCCGGGCCAGCCGATGGCTCAGGGGGGGGGGGGGGGGGGGGGGGGGGGACCCGCATGGACGGAATAGGAGAGACAGTAGTACTCCCCGCTCGCTCTCGCCTCATCGCTCTTTCCAGTACCTGACTAAGGACTTTGCATTGGGCTGGATATATCTCTAGGGGGGGGGGGGGGGGGAGCTACCTACCTATCCCCTCTTGGCGACGCCCTTGCGGGCCAGCGTTGTTCCTGCTACGGCAATTGCCGTAAAATACGGGTTTCAGGGACCTTTGAGGTCGAAACTATACCTATTACTATAGGTATACGGCAACTGGGCAATATAAGTTTTCTTGAAGTCAATTAATTATAAGGGCCGATCGACAGGAGTCCGTCCGTCTTTCTGTCAATGTCTGGCAGGTACTCACAATAGCAGCATTCCATAGGTGCGCACCCAATTCTTGGTGGGTTCATGGAACAGGAACAGTGCGATGAACGACATCGTCACCAGCAGCTGACACATCAGAATCGCGTACACCTGCGACACACATCCACTGAGGTTTACAAGATACCATGATCCACCACGCAGGTCCAGTAATCCACCAATCTACACTGGGTCCGATATGTCTAAAGGCCCGTATTAATAGTCTGAGATCAAACCATTAAGAGCGAATTCAGCTGATACACTCTTAAGATGTGATCTTCATCTCAAGTATGTCATTATTAATAAACCAAACTTGAGGGCGTATCATGTCTTTCTCAAGTAAACGTCGCGGTTAGCCTGCAATCAGCAAATAAGTGTGTTTGACAGTTCTCTTGAGAACTGAGTTTTGTTTATTAATACGGCGTTACTCACGTCATACCCGATTAGGTACTAAACGCGCACCTAAGTTACGTTTATTAATAGGACCGCCATGTTGATGTCGCTCTCAAGATTGACTTTTGAGCTGAGAGTGATTTATTAATAGTCTTAGATTTAATATATTATTGTCAGGCATGTAGGTTTCTCACGATATTTTCCTTCACCGTTTTGAGAGCATACGGTAAATTGTACTTAAGTGAATTTTCCTTTGATATAAAAACCACGAGGAGAGGTCATTGTCCGACCTGGGGATCCGCGGGCCTCCTTAACGGAAGTTTATATATGCGCTTATTCATAAACATGATTTAAAGTTACGGCACCGTTTAGTTCCTCTCCCTTTTTATCTTAAACTTGTTTATTGAAGTGTGAAAGGGATAGCAACACGATTTAATAGAAATGAAATGATATTTATTTGCCTGAAACACGTTACTAAAGGATCTTAATGTTATTTTTGTATATTGCACTGTACATGTTTCACCAAGTAATTGGCATGCAAAATTTATAATAATTGAAATAATCTCTAGTTGAAGATCTCTAGTAGAAGTAAGGTTTAACTAGGTTTATGAATAGCAGGATTAGATAGTGTCTCCTAACCACAGAGTCACTTGATTATTGCATTACATTATCATTAACAGTTGTGCGAGAAAATTGCCACTAGATCAACATAAGGACCTCATGCCATGACTGTTTCTGCCCTGGCCGATACCCGGCCAATGAAATCTCCAGACCAATCCGCCAAGCCTGTGATGGGAAGGCAGGAGCCGGTCATTATCTTGCAAGACCTTGCTTACCTTCTTGACGAAGGCTTTCCTAATGGACTGGTTGGTGAAGTCGAACGCATTGAGGTCGTCGTCCTCACCCAACTCATCCTGTGTCGCGAAACCCGCAGACTGAAAATGGAAACATATTTTTAGGGTTCCGTGCTGAGGCACGGAAAGGGAAAAAAGGAACCCTTATAGGATCACTTTGTTGTCCGTCTGTCTGAAGACCTGTATGAACGGATCAAGTTGAAATTAATACCAAATTCTCAGGTCTGCAACCTCATGCAGCCGTGAAAAAATCAAACTTCTACGTCAACGCAACCAAAAGACATGGCCGTTTATGTCGCATTTTCTCGCATATTTGTATGAAAATGCAAGAAAACCAAAACCTATAGGGTACTCGCCGTTGACCTAGAAACATGAAAGGCAAGAAGCTAGGTCTAGGCACAAAAAAGGAAAAAAATCCAAAAACTGTAGAAATGAGAGGAGAATGACTGTAGAATAATTTTTTTTTGTTTGTTATTTTTTGTTATTTTATTTTTATTTGATAGGAAAACTTACAGCTTTTATGTACCTATGTAATATGGGTTATAAAACTAAGCCATTTTACAAGTTTTCGCCAATAATTTAAATATGTGGGTTAGTTTTAGTAAATTATTAATGAATTAGAGTGTTTACAACTATAGATATACCCTTATGCTATTATTATTACAAATATATATAGCTCGACTACCACTCACTCACTCACTCATTCACTGATTGACCGTCCCGTTTAGTCTGAAGGAGTTCCCGGAGGAGAAAGTGATGTAGGGGGGAGTTGTATAGTTTAGTGATTGGACCAGAGGAAAACTATAGGGAAGTGAAAATAACAAGATGGCGGCGGGTCACGTGATGCCATCTCCGCCATTTTCCAACCGATTTCGTTCAAATTTGGAACGCGTGTCACATGGTCCACCTACTTTGTGATGAAATTGAAAAACAAAAGAAAAACAAAATGGCTGCGGAAATATAGCCGATTGAAAATTTGTACATTTCAGACCAAACTTTGACGAATTAGCTGGCCTAGCACGAGCGCATGAGGACTATCCAACCAATTCCACTTCGTAGCACATATGATGCAGTATACCAGAAAATTGTCAATTTTTGGAAAAACAAAATGGCGGACGAGCAGTCAACCATAATATTTTCTCCATATATTTTCCTATACGAAACGAAAGGATTACTGGCGTGCGGTAAATATCTATCAGTAACTATAGCGAGGCCGAAGGCCGAGCACCATCCCGCGAGGCCGAAGGCCGAGCTCCGCGTAGGGCGAAGCCCGAAGCGATAGAACACCGCGAGGCCGTAGGCCGAGCTCCGCGTAAGGCGAAGCCCGAAGCGTCCCCTTGCCAAGCATAAACAGCTCCCCACCCTCCAAGTAACTTTTGCGAGGCCGAAGGCCGAGCCGGCTGCGAGGCCATAGGCCGAGCTCCGCGTAGGGCGAAGCCCGAAGCGTCCCCTTGCCAAGCATAAACAACTCCCCACCCTCCAAGTAACTTTTGCGAGGCCATAGGCCGAGCTCCGCGTAGGGCGAAGCCCGAAGCGTCCCCTCGCCAAGCAGCAAAAACTCCCCACCTTCCAAGTAACTTTTGCGAGGCCATAGGCCGAGCTCCGCGTAGGGCGAAGCCCGAAGCGTCCCCTTGCCAAGCAGAAAAAACTCCCCACCTTCCAAGTAACTTTTGCGAGGCCGAAGGCCGAGCCGGCTGCGAGGCCATAGGCCGAGCTCCGCGTAGGGCGAAGCCCGGAGCGTCCCCACGCTACCAAAGGCTGAAAGATGCACCTGCCTTTCGAATTATGAACAAAGTTACGGAAATTGTGTACAGCTAGCAACGTTTGGCTTTTGAAAACTTTCTTTAAGTTTCTGGCATACGGGCATTTCGAGAGTTGTTTGCTTTAAAAATAAAAAAATAACCTACTTTAAATGAGCAAACTCTTTTCGAATAAATGTTTTTCACAGAGTTTTGAGCTTGCAACTTTCGGGCGGTGCTTGATATAATTAGTGGATTGCTTGCACGAATTATTTGCACAGCGAACAATCCGGATAATGTTTATTTAGTTGCGGCGCCTACAACACGAAAACAAAGCAGTCTCGCGGGCCGCGCGCGGCCCGCGCACCATGCAACACCTAGTTACAAATATATATAGCTCGACTACCACTGACTGACTCACTCACTCACTCACTGACCGTCCCGTTTAGTCTGAAGGAGTTCCCGGAGGTGAAAGTGATGTAGGGGGGAGTTGTATAGTTTAGTGATTGGACCAGAGGAAAACTATAGGGAAGTGAAAAAAACAAGATGGCGGCGGGTCACGTGATGCCATCTCCGCCATTTTCCAACCGATTTCGTTCAAATTTGGAACGCGTGTCACATGGTCCACCTACTTTGTGATGAAATTGAAAAACAAAAGAAAAACAAAATGGCGGCGGAAATATAGCCGATTGAAAATTTGGACATTTCAGACCAAACTTTGACGAATTAGCTGGCCTAGCACGAGCGCATGAGGAATATCCAACCAATTCCACTTCGTAGCACATATGATGCAGTATACCAGAAAATTGTCATTTTTGGGAAAAACAAAATGGCGGACGAGCAGTAAACCATAATATTTTTTCCATATATTTTCCTATACGAAACGAAAGGATTACTGGCGTGCGGTAAATATCTATCAGTAACTTGTAAACGATAGCCACCCTACGAGGTAGGGTCTCTGGGAGATGGCAAGGAATACTAGCTTGGATTGATCTCACCGAATTGCAGCCCCGCTGTTGTCACAAAGATAGGACCACCTGAACCCTTCCACAGCCACACTGCCATCAATATTCTCTGAGTTACATCAATGAGCACCACATTTTTGACCAATTCGAATCACAATTACCACCACCGGTTTTTCGCGCGAAAGGCGAACCACAAGAGTAAGTATGACAGTTGTTGTTGCGTTTTTTAGTAAGGCAAATGCGCCAAAAGATCATACAGCCTTATAGCATTTCCATCGTCATCATCATATTTTCTAATACCAATTCCATTAGATTTTAGGATTCTTAACACTCGGCCATTCTGATAAATAGTGTCTGTCCCAGACACAGCAAAACAACAACACAGAACCGATTAAATGCGTCATTACAACATATAAAATTACTCCGTTGATTCCGGTACGCTAAAATATCTAGAAAATAAAGATCAACTTTTGCACCCTAACGTGTAAAAGCTTAAATAAATAAATAATCGAAACGCAATGTTGGATCAATACCACAAAACCGCGTATTATTGTGGATTCTGTTTAAGGCGTCGTGTTACCGTTCCGGCCATCCGACATTAGAGAATGACCCATTCGAAGAGTCACTTAATTCCTGCAAAAAACACACACAACCTTACATAAGCCGTTTGGTTTCAGTATGTTCGCCGCAGCTTCCGTTTCCGCGCCATTTATATGAAGATCCTAACGTAGATATACCTATTCATTTTCCACAAGTCTTCATTGAATAACAATAACCTCTAACAGCGAGATATTTGGAAACTGATGAACAATGTCGCCTCTGGTCTATATATTCATATTCCTTATTATGCTTCGTCGTCATCGTCGGCCTGTATCTGTCCACTGCTGGACGTAGGCCTTCTCGCCATCCTTCCATTGTCTTGTATTTATGACCGACGCATCCATTCCTTCCCAAATGTGCGCGAGATGTCGTCGGACCATCGCATTGGTGATCTTCCCACGCTGCATCGTCCCGTGCGTGTCCTCCAGACTGTAGCTGTGTACGCCCAGCGCTCGTCGTCTCTACGTGCAACTTGCCCTGCCCGTCTCCCCTTCAGGGAAACCATCCTTTCCCCAATCCACCAGCTTTGCCCGACGGCGGATTTCTGAGTTGGGTACTCTATCGATTATGCTTGCCACACGGGTAAATAGTACGTTATAATTCATCCATCCATATTTAGATATCAATTTGGCCAATATTTGCGTCGGCTAGTCGCCGCTATCTGTCCATTGGTCCTTACAAAATCTTCCAGGTGTTAATGTTTCATGTGACAGTCATTAAGATGTAACACCATGTATGTAATGTACCACATGAAGCAATAAATTAATTTGATTTTTTATCTCTCCTTTTACTTGGACCACAGAACAACTAATTATTCGTGTGTCGCCGTCGTTCGCTTGCACACACAAGGTGCGACGGTTTGACCGTCAATCATATCAGGCGCCATCATGTCGCCCACACAAGGTACGACGGCCTACCTCGCTTATCGATATTGTTATATTAAATGCATATAATTTATATCATCGTATTTCTTAGGTCTCGATTCTCAAGGTATTTTCAATGCAAGTTCACAGGTAGAGGTTTGTCAATTACAAAGAGTAGCTTACAGTTACTCGTAATGTTTCTCTTTATTATAAATTAACTGTCCATATTCCACAAGGTAAATGAATAAATTCATATGGGCACCGCTTGCACCACAAGAGGCTACGGCCTCGACTCGTTTATTTATTCGGGCACCGCTTGCACGCACAAGATGCTACGGCCTCAACCCGTTTGTCATACAGGCACCGCTTGCACACACAAGGTGCTACGGCCTCGACCCGTTTATTTGGGCACCGCTTGCACACACAAGGTGCTACGGCCTCAAACCCGCTTATATGGGCACCGCTTGCACACACAAGGTGCTACGGCCTCAAACCCGCTTATATGGGCACCGCTTGCACACACAAGGTGCTACGGCCTCAACCCGCTTATATGGGCACCGCTTGCACACACAAGGTGCTACGGCCTCAACCCGTTCATTTGCTCAGCCACCGCTTGCGCACACAGGGTGCTACTGCCTCAGCCAGTTTGTCTACATGGGCACCGCTTGAACACACAAGGTGCTATGGTCTCAACCCCGTGACTGAAGCATCATCAGCTACTTTACGTCTCTCTCGGTTCGATAAATAGTTAATTATGGTCACGCCTTGATAGTCGGATTCCAGTTGCCAGTACTAGTTTAATACAATCCTTCGCTCTCTTTCACCATAGTCACTTTCCGACTCGGGTTCGCTAAAATTAACTCAAGGTTTAGTATTGTTCATTGAAACAATGTTCTTATTATTCCTATCAGAGATATTCCTCCCTTCCTTGCCACTATAATCTCGTATGTCGTAGCCCAATATTGCTGTAACACGATAGGGCCCGCTAAAAGCTGGTACTAATTTGTGACTTCGCCGGGTGTCTGCGTGCCCCTTTCGAGCCATCGTGCGGCTGGGATACATGTGAATACACGCTAAATTTGTTGATGCAACGCAAGGACGGTGACTTTGCTGGCCGTATCTCACTCTTATATTCCGCTCTTATGATCTGTTTTTTTCTTCTTCACTCTTCCTTACCTAAGGCCAAGTGCTCTTTCAAGTTTCATCCTCATCATATTCAGCCCCTATGAGCCTAACTGGATATCTTCCTCTTCTCATGGTAGCGTCTTCTTAAGTAGGTTGGCGATCATTATGACAATCTGCACTCTCCACAACGCCGCAAGAAATAGAGACCTGGTACTATTGCCGACTGGATATAATCCACCCCATTTTCGCCATTAGCTTCTGCTATATGATGTCCTTAGGTTCCACTGCTTCCTAGTAACCCACTGTATATCATCAGACCAACGAGCTTTTGGTCACTCAGACCCCATGAGTCCACCTCGAGGTCGCCACGCCGTTAGTATTCCATCTATTCTCTGCCTGATCGCATGTTCCCGCTCCAACGACGATGCCATTCTATTCCTTTCTGTTTACTCTACAACGTTTTGCTTCGAAGTTCTTCAACACTCACACTATTCGCTTCTAGAACTCCTTACCGTATCCATCAGTACCCACCTCCCAATCCTTGGATATGTTAAGGCGCAGGTCAAATATCCCTTTTGGAACCTCTAATTATTACTTTCCAATTCCTAATCATTTATTCGTCCTCATAGGTAAAATAAGGTGGCATGGTATTTCTATTCTCTTCGCATACGAAAATAATATCGGACTCCACACGATACAAATAATTGACATGTTTTATTTACTCGGAACGTTTGTTACTCTAGGAGCCATACTGATTACCTTTTTCCTAAAGAGTTGTTTTGGACATTTGAGTTTTAACTTGAGTGTTCCTTGGTCGCACGCTCCGATTCTACTATTTCAACAGCTCCGGGTTTCTTTTGACAACCATACAGCTTTCCAATAAGTACATTATAAAAACTAGGAGACGTCGGCAGCTTCAACTTTTGAGGAAGTTTTCAACTGGTTTCAAACAGCAAATGGCCTTTCTGCACTTTCTCTACGTAGGTGTCGTAATAATACCGCCGCGCCGTGGTATTGGTAAGTTGATAAGCGTTATAAGGTAAATTCGTATAGTAGGCGGGTCACCAATTCGTCACCCAGAGGATGCCCGCCGAGTTCAGCTTGCGTATGCTTCATTTGACCTCTCTTTATTTCCCTTCACTTCCCTCGATTTCCCCTGACGTCCCTCGTCCTCTTTTGCCATATCTTGCCATGTCTTGCTGTGTCTTGCTGTGTCTTGCTATGTCTTGCTATGTCTTGCTATGTCTTGCTATGTCTTGCTATGTCTTGCTATGTCTTGCTATGTCTTGCTATGTCGTGCTATGTCTTGCTATGTCTTCAAATCTCCTAGCACCTCCTGGCAGCTCCTGACTTCTCTTGACTCCGACTCCACTTGACTCCTCCTGACACCTCTTGGCTCCTCTTGACTCATCTTGGCTCATCTCGGCTCATCTTGACTCATCTTGACTCATCTTGACTCATCTTGACTCATCTTGACTCATCTTGACTCATCTTGACTCATCTTGACTCATCTTGACTCATCTTGACTCATCTTGACTCATCTTGACTCATCTTGACTCATCTTGACTCATCTTGACTCAAATATATTTTAACACTGATCTAGGTTGGTAGTTATTTCTGTATTGCAGCTAGGGATAACAAAAACTTGTAAGAACTTGCTCGAACGTGAGATGTCACAGCTGGTTCAACTTCTTACGATGCCTCCCCACTACTGAAGGTTTTCCATCGGTTCCTCATATATTCCCCTGTTGTGGGCTAGCCGGAACATCTCTTCGAAGCTGATGACTTCCCGTAGGCGCTAGATATATCAAGGTTTGCGACGTTGAGAGTAAAATCTGGATTTAACTTTCAAATGGCCTATCTAGGCGCTTATCACTATAACTACATAGGTACCTGCACTTCATTTACTGGCATGACAAGCAACAGCACTGCAACAGTATCGGTATACAAACTTCAGATAGCGTAACAAATCATACCCTTCAATGACTGTTTCCTATTCCAAAGGCATCAATTGCAAAAGTAAACATTAGTATTCACTGGTTGATAATGAATAATATTATAATTGTACGCATAATTTTCATCTGATAATAGAACAGTGTTCTGTCTATCCAATAGTAACAATAAGTTGTAGATGTCATTGCACATTGTCTACATTGCACATCACAAAGTCGGATCCGTGACACAAAACGTACAGTGTTACCTCTACATATTTCAGTAAATAAATACAACATAATACAAAACCAACGATTATGTCTATTGGTCTCCAAACTTGATAGAATATCACTGCAACGATCTTCTCTTAGGAGTTCCATAGGTCCATGCGTCCAAAAATATGTGAGTTTCCATTCTTCAGTAATCCAGTCTTTTTTCTTTCCTTCGGTTTCACCATTTTATACTCCGATTGGAATGACAAAGTATCGACGATTTGTACTTGCTTCTTGGTTTGTCAAGGACTGACATTCTTCACTTATTTTCCTCTGTGTGACACCTATACTCCTTTATCCACAATATACTGACAAATAGTAATCATTACAAGGAATAAAAGCAATAAAATAATGCCGCAGAATTGATAAAATTATCCAAAGCCACCATGTATCCAAAAGCCCTTAGTTAGATCCACCCATGGTTAGGTCACTGTTTCGTTCACAACACGTAAAACCATGATGTAATTTTAGGAAAAATCATGTACAAAGCCAGCCAACATTACCTTCAATATCATATTGAAGGTATCGAACACTCTTAAGAAATCCACCAATCCATAACTTTAGATATACCGATATAGACATAATACTCCACATGGCTTCAAATATTGTCTGCATCCTCATGGTCTTAAGTACTGACCAGATATGGCATCCAAATCGTATATCAGCTTTGTAGATATGTACACTCTCTTATCTCTTCGCCCTGTCAATATGCTCCTTTATCCCATTGCCCCCAATTCACTTTTTTAATATACGAAGACATACGTCCATTGCGAGGACACCATATGAAAATCTACCGCACTGTCGCCAATACTAAATCGCTCATAACTTCTTAAATAGCAGAGTTGATGATGCATGGAACAAACTGTCTGATGATGTGGTAACTGCACCATCAGGGAACTCCTTTAAAAATTGCCTCGACATGTGGTTAAAAGTAAACATTATTAACTGGATTATATTACATAGTGAATCATGATCATTAGACATCAAAGCTGTGAACTTACCAACACTGTGATATAGACACACCAGCATTATGCTGCAGTTCTATCAAATGTATAATAATAATATTCAACTTCATTTTTTTTAAAGTAGGTAGGTAGGTATGTAAATTCATCAAACTTAAAGTAATGGAATGTCCTGAAGGTTGGTGTATGAAGACTTACTTAACGGGGTAAGAAAACAATATCCAAATATTATATTAACATCATCCAGCTTCAGGTTACACCATTAAACAGTGATGATGCAATGTTGCCATATCATAATCAGCCAGCAATATAAAATACATCAGTACAGTTATTCACCGGACAAGACTGGTCACCGCTAGGTACATCTAAAATATCTCTGCTCACAGCCATAGAGACGATGCTCGACAGTTCCCAAACCACCGATTCTGTCATAACAAAGACCAGCGAAAATTCTTAATTCGTGACTCCGATCACCGCCCGGCCCTAACTCACGGTCATTGTGAACAACCCTCAAAATTAAATCATTTGATTCATGTGACACACTTTACTGATTTATATCAATAATACTATTCAGTGCTATGTGTATGCCCTTTGTATGTCTTATTTGGCATCTATGTCCCCATGTAAACCAGGGCGTATAGAATAAAGTATAAATAATAATAATGCCGACCGGTACCTGCATACTTCAGCAAGTCGCCAAATAATTAAATTGAGCACTCGTATGTTGTATATACGCTTGCATGTTGGTAGACACCCGGTTAGAGTGTCGCTAAGGGGGCACTGAGGAAAAAAGACTTAGAAAAATTTTGATCGAAAATTTCGTCTCTATATAACTCCCTCTTTTTATGATATCATCGGAAGGGGGGTTCTTTGGGGATGATTTTATGTCAAGGTCATTTTTTTGTCCGATCAACCCCTGTCCTAATAGGGGCTGAAAATGAAAATTAGTACTTAGAAAATATAGTTTTTTTTTAACACCCAGAATCATTAGGTTAGGTTAGGTTTGTTTTATGTCTAGAAACGCACGAGCCGAGCGAGCGAAGCGAGCGTGCCGCGGCAGCGGCCGGCGAAGTGCCAGAACCGAATTTCTTACGTTTCACCCCCTAATTTGACAAGGGTTGATCGGACAAAAAAATTACCTTGATATAAAATCATCCCCAAAGAACTCCCCTTCCGATGGTATCATAATAAGGGGTGGTTATATAGGATCGAAATTTTCGATCAAAATTTTTCTGTCTTTTTTCCTCAGTGCCCCCTTAGCGACACTCTGACCAGACACCCTGCTGCTAACATGAAGATCAGGAAATAATATAAAAATAATCGCTTGTGAACAAACAAGTGTGCTAGAAACATTTTCGTATTGACGCTTATAAATAGGTACAACAAAATGTATACTCCAATGGTTGGTACGATGGCTACAAGCGTGTTAAGTCACCTTTGCGGGCATGAGTCTATACCAATTCTGAACTGTAAACGATAGCCACCCTACGAGGTAGGGTCTCTGGGAGATGGCAAGGAATACTAGCTTGGATTGATCTCACCGAATTGCAGCCCCGCTGTTGTCACAAAGATAGGACCACCTGAACCCTTCCACAGCCACACTGCCATCAATATTCTCTGAGTTACATCAATGAGCACCACATTTTTGACCAATTCGAATCACAATTACCACCACCGGTTTTTCGCGCGAAAGGCGAACCACAAGAGTAAGTATGACAGTTGTTGTTGCGTTTTTTAGTAAGGCAAATGCGCCAAAAGATCATACAGCCTTATAGCATTTCCATCGTCATCATCATATTTTCTAATACCAATTCCATTAGATTTTAGGATTCTTAACAAACTATAGCGAGGCCGAAGGCCGAGCACCCTCCCGCGAGGCCGAAGCCCGAAGCGATAGAACACCGCGAGGCCGTAGGCCGAGCTCCGCGTAGGGCGAAGCCCGAAGCGTCCCCTTGTCAAGCAGAAACAACTCCCCACCTTCCAAGTAACTTTTGCGAGGCCGAAGGCCGAGCCGGCCTGCGAGGCCATAGGCCGAGCTCCGCGTAGGGCGAAGCCCGAAGCGTCTCCTTGCCAAGCAGAAACAACTCCCCACCTTCCAAGTAATTTTTGCGAGGCCGAAGGCCGAGCCGGCCTGCGAGGCCATAGGCCGAGCTCCGCGTAGGGCGAAGCCCGAAGCGTCCCCTTGTCAAGCAGAAACAACTCCCCACCTTCCAAGTAACTTTTGCGAGGCCGAAGGCCGAGCCGGCCTGCGAGGCCATAGGCCGAGCTCCGCGTAGGGCGAAGCCCGAAGCGTCCCCTTGCCAAGCAGAAACAACTCCCCACCTTCCAAGTAATTTTTGCGAGGCCGAAGGCCGAGCCGGCCTGCGAGGCCATAGGCCGAGCTCCGCGTAGGGCGAAGCCCGAAGCGTCCCCTTGCCAAGCAGAAACAACTCCCCACCTCCCAAGTAATTTTTTCGAGGCCGCAGGCCGAGCCGGCCTGCGAGGCCATAGGCCGAGCTCCGCGTAGGGCGAAGCCCGAAGCGTCCCCTTGCCAAGCAGAAAAAGTCCCTACCTTCCAAGTAACTTTTGCGAGGCCGAAGGCCGAGCCGGGCTGCGAGGCCATAGGCCGAGCTCCGCGTAGGGCGAAGCCCGGAGCGTCCCCACGCTACCAAAGAAAAAGATGCCCTTGCCTTTCGAATTATGAACAAAGTTATGGAAATTGTGTACAGCTAGCAACGTTTGGCTTTTGAAAACTTTTTTTAAGTTTCTGGCATACGGGCATTTCGAGCGTTGCTTGATTTAAAAATCACAACAATAACCTACTTTAAACGAGCAAACTCTTTTCGAAATAAATGTTTTTCACAGAGTTTTGAACTTGCAACTTTCGGGCGGTGCTTGATATAATTAGTGGATGGCTTGCACGAATTATTTGCACAGCGAACAATCCGGATAATGTTTATTTAGTTGCGGCGCCTACAACACGAAAACAAAGCCGTCTCGCGGGCCGCGCGCGGCCCGCGCACCATGCAACACCTAGTTATTACATAAAAATAGAGATTACGCCTGATTGTTAGAATATCTGGCTGTGGGGACGCTACTCGTCTGGGCTATGGGATTGCGATTGGCTGTGGAATTACGATTGGCTATGAGAGTACGCTTGGCTGAGGGTAACTGCAAAGCTTTTTAAGGCTTCGTATGCGCGTATTTTCAGTTTTTCTACGAAGGATACGGCATCAACTAAGATATAGAATATTATTAAATTATAAAAGATATAGAATTAAATGTCTGAAAAATATATATAGCAATCTTGGGATGTCTATTTAGGAACTGATGAATACCGATACACGATTGGACAAACTTCGCTTGATACAAAAATGCTCTTAAAATGAAAATTATTTCTAAACAAAAATAGTTATTCATACAAAATATATATCAAAATGTACGGTACTATAAATACGAGAGCTGCATCTTGTGTCTCACTCTTGCTTTTGACAACCATATAGCGCCTTCTGTTAACTCACCTCATCGCACCTAGCACTATACGCGTTAGACTGGATTGCATATTCTGGGCTACTACCCAGCCGTGGGAAGCCAGGCGGCGAATGAATGCGTTGTGGGTAGCAGGTCGTCTGTAAGTATACTTCTTGCTGTGGGTAGCCTTCTGGCTGTGGAATTAAGCCTTGTTGTGGATAGCCTTTTGGCTGCGGGATTACGCCTGGCTGTGGCAGCTCGTCTGGTTGCAAGTAATTACTTTTCAGGCTTTCATTCTGTGGGTGACCTTGATTTGGATCTGAAATATATTTTAAATATGAACGTTATTAAGGAGTATGTATGGACAACAGCAGATCAATGGTAACACTTGCAGTACGATTTTAACTTTTACGACACAGATAATAACAACGGTCCAAAGTGTTAGATAGATAGATAGGCTCTTTATTGTACAAAAGTATTACATTAATCGAAATGTTACAAAAAATATTATTGTACAAAGGCGGCCTCATCGCTCAGAGCGATCTCTTCCAGGCAACCCCCGGCGAAAGGAGATGCATAACAACAAACATTAGTATAGCGCAGGAAATCCACACGCCCACAGTGTTATACTTGATCTGCTGTTAGTTGTAACTAATTTTTTTTTAATTCGGAAAATAGTATTTAGGCCTAAGTAAGGTTGACTTTTCTCAAAATGTTGACCGAATTGTTGAAACAGAGGTACCTTTATTTTATGGATTTGGTAAAGGCCAGAAAGAAAATATATGCACAAAATATACTTAGATGAAAAGTCGCTACATTACATATATTTTTTGCGAGGCTCTTGGTGCTGCTACAACAAGAGTTGATGGTCTTCAATGACTGTAGTTTGGGTCATGGAAGCGTCATAAAAAAGTTTAGGTGCTTAGGTATCTTGGTAGGTACCTACTTAGGTAAAATTCTGCAATATTGTACGCGGAAAATATTTAATCATGGGAATTTCCTTACAGTCTAACTGATTTCACCACGATTTGGTGACGCTGAGAACTTAGATCAATAAGAACTTTTAATTGCGAAGAAAACTAGTAATTTTTCGGTTAGACCTACCTACTTATTATATCTCAAGTCGCATTACGAGCCTACCTAACCTCTACTAAACTACCTAACGAAAGAAAGAAAATATGAAAGAGGAATTGAAGAAACACGTTACTTTAATCTGTGTCCTTAGAAAGTGAAAGTATCTTCTGATGACCTATTGGGCCAGAGATTCCTCTTTATGCAAAAAAATTAACCGAAATCTTATCTGTCTATAAGAACAAAATTTTAACACAAAAGTACAGACAGCACGTCAACCAAGACAAAACTATTGCGATCTATGCTGTAGCATAGGTACAGTCGAAGACAGAGATAAGTATACAGGGGGCCTCAATAAGGTTGAGATTTTCTCAAAAACTACTGGACCGATTTTTTTTTCTATAATTGTTTAGGGATATTTGTACACATAAAGTGACGATGCCAATCCCATCGTACCTATTCTAATTTAACCTATCTACTTAAATTTTATAAAAGATCGAGAACAACATTTTAGCTGGGCCTGTAGTTGGCTTAGCTAAAATGCCGTGGAATATACCTACGGCATATATGGACCGAATTTAATTATTCTTTTACAGTTACATAGTTTTAACTTTTATTTATTTAACAGTGTAAGAATTTTTGCAATAGTTCATGTAGTTTTTGAGATAATCTCAACCTTAAAAACTTCCTTATACACCTTTCTTGTGCTCCACTGTACCTATAGGTATTATAGCGTCTGTATTATATACTTAGGTAAGTACACTTGATGTGCTCTTGACTATAATATTTAATACAACGACAAAATAAAAACGGTCACCTTTATTTGTAGACATCGCAAAATCCCAAAACACGAAAATAAGTAAGTAATCTTTGACTTTGAATCCTTTTGTTTAATATTTACTCACAAACTCTCGACACAGAATATTTTTGCGTACTAAAGCTGGAGGAGGAAAACCAGTTGCAGACTACACACAAAAAACACCGAAAGACGGAGGTCACACGATATAAGTTGTTATCGCAACGGAACTTGAAACCTGCCTCCTTACCATGAACTCTTATAGCAGGATTAAGATAAGATAAATATTCTTTATTGCACAAAAACAGATACACATACTAAGCATAAACAACTATTATACAATAGGCGATCTTATCGCTGAGAGCGATCTCTTCCAGACAATCTTTGGGTAGAGAAGCCGTGTGTTAGGAAGTGGTAGCATAGATTACTTTAATAATACTTTGTTTCGTACCATGACGACCTTATTAAGCTTACTTTCTTCCTGATATAAGAGTTCATGGTAAGGGTGGATCGAATTGAAGCCGCATTCACAATGGGAAATATCGTTAAAGTTACATTGAAAATAACAAAATAGAATTGTAGCGATTCCAGGTTGTCTACGCTAATTTTAGTCGCCGCTAAGCGAGGCGTCCCGCTCGCTCTTACGCGATGTAGCATACGGACGACAGTGACAGATGCGTATTAATAGTCTGAGCTCAAGAGCGAATTCAGCTGATACTCTCAAGACGTGATCACCATCTCAAGTCCTATGTCATTTATTAATAAAACAATCTAGAGGGCGTATCTCGTGATGTCTTCTCAAGTCGAGATTCGCTTGCAATCAGCAAATACGTTCTCAAGTGTAAGTTTGACAGTTCTCTTGAGAACTGAGTTTTGTTTATTAATACCGCGTTACCTACTCACGTTATACCTATATACCTACTTACCCGATTACTTAACGCGTACCGCTACGTTTATTAATAGGAACGCCATCTTGAAGTCGTTCTCAAGATTGACTTTTGAGCTGTGAGAGTGATTTATTAATAGATACAGGCCTAAGTCATGTGGAAATCCACCACAAACACTACGATAACAAATTTTATGAGGCGGCGGCCCTCGGTTCACATTATGAATTCACACACACTTCCGATTCGTATGAAGTATTCTTATTGTACATACACATATATTTTGGTAGTGGGCGTATTTTAGGGTTCCGTTGTTCAAAAGGTAAACAAGAAATATACATAAATAGAACACAAAATCGCGGGGGAGGTCGCTTGGGGGAGGATGGGAATACACGGAGATTTGGGGCTAAATGTGTGTATGGCGTTTTATCACCGCTATTTTCACGCCAAGTCGCTTGATTTGATCGCGCGAGTCAGACAGATTTAGTCTTATAGTTATTTATTTCGAAAACAATAAAAAATAAAAATATCTATTATAATATTAACCTAGAAAATATAAACTAAACTAAAAACTATATATACAATAGGTCGGTTGAATGGCTTAGCATTACAGATAGTTCAACCGATCCCCGTTGTCCGGCAACGTGCCCAAAATGCTGGCGGCATTAACGGATTTAGTCTTAGTTTTAGATAACGTACCTACGCCAGAATCACTGTGCTACAATGAAGAGTTCAAGTAAAACTCGAAAATAATTAGAAGGATCACACCACACTACTGTTCAATATAGTTAAACCCCGTGGTTAAACCTACGACACGGAACCCTCACGCAGAATGCGACTGAAAATCGCACTTGGCCATTTTTTTCTGCAGAAAACTTGCTTAGGTTTTATTTTTAAACTCAGGTATAAAGATTGCCAGACTACTAAGTATCTACAGACAGAACGTGCGTGTACAGTGTATAGAAATGAAGTATATTTCGGTCTAGCACTGATATACGTGGAGAGTCATCATTATAACGATGAGATTTTCTGAAAAAGCAAGTACTTAATTGATTTTTTTACATTAGTTGCTTACATAGCGTGTCCTCAGATCTACTTACTAGTCTGACCGCGAGTGCGAGAGAGCGCACGACGCAATAGTAGGAGTTAGCGAGCTGCTCCACACCCGCGTCTCGCCGCGCAGCTACGTAAGGCGCAGTACAACGCGTCCGGTCCAACTGTAGTATTTTTTTACAACATCGGACATTGACGACGTGATCATATGTATAAAGTTTTTCCCCTTTGAGGTACGGAACCCTAAAACTAATATTAAGTCCGAAACACAACCCTGCGATTGATTACTGTCGTAGCAGACGTGGCCCGCAAAGCAGCTACATTGAAGTGGAACTGGGCCACGTGTGCCGCATGCAGCCGGACCGATGGGCCCGGACTGGCACAGAATGGGTGCCATTGGACGGTCGCCGGCGTCGGGGCAGACCTCGGCGTAGGTGGAGAGACGATGTCGTTAGATACAGAGATGGGCTGGAAGAGGCTCAGGACAGGGATGGATGGAAGAGGAGGGGGGAGACCTTTGCCCAGCAGTGGGACACTTTATAGGTTTACAAAAAAAACGACAAATATTGATGGAAAAAAACTACAACTTGTTCTACTAAACTGGTTTATTAATTAAAATAAGACCGAGCAACACTTTAATAAACAAATTAAGCTATGTTACATTATAATTTTTAAACTACACTAAATTTCAACTCTTACGCCCCTTTTGCACCAAAGTAATTTATTATTATAATAAAGAGGAATGGTATTTTATACTTTGTTTAATTTAAGAGGCCGATTCTGACTTGTCTTTTCGTAAAGTTAGGGCAATCAAATTTGTTTGTCATGCCAAAAGTTCAGTTTAAGAAGGGTAAGTCAGAATTGACCCCTAAAAATTCTAAGTGACGTGTAAAAGCTAGGATTTGAGAATATTTCTAAGACTAAGTATAAGGCATTTACATAATATTTCATATTATTTATTGGGTTTAAGTTACGAGTACCTAATAATAAAAAGAAAATAGAACATTGTGTATTTTGTTTTCTTTTTATTGTTAACCTTACATAATATTATAAAATAATTAATATAATATATAAATATTGCTTGTAATATTATGTAATTTATTATATTTATAGATGGTGCAACGGGGTCCTATAAATAGTATCAATATACACATTAATTCAGCGAAATATTTTATTATAGAACATCAGTAAAGCTTATTTTATATTTATTATCAGAGTTTTCAGTTACATTTGTGTGTTAAGCTCCTTATGGCAAAATTTTATCGAATATACCACAACTAAGTACATAATACTACAATTTACTGGTATATCTACTTAAGCAGGGTATTCATTAGGCAACATTTACGCAACATTTGTTTAGAAACATGTTTACGGTAAACAAGTCTGATGATGAACCGTCCACACATGTCAGTTGCTAGAATGTACAGTCGACAGCAGATCAATGGTAACTTTTTACTTTTGACAGTTCTTATTATTTGCGTCGCGACAACAATAATTATGTCCCATACAAGAGAAACTATTTATTCATCGCTGAGCGAGTATAGCTGCGTCTCTTTTGTTTGCACGGACTGTACTATCTATTGTAAGTTTCTTGCGCGATAAAATAGTTCATAGTTAATCGCTGGCGGTGTGACAACTGCCTTATGCATTGTAAATGTAATTTAATACTGCCATATAGTAACCGTAACAAATGCAAGGATTTCACATACATTTAAAAGCGGTTTTCTATCATTTCTAAGCAGAACTCAAAACAATATTCAAGCCAACAACTTCTAGCTTACAAAACAACAATAAAAATCTATATTTTAATATATTCGAATATCAGTGGATAATATCTCTTGTAGGCAAGTGTACATGTAGTCGTCAGTGTCCCGATTGTCGTCAGGTATTCTAAAACGCCAAAATCTCACAAAAAAATAAGGTAGTTTATATTTTTTTTTGTGCGGCAAGATGATATTTATAGATTACAAAAATTGCCGGCTTTTTTTTACTAACAGCCTTACTTATAATCGATGATTAAAATTAATACCTTGTTTAACAATTGTTTTAAAAAAAAGTTTACTTATAAACACTATTTAAAGTTAATCAACTCCTGAAGAACCGAATAAGTAGCTGTCAGTTTAAACAACGTCGAAGGGTTGTTTAAATGCTTAATTATATTTATATAAGTTAGTAATTGTTGTTGGCCAAATTGCCTCTTTAATAATAAAGAGAATAGAAGGAGAAGCCGTTATATAAAGATAATAAATTATTGATACGTTTTACCTACTAATTAAGTTACGCGGCTAATAAACTCACTGTTTTTGTGAGTTTTCGGTGTTTTAAAATACTTGACGACTATCGAGACACTGACGAATACATGTACACTTACAATAAATCGTATAATCATTTAATTACTGGCTATTAATAGTCTCTGTACAAGCAACGGTCATCAAAACATACTTAAATGCAAAGCTCCTATCGACTTCATTCAATAAATATCTAAGTACCATTACCGATATTACCATGGAGTACTGAAATATTTTTTTTGGATAGTTATTGACATTCTATTATTTGAAATTATATATATCAACTAATTTACTATAGAGAAAATTGTTAAAAAATTGTAAAATACGGCTTAGTGCCTGAAATAAACAGTATCTCTATTATTAGTAATATTAAAATATAGAGGAGATGCCAACAATCACTTTCTTCAGAAAAGTTTCATCACATAGTTATTTATTTATTTCAAATTAGTAAATAGCTACGTAGTTTCACATGAATAATTACAAAAACAGACAACTTCACTGATTTTTTGGCATAAAATATATTAACCTGCATGAGAATAATTGAAAATAAGTCTTAAGGCATGTGTATCTCCAATCCGCATAAGGGACCGCGTGGTGGATCATGGCCCCATCTCCCGCGAATGTAAGGTAAACTCAATTAAAAATTATTGTTCCATGTTCTTATTCTATGCGAAGGCTAGATAGAGTAATATGCCAAAAAACTTAGCATCACATCAACATACATTGATCTTACATACATTTATTGCATCCAATAAATATGTGAATTTATTTTTCATATGAGAACTATTTTACTAAACAAACGTATAAACAAGGCGAGAAAAGAGGTCATTAAATTAGAATACGCCCAAAATATTAAACCTTAAATGAGCATTATATTCTATATGGTTTTCCAATATCAGCCATTTTTTTTTGTACAAATAACCAGTAATCCGTGAAAATCTCTTGAATCATAATATATTTCGAAAACATTTATATATTATATTAATGCATTTAGCATTAAAATCGTATACTTCGTGATATTTTTATGGTGCCTTTCCATGCTTGTCGAGGCTCGACAAGCGTTTGTGGACGCTTGTCGAGCCTTGACAAGCGTCCACAAACGTTCACAAATCTCGCTTGGCATTTGGAAGTCGTTTACATGCTTATGAATGATTCAGTGTGCTACGTACACTGAACAAAGCAAGCAAGCATGCCGGACACCGAACTTGGCTTTCCCATTAACTCGGCAAGACGACTCCAAGCATCAGCAACTTTCTTTTTATCTTTATGATTAACGTCTTTGGGATTCCAGATAGACGGTTCGCTCTGGTAATATTCCAGAAACGATAAGCTCTCATCGTTCGACCAGCCATTTTAAAACAAAGAACTAAGACATGCGCTCGCCGCGAGATCACAATGGCTACTAAACGCGCACCAACGTGTGAATGCGTCGCAAGCGCCCTTTGATGTGTCCAAAAACCGACACCGGACCCTTGTTTACACGCTTGCACTCGCGGTCGCTTGTCAATCCTCGACGACCGGATCTTTTCACCCCTAACTTCGGGGGAGAAGTGCGGGCCTTGAGGTATACCCTCTCTACCCGGGCATGAGCTCGCCGGATAATGATCCGACGGTGATATTGGTCCCGCTTGGTATGCGGGATATGGGAGTTGGGCAGGTCGGTACGGTTTGGTGCACAGCTCAAACCCGCCGCTTAAGACGACTGGGAGCGCAGCAACTCCCTCTGGAGGCGGTGGCTCCGGAGGGCGCGCGTGCAGGGGGGCGAGGTTGCGGAGATGAGCGTGCCTGCTGCTGTCGGCGCGGTCGAATAGTGATCGCGTCAACCTCAGCACGAACGCCTCGATCGACTCAACCCGCACGTCGCGAGCAATGACGTCGTTACGAACGTACCGACCCGCTCCGGTACAGATACGAAGGGCAATATTTTGTTGCGCGCCTTGTCAAGCATGGAAAGGCACCATTAGATTCTTGTTTGCATAGCATATGCAAAAAATTTAACCACAGTTCTAACACAGAGAGTGGTTTGAGGTAGGTTGAGATTTTTATGTATACGCAGAAGTAATTCGCAAGTCTCCCCGTGACTCCGTCATAGGGCGGCGAGACGGAACACCGAGGGGTTTTTAGTCGGTAAGAGTCCGACATAACCATCCTCGCCTCCCCGTGGCAAGGAGGTATCATGATATCTAGATGATTTTCCCCCGAAAGAAAAAAAAAGGTTGAGATTTTTATGAGATTCTCACGGACTGTCCTAATACTGCGGTTTGCGTATTTGTTTCCAAAAAACAGGGTAATAATCTATTTGCACAAAAAGTGTACATTAAAGTATAGTATAGGTATACATTGAGTTACAACCGATGCCGATGGTATCATCGCTAAAAGTAACATAAGACAGACTGGGTGGTTAGCAGCAACGATATTTATTAGCCCTCAAGTAATGTGAAACTTGGTATTAACGATCTTTTTATCTGACTGCGCAAGAACGAGTATTATGTTTTTCTAGTGTATAATGTATGTCGAATTCTTTGTCCCGCCCTGCAGCCTAAACAGCTTGATGGATTCATATGAGGTGTCGTTAGATTCGTCTTGATTGTAGGAGTGATAGGCTATAATCCGCGGCTAGAAGGACTGGTGTCTATTTTTTGTAGTTGCTGATAACCTCCCAGGATATAAAAGTTATACTGAGCTTTTACTAACAATATCTTTAGCGATACACCAGTTTTGATACGTTAATTTTGTACGTTATATTTTAGTATTCGATGTTCACAGATTACATTTTATTCGAAATAAATATTCGGAAAGACGGAAATCTTAAATACTCCTTTGGACTTGGAAATCTAGGTACCGACCGCTATATTTGTCGTTTTCTTAGGGTGGGGTTCACCGACATTCTTAACAGTTGTTTATCATTTAAACAGGAGATTAAATAATTTTTAATGTGCACCACATACTAATCAATGGTTACACACAGCCCTTAAATCGTTTTCAATATACATCTAGTTTTTACGTAATCGCTAGCGTAAATTTCGATAGCTGCTCTGAGAGTCGATCCCGAATTTCATAGTTTTCAATTTGACACGTATAATTAAAAGATAGCTCAAATATCTAGGCAGCACATAAGCTATTGCGGTATGTGATGTGGAACCACGTAACCAGAGAGGAAGAGCTACCTCCCAGTAAATTGAAAGTACTTTGTGGAGGTCTAGTCTATAGTAGCCAGCGACTACTACGCACACTGTACCTTCCACAGGCTTATGGTAATAGTAATAGCGCCTACTATTGAATGTCAAAAATGTATGCCGACTCTTCATTATTAACAGTAAGAACTGACAGTTCATTTGTACTATCTTCCATAGGAATCCTAAGAATAATGATAATCAGACTGTCAGTTCACTGTTTTTGCCTTAAAGACTATGAGATGTGATTATGAGGTATAAAAGTGAAGAGTCAGGAATACAATCAATGCAATAAAGTCGGCCATATTAATTTCAATTTGAATATTTTAGCTTCACCGAGGCTCCGATGATGTGGAAGTAAGAATTTAAACGTAAAACTTTAGTGGTTGCGTTCTCGTTGCATCATGATGCACGGTGGAACACAGAGAAAGGTGTACAGGAGAGTTTTTAAGGTTGAGATTTACTCAAAAACTACTTGACCTATTGCAATAATTCTTTCACTGTTTGATAGATAAAAGTTAAAACTATGTAACTGTAAAAGAATTATTAAATTCGGTCCAGTAGTTTTTGAGAAAATCTCATCCTTAGTGAGGCTCCCTGTGTACTTAACTCTGTCTTCGACTGTACTATTGAATTACAGAGTAAAAAAAGAACATGAATAAGATTTTTTTTTCAACTCGAAAACTTGAGAGACGATAGTAACTCACTAGACATAGTAATAGTCTTCTATCTTCCTCCAGGGGAGTCGCAGTAGCGTCTTCACCCTGGGTAGCCGCGTCTTCATGTCTTCATCCAGAGGAGACGCCGTAGCGTCATCACTCTGGACGAAGCAGCTCGACAGTCACATTCACTCCCGAGCTTGTAGCGGGAACTCTTGATAAAAGCTTGAAACCCCAGATCTTGCTAAAATTATCCAACAAATTCACCATACTGTCACTCGCGAACATTTTCAGATTAATTTAACGTGATATTAATCTCAAAATAGCCACTGTAGACAATAAAACAAAAATTATCAAATAATTTTGCAACCGTCGTTTCCCGCCATTTTCAAGAGAACCTTTTTCACATTACCACAAATATCTACCATCCAAAAAGGAGTATTTAACATTCCTATATAAAAAAAACCTGAAGCCAATTCTAAAAACCCAAACCTGACCGTTGCCTTTTCTTTTTCTTCTATTCCCTGGCCGCTCCGATGATGGTCAGAATATACATGAAGATATTGATGATGTCCAGATACAGGTTGAGTGCAGCGAAGATGTACTCCTCGGGTGAGATGCTGTACTTGTGTTTGCCGCCCATCATCAGCTGGGTGTCGTAGACGAGGTAGAAGGAGAATAGGAGGGCGCCGAGTGAAGCATAGACAAGGGTCACGATCTTGTTGTGAGGAATGAAGATGCAGATAATACCTGAAGAGAGAATAAGAACGTAAGATAAATAGAACTAGTACAGTCGAAGACAAAGATCCAGGAGGCCTCAATAAGGTTGAGATTTTCTCTACTGGACCCAATTTAATAATTCTTTTACAGTCACATAGTTTTCACTTTTATCTATGAAACAGTGAAAGAATTTTTGCAATAGGTCAAGTAGTCTATGAGAAAATCTCAACCTTAAAAACTCTCTTGTACACCTTTTCAAGAGAAGCAATCCAAAAAATAAGACACTTAATTTGGGCTTCGGTATATACCGTAATAAAGGGTATATGAAGCCGAAGGGAAGGTGTTCAGTATCGGTAACTGAACAACTTTTGTTCTACGACTTTTCGATTTTCGTGAATTTATTTTTTGACTTTTCATACATTTCGTTATGGTTAGCTGATCGATTTGTATGAGACATTAATTTATTTTTATTTTTTATTCGAAAAGTCGTAGAACAAAAGTTGTTCAGTTACCGATACTGAACACCTTTCCTTCGGCTTTATACACCCTGTATACATACACCCGAAAAACATCACCCTCCTTCTGGGGCAGTCGGGTAAAAAGTCATTAGTCCAACTCTTACCGAACAGCATCAGGACCACTGCACAGCACAGCAGTATGCCGCCCATCGTGGTGAAGTCGTACTTGGTCTGCATCGCGAATATGGTCAGCGTCAGGCATATAGCAGATGTTATGCCCACCGCCATCATCACCTGTACATTCATACAATACATAAATAATATTCATCATCATCATCAGTCTATTTATATTTCCCCACTGCTCGGGCACAGACCTTCCCTTATATCGAGGGAGCTCGGGCCATGATCCACCACGCGGGCCCAGTGCGGGTTGGCGGATTTCACATGCCTTAGATTTTTCTTCTAGAGTATGCAGGTTTCATCACGATGTTTTCCTTCACCGTTTTGAGAGCACTCGGTAAGTGTACGTAAGTTTTTCCGTCGAAAAACCGAGGATAACTCATTGGTACATGGCTGCCCTGGCTGGGAATCGAACCTGGGACCTCCATATTACAAGTCCATTGACCCAACCACTGAGCCACCAAGCTCTTCCTGAAATTTAAATAATATTAATATAATTGAATTAATGTTCTAATACAGGGTTTCTTAACCTTTTTGCAGTCACGGACCACTTTCACAATTTAAACTATTCCACGGACCCCAGCCATAAATATTTTTGGAAATACAAAAAAGTTTTTTATTGGCAGTTTTATTACACTTACTACGTTAATGAGAAGGTTGCTGCTGTTTGGCCTCAATGAGCACGTTACATTGTGGGACAGTCTTCGACAAGGCAAGGCAATATTTTTAGACTGACTGACCTACTGCAGACCCCTGACACACATGCTACGGACCCCTAAGGGGTCCATGGACCCCACGTTAAGAAACCCAGTTCTAATAATATAATTAATGATTAAATGAAATGTATAGTGCATAGGTAACAAACTTTACTTCTCTTCAACCGTGTTCGTAGAGAGCAAGGTTTTAGGAGATTGAGGAGAAAACAAACAAACAACCTCTCTTTCCTTAAACCTAGCTTCGACTTTTCAGGCCTTTATTTTAAGGGCCTTCCATAAGCCAACTAGCGCGAGTTTATTACGATAAATACTAGTTGTAGTTCGCATAATTGCGAAAAACGGCCGTTTTTGGCACATTTGTGAACTACAACTTAGCTTGTCGCAATTATGCCAAGTATTGTATATTGAAAAATAGTATTCGTCCTAATAAACATTTTGTACAGAGCTTTTTTAATAAAATTGATTAAATTGGAAGATATTATTTTCCCAAGATTGGTGGCGCTAGTTGGCTCATGGAAGGCTCTTAAGTCTGGCTCCGATAGTTTTCCGACACACAGGAAGTATTATCTACTACAGTCAACATTTTTTACATTAATTATAAATATTTTGCTCAATATTATATATATATTATATAATATAAAGTACTCACCGCGCTAACATCGTACACACTCGAAGAGACGCCCAGGAGGAAGCTCTCGGCGACCGTGAAGATGGAGAGGAATATAAAGTTGGTGGGGAACGTCCGCCGCACGGTGTCGCAGCACGCCATCGCGATCAGGCACACGAATACCAGCACTAGCGCCACCCAGCTGCCATATTAACATTGATTTATTAATAAAAAGCCAAAAAAACGGCCGCCATCTTGTTTTTTTTGGGTATAATATGTATTTTATTTCAGTTCCGATGAAGTGTAAAGTAGTTCAAAATCCGAAACTGCAGAAGGCCACAAATCGTTCATCATCATCATCAGCCCGTATCAGTCCACTGCTGGACGTAGGCCTCTCCCAAAGCGCGCCACTCAACCCTACTCTCGTCCCTCTGCATCCAGTCCCTGCCAGCCATCTTGAGAAGGTCATCCCTCCATCTGGTCGGGGGGCGTCCCACACTCCACAATTCGTTGAAACACATTAATTAACTATGAATAAAAATACAAAAAATAACGGTCGTTATCTTGTTTTTTTTTGGATACCTAAAGGTATAAATATGTCCCATTTCAGTCTCGATACAAACTTTAAAATCTATTAAGCCATTTAAGCTACAGAAGGCCAAAAGCTGCAGACACATATTAATTTAAAACAAATAAAGATAACGTCCGCCATCTTGTTTTTAACTATAAATTTACCTCAAACTTCAAAATCTATCAAGCTATACAGCTTGATAGATTTTGAAGTTTGAAGCCTATACAGGCTACTTGAGACAATGGTACCGATATACATAATACGAACATACATACACTCGCAAAACATACCCTCATCTTGATAGTCAGGTAAAAAGATAAAAACAACGGCCGCCATTTTGTTTTTTGGTCGTAAGCCGAATTTAACGACACCTCAATACACCAAAACCTATTCCATAAGTTGGTTCGGTTACAGTTATAGACGACAAACAATGTACTCATAAAAGCATTACCAAATATTATCCAAGAAGAGACTGTCGTGTAGAAAACATTGTACTTACAATATGGGCATTCCTTTGGTGCGGACCCAAGTCTTGGTGGGTTCATGGAACAGGAACAGTGCGATGAACGACATCGTCACCAGCAGCTGACACATCAGAATCGCGTACACCTGCGACATACATCCACTGAGGTTTACAAGATAATTCAAAGCAAATTTCAAGCTGTCGATGAGTCGTCATAATTGAATAGGGATGCTGTCAGTAACCGAAATAAAATATATTATTGTTGCCAATTGATAGTTGCTATGATAATAATCCGTAAATTACCTTTATTTCACGTTAATTTTGTAATTTTAATTAAATAAATGTTAAAAAAAAACTTTTATTCACGTGATGCGTAACGGCTAATTGAGCGCATGACGTCACATGCTAGGCAACCGCGTATGCATCATTTCACGGCCATCTTGTTTTTTTATATATTTGTGACGTTGTGCGTTTTGGCGCGTCATTGGAAACGGGTTTATTATTGAACTTGATTATTGAAGTTTTAGCTGCATTTAAAATAATATTAATAAATTAGAGGCTTTCCATTGAGGTAGAGTAAGGTTCCAAAAACTGTCAGCAACCCCATGTTACTAGGCGAAACGTAGTTTGACAAGAACTCCTGTGGCGTGGAAGGACATTTGAAAATGACAGGAGTGTGACAGTCGCAAAATTATTTGATAATTTCCATGTTATTGCCTAAAGTGATTGATTTGTTTAATATCATGAAAAAAGTTATGGAAGATTTTTGTGCAAGATCTGCAGTTTCGAGCTAGATTCAAGAGTCCCACCACAGAGTTCGGGAGTGAACGTGACTGCTGAGCTGCTTCAGAAATGAAGACGATGAGATAGTGTCCAGGATGACGAAGAAAGAAGACTATAGATTAGGGCCTAATCTTCAGGGCTTCCCAAACTGTGCGTCGCGACGCCCTGGGGCGCCGCGGCATTATCCCAGGGGTGTGGCGAAGCGATCTACATAGATTGGATGTCTGCATCCAATCTATGTAGATCGATCTGTCGAATATAAATAAACCTTGTGGAAACGTGTCTTCTATCATACTGCCAAGTGCCAAGCCTACCTTTCTGATGAATGATTTCCTGATGGACTGGTCGGTGAAGTCGAACCCTTTGACCTCCCCGTCTTCGCCCAGTCCGCCCTGCGCCCCGTAACCAGTCGGCTGGAAGCATAATAAACACAATGACATCATATTTCTTAATTGCAAGTAAAACAATTGTTCGAGGCATACTAGATTCAATGACGAAGTTCGTTTTGGTTGGTCATACCAGTTGAATTGTTGCACATCCCTACCCAAAGGGAAATACAAGGATGGAGTTGGATGAATGATCCTGAAACCCAAGTTAAGAGGATTGCAGTCTCAATGGAGGCTGTAAATCGAAAGCCAATCTTTGCTCACCGCATTCGTTTATGTTCCACGATCGCGGATAAACCCCAGAAGAAGAAAAAAATGCTTCTCATTTTGGAACATGTTCATACTACCATAGAATACTAAGGCCCGTAATAAATCACTCTCAGCTCAAAAGTCAATCTTGAGAACGACTTCATTCATTCCATCCATCCCTGTCCTGAGCCTCTTCCAGCCACCCATCCCTGTATCTAACGATATCGTCTCTCCACCTACTCCGAGGTCTGCCCCGACGCCGGCGAAAAAAACTTTACTTATACTATAATATCAATATATTATATCTACCAGCCAACACCGCATTAATTTAATACATGTTTTTAGTAAAACATGCATTATTAAAGTCATCAAACGACATTGTTATTGAAAAAGACACATAAAGTAAACAAGTTGGCGAGAATCGATAGCCAGCAGAGTTCAAGGACACGAACTTGGCAAAGCCTTCCTATTCCAGCGGCATCACCTTACACAGGATCTTATGTGACGACAATAAGGTCTATTGTCAAAGGATTTGCGTAGGATGCGCTGTCGGCTTTACTGGCGCCAAATTAATGACATCATTCACTGTGCGACTTTAGCAAGACTAATTTGGAGTATTCACCTCGAATTTGGTGCGAGTTGGATTAATTTATGCGAATTAGAATTAATGTTGTGGAAATGCGATCATTGCGTTACGGTCTAACTCGAGATAAGATTACATACTATGAGGCTTCATTACGATTGAAATTTTCTAGGCTGCTCCACATAACACGTCACGTTGGCGTCACTCGCGATCATAAATTAAAGAAAAAAATTACGCATGGAGACCAAGTGCATCCGTCGCGTTCCTACACAGACCACTTACCCCACAGACATGAAATCGGTACAAATTTGCAAGCGAAAAATTCTGTCTACGATGAGCGCATAGAGACGAAGCGGGGGACAGGGGTGCCGTATTAAAGAGTCGATTACGTAATCTCGATGTGTGCGTGAAGTGTTTCTCGCAGGTTTCTATGGAGTCTA
The DNA here is from genome assembly GCA_963506565.1 of Tachystola acroxantha. NCBI lineage: Eukaryota > Metazoa > Arthropoda > Insecta > Lepidoptera > Oecophoridae > Tachystola > Tachystola acroxantha. Next base: position 11,662,672 of record OY735882.1, on the reverse strand, counting down.
CCTTCTGTACATCATTCTATATTTTGTGAATCAGAACCTCTTTATCGCAAGTACATTGTGTACATTTTTGCACGTCAACATTTTTGTATTTAAATTTATAACACCTTGCAAGGAAAAGGTGCCAACGCTGAGGAGACAGAGTGCCAAAAAACTTTCAGCAGTCTACCGAATCAAGTGTCTTATTTTGTAACCAAAAACTACTAACATTTTAAGCTTTTCTGTGATTATTGCAGTTCTTTTCACATTTTAAGTTCGGATCACTTTATTTTCACAATGATGAACAGTTTCAATCAATCAGTTCTTTCAGTGTTACAACACGACAGGTACACGATCATATTTGTTTACAAAATAAGACACTTGATTTGGGCTGCGGTATATGTTATTTCATGTGTTGCCAGCTATGAAAAATTAAATAAATTTATATATTAAGAACTTACCTCTCCATAACCAGCAGCATAACCGCCCGGTTGGAACCCAGGTTGTGGTGGGGGTGGGTATCCGCCAGGCTGTGGGTAGCCACCCGGTTGTGGGTAGCCGCCAGGCTGCGGATAGCCGCCCTGCTGCGCATATCCACCCTGCTGTGGGTAGCCACCCTGTTGAGGGTAGCCGCCTTGATTTGGATCTGGATATTTGATAAGAAAATTAGATGCAATTCGAGTTTAAGTAAGATATGTGATGTGGTTGCGTTCTTGATGATCGTATTTTTTTTTTCTTATTAGTAATCGTCAGTTGTGGTTTTGCCAGCGTCACGTAGTTTAATGTGTACCTAGTCCTTGAGCGGTATCAAATATCGTTAGTTAATCTTAAGGCTTCGTATGCGCGGATTTACAGATTTTCTATGAAGGCTACGGCACTAACTACTAAAATTAAACGTCTGAAAAAAATATATAGTTAATCTTGGGGCGTCTATTTATATTTACTACTGATGAATACCTATACACGATTGGAAAAATTACGCTCGATAGAAAAAAAAATCGCAAACATAGGTACCCCTTCCATGTCTATTAAAATGAAAATTATGTCTAAACCGAAATAGTTATTCCTACAAAATATATATCAAAATGTAGCGTATTATAAATACGAGAGCTTGTTTAAAAAAATCTGACTTTTATTGGCGTATTTTTATTTCCCTGCCAAAATTCATCAAACTTAATAAAAATACAAAAATTGGAGTCATTGTGCCGTGCTCTTCACTCCGCCGCTGCGGGACATCTTCTGTCTCGCGAGTTTGACAGCTGGCAGTCCAGTATGCTACGCCAGTATGTATGTAATATTTGTAAGCGACCATCGGAAATGCAACCAAACATAGACAAAAGACAATTATTGGAACAAAAAGTGATCATGCCATTTCAAGCTGTGTGGTGTTGATAGTTGTGATATGTATGTGTGATGGGTAAATAATATATTGATAAATATATTCATCGATCATCATCAGCCCGTATCAGTTGACTGCTGGACGTAGGCCTCTCCCACGCCATTCAACCCGATTCATGGCCTTTTGCATCCAGTCTCTGTCGGCCACCAGTACCGTCTTTACCATAAGTGCACACGGGGCCCGTGCCCAGGGCCCCACCCTCACGGGGGCCCCGAAAGACCGATATTACACTTTATCAAATCAAATATTATTTATTGCATAAAAAAAATACATATAGAAGTGTGAATCAAAAACAAACAAAAATTCCATGCACTAGGCAGCAGGCTCAGCATAGTGCTGGTAGAGCGCAGGGCCCCCCACGCAGCGCTGATTTTCAGCCTGTCCTTATCCTATAATAAATATGAGACTATACAGACAGTCTTTCGTGGTGGTGTGCTTGCTGATGATGGTTCTTTACAATTTATGTTATATTTTGAACTATTTACATTTGAGCTGCACTAAGAATTAACGCCAAAATTTCCAAGTCAAAATGCTAATCGGTCACCAAATCTCAGATTTTCTTCTAAACAGTGAAAATTTAAATTTATTTGTCATCCACTTTTTATTTTCCAACAGGGCCCCATTTTCTTGTGTGCCCAAGGGCCCTGGAATGTTCTAAGACGGCCCTGTCGGTCAACTTGGTCATCCTTCCATCTGATCGGGGGGCGTCCCATGCTACGTTTACCCTATCGTGGTCTCTATTCGAGAACCCGCCTATCGGAAATTAAAAGTAGGTACATTAGATGTTCTATCGTAGAACTGACAACAATGGGGCAGACGAGTTCGGGAGTGGAGGCCACGAATGGAAAAAAAACGTAGTGTGGAACGCTCCACGACCAGATGGAGGGATGACCACACAAGGTGGCTGACAGGGTCTGCGTGCAAAAAGTCTTATTGAGTGGCGCGTCTTGGGAGAGGCATATAACCAGCAATGGACTGATATGGCTTGATGATGATGGACAAATACAACGTAAAACCACCTTTATTTGTAGTTGTAGACATTGCACGCACGTAACAAAACAATAATGTTATTGTATTAAGTACCTATACCACCAACACTAAACACACGCATGGGAAACAAAATAGTTTCCCATTCAATTACACTGGGAAATGAATGAATGGTACAATCGACAACAGAGAGAAGTATACAGACTCATTACAGTTGAGATTTTATGAAGAAATACTTCACCGATTACATAGATTATTTTACTAGTACTTAGTTTAGAGTACACTATGTCATTGTAAAGAATTTTCAAAAATCAGTCAAGTAGGTACTTTTTGAGCAAATCTCAACCGTAAAAACTCTCCTGGGCCCTTAACATGAAGTCTTAGCAGGATTAGTTATACGAGTTCATAGTAAAGCGTACACCTTTCTCTGTGGTAGATCTAACAGTAGCCAGATCAGATATAAAGTCTTGAGATTCACAGAATCGCTTCTGAAATGCAAAACTGCTAAACAGACAACGCCGTTGGATTGGCCGGTTTGAACTAAGGTCATTTATCTTGGTCTTTATAGCAAACCATTAAGATCCAATATCATTTGTCTTGTAACACGATACTAAGATAACAGATCTATGTTAAATGTAGTTAGGCGTATGTGTGAAGGTTAATATAATCGACAGCACATGACTCTACGACAATATTGCATTTTAAGACCTGTTACCATTTGATAAAGTAGCAGTCAGTTTCAAGTCTTTATTTATCGATAAATATATTACAGTATTTTATGACACAGTCTGTAGAATACGTACACATTAAGGGCCTGATATGAGCCAACTAGCGCCGCCAATCTTGAAAAAATAATATCTTCCAATTTAATCAATTTTATTAAAAAAGCTATTTACAAAATGTTTATTACGATAAATACTATTTTTTAAATGCTCATTTATAACGTGATTCAATTTCGGTAAGTTGTAATTCGCATAATTGCGAAAAACGGCCGTTTTTGGCACATTTGTGAACTACAAGTTAGCTTGTCGCAATTATGCCATGTATTGTATATTGAAAAATAGTATTCATCCTAATAAACATTTTGTAAATAGCTTTTTTAATAAAATTGATTAAATTGGAAGATTCAATTCAATTCAATTCAAATACACTTTATTGTACATAAAAGACACAAACAATTACAATACAGAAATACAAAACAATATGTACAATTTTGGCGGCCTTATCGCTAAAAGCGATTTCTTCCAGGCAACCACCTGTTGATGGAATTTAGCATAGTAAAGTGAAAGAGGTAGAGGTAGAAATACAAGAATAAAATGAAAAATAATTGAAAAACAAATGGTATTTACAAAGAGCAGGAGTAGGTATACATTATATTTATATAAATAATAATACAATAAATTGTAAATAATAATACAATAAATTATAAATAATAATACAATAAATTACATACACTACATATACGACGTACATATACTACATACTAATTTATATTATTTTTTCAAAATTGGCGGCGCTAGTTGGCTCATGGAAGGCCTTAATAAAGTAACATTTCACCGACAAGAGTCTTTCGGAAATTTATATAATTGGATATTTATACTAAAAACAGGATTTTTTTGTATTAATCATATGAATTGATTATGTGGACTTTGTTAGTAATCACATTTGATAAAGTAACAGTGTTTTACTTGAATGAGCTATCGACCGTTACTTTGTACGGAAAAATAACAAACCTTTCTAAATTATACAACATTTCTATCTTTATAATTTTATTTGCGGTATAAACTAGATATGTTTTGATATAAATTTACATTCTTTATCTCCTGTTTTACGGGTTTAAAAAATCAGGTCCTTTGAAAGGCTTGCACGGGGACATGGGTCCAACGCATAGAGGCCCCTGGGAAGCTCTAATTTGAAGGGATATGTGACGCAAGAGGGACCCGTCTTTGAGCGCATCTGAAGCCTAAGGCTCTCAATGACAGACCCCTTCAGGTTCATATTGCATTGATTGGTTATTTAAACTTATTGGTTTGGGGTATTGGTGGGTCAGTCAGTCTGGTCTTTAAAGAGACGTCGGACACCTGCCATGATCACATTTATTGTTCTTATTATTTTTTATTAGACTATAAGGCCCGTATTAGGTAATAATTTGAGCTTAAACCCGTCCTCAAGAGCGAATTCAGCTGATGCACTGTCAAGACGTGATCACCGTCTCAACTATGTCAATCTTGAGGGCGTATCACGTGACGTCTTTCTCAAGTGGAAGAACTCAAGTAAACGTAGCGTTTCGCCTGCAATCAGCAGATGCGTTCTCAAGTGTGAGTTTGATAGTTTTGAGAACTGAGTTTTGTTTATTAATACGGCGTTACGTGATACCTGATTCCTAAACGCACACCTAAATAACGTTACCTTGAGGTGGTTCTCAAGATTGACTTTTGAGCTGAGAGTGATTTATTAATAATAATTTAATTTTTTTTTATTCTTTTAGGCATTGTATCCCATATACACTTAAAATTCAATACAATACAGTAATATAAAAATAATACAAATTATAATAATAATATCACAGATAATAAATTACGTCATTTTCGATTCGGGTTCTGGTGGACAGAAAGCCAAATACGGGCCTATTACTATGAATCATGCGGCTTATTCCACCTTGGTCATAGTAGATCTCCACAGATACAATTTTCTTTTAAAAACACTACCATTCAGTAAAGGTAGGAAAGTTTGCTGTAATGAATGCAACAGATGAAATTCCGTCATCTCTGTCTATAGAAGACGGGCGCGAGGTTTTGTATGTAAGTAGGAAAGAGATAGCAGCTACTCTTTGCCACGTCGAAACATTTAGTGCAAATAGCGCAAACGAGAATCGCCTAGTTTTGATTATACAATATTTACAACTCATTGAAAGCTAGAGAAAGCAATTCATGTTCTATTATTGTTCTCGCATCGAACCAACGTGACTCACATCAGTCAGTATCGGTCGGTAAAAATAAACCTTTTATAAATAAATCATGTTGTACACACATAGGCACTTAGCTTCACGATAGAAGCGCTTCTCGATAATGAAATGAAACGACGCCAAGTTATCGATAATAATAAATTAAAATACTCTCTCACTATATTGTTTTCAATTACAAGTAGATATATGTCTGGCAACGCTGGTGTAATGTATTGAAATCAATTTCTACGTCACAAAAACACTACGGCCCAGTAATACGTGAAATTAATAGACGGAGCTCAAGATCGCTCTTCAATGCGAACTCAGCTGAGATCTCAACTGATTCTGATCACGTCTTACATTGAGATCTTAGAGTGATGTAGTGAAGCAGCTCGACAGTCACATTCACTCCCTATCTCGTAGTGGGACTCTTGATAATTGCTTGATACCTCAGATCTTGCATGAATTATCCAATTAATGTGATATTAAACATAAAATAACCACAGACATTAAAATGAAAATTGTCAAATAATTTCGCAACCGTCGTTTCCCGCCATCTTCAAGAGAGCCAGTATGTATGGTTTTATTGGCTGAATTGTCAGGAAAGACATCATATCATTTGAATTGACACAGTAATTTTCATTCCGATGAGTCATATTCTGGTCATATTACAGTAATTTACTGCACTCCATATCACATCAAAGGTAACTTGTAGTAAAATTTCAATTTTTACAGCGCAGAATATATAGCAAATTTTATATACCCAATCTACCAATAAAAGATATATCAATCTAAATATTGAAATTATTATGTAAAATAATAACTGTTAAACCTTGATAACTCATCAAGGTATTAATGTTATTACATTACAATGCAATAAATACACAATGGAGGACATTTCATTTCATTTTCATTTCATTTATTCTTTATACACAATATAATGTACAGGCGGACTTAATGCCATGCGGCATTCTCAACCAGTCAACCTTTGGCTTGCAGATAAGGTTAAGGCGGTGCGATGTTTATCAGAGAATCGTAACAAAATTAAAAGACATAGCAATACTTCAAGCAATGAAGGTTAATGTACATAAGGATGTTATGTAGGTACATTCTTATTAAATAAGGTATTTAGTAGTTTATTACCAAATTCATAGCGAAGACATAACAAAGTGTTGGGTGCATTTCCTTGTATGATGAAAGAATAAGAATACTCAAATATACACGCAAGAAACACTAGACACTAATGACCTATAACGTCATTTGACACAGTGTGTTATATCATATAAAAGTGCATACGTGACTGCTTTTCGAGTCTATAATAAGCTGCCTAATGAAATTGCGATGCTAAATAATCCAAGATTTAAATACTATTATTATTATTTTAATTATGGACAGGCAGCTGATATGTCCACTTCGCAGTGTTTGTAAAGTCTATCACTTAGTGGTATTATTCTTGTTAATGGTTTTAAAATAACTGTCCAATTTGTTTTTGAATGTGTTAACTGAGATGGCAGAGACAACGTCGTCTGGAAGTGAGTTCCAGGCCTGAACAACTCTGTTGCTCAGGAAGTGACGAGCGATATTATACCTTACAGTGTCAATAAACGATTCTGATACTAAAAGTCTTTTGCATCAAAAGATAACCCTAGAACGTAGTTAAGAATATTCTTTCATCAACCAACGTATTTCACAGTGTCACATAAATAGCAATAATACAATAGAGACCTCCTGGGTATATTCCTGGGTTCTGCCACATCGTCAAGTTAACTGTAGGAACAAATTAATATGTTTAGAAGTTATAATAAAATATACATACACATTGTGCTGTAATTTGGCTGCTCTTTGGTGTTTATCTTATCGGTAGCCGTTGTTAAAGTTTAACTGCACTTACGCAGGCCAACTGGTGAGCTGAAACAAAAAGTCAGAATTTGTTTTATGCATTGTGTTATGCTCGGAGAACAAAATAAAATGACGAAATTGTCTGAGGATTTCGGTGGTCGGGCTTGTGGTGGCTCAGTTGGTAAAAGCGTGTCACGGAATGACAAGACACAGGTTCAAGTAACTGCTAATTTTTTATCATTTTGAAACATGAATGGAGCAATATTCGATGGTGAAGTCTACATTTATCGTATTCCAGATCGCAATCCGATGAATGTATTCAGAATTAACAGATAAAATCATTTGTGCCCAATATTGTCCAATTCTTCGTTTTTTGGAATACGGAGTCCAAGTTTAAGTGAAGCCTAGCGATGAAATTGCCGAGATATTGGTGTGAAAACGTTTGTTTTCATTGATAAGTCTGAATACACCCTAAGGATCGCAATCTGGATTGCAATAAATATGTCTGGACTTCCAATCAGATAAGTTTGGTGATTTTTTTTTAATTTCCCCTAACCTGACATTCTGAAAATCGCCTCCAGTCTCTCTGATTAAACCCATAATAAAAAATCCCATGTTTCGGCCATAGGTATTAAAGTACCTAGTCAAACAGAGATCCAGTTATAAAAAAATATATAAATGTCTTCTGCTTGTGTTTATTTGCTTTCTAAAGAAAGTATGATGCAATAATTATTAATATGTATGTAGAATACTCTGCTTGGAGGCATTTTTTATTTATATTTTCCCTAAACTAGTCGTTAATTTTTTTACAGAGATAAATTTCCTACACCTATAGTTTAATTCGTGAAAATAATCGTGCGTGACTCATGGGGGTAATATCACACTTGCTTACCCTATGTTAGCGGTTGTATGATTTTTATTATTATTAATTCATTTTTATTGTATTTATTTTTGGTTTCGTGATTTTTTAATGGAAGACGGATGGAGTTTGAAGATAATTACTCAACATGTCATGAGGGAAACCCCTTGAATATGTGTGGAAAGTACTAGATGAATGGCGCAACTTATGATCGATCTGTTTTGAAAATACGACTACGACTTTAGAAGAAAATGGCCTTGCGATTTTTCTTACCTGTTTTGTAATGCAGATATCCGTGGAAAGTAAAAGCGTTTGGAAAACAAATAAACACTTCCCAAAATAGCACAGAAAAAATATATTCAGCAGAAAAACACTTTCAATCTCGTTTTCACTCGACTCGAATAATTTTGTTTTCTTTATCATCTAACAAACAAAAATTAAAAAAAAGTAGCCTGCTGTTCTTTCACCTTATTGGTTGATTGTAGGCCATGTACTCGCATGATTGGTTGTAATAATATGACAGGAAATATGGCAGCCAATCAGTAACGGCCGTATGACATTACGAAAAGGCTTGTTTTCTTTGTCGCACAATGCTCTGTAGATGATGACGTCATTTATTTATTTTCATGATGTAGGTACTTTTACATGCGTCGTGTTTTATATAAATTATTATTTACCTATTGTGTAATGAAATTGAAATTATATTGGATAAATAAGACTCGAAGACTGGTTTTATTCCAATATCCTTCTCAATAGCCAATATCGATCGATTTTGTGACAGCACTATCTGTCAGTTATCTGTCACGCACGGACTCTGGCTAGTCTATGAATCTTCATTGTTGTGGTAGCGGAAATAACCTGAAAATTTATCTATTTTCTTTAATTTTCCTGCGTAATATTACTGTAATTAATTAAGAAATAAGATTATAACGATGAGAGTTTTACTAGCTAATGGTTTGTGTGTTGTTAAACAACGATGTAAGTTATTTTCTAGCTGAAATTTGGCTCGATTGATTGAGCTGTGCGATTGTTGCTTTAATTAAACCTTTTTTTCTTAATATTCCAGTGTTATTTCGTGCATTCAGCTGCACTCCATCAGTAGCCGGTAAGCAGTGGCGTCTGTCAATGGGGCTGTCGGGAAACCGCAATGCGGAAGGCGTCTTAACCGATACACCTGATTACACTTACCTGGATGGAAGACCTACGCCGTTATTGGTACAAAAATCAATTATTTTTATGTGAATTATCATTGGTAATAACATGCGTAATACATGGACACTTATTTAATGTATTCGTATACCAATAGGTCCAGTTTATTCCTGGTTCATTGTTTTTATACTCGCTGTACTTGTATAAATGTGCAGATTCTATCACTAGACATTAGATATGGTAAAACACAGGGACAATTTAAGTAGGTATACGGGAGAGCTATTAAGGTTGAGTTTCCTAAATCAAATATTATTTATTTCATAAAAATACATGTAAAAAGTGTGAATCAATAACTAAAATAGCAAAAAGGCATAAGTTTTTTTTTAAATTAGTCGTTTCTTTGTTTACATTACTCGTTCTTTTCTCACACACACACTTACACAAATTTTGTTTATTTTTAGCACAAACAGAAGCTAAGGATATTGAAACAGCAAGACTATGCGTCCAAAATAGTAGAACTGAGTGCGGAGCTCGACTTCGCCAAGGAGAGGCACCAGAGGATATTAAAGGAGAAACAAGATCAGAGGAACAGGATCATGAGTGACAGACTGATGCCCAAAGGCTCGATGTTGAATAAGAGAAAATAAGAGTTTGTTAGTAAATTAATTAGTGATAGGTAAATAAATGTTGTTATAATTTTATTTTAATAGGCATTGATCTCCTATAAACAACTAGATACACAGTCTGCCTTCTAAAATGTCCGAGCGCAAAGAAGATCCAAACGGATGAATAATATCATTTGCTTTATTGGTCATTATTTGGACGTTAACAATGGACCCTTATTTGGACATTTTAAAAACTGTTTTAGTAAAACCTTGTAACGTCGTATTTTAACGGACGCGTTCCAACTTGTAACTTTAGTTTTTTATTATGGTAAACAGCGTAACCAGAGCCAACATTAACTTTTTTTTTTAAAATTTTAATTGAGATATCCTCCTTTCGAACTATCTCCCAATTTTGTTTGCTTAGGCTGTACGATCATCGTTAGCTTTACCTGCCTAGCTTGAGTTTTTCTTTCCTTTTTCCGGCTGATCTGACGCGAGACAGACATGCAGAAGGCAATTTTCTATTTAAATCCAAAATAAATGGATAATATAATGTCGATTCAGTGATTAACACGTCAACGGGTGAGTAATTGGCGTGATTCCGCACCTATTTTTAAGGTTGCGAGAAATTTTCTTAAACGAACCACATGGCCCTTATGCGTCATCGTTTTCGTTCTTTTCTTTGCAGGCGATGCGCCCCGATTTATAGAAGCACTTAATTTTCCGGAGAAAAGCGCCATGAGCGGTGAGTTCTGGCGATTTTCGGCCAATTTTTCGAAATAATAACCTCAAAATTCTAATACGGTCCTTTTATTTTTATTTTACAGCTTTTTCCACCTTAATTTTTCCCACTTTGGCTTCAATTTTTCCACTTTAATTTTTTCACCTTAGTTTTGCCCCCTTGGCTACTCTTTTTTAACCGTTTTACCTTTTTGGAGAACGTTTCTCAGTAAATTTTCACTACTATCACATGGAAATTACCATTTTTTAAAGACTTCTCTTAAAGAAGCAACTTTAAGGATGTTCCTTTTGAACTCCATCTACAACCTGAAACGCTGGTTCCGGGGAGCTACTTTTGCTGACCGCAGCTGAACAAGATGCTCTGGGTTCGCTGCGCTATCTAGGATAAGTAGTCGGCTAGAGTAAGTCCTAGGTTTTAAGCTAGGTTCAACAAGAGTTTGTAATTGAAAGATATTGTAACTAGGTACTATTATTCCAATAGATGCTGTTTCTAGTAACTCGTTTTATTATTTCTCTTCACTCCATCAGCTGGCAGCAAATCAGGTAGGAGATATCATATGCCCGCCTTGAGATTAATTGTCCAATCTCTCCGATAAGGTTATCCGTTTTGTGTGATGTGGATCTGATACCTTTCCACTGCTTCTCATGGCGTCCGAGTCCCGATGCTTTCCTTTTCGGGATATTATTTTTGAGAAGCAGGGCCACTAACATCTGGCCAGGGATCCACGCATGTTTTCCTTCCCTCCTCAGCCTTCTGCAGAGTGAGTAGGAGCTAACACACCAATCCTTTTTATTTTTACCAAATGCAAAAGAACTTCTCTTTTCGCTGCCTTTGTCTTTTTATTAGTTACATTTGGCTGCGAACAGAGACTGATCGGAAATTATTTTTATTTACTACATTTGGCGCCCGAACAGGGACTTGATCTAAAATTATTTTGTTAGTTTTGTTATATTTGCTTGCTATTTGATGGAGAATTTTGTTTGTTTGCTTGTTGAGCCTAAACATTTTATTTTGTTACAAAAATACAATATTTTTTGTCTAATTTATTTGTGTATCCCACTGTTTTAGACATTTTGTGTTTTTATTTTGTTTATTTTGTGTTAACATACAAATTGCTGGAGTGATAGTCTTGTTTGACGAGTGTTGTCTGAGATATACAACTTAGTAGATTGAAGTGTTTTACATATTAGTAAATTATAACCTCATAATTTTGCTTATTGTCCAAAATTGTATCTAAAACTTTAAAAACACCAAATTATTGCTTTAAATATACACATACACACTGTATCCTACGTGTCATGCAAGGTAATACAGTATTTTGACTGAATTTTGTTGATTTTGGAAGAATTTTGTTGAAAATTTAACTTGATAAAAACAATTGTAAAAATCTCACTATTTACCTAAATATTATTGCTTTTCTTTGGATTTTACATGAACTATAATTGATATTGCGCTTTGCGAGGGAATTTTCATGGCTTTGCACTGTGATTTTTGTTGAAAGTGTTTGTGACTTTTGTTGTTTTGAAAAAATTGCTATTTACACCTACATACATCAAATAAAACATCATTTGAACTATAATATATAAGATTATACATCATTCTCGAGCTAGTTTGCTATAATTCTAAGCTATTTTACTGGAATTTCTTTGTTAAATTTCAATTTTCTTTTCTGACTTAACCGTTCCGTTGGAAAAAACTAACTTTTCTATTGCAAATCATCTTTATGGTTTATTTCATGCTTTTAAACCTTGTTTTATGCTTAAATATATGCCTGGATGCTAATTTCATAGCTTAACCGTAAAATTATATTCAATTTGGAGAAATCTTTCATGATTTTGTGATAATGTTAGACTTTTTGCTTATACTTTAAGTCTGTCTGGTTAAATTAGTATACTTTTGGTTAATATTATACTTAATATTACTTTACATATTACCTTTATTTTGAGTTATTATCCATTCAGTGTATTTAAACTCATAGTTCATAAATAATGGACAAAATAAACAAAGCTGATTCCGCTGAAGCCGGTGAACAGCAGGATATTGTTCCTACCACAGGTATTGAAACCGTTCCCTTAGTTACTGTGACTAACACTGATGAGATGGCGACTCGGGATCAAGGCAATTTACCTTCTGTTGGACCTGATATGATCAGTTTTCATTGTAATGATCATCGTACAACTTCACATTTCGACCAAGCAAATAGAAATTTGCAAGGCGATTTGACTAATGATTTTTCAAACTTAACTTTCTCCAATGCACAACCTGTTGTCAATAATTATTATCAGAAATATTTTGATTTTACTAAATTAAATCTCACTTATAATGGGAAAACTTGCCCACATGAATTCTTGACTCGTTTGGATGAGTTGAGAGCGGTCAAGGGATTCAATTATCAACAATGTTTTTCAGCTTTGCCCGTACTGTTGTCTGACTTAGCATTGAAGTGGTATAGGAGTAGGAAGAATAAGATTACTAGTTGGACAGGGTTTAGACTCGCTTTAATTGATCAATTCACACCCAAAGACTATGATTACAAAGTTGAACAGGAAATTAGAACTCGAATGCAAAAACCAGGTGAAAGTTTGTCAGAATTTATTATTGATATCACGAATTTATCGTCAAAACTTGATTGTCCTTTAACGGAGTATATCCTTGTTGACATTATAAAACACAATATGCTTTCTATGTACTCATTCCATTTGGTTGGGAAGAATATTCTTTTGTTGGAGGAACTGATTGCGTTGGGTAAAGATATCGAAGCGTACAGGAGTGCTCGTCAGTCTTCTGCGACTGTTTCTAACCCTGCAGCTGCATCTGCACCTGCAAGAAAGGTTCAAAATATTAGTGCTGTTAGCAATCAAAATCCAATCACTTGTTTGAAATGCAAAATCACTGGTCATTCTTATAAACAATGTAAACAATTTCCTGGTATTCGCTGTTTTGTTTGCGGCCAGGATGGCGTTCTGTCTAGACACTGTTCTAGATGTCACCCGGACAACAAAAATGTCTCTGTTTTGGTGGACGATTCAAAAAACGAGTAGGCCACCGTGGTCACCTTCTTTTTCATTTAAGAACAGCGCGGCATACCACGGTGATTGAAAAGAAGCCACAACAGTCTATTTCAGACACTAAATTTAAACCATTAGGTAAACAACCTATTACCACCGTTTATGAAGACACAATTTTAAAAACTAGGAAACAAGTAGCTTCATTATTTAAATTCAAAAATTCTGATTCGAGACCCTACATGTCATTTGCTATAAGAGGTCGCGAATTTTTAGGTTTATTGGATAGTGGCGCTCAAATTAGTGTTTTAGGTAACAATTCCCACGTCATTTTCCAAGACATGGGTTTTCAAATGCAGAAATCTTCATTTACTGCTACAACAGCTGATGGTAGACGCCAGGACATTCTAGGATACATGCAATTGCCTGTTAAATGTCTAAAGCGAACTAAGTCTATTCAGTTTATTGTGATACCTTCAATATCCACAGATGTAATTCTTGGGATGGATTTTTGGCTTAATTTTGAAATATTTTCCAAATTATCTAAAGAAGTTTCTTTTGTAAATTCTAGTGGAGAACCTTTTGAAATATCACCTATTACTTCTGCAGCTGAGTTGTCTCTAGAAGAAAAATCCCGTTTAGATCCTCTCGTTAAATTATTTGAGGATATTTCTTATGAACATAAGGGTTTAGGTAAAACTGACCTTGTGCAACATAAAATTAATACTGTTGGCGAACCTATTAAGCAGAGGTACTACCCTTTAAGCCCTGCTAAGTCTAAAGACCTTAACGTAGAAATTGATAAAATGTTAGCAGAGGGAATTATTCAACCCTCAAAGTCTCCTTGGAGTAGTCCACTAGTGCTGGTTACTAAGAAGGATGGTAGCCTCAGAGTGTGTTTAGATTCTCGAAAATTAAATTCTGTAACAGTTAAAGATTCATATCCTTTGCCGTACATATCTAGAATTTTGGTGAATCTTAGAGATGCTCGGTTCCTGAGTTCAATCGATCTCTCTAAGGCTTTTTACCAAATTTTATTGGAGGAAACCTCGCGCGAAAAAACTGCGTTTGTAGTACCTGGTAGAGGACTTTTTGAATTCGTTAGAATGCCTTTTGGCGTTACCAATGCACCGGCAGAACTTCAAAGACTGTCAGATCATTTATTCGGCCCTGAATTTGATGACAACATAATGTGTTTTCTTGACGATTTGATATTAATATCAAAAGACTTTGAGAGTCACTTATCGCTGTTAGAAAAAGTCTATAACAAACTTAAAGATTCTGGACTTACTATAAATTTAACTAAATCTGAATTTTGTAAAGAAAGATTAAAATATTTAGGATATGTTGTGGATAAGGACGGTTTACATACTGATCCAGCTAAATTAGATGTTATTAAGCAATTTCCAGCCCCTAAATCTGTAAAAGAAGTACGTAGTTTCATTGGAATGTGTTCTTACTATAGAAGGTTTATACCTAACTTTTCAGATATTGTTGCGCCTTTAACGAAACTTACTGGTGGTAAAAGAAACATGAAAAGAATTTTTACTTGGAGTGAGGAAGCTGAAACCTCATTTAATAAATTAAAAACTGCATTAATCACAGCCCCTGTTTTACAATGCCCTAATTTCGATCGTAGATTTTTTATAGACTGCGATGCAAGCGGCTATGCCGTAGGTAGTGTATTAAACCAAGAGGATGATGAAGGCAAATCTCATCCTATAGCGTATTTTTCTAAACTTTTATCTAAAGCTGAACAAAATTATACCGTCACAGAGAGAGAACTTTTAGCTGTTTTATTATCTATTGAACATTTTCGACCCTACATTGAGGGAACAGAATTTACTGTAGTTACAGACCATGCTAGTTTAAAATGGTTGTTGAATTTAACTAACCCTTCAGGAAGATTAGCGAGATGGGCTACGCGTTTGTCTCAATATAAATTTAACGTTGTTCACAAGAAAGGTAGTAGTCATACTGTACCTGATGCATTATCTAGAGTAGAGATTGCAGAAATTGTTGCTTGTCCCGATGAAATTCATGACCCTTGGTATTCTAAAATGTTTATAGATTGTCAGAAATATCCTACAAAGCATAAAAATTTTAAAGTAGAGAACGAAGTTCTATATAAATTTGTTCGACCCAAAAACTTGTTAGTTCAAAATCTTGCGTGGAAAATTGTAATACCTCGTGAGAATGTATTAGATACTATTCGCAATAATCATGATGATGTTAATTCTGGTCATTTTGGTATTCACAAAACGATTCAAAAACTTAAAGTTCATTATTTTTGGCCTAAACTCTTTAAAGATGTAAAAGATTATATAGCAACTTGTGATGTCTGTAAGGCATACAAACATTCTAATTCGCCACCTTTAGGTCTAATGACAAATCCTAAATTAGTTGATCGACCTATGACAATGTTGTCCATAGATCTCATTGGTATTTTACCTCGTTCATATTCTGGTCATACATTCATACTTTCTATTGTAGATGTTTTTACTAAGTATTGCTGGATTTTTCCATTGTACAATGCGACTACACAAACTATTATTAAAATTTTAGAAAAGGAGATATTCTTAAAATATGGTTGTCCAAAGATTATTGTTTGTGACAATGGTTCTCAATTTACCTCTAAATCGTTTTCAGACTTTATTAAAGGATATAACATTCCCAAAGTATTCTATAACTCTTTGTATACTGCTCAGAATAACCCGGTAGAACGTTATAATAAAACTATAGAAACTTGTATATCATGTTATGTTAACACAGATCATAGAACGTGGTCTAAATTTTTACCCCATGTTCAAGCAGCTATTAATAATACTGTTAACTTAGTTACGGGATACACACCTAACTTTTTGATGTTTGGGAGGGAGTTAATTTTAGATGGAGCTTTACATAAACTTTCTTTAGCTTCTGATTTGTCAGACTTCACAATTGGTAGTCGTCCTGACTATTGTTATTTATTATCGTCCTTAGGCGAAATTTTTGAGAAGATAGTTGATAATTTAGCTAAATCTTATAAGAAGAACGCTTCTTATTATAATATAGGGAGAAAGGCTGTTTCTTATAATGTTGGAGACGTTGTGTGGAGAAGGAACTTTGTTCAGTCGAACGCTGCTCATTTTTTTTCTGCTAAACTTGCACCTAAATTTGTT
This sequence comes from Tachystola acroxantha, assembly GCA_963506565.1. NCBI lineage: Eukaryota > Metazoa > Arthropoda > Insecta > Lepidoptera > Oecophoridae > Tachystola > Tachystola acroxantha. Next base: position 11,646,006 of record OY735882.1, on the reverse strand, counting down.
AAATGTAAAGTTATTGACAAGATTTCAAATAGTGTCTATTTGTTGAAGGACTTAGCTAAAAATACATCTGGTAGATTTCATATTAAAGATATACTTAAATCGGAGTAGTTTTGAACGTTTCTAGTATTTTTCTAAAGTTTAAGGGTTAATTTTCCCTGTTTTGTTTCATTTGAGTAATAGGTAAAATGGCATTTTGTATGGTGAAGTATGAGGTTTTTGAATTGTATGCCGTGTAAGATGAAGTATGAAAGGTTACCTTGTGGACCAATAGAAACAAATATGGCATGATTTCCCAATTGTTCTTCATGTTTTCGGATTTCTAAATTAGTCAGAGAATTAGTGTTCCGCCTCGATTTCAGCCAATGTTATAAGGAATATAATATATTTATTTGTTTATATATGTAGTTATGATGGTATAGTTACTATCATCATAAATACGTTTATTTTGTGAGTAGGATACTCGCAGCCTACTCAATATTTCTCACTTTTTGGGAGTTTTGTTTTGTACATACATAGTTTGTCTTTGTGTGCATGAGAGTTATTTATTTGTCAAAGTTTTGATGTTAGGAGTTATAGGTGAACTATTTTTGTAGTTTTTTTATGTTGTTTTGTCATAGGTTAAGTTCGGTATATACCCACCTGGACATGACATTTTAACGGCGTTTAATTCATTTAATTAACCCGTCTAACTCGGATTTGACTATTCCCTTTTCCTGGTGCGTTTCGCTAGCCCGCCTAGGTGACCTTTTTAGAACCACTTGTTCTACCTTTTTAGAACCACTTGTTCTACCTTTTTTTAGAACCACTTGTTCTACCTTTTTAGAACCACTTGTTCTACCTTATTTTTTTTGCCATTATCTGATGACGATGATGTGCAACCTTTTTGTGAGGTCCTTTTGTTCCGGACAGGCCCACAACTTTTTTTGCGAAATCCCTTTTTGGATGCATACTTACTTTTGGTTTGGTTGTCCATTATGAGGCGAGGGTGCCCATCATATTGAACCAGTAGCATACCGACCATATTTCATTTAAGATTTAGTTGTAGTACTGTTTCGATGCATATAATTCGAGGCGAGGGTGCTTATCGTTTTATATCGGTAGTATATCGGTTCAGTAAAGTTTTCTTTTATTTAGCTAAATGTAGTTTCGGTTGTCAACTCGAGGCGAATGCTTATCGTTTTGTACCAGTAGTTTACCGGACACATTGAATTAAATTACTTCTCTTATTTAATACTTATATTTTGACCTTAGTATTCTATGGCAATTACATACAACAGTCTTTGTTAGGTTGTCAAGGTAGGGCGTTTGAGCCGACTATCTTGTACCAGTAGTATCTTGACTAAGCTGTGCGTGTGAATGTCAGGGAATAATTTGGGATAGAAATCAAACAAATTGTTTAGTTAAACTAATTTATTTTAGAAAATTATTCTATTTCTAACGACTTATTATTAAGTGCCTATTGTACTTAGACTAAGCTTACTATTATAAGTTTAGATTTAGTTTAAGTAACATTTGTTATACTTATATTATTTTTTGGAAAAAAAATTATAGAACTTTCGTTCTTAATTTTTTTTTACTAGAAACGGGAAATTGTAACGTCGTATTTTAACGGACGCGTTCCAACTTGTAACTTTAGTTTTTTATTATGGTAAACAGCGTAACCAGAGCCAACATTAACTTTTTTTTTTAAAATTTTAATTGAGATATCCTCCTTTCGAACTATCTCCCAATTTTGTTTGCTTAGGCTGTACGATCATCGTTAGCTTTACCTGCCTAGCTTGAGTTTTTCTTTCCTTTTTCCGGCTGATCTGACGCGAGACAGACATGCAGAAGGCAATTTTCTATTTAAATCCAAAATAAATGGATAATATAATGTCGATTCAGTGATTAACACGTCAACGGGTGAGTAATTGGCGTGATTCCGCACCTATTTTTAAGGTTGCGAGAAATTTTCTTAAACGAACCACATGGCCCTTATGCGTCATCGTTTTCGTTCTTTTCTTTGCAGGCGATGCGCCCCGATTTATAGAAGCACTTAATTTTCCGGAGAAAAGCGCCATGAGCGGTGAGTTCTGGCGATTTTCGGCCAATTTTTCGAAATAATAACCTCAAAATTCTAATACGGTCCTTTTATTTTTATTTTACAGCTTTTTCCACCTTAATTTTTCCCACTTTGGCTTCAATTTTTCCACTTTAATTTTTTCACCTTAGTTTTGCCCCCTTGGCTACTCTTTTTTAACCGTTTTACCTTTTTGGAGAACGTTTCTCAGTAAATTTTCACTACTATCACATGGAAATTACCATTTTTTAAAGACTTCTCTTAAAGAAGCAACTTTAAGGATGTTCCTTTTGAACTCCATCTACAACCTGAAACGCTGGTTCCGGGGAGCTACTTTTGCTGACCGCAGCTGAACAAGATGCTCTGGGTTCGCTGCGCTATCTAGGATAAGTAGTCGGCTAGAGTAAGTCCTAGGTTTTAAGCTAGGTTCAACAAGAGTTTGTAATTGAAAGATATTGTAACTAGGTACTATTATTCCAATAGATGCTGTTTCTAGTAACTCGTTTTATTATTTCTCTTCACTCCATCAGCTGGCAGCAAATCAGGTAGGAGATATCATATGCCCGCCTTGAGATTAATTGTCCAATCTCTCCGATAAGGTTATCCGTTTTGTGTGATGTGGATCTGATACCTTTCCACTGCTTCTCATGGCGTCCGAGTCCCGATGCTTTCCTTTTCGGGATATTATTTTTGAGAAGCAGGGCCACTAACATCTGGCCAGGGATCCACGCATGTTTTCCTTCCCTCCTCAGCCTTCTGCAGAGTGAGTAGGAGCTAACACACCAATCCTTTTTATTTTTACCAAATGCAAAAGAACTTCTCTTTTCGCTGCCTTTGTCTTTTTATTAGTTACATTTGGCTGCGAACAGAGACTGATCGGAAATTATTTTTATTTACTACAACCTTTGTGTATCTAGTTGTTTATAGGAGATCAATGTTAATAGGTTATTGTTTATTTTGTGTCTGTTTCTATATTGGTTTTTCGAGTGTATGTATGTTCTAAGTGACAGGCCATAGAATAAGAAACGTGTATATCTGTCAGAAGACAAAAGTGATTGACATTGCTCATAGAATCAGTAAACTGAAGCAGTGGGCTGGTCACATCTGTCGTAGAACCGATAACCGATTGGGTAGACGAGTTCTCGAATGGAGGCCACGAACGGGTACACGTAGTGTGGGACGCCATCCGACCAGATGGAGGGATGACCTTCGAAAAATGGCTGGCAGGGACTGGATGCAAAGGGCCGAGAGTAGGGTTGAGTGGCGTACTTTGGGACAGGGATGTTGCGAATATTCGCATCCGTAAATGCGGAGCTTCCGCATGGATTTGGACATCCGCATCCGCTATAATCAGAAGCGGATGTAATGCGGATGCGAATGTAAAAAAAAACACTAAAAAAAGAGTCAATTGTGGACGAAAATCCTCTTAAATGGTGGAGTGTTCATCGAGAGGAATTTAAGATATTATCACCGATAGCACCAAGATTTTTATCCATTCGACCAGGCAGTGTTCTTAATGAACAATTATTTAGTTACGCGGGTTTAATTTACGAACCTCTGCGTAACCGGCTTGAATTAAACTTCAATATTACTTTTTATTAAATATAATGCTCCTATTTTTAACTTCATTTACTAATTCCAATTAATAAAAATGTTAATAATTACTATATTATCATTATCTTAATTCTTCATTCATATACTTATTTATATAAGATCTTAAACATCCGCGTCCGCGGATGTGAGTCTTCAAAAATCCGCATCCGCATTCACATCCGCGGGTGTGAAAAAATCGGCATCCGCAACATCCCTGCTTTGGGAGAGGCCTACATTCAGCAGTGATACGGGTTGATGATGATGAAGTGACAGGCCTAAAAGACTTAACCTGTTAGACATAAACGTGATTTAAATTCGCTGTCCTTAAAGACACTTTTAGAGTGATTACACACAGCTAATGGGTTAATTTTGATCGAAAATTTCGATCCTATATAACCCCCCTAATAGGACAGGGGTTGATCGGACAAAAAAATGACCTTGACATAAAATCATCCCCAAAGAATCCGATCTTCCGATGATATCATAAAATAAGGCGGTTATCAAAAAAATTCTAAGTCTTTTTTCCTCAGTGCTCCCTTAGCGACACTCTAACCAGATAATGTCCTAAATCCTAATACATACGTTTAATCAAACATTACAGTATTCAAACACGAATTTTTTTATTATTTTTTCATTTATACGAGAATACAGAGAAGGAAAGAGGCAACGCTCCTTACACTCTTCCTTGCAACGTGATATAAATGTATGTTGACGTGTATATTATAGGTACGAAATGTAGATACTTGCAATAAAAAAAAATTATTTTGATTGAGAAAATATGTTTTGGCTGTGAATTCAAATCAATCAATCAAATCAAATATTTTTATTGTGCATAAAAAATATAGGTTACATAATTGAGTGTGCGCTAAAATCCGCACTAGGCAAGCCTGTCTTACGGACATCAGCTCATGTCTAATACAATTCCGCTAACATCAAAATTAAAACATAGATCACAATGGGACACATGGATGGCGTGTGAGCGAGCAATGTATGTTTATATATATAAATATGTAAGTATATGTTGTTAATATATAAAGTTACATATATATTTATAGTACCTAGCGAATCAACAGAGATATATAAATAGATATAAAGAGGTGTAGGTAATACGTGTAAGGCAGATTAACGCCGATTAGGCAGTTGAGTATGTGGAGTTTAAGTTCGGTCTTACAACTGTCAGATTTCATATAAGTTTGACAGTCGTAAGTGCGATCTCATGCTGAATTTGTGCTCGAAACATCTATGACGGCTTTGGAAAATGGCGGGAAACGACGGTTGTGAAATTATTTGATAATTTTCAGTTTAATGTCTGCAGTGGTTGTTTCGTGTTTAATATCACGTTAAATTAATCAGAAAATGTTCGCGAATGACAGTATGTTGAAATTATTGGAGGATTCATGCAGGATCTGAAGTTTAGCGCTATAGTCAAGAGTCCCGCTACGAGGTCGGGAGTGAACGTGACTGTCGAGTTGCTTCGTCCAGAGTGATGACGCTACGGCGACTCCTCTGGATGAAGACGCAGATACCAGGGCAACGACGCTAGAATGGATTATACATTGTGGGCTAATACAGCTCACAATGGGGAGTGCTCGGGTCGCGGATGTATCGCAGTTCCCGTGGCTCGGCAAGAATGGCACGAGGTGGAACACCCCAGGAGGTTTAGCCGGTATGCTGCCCCTTCAGGGCGGTGAGCCCGACATAATCAACATGCTCCCCCGGGCGTGGTGGTACATGATTTTGCATGTTTTACCTGGGTTAAAAAAAAGGGCAACGACGCTACAGCGACTCCCTTGAATGAAGAGAAAACGTTATGATATATTGAATTTTCTGTAACATGACATTGGCAAATGATGAACTGTCGAGTCAATTAATAAAATAAATAACGTCTATGACTATCGGCCAGGCCTAAATCGATCGGCCTTAGTGCCTTCCTATTAGGACGTGATGCCCTAAGCAACTTAGGTTTGCTATCAAGCAATGGGACACAAAAAATACCTTAAATTAGGTCATTGTTGAAGCTCCAAATACGCCGTCAACCCACGATAATACTGAAAAGCGTTAATTGGAGCACTCAGGGCGCTCGGTTAGTCTGATAAACATGTTCCATTCATGTGCGACCGCGCGATTTAAACCTTTTATGCTACGTTTAAAAGCTGACCCCGGGTTAAACAACGGGTGCACTGAAAACGCCGGTTCAGCGATAGCAATAACAATAAAAATGTCGCGGGCTGAAGCGACCGCACAGGTTTTTCGAATAAACGACATTTGATCTCGAGTATTAAGTAGGTATATGTGTATGGACACAAGAAGACAGAGATAAGTACACAGGGGGCCTCAATAAGGTTGAGATTGTATCAAGAACTACTGGACCGATTGCAAAAGTCGGGTATTCCACCTGTCCCAATTCGCCATCCCACATGGGTGGGAAGAGTGCAGAAAAAATCCACCGTTCCCACCTCGCTAGCGAATTAATATACTTAATTAAACAATTCAGATTATTACGCATTATTTCTTTATTTATTTATTCAACTATAACTAACTGGTTTACATATATCACCAAAGCACCGTCAGTGGATACAATAATTAATTACAATAATTCTTAAAGTAATATTTTATACAATGAAAGAAATTAGTGTAAATTCTTCTTCTCAGTCGTTACACTCTTGGCAGAGTGGTCGTGGTCGTCATTTCAGCCGCAGTGACCCGCCTCACAACACGTCGCCACTCGTCTCTGATGGCTGCCCTCCTGGTGCAGAAGTGTTAATTTAGTGTTACTATTAAGATAGGTAGATATATTTTTATACAGAGAACACCATGGATCAAAAAAAACATCAGCATCTTTTATTGCGTTTATGAAACAGTTAATTAAGTTTACGGCACGAGCCGTAGGCGCATTGCTCGCGTGCTGCGTCCGTACGACGTCGGTGAGCGCGAGCAGCGGTCTCCGGCGGCGCACGCCCGCACGCACGTAGTGCTCCGGTACAAACAGACCGATACGCTCTAGTAGGTACAGATGGGTTGTCAACCTTGTGACGCAACAGCATGCAATAATGGACAATGAGGAGCATCATCCGTCGTCATCATTATCCATGCTCGGTGAACAAATTTCATGATTCTAGGTCAACGGGAAGTATAGGTTTTGAGTTTTTTGCGTTTTCCTACAAATATGCGCCAAAATTCGACATAAACGACCATATCTTTTGATTGCGTTAACGTATAAGGTTGATTTTTTCATGGATGCTTGGAGTTGTAGACTTAAGTATTTGCCATTAATTTCAACTTAATCCTTTCACGCGTTTCTGAGATCTTGACAGACAGACAGACGGACGGAAAACAAAGTGATCCTAAAATGGTTCCTATATTTCCTTTTGAGGCACTTAACCCTAAAATACTGCGTTTTATAAGTACTTACATACTTAGTAGGTGTAGTTAATAAAACTTGCGAAAATATGGAAAATGAAAACTAAGGATTTGTAACGAAAACGATGAAATTGAAAAGATTTAAAACTTTGCTAGTAGGTGTATTCTGAATGTGGATTAAATTTGGATGTAATTTGTCTAGTGACAATCGTAGTTTGTGATGTCTGTAATTAATTATCCTCGGGATATTTGCGTATCCCTACCAATATGGCTGGAATTTTTAATTATGCACGAGTATATCCTAGGTCTCTACAGGGATGAGCGAGGCGACACGGCTAATCCACTGTTACAGCTGCCGCCTCACGTCTGCACAAACATTAATTAACTACTAGTTAATTAATAAAGTTTTAACGCAGCTTTCTAGCTTTATTTAATAACTTTATTATTGGCGGAAACTATTTACCTACTTATATCTTTTTTTACATTAACGCATAACATAACAAACAGCCCATATTTTTAGAATTAAGGCTGATATTGATGTCCGATGAGCTTGGACGTAGGTACAACTGTCAGATTTCATACAATTTAAACAATCGTAAGAGCGAACTCACGCAAGATTCACTCTTAGGCCCGTATTAATAAATCACTCTCAGCTCAAAAGTCAATCTTGAGAACAACCTCAAGATGGCGTTCAAACAAATAAAACTATATGTACAATAGGTCGGTTGAACTACCTGAACGGCGTAGCATTACAGATAGTTCAACTGATCCCCGTTGTCCGGCAGCGTGCCCAAAATGCTGGCGGCATTTCCCCTCTGAATAGCCAAGCTAATTCTTTGGGCGAAATACAAGCCATACTTTTACAGTACTTACATAGTTTTAACCTTTATCTATCTAACAGTGAAAGAATTATTGCAATAGGGCAAGTAGTTTTTGAGATAATCTCAAACTTGAAAACCCTCTTATAGACTTTTATGTGTTCGACCGTATGAATCTAGGTGGTACCCGTTTCCTTTACAGGTCCCTAATCCAAATTACTTGAAGCCCGCTTATATTCACAACTCACGAGCGTGGCTTGTGGCTCGTTCGCAAACCGTAAGCCGAATTTGAATTAAATACAGTTCAGAGTTTGGAATCCTTTGGAATTGAAATGCATTCTCGTATGAGAACAAAAGCGTGCTTGTTAGCGAAATTCAATTTAAATTATGATTTGCTTTTGCCTGTTTGCTGCAAAGTTTGGTACGAAGCGTGTTATTTCGAAATGTTTTGATTAACATAAACATAAAAAATAATTTATTCAACAAAATATAACCTTATTCTAAGTTCCTGTGACTCCACACTAGGATTCCCTGTGTTGTGGAGGCATGCTCTTTCACTAATACAATAGAAGTTGGTTATGGTACTTACTTAAAGTTACTTTACATAATAATTAATGAAAATAAAGGTATGATGATATTATTATAATATTACAATTTAGATTAATTTGGTTAATGTGCCAGTTCGCGTAGTGTTTAATTTATTTTATTAATGGACTCGACAGTTCGTCACTTGCATATGTCATGTTACAGAAAATTGAATATATAATAGTCTTCTATCTTCCTCCAGGGGAGTCGCAGTAGCGTCTTCACCCTGGGTAGCCGCGTGTTCGTGTCTTCATCCAGAGGAGACGCCGTAGCGTCATCACTCTGGACGAAGCAGCTCGACAGTCACGTTCACTCCCGAGCTTGTAGCGGGAACTCTTGATAAAAGCTTGAAACCCCAGATCTTGCTCAAATTATCCAACAAAATCACCATACTGTCACTCGCGAACATTTTCTGATTAATTTAACGTGATATTAATCTCAAAACAACCACTGTAGACAATAAAACAAAAATTATCAAATAATTTTGCAACCGTCGTTTCCCACCACTTCCAAGAGAACCTCAAAGCAGTAGGTACATACTAAACCGACCGACCGACGGTGCGAGTGTCGTATGCTATGCCGACGACACTCTAGTGCTGGCCGAAGGGGAGTCATTCGAGAGAACCATCAGACTCGCTGAGCTTGGAGTGGCCTGCGTAGTGGGGAAGATTCGTGAGCTGGGGCTACAAATAGCGCCTCACAAAACCGAGGCGCTATGGTTTTATAAGCAACGGCGCGGGGTGGAACCCCCCAGCTCACCGGTACGAGTGGGTGACGCTGAGGTTCAGATTGGTCGGCACATGAAGTACCTGGGCCTCATCCTTGACAGCCGCTGGAGGTTCGAAGAGCACTTCGACCGCCTGGTTCCCCGAATTCACAGGGCAGCGGGTGCTATGCACAGACTGCTGCCAAATCTCGGGGGCCCGAGGGAAGGAGTCCGCCGCCTCTATGCGATGGTCGTGAGGTCGATCGCGCTTTACGGTGCGCCCGTATGGTCGGAAAGGCTATCGGGCGTCCGGCGCCTGGCTGCTAAACTGAACGCTGCACAGCGTCAAATAGCGGTCAGGGTCGCGCGCGGTTACAGAACGATATCGTTCGAGGCGGCTACTATCCTGGCGATGTTCCCTCCCCTAGATATTCTGGCGGACATGGACGCGCGGGTATACACCCAAATTCGTGAAGTCCGCCAGACGGAGGGCTTCGCACCGGAAGAGGCGGTCGAAAGGCTGAGGCGGAGAGCACACCGGCGCGCGCTGAACACGTGGCGTGAGCGGCTCTGTGAGCCACGGAGCGCGCGACAACGCATAGTCTGTGCTATCTTGCCAAACTTCCAGGCTTGGCTGGAGAAGGAGTCTAGCGTCACCTACCGGCTGACTCAGGTACTCACCGGACACGGATGCTTCGGTGTGTACCTGAATAGAATCGGGAGGGAGGTAACTACGCAGTGCCACCATTGCGGAACTAACCAGGATTCCGCACAACACACGCTCGAGGAATGCCCTGCGTTCGAGACCGAGCGTCGGATCCTGGTCCAAACCACCGGACATGACCTCTCCCCATCGGCCCTTGTAAGGGCGATGCTGGGGAGCCGGGCGGCGTGGGATGCCGCGGTCCTATTCTGCGAGACCGTAATGGTCAGAAAGGAGGAAGCAGAACGCGACCGTGAGCGAGCCGATCCCGCCCGAAGACGGCGACGACGCCGCCGGGGAGGCGACAATGCTGTCCCCATGCGTCACAACTAGCCCCTGGTTAGGGGCACCCGGGGTCGCGGCCGGTCAGATGAGGGGATCTGGCCGTCCAGTCGGATAAATCCGGCGACCCACGGAAGGCAGCGGGTACAGAGTGGTCCTGTCCCGCTGCAGCCAAGCGCTGCGGGCGTGCTGGGCCCGCCTCGAGCGGCCCGGGGAGTGCGTAATAGCAAGCGCGTGGGAAACTCTGGTGTAGTTCAACAGAGATCCCAGAGTTCCCCACAATGCGCGGAGGAGGCCACCGTGGGGTTTTAGTCGGTGCGAGTCCGACATAACCCGTCGCTACCCCTGAGGCGGCGGGTATGCACAAGCATTTCCCCACGAAAAAAAAAAAAAAAAAGGTACATACTAAAAGCCCATGGATAGCTACTAAAAATACGACTGCATTTGTTATTTGTCGGAAGTAAAGTCCGCTCGTCGCGTGTTTGCGTTATCGCGAGGGAATGTTTTGCCTGGTTTCGTCGGGAAAATGAGTTAGCTAGCAGCCTATCGTGTCTACTCTACTTTGATTTAGGTTCGGCGTGAATTTTTACTGGAAATGGACGAAGAATTTAAAAAATTCGGGGATTCCTTGTTAAGTTAATCAGGAGATGTCCGCGAACGTTTCTATTAGATGGAGTGCTCGAAAGAAGTCGTGTTTGTGAAGTTTTGTGCTCTTAGCAAGGTTTCCTTTGCATAGCTTGATGGTTGCGTGGATCATTGAGTTATTTCGTTTAGGGGTTTGGGAGGGTTGTGCGTAGGTTTAGGTTAGGTTATCTTCGTATATATGTATGTATTTATAAGAATTCAGACATTCTACTAACATCAGACCAGGCTGTAAGCCCTAGTTGGCTTTGCCTTTCCCCCTGGGAAGAATTTTACAAAAAAAAAATTCGGACACACGCATCAGTGCAGAATCTAGAATGTGCACGCTTTTGGGGAAATTGAGAAAGGACACTACCACTTGCCTCTGTACTCCCGTTTCTGGTCTTCCTCAGGGTACCCTGGTATTCAGCAGTCCACAGGCGATCGCAACGGCTTGCTTAGGTTTTATGTATATATAATTAGTACGGTTTTGACCGAATTAGGTTTCGATTTTTTAGGAATTTGTTTGTTGGCGAGCGGTTCGCACAGTGCGCGCAGTAGCCTAGCGACGGTTAGAGTGTAGTTCTCATATGCTGCGGCAGAGGGCAGCACAATCGGCAGAGTGATTGATTCGAAATTAACGTTACATTTAAAGACCGGTTTGTGCTAACATTGTGAATTGAAAATTATATCTAAACCGAAATAGTTACTCATACAAAATATAGGTATATCAAAATGTAGGGTACTATAAATACGACAGCTTGTTTAATAAAATCTGTTTTTTGTTGGGGTATTTTTATTTTCCCTGCCAAAATTCATCCAAAATTAATAAAAACACGAATATTGAGGCACTGCGCTGTGCTCATCTTCTGTCTCGCGCTTGAGTTTGACAGCTGGCAGCCCGTTAACTCTTTTTCATACCTAACAATTGACAAATGATATAAAATCATCGAGTTGTAAGTAATTAAAGTATAAAAAAAATATGAACTCGAACTATTGGACTCATGATTTTCTGAAGTAAATATGTGAATAACTCACGAGTAGGTACTAGTTACCTATATAGATACCACAGCCCCAAATCAAGTGTCTTCTTTTGTAAACAAATATGATCGCCTAATTACCTGTTGTGCTGTAACACTGAAGGATCTGATTGATTGAACCTGTTCATGATTGTGAAAATAAAGTGATTCGATCTAATAAAGTGAAAACGAAACTAGTAACTATGCAACAATCACATAACAGCTTAAAATGTTAGTAGGGTAGGGTAGTTTTAGTTTACATAATAAGACACTTGATTTGGGCTGCGGTGTACCTACCTAAGCGTATGAGTAACAATTGAGTTTAGGTTCCGATAGTGGTTACAACAAAATCACACCTAAGGAGTTTCCTCATTCTCAGATATGCAGATTTTCTAATGGTGTTTTTCTTCACCATTTAAGAGCGTTCGGTAATCCCGGTCATGTCTAAAAATTTTCTACATTTTATATTTAGAAAATTCGTTAAGTTTTATTTCGGTATACATACCTAATTAAGTCTATGTTACACAATCATTCACTGACGACAAGTTTACTTTACAAACGCTCAGCGGCATTTGAAACGACTTCAGTGAATAAACTCGTGCACCACTTTTAAGTCGGGCAGACACAGCTAAGTGGAAAGTTCGCGCTTCGCTACTCCCGCAAAGCTGGTATAGGTACGAGAGGCCGCTACTACTGGACTTTTAATACGTTTTTTTTGTAAACCTATAAATCATCCCACTGCTGGGCAAAGGTCTCATCCATCCCTGTCCTGAGCCTCTTCCAGCCACCCATCCCTGTATCTAACGCATTACTCATTTAAACAACTAGATACACAGTCTGTTTTCTAAAAATGTCCTAGCGCAAAGAAGGTCCAAACTCTGGATGGATGGATCATTTGCTTTACTGGATATTATTTGGACGTCAACAATGGACCCTTATTTGGACATTTTTTTAAATTGTTTTAGTAGGACCTTTGTGTATCTAGTTGTTTATAGGAGATCAATGAATACGGGTTATATATTTCAAATTCAAATATATTTATTTGTAGAAACGGGTTACAGTGAATAGATCTGGGTAATGTTATAAGTTTCTCCGAATCTTGCCCATCTAGAGCATATAAAAATTTCATTGAGAATAGTAATTTATCGTCATGTGAACATTTTGTGATTGTGACAAATTGTGATTGTAATAAAATAAATGCGTAATTTAAAAATAGAAAGATGTGCGGGAAAAGGCGACATAAGCGGCCAAATCTTTTGATTGGGTTGACGTAGAATTTTGATTTTTGAACTTGAGGTTGCAGATTTATTTATTTATTTATTATTTCATTTAAATGTCTAGCATTACAGTCTTAAACTAATGCACTATACATTTCATAATTTGTCTTAGTCATATTATTAAATTAATTTACAGGATAACAATAATGAAAATGTCAATACAATAATGAAAAATATCAATAACAATAAACAATACAAAATATCACTATATCACAACACAATACAGAAATCCAGCCGCATTCATTCATTCATCATTCTCACATAACAACAAACATTCCCGCAGCACTTTGTACAGCGGGTCGGCGAACAGGTCGCAATGCGGCGCTGCTGCCAGCAGTGCGTTGAGTCGAGTGGGCATGGCCATTAGCGGCGAGGTGCGGTGCGCGACCGTGCGCGCCGCGCTCGGCGCCAGCTGACTACTTGGTATTAATTTCAACTTTTTATTTTATCTATAATTTTTTAGGGATTTTTGTACACATAAATAAGATGCCAATCCCATTGTACCTATTCTAAATTAACTTAAATTTTATAAAAGATCGAGAACAGCATTTTAGCTGGGCCTGAAATTGGCTGAGCTAAAATGCTAAATATATAACTAAATAAATAAACTAAGTAAATAACTTGATCCGTCCACGCGTTTCTGAGATATAAGTCTTGACAGACGGACAACAAACTGATCCTATAAGGGTTCCTTTTTCCCTCTTGAAGTTCGGAACCCTTAAAAATAAATAAACTCTGCCACATATCGCTCGATAGGTGTATTGTGTAAAGTGGACCGTTAGTAGGGGTCACATGCACATTTTATTTTCTCGGATCGCTGCGGAAAATCATGTTCATATGGAATTATAAATGTTGAAAGCGCATTAAACGTATTCATACGGCGCAAGTGCTCCAAAATGTAAATTGATTTGGGATTGCAGTGCATACTTTGGCACTGTAATACAGAGTGGTGTGGTACAGCCCAAACCACATCAAGTGTAACACTTTGGACCGTTCTTATTATCTGCGTAGTAAGAGTTGAAATCGTACTGCAAGTGTTAACAATGATCTGCTGTTGTTCGTACGTGTATGAATAGACGTCACAGACCACTTATCTAATAGACATGAAATCGGTACAAAGTTGCAAGCGAAAAATTCTGTCAACGATGAGCGCATAGAGACGAAGCGGGAGACAGGGGCGCCGTATATAGGAGGATTTATTCATTGATATCCATTATTGACATGACTATCAATAAACCCTTATTTAGAGATGCGTCCATGTCGATAATATATATCTCTAGGTCACAGGTGTCGCGAAACAATTTTGCGCTCATGTGCGGGCAGACACGGGCGCCCTCCTGTTACAGGTCTATGGGGTAAGTGGTCTGTGGTGCCAGTATAACAGTGTTATATAAGTCCTTTAACCTCAAAACTGGATAATTTATCAGTATCATCTATACATATAATAAGACTGTAAAAAAGTTGTGTCTGTACATTGGATATTTTTTTGAAAAGAATAATTGTAACGTGTTTTAGGATCGATACTGATACCAAAACACTAATTTTTATAATTTTTGTCTGTTTGTCTGTGACTTTGTGCAAGTATCACGCCATAACTACTGAAGGGATTTTGATGGGAGTTTCACTAGGAGATAGCTGAAATATCCTGACAGCTCATAGGCTATAAGCCATGACGGTATGTGATGTGGAAACAAGGATCCAGAGAGGAAGATCTGCCTCCTGATCTCCTCCATCCTCCTCCCTCTACGCAAAGGAAGTTGTAATAATTTCTACTCGTTGATTTTCTGCCTGGCTGTACCAGAATCGACGTACCTAAAGAGAATTTTTGATAAAAAGGCAGTGGAAAAGGAATCATCTTTATGATACTCACTGCATCGGGAGTCACCGCTACGGGAGTTCATCGTAAAGAGAAATCACTGCTACGGGAATAAGTCCTATAATGCTATAATGCGACGTTCACATTGGCCCCAAATTTTCGCGTTTTACTGTGAAAATCCATCCGCAGGACGCGATGCGTAGAACATTGTTGCTCGCCTTTTATCATATTCCATTTGGTCATATTTCATTAAAACGTAATCCTTGTCGCACTGTTTGAATAGGCAGTGGGTGGGACAAAGGCAAACGGGTAATAGAAACCAGTGCCGGGCGGCAGTCCACTTGAAGACGCCATCTGTACCTAGCGCCGTCATACTCACTGTATGGTACAAGTCAACAGTGGAATGATTTTAAGTGGTCTGGTTTCATAATTAAAACTACCTGTAGCAAGCGTAGAGCTCGGTGGCTCAGTGGTTGGGTCAATGGACTTGCGATACGTAGGTCCCAGGTTCGATTCCCAGACAGGGCAGCCATGCAGTAGCGGCGTTAGGGTAGGGCGCGGTTGGGCGACCGCCCAGGGCGCCGGATATAAAGGGGCGCCTATAAATTCCCTTTTAGGCAAAAATCTTGCCAACACCAGAATGGATCGCATTCGCAGTGTTCAATCCGTTCGATCGGGTATGCATATTTGTATGAAAACCCGTTAAACCTAGAATCATAGCGTTAGAGCAATATTACAGTGTTAAGTTGCGTTGCTCAGAACCCTCGGAGCGCGAGTCCGACTTGGTCGGTTTTTTCCCCTATGGGTTTGAATTGCAGTTAGGGGACCCAGGGCGCTAGTAGTGCTAAAACCGGCACTGCAGCCATGTCATCATGAGTCTATTTATATTGCCCCACTGCTCGGGCACAGACCTTCCCTTACATCGAGAGAGCTGGGGGCCATGATCCACCACGCGGGCTTACTGCGGATTGGCGGATTACATTATGCCTTAGATTTTTTCTTCTTCTACGGCATGCAGGTTTCATCACGATGTTTTTCCTTCACCGTTTTGAGAGCACTCGGTAAATGTACGTAAGTTTTTCTGTCGAAAAAACCGTGGATAACTCATTGGTACAAAAATCGAATACTTCTTGGTACATGGGCACTCGGATTCGAACCCTCGGTCGTGTACTTTCTAACTCGCGCAATTCGAATTCATGTAGGTACATCAAGTGTAACACTTTGTACTTTGGCCCGTTCTTATTATCTGCATCGTAAGAGTTGAAATTGTACTGCAAGCGTTACCTTGCTCTGCTGTTGCCCGTACTTACTCGCGTAGCGTCTGACTTGCACCACCCACTATCTATACTACTATCTGGCTGCCCTCAGGAGCGGAATTTAATCAGGGTCTAGCCGTGCTCTGATTGGCTGCGGCAAACACCTGGAGTGTGCTCACCTTTGTGGCTAAGACTAGGGAATTAAGCTGTGTTGCAGTTGCGTCGTGCGGTGCAGATGGGAACATTCCCAAATAGACTGCGATTAAGAGCCGTATTCAATACAAGTGGCGTACCCAACCTAAATAAAATCATCTGTAATTTTTAGGGTTCCGTAGAGGAAAAAAGAAACCCTTATAGGATCACTTTGTTGTCCCTCTGTCTGTCCTTCTGTCAAGACCTATATATCAGAAACGCGTGGACGGATAAATTTTTAAATTAGGAACCCGTGATATTAGGGGCCGAAACGATGGTCGATGGAGTAAGTGCGTTCTAATGTGGAGACCCCGGACGGGGAAGAAGCGTGGGCAGACCACGGGCCAGATGGTCCGACGACATCAAGAGAGTTGCTGGCTCGGTGTGGACCAGACAACCTTGGGATCGGGCCACATGGAGGATTCATGGAGAGGCATATGCCCAGGAGTGGGCTGCGGTATGCTGAAGAAGAAGAAGAGACCGTGATATTGATGCACCGTGATATCACAACGGTACAGCAACGACGGTAAAGTCACCCGTCATACAAGGGTGGTATCTCTGATTGGTAAATAGACCGAGCATCTTTTAAATTAAAAAAAAACATAAAGTTATCTAAGTACTTAAGGGGCGCGTAAGCCAGTTGAGAGTACACGTTGAAAACGATCGTACAAGTTAAGCAACGTTGGGCGAGGTCAGGACCTGGATGTGTGACCGCTAGTGACACTTTCATCTGAGCCCCTCCGTGCCTCGGAAAGCAGTTGGTCCCGGTTGTTGTCGCTTGACAGAAGTCGTCAGGCCACGTCAAAGGCCTACGGGCGGCCTGAATAATTTTGACAAATAGTCTTGGTCACTACACCACACGAGAAAAGAAAGAGTACTTAGTTTTCTAGTTTAACTAAATTAAGATATTTAACCGATCACGACTATCCTAGAATATGTTACAGGGTATCTACAAAAGTAAGCTTTATTTCGGGCAACAAGCTTAAAATAAAGCTTAATTTTAGACAGTGTAATGTGATTAAGTCACGCACGAGCAGGTAGATACCAGAGTGAACACCGAGACAGGCTGATTTTAATTAGTTATCGCCCGGAGGAGAGGCGGAGGGTTAGCGGCGCTTTAAACTAAGGTTAAATTGGCAACAGATTGGGTTCACGGAGCTCTATAAGTCTACGTGCCGTAGTTTAATCGGTTGATGAAATTAAAAAAAAAACATATGTTACGCCTAAGAAATGCCGCACACGGAACCCGGCATTGCCTCGCCTCGCCCCTCGCTCTGAACCAGTTGTCAAAATATTGCGAGGCGATACGGGGGCGATTAGTGTGTGTTGCAGTATGGAGTTTCATACAAAGCATCTGAACGACTCGAAGTTGAAGTGGCGGCGCTTATCCCGTGCAGTCTGCGACAACCTTAAGGCTGGGTGTGCGTGGATTTTCAGTTTTTCTATGAAGGTTACGGCACTAACTACTAAAATTAAATGTCCGAATAAAATATATAGCAATCTTGGAGTGTCTATTTAGAGACTAATGAATACCGATGCACGATTCGACAAACTTCGCTCGATACAAAAAAAAAATCGCAAACATAATCTTTCCATGTCATTTAATAATTTGTTTAACTTATGAGAAGTAGGTACAGTTAACAGCAGATCAAGTGTAACACTTTGGACTTCTTATTATCTGCGACGTAAGAGTTGAAATCGTATTGCAAGTGTTACTATTGTTTTGCTGTCCCTATATACCTAACAAGTCGCAATTAGGTAATTCGCTTTTTTTTACTATTGAGCAATAAACAACTAGATACACAGTCTGCCTTCTAAAAATGTCCGAGCGCAAAAAAGGTCAAAACGGATGAATGGACCCTCATTTGCTTTATTGGCCATTATTTGGACGTTAACAATGGACCCTTATTTGGACGTTTTTTAAATTGTTTTAGTAAGACCTTTGTGTATCTAGTTGTTTATAGGAGATCAATGCTATTGAGGCAAAAATACGTAAAAACAAAGACAATTTCGAAATGGAATCGTAAATAAATTACTAAGCCTAAAATAGGAGTTTAATTTTAAATTAAACGTTTTCCTTTCGAGACTCTTTTCCAAAGTAACCTTAAAGGTTTCCTTAAAATTATGTAAAATTTAATATCCGGTGGCGAAGAAGTTGAGCGATCAGTTTTATACTTACTTAAGCAGTTAAAGCTTATAAAGAGTTTGACTTCTTAATACAGTGAGAAGTTATAGTGTGCAGCATTGATCTCCTATAAACAACTAGATACACAGTCTGCCTTCTAAAAATGTCCGAGCGCAAAGAAGGTCCAAACGGATGAATTTGCTTTATTGGCCATTATTTGGACATTAACAATGGACCCTTATTTGGAAGTTTTTTAAATTGTTTTGTAAGACCTTTGTGTATCTAGTTGTTTATAGGAGATCAATGGTGTGCAGCAACAAAATTAGTAATATAAGGTGTAACGGAAAGGGTTATAATGTTTTGATATTTTCTTGCATATGCTATGCGAAACGAAAATCTAAATGATAAATGGAGAAAAAAATTCTGGATAGATGTCGGACGGTAGGTTAGGGACCTGAATATGGAGGCAAAATTCACGATCTGGGTACGAAATCACGGTGGCTCTGTTGGAATAGAGCGAGGTCCCGGGTTCGAATCCACCGGTCGTTATGATATTTTTAAAAAAGCTAGGTTTTGTTATAAAGTGAGTATATCCTAGCGTTTTAACCATTTCAAGAACAATCGATTAAAGTATCTACGTAAGCCCCCTTAAAAACCGATAAAATATCTTTTTATATGGCCGATCAGAGGACCATAAGGTACGGTGGAACAAAGAGAAAGGTGTGTAGAGAAAGGAGAGTTTTTAAGGTTGAGATTTTCTCAAAAACTACTTGCCTATTGCAAAAAATCTTTTACTGTTTGATAGATAAAAGTTAAAACCACGTAACTGTAAAAAAAAATCGGTCCAGTAGTTTTTTTTTTAAATCTCAACCTTATTGAGGTTCCCTGTATACTTATCTTTGTCTTCGACTGTACAAATTCAGGCCTCAATAACAAAGGTCTATAATTGTCCTAACCACATTGCCATCGAGCTCTTGCGAAAGAAATATTGCTGAATTCGAGAGCATGGTTTCCAAGGCAATTTTAACATTAATTTTCGTCAGTAATAATAATCAAAACAGGCTTTTGGCAACGCTTATGACGTCCGCATCACAATGGAGCTCATTAAAGACTGCTTGCGTGCTGGCACGGACGCCATTTTGTTGCCTGCCAACTGCCGTTTCCGGATCCGTTCCAATTTTAAAATTCGAATATGCTTTTAGGGCTGTTTTAGGTAGATTCGTCAACTCTTACAAATAACCTTTTCTGGCAGAATCAGAATAATATTAGGTAGGTATCTTTATTGCATGTAAGTACAGTGCGCGAGGCGTAAGCTCAGGTTTGCATTTGTGTGAGTGCACACAGATAGTGTAGAGTGATATTCGGCCTGAGGCGCGACGCGTCCAATACAAACGCAACAAAATACACCCTGCCGCGCACGCACCGCACTTCACCTCTTGTACCGCTATCACTCACACAAATGTAAACCTGAGCTTACGCCTCGCGCACTGTACTGGTTATTTTATATTTTTTACGTTGTCATTTTTTGAATTTACTTTTACTCACATCCTTTTCAAGGAAAGAACAAAAAAATTTAATTAATATAATATCAATTTAAATTAATATCAATCTATTTTTTATATAATTTTTTTTTGTTTATGTAAATATGTTATTGATTTGTTATAAATAAAGAATAACTATTTTTACAACTGCTCGGGTACATTACTTCCCCTTAAATCGAGGGATTTCGGGTCACGATCCAAGTGGGCCTCCTGCGGATTACACATGTCTTAGATTCCCTTCACGGTTTTGAGAGCACTTAAACCGTATTTTCTTCTAAAATACCGAAGAAACCCATTGAATTTAGTTTTTTAGAAATTCTCAACCCCATGAGGTCTAGTTTTGCATGGGGCTGACTGTACTTTACGTGCCGAAGGCTGCGGAAGTCTCGTCACGTGCGGGAAACATGCCTCGTTACAACGAGAACGTAACCGCTACGCTTTACTTAGTTACTCACGTCACCCTTTTGTTGGTATTCCTTATTTTTTTTACCCTTTTGTTACTTTGTTGACTCTTGGTGTGAATAACGTCTTTAAGACGTTAATTAGTTGATGTTTTATCCGATTTTAATGTTAATTCTTTCAATAAACAAA
The DNA here is from genome assembly GCA_963506565.1 of Tachystola acroxantha. Taxonomy (NCBI): domain Eukaryota; kingdom Metazoa; phylum Arthropoda; class Insecta; order Lepidoptera; family Oecophoridae; genus Tachystola; species Tachystola acroxantha. Next base: position 11,625,462 of record OY735882.1, on the reverse strand, counting down.
AAATAAAATGAATAAATAAATAAACTGACAAAAATACTTTATTTATACTGTCCGTTGCTACGGCGAAGACGCGTAGCAGACATTGCTACGCGTCGTAGCACATGTCGTAGCCATCCAGTTTGAGTTTAAACGAGGACCGATCTTTAATTTATTTTTATTATAATAATATAAAGTTTTAGTTTATAACTTATATTAATGTTTCTATGCATGCGTTTGAAATAAAATAAATCCATATAATAAGAAAAATATTTAAAATATCACTCATACATGAGGCCTACTATAGACCTTTGAGGTCACAGTGACCCTTGGGGCTCTATCAATACCCTGATATCCAATAATGACCTATACTATACCGAAGCCCAAATCAAGTATCTTATTTTGTAAACAAATATGATCGTCTAATTCCCTATTGTGACACTGAAGGAACTGATCGATTGAACCTGTTCATCATTGTGAAAATAAAGTGATCCGATCTAATAATGTGAAAAAAACTATGCAATAAGCACAGAAGAGCTTAAAATGTTAGTATTTTTTTGTTTACAAAATAAGACACTTGATTTGGGTTTCTGTATGCTATGCTATTGGTACAGACATACATAAACGATCACAAATCCCACCCAAACTCGGAAATAGTGGCTGAGGTCTTATTTATATGCGACAAATCCATTGCCTCAAGTGTTGTAGGAAATAAACACCTGTTCCACCTGTTTCCTTGTCCTTTGAAGGCTCTATCCCCCCCCCCCCCCCCTCCCCTCCCCTCTGCCCGGTGTTTCCACAGCCGAGTTGTTCCGTTCGGCGCGACTCGCATTTCAAAAGCTTTGATCAGGCCGTTCGGAACAATGTCGTTTGGCGTTCATTCATGTTTACATAAGAGAAGGTAGATCTATATACAAAGGCAGATATTCAGATATATTTTTTAACGTCATGCGTGAGCTCGCTACAACCACCAACCAAACGAACTGCCAAGACTGTTTAAACGCTTATAGGCACTCCTTGGCAGTTTTTATGCTTAGGTTTATTTATTTATTTTATTAATAGACTCGACAGTTCGTCTTTTGCCAATGTCATGTTACAGAATGTACAAAATATCATATCGTCTTCTCTTCATCCAGGGGAGTCGCTGTAGCGTTGTCACCCTGGGTATCCGCGTCTTCTTGTCTTCATCCAGAGGAGTCGCCGTAGCGTCGTCACTCTGGACTCACAGTCACTCCCGAGCTCGTAGTGGGTGATAATTGCTTGAAACTTTAGATCTTGCATGAATTATCCACTAAATTCACCATACTATCATTCACGACCATTTTCTGAGATATTATGAACACAAAATAACCACTGTAGACATTACTTCTTTGCTCAGAGCTCGTATTGCTTCCTTCTGGAGCAGACTGCGTAGCTCTGACAATAGCATACTGATGATGGTGAGTGACAACCTCTCCAGCGCAATATTTCGTCATTGGGTGTCTGTGCACCGGAGCGAGAACCGAAAGTAGGTTAAGACTGACGTAAGGATCATTAGGTCCAAATGTCCTATATTTTATTTTATTTATTTTGTATTTTTATGGGTTTTTATGCCTGCAATAAATAATAATAATTATTATTATATTAAAATGAAAATTATCAAATAGTTTCGCAACCGTGCTAGAGATGTGTAAATATGGCTAACTCCACCGGCAGTTACTTGCTGAATATAAAAGTTTATGTAAGCTTAAAAATGTTTGTAAATAATGGTTTTCATTAATCTTAACATCTAAATAAAACAGTGTTTAATATAAAATAGGGTACGTAATTAATTATGTTCAAAGAAAATAGGTTACTAGGCCGGCTAAGGGATAAAAGGGTGCAATGAATTCTCAATTTCTGGACCGCTTGAGGGTAGTATGGAATCTTTAAAATATCTCTAGACCCTGGACCAGTAGATATTTATTTATGTAAGTATGTATATATATGATTATCAAGGTTGAAAAAAGGCTTATTAAAGATTATTGCAAAAATAAATCAAAAACACTTTTTTAGAATAAAATATACCTAGACAGTTTTCTATTTTCGCGAAAAAATACCAGCTGATCGATTTGTATGGGACATTCGTTTAATAAAAAGTCCCCATGGTACACACGAGGACAGAGATAATTAGTATACAGGGGGCCTAAATAAGGTTGTGATTTTCTCAAAAACTACTGGACCGATTTTAACAATTCTTTAAAGTTCGTAAATAGCTTTTTTAATAAAATTGATTATATTGGAAGATATGATTTTTTTAAGATTGGCGGCGCTAGTTGGCTCCATGAAGAATTAAACATGGGAAACAAAATGAATATTTCGAATTAAAGAGAGCCAAGTCAACGAGAGAGGCGAAACGCCAAATGTAATTAGCCCTTGCCCTTTGCCGAGGGGCGAGTGCCCGGCGATATTATTACATTTACAGCACCAAAAGGTAGACTTGAAAATGTTACATTTTGCGCTTTGACTGGGTGAAATATAACTTGCTGACTAAAGTAGGGCAACTATACAGGATGGAAACAGTCGGACAGTCCCTGTATGGTGATGTCCATACATTTATGCTAATGCTATGAGGTGAGATCTCAATGACAAAGAAAGAAAGAAAGAAAATGCATTTATTTGACGCCACAATAAAATAGTAACATACAGCATACAGTGAATAAATAAACGAAACACAAAAACACTAATACAATAAACACTTAGAGACAGTATATGGTGCCTATGACGACTGCCTGACGTCTGCTACCTAAACCACCGTTCTGCTAATTAAACGACCGTTCAGGTTGAATGCCTTTATTGCACTGCTCTTTTAATGATACATATATTTGGCAAGTTATTGTTATATAATTCATGTATGCTTGCTTGCTCATACAGTCCCAACCAACACACAGAAACGGCAGAGAATATTAGGGGCTGCTACCTGTCAAACTAAAGCGCGAGACAGAAGATGTCCCGCAGCGGCGGAGTGAAGAGCACGGCACAATGACTCCATGTTTGTATTTTTATTAATTTTGGATTTATTTTGGCAGGGTAATAAAAATACGCCAATGAAAGTCAGATTTTTTTGAAAACAAGCTTAGTATTTATAATACTCTACATTTTGATATACATTTTGTAAGAATAACTGGTAGAGAATGCCGCATGGCATTAAGTTCGCCTGTACATAAAAATCGTGTATGAAGAATAAATAAATAACTATTTCGGTTTAGACATAATTTTCATTTTAATAGTCATGGAAGGGTTATGTTTGCGATTTTTTTCTATCGAGCGAAGTTTGTCCTATCGTGTAGCGGTATTCATTAGTCTCTAAATAGACCCCAACATTGGTATATATTATTTTCAGACTAATTTTAGTATTTAGAGCCGTAGCCTTCATAGAAAAACTGTAAATCCGAGCATACGAAGCCAGAAACCTAGAAACAGCCTGAGGCCGCGGCGGCACGAGCTGCTGGTGGTACCGTCAGCGCGGACCGCACAGGAAGTCACCACTGCTCCGGGAGCTGCCACTGCCCAATGCGCTCCTGGCAACCCCCACCTCAGGGTTCAATAATCTTCCTAAAGTCGCATTTTTATTATTTTAACATAATTACTATTAAAAAATATGTATATTCAAGTTCTCTTGAAATTATCGCAGCGATGTCATTGTACGGTACAAAATACGACCCGATCACGCTGTCAATGGCCCGGGTGTCAGACCACGAGTGTAGTTAACAATAAATGATATTGCCACATTTCAATGGAGCTTTGCCCCACCTTTGGTGACCTACCTGACCATTGAAGCTCATATATCATTTTGTTGGGGAATTATTACAGGTTTCTTATTGCATAATCATAATCAGTAGGAGTTGCGAGAGTAGTAGAAAATGATAACAAAGACAATGAATAATTCGCTTCGATTTCTTACTATTTTCTGAATTCTTAATTAAGCTGTTTTTTCGACTCGCATGTTGTACAAAACTTTATTTTAAACCAATGATTTTAATAAAAAACAAAAATATTTTTACATTTATTCGTTATCTTGTTCATCATGCGGTTGATGGTGGGGCAGAATCTGGCATTGTCATTTTATTATTTGTGGATTTTTACATGAATAATTAAGGTGAGTATACTTTTTTTGGCATAGGTATCGTGTATATTACCACCCCTGAGTCGCTCGTCGTTGATCAAAACTATTCAAAACCACATTCTGTATATCGAGCAGCGTAAGATCGATCGTGTAGGTGTAATAATATCCTATTGCACGTAAGTCCAATGACATTTGGAGCCAACATAATTTATGAACTGTCAATATTGAAATGTGACAGTCATTAATTTTCCTGAAATGTTTGCTTACAAATTACTGGACTTATGTAAATAAAAATGTCCAACAAGGATTTCATATGTAGTCTGAAAGAAAATGTAGCATATTAATTAGATAAAACGGGAATTACCGTGTTAAACATTTATTATTATTGATGTCTCGATATTTCGACAGCATTGCAGCCATCATGGTCACGAGTAGACTGAAGTCATAATAAATGTTTAACACGGTAATTCCCGTTTTATCTAATTAATATGTATACAAACCGTGAAAGTTTAAAAAGTGATAAAATGTAGCATGTTTGAAAATAGTACTTATTTTACGCTGGTTTGGGTACTTATTTAGAGAGAATAAACAAAAGAAGAGTCATAAAAGAAATATGCCGACTGATTTCTTATATATATAAGTACTTATATTGGTTGAAATGGAGAGGTCGCCCGAAAAGGACATACGTCGAACAAATTATATGCAATAGTGCATGAAGAATTGAAGATAGACAATTTTCATATGCGATACTGTCAAGATCGTAAGAAAAGTTGTTACAATTTGGTGCCGTGACTAGGATACGGGTCATTGACATGTTTACTTTCTGATTCTGACTGATGATGAGATAAATGATCAGAATATTTATATCCAATCGTTTTAATAATTATTCACTATAGGCAAATAAGTTTCGGATAAACCAAAATTTATCCTAAAGCTTTCTATATTTATAACACCCTGTATTACGTAATTAAATTGCCAAATGACAATACTGCCCCGAGATTGGAGTCACAAGACTTCTTACTGGTAGGATAATATTGATTAAATGGAGTAGGGTGGCTATGTATTAGTAAATAATAGGACATTTTGAAATATAATTTATAACTTTAGCCTTGATCGTAAATTCTGATTCAGTTATGTTCACATGCGGAGGATTCCTTGACGGCTGTTCGCCAATGAATTGGTATGGTTCGGTAAATTGCCATTCGTTATAACCTCGCCGAGGGCTCTAGCTGGAAAACTGTTTTTAGGGCGTCTTATCGTGATACGGAACTAAGGCATTGTAACTATTTGAAAAAGCGAAGAACATTATTACTAATATATATAGCTCGATTACCACTCACTGACTCACTGATTGACACGCCCGTTTAGTCTGAAGGAGTTCCCGGAGGTGAAAGTGATGTAGGGGGGAGTTGTATAGTTTAGTGATTGGACCAGAGGAAAACTATAGGGAAGTGAAAAAAACAAAATGGCGGCGGGTCACGTGATGCCATCTCCGCCATTTTCCAACCGATTTCGTTCAAATTTGGAACACGCGTCACATGGTCCACCTACTTTGTGATGAAATTGAAAAACAAAAGAAAAACAAAATGGCGGCGGAAATATAGCCGATTGAAAATTTGGACATTTCAGACCAATCTTTGACGAATTAGCTGGCCTAGCACGAGCGCATGAGGAATATCCAACCAATTCCACTTCGTAGCACATATGATGCAGTATACCAGAAAATTGTCATTTTTGGGAAAAACAAAATGGCGGACGAGCAGTAAACCATAATATTTTTTCCATATATTTTCCTATACGAAACGAAAGGATTACTGGCGTGCGGTAAATATCTATCAGTAGCTATAGCGAGGCCGAAGGCCGAGCTCCGCGTAGGGCGAAGCCCGAAGCGATAGAACACCGCGAGGCCGTAGGCCGAGCTCCGCGTAGGGCGAAGCCCGAAGCGTCCCCTTGCCAAGCAGAAACAACTTCCCACCCTCCAAGTAACTTTTGCGAGGCCGAAGGCCGAGCCGTGCTGCGAGGCCATAGGCCGAGCTCCGCGTAGGGCGAAGCCCGAAGCGTCTCCTTGCCAAGCAGAAAAAAATCCCCACATTCCAAGTAACTTTTACGAGGCCGTAGGCCGAGCTCCGCGTAGGGCGAAGCCCGAAGCGTCCCCTTGCCAAGCAGAAACAACTCCCCACCCTCCAAGTAACTTTTGCGAGGCCGAAGGCCGAGCCGTGCTGCGAGGCCATAGGCCGAGCTCCGCGTAGGGCGAAGCCCGAAGCGTCTCCTTGCCAAGCAGAAAAAATTCCCCACATTCCAAGTAACTTTTGCGAGGCCGTAGGCCGAGCTCCGCGTAGGGCGAAGCCCGAAGCGTCCCATTGCCAAGCAGAAAAAAACTCCATACCCTTCAAGTAACTTTTGCGAGGCCGAAGGCCGAGCTCCGCGTAGGGCGAAGCCCGAAGCGTCCCCTTCTCAAGCAGAAACAACTTCCCATATTCCAAGTAACTTTTGGGAGGCCGAAGGCCGAGCCGAGCTGCGAGGCCATAGGCCGAGCTCCGCGAAGGGCGAAGCCCGGAGCGTCCCCACGCTACCAAAGGCTGAAAGCCCTTGCCTTTCGAATTATGAACAAAGTTATGGAAATTGTGTACAGCTAGCAACGTTTGGGTTTCGAAAAACTTTCTTTAAGTTTCTGGCATACGGGCATTTCGAGCGTTGCTTGCTTTAAAAATCACAAAAAAAACCTACTTTAAATGAGAAAATTCTTTTCGAAATAAATGTTTTTCACAGAGTTTTGAACTTGCAACTTTCGGGCGGTGCTTGATATAATTAGTGGATGGCTTGCACGAATTATTTGCACAGCGAACAATCCGGATAATGTTTATTTAGTTGCGGCGCCTACAACACGAAAACAAAGCCGTCTCGCGGGCCGCGCGCGGCCCGCGCACCATGCAACACCTAGTAAAATATATACGAGTGCAAGTGATGAATAATTAACATTAAAATTGACTCAGGAATGGAAGAGTACAGCTAACAGCAGATCAAGTAGACTTTGGACTGTTTTTATTATCTGCGTCATAAGAGTTGAATTCGTACTGCAAGTGTTACGTATCGATCTGCTGTTGTCCGTACAAAAGATCCCAACGGGTCGAAGTACGTGGCTAGAATAAAAGAAATATGAATAATAATCATCATCAGTCTATTTATATTGCCCCACTGCTCGGGCACAGACCTTCCCTTGCATTGAGAGAGCTGAAGCCATGATCCACCACGCGGAACCAGTGCGGATTGGCGGATTACACATGCCTTAGAATTTTTTCTTCTTCTACGGCTTCGTTACGGGAAAAAAACAAGGATAACTCATTGGCTGCCCTGGCTGGGAATCTAACCTGGGACCTCCGCTTGGCAAGTCTATTGACCCAACCACTAAGCCACCGAGCTCTTATAATAATACTATGCATTTATTCAAGAATAAAATCCTCTAAGCCGTAGTCACCGTACCGTGGGGAGGTTGGGGACCCGAATTCTGCTATCAATTGGGCCGTACGGCTTCACGCTCGACGCCGAATTGATATGGTTCGGTAATTTCCATTCGCTAGCCACAAGAGCCCTCGGGGACTGTGCGTGACGTCGACAATATGACCAAGTGACATTTCAAATTACCTATAGAAGACGAAATTGTCAATTTGTGGATTGAATGATAGATTCCGTTGCATAATGTTATCTCGGTTATGAGGGGCTCGTAGGCCAGTTGCGAGTACACGTTGAATACGATCGTACAAGTTAAGCAACGTTGGGCGAGGTCAGGACCTGGATCCATGTCCGGAGGAGAGTAGGCGATGTAAACAGGAATCGCAAAAGGCCCTCCTTAGGAAGTGGATGGAGAGATTGAAGGAGCCGAGTGCCGGCCAACAAACCGTGGAGGCGGTGCGACCCGTCCTGGAAGGATGGGTCGACAGGCGACATGGTGTGCTCACTTTCCGCCTCGTGCAGGTTCTCTCGGGACACGGTTGTTTCGGGAGATACCTGTGTAACGTTGCGGGTGGGGAGCCCACCATGAAATGCCACCATTGTGAGTGCGCCGAGGATACGGCGCACCACACATTAGCGGAATGCCCCGCATGGGCGGAGCAACGCTCTGCGCTTGTCGCGGCAGTGGGAGCCGACCTGTCGCTGTCGGCCATAGTTAAAACTATGGTGGACAGCGGCGGGTCGTGGGACGCGGTGGTCGCCTTCTGTGAACAAGTAATTTCGCAGAAGGAGGCGGCGGAGAGGGCAAGAGAGGTTGATCCATTGTCCGAACGAATCCGCCGCAGGAGAGTCGGGCGGAGGAGGCTGGCGTATGCCCGTAACCTCCCCCCATAATGAGGGCTTCCGGGCGAGTGGACACGGGGTAGTCCAACGCTCGGTAACAGGTCCTCGAGTTGGTTGGCGTGCATGTGTTCCAGCACGCCGCTAACAGTCGGATGGGGTCAAAGACCCCCGAGAAGGGTCCCCCCGGACACACAGCCGGCGTAGTCGCGGAAGTAATTCGCAAGTCTCCCCGTGACTCCGTCATAGGGCGGCGAGACGGAACACCGAGGGGTTTTTAGTCGGTAAGAGTCCGACATAACCATCCTCGCCTCCCCGTGGCAAGGAGGTATCATAATATCTGGATGATTTTCCCCCCGAAAAAAAAAAAAAGGTCAGGACCTGGATGGGTGACCGCTAGTGACACTTTCATCTGAGCCCCTCCGTGCTTCCGAAAGCACGTTAAGCAGTTGGTCCCGGTTGATGTCGCTCGGCAGCAGTCGTTAGGCCATGTAAGGGCGGCCGGAATAACTCTGACAAATAGGTTTGGTCACTAAACCACACGAGGAAAGAAACAATGTTATCAATAGACAATAGTAGCAATTCCAGATTGTGTAGGTACGATAATATTTATTATCATTTATTTATTTTATTAATGGACTCAATAGTTCGTCATTTGCCAATGTCACGTTACAGAATATTCAAAATATAATATCGTCTTCTCTTCATCCAGGGGAGTTGCCGTAGCGTCTTCACCCTGGGTATCCCCGTCTTCATGTCTTCATCCAGAGGAGACGCCGTAGCGTCATCACTCTGGACGAAGCAGCTCAACAGTCACGTACACTCCCTAGCTCGTAGTGGGGCTCTTGACTTTAGCACGAAACTTCATATCTTGCACAAATAATCCAATAAATTAACCATACTGTAATTTGCGAACATTTTCTGATTAATTTAACGTGATATTAATAACAAAATAACCACTGTAGACTACTTAAAATGAAAATTATCAAATAATTTCGCCGCCGCCGTTTGCCGACACTTTCAAAAGCTGCTCTATATTATTACTACACATACCTTACCACATACTCCGAATATACAAAATACTACTTTTCCTAACCACTTCCTTTGTATTACCAATTTTCTCGCTAGTTAGGTACAGTCGAAGACAGAGATAAGTATACAGTGTGCCTCAATAAGGTTGAGATTTTCTCAAAAACTACTGGACCGAATTTAATATTTCTTTTACAGTTACATAGTTTTAACTTTTATCTATCAAACAGTGAAAGAATTTTTGCAATAGGTCAAGTAGTTTTTGAGAAAATCTCAACCTTAAAAACTCTCCTGTACACCTTTCTCTGTGTTCCACCGTACATTATAATGTTTAGCTAAAGTGCTCGGTTTTCGATTTGAAGGTAAATTCACTCGATGGTACACAAAGTAGTGCCACAGTGTAGAGAAATACACAACAAACTCCAGTGGATGCATTCCTAACTTAACGACTAGTAGTTTTTATTTTATTTTTAACAAGTTAGTATTCGCGTGTGTCTTTTGAATCTCTTAGGACCATTAATGTGACGTATTGTTGTTTTATTATGTAACTGAAAGTTCAAAGCGTAGGCGGACATAAGCAATCATTTTAATGACTAGTGTGGCAATTTTACGGAATGTAGAAATAGTATATTTGAAACATTTTAGCAAATTAAGTATTATATTCTTTGGTACATTCATAATCATCACTATATTTGATTTTGCCCCACTGCTCGGGCACAGACCTTTCCATACATCGAGCTGGGGCCATGACCACCACGCGGGCCTAGTGCGGATTGGCAGATTTCACATGCCTTTAATTTTTGTCTTCTTCTACGGCATGCAGGTTTCATCACGATGTTTTCCTTCACCGTTTTGAGAGCACTCGGTAAATGTACGTAAGTTTTTCCATCGAAAAAACCGAGGATAGCTCATTGGTACATGGCTGCCCTGGCTGGGAATCGAACCAGTGACCTCCGTATTGCAAGTCCATTGTCCACTGAGCCACCGAACTCTTGAATACTGAATTATTATTTTAGGTAAAAGAGACTTCATTATTTCAATATTTGAAGATACCATACGCGTTTCCTTTTTGTTTTATTATTTATTGTGCTTGATAATACCACCAACTGCCAATAGCCATTTTTTTTACTGAAGCAAAGTTGCGGAAATGCCGATATTTTAAAACAAACTTATTATTCATAGCTCCAAGTCCAAAAGTCGTTTAAAAAAAATACGACCTCTTTTATTTCAATACTGTGCACACTGTCATTTTCTAATCTACGTCCGCCATTTCCGTGATAAGTTTGCGTATGTACAAACCGGAATTGCGGGCTGACGTTCTCTTTTGTAGCTCGTAGCGTGCACAATAAACGTCCCGTGACGTCACGGCGCTTGTTGTCCGCCGTACTTACAAACGTGTGGACACCGGACGGGACAGATAAGGCCGGATATTACGCAGTTTAGGGAATGTATGGAAAATTAGTAGGAAGGCTTTTTTTGAAAACAAATGCAAATATATTTATTTACACACTGGGGAAATGACTCCCCCCCCTCCTCGTCCATTCATCCCTGTGACTGATCCTCTTCCAGCCACCCATCCCTGTATCCAACGACATCGTCTCTCCACCTACGCCGAGGTCTACCCCGACGCCGGCGACCGTCCGATGGCACCCACTCTGTGACACTTCATACAATATGAATGAAAATAAATAAATAATTCAATAATAATTCGTGGAGTCCACACGTGACCAAAATGCTGGCCTGTATTTCGCCCAAAGGATCAGCCTAGCGATCCAGAGGGGAAATGCCGCCAGCATTTTGGGCACGTTGCCGGACAACGGGGATCGGTTGAACGATCTGTAATGCTAAGCCATTCAGATAGTTCAACCGACCTATTGTATATATAGTTTTTAGTTTAGTTTATATTTTGGGCACGCTGCCTATAGTGGGGGACCTGGGGCAGGTTTTTTATCTTTAATTTTTTTAATTTTTTATTATTAGTTTGTTATTATTAATTGATCAAAAATATTCTCTATGCTATGAATGTGTACATTTATATCTAAAGATTGAAATAAAATTAATTCTCCGTTTATATTTTCTAGGTTAATATTATAATAGTTATTTTTATTTTTTATTGTTTTATAAATAAATTGAATTGAATTCAATATTTTATTGTATGCACAGCTGATGTTTAAGGCTCTCGCATTGCCGATACCCTATCGAATGGATCCCCCATAAACTGCAATGATTACCCTTTTACGATCGTCTCGTAAAATTGAATATTTTGGTGTAAAAATTATATCCATACGTATTTTATTATACTTTCTTGAAGACAGGCGTTTTATTCTTCCTTCACTCATTCGCTCATTTTATTCAGACCGGCCACGCGACAGTAACAAAATTGTCGCCAGATACTTTGTATGTATCTAGCTTTCAAGTGACTTGAAAACTTTCAGGCCTGGTGTCACTCTGTGTACTATTTCTTTTCATATAGTTATACTGTGGAACACAGAGAAAGGTGTACAGGAGAGTTTTTAAGGTTGAGATTTTCTCAGAAACTATTTGACCTATTTTTTGCAGATATAGTTTTTAGTTTAGTTTATATGTTTTTTAAAGTTAAGGACCTTCCATTAGCCCAACTAGCGCCGCCTATCTTACAAAAATAATATCTTCCAATATAATCAATTTTATTAAAAAGGCTATTTACAAAATGTTTATTATCAATACTATTTATTAAAATGCTTATTTATGACGTGATTTTCGGTAAGTTGTAGTTCGCATAATTCCGAAAAACGGCCGTTTTTGGCACATTTGTGAACTACAACTTAGCTTGTCGCAATTATGCCATGTATTGTATATTGAAAAATAGTATTCATCCCAATATACATATTGTAAATAGCTTTTTTAATAAAATTGATTAAATTGGAAGATATTATTTTTTCAAGATTAACGGCGCTAGTTGGCTCATGGAAGGCCCTAATTATTATAAAAGTTATTTTAATTTTTTATTGTTGTTATATGAATAAAGATATTTCAATGTATTTCAATTTCAATACCAGTAATCTCATTTCATTTCAATACAAAGTGATAAAGCAGACATTATTTAATTACGAGTATATTAGGTAACTTAAAACCAGAAGGTCAGAAAGAATAAAAACTTTAACAATAAAAAGGTTGAAAAGTACTAAGACCTGTAAAATAAATCTAATTAGCTTTGTCTAATTAGCAATCTGAATCAAACTGGCAACACTGAGCCGTCATGGCGTCACTTCGTTTTTCGATTTACGAGTGTTTTTAATGTGCAAAACAGTGAATTGCCCGGAATAATCCACTTCAAAGTGAACTTTAACATCTGTGTTCCGTGTGAAAGTGTTATTTGCGTGTAAAACACTCGTTATTACAATCGCGCGAGTGATACCGTAACGGATTTTTGTACCCGCTATGATAAATTCGTGTTGTGAAATTATAACCTAAATACAATGTCGAATCAAAATACAACAAATACGCCGTCTCCAAGGACATCAGTGAAAGAAAAAAATTACGTACAACAAGTGTTTCACAAAAGCCTTTTTACAAACTCCAATGATAAAAAGAAGAGGGTACGAAATAGCCCAGATAAAACCGAAAAAAAACAAAAAATTTATGAGAACTACTGGTTGAGTTCAAACAGTTTTGCTGGCCTGAATGATGATGTAATGCTTGACGACAGCCCACCAGAACAAAAAACGACCCGACCGCCGCCAATTTTTGTGGACAAGGTCAGCTGCATCCAACCACTCATCAGACTGTTGGATGAACATGCTATGAGCAACTATGAAATTAAAGTGCTACGCAATGAACAAGTGAAAATACAGCCAAAACTACCAGAGACTTATTCTATTATAGTCAAACAACTTGAATTAAGGAAAACTGAATTTTACACGTATAAACCGAAACAGGAAAGGAATTTCAAGGTCATATTGAAAAACTTGCACCCGTCCACTGATTCAAATGAAGTTAAAGCAGAATTACTCGAGTTGGGCCATACTGTTGCCAATATTTGGAACATTAAACAAAGAGGAACAAAAAAACCATTACCAATGTTTGTAGTAGAATTGCAATCTAATTCCAATAATAAAGATATTTATAAGATCAAATCACTAATGCATTGTCGAATCAACTTCGAGGCTCCCCGGCCACAACGTGACATCCCACAGTGTGCTAATTGTCAACAATATGGACATACCAAATCTTATTGCCGCAGACAACCAAAATGCATTAAATGTGCAGGTGATCATGCCTCTGCTAACTGTGAGAGAAGGGATAGATCTACCGATGTGAAGTGTATCCTGTGTGATGGAAATCACCCTGCTAACTATAAAGGCTGCTCAGTTTATAAAGAACTGCAGAAAATTAAATACCCTCAACTACGGAAAAAAGAGATATATCCTAAAGATACTACAACAACTACACACAGTGATAAGTTACCTCTACATAAACCTGTAAACCATAACCAAACTCGAACAGGAGTCTCATATGCCTCAGTGGCCAGTAATATGAACCCCTCTACAACAATCGAACCAGAAATTAGCCAGCAAAATGACATGAAAGCACTCACAAGTATGCTCCACCAAATCATGCAGCAAATTACATCTATGACAAACCTTCTGTTACAATTAATCCAGACTATGACTAAAAATTCAACCCCGTAAGAATAGTCATTTGGAATGCCAATGGGCTGCCACAACATACCCTAGAGGTTAAATCCTTCTTGGAAACCCACAACATTGATATACTATTAATATCAGAAACTCACTTTACAAAGAAAAGTCACTTCTGTTTGCCAAAATATAAACTATACCATACAGACCACCCAGATGGTACTGCGCATGCGGGCTCTGCAGTGTTGATCAGAAATAATATAAAGCACCATGAAGGAAAAGCTTTCTGTACACCTAAAATCCAAGCGACTAGCATCGTTATTGAGGATTGGAATGGACCAATAACCATTACTGCATTGTACACCCCTCCAAAACACACAGTTAAAAAAGAGGAATATGAAGCTTTCTTTGCTACCTTGGGCCACAGATTCCTTGCAGGAGGCGACTATAACGCAAAACACACACACTGGGGCTCGCAAAAGATCAACACTAAGGGAAGGCAACTGTTGCTTGCTGCTCAAATGTTAAAGTTGGAAACTGTCTCAACCGGTGAACCCACTTATTGGCCTACAGACAGAAAAAAATCTCCTGATTTAACTGACCTAGCCGTTACAAAAGGCCTCCCTACAAGATATCTAAAATGCGAATCCTGCCTTGAACTATCATCAGACCATTCACCTATTATTATCACATTAGATAAGAAAGTAACACAAAATGCAAAACCCTGCAGCTTGCACAATAGAAAAACAGATTGGGAATATTTCCGCCATATTGTTACTCTGAACCTTGATCTAAAGGTACCTCTTAAAACTAATAAAGATATCACAGAGGCAGTGGAGCACTTTAACTGTTGTGTGCAGCAGGCTGGATGGATATCCACACCAAAAATTGCAACAATTGATAACACCCATTGCCAACCCCTGATTAAGGCAAAAATAGAAGAGAAAAGAAAAGCAAGAAAGAGATGGCAACAAACTAGATCTCCGTCAGACAAAAAACATCTTAATTTCCTAATCGCACAATTAAAACAGCTACTAATAAAAGAGCGAAACCAGGGACTTAAGAACTATTTGGAGAATTTGGACGCAACAGCTGCTACTGAGTACTCATTATGGAAGGCGACAAAGAAAATTAAACGTCCTATCACTTCACAACCACCGATACTCAACAAACATAATGAATGGGCTGCTAGTGACAAGGATAAGGCACAGGCATTTGCTGACCACTTAGCTGAGGTATTCACACCAAATCAAAACCTTGGCCCGCCTGAGGTTGCAATGGAAGTTAACGAGCTTCTCAATTACCCACATCAACTTGATCTACCAATTAAAAAATGTACCGATACTGAAGTTATCTCCGTCATAAATAATCTTGCCAAAAACAAAGCTCCAGGATACGAACTGATAACAGGCAAAGTGCTCAGAGAGCTACCACAGGAAGGGATAAGATTCCTTACACAGCTATATAATGCCATATTATGGAGAGGATTTGTGCCGGAACAATGGAAAATAGCCCAAATAATAATGATTTTAAAACCAGGCAAGAACCCCGATGATGTCAAATCATACCGACCTATAAGCTTATTACCTATAACTTCTAAAATCATGGAAGTGCTATTTTTAAGGAGACTTAAAATAATAATTAAAGAAAAAGAACTGATTCCAGACCACCAGTTTGGATTCCGAGAAAAGCATAGCACAATTGAGCAGATACACAGACTTGTCGACAATATCAATGACACCTTCGAGCAGAAGAAATATTGCTCAGCAGCCTTCTTGGACATATCGCAGGCGTTTGATCGCGTATGGCACGAGGGCCTCCTATTCAAGATCAAGAAACATTTACCGCACAATTACTTTGTTTTTCTAAAATCATACCTAAGAGATCGTCTATTCCTAGTGAAACAAGGAGAAGACACAACGGCCCTCAATAAAATACAGGCAGGCGTCCCTCAGGGCAGTGTGCTCGGACCAACCTTATATCTGCTATATACGGCTGACCTGCCACAGACAGATGGAGTGGTAATAGGCACCTTTGCTGATGATACTGCGGCTATGGCTGTAGATAACTGCCCTCATGAAGCATCTGCTAAACTACAAAAATGTCTTGATGATATCTCACTGTGGCTTAGAAAATGGCGTATAAAGGCCAATGAAACGAAATCTGTGCAAGTAACATTCACCACGCGGCGAGAAACTTGCCCGCCAGTCAAACTAAATAATGTAGAAGTACCACAGGCTTGTGAGGCCAAATACCTTGGTTTATACCTGGATCGTAGACTAACCTGGCGGAAACATATTTTTACTAAAAGACTGGCATTGAGTCTACAACAAAGGAAAATGTACTGGCTACTGGGACCTAAGTCACAACTGTCTCTGGAGACTAAACTTCTTCTCTACAAATGCGTACTCAAACCCATTTGGTCATATGGTGTCCAGCTTTGGGGAACGTCAGCCAATTCCAACATTGAAATCCTACAGAGATTCCAGTCTAAACTGCTGCGTATGATCTCTGGTGCTCCGTGGTACATCACAAACAAGCAACTGCATCATGATTTAAGAATCCAAACAGTCTGTGAGGAGATTACAGCAAGAGCCAAAACCTATGCAACCAGAACTGAGAACCACCCAAACAGATTAGCAACTGGCCTAATGCGCAGTAGGAGAGTCTTCAGGAGATTGAAGAGGAAAGCTCCACAAGATTTGCTGCGAAATTCAACAGCGGACTAGTCACTGGACTCGTACCGCGCAAGTCAATGGATAAATCCATAAAGTGCAGCTGAATGTCCCTGTGACAGATTGCGGCAAGAAAAGAAGCTTTAAAAAAAAAAAAAAATTAGCTTTGTCGTGAATCTAATTAAGTTAAGGTGGCTAGTGCCTAAAGTATAGTACACTTTTTGCAGAAAATTTACGACTTTATACAGAAACTTTGAATAGCTATTCTCTGATTGGTCACAGTCGAAGACAGAGATAAGTATACAGGGGGCCCCAATTGAGATTTTCTCAAAAACTACTGGACCGAATTTAATCATTCTTTTACAGTTACATAGTTTTAACTTTTATCTATCAAACAGTGAATGAATTTTTGCAATAGGTCAAGTAGTTTTTGAGAAAATCTCAACCTTTAAAACTCTCCTGTAAACCTTTCTCTGTGTTCCACCGTACAAACGCGGACTTATCCCGCCCAGGGGATTTCTTCCAGTTAACCTTTGAGTGGTTGATAAAAGTATTCTATTTTTTTATGTAAAACTAAAATTTATGCCTCCATACGATAAGAGTAATATGGTTTTTGTTAATTAAATATGTACGAATACAAAGGTGGAATATGTGGGTTGAACAATATTAACATCAAAATTGTTATCAGCGAGATAATTTGTAAACTGTCAAAAGCACGCAACGAGCAATTAAAAATACTGTACCTATTCATTGTTTTGGATGTTAACACACGTTTTTCTATATATCCTGACATGAAGGAAGAAACGCCGCGCTCTATGGAGAGAGCCGAGTGCTTCACGGTCCAGAGACACACACCAAGGAGATCCGCCATCATTTTGGAATGGCGGATTGATTTTATACTAATTGTTTAATTACACCAAGATTCGAAAAAAAATGATTCACAAAATATTATAGTACAGTCGACAGCAGATCAATGGTAACACTTGCAGTACCTACAATTTTGACTCTTACGACTCGGATAATAAGAACGGTCCAAAGTCCAAAGTGTTACACTTGATCTGCTGTTAGTTGTACAGTGGAACACAGAGAAAGGCGTACAGGAGAGTTTTTAAGGTTGAGATTATCTCAAAAACTACTTGACCTATTGCAAGAATTCTTTAACTGCTAGATAGATAAAAGTTAAAACTATGTAACTGTGAAAGAATTATTAAATTCGGTAGGTAGTTTTTAACAAAATCTCAACCTTATTGAGGCCCCCTGTATACTTATCTCGGTTTTCGACTGTACCTACCTCCCTGCAATGCAGCCCAAATCAGTGTCATATTTTGTAAACAAATATGATCGTCTAATTACCTGTTGTGATGTAACATTGAAGGAATTTATTGATTGGTTGTTAAAATAAAGTAATCCGATCTAATAATAATGTGAAAATAACGATGCAATAATCACAGAACAGCTTAAAATGTTAGTAGGGTAGGGTAATTTTTGTTTACAGAATAAGATTAGGGCTTTGGTTTACTTATTTATGCCGGCAGGAGTACATAGAGGCTTATCTGCGCTTGTAATTAGGTTGGAAAATATTACAAAGGTCTAAACCCCTCGTGGGAGAAACTCGTTAGGATTAAGAGAAAGCTTGTTTCTTAAGGTTTTCCGTATTTTGAGCAACATAATTATTAATCCTATATGTATAACCGAAGGTTGACTGGTAGAGAATGCCGCATGGCATTAAGTTCGCCTGTACATAAAAATCGTGTATAAAGAATAAATAAATAAACATACTTTGCAGTGGGCCCGCGTGGTGGATCATGGCCCGAGCTCCCTCAATGTAAGGGAAGGTCTGTGCCCGAACAGTGGGGCAATATAAATAGACTGATGATGATGAAACATACTTTCTAAAATGCAGGGCAGCCATGTACCAATGTGTTATCCTCGGTTTTTTCGACGGAAAAACTTACGTACATTTACAGAATGCTCTCAAAACGGTGAAGGAAAAACATCGTGATGAAACCTGCATGCCGTAGAAGAAGAAAACATCTAAGACATGTGAAATCCGTCAACCCGGACTGGGCCCGCGTGGTGGATCATAAGATAGATAAGATAATTCTTTATTGTACAGAATTTAGGTACATGCCCCCAGCTCCCTCGATGTAAGGGTAGGTCTGTGCCCAAGCAGTGGGGCAATATAAATAGACTGATGATGATGATGATGACGACTTTACAAAAAACGGCTAAGTGCGAGTCGGCTGTCGGACTCGCGCCCCGAGGGTTCCGTGCAACTTCATCATAACATTTGCTCTAACGAAAAGATAAACTAGATATAGAGGCAAACTTATCTTTGCGTTTTCGAAACTGATAACGTCATACATCGATATACCAGGCGTCAACTGCAAATATAAGTTTGTAAAACTCATTGGTGACTCATTGGTGACTGACCTGGCCGGAGATCAAACCTGGGACCTCCGTATCCTATATCCAGTGACCCAGCCACTACGCCTCCGAGCTCTCCGCTTAAATACACAACAAGTACAAATGTTATCGACGACTCCAATTAAAAATTCTTACATTATAGGTATTATACCGAAACCCAAATCAAGTGTCTTATTTTGTAAACATTATTATATGATCGTCTAGATCGTCTAATGTGATGCAACACTGAAGGAACATTGATTGAACCTGTACATCATTGTGAAACTGAAGTTATCCGATCTAATAATGTGAAAATAACTATTCAATAATCACAGGAAAGCTTAAAATGTTAGTACCAATAATTTGTTTACAAAATAAGACACTTGATTTGGGCTTCGGTATACGTACATAACATATACCGCAGCCCAAATCAAGTGTCTTATTTTGTAAACAAATATGATCGTCTAATTACCTGTTGTGATGTAATACTGAAGGAACATTGATTGAACCTGTTCATCATTGTGAAACTGAAGTTATCCGATCTAATAATGTGAAAATAACTATGCAATAATCACAGAAAAATGAACCGTGAGGAGAACGGACCGTGTCCGAAACACAACCCTGCGATCGATAACTGGCGTAGCAGACGTGGCCCGCAAAGCAGCCACATTAAAGTGGCACTGTGCGGGCCACGTGTGCCGCATGCAGCCGGACCGATGGGCCCGGACTGTCACAGAATGGGTGCCATCGGACGGGCGCCGGCGTCGGGGCAGACCTCGGCGTAGGTGGAGAGACGATGTCGTTAGATACAGGGATGGGTGGCTGGAAGAGGCTCAGGACAGGGATGGATGGAAGAGGAGGGGGAAGACCTTTGCCTAGCAGTGGGACAATTTATAGGTTAACAAAAAAATCACAGAAAAGGTTAAAATGTTAGTATCTATTTTTTGTTTACAAAATAAGACACTTGATTTGAGCTCCGGAATACATACATAACATACATGCATCATACGTGTAACTAATTAACTATAATAATTATGTACCTACATCACACAAACATATTCGTGGCTTTATCTCTGAATTTTGAAACACTGACTCACCTTTAGGTCATTAATATAGATGAAGAGTTTCCATATTTGTTATGTTACGAGATGTTACGCCTTCATATCGTATAGGTATGATTGTTGTTATGTTATAGCTCATTTGGGAAAATGCCTGTATTAAATTGAAAACAGCATTTATTATGGCCCGGTCTTGAGTTGTACCGGGCCATATTAAACTTAAGTATGTATAAAGCGATGAAGATTTTCGGTGGGCTCGGCGTGCCCTGTGGTGGCTCAGTTGGTAAGAGCGTGTCACGGAATGACAAGGTCGCAGGTTCAAGTCCTGCCCACGGCAAGAATTTTTTCATCTTGTTCTAACATATTAAACTACTGGGGAAAATGGCTCGTTCCTCTTAAATCAATTTTTTTAAATTGATTTAGTAATTAGTAAGTACTGATCGGAAGTGTTAGTAATTTTTGCTCTTATTCCACGAACTATAAATTTTAATATGACTATGATTTTCAATCAATTTACCGATCAATTTAACAATTATTTTTTTAATGTAAGGGACTACTTACTTAAGAGAATACTTACGGCATTTTACCGATTACGGTCGGGCCATAATAAACTGCTCTCTCAAACATAAAACTTTAAATAAAGATGGAACGAAATAAATATACCCGTGAATATTACCCGATGTACTTGCGACCTGTTTTGAGAACTAGGCTTGCACACTACAGTGCGCTTACAAAGGATTTTTCCGATCACGGCTGGCTCTAGAAAAAAAAACTTCAACCCCGGATTAAACGACCCTTCCTCGTGCAAGCCACTGTTAATGCTTCGAACTTTTCAACGCTGTGCTTTTCTCCAATCATTACGGTATTTACAGTATAATTAAGCATATGATAATACGGTACGAACAGTATCATAATATTGTGTTAGCACCGCCTCCACAAGCAAACAGCGAAGCGTCGCTCTACATAATTAATTGATGCAATGGGAATGCAACAAGTGATATAACACAAATATACATACGGAAGCGAAATTTCTGCAATCTATCAATTAGTATTAATATTGGAGCAAAGCAAAGTTCATACTTTGTTTACTTACACTGATATAATTAATTCTATTTCTGGTAGAGTGTTTTGTTTATCGTTAAATTTTATCTGCAATTTGTTATTGTAAGATTTGTTTAAGGGCCTTCCATGAGCCAATCTTGAAAACAAAATATCTTCCAATTTAATCAATTTTATTAAAAAAGCTATTTACAAAATGTTTATTAGGATAAATACTATTGTTCAATATACAATACATGGTATAATTGCGACAAGATAAGTTGTAGTTCACAAATGTGCTAAAAACTGCCGTTTTTCGCAATTATGCGAAACTTACCGACATTGAATCACGTTTTAAAAAATAGTATTTATCGTAATAAACATTTCGTAAATAGCTTTTTTAATAAAATTGATTATATTATAAGGCCCTTAAGTCAATAAGTATATTTTTAAAATCTACCAATCACTATCTAGTGTGTCTAGTGTGTGTGAAGTGATACATACGAGTATAACCTAGACCTAGGTCTACCGTTGTGGTAGTCAGAGACGCTGGTTGAAGCGAAGACAAGACTCATCATTTATAGGTATTCATCATTGATCTCCTATAAACAACTAGATACACAAAAGTCTTACTAAAACAATTAAAAAAAACAAGACAAAAGTATCCAGGGGGCCTCAGTAAGGTCGACCGAATTTAATATTTCTTTTATAGTTACTTAGTTAACTTTTATCTATTAAACAGTGAAATAATTATTGCAGTATGTCAAGAACTTTTTTAGATAACCGTCAACCATTGATCTCCTATAAACAAGTAGATACACAAAGGTCTTACTAAAACAATTTAAAAAACGTCCAAATTAGGGTCCATTTTTAACGTCCAAATAATGTCCAATAAAGCAAACGGTTCATTCATCCGTTTGGACCTTCTTTGCGCTCGGACATTTTTAGAAGGCAGACTGTATCTCTATAGTATGACCGTCTAAATCAGTCTTCGCCTGCGCGGTACAGGGACGCGAGGGACGCGGGGGTAGGACGACAACGGGGACCGAGAGAGGTGCGGGGGCGAGCGAACTGAGTTGTAACAGAAATGCGCCTACCGCCCGCACCTCTCTCGGTCCCCGTTGTCGTCCTACCCCCGCGTCCCTCGCGTCCCTGTACCGCGCAGGCGAAGACTGATTTAGACGGTCATACTATAGTTGTTTATAGGAGATCAATGGTATTCATTCACTTTGTAATAGACTAAGTCTAAGGGCCAAATACGAGTCTAAGGACTTGTAGCATAATAATAAGGTATAGATAGGCAGCAAAATAGATGGAACCAGTTAAAGTAATCAAATTTATTGTCAATCAGTTTATTTACAATAAACTCTAGCTACAGTATGTTACAATATAGTGATATAATCTTACAGGCCTATTCGTAGTGCGGTATGGTCACAAGCGATAATCAGTATATTTAGTACTCCCTGATAAATCAATGGGAACTTGAAAAACCTGATGGGTTTTGTAAGAATTAATTTTTTTAGCCGTTTATCATATGGCCCAGCAAACAAAGAACCACGAGAGTTTTTTTTGTCTTTTATTATGGTTTACTATCGTGATAATAAGAATTCGGTGAAGAGCTCGGTGGCTCAGTGGTTGGGTCAATGGACTTGCAATATGGAGGTCCCAGGTTCGATTCCCAGCCAGGGCAGCCATGTACCAATGAGTTATCCTCGGTTTTTTCGACGGAAAAACTTACGTACATTTACCGAGTGCTCTCAAAAACGGTGAAGGAAAACATCGTGATGAAACCTGCATGTCGTAGAAGAAAAAAAAAATCTAAGGCATGTGAAATCCGCCAACCCGCACTGGGCCAGCGTGGTGGATCATGGCCCGAGCTCCCTCGATGTAAGGGAAGGTCTGTGCCCGAGCAGTGGGGCAATATAAGTAGACTGATGATGAATAAGAATTTGCATAGAAATAGTTTTAAACATTGAACCCCTGGCCATATTACCCTACACAAGAATTTAAACCTTTATCCAGGGAACATTATAATATAACTCACGCTTGAAAATAAATAAAATAATAATTCCAATAGTAATTTTTGAAGAAATGTTAAACTTTTTAGACTTCACGGGCCATATTACCTAAATTGTACATAAATAAATTCCAGTGAACATTATCACATCCATACAATATTTGACACATACCGCCGAATATGCCTTTCTAACAATTTACAAGCTCATACATTATGCAAATGCATTTAATTGTACTGATAATGGTAGCGATACTGATTTAGGTTTTCTTTTTTAAACTAAATACTGCCATCGTTTTCTTTTACCAAAATTAAGAATTAGGTAGCATTTAATTTTAGTCAAGTCGCATTTAGTTTGAAGTAAAAAGCATAAACCAGAATCGCGACCTATACAAATATATCTACACAATTTAACCTCTCTTACATAGTATACATGACAGGACTTGTCTGGTGTATATACAGAGTGTTAATTTGATCGCATATGACAAGAAGTCGGGTGACAGGAAGGACTAGTTTCGTCATAATAAAATATTTTATGGCACGGTGTTACGAGTTACGGTAGGTAGTTGACATATTATATTGAAAATTAAGTGCATTTCGTTAACATTACAAAATACATAAATTAATGTTCAACTGTGAAAACAAAACTGAAAGCAGTTGCAGAAAAAATTAAATATGCAATAGTTAGGTTAGGTTAGAGACATTTACAGACATTTTCAAATATTAAGTAGAATTAAATGACAACGAATACAATTTTATTAAAGTACTGTATAAGTATAATAAATAAAGGCTTTTCGTAGTTTTCGTAATATTTTTCGGGAGCTCATTACCTACCGTGTAATATTCACATATTTTTATGTCAAACGCAATCAAATCTACACCCTGTAGGTATAAGTATTACATTTTGGGTGAAAGTACTGACATTAATCACATTATCAAAGGCATGGGGCGTAATTACAATAAGGGCACGATTTCAATTCTTAGGACATACGATAAGTTTGTATAGATAAAATTACAAAACTGCACAAAATCTTAGTAAATCTACCTTGATAGCATGCTTAAGTCATTACTACTTAACGTATAATATTTGAAAATATGCACTAGATGTATGGTAAGCTAGATAATCTGGTTAAGCATTACTTTTCTGAGGCATTTTTGTTCAAATGTTTTGTAGAAAGAGGAAAAGTTTGGATTGAATTAAAAAATTCAGACAAAATCTACTTGCTTTATTATTAACGGTTACTTCCACCCTTTAATCCCATTTACTTATTTTATCAGTATTTCTTATATTACAATAAATAGTTTGTTACAATAAAGGGGGCATTTCATACAATCATTATAAAACATAACTAGGCAATAAAAGTAGGTATATAAATGTTCTCACGATCAACTAACGAAATACACATAATAGGTACACACCCAATACACATTTTAACAATAAAAAGGCACTGTTTTGAATCGTAATCCAAAAGGTTAATTTTATAGGAAGAAGTAGGATTTTTCTGGAATATAAAAATGGAATTCCAATACAGTACCTATAAAATTTAGGCGCGATTGTGGCTTGGATTATATTTTTTAAGATGAAATACACACTACATACTTTAATTTAATATATCATAATCAGTATAGGATTTTCAGGTGTACGAATGCACAAATTTTTATCACACTTACTGCTTCTCGATGTGAAAACCGAGATGGCAAAAGATGAATGTCAATTATATGTTGAATTATTTCTAAACGCATCTTATTATGTCACTGTCATGTGTCAGCTGTCAAGTTGTCTATTGTTGTTCTTTCTTCTTACGTCAGCCATTGCTGTGACAATATGGTCTCCGTGAATAAATCGAGTTAAATCTATCTATATATCTTTTCTTTTTGCCTAAAAACCCATCAGGTTATGGGCCCAGAAGACGCTGTACACGGGAAAAGTGTTATTTTTGTAAAATCATTATTATTTCCGAAATAAAATAAAACATAACCTCTTCCGCCATGAGTTCCGCCGCCGGTGGTTCACACGTCATGCAGCAGGCAATCGAGAAGTTGAAAGGTATTGAAAACTATAATACATGGAAATTTCTTATGAAAATGATATTAATTCATGAAGAATTATGGGATACGATTGATGAAACCTGCAAGGACAAGAAAAGAATGGAGAAAGCTCTGGCAAGAATCTGCCTTTCCGTGCAACCGATGGCATTTCCTCACATTAGAAATAGTAAAACGCCGTATGAGGCATGGCAGAATCTTCAAAATGCATACGAGGATCGAGGCTTGAGCAGACGGCTTGGTCTACTACGGGCATTGTTTGCCACCAAGTTGAACGAGTGCGAGGGCATGGAGGGCTATCTGAATAAAATCATCGGAATGTCACAACAACTGAATGACATCGGAGCACCTCTTGATGACGATTTTATTGCCGTACTAATGCTGAGTGGTCTTTCGTCGTGTTATGATCCACTAATTATGGCATTGGAGAACTCCAATTTGAAGCTGACCAGTGAAATTGTCAAGGGTAAGCTGTTACAGGAATATCAGCGCCGTGATGACAAGGGTGAAGCCGTGACAGCCTTAGCAGTGAGAAGAAAACTACTCAAGTGCTTTAACTGTAAGAAGCAGGGCCATATGAAGAAGGACTGTCCTAAGTTGAACAACAAAACTGACACAACCAGTAAGGATAAGGCGTCCAAAGGCCTACTGACCGCGCTATGTGTGAGTGTTGATCGTGATGTCTGGTACATAGACTCCGGGGCAACGAGTCACATGTGTAACGATAGGAAAATCATGAACACTTTTGTGAGTGATAAATCGTTAGAAGTTAACGTAGCGAATGGTGAAAAATTGTTGACTGCCGGTCGTGGTAGTGTGCAAGTGCAATTGAAAGACTGTATAAGGACAATTAATGATGTTTTTTATATACCTAAACTTTCAGCTAACCTATTATCTGTAAGTACTTTGATTAAAAGGGGGTATAAAGTTGTATTTAGTACAAGTGGTTGTCATATTTATGATGCAGGGGTAGTGATAGCTAGTGCTACACTAGTACATGGTGTTTATCAACTCGATACCATTAGTACAAACCCTATGTTATGTAGTATGGTCTCATCAACTGAGACAAACTGTATAAGCTGTGTGGGGTCGGGCAACTGTGAGTCTTTACAGCCTCTGGCCAGTGTGCCCAAGCCACAGAGAGAGTTAGTCGTGTCTACTTCATTGGCTACCTCATCTGACAGCAGTGTGACAGCATCACAGGAGGAATGGCACCGCCGTCTTGGACATCTCAACTCCAGGAGTATGCAACTTTTACAACAAGGTATGGTAACTGGCATTAATTATGATGATACTAATTTTCGAGTTTGCATTGCATGTATTGAAGGAAAACAAAGTAGATTACCTTTTCCAAAGAAATCTCATAACAGAGCAAGTGAATTATTAGGGCTAGTACACACAGATCTGTGTGGGCCCATGCCAACTAATTCATTAAGTGGCTATAAATATTTTTTAATATTCGTAGATGATTATTCTAGAAAAACATTTGTTTATTTTCTTAAAAGAAAAGAAGAAGTTTTTGAGAATTTTAAAGAATTTAAGGCTTTAGTGGAAAACCAAACAAACAGAAAAATTAAAGTCCTTAGAAGTGACAATGGAGGAGAATATATTTATTCCAAATTTCAGGCATTCCTGAAGGCTAGTGGCATCCGTCATCAGACAACGGTCCCGCACTCCCCTCAGCAGAACGGAGTAGCAGAGAGGGCGAACAGGACCATAGTTGAGAAGGCGCGGTGCATGCTACAGGGTGCTGGCTTGGACGGGAGGTTCTGGGCTGAAGCTGTCAATACAGCTGTTTACCTGAAGAACCGGTCACCTACCAAAGCTGTGATGGGAGTCATTCCTGAAGAAAAATGGACGAATAAAAAGGTGAACCTCAGTCACTTACGTATATTTGGTTGTCTAGCCTACGTTCTTTCACATAATCGAAAGAAATTGGATTCGAAAAGTAAAAAGTATATATTTGTGGGCTATTGTGAAGAAACCAAGGGTTATAGGTTATTAGACCCTAACAGCCCATTGAAATGTGTGAAATCTAGAGATGTCACATTTTTAGAAAACCACTTTTTTAGGAAATTGTCACATGATGATACTAATGAGGACATGCAATACATGTTCGTACCTATACTCACTAACAGTACAAGTAAAATTAGTACTGATAGTACTAGCCAACCATCTGAGGACTCTGTGCTCTCAGGGCCATCTGATGTGAGTGAACAATCTGATGACATAACATTATCACAAGATTTTTCACGGGGACCTTCACAATTGGAAAGTCCAATCACTGGAGATGACACTGAGAGCTGGAGCAGTCCTGAACGCGGTAATTCCTCGGATGAAACATACATTCCAGATTCATCATTCCTCGAGTGTGAGGATACCAATACAGAGCTGTCGGAGTATGAAGATACATTAGTGGAGTCTGCACAGCTGGTGAGAGGCATCTGCAGCGAGGGTGATGAACCAGATACCGTACAGCAGGCGCTGACGGGTCCTGAAGCGAATGAGTGGCGGGCTGCAATGGCAGATGAGTATCAATCTTTCATTGACAATAATTGCTGGACTCTCACAGAGAGACAGAAGGGACAAAAAGCTGTAAAATGCAAGTGGGTTTTCAAGAAGAAATATGGAGCAGATGGTGAGCTACTAAAATACAAAGCTCGGCTGGTAGCCAAGGGCTGCACGCAGCGGTATGGCATAGATTACGAAGAGACGTTCTCTCCTGTAGTAAGATACTCTACGATCCGTACATTGCTAGCCATTGCCGCAGAGTTTGATATGGAAATTGATCACCTGGATGTTAAAACTGCTTTCTTAAATGGGGATCTTCAGGAAACTGTGTTCATGGAACAACCAGAAGGCTTCAAAGCTGAAGGATCTGAAAATAAAATCTATAAATTAAATAAAGCTATATATGGCTTAAAACAGGCCTCCAAATCCTGGTATGATAAAATAAATGGAGTTTTAATGAAGAAAATGAATTTCATCAGATTATCTTCTGAGCCATGTGTATATTTTAAAAGACATGAAGAGTCTATTATCATCATAGCCCTTTATGTTGACGATATTGTATTTTTTAGCTCATGTACACCTGAATTAAAAGCTGAAATAAAAGGAAAATTGATGAAAGAATTTGAAATGAAGGATCTAGGTCCAGTTCATCATATATTGGGCATGCGGGTTTGCAGAGACAATGAAAAAATCACTCTTGATCAATCCCGGTACATACTAAATATACTGGAAAGATTCCACATGAGTGAATGTAAACCAGCAGATACCCCAATGGTTTCAGGACAGAAACTAGTCAAAGAAGGGGAGAAAAATGAAGACTGTGAATATAGGAATTTAATTGGATGTCTTATGTATGTTGCAGTATGTACAAGACCAGATATCTCCCATGCTGTGAGTACACTGAGTCAGTTTAACAACTGTTACACCAATGTACACTGGAAAGCAGCAAAACGTGTACTACGCTACTTAAAAGGTACTGTAAACTATTGTTTAGTTTTTCAGAAAAATGGCCTGGACGTCACTGCTTATGTGGATGCCGATTGGGCAGCCAATGAAGTAGACCGTAGGTCATACACAGGGTTTATCTTTAAAATCGGCAACTCTATTGTTTCTTGGGAAAGTCGTAAACAAAAAACAGTTGCTCTGTCCAGCACAGAAGCAGAGTATATGTCAATTTCTGATGCTTGTAAAGAAGCTATCTTTATTCGTACCTTTATATTTGAGACTCTAGGTAAACATTGTAAAATAACTATGTACAATGATAATCAATCAGCACAGAAGTTATGTATCAATTCAATGTTCCATGCTAGAACTAAGCATATTGATGTCAGACATCATTTCATTCGTGATATTGTAAAGAAAGGCTTTATTGATATAAAATACCTATCAACTGATGAAATGACGGCTGACGTACTCACAAAACCTCTAACAAAGGAAAAACATTGTAAATTTGTAACTGCGTTAGGTTTAATTAATATAAACATGGTTTGATGTAATACATAAGGTAATTGCATGTAGTATATAATACAGCCTGTCCAGTATAGATAGTAAATAGTATATTTCTGTATGTGTACAAGTTCATAAGTTTATTATGTACATTGTGTTCATTAATGTGTCTTAAGTTGTAACATTGTTATATACAGCTAGTATATAGTGATAGTTGTAGTCAACTTGTCAGATCGTTGGTTTAAGGGCAAGTGTTGAATTATTTCTAAACGCATCTTATTATGTCACTGTCATGTGTCAGCTGTCAAGTTGTCTATTGTTGTTCTTTCTTCTTACGTCAGCCATTGCTGTGACAATATGGTCTCCGTGAATAAATCGAGTTAAATCTATCTATATATCTTTTCTTTTTGCCTAAAAACCCATCATTATATTCATTCGGACTCCGTCAAATCCAATGTCTAATTAAATCACAATAATGTTCAGAATGGGTAGATAAAACATTATTGGCAAGTATATCGAATGAGCAATTATTTTAATATGGCCCGGGCAAAGTTAGACTGATAATTTAATATGGCCCGGAAATAAAATTTACGTAATTATAAGGATTTTTTCAATTGCGTTAAAATATAGGAAGGATTTCCAATGGTTAATTACTTATACGATGGATCACAAATAAAGCCTACATGACGTGCTAGAATATTTTCCATTGATCTAGTAAGGAAGTAACTTAACAATTTTAAGTACAAAATGTATATCGCTTAACAATAACTTATTAGCTACTATGATATATTTTAAATACAACATCAAATCCTTAGGTGCATTCGCATCGTTTATGTATTTACACTTAATAGTAAAATTATATGTATTTTAACGCTATTGTTTTTTGAACAATTAAGGGACATTACAATAAAATTGGTAGGACATGCTTTTTGGATTGCATTTTGGTGTAACGTTTTATTAAGTTTTCACAAGTCGTAATAGAATCAAGGGTGTTTATACAAACACACTATCAATTCATTGTCGGTAGTAATATAAATAACCGACGTTGATTAATCGTTCACCGTCAATCGACATGTGTTTTACACGAAACCGAATAACAAACGAGTTTTAGCGTTGATCGATCGACTACTAAACAAGCATCGATGAATAGATATTTCAATTAGAGCATTAATCTTGTTAGTGCAATATTGATACATGTTCTGACTGAACTGCATTGTAGGTCAGTCGATCAATTGTCATTTGCCGCTCAATGTGTTTTACGATTTATCACATTACTTTTATCACACCTCAAATTGGAATCGATTTCTACCTTTCCGTCTTTTACGCAGCGTGGTGTATTAGCCATTTAGCCATGCGTCTAATTTAGTCATCGCTTGCTTCACATTTAATATTTTAAGTACTTGACAGCTCCAATCGGCTGCATCACGCCAGCTATGACTGGGTATTCTTGATACCAACAATCAATCCGTGATTAACGTTAGTTAGGACATCCCGATGAGATCGTCGATCGATACGGAAATAATTGATAGTATACCTTCTACTACGGCTTGTATTTATTTTATATTCGAGTTAAGTATTATGATAAATCTTACATTAGGTAGGAATAATGATTTATTTTCCATTAACCAGCACAGAATATTTGGCGCGGATGGAAGGAATACAATGGACCCTGATTCATATGTTATTAAACAAAAGCGCTTATTTTGTTTAGAAATATTTACCTAATAAGGTTATTTTTAGGAGTTACAGATATTTTAATAATATCTAATAATGGATATTAACGTATAATTAAAATGGTTTTATATTTTTTAGAGCAGAATGTAGAAGGAACTATAGATAAAAAGACAGCAACTTATGGAATATTGCTGTGAAATATAATTTAATAATTCCATGAGCATTTTTATTTACGACTTTGAAAACAGATGTTTTATTAATTATTAATAAATATGGTATAGCATTAAACATTCGTTTATATTTTGTATATTAATTATCGTAGATTTAGTATAGGTATATGCAAACAATATTTACTTATCCAAAATCTATGATCATTTATATTAATCGAGTGGTCCAATAAAATTTCTATTTCTAAAACGATATAGGTATTGTACATTGAATTTCATGATACAATAAACTTAGTGGTTATATTGTATAACTTACAATAAATATTGCTGATACGTATCATTACGATAAGTTTATGGGGAAAATACTGTATTTCTCACTTATATTGTAATCTTAACCAACTTAAGCATTAAATTCTCTCAAAATTGGCACATAATGATTATTTAAATACAAAACGACTCTTTGGCAAACTTACGTATAAACAGAATTTATAACTTTGTTTACATAATATACATTTTAAGTTGTTTTATCTCGCAAAGATATATGGCCAAATTACCCAACTTTGCCCATGGCCACACTTCCAAACATGTCCAAAGATTAAACGTGAGATTTAAAATCAACGGAAAAGGTCAACTAGTTTTTGTTTTGGGGCATATTTGCTCTCTGGGCAAAGTTGGGAGATATCACGATAATAGTTTATCTTTGGCTAACAAGTTTATTTTATCGCAACAATATGACCGAGACTGGTGCCTTAACTAAAGCCGTGATTCAGAAACAATCTTGAGCGCAAATTTGAGTTTAGTGTGAGTTTTGTAAGAGCGACCTCAAAATAAGGCCGGTATTCATAGACAGTTTTGAAGTGCGGGCTGAGTTTGAGTTCGGTGATACAATTGTCAGATTTCACATAATTTTGACAGTCGTGAAAGCGAGCTTACGCTGAGCTCATGCAAAAAACAATCTATAAATTGTGACAGAGCTCTCTACTGTCTCTCTGAAACTGTCAAATTCATAGACTTTTGACAATTGTAAAGAGCGAATTCACACTAAACTTGCGTTCAAAAATTCTCTAAAGACTTATTTAAGGAGCTTACATGAGCCAACTAGCGCCGCCAATATTAAAAAAAATATATTTTCCAATATAATCAATTTTATTAAAAACGGTCGTTTTTCGCAATTATGCGAACTTACAACTTAGCGAACTTGAATCACTTAAGCATTTAAAAAATGGTATGTATTTAGTATACATACCATTTTTTAAATGATCATCATCATCATCATCAGTCTATTTATATTGCCCCACTGCTCGGGCACAGACCTTCCCTTACATCGAGGGAGCTCGGGCCATGATCCACCACGCGGGCCCACTGCGGATTGGCGGATTTCACATGCTTAATTTTTTTTCTACGGCATGCAGGTTTCATCACGATGTTTTCCTTCACCGTTTTGAGAGTACTCGGTATATGTACGTAAGTTTTTCCGTCGAAAAAACCGAGGATAACACATTGGTACATGGCTGCCCTGGCTGGGAATCGAACCTGGGACCTCCGTATTGCAAGTCCATTGACCCAACCACTGAGCCACCGAGCTCTCTTTTTAAATGATATATGTATGAAATAAATAAAGATTTACTAAGTAAGTACCTACCTTTTTTAATAAAATTGATTATATTGGAAAATATATTTTTTTTAATATTGGCGGCGCTAGTTGGCTCATGTAAGGCTCTTAAAATTAAAGTATACCTGCTCTTCTAGCCAAGTGGCTTTGACTTTCGTCAATGGTAGCTAGTCCCACGATCCTGGGACTGGGACCAATTTGTCGCCTAACCCACTTGACTAGGGTCAAAATCATATCAAAAGATATCTTTGTTAGATAAAACAACATAGCTAAAGTTACCATAAAAACAAAACACCAACGAACACTTTATTCCACCGCCCGACCTCAGGGCCAATGTTTCAACTTCACAAAACTTTAAGTCACAGTATTTTCGCGATTAGACGAACACTGGTCCGTCGTTCTCGACTCACAGGACATGTAAATTTTCACAGTTTTTAAACTTTGAATCCTCTTTACCGAAAATCCAGGTTAGCATTTGTCTAGCCTTCATACTTGCTCTAACAACCCCACGGGTTTTGTACCAGTGAGCTGGCGACGACTCCCTGCCGCCTTCCGCGGAGTACTGCTGCTGCTTCAGCCGGATCTGGTTGAGGATGCCCACCACCAGCTCGTCAACGTTGTGGTTGATGCCGACTGATACCTCGATGAACTTGGCTTTGTAGGTGCACGCTAGACATTTGCCGTCTGTTGGGAGAAATTCAAAATTAGCATCATCATCATGTCTACTTAATACTTCCTTGAATGCAATAGATAAAAATAAATGGATGGTTAGGCTTCTGACATACATTAATTCTGCATTTAAGTAAATTAAACAATTTGGGGAAAAATATTTACAGTAAATTAAACTATCCAAAAAATTATTCATTTCATGTGCATGTGCAATCGTTACTGTGCTTTGGAGTTTTTTTTTACATTTTAAGGTATTTTTAAGATTTCCATCACTGGAATTTGACCTAATTCTAAGGTCATTGTGTGACTTGTGACGAATTTAGTTATGTTTTTTGCAGTTTAGATTTATTAAAAATCCTTGCCAATTTAATATTTATCATGAGTGCAACTCCAAGTTTCATTTTGTCGAATGAATACAAGGCCGCCCTGTATGTCCCCGATGCTCGGGTCAGACCTTCCCTTACTTCGAGGGAGCTCGGGCCATGATCCACGTGGGACTAGTGCGGGCCGGATTACACATGCCTTAGATTTTTTCTATGGCATATGTAGTAGGTTTCATCACGATGTTTTCTTTCACCGTTTGTTTAATTTGAGAGCATTCTGTAAATGTACGTAGGGTTTTCCGTTGAAAAAACCCGACGATAACTCATTGGTACAGTCGACGACAGAGATAAATATACAGGGGTCTAAATAAGGTTGAGATTTTTTCAAAAACTACTGGACCGAATTTAATAATTATTTCACAGTTACATAGTTTTAACTTTTATCTATCAAACAGTGAAAGAATTTTTGCAATAGGTCACGTAGTTTTTGAGAAAATCTCAACCTTAAAAAACTCTCCTGTACACCGTTTCTCTGTGTTCCACCGTACCTACAGCTTAAATGGTCAAGGTGGGCCAAAGCTCCATTGAAATGTGGCAATGTCTACACCAGACTGGTGGAGAATGGCTAAGAAGAAGAAGTGTGATCACAGAAAACCATCACTCATTTAGGTTTCGGCGAAGCCTTGGCAATATCGAATCATTAGGTACACAAGCACTCATTGTTTGGGTATCCACCGGGGAAATCAATTTCCCTTCGTAATAACGGATAATAAGCGAGTAAAGTCCCCGCAAAACATTTCCCATACCTTTTTCTTGATGTCAAGTGGCAAACTTCGTATAAAAATGCGTCCGAACTTCGTAACTTGAATTTGGTAACTTTGTATTCCGAAAAGGTTCACATTTATGCTGGAATAGTGAGTAGCGTTTTATCAATATGCGAGTATATGTACTGGGAAACAAAGAGGGTGGGAGACAGTGTTGCCAGATCAGTTTTTTAAAATACCGCAGGGCGATGCTGAAATATCCGTAGATTAGGAAAGTCCGTAGTTCTTACCTCTGAATAAAAGTATAAAGTAAAAAAAGTTAAATTTCTTTGTTGCAAGTAAGCACATTGAGTATATTTTGCACGTCACAATCTTTTTTGAATTTACATTTACACTAAATTTTCATGGAAAAGGTGAAAACGCTGAGGAGAAAAAGTGGCAAAAACTCTGGCGTGTAAACATTGATCTCCTATAAACAACTAGATACACAGTCTGCCTTCTAAAAATGACCGAGCGCAAAGAAGGTCCAAACGGATGAATGCACCCCTGATTTGCTTTATTGGACATTATTTGGCCGTTAACAATGGACCCTTATTTGGACGTTTTTTTAATTGTTTTAGTAAGACCTTTGTGTATCTAGTTGTTTATAGGAGATCAATGAGTGTAAAGTATGATTGATAGCCGGTAAAGAAATAAAAATTATAACAAAATTTTGCAAGAGTCGCAGAAAAAAAAAGAATTTATTGTAAAATTATACTTGCGCTCTCTTCTAAAATTACTGCGAGAGCTATATGTAATGAAATGTAGTAGGATTGTACAACATTTTTAGCGGTTGCTCTACGTTTTATTCACAAAAATCAGGTTTCTTTTTTTATATGGTTTAGTGGCTAATTTTGTTGAGGCCAAAAATTCGTAGAATTGCCATTGATTTCCGTATATCCGTAGACAAGGTCTAAAATCCGTAGATCTACGGATATTTCTAAAATCCGTAGGTCTGGCAACACTGGTGGAAGAGGACGGTAAAGTTCCGTCATAGAGTCATATACTCTTGGACGCCTGTATAAAACGGAGATAAGTTTTGTAGAAAAATAATGTAGGCAAATGCATGAAACACAGTGTCAATAGTAGATAGCACAATTTATTTATTTATAACTGGGGGGTGACCGCGACTTCCAATCGTTATCGCCTTCAATTTGACACATGGACGCTATACATTGCTGCTATGTTTTTGCAAGTTTTAACAAACGACAACGAAACGCAGCAATGTATATCGTTCAAGTGTCAAAATGAAAACGATAACGATAATGATTGAAGTCGCGGTCACCACCCAGTTCTTGAGTAGTGGCCTTTCGACGACAGGGGTCAGGAAGCACGATTTAAATTATTTAGATAATGCATAGGGACATTTAGGACTGATGAATACCGATACACGATTGAACAAACTTCGCTCGATAGAAAAAAATATTTTAGAATGAAAATTATGTTATTATCTAAACTGAAATAATTATTCATTACTACAAAATATATATCAAAATGTAGGGTAAATACAAGAGCCTGTTTAAAAATATCAGATTTTTGTTGGCCTACCTTTATTTCCCTGCCAAAATTCATCCAAAATAAATACAAATATGGAGTCACTGTACCGTGCTCTTAACTCCGCCGCTGCGGGACATCTTCTGTCTCACGCTTGAGTTTGACAGCTTAAGGATCTCGGTCAAGGTTTGCTCAATCTTGTTGGTCAGTTTCACGGTCTACTGTGGGAGCTCACGTCTGACGCTACCCAATGGCTGCAGCATCAAGATGGCGACGTCTGACAACTGTTCGGATGGACAATGATCTTTTATTTTCCTACTGCGTCCGTACGCCATACGCTTAAAAAAACGGTCTACTAACCTTGTGTGGAGACCGCTCTGCTTCTAGCCAAGTCTATCTTGTTAGCGACGAGTATCGCCGGGCGTGCTCTCAGCATGTCGCAGTCCAGCAGCCTCGCCAGCTCCTGCTCAGCCTTCTGGAAGGACGCTTTGTCCACCACCGAGTAGATTACAACGAACGCGTCCGGTGGCTCGGAACGCTCGATTTCCTCCTGCAAAAATGGGGTGATTTATGAGTGTGGCTTTTCAAGGGGTGGAGTTTAGGGACGTGAAATACAGGATAAATTTGGGCCTGAAATGACAATGCCAGAGTCTGTTCCACCATCAACCGCATGATGAACAAGATAGCGAATAAATGTCAAAATATCTCCGTTTTTATTAAAATTATTGGTTTGAAATAAAGTTTTGTACAACATGCGAGTCGAAAAAACAGCTTAATTAACAATTCAGAAAATACTTCCATTATCTGTCTATTTTTATGCTCTCCTGCTCGGGCACTTATATCAAGGGAGCTCATCCCGTGATCCACCATGCAAGCTCAATGCGGATAGGTGGATTACAAATGCCTCATATTTATTTATGTTTCTACAGCACGCAGGTTTCGTCCCGACGTTTTGTCATCACAATGAGTGTGATATCATAAATATCAACACAAAATTTGATTTCTCATAACAATTTGTCAGAAATGTTTCCGTTCACTGTCATTTATAGACTTGCGGCTAGAGGTGGTTTCATTTCCGGGACAAATGGGATTCCGCTGATCTCTTCGGTGTCGGCCTCAACCGGACGAAACCGGATGAGACCGGACGGTCCGGAAATTCGACGTCCGTACCCTAATAGCAAGTGACGTTGCTGATCTGAGTTCGGAATTTACGAGTGTTTCGGTCAAGTCAAGGTCATTATGATGCGTACTGATATGGGAATTAAGGTGTTAATGGGTAAAGGTATATTTTCGTCGGCTACCAGGTGAAAACCTCTTAATTTATATATAGGGTGTAGGTAGTTACACCATTTGAACATTTTACATAGTAATAATTTAAAATTAAGGTTCCGCATGAGGGATAAACTTACTAACAATAGTAATAGTTACGTACCTGTATAGTTATTAAGTAATAATTGTATTATCATTATTTTAAAAGATGTGCTGCTGAGAGTTTTTTGCCACTTTTTCTCCTCAGCGTAGGCACCTGTTCCTTGCAAAGTGGTGTAAATGTAAATTCAAAAAATATATTGACGTGCAAAAATGTACTCAACGTGCTTATTTGCAAATCTTGCAAAAAAAATTTTTACTTGACTTTTGACTTTGAAATAATGGCTCACATATAGTTTGAGTTTTTTTAAACCTTTTGTGTTATACCACTTTACGATATTCGCCAAATAATCTTGAAATTTCATAAAATTTCTGTTACTTAAAGTAGTAGGTAATTTTAATTCATTCACGATTTTATAAGAACAATTTTTTGATATTTTCTTGCATATGCGCTATGCGAAACGAAAATCTAAATGATAAATGGAGAAAAATTATTTTCATCACGAC
This sequence comes from Tachystola acroxantha, assembly GCA_963506565.1. Lineage (NCBI taxonomy): Eukaryota > Metazoa > Arthropoda > Insecta > Lepidoptera > Oecophoridae > Tachystola > Tachystola acroxantha. The sequence continues at coordinate 11,587,653 of OY735882.1, read as the reverse complement.
CGGGATTCGAACCCAAGACCTCGCCGTTCACGATGGCTCTGTTGGAATAGAGCGTGCCACGGAACAGCGAGGTCCCGGGTTCGAATCCCGGTCGTGATGAAATTTTTTCTCCATTTATCATTAAGAACAATTTTATTTGAACTTACCTTCGTACTGGTGCAGTTGACGAAATATAATTCCGATTCTTCTCCATTCAGCATTATTGAGACTTTTTGTTCGGAGGAGTCGATATCTGTGGAAGAAGATATTTTATTTAGATAATGAATTAGTGATGAAACTTGTAACTGAAACTTCCTTAGAAAAAAAATCTAAGGCATGTGTAATCCACCAATCTACACTGGGCCCGCGTGGTAGATCATAGCCCGAACTCTCTCAATGTAAGGGAAGGATTGTGCCCGAGCCGTGACTTAAATATGATGATTATGAATGAACTATCAAATCTACGAGAGCGTGTATGTGAGAGAATGTGTGTGTATATATATATAGAGAGAGAGAGAGAAGAGAGAGTGTTTGTATTTGAGAGAGAGATTGTGTGTCAACTATTTTAAACAAATCAGTGCATGTAGATAGGTAGGGGTGTACACTGTACAAGTTCAGAGCTACAAAGTTTTCAGAGCAAACCTTTCACTGGCGCGGTATGAAATTATTTTTACATTCTCGGAAACGAGGGTAAAACGTCGCATGTTAAATTCGATTCGATGGTTCCGGAACTGCCATTTGTACTTGCAATAAGCAATTATTTTTACTTTGAAACAAATAACAATTGCATTTTATTGGTTTAAATAAAAATGTTTTCGGAAAATTTCTCGGCAATTTCAGCATGTTGGCAATGTTATGTTAGCATATAGAGAGCTCGGTAGCGATCCTCGACCCAGTTGCCATTGGCAATCGAAAACAAAGAAAAGTATATTTTATTTTTATTTTATTATGATATGGAAAACCAACTACATTTTCATTTTTATAAAAGCAAGATTCTTCACTTATAGATACTGAGTAATTAAACAAGACGCAAATAATGCAATAAAAGATAGAAACTAAAAAAACTAACATCCAGTGCAGTGCTTATCAAACAAAGCCCGCTCTATACGCCCACTCGTCGACACTCAATCAGGGTCAGAACCCACTGGTCTCCTGAAATTCGCACCCTGTGCCCACTCGTACCCTAAAATATTTGAGGTTTCCACTCGTCCCCTGAACTGTTATTTTTTTAAATAATTTATATTTCTTCGCGCTCTACTATTTTAGAGATTTCTTTTCGACCGTAGTAGGTACGGTGGAACACATAGAAAGGTGTACAGGAGAGTTTTTAAGGTTGAGATTTTCTCAAAAACTACTTGACCTAATGCAAGAATTCTTTCACTGTTAGACAGATTAAAGTTAAAACTATGTAACTTTATTAAATTCGGTCCAGTAGTTTTTGAGAAAACCTCAACCATATTAAGGTACTTGTGTACACTTTCTCTGTCTTTGTAGTACACTTCAAAGCACATCAAGTGTAACACTTTGGATCGTTCTTGTTATCTACGTCGTAAGAGTTGAAATCGTACTGCAAGTGTTACCATTGACTGCTGTCGTCCGTACCTACGAAAGTGGCCAGCGTAGTACCACAGATAGTCTGTTGAGATTTGGTAATTGTCCAATTACGTGAGCCATCCGACAGCCAAGTGGTTCCATTGTGTACTGGAGTACTAATCAATCATATGTGGTGACGTCACTGCCAGAGCGTCGCCGAATTAGGCCGGGTGACAGGCGGTGACGTCAGCGACAGGCCAGAGTAGACGGGGCTCGATTACGTGTTCGTATACGGCTAAGCAGTTGGCGGTTCTCTTGAAAATGGCGGGAAGTGACGGTTGCAAAATTATTTGTTAATTTTTGTTTTATTGTCTACAGTGGTTATTTTGTGATTAATATCACGTTAAGTTAATCAGAAAATGTTCGCGAGTGACCGTATGGTGAATTTGTTGGATAATTTGAGCAAGATCTGGGGTTTCAAGCTTTTGTCGAGAGTTCCCGCTACAAGCTCGGGAGTGAACGTGACTGTCGAGCTGTTTCGTCCAGAGTGATGACGCTACGATACTATAAGACAAGAAGACGCGGCTACCCAGGGTGAAGACGCTACTGTGACTCCCCTGGAGGAAGATAGAAGACTATTATATATTGAATTTTCTGTAACATGATATTGGCAAATGACGAACTGTTGAGTCCATTAATAAAATAAATAAATATATAAGCAGTTGGCGATTACCTATCTTTTGATATTCTCTTGCGTATGCGCTATGCGAAACGAAAATCTAAATGATAAATGGAGATTTTTTTTATCACGACCGGGATTCGAATCACGGACCTAGCCATTCCGTGGCACGCTCTATTCCAACAGTGCTACCGTGTCGTACCCTGGTCATGAATTTTGTCTCCATATTCTCGTCTTGGGGACGGTAGCGACATATCAAATTAATGTCTAACATTGCAGTTAGAAATCATGTTTTTAATTGTGTGTGTGTGTGAGAGAGCGAGAAGGTGTGTGTGTGAGAGAGATGGTGTGTTGTAGTTGTAAGAAGTACCTATTAAATGGATAAAAGGTTCAAATCGGAGGAATTCAAGATTTCGTAACATAAGTCCAGTTATTTTAACAATCTTGAAACTTCTAAGTCGATCCTTCGAAACTTCGCCTCGACTTAACCTCACTCGAGAAAATTCTTCTAAATTTTTTGATTGCCACGAAGTGAGCGACTTCGTGGCCCTACAATTGTATGAATAGAAGTTAATTTGGAGCATCAAATTACATGTACGGAACCCTCTACGCCGTTAGCAGAAAAATGTGCAAAGAACTCCTGTCAATTGAATTTGAACCCTGAATTAGGTAGGTAAATTTGGAGAGGTGGTTTTTGGATATTTTGGACGTTATTAGATGTCTTTGGATTTTTGGGTGCGTTTGAATGTTTTAAGTGTTTTGGTGCTTTTGGAGGCATCGGGTGCTTTTGGCCGATTGGGTGCTATCGGATGTTTGTGTATGTGTGTCTGTCTCTGGTCCGTATTAATAGTCTGAGCTCAAACAGGCCTCAAGAGCGAATTCAGCTGATACACTCTCAAGACGTGATCACCATGTCAAGTATGGTATTTATTAATAAGCCAATCTTGAGAGCGTATCACGTGATGTCTTTCTCAAGTGGAAGAACTCAAGTAAACATCGCGGTTCGTTTGCAATCAGCAAATACGTTCTGCCCCCTTACCTTTAACTCTTATAGCAGTATTACTTTCATAATACTTTGTTACTTCGTACAATGTCGACTTTAAAGTAAGCTTATTAAGGTCGACATGATGATGATGATGAAGAGTTAAAAGTAAGGGGGCAGAAGTGTGAGTTTGACAGTTCTCTTGTGAATTGAGTTTTGTTTATTAATACGGCGTTACTCACTTGATACCCGACTCCTAAACGCGCACCTAAGTTACCTACGTTTATTAATAGGAACGCCATCTTGAGGTCGTTCTCAAGATTGACTTTTGAGCTGAGAGTGATTTATTAATACGGGCCTAACTCTCTCTAAGGGGTGTAAGGGGTGGGGACCGACAATATTGGCCACCCAATTGCCAACCTCACCGGCACGTGGTGCACCCTGCCGACCAACGGACGGGGCTCTGGCGACCGACAGTTGGCGGTATACCCAGCTCGCACCGTGCCGGCGCCAAGTGCAGCAGGTCGGTGACGGGCAGCAGCGTCACCGGCGCGAGGTGGCCGGCTCTGCGATCGCCAACCCGCTTGCCCAGCGTGGCGATTACGGGCATCACCTCCCAAACATGATGCACACCACAAGGCCCCGGCCCCCAGTTCCCGGCCGCCCCGCTATTCCTAGCCAAGGCAGCGGCTACGGTAACGGCGGGGCAGGGGGTGCTGAGGGATGACCTTCGCAAAATGGCTGGCAGGGACTGGATGCAGAGGGCCGAGAGTAGGGTTGATTGGCGCGCTTTGGGAGAGGCCTACGTCCAGCAGTGGACTGATACGGGCTGATGATGATGATGAACTCTCTCTCTCACTCTGAGCGTGCGTGTGTGCGTGTGTTTTACCATGGGAATCTTAAAATCAGCGAGCGACGTCGCGGGGCAGAAGGAGTATGATATGAGTCTGTAAAATACCAAACAAGAAGTATTTCAATACTAGTTTATTGTAACACACATGAAGGAAAAACTCTCGCCGTCCTCCATAGAGGGAGCCTAAACTTTATTTTCTATGGGGTCATATCTCCGCCCTTGTTGTCACTTCAATCTTATACGTCATGGTGACACTTCACTTGGCTACCAATTCGTATTCGAATGTTTGTCGTATTTGTCAAATACTTGACGCACGGACAAAAGCAGATCAATGGTATTGGTAACACTTGCAGTACGATTTTAAATCTTACGATGCACATAATAAGAACGGTCGAAAGTCCAAAGTATTACACTTGATCTGCTGTTAGCTGTACATACAAATAAGACGAATATTTTGTCAAGAGTACCAACCACACATGGCAATTATGACAAATACGCAAATACGAATAACCAAGTGAAGTGTCATCATCAGAAATACTTACATGTTTTTGTATGTTCAACTTCTATTGAAAATTCGAATAATGGAAAAACTAATGAGAAGCAGAGACGCGATAGTCATGGAAGAGCGGTGTCTATGATGTACGGTGGAACACAGAGAAAGGTGTAGGTACAGGATAGTTTTTAAGGTTGAGGTTATCTCAAAAACTACTGGACCTATCGCAAAAACTCTTACACTGTTGGATAGATAAAAGTTAAAACTGTGTACTGTAAAATAATTATTAAATTCGGTCCAGTAGTTTTTGAGAAAATCTCAACCTTATGGAGGCCCCCTGTATACTTATCTCTGTCTTCGACTGTACCTAAATATGACTTACTCCAATGCGTGTTCTTTGCTACACCCTATACAATACCCTTTAAATGAAAACAAATTACTTTTAATTAAAGTATCTAACGGAATTCCCACTATTCGGAATTCATGAACTTTCCGGCCTCCCTTTGGGAGCCCTAAGTCCTTGATCCCTTGCCTAAGGCCCTAATAAACTTGCCGATAGAGTCAGAAATAACTTTTTTTTTCTTGTGAGAGTGAAGCCGAATATCGGTTTTCGATAAGTTGGTTGAAACCGAAGAGGATTTTGAAAGATAATACGTTACATTATAAAAAGCCGAAAATTAATTACTCTTTATCTTATATATTATTAAATATATTTTATTCATGGGTTCAAATCCTTTCTCTCTGTCTGATATACGTTTTTCTCTATACATATATTATACTACTACTACTCGTGACCAGGCTGCAATGCTGTCGAAATATCGAGACATCAATAATAAATGTTGAAGACGGTAATTCCCGTTTTATCTAATTAATATATATTATATTAATCTATGTTATATATTTTCCAGTCTGCGTTAGCATGCATAATTTCTTTGGCCGTAGAAATGACGCGATTATTATTATATTTGGTAATTTATGGGTTAAAAATAACTGAATAGTGGTCTTTTAAAAGTATCATATATGGTATACAAAATTACACCTAAATTATGCTCAATAAATTCGACTTAAACTGGTTGATAGAAGGCTGACCAGACCATTTCAGCTGGGGCATATAATCTTAACGAGTATATATTGCTCATAGAATCAGTAAACTGAAGTGGCAGTGGGCTGGTCACATCTGTCGTAGAACCGATAACCGATTGGGTAGACGAGTTCTCGAATGGAGGCCACGAACGGGTAAACGTAGTGTGGGACGCCCCCCGACCAGATGGAGGGATGACCTTCGCAAAATGGCTGGCAGGGACTGGATGCAGAGGGCCGAGAGTAGGGTTGATTGGCGCGCTTTGGGAGGGGCCTACGTCCAGCAGTGGACTGATACGGGCTGATGATGATGATGATGATGATATAATCTGGGGTTGAAGCACGTTTGTGGCCGGAACCAAAACCAAAATCGATGTAAGATCATCTCTAATGGCCGTCAAACTTTTAAGTGAGTCCAAGTAAGTAGTTTTACGTGTTCATACGAGTATTATAAGCAACATTGGTTGCGATCCTCTTACAACTTTTGATGAGACCCGGTGCGAATCGTTCCGGGTTTGGGTTAAGGGCCTTCCATTAGCCAACTAGCGCCGCCAATCTTAAAAAAATAATATCTTACAAATTATTAATTTTTATTAAAAAAGTACACAATCTTTATTAGGATAAACACTATTTTTTAATATACAATACATGGCATAATTTCGACCAGCAAAGTTGTAGTTCTCAAATGTAGGCCGTTTTTTCGCAATTATGCGAACTACAACTTACCGGCATTGAATCACGTTATAAATAAGCATTTAAAAAATAGTATTTATCGTAATAAACATTATGTACATAGCTTTTTTTAATAAAATTTATTAAATTGGAAGATATTATTTTTCAAACATTGGCGGCGCTAGTTGGCTCATGGAAGGCCCTTAAGGACAAGTAGAAGTTCTTTGAACAGGGTTAGACGTGAATTACGACGCAAAAGAGTGGTGTTGTAAGTTTAATGTAGGATATGTAGGTACTGCTCCCGGCAGCTAAGTTTACCCAAAATGGCGGTTCGTGAAGGTAGACTCGATAACAGAATAATGGTAACACTTAGACTGGGGCTAAGCGAGCGTAATTTTTTGAGTTGTGAGTCGCGGAAAATAGTCGCGCGTAATCTACATAAGTACTAAAAAAAAGTCAGAAGTCTTTCTTTATTGCAACTAAGCACGTTATGTACATTTTTGCAAGTCAATATGTTTTTTGAATTTATTTACACCATTTTGCAAGGAAAAGGTGCCAACGCTGAGGAGAAAAAGTGTCAAAAAACTTTCGGGAAAAAACTTTTCTGTTAATTTCCATAGATGTGCGTATGGAAATTAACTCATTTTGCGTTTCCGTGTGGCACAAACAAGACTTTTGTATGAAACCGAATGCAGCGTAAATTACGCGGCTCAAAACTCAAAAAATACGCTCGTCTGGCCCCAGCCTTAGAATACTATTTCAACTTTTTCGACGCAGAAAATAAAAACGGTCCAAAGTCTAAAATGTTACAATTGAGTGCTTTCGAATTGTAGATTTTGTTTTAAATTTCGCCGCCATTTTGGGTATACAGGATGTCTTTGAATTCATTCGACAAATCGAAACTGGGAGTTGTACTCATGATAAATATTAAATTGGTAAGGTATCTATACTGAATTGCAATTATTTTTAAACTAAGTACGTCACAACACAATTCACACAATGACCTTAGATATGACCATTAGGTCAAGTTTCAGTGAAAGAAAACGTTGCAAAAATTAAAAATACCTTAAAATTGTAAAAACTCCCAATCACAATAATCGATGCACATCAAATTAATATTTTTTTTGATAGTTGAATTGAATGGAAATGATTTTTTTTCCTCCAAATTATTTAATTTACTTAGGCCCGTATTAATAAATCACTCTCAGCTCAAAAGTCAATCTTGAGAACGACCTCAAGATGGCGTTCCTATTAATAAACGTAACTTAGGGTGCGCGTTTAGGAATCGGGTATCACGTGAGTAACGCCGTATTAATAAACAAAACTCAAACTCACACTTGAGAACGCATTTGCTGATTGCAGGCGAACCGCGACTTGAGAAAGACGTCATGTGATACGCCCTCAAGATTGGTTTATTAATAAATGACACACTTGAGATTGTGATCACGTCTTGAGAGTGTATCAGCTGAATTCGCTCTTGGGACGGGTTTGATCGCAGACTATTAATATGGGCCTTAAACACCTGTGCAGAATTAATGTAAGTCACGAGCTCAACCATCCATTTAATTTTGTCGAATGAGGCCACCCTGTATAATATTTATTTAGTGACTCTTCGTAAATTCTCGTAGAGCATAAATTCTGATTAACCACTTAATAGCTTGTCACTCGCAGTGGCTTTCCCTGCGCGGCTATGGCCTGGCCTCTATTTATCCAAAGTCAAAATCATCGCGTGAGCGCGGGTGACCACACGAATACTACTAGTGGAACTCGTCGATAACAACGATTCCAGATTGCGTATACACCCTGTACCTATTCTTGAATTCATTCGATAAATTGAAACTGGGGATTGTGATGACTGATGATAAATATTAAAAACCTACACAATGACCTTAGAAATGACCATGAGGTCAAATTCTAGGTAACCATTAGGTTAATACCCCCCCCCCCCCCCCCCTTGTCTAATTTACTTAAACGCTATGTTATTTTAGTTATATTTTAGTAAGTACTTTTATTTTTAGTTTAGTATTGTAAGTTTAGTAAGTTAGTTTATATTTTTAGTTATTTGAATAAATTATAGTACTTACTTAAACGCTGTGCAGAATTAATGTATGCCACAAGCCTAACCATCCATTTAATTTTGTCGAATCGGTCTCCCATCAAGAACGGAGTTATATCTTATAATATAATATTTAAGTTTTAATTGAAAACTACGTACGAGACCTACATCAATCTCACTCTTATAAAATATAACCAGAGAGCCTTGCCAAGTAGTTTTGACTTTCGTAGAATAGGAAGAAAATGTATGGAATTGACATGGTAACTAGATTTTTCTTTCCTTACTAGAGCGTTCCGTACAACGAAAGTAGGTACAGTCGAAGACAGAGATAAGTATACAGGGGGCCACAATAAGGTTGATATTTTCTCAAAAACTACTGGGCCGAATTTAATAATTCTTTTACATTTACATAGTTTCAACTTTTATCTATCAAACAGTGAAAGAATTTTTGCAATAGGTCAAGTAGTTTTTGAGAAAATCTCAACCTTAAAATCTCAACCTTAAAAACTCTCCTGTACACCTTTCTCTGTGTTCCACCGTACCTACTTTTGTACATTAAGCGAAAAAATCTTAAAAAAATAATTTTGTTGCTACTGTTGACTATTTTCGGTTTTTTAAAACAATTATGTCGCTATGGAAATGTAATCGGCTTGCAAAACATCGATGAGAATGCAGTGACTTTAAGCACTATGGTAGCACCGCAGCCTGTGTCATGCTAGTAATTTATCACACTGCGTGCCTGTTAGTTGTTTATTCTTGTTTTGACTAAATTAGTTTTCTAGTTTCACCCCAGAGTACAGTCGACATCACATCAAAAGTACACGGGGTAGGTATCTGTATGTCGTAGGCATGAAGGAAAAGGTCCGCCCTGATGATGATGATGATGATGATTTGGTCACTTTTAGCACTTTTTGACAGATTTTTTTACACTTTTGGCACTTATTGACAATAATTAATTATTATTGAGTAGTACAGTCGACAGCAGATCAATGGTAACACTTTTTACTTTTGACAGTTCTTATTATTTGCGTCGTAAGACTTGAAATCGTACTGCAAGTATCATTGATCTGCTGTCGACTGTACTACTCAATAATAATTAATTATTGTCAATAAGTGCCAAAAGTGTAAAAAAATCTGTCAAAAAGTGCTAAAAGTGACCAAATCATCATCATCATCACCCCGTATCAGTCCACTGCTGGACGTAGGCCTCTCCCAAAGCGCGCCACTCAACCCTACTCTCAAACCCTACTCTCAAGTGACCAAATATCTGATGATAATTGCATCAATTTGTCGATTTCTTTCAAAAGCAAAACGGGTATGGAAAATATCAATACTCAATATATTTTTTTAAACGACAAAATATTATATTAAGGACAGTAATATGTAAATAAAAACAGACTATAAAAAAAATGCCCTATAATATATTTATTGCATCTTATAAGTTATAATACAGATGTTCATATAATTAACATTAAAAATGTGACAATGTTCTTCATGGACCTTGTTTAGGCACAGCAATACAAGAGAGAGACGACACTTTTTGTTCAAATATAATGTAATTTGCAGTAACTAAGAAGTATTAGGTAGCGATTGTTTATTATTATTATTTTTATTAATTAGATAAAACGGGAACTACCGTGTTAAACATTTATTATTGATGTCTCGATATTTCGACAGCATATACAGCCATCATGGTCACGAGTAGACTGAAGTCGGTGAGTGTTAAACGTCAGAAAGGTGACAGAAAACGATAAATAAATAATAAATTAGTAATGATTAATATGTATACAAACCGTGAAAGTTTAAAAAGTGATATTATTATTTTTTCTCATTTAGAAATTCCTCTACTGTGTAATAGCATTTAACATGCAGGTGTTAAAAAAAAAATTTCTCCATTTATCATTTAGATTTTCGTTTCGCATAGCGCATATGCAAGAAAATATCAAAACATATGATAAAGGAACGCGTCATCAATTAAAAACATGATTTCTAACTGCAATGTTAGACATGAATTTGAGTAATTGCACAATTACTGGATAGATGTCGCTACCGTCCCTCAGACGAGAGAATATGGCGACAAAATTCACGATCTGGATACGAATCACGATGGCTCTGTTGGAATAGAGCGTGCCACGGAATGGCGAGGTCCCGGGTTCGAATCCCGGTCGTGATGAAAATTTTTCTCCATTTATCATTTAGATTTTCGTTTCGCATAGCGCATATGCAAGAAAATATCAAAACATATGATAAAGGAACGCGTCATCAATTAAAAACATGATTTCTAACTGCAATGTTAGACATGAATTTGAGTATTTGCACAATTACTGGATAGATGTCGCTACCGTCCCTCAGACGAGAGAATATGGAGACAAAATTCACGATCTGGATACGAATCACGATGGCTCTGTTGAAATAGAGCGTGCCACGGAATGGCGAGGTCCCGGATTCGAATCCCGGTCGTGATGAAAAAAAATTTTTTTTTCTCCATTTATCATTTAGATTTTCGTTTCGCATAGCGCATATGCAAGAAAATATCAAAACATGCAGGTGTTGTTTTAGCAGTCGTATTGTAAGGGCAGGGAAGCAATCAGTAAGTTCAAGTTGGTATCGACTATTTTTACGAATGACGACTAATCGCGAAGTCTGTACGAACGCTTAGATAATAAAACGTTATGAAAGGAAAACTATTTACTATAACCGCTTTTCATGACATGTTGGTATAAATTCTCCTTGCGATTATACAGGGTGTCCTTAAATTCATTCGACAAATTGAAACAGGGGGAACTCATGATGAATATTGAATTGGTAAGGTTTTTAGTAAAACTAAACTGCAAAAAATGTACGTCACAATTAACATTGACCTTAGAAATGATAATAATTACCATTAGGTCAAATTCCAGTGAAAGAAATCATTGCAAAAAATTCAAACTACCTTAAAATATAAAAAAACTCCTATAGACGAATAACAAAAACAATGAATAAATCGCTTCGATTTCATACTATTTTCTGAATTCTTAATTAAGCTGTTTTTTTCGAATCGCATCTTGTACAAAACTTTATTTTAAACCAGTAATTTTAATAAAAAACTGAGATATTTTTACATTTATTCGTTATCTTGTACAACTTGCGGTTGATGGGGGGCAGAATCTGGCATGGTCATTTGGCCCTATCGAGACGTCTACAATTCGATACCCTAGTTCATTTTTTCCGTAATTAATATGATTGTCAACTAATTGTGTCAGTGTGTGTGAGTCCTGGCGACTAGTCGCACTGTTAGCGAAGACTCTTAGATATTAATCTGGTATTAAGAAAACTCGCCGGAGCTGTGATGTGGGTCGGATGTCCGTGGGATGTTGATTGAATTTGCCGCTGTCCTCAACATGACGCGCGGCTATGAAGTTAGCGATTGAATTTAAAGCAAAATGGCTGTATTAGCAATAATAATCATCATCAGCCCGTATCGGTCCACTGCTGGAAGTAGGCCTCTCCCAAGGCAAGCCACTAAACCCGATTCTCGGCCTTTTGCCCGTCATCCTTCCATCTGGTTGGGGAGCGACCCACGTTTACCCGTCTGTGACCTCCATTCGAGAACTCGTCTACCCCATCGGTTATCGATTCTACGACAGATGTGACCAGCCCACTAACACTTCAGTTCACTTTATCAGTTTGATGAAAAATTTCTAGCCGTGGGCAGGACTTGACCCTGCGACCTTGTCATTCCGTGACACGTTCTAACCAACTGTTCTCTCAACTCTTTAAATTCCATTGCATGCATTATGCATAAATATCTGAAGATTATCACTGTTTTCTATACAGCGTGAAATGTAATATAAAAACTGGATGCATTTGAATTCTTTAGCAGAGATATTTATTTATAACCGCTCGCCCAATGGCCCTAAATTCAGAAGAGTCGCTTTTTATTGCCCGTCAGAGCCAGCAGAAAATATTAACAGATAGTCTCGGATACACTTACACAGGGTGTTTTTGATCAGACGCAACGCAACTCTAGTAGTCTAAATAATCTTAGTTGCTTGTCGCAATTATGCCATGTATTGTATATTGAAAAATAGTATTCATCCTAATAAACATTTTGTAAATACCTTTTTTAATCATCATCAGTCTATTTATATTGCCCCACTGCTCGGGCACAGACCTTCCCTTACATCGAGGGAGCTGGGACCATTGTCCACCACGCGGGCCCACTGCGGGTTGGCGGATTTCACATGCCTTAGATTTTTTTTTCTTCTACAGCATGTAGGTTTCATCACGATGCTTACCTTCACCGTTTTGAGAGCATACGGTAACGTTTTTCCGTCGAAAAAACCGACGACAACTCATTGGTACTTGGCTGCCCTGGCTGGGAATCGAACCTGGGACCGTATTGCAAGTCCATTGACCTAACCACTGAGCCACCGACCTTTTTTTAATAAAATTGATTAAATTGGAAGATATTATTTTTCAAGATTGGCGGCGCTAGTTGGCTCATGGAAGGCTCTTAATCAAAATGTTTTTCATCTATGTATTTTAGGGAGACGCAGGTGTTCGCAACCTTTAATTAGCGTCTGAACAAGGCTTTACTGACTTTTAAGTGAAATGTATGAGAAACCTTACTGTTCTTATTTTGTGTTTAAAAAATGTTAGTAAAAAGAAATACTTAAATTGACTGTAGGGGGATGATGATGATGAATTCTTTAACTATGTAACTCTGTCAGATAGAGTTTTTCTGAAGTGGTTTTCTAATAGTAGGTACGGTGGAACACATAGAAAGGTGTACAGGAGAGTTTTTAGGGTTGAGATTTTCTCAAAAACTACTTGACCTATTGCAAAAAATATTTCACTGTTTGATAGATAAAAATTAAAACTATGTAACTGTAAAAAAATATTAAATTCGGTCCAGTAATTTTTGAGAAAATCTCAACCTTATTGGGGGGAGGCCCCCTGTATAATTATCTCTGTCTTCGACTGTACTAACTTATATAAACGATATATATTTTAAAGATTACTATGAATAGTCGCAAAATAGCTACTTACATGACCGATTGTAATGTAAAATAATTTTAAAAATAGGTCGATGACTTTTTACAAAATCTCAACCTCAATGGCTCTCCTGCTTACTTTTTTAAGTCTTCTTCATTACAACAACACTCGTTTAATGTTACCGACGTCATATTATAATAACTATAACAGAATCCTACAATGTAATAGTATAAAAATTTACAACAATTTAAATATTGACATTAGAGATAGATAGATAGATAGACTCTTTATTGTACAAAAATATTACATTACAAAAATTGTTAGGTACAGATTATATTATTGTACAAAGGCGGCCTTATCGCTCAGAGCGATCTCTTCCAGGCAACCCCCGGCGAAAGGATATAATAAGGATATAATATGAGATTGTAATAATAGTAATGAATTTTGTAGAACCCTTAAAGAATATTTATTGACTAGGCCATTTTATAACTTAAAAGAATATTTTGCGAAACTGTATGACTGACATGAATAATTAACGATTGACATTTATTTTATTATGTAATTTAATTATTTCTAAGATTTGACCTAAAGTTGACAGTGTTCATTGGTAACAAACTATCTACCCACCAATACTGTTGCATGGGTGAATTGTATACCTACTTATACTATTTTGCATGGTTTGATTGTGAACCTAGTTAACAAGCAAAAATAAATGAATTTGAATTTGAATTAAACGAGACGATAATGAGTTTATTTATGTAACGAATGTTACATAAATAACCTCATTATCTTCTCTATTTTCGCGTTAACTGTGCTTGTAAAACGCAGCAGAGCAAAAGCTGAAATGTCGGGCGACATATTCGTGACTGGTAATTAAATGACAAAGGCGACAAAATGTTCACGTGAGCGAAATGGAGGTATTAAGCGAATACGAGAGAGCGTTCTACATTTATTTGTATCACACTACAAGAGTGTAGAGTGCACAGTTAAAAACGAATTCTATTTTAAATGAAGGATCCGACATTTTCTTAAGGCGCTATATATTATTATATATAAACGGATATCACTCACTTATATTGTTAAAGTCGGCAATTAGACCGACAGTTTCGACCGATTTCGACGGTCTTTTTCAAGGTGAGCGCGCCACGCCCGCGTCGCCGTTTCGTTAGGCGCTATATGGTTGTCAAAAGCAAGAGTGAGACAGCGGCGGAGTGAAGAGCACGGCCTCAATATGCGTATTTTTATGAATTTTGGATGAATTTTGGCAGGGAAATAAAAATGCGCCAACGAAAATCAGATTTTTTTAAAACAAGCCTCGTATTTATAGTACCCTACATTTTGATATATATTTTGTATGAATAAATATTACGGTTTAGATATAATTTTCATATTAAAAGACATGAAAAACTGAAAATACGCGCATTCGAAGCTTTAATTACTTGCCAAATAACATTAAAATATAAATAACTATTTTAAATATGTGATACTAACCTATAAAAATATAAACTAAACAAAAACTATGTACCTACAGCTAACATCAAATCAAGTGTGACACTTTGAACCGTTCTTATTATCTGCGTCCTAAGAGTTGAAATCATACTGCAAGTGTTACCATTGATCTGCTGTTGTCCGTACAAAGGGTCGGTTGAAGCATAACCTTTCTACGGTGGAACACAGATAAATGTGTACAGGAGAGATATAAGGTTGATATTTTCTCAAAAACTACTTGACCTATAGCAAAATTTTTTTCACTGTTTGATAGATAAAAGTTAAAACTGTAAAATAATTATTAAATTCGGTCCAGTAGTTTTTGAGAAAATCTCAACCTTATTGAGGCCTCCTGTATACTTATCTCTGTCTTCGACTAAAAAATTGCAACCGTCACGTTGACGCCATTTTAAAAAGTTTGTGTCAATATCAGGGATATTGACACAAAGTCCCAATGTAAAATTCAGGAGTGCTTACATACCAACGATTTATGGGTCGTCAGGGATTCCCGATAATCGGCGAATCGGGCCCGATAAGTCGGCTCGGAGTTACATAATTGATGATCAGCCATTCGGACTGAAAGGGTTCCGTATGGAATACAGAATTAATGTGTTTGCTTTGGACGTGGCATCATTACAGAAGCAAATATCATTAGCATTGGTCGACCACACATGACAAATAATTCTATAATAGGTCTTACGTTAAAAATAACTGACGATTTCATCGATTATTTAAAGTCAAAGTGCTTTTCGACATTTGAAAATGGCAGGAAAGTGTGGACTTTAATGTCTAAAGTTTTGTGTTTAAATCACGTTAAATTAATCAGAGAATGTTCGCAAATGACAGTGTGGTGAAGTTATTGGATAATTCATGCAATATATGAAGTTTCAATCAATTATCAAGAGTCCCACTACGAGCTCGGGAGTGAACGTGACTGTCGAGCTGCTTCGTCCAGAGTGACGACGCTACGGCGACTCCTCTGGAGGAAGAGAGAAGATTATGATATCTTGAATATTCTGTAACATTACATTAAAAAATGACGAACTGCCGAGTCCGATAATAAAATAAATAAATAAATAATAACAAATAATTTTGCAACCGTCGTTTCCCGCCATTTTCAAAAGCACTCACAGTGTATGTAAGCAATAAACAGATAGGTATTATGATAAAAGATAAAATAATCACGTTAAATTAATCTGAAAATGTTCGCGAATGACAGTATGTTGGATTTTTATTTATTTAACACTTAATTGTAGGTACACAACAGAATATAAAAACATCTATAATTTGTACAAAGGCCTGTATCTCTAGGAGATTTCTTCCAGATGACCCGATAAAAATGAAAGTTGGAAACAGAGGAAGACTAATAAAATCGTATTAATTTATTGAATTAATGCTGAAGATTTTTCGGATGATTTGAGCAAGATCGGTCGTTTAAGGGCCTTACATGAGCCAACTAGCGCCGCCAATCTAAAAAAAATAATATTTTCCAATATAATAAATTTTATTAAAAAAGCTATGTACACAATCTTTATTAGGATAAATACTATATTTTAATGCTTATTTATAACGTGATTCAATTTCGGTAAGTTGTAGTTCGCATAATTGCGAAAAACGGCCCTACTACTTAGCTTGTCGCAATTATGCCATGTATTGTGTATTGAAAAATAGTATTTATCCTAATAAAGATTGTGTACATAGCTTTTTTAAAAATTATTAAATTGGAAGATATTATTTTTTTAAGATTGGCGGCGCTAGTTGTCTTATATAATCTTAAATTATCATCTATTATGTACGAGTCTCATCAAATTGATTTTCCTAAATAACGCACCTGTCTAAACCCGTCCCATTAAACTCGTTAACATTCCCCCATCAATTAGAGGGGTAACATGGCAGTGTAATTAATAAGAGCAATGAAAGCAAAAACATGCCAACAACGCCATTAAATGTATATGTCGGAAACAGATATAAGTATACAGGGCCTCAATAATGTTGAGATTTTCTCAAGAAATACTTGACCGTGTGTAAAAATTGTTTTACTAGTAAATAGCATATAGTGCAGACTATAAAGAATTTAAATAATCCGTCGGTTACTTTTTGAGAAAATCTCAACCCCAATGACTCTACTGAATAATTTTCATTGCAATTTCATTATTATATACAAACGGATATCACTCACTTATATTGTTGAAGTCGGCAATTAGACCGACAGTTTCGACCGATTTCGACGGTCTTTTTAAAGGTGAGCGCGCCACGAACGCGTCGCCGGTGACGTTTCTTCCCGTAGTGCGCGCATCGGTCGAAACTGTCGGTCTAATTGCCGACTTCAACAATATAAGTGAGTGATATCCGTTTATATATAATAAAGACATTGGCACATTTCAATGGAGCTTTACCTACAAAACCACGTGACCATTTTAGCTGTACCATTTTGTTGGGGACTTGTTACAGGTTTCATATTGCATAATCATAATCACTTTCTACTACTCTCGTAACACCTATAGAAGAATAACAAATACAATGAATAAATCGCTTCGATTTCTTACTATTTTCTGAATTCTTAATTAAGCTGTTTTTTTTTCGAATCGCAACTTGTACAAAACTTTATTTTAAACCAATAATTTTAATAAAAACGGAGATATTTTTACACTTATTCGTTATCTTGTACAACTTGCGGTTGATGGTGGGGCAGAAGCTGGCACGGTCATTTGTAGTAATGGCTCACTATACAACAAGCAGAATTCTATTAGATATAAGTTATTCATTATTAGTCATTTACAAGTTAATTACCTTATTTTTGGCATTTACACTACATTATTCATCATTACGATTGGAAGGCGTTAGCATCCGTTATACAGTTTTTTAAACTAGTACGGTTGCTATCGTTTCACATTCTTGTAAATTGTTTCCAAACAATGCTGTTATAGCTATAAGTTTTCAATCAAGAAACTCTGTTCTTAAATTCTTAAGTCAATAAAAAACCTTTATTATTATAGCTTTAATTCTAAAATTGCATTTTCATTGTTCGGTAAATGTAGGTCTACATTTACCGAACGTTCTCAAAACCGGTAAAGTGAAAAGCTTTACGTTTTCGCCGAATCTTTCATTACTTTGTTTCCTCACTTCCGACATGCCTAACGAACCTATTCCGTCGAAAGCTACGAAGGTACGGTAAATAAATTAACGCGTTAATCGAACCTGCACTCTCCGTTAACAAGTTTCTCACTGGCTTCAATACCCCTGTAATTACTGCTCTCTAGCACAGGGACGGATTAACGTAGCAAAAAAAGGGCCACGCGCACGGGACCAAAA
The DNA here is from genome assembly GCA_963506565.1 of Tachystola acroxantha. Taxonomy (NCBI): domain Eukaryota; kingdom Metazoa; phylum Arthropoda; class Insecta; order Lepidoptera; family Oecophoridae; genus Tachystola; species Tachystola acroxantha. The sequence goes on along the minus strand of OY735882.1, from coordinate 11,569,549 downwards.
AAGAACTGCAATTTTATCAACCTTTAATTGATAAATCTATTTATTTATTTTATTTTATTTGGGAGGCTTACAGCTACAAATATGTAACATCTTAAAAATTAACACAAAGATTTATATATACATATAAATAGATAGATATATAGATTTGTGTTTCATAAATGTTGAAATATGCCCTGGGCATTTACTTGTCTCTCATGATTACTACATTTTGTACTTTTATTATTACTATTTATCATATCCATTAATTTTACCTGTTTTGGATGCTTACTCTTTATCCTGCACTGGTGTACTATAAATATATTGTACCTACTGTAAAACTGGAAGGAACTGACTCTCAAAACACAGGTTATCCTAGTTTGAGAGTTTGTGCCACTATCAACTGTGTAATGTACCCACCCATAATAGATCTAAATAAACTATTTCTATTTTCTATTTTCTATACCAACTGCAGTGGTGAACGTTAATTTTACGCTCCCACTTCACTTGGCTATTCGTATTCGCTATTGGATGTTTGTCGTATTTGTCAAGGTGGCACTTCACTTGACTATTCGTATTTGCGTATATGTCATAATTGCCATGTGTGGTTGGTATTCTTTACAATGCATTCGTCTTATTTATATGTACTTCAAGTATTTGACAAATACGAAAGACATCCAATAGCGAATACGAATAGCCAAGTGAAGTGCCACCATCAATATGATAATGTTTGTCAACATATTGTGTGTCGAGTAGGCAAATAATACGAATATTTTTGTCACACATACCAACCACACATGGCAAGTATAACAAATACGCAAATACGAATAACCAAGTGAAGTGGGAGCATTTATACATTGTCCATCTACATTGGCAAAGACAAGAACGTGTAAATCATCTGATGAGAAGAGAAGATGTGGTAGAGAAAGCGGAGAGATAAATGAAAAGACATTGCCACATTTTAATGGAGCTTTGCCCCACCTACAAAACTACGTGACCATTTAAGCTGTACCTATCATTTTGTTGGGGACTTATTACAGGTTTCATATTACATAATCATAATCAGTGTCATTTTCTACTACTCTCGCAACTCCAATAGAAGAATAACAAAAACAATGAATAAATCGCTTCGATTTCTTACTATTTTCTAAGTTTTTTTTTCGAATCGCAACTTGTAGGTACAAACCTTTATATTAAACAAATAGTTTATTAAAAAACGGAGATATTTTTACATTTATTCGTTATCTTGTACAACTTGCGGTTGATGGTGGGGCAGAACCTGGCATTGTTATTTATCTTATCTTTCTTACCTTGATGAACCTACAACATGATTTGCTCAGAGAAATTGATAAAATTTGCTACGGGCCCCGCGCTGCCTTAATCCGGCACTGCTCGGGCTTCGGGGAAAATTAAAAAGAGCTGAAAAGACTAAGCTAAAAAGTCTACAGCAACAAAGGTTGGTTTTGTTCTTGTATAAAAGCGACGTATAATTAGTCTCTGATTACTTTGGAATTGGAGTTGCGTTCTGAAGCTTTTGTTCTACGTTTTGATGTTTTGTAATTTTCATACAAACATCATAAATAATTGAAGTTTTCTGATAACGGATTACTTAGCGGAACACAAAAGAAAACATATCAAATTAGTGAAACTTGTAAAATAATGATAATCAATATCTAGTAATAGAAACAAATATTATGATAATGGCAAGGTGTCCGTAGTATCTCTCTTTAGACCAGCTGATAGACTGACCCAATAACCTCCCAAACCTATCGGATTGATTGGATTATCATCCCAATAACATTTCAATTTCCAATCACTGCAATGGTTTATGCTAGCATATGTTTATATAGCAGTCTATGCTGGCATAGTCTGTCTTTCAGAACATTGATAATGTGCTCAGAGATGGGCTCCGCTAGATGCATGACATATCACACTAACGCGTTGGACCAATAGTGGTTTCAAAGGACCTGGTTTTTTAACAAGTGAAACTTTATGATACAAATGAATAGTATTTATTTATTTTATTAATGAACTCGACAGTTCGTCTTTTGCCAATGTCATGTTACAGAAAATTCAATATATAATAGTCTTCTATCTTCCTCCAGGGGAGTCGCAGTAGCGTCTTCACCCTGGGTGGCCGCGTCTTCATGTATTCATCCAGAGGAGACGACGTAGCGTCATCACTCTGGACGAAGCAGCTCGACAGTCACGTTCACTCCCGAGCTTGTAGCGGGACTCTTGATAAAAGCTTGAAACACCAGATCTTGCTATCTACTATCAAAATTGTATGAAATCTGACAGTTGTGAGACCGAACTCAAAGTCAGCGCTCACTCAAAACTGTCTATGACTCGGCTTTAGTACTCTTTCATAGTAAAATACGTGTCTCTTTTTAGTAAAGCCGTTAAGGACACACAAAGTCACAGGCGAAGGCTAGTATGTATAAAGGTATTCGTTTAATAGAGACAAATGGCATTTGTTGTCATTTACTTCCTTGAAAAATTGCTTCCTGCTTGTACTTCGCGCGAAAAAATGTCAAGGGGATGTAAATAAAATAAAGAGGAATTTTTATCACTTACCAAGAGCTTCTCTCTTTTACGTCATTATAACGATGTTTGCCGAGTATTTTCTGAATTTTCCCTACCGAAATGGACAAACAAATTGTTTCGCAGTTTTTCTCCAGAAATATAAAATAGTTCGGAATAGTTTTATCAAAATAAACTTAGGACGCGACTTGGGTCTATTGTATTCGTAATTGCTTTTATTTTCACACATGGACATCTCAATATTATAAAATATGGATTACTCAAAGCAATATTTTTGCATGTTTTAATAAATGAATAGGCAGGGCCGTTTTTAGATCCCCAGGCGGGGGCGCCAATATCGACGTAGCACGTTATGCTTGCGATCCTGTGAAGCTCCGATGCTGAATGCGCTGGCAATAAAGGTACAGCACTATTGCAAAATACACTTGATTGGAAAGCGAATGGCATTTATTTGTAAGCAAACATGTTAATAATTCCAGCAAGAGTTACTTCACTTATCTACATCTGTCAGTATCGAAATAGATTATATATTTTGACATTACCATCGAGTATATCGGTACAGTCGAAGATAGAGACAAGTATACAGGGGGCCTCAATAAGGTTGAGATTTTCTCAAAAACTACTGGACCGAATTTAATAATTATTTTACAGTTACATAGTTTTCACTTTTATCTATCAAACAGTGACAGAATTTTTGTAATAGGTCAAGTAGTTTTTTAGAAAATCTCAACCTTAAAAACTCTCCTGTGCGCCTTTCTCTGTGTTCCACCGTACCTACCTTTATTGCTATCTCATTTAGCATCGGAGTGACACGGGTTCTAGTTGAGAGAACATATGTAGGTATAGGCCAGTGTTTTGCTCAGAAAAATATCAAGCTCTACGTGAAAAAAAATCACGGGCAACATAAGTGGAAAGCTGGTGAATTAATAATGAGGAAAATCTTACCTCTTTGCCTATCGTAAGCATTAATACACTCGCTAGTCTGGAACTGACTGATGAGGGCCGTTTTGCCGACCCCCGGGGCGCCGACCATGGCGACCCTGTGGCACGCCACTGGCCTGCGTTCTTGCGGCTCTGGTGCCGACTGCGCTGGGGAGGACGGCGCGAGACTCCCAGATCGCGACCTTCGGCGGCGAAACGAGTCGCCTCGGTTAACAATTCCTGAAAAAAAAGAGATGTTTTCGTTAGTATTTGTTGTAAAGTTTTTAGAGTTAGTTTAGGTTTCTTTAGTAGAGGTATAATTTAACACGCATTATATTAAAAGTCCATATTCACTAATTAAATAAAGAAACATACATTTTGAACTGTAGGTAAATAGGTATTGGGGGTTGCAGAACCGGACTTCAATTGTAAGAACAGGATTTTCCGATAGCTAAAATGGAACCTGGTACCCGGTTCTTTACGTTGGATTAGAACAAAGAAACATAGGACTTTTAAACGTAAGTATGTACCAGTTTTCCAATGAAAACAACTAATAGTTTGATCATTCATGTTTTTCGAGTTTTGAGGGACAGAGTTGGAGTTAGGGTGTAATGAGGGTCCACATTTTGTATGTAAAACAATTTCAACTTACGGTCCCAATTTAAGCTGACTAACGAAAATAATGGCAGGTATTGTTACATTTTTCTCAGCTAATCAACAATTTTTACGACACGAAAATATGAGTCTTTAAATATAGACGCTGAATTAAAAATAAATACTATGACGCAAAGAGGAAAAAAGCTGTTAAGAGGAAATGAATTTCCATTGTAAGACATTATCATAGAAACCGACGAAATGATATCATAATAAAATAATACGTCCACACGTATGTAGGTATGTTACTTTAATGTAAGGTAATTTTTTTCACATTGTTTTACAGGACATCAGAAGTATCAATCAATCAATCAAATATACTTTATTTGCACACAAATGAAAATGCATCAGTTACATAAAAAACCAAAATTAGGTAGTGTACAGACAGGCGGCCTTATCGCTTTAAGCGATTTCTTGCAGGCAACCTTCGGGTGATGGAGATATTGTGTCAACAGCGTAGCGGGTGCAAAAATGTCATAAAACAATATAAATGTAATAAAATACCTATTGCATTCAAAATGTTAAATAAACTAAATACCTACAATATAATTACAGCAAAATAAAATAAAAATACATAAATCTATGTTTTTCACATACATGAGATCACAGACTCGTTTAGATGGAATAGCTTGAATAAAATTGAGTTATCTATCAATCTATTTCCGTAATAATGTTTACAACTTTCATCTGAAGCCCAAATCTGATGTCGTGAATCAATCACTCGTCTTGTAAACGTCAGTCCAGTCGCTTGGGCTACATGTGAGCTCGGCTTGGCGCCCGCTGCATTGGGTTTACGACGGATTGACGTCACTGCAGCTCGCCGGTACAATAAACATGGAGTACAGGAGCGGAGTTAGGACCTCTGCCTGGTGCCACTCTTTTATTACAATCACAAATATGCTTGCTTCCAATGTTTTCATTTAATTCAACTTATAGATATTTTAGGTTCTAAATCAATGATATTTTGTAATAAAATGGATTAAGATATTTCATTCGGAAATTAGCGCCCCCAATAGGAATACCCGTACTAATGGGACCACTTATGACGCCAAGTAAATCTAAAGTTCTCTGAACAGACGGCGATGACGTTAGTGGTGAGAAAAGGACAGCGGTAAGCGCTTTTGCTGCGATAAATGTAAGGGTATGGATGCGAGATACGATGGATTTAGTGGTGGCAGATGGAATTCCGTCGTATCTACTTACCTCTAAGGCAGAAGGGCGTGAGTTTATGTAGGTATGTATATTTTTATTATTAGGCATTGGGATCCTAGTCACCATCAGCCCAACCATAAACCTTTTACTATTTCAAGTAAAATTTATTATTTATTTATTTTATTAATGGACTCGACAGTTCGTCATTTGCCAATGTCATGTTACAAAAAAATTCAATGTATAAATAGTCTTCTATCTTCCTCCAGGGGAGTCGCCGTAGCGTCATCACCCTGGGTAGCAGCGTCTTCATGTCTTCATCCACAGGAGACGCCGTAGCGTCAATCACTGCGGACGAAGCAGCTCGACAGTCACGTTCACTCCCGAGCTCGTAGTGGGTATCTTGACCATGGCGCCAAACTTCAGATCCTGCTTGAATTCTCCAATAACTTCACCATACTGTCATTCGCGAACATTTTCTGATTAATTTAACGTGATATTAAACACAAAACACCCACTGTAGACATTATACTGAAAATTATTAAATAATTTCGCAACCGTCGTTTCCCGCCATTTTCAAGAGACCCTTCAAGTAAAATACTCCGAAGTTACGGAAAAGTCATGCTTATTAGATTATTTTTTATTTATTTTATTAATTTACTCGACAGTTCGTCATTTGCCAATGTCATGTTACAGAAAATTAAATATATTCAATAGTCTTCTATCTTCCTCCAGGGGAGTCGCAGTAGCGTCTTCACCCTGGGTAGTCGGGTCTTCATATCTTCATCCAAAGGAGACGCCGTAGCGTCATCACTCTGGACAAAGCAGCTCGACAGTCACGTTCACTCCCGAGCTTGTAGCGGGAACTCTTGATAAAAGCTTGAAACTTCAGATCTTGCATAAATAATCCAATAACATCACCGTACTGTCATTCGCGAACATTTTCTGATTAATTTAACGTGATATTAAACACAAAATAGTCCCTGTAGACGTTAAAAGGAAAATTATCAAATAATTTCGCAACCGTCGTTTCCCGCCATTTTCAAGAGCTATTAGATTATTGTTCAGTAGTTTCTAAAACTGTAGCTAAATTGAAGGCCGAAGAGGCAGGAAACCGAACTATATCCGCTGTAGCAACCGCGGCCTGGCCTCGCGTGGACCAAACATAAACAGTTAAGGGCCCGAAACAAGGAACTGTTGTGTAAACACCGCGGATTGACGTCAGAGCTCAAGTGCATCGTGATTCGTGCATAACGGCGTGCTAAAGTTAGGTTAGGCTGAGTCATGGAGTGAGTCAGGCGCTGGTTATAGTGGGGACAGCATCTTTGACGTGCAACGTATTGTTAATAAACTGGTGACGCCAGACGTAGGGTTGGCGTTTTCAGGATGTTTAATGTTCCACACAATTTATGATTTAACCGCGCTAGGATGATCTTGTGTCGCGGTGATATTGTAGGTTATCTAACGTTAATAATATGATAATAAATTATTACCGTGGCTGAAGTTACTGTGGTTGATCGCAATTCCATTGACCCAACCAACCACTGCGCCACCGAACTCACTATTGGACATAATAATTTGGACTTAATATATATAGCGATTATGTTTGGGTAGTGTATCCGATTTGGATCAAATTCCATTGTGTATTTTTACATTTTTAGTTTAGAGACCCTTCGTGTCTCGATAAGCACGTTAAGCAACTTGCTATCGTAAAGGCGTAGGCCTGAACAACTCTGACAATAGGTTTTTTAATTTATTTATTCACTATACAGAAATATATAACAACATGGTATTTTGGTGGAGTTATATATTTATTTAAATAACTAAAAATATAAACTAACTTTAGTAAGTTAGTTTATATTAACTTACAATACCACGTTCATGGACAGTGGCGGCATATGCCGTACTTTGAGTATTCGGAAAATGACAGTACGGCGTACGACGTAGTATTTTGATGCATTTAAAAAGACACAACGGCATCTCCCGCGGCGTTCGTAGGCGGTTTTCTTTGTGGAGCGGTCCCACTGTCATTCTGTGTAGAAAATAGGTATGTGTACTGTCAAAATAAAGGTTGTAGGTACATTTTTGTCGGTCTTGACACGCACATACTTAGAATCCCCCACGGTTATGACAGTAGTTGAGAATTTTCACTGTCATTTCGTAATTTCTACTGTCCATGAACGTGTCTAAAACTATATGTACAAAATAGGTCAGTTCAACTATCTGAATGGCATATATTTTGGTTATTCTAATAAGTATATCTATTGAATATATGCATGGAGAGGGTTGGGGTTTAGTTGTATGGTTGACAAGGTTTAGTCACTAAACAACATGAGGAGAATATAAGAATATTTAGTTTGGTCGAGACACTGGGGCCGTGGGTGCCGGACGCTCGACACCTCGTCAAAGAGCTGTCCAAGCGGCTGGTCGAGGAGTCCGGTGACCAGAGGGCTGGCAGCTACCTTTGTCAACGTATTGCGTTGGCAATACAGAGAGGGAATGCTGCCAGCCTTCTGGGCACCGTGACTCCCGATGCCCTCCTAGAGGACATATTTTATTTATAGTTAATTAATTTATTTATTTAGGTAGTTTTAGTTTTTAGTTATTTAATGTTAGTTTTTAATCATGTCTTATTTAATACTTATTTATCAAAATAAACTACCCCTTACGTATATGCATGGAGAGGGTTGGGGTTTAGTTGTTTGGTTGACAATACACTAAACAACATGAGGATAAGAATATTTAGTTATAAATGTATCTTAGCAAAGGGTTCATTGGCATACGAATACTCATTGTCAGTAACACCAGCTTTTATTCAGCTTTTATGCGACCAATCTCGCTCGGCGCGTGCAGACAGCGAAAGTGGCTGTAAATGCGCTTATTGGACAAACGCAGCTGCGAACCTTATTTTCAGACGTTTTACGACTGTTTGGGGCAACTTGGGCTCACAAATACACTGTGAGACCTAAGCTTGTAATTGTTTTATCAGCGATAATAGAGACGTAGTCAGAGACATTATTATCCGACGTAAACAGGGACACAGGGCCGTACATAGAGCACAAATGATTTTAGCGCCTCGTCGTACAATATCCACCAACTGGAAAGTGGTATACAGGTACAGTGCGCGAGGAGTAAGCTCAGGTTTACATTTGTGTGAGTGATCGCCAATCGCTAGCGGTACAAGAGGTGAAGTGCGGTGCGTGCGCGGCAGGGTGTATGTTGTTGCGTTTGTATTGGACGCGTCGCGCCTCAGGCCGAATATCACTCTACACTATCTGTGTGCACTCACACAAATGCAAACCTGAGCTTACGCCTCGCGCACTGTATCAAGTGTTAAAAAGGGATATCCTTGTCGTATAAACATATTGCAGGAGTTTTTAAAGATACCCATAAAATCAGTTTATGACATGGTCTAACTGCTGTCAAACGACAACCAACTTTACTAGGAACGACTGCTTAATAATATGCGACTGACACGGAGGGGCCAAAGAGTATAATAAAATATTAATCGGAGGGGCCACGATGAAAAAATACCAGGGTCGCATAATCCTAGGTACTGCGGCAAAAGTTTCTTTACTTACACGACCTTATTCTAATCGTAAATACAAATACCGTAACAACAACGTAATAATAAAAATATTCTCACCGCACCTAGACTGTGTAAGTATCCATGAATACTTTTGTATAGTCGACAGCACAGCAATATAACCTTTATACCAAACTTTACGCAGTGGCAATAAGGCCGATATTAGTATTGTGTGGATCGATGTCCTGTCGATTGCACATTCGCTTCGGTTCGCTATTTCCAGACGTTTTACAACTTGACGAGTAATTCGCTGTACTCTGGGTTCATGTTTCGAAATAATAGGTTTTTGTGTTTCGGGTTATAATTGTAATTACGGAGAATTACAGACAAGAGTCTTGTAAGAATTCGTTGTTAATTAAGAAAGGACTACGTACGTACATTACACGAAATGAAAGCTCAATTATTTCAAATCGGTATTTCTGCATTTCTACGTCAAATGACCGTAAATGGACCTTAGCTGTAGCCGACGACGACAAATAATTAAGTTTGAGCTTAAAATTGTGTCTGAATCTCGGTATAATAATAATGCCTCATGCTACGTCCAAACACAACACAATCAATTTAAACAATACTTCTAGTCGGAGAAATTATATTTGCTAGTTACCTAAATTGTGTGTTATGTCGTAAAAATATTGTTTTATAAGTTTATGGATTACGTGTGCCGCATGCAGCCGGACCGATGGGCCCGGACTGTCACAGAATGGGTGCCATCGGACGGTCGCCGGCGTCGGGGCAGACCTCGGCGTAGGTGGAGAGACGATGTCGTTAGATACAGGGATGGGTGGCTGGAAGAGGCTCAGGACAGGGATGGAAGAGGAGGGGGGAGACCTTTGTTGCAGTGGGACAATTTATAGGTTAACAAAAAAAAAGTTTATATTTTAATAAAGACTTTTCAAACATAATGCCTCATGGTCCCGTTATTACGCTGGTATTAATCAATTGCTATCAATCAACAATTTATCAGCCGTCAGTCTATAAAAATACACCGACAAAATGATCACACGCAGTTTTGTCTGTAAATAATACCTCTACGTCATTTAACGAACTTTCTACGTGGCATGTCGATAAAATGGATCTCGTTGCGTACATCAAAGGCGCTCGTATTATTTTTACTGCCACATCGTGATTGGCCAGCTGGGGGAATAAACATTCGTGAATGGATGGTAAGGGCTAGCGTGCAACGCCGGCCACGTCTACCGGTGCACGATGTCGGACGGCGCCGTCCACAGTCGAAGACAGAGATAAGTGTACAGGGGGCCTCAATAAGGTTGAGATTTTCTCAAGAACTACTGGACTGATTTTAATAATTCTTTTACAGTTACATAGTTTTAACCTTTATCTATCTTAAAATGAAATAATTATTACAACGGGACAAGTAGTTTTTGAAAGAATTCATTCTTAAAAACTCTCCTGTACACATTTCTCTGTGCTAGATCGTACACGGCGTCGTCCGCCGGCGCCGTTCTGTTGTACGCTAGCCCTGACGTCACGGCGCGGCGTCCGCCGCCGTCCAGCGCCGTGTACCGCGTCTGTGGACGGCGCCGCCCGCCGGCACGACGCCGTCCGTCGGTTACTTGCGCCGTCCGACAACGTGCGCCGGTGGCCGGTGCCGGCAGACGCCGTGATACGCCGCGCCATGCGACGGCACGACGCCGCGCCGTGACGTTGTACGCCGGCCCTCAGCCCCTGTCATAGTCATCGCAGTTTTATATGAGGGATTTATTGGAACACGTGATATGGGGCGATAATTTGGGACAGGCTAATAAGTGAGGAACAGAGTTGTCCATCAATGACAATTAGTGTAATGTTACAAAACAGGCATAAAAATAATGGTCAACTGTAAAAACATACCTAATTGGAATTGGTTGAAAAGTAACGTAGTTACAGACAGATATTTGAAAATTAGAAACAGTAGCAGATCTTACTAATTCCATATAAACTCCATACTAAATTAGTTTTGCCAACAAGACTTTAGTATTTCACACAACTTTAACCATCTCTGGAATTAATTGGAAGTAATTTTAATATCGAAAAACTAATTCCTCAAAAAAAAATTGATAGGTATTTAATATTGCTCAACAAGCTACCTATTCATACGCCGAATTCTCTACCCAAAGGTTGTCTGGAAGAGATCGCTTTGAGCGATAAGACCGCCAATTGTAATACTAACTGTATTAGCCTATTTCTTTTGTGTAATACTTTTTATTTTTTTGCAATAAAGAATATTTATCTTATCTTATCTTATCCTCAGCATGATCACATATTGATTTAGGTAAGTATAAAAAATACTTAACTCTATTTTTCAGATTTCAACAAGTCCAAAAGTGTGGTTGCATAAAAGCCACCGTTGCCCTCAACCGAATGTAGGTAAAATACGACCGTAATAAAACTTACCTTCCAGTATTTTTTACTGACACGATTGGATTTTCTAAATCCGGGTCGTTCTGGTTTGGATTAGGGTCTTTGGATAGTAAATCCCTTATTGGGCCGAAATACTTATTAAATCTGTAGATACAAAAAAGCGTCCCTTTATCCCACCTTTAAGTCCACCCCTGTTTTCTGTAAATTGTACCAAACGGCGACCGTTTTGAAGTTTCAGAATTTAGTGTATTATTGAAAAATGTAGCCAGGCTTTTTTTTAAACTAACCCTAGTTAAAAAAAAGCAGGGAAGGAATTAGTGGTCGCAATTTATTTTATTTAATATCTGAAGTATAAGGCATTAGAAATTTCGTATCATAATATGATATCCATCTAAGTATACTGGTTTAATAAAAATTTCCTAGCTAAAATGAAAAAAAAAAATGCAATTCTGTGATTGATTCAAACATGGTATAAACAACTCTTTTAAATCGCGTTTAATAAATAAGCGAGACTTGGCTCTATTCATACTCATACTCATTTGTTAAGATCGTAGGAACACTTCGGTACACTTGATCACGTCAGTAAACTAACAATACACTTAAGTATACAAATAAAAATCCTGTAACAGGTCAGGTATAAAACGAATATATGCAAAACGTGGCCGGTTGATGAATATTATAATAAATAGAATAGAAAACATTTATTTGACACACACACAGAGCACAGTACATAAGAGATACATAGAATAAAAATTACAAAGAAAAGAGATACATAGTGCAGTGGTGTGGTGTCAAACAGGTCTCCAGCTCAGCATGTGCTGCAGTAATTGGACATTACTGCATCGCTGGTTTTCAGTGGAGCCGCTGATGCAATGACGTACGGACACTGACGAAGATACGATCCGAAGATATAATAAAATGATTTATTATAATAATTATTGCGATCACTAACTTCATCCCTGCTATTTTGAACTAATTCTAACGGTTACTTTCAATTTACACTAAAGATTGTTTACAGAAAACAGGGGTGGACTTAAAAATGGATAAAGGGGCGCAAGTCGGTAATAGCGCCCCTGCAAGAGACGTCTCTGTTCCAAACATGGACCTCCAGGTCGATTTTAATTTCGATAACAAAGCCCCGGGCAACTCGGTTTAACAGTTCGCGTAACTACATAAACTAGTTCCTGGCACTTTGTCGTTGCAGTAACGAAGTTTGCGAACAAATTAATTACTTGTAAATACATTAATTACTTGTTAATACATGTGGCACTGGATGTAAATATATGTTTTCAGATTCGTGTATTGTTTGTTGAAAGTGAGTACATTCTGTATAGGGTTGCACAGTGTCAGAAAAATAAAATTTTCAAACAAAACATTATTTGCAGATTACAAGTGGTGAAGAATAATATCAATAATATCAAACTGGGTTCTCCTGAAAATGGCGGGAAACGACGGTTACAAAATTATTTGATAATTTTCCTTTTAACGTCTACAGGGACTATTTTGTGTTTAATATCACGTTAAATTAATCAGAAAATGTTCGCGAATGACAGTACGGTGAAGTTATTAGATTATTTATGCAAGATCTGAAGTTTCAAGCTTTTATCAAGAGTTCCCGCTACAAGCTCGGGAGTGAACCTGACTGTCGAGCTGCTTCGTCCAGAGTGATGACGCTACGGCGTCTCCTCTGGATGAAGACATGAAGACGCGGCTACCCAGGGTGAAGACGCTACTGCGACTCCCCTGGAGGAAGATAGAAGACTATTGAATATATTGAATTTTCTGTAACATGACACTGGCAAATGACGAACTGTCGAGTCCATTAATAAAATAAATAAATATCAAACTGGACACAGAGTTTGAGAAGTGTTGGCAAAACTGTAACGTAGATTAATTCGAATAATATCAATGTAAATTGTGATTAAAACAATAATAAAAATCAGCTAAGTGCGAGCCGTACTTAACCGGCGCACCGAGGGTTCCGTGCAACTTAACTTGATTTATTCCTTTACCTGTGATATAACAGTGTTTTCAATCTGTGGGTCGCGACCCGTGCCCTACGCGCGGTCGCGATGCCCTACTTGGGGGGTCGACGGTAAAATGAAAAAGGCAAGCTTTTACACTAGAATAAAAAGACAATTTTAGTGAGTAGTATGGGGTTATTTATTTCTAAAAAAAAATTCAAATCATGGTGCCTTATTAATTTACTTTGTACTAAGTACAAAGTACAGTTAAAGCTCTCGCGGCTTCTTGCAGAGTGTAACTAGGTCTTATTACATATAGAGATTTATTATACTTAGAGAAAATCAAGTAGCCTTTTTAAAATTATACTAACTTTTTGTATGGTAAGGGGTGGTATGGTAAGGGGGTCGTCATAATTTTTTACCCTGTGAAGGGGTCGCGTACTCAAAAAGATTGGAAAACACTGTGCTAAGATCGGATTGGACATTAAAACGAACAACCGCATTATAGCGTTGAAGAAGCAAATGTAAAATCGACTTGTACAGTCGAAGACAGAGATAAGTATAATAATAATAATTTCTTTATTTACAGGTATTAGTATAACCCATTACAAATTTACAATTCATATACCTAACTATAATAAAATATGATTATTTAAGAACTTATACGATAAAGAAATAGCTTGAAAACAAGCTATTTCTTATTCCAGTCGTGATGCACAGAAATCCAATGTATGAGGATGGGACTGTCCATACGGGTGTATGGACGGGTATAATAACAGCACAGCGTACGGAGAATCTCGGTATCGGACGCGCGCAGACGACTCCAGAAGGACGCGACGCGAGAACGGATGATCGCGAAAAAATCAGGGACTCCGGCCTCGGCGAACATGCTTGATGCGCTGCAGTATCTTGGCAACTTCATCAGAATACGTAGTAGTATATAGGGGGCCTCAATAAGGTTGACATTTTCTCAAAAACTACTGGACCGAATTTAATAATTATTTTACAGTTAGATAGTTTTCACTTTTATCTATCAAACAGTGAAAATTTTTTTGCAATAGGTCAAGTAGTTTTTGAGAAAATCTCAACCTTAAAAACTCTCCTGTACACCTCTCTGTGTTCCACCGTACTTTATAATAATTATTAGAATTAATATATTGATTTTTATTGGCAAGAAACAAAACGATTGTGGACTGTACAAAACAGAGTGTTCATGAGTAATGGTGTACGTGTGGACACAAATGGCCAGTATTTAGTGGACCTCGGGTCGAGCCGGGCACAGGGCCGGACTGAGCGCATTCATCACGCCAGATAGGGCCGTCACATTGCGCTGGCATGTTGACCGGGTGTGTCTCTTATTATGAGTCATCTATTATTACTTTGGACATTATTTTATTTTTATTCTTATTTGGTAGGAAAACTTACAGCTTTAATGTATGTAATATGATTAATTCTATTTTTATTTGAATGGCTTCTACTCTTATTAAAGAGATAATTTCGCCAATGTCAAGTTATTTAGAGTAGGTATTCATGTAAATAGAAAATTAAACAATTAAATATGTAATATGGGTTATAAACTTAAGTTAAAAACTAAGCCATTTACAAGTTTTCGCCAATAATTTAAATATGTGGGTTAGTTTTAGTAAATTATTAATGAATTAGAGTGTTTACAACTATAGATTATGATTTGTTTGATATTTTTGTTAGGCATTAGTAACATATTACCTTGCTAATAACAGTGTAAATTATTGGTAAAAAGTAAGTAAATACACTTTATTACACCGCAAATACAGTGGTCAATCGATTTCTTCCCGACCTGAGGATATTTTTTTTTAAATATGTTCGAAAGAGGTTATCTTGACTAGGCGAAATACTATAACACTTGCTATAAAGGGTTTAACGTAAAGGGTATATGAAGGGAGGGTGTAGAAAGTAATAGAAAAGTCGTAGAACAAAAGTTGTTCAGTTACCGATACTGAACATTCTCCCTTTGGCTTCATATATCCTTCACGTTACACTCTGTATAAAAATATTATTTTAACGATGAAAACAGAATATACCTACCGCAGCCCAAATCAAGCGTCTTATTTTGTAAACAAATATGATCGTCTAATTACCTGTTGTGATGTTACACTGATTGATTGATTGATTGGTCGAACCTGATCATCATTGTGGAAATAAAGTGATCCGATCTAATAATGTGAAAATAACTATGCAATAATCACAGAACAGCTTAAAATGTTAGTAGGGTAGGGTAGTTTTTGTTTACAAAATAAGACAGTTGATTTGGGCTTCTATATAGAAGCCTATATAGGTACATGTTGTTTGTTAACATCAAATAATAGGTCCTACTAGAGCCTATATAGAGCCTATTTTTGGACGTAAAATGGAAACTGAAAATACACATACTTATTCATAAATGATAAATATCCCATCTCCTTAAGAGCCTTCCATGAGCCAACTAGCGCCGCCAATCTTGAAGAAATAATATCTTCCAATTTAATCAATTTTATTAAAAAAAGCTATTTACAAAATGTTTATTACGATAAATACTATTTTTTAAATGCTTATTTATACGTGATTCAATTTCGGGATGTTGTAGTTCGCATAAACGTTCGTTGTAGTTCGTATTGCGAAAAACGGCCGTTTTTGGCACATTTGTGAACTACAACTTAGCTTGTCGCAATTATGCCATGTATTGTATATTGAAAAATAGTATTCATAATAAACATTTTGTAAATAGGTTTTTTAATAAAATTGATTAAATTGGAAGATATTATTTTTTCAAGATTGGCGGCGCTAGTTGGCTCATATCAGGCCCTTAGCATCCAATCTCCTCTCCTATCACTAACTTTTAGGCGCTAATATTGTTAGTACGCGTCGGCAAACTGTCAACTACACGATAATTGAATTATTAGCAAACCCACCACAGCCTGCAGCGGAGAATGGGATGGAAGTGACATAGAAACACACGGGTAAAGCATGGTACCTACACTGTATCAAAAAGTCGTTAACGTACAGTCTAATACAAAGAAAAGTGGAGCTATTAAGGTTGAGATTTTTAATTAACTATTTGACCTTGACTTACTAAGCTAACACTGTTCCTCTTTCTAATTATTGCAAAAAAGGTCTAGTAATAACTAGACCAACAGACATGAAATCGGTATAAAAGACATTGCCACATTTCAATGGAGCTTTGCACCACCTACAAAACTACGTGACCATTTAAGCTGTAGGTACCTATCATTTTGTTGGGGACTTATTACAGGTTTTATATAGTATGGTCAGTGGGTCGCAGTAAATGGTCAGTGGGTCGCAGCCAGAGTGTCGGAGCACGTAGCGTCCCACACCAGGGCGCGACCCATCCTCCAGGGTATCAACGACATCCCGTCGGGCCCAATAGGTACTTATAAAGTACTCACCACATCACGTCCGTTCGTGATTACAAATTCGAAGTAATTTATGCCACGGAGGCCCAAACTTTTAGGCCCCGGTAAACATTAACATAGTGGCAATACCCTAATAATTAAATTATCGAGCAGTTACTTTAGCCAAAGATCAATTTAGAGAGTAACAGAGTTATTATCAAGGCCCTTACAGTGCGCGAGGCGTAAGCTCAGGTTTACATTTGTGTGAGTGATCGCCAAGCTGCTAGCGGTACAAGAGGTGAAGTGCGGTGGTGCGCGGCTGGGTGGCGTCCCGCTGTGTATAAAAGACATTGCCACATTTCAATGGAGCTTTGCCCCACCTACAAAACTACGTGACCATTTAAGCTGTACCTATCATTTTGTTGAGGACTTATTACAGGTTTCATATTGCATAATCATAATCAGTATCATTTTCTACTACTCTCGCAACTCCTATAGAAGAATAACAAAAACAATGAATAAATCGCTTCGATTTCTTACTATTTTCTGAATTCTTAACTAAGCTGTTTTTTTCGAATCGCAACTTGTACAAAACTTTATTTTAAACCAATAATTTTAATAAAAAACGGAGATATTTTTTACATTTATTCGTTATCTTGTACAACTTGGGGTTGATGGTGGGGCAGAATCTGGCAATGTCATTTAGAAATCTTTTTCAAATATCGGCAAACGAGTCTACTCTACTTCATGACTGCTTATCCTTCGACAAAGGCCTCCATTTTGTCCTATCCTATGCTGTTCGGGTCTATACATACGCTGCTACTTTTTTATGTCATCCTCCCAACATATGGTTTGTCTACCTCTATTTCTTCCACTCTGTTATTAACTTCGTCCACTTCTCTTCTTCTCTTAACATGTAACCTGACCATCTCCATTTTTGTTGTTTATAAATTGTTTGTATATTTTTGAATTTTGTTATACCTTTTATATCTCATCACTGGCAGCTATTTCGAACCTCCGGCACAATAACTACTTATTGTTATATTGTGTGTATAGTATATTTGTGTATCTATTTTGTGTATATATTTCATACCATGGTATTCACCCTTGTTCGATTATTTGTCATTATTGCATCTGTAGATTTGTACATGTGAAAACTTATAATTGGCTTATAGATATTATTTAATTATTTATTTTGTCATTGTAGCTGTTTGTATTCCGAATAAAAAAAAATTCGTGTAGTCTCACTCTGTCTCTCCTCTTTACTCCCATTACACTTCTTTCTATCCCATTTTGAGATATTATTTTATTAAGTGCTCTGCCATGTCAACCGTTTTAAATTGCTAATGTCAACCCCTACCTACCTTCCCTACAACCAGCTACACCTCTAATGAAGTGGACAGTCTGCCGGGAGGGTAGCGGGTAGATGCGGGGGCGGGGGACACCTGTCGCCGCGCTATCAGCCGGGCGGCGGTGGATCAAAGGTGTCGGAAGCTTTGTGTTCCCCCGCCGTTTCCGATACCGCTCCCACTCTGCGAGCGTAGGGTTTGCGTAGGGCTGGGGGTGGTTTTGTCAATATGTTTTTGTACAGTTGAAATGTAGGTATGCAGATAAGGTTGATATTTTCTCAAAAAGTACTGGATCGAATTTAATAATTATTTTAAAGTTACATAGCAATATATAAGCAACGTTAAAACGTTAAAAAAAGTAACTAGCAGTTACAGTTGCTAGGGATTCGGGAAATGAATTCCCATCAGAAGAATTCTTGCTAGGATTTCGGGAAATGAATTGCCATCAGAAGAATTCTTCCTAAGAATTCGGGAAATGAATTGCCATCAGAAGAATTCTTGCTAGGAATTCGGGAAATGAAATGCCATCAGAGGAATTCTTGCTAGGAATTCGGGAAATGAATTGCGATCAGAGGAATTTTTGTTAGGAATTCGGGAAATGAATTGCCATCAGAGGAATTCTTGCTAGGAATTCGGGAAATGAATTGCCGTCAGAGGAATTCTTGTTAGGAATTCGGGAAATGAATTGCCATCAGAGGAATTCTTGCTAGGAATTCGGGAAATGAATTGCCATCAGAGGAATTCTTGCTAGGAATTCGGGAAATAAATTGCCATCAGAGGAATTCTTGCTAGGAATTCGGGAAATGAATTGCCATCAGATTAATTCTTGCTAGGAATTCGGGAAATGAATTGCCATCAGAGGAATTCTTGCTAGGAATTCGGGAAATGAATTGCCATCAGAGGAATTCTTGCTAGGAATTCGGGAAATGAATTGCGATCAGAGGAATTCTTGTTAGGAATTCGGGAAATGAATTGCCATCAGAGGAATTATTGCTAGGAATTCGGAAAATGAATTACCATCAGAGGAATTCTTGGTAGGAATTCGGGAAATGAATTGCCATCAGAAGAATTCTTGCTAGGAATTCGGGAAATGAATTGCCATCAGAGGAATTATTGCTAGGAATTCTGGATTGCCTTTCTAGGGTCTATGCGCAATTCTCAATATTTCCAATACTCAACATGAACCCTGTTATGGTTTTGCAACAAGTCCTTTGATGTCCTGTCGACTGTACGAAATCATCTCCGAGATATTTAAAATTTCCCTCTTCATTGTATTTTTTCCACATTTCATTTTAAATCGATTCAGCGAATTATTCCGAACCAATTACTGTTTAATACGCGTTCGCACAAACAACGCTGTTACGTAGGAGGATTAATGGTATTATGAGCTTATTTACTATGTAATAAATAAAAGTTAAGCCTATATGACTAATAGGCGAATATAATAGCTATACTTTTTCTAGTCATTTTAGTGTAGTTGTTTTAAATCTTAGATCTACTACGAGGACTTTGTTTCTCCATAGATAATTAATTATAGAAAAACGAAGTCAAAGTCAAATCTCCTTATTGCAAGTAATCACGTTGTATACATATTTGCACGTCAACATTTTTTTTTAAATTTACATTTACACAATTTTGCAAGGAAAAGGTGAGGAGAAGAAGTGGCAAAAAACATGCAGCAGCACATCTTTTAAAATAGTAACATCACATTATGCGTTTAGAAAAGAAATCGACTCGTTGAGATCTCGTAGCGCTGCCGACGTATAATATGTTCGAGAGTTTTGAAAATGGTAACGTTTGCAAAATAAGAAGATTTCGAATATGAAAGATCTGCAGTTTCGAGCTATAAGTAGATTCTAGAGTCCTACTATTAGAGCTCAGGAGTGGAGGACGAGTTCCTGGAGGAAGAAATGAAATGAAATGAAAATTAAATGAAAAATTTATTGATAACAAATGTTACAGGTCGTCGTTTGGGTACATTAAACAATGTAGTTAGGTACATATTTAAATTCATAACTCAGAAATTATTAAATAAAATTCAAAATGAAGACACTAAGATTCCTCGTTAAGGGTTGAATACGCTTCGGCAACAAGGAAGACTACGATAGACTATGAATTACTCTATACATGACATTGGCAAATTACAAACTGTCGAGTCCATTAAAACTAAACTGATAACAGCGAAATTGAAAGACATAGTAAGCTCTCTGGCTGATAAAGAATAAAGTAGGTCCATCTCCATCATCATCATCAGTTTATTTTTATGTCCTCACTGCTCGGGCATAGACCTTACATCGAGGGAGCTCGGGCCATAATCCACCACGAGAGCCTAGTGCGGATTGGCGGATTACACTTGCCTTAGATTTACGTGTTATTTAGAAGTACGGTGGAACACAGAGAAAGGTCAGGAGAGTTTTTAAGGTTGAGATTATCTCAAAAACTACTTGATCTATCGCAAAAATTCGTTCACTGTTTGATAGATAAAAGTTAAACTATGTACTGTAAAAGAATTATTAAATTCTGTCGAGTAGTTCTTGAGAAAATCTCAACCTTCTTAGGCCCCCTGTATATTTGTCTTCGACTGTACCTAGTGTTGTAACATTATTAGTTACAGTTACCACTAAAAGAGTTATTTTAGGACTAGTTTCAAAATTCAAAGCAAGCACTTGTTATTTTACGCGAAGTTGTTGAGTTTGGACTGTTTCCAACGATATAAAATGCACCGGCTGCATTTCTAAATATCAATAACATTGTTAATATATGTATGTGACGACACACTGCGGTAGGTAGATTGTGGTTTTGAGCGTAAAAAAATATAAAAGGAAAACATGCAATCTTGACATGTGACTGTGTGTGGTGTGAGAGAGAGAGAGAGAGAGAGAGAGAGAAAGAGAGGGTGTGTTTGTGTGTGTGAAATCTATTGTCCGGGTTGTCAAGGCCACCCACAGACCACTTACCCCATAGACCTGTAACAGGAGGGCGCCCGTTTCTGCCCGCACATGAGCGCAAAATTACTTCGCGACACGTGTAACCTAGAGATATTATCGACATGGACGCATCTCTTCAAAACGGCACCCCTGTCCCCCGCTTCGTCTATTGCGCTCATCGTTGACAGAATTTTACGTTTGCAAATGACAATGCCAGATTCTGCCCCACCATCAACCGCAAATTGTACAAGATAACGAATAAATGTAAAAATATTACCGTTTTTTATTAAAATTATTGGCTTAAAATAAAGTTTTGTACAAGTTACGATTCGAAAAAATAGCTTTATTACGAATTCAGAAAATAGTAAGAAATCGAAGCGATTTATTCATTGTTTTTGTTATTCTTCTATAGGAGTTGCGAGAGTAGTAGAAAATAATACTGATTATGATTATGCAATATGAAACCTGTAATAAGTCCCAAACAAAATGATAAGTACAGCTTAAATGGTCACGTAGTTTTGTAGGTGGGGCAAAGCTCCATTGAAATGAGGCAATGTCTTTTGTACCGATTTCTATGGGGTAAGTGGTCTGTGATGGACACGCACGACACGCGGCATTATTTTCCTTGGTATATTCCCCTTTCTGGCTAATGTTTGATAGAATATAAGAAATATTTTGATACAGAATATCCTTGACCGTAATAAGTGTTGTCTATTTAAAATCCTCTTATACAGTACTTTATAATACGGGCAGTGTAGTAGATGGGAACACACGTCTGACTCAACCGGTAATATTTATAAATCTCTATCAGACACGTTATCTTACTAATATTACTTACATTAAGGCCATTTCTCGCCTTTTGAGGCCTTTACTCGTTGAGAGGTCCTTAATATTAGATAATATAAATGCAAATAATTAAATTAGCATAAACACATGACATAATTAATATTTGACTAAGTTATTTTATAAATGAAATGTACAAATGAAATATATTAAGGAATAAAAGGCAATAATAATAAAAAAAGGCCATTTCTAAATTAAATGAATAGGTATATTTTATACACAAATATTTACATCATAATTAAATTGGTTGATCGATACATACCACTCCTCTTACTATACCTATTCCTAAACCGTGGAATAACTTTAAATCATGTTTATTGCTAACCCCCATTTATGAGTTTTGCAATTTGTAAGTGGAGAGATGCGAGATACAATGAGTTTGTAGGTGTGACTGGATCTTTGTAGATGGAATTACGTCGTATTGTATGTACCGAAGCCCAAATCAAGTGTCTTATTTTGTAAACAAATATGATCGTCTAATTACCTGTTATGAAATAACACTATATGTATGGTATCATTCTGTGGGGAAGGGCAGCCGACATCGAGACCATTTTTATACTACAAAAATATACGCAATACGATTTATATACAATCTGCGTTGTAGATAACCTCTGAGGAAATTGTTTAAAAATATTAATATTATACTGATGGTAACTAGCCAATTCAATTAAACATGCATGGTGTGTGTCGCCGGTTCCGCATGAGGGATAAACTTACTAACAATAGTAATAGTTACGTACTGTATAGTTATTAAGTAATCATTGTATTATCATTATTTTAAAAGATGTGTTGCTGAGAGTTTTTTGCCACGTTTTCTCCTCAGCGTTGGCACCTTTTCCTTGCAAAGTGGTGTAAATGTAAATTCAAAAAAATATATTGACGTGCAAAAATGTACTCAACGTGCTTACTTGCAATAAAGAAATTTGACTTTGACTTTTGACACTGAAGGAACTGATTGATTGAACAGGCTCAATCAATCAGTTCAATTAGTTTTTGTTTACAAAATAAGACTTGATTTGGGTTTCGGTATAGTATGAAAAGTGTGGAAGCAGAGCGGACGCTTTCCACCTTAATCAGTATGTAGGATATTAATAGTTTTGTACCACACTTGTTTCTAACCGCTGTAGCACGTTGATGGCGAGTGGCGAGTCCAATCAATGCCGAGAGCCATTCCGTAAACACCGATACGCATTAAATATGGCCTTGGGAAAAAACTGAGTTTTGGCAGACCACAGCGAGTATTGACCGGGAACAAGTCAGGAGACACTAGCGTTTAGTACTGATGGCTTTGGCTGAAGGCATTGTATGAGCGGATTTACAGTTTTTCTATGAAGGCTACGGCTTACTGTTAAAATTAAACGTCTGAAAACAATATACCTATAGAAATCTTAGGGTCTATTTAGAGACTGATGAATACCGAAACACGATTGGACAAACTTCGCTTGATATAATAAAATCGCAAGCATTTCCATGCAATTTTTTTATGCAAATTGTTTCTGATATGTAAAATGCTTTGATATACAAATTCTCCCACCATTGTCATGACTCCCAATTCTCTAAATTTATCTCTGCATGAATCCCTACATTTCATTCCAAAGATATATCTGATGTGTTTTATAATGAAAATTATGTCTAAACTGAAATAGTTATTCTTACAAAATATATATCAAAATGTAGGGAATTATAAATACGAGAGCGAGTTTTATGTGCTCTTCACTCCGTCGCTGCGGGGCATCTTCTGTCTCACGCTTGAGTTTGACAGATGGAAGGAAAAAATTTCCCCATACGCTCTGTACTCTCTACAGAGCATATGGGGAAAATTCTACAATACATCTATATTTGCTGAATATCTGTCAAAACTGAGATGTGGTGGATTATAGCCTGAACTTCCTCGACACATTTGAAAGCTTGTATCCAAACAAAGATGGTGGCTAAAGGTGGCAGAGAGTGGATGTAAAAGGGTTGAGTGGCGTGCTTTAAGAGAGGCCTATATCCTACAGTGAATAGGCTAGGTACCTACAGGTAGGCTGATGATGATGTGGTCAAACAGTGGAGATAAAAAAGGCTGATATGATAAATGGTATGATTATGTCGTAGCCGCAAAAACTTCTTTCGGCAGTCGGTTAAAAAATAGATATACAATATAATTTTTTTTCGTGTGGTGTAGTGACCAAACCTTTGTCAGTGTTATTCAGCCCGCCCGTAGGCCTCTGACGTGACCTAACGACTACTACCGAGCGACAGCAACCGGGACCAACTGCTTAACGTGCTTTCCGAGGCACGAAGGGGCTCAGATGAAAGTGTCACTAGCAGTCACCCATCCAGGGACTGACTTCGCCCAGCGTTGCTTAACTTGTACGATCGTTTTCAACGTGTACTTGCAACTGGACTACGAGCCTCTCAATAAGCGAACAAGAGAGTTATTTCTGTGCTGTTTAAACCTCGCTAAAACTTATTACTACAGAAACAAAAACTAACAGAAAACTTGAAACACTCCTACAAAAACGAGATACCACTAGGGCCCATAGTAAATGATATTTGCACTGACACACACTAACACAACACACATACATCACATCGACCGACCTCTCACATTCACCGCGAACACACACACGTTATCTACACACATACATACAATAAGTAACCATTGGTTGCCATTGGAAGCTGTGAGCTTACCTTACGTACGTACGCACGGTACGATGCTCCTCTATAACCAATTTGGAGCCAAGGTGTGGGCTGAAAACCAGCGCTGACGCACTCTGTGTCAGCATCAGCTGAAGCCTAAACCTTTTGCCTAAGTTATATGTTTGTTAATTGTCATTGTAATTTATTAAGACTGTTTTTATTTCTTATATGTAGATACTTAATAGGCAATAAATGTTATTCTATTCTATTCTATTCTATTAACCGCTAATCGCTTGTGTCTTACTTATCCGTTTCAGCGGCGGCGCACGTGGCGTCGCGAAAATATAAATAAAGTTTAAAATAGCCCGTAGAGAGTTGTGCAAATGTCGGCAAAATTGTGCAAAATAGCCTTGTACTTAACTAAAGAGCCTTCCATGAGCCAACTAGCGCCGCCAATCTTAAAAAAATAATATCTAACAAATTATGATTTTTTATTAAAAAGCTATGTACACAATGTTTATTAGGATAAACACTATTTTTTAATATACAATACATGGCATAATTGCGACAAGCAAAGTTGTAGTTCAAGCAAATGTGCCAAAAACGGCAGTTTTTCGCAATTATGCGAACTACAACTTACCGAAATTGAATCACGTTATAAATAAGCATTAAAAAAATAGTATTTATCGTAACAAATATTATGTACATAGCTTTTATAATAAAATTGATTAAATTGGAAAGATATTATTTTACGCTAGTTTTTGCGCTAGTTGGCTCAAGGAAGGCCCTTAATAAGTTAAAGCCAGTTACAGCTAGAATACCGCGTCCAAGAAGGTACTTTTTGACAATTTTGTTTTATTTTTTAAGTAAGTAAGTATTTTGATTTTATATCCTTTTTTATTTATGCAAATATGTTAATTACTTGTTATAAATAAATAAAAATATCAGGAGTTGTCAAGTTAAATTAATAATAACTCTTAAGATATCACAGACAGTTTTGAGTATGGAATGGAGTTTGAGTTCGGTCTTACAACTGTCAGTTTTCAAACAATATTGACAGTCGTTAAGTGCGAGCTTACGCTGAGTTCTGGCTCAAATTGTTTACCACTAAGGCCAATAGTCTCAAACATTAGCCACCACTATTATAAAAGTAGATCCATAAGTTTTAGACATAAATCATCCATTCTTCACAAAGTAAATAGGCACAATTTCGTAGGGATAAGCCTAACATAAAAGCTAGGCTTATACATAAATCATGTTGTTTAAGGTTTCATCCTAATTTATGAAGTTATTTTTATGGACGGTCGTGTGAAAGTGCCTTTTTATAGTGTTATTACACCTACGATCGAAGGATCATTTTATAATTTTGTATAGGTAGCAAGGTTACATATAACTTTTTGCTTCGTATGCGCGTATTTTCAGTTTTTCTACGAAGGCTACGGCACTAACTGCTAAAATTTCGTCTTAAAAAAATGCTGATCCTTTGGGCGAAGTACAGGCCTGCATTTCGGTCACGTGTGGACTCGACGAGCCGCCGAATCTTAAAAATAGTTATTTTTAAGGCTTCGTATCGCGTATTTTCAATTCTACGAAGGCTACGGCACTAACTACTAAAATTAAACGTCTGAAAAAGATATATAGCAATCTTGGGGTGTCTATTTAGAGACTGATGAATACCGATACACGATTGGACAAACTTCGCTCGATAGAAAAAAATACCTTCCATGTCTTTTAAAATGAAAATTATATCTAAACCGAAATAGTTATTCATACAAAATATATATCAAAATGTAGGGTACTATAATTACGAGAGCTTGTTTAAAAAAATCTGATTTGTTGTTGGCGTATTTTTATTTCCCTGCCAAAATTCATAAAAATACGAATATCGAGGCACTGCGCCGTGCTCTTCACTCCGCCGCTGCGGCGCATCTTGTGTCTCACTCTTGCTTTTTTTATGTAACTAATGAAAGCCAGCAATGGTTGATAGATATGGGTAGATCGCTGTTCGAAGTTTTTTCAAAAAACACTCTGAAGTAAATATTCATATTCATTTATTATGTAATATTCATACATCGTCATTTATATGTCTTATTACATTTTGTAAAATAGTTCATTACATTTAGTATATAAAATTATATAAAATTAAATTGATCAATTAAGAAAGAAAGAAAGAAAGAAAGAAAGAAAGAAAGAAAGAAAGAAAGAAAGAAAAGACATTTATTCTGACAACACACCATACAAACACAAAAACTATAAAATATACATGTATACTTAAAACTACATAATTACATTAATTATTAATATTGGTTAGTCATTAGAATAAAATAATACAATCAATTCAAATATCAGTTGCTCAAGTTACGTATAGGAATCAATATTTACTAAGTATTTGGATCAGTTATCACATCACAGTGGAGTGTCTTCTGCCAAACACTCAGCCACAGAATAATAGGCCTTCTGGATCAACCATAATTTTAATTTAGAAACAAAACTGAAATCAGTTTTGGCTTCTTTTATATAATAGAAATGAATGTATAATTTATACAGACATTATAGAGAGATCCACAATAAAAGATACCTTCCTGCTTTTATAATTCAATTCTGTTTCTAGAGAATTTCAATAACAGTATATGGTACGGCCGGAGCGAATGTGCAGCATTCCTGCATAGTCTTTTGACACAGGGCCGGACTAAGGGCATGAAAAGGCTAGGCCTTGCACTCTATTAATAAAATGTCCATAGGTACGGGGAACACAGAGAAAGGTGTACATGAGAGTTTTTAAGGTTGAGATTTTCTCAAAAACTACTTGACCATTCGTTCACTATTTGATAGATAAAATTTAAAACTATGTAACAAGGAAAAGGTCTGCTGTCAGCTGTACTATCCGGACGACTAGAATATCAACAAAAACTGTATAAATATTATTATTTGATATCAGGGTGTTGGTACAAGCCCAAGGGCCACTGCGACCTCAAAGGTCTATTGTGGCCGCGCACCGAGTTCTTATATCTCGCTCCCAAGGCCAACGTCCTTCAGGAATCGTATGATGCACTTGGGTGAGCGAGTTTTAATATCCTCGGGTGGCATTATGTGTCCACCTAAGGCTCGGCTTCTGCTGTGAATGAGTGCTCCACACTCACAGAGGATGGGCATGGGGGTTTCCTCGGCTTCGCAGAAGAATCTACAGGCAGGCCCATTCTGTTAGGATGTTTTTTAGGCTGCAGCATCCTTCAGGAATCGTACAAAAATCGTAACAAGTAACGTAGTTTTACATAAAAGTACACTTTACATTACAAGGTGGAGAACTCACTCAATTTTCCATAATGGTCAACTATTCCATTGAAATAAGGTTCTTGACCGGAAACCCAGCACTTAGCGCTGCCACAGCGTCGCCGAGCCCGCCCTCAAATACTTAGTCCAGCCCTTTTATGCCGTCTACGTAATGTTTAACCGTTGTCTTGCAGACAGTATGAGATAAGAAAGACATTTCGAATAAAATGTCTCTGTTAGACTGTCTATATTGCTATCTTATTTTGTAAAGTAGAACCTAGACAAGAGGGCCTATTAGTCAAAGTAGCTTTGACTTTCGTTAAATACTTACTAGTAGAATAGAAAGAAAAATGGATGTGATTAATGAGGAGGTGACCATTACGCCAACGAAAGAAATTAATTTAAAAAACAAAACAAAAGACGACTGCCAAAAATTTTAGGGCCTTACATGAGCCAACTTAAAAAATAATATCTTCCATTTTAATGATTTTTATTAAAAAAGCTATATATAAATAAAATAAAATAAAAATAGCCTTTATTCCACTAACAATTCGACCTTACACTAAGATATAAAAAAATTACATATTAAGATATAAATAGTTATTACATCGGCGCCGAGTTGCTAGGCTGTCCTTCGACATAGGCCTCCTCCATCTAAAAAAGCTATATATACAATCTTTATTATTATAAATACTATTTTTCAATATGCAATATATATATATATATGGCAAGCTAAGTAGTAGTTCAAAAACATGTCAAAAACGGCCGTTTTTCGCAATTATGCGAACTACAACTTACCGAAATTGAATCACGTTATAAATAAGCATTTAAAAAATTGTATTTATCCTAATAAAGATCGTGTACCTACATAGCTTTTTTAATAAAATTGATTATATTGGAAGATATTATTTTTTTAACATTGGCGGCGCTAGTTGGCTCATGTCAGGCCCTAAAGCCGCTTTGATTAAATTTTATAGCCTATGTCACTTCTATAATCAAGACGAATCTAACGACACCTCATATGTTAAAATCAATCAAGCCGTTTAGGCTGTAGGGCGGGACAAAGAATTAGGCATACAATTAGGTAAAGAACTAAAAATCAAATCGAAACATTTCTTTAGAATTTGAATTACGCATTATCAATGCTCGGTGAATAAATTAGAACATGATGAAAAAATTCTTGCCGTGGGCAGGACTTGAACCTGCGACCTTGTCATTCCGTGACACGCTCTTACCAACTGAGCCACCACAGGCCACGCCGAGCCCACCGAAAATCTTCATCGCTTTATACATACTTAAAGGGTATGTTACGCAATTCCATCTATCGGACAATAGTAGTAGTATTCCGACAACCATGTCTAACATTCGGTTAGAAACATGATTTATGATGATGCGCTCCTATTTTTACTCAGAATTTGAATTACGCATTATCCATGTTCGGTAAAAAAATTAGAACATGATGAAAAAATTGTTGCCGTGGGCAGGACTTGAACCTGCGACCTTGTCATTCCGTGACACGCTATTACCAACTGAGCCACCACAGGCCACGCCGAGCCCACCGAAAATCTTCATCGCTTTATACATACTTAAAGTGTATGTTACGCAATTCCATCTATCGGACAATAGTAGTAGTATTCCGACAACCATGTCTAACATTCGGTTAGAAACATGATTTATGATGATGCGCTCCTATTTTTACTCAGAATTTGAATTACGCATTATCCATGCTCGGTAAAAAAATTAGAACATGATGAAAAAATTGTTGCCGTGGGCAGGACTTGAACCTGCGACCTTGTCATTCCGTGACACGCTCTTACCAACTGAGCCACCACAGCCCACGCCGAGCCCACCGAAAATCTTCATCGCTTTATACATACTTAAAGGGTATGTTACGCAATTCCATCGGAATAATACTACTATTGTCCGATAGATGTAATTGCGTAACATACCCTTTAAGTAAATTATTAAAATTTTATTAAGGTTTTATCGTAATTTAAGCCTAAAGTAATCGCCAACGAACTGGACCATCGAGCTTCATCACTCTATAATCTCGATTTAATAATTAAAGTTAATATTATGTTAACGGAACGAACTAAGTTAAGTTAACCCAACTTAGTTTTGAAGTTAGACCACACGCCAACCTCGGGTTAGCCGACATTTCAGCTCAATTTAAACTTTCGCTTTTACAACCTTCTGTTGGGGGTTTAAAAGTCGGTTTAAGTAGTATAGCAACTCGACTTAACTTCAATAATTGGCCACGTTTTAGCGAGTATTCGATAAAGGATTTGGTTATCAATTCATCGAGTTATTTGTTTTTAAATAGGTAAGATAAATCGTCATCTATACATATAATAAGACTGTAAAAAAGTTGTGTCTGTACATTGGATATTTTATGAAAAGAATAATTGTAATGTGTTTTAGGATCGATACTAATGCCAAAACACTAATTTTTTTGAATTTTTGTCTGTTTGTCTGTGACTTTGTGCAAGTATCATGGCCATAACTACTGAAGGGATTTTGATGGGAGTTTCACTAGGAGATAGCTGAAATATCCGGATAGCTCATAGGCTATAAGCCATGGCGGTAGGTGATGTGGAAACAAGGATCCAGAGAGGAAGATCGGCAGATCAGGAGGCATCCTGATCTCCTCCATTCTCTCCATCCTCCTCCTCTACCCAAACGAAGTTGCGGGGTACAGCTAGTATTGTAATAAGAATGTAACAATATCACATAACACACACCACTCATCTCTATTATGTGCAGATAGAATGGTAAAGATTAAGTATTTTTATATGTTTTGATATTTTTCTCTCTTATATTGTTGAAGTCGGCAAATTAGACCGACAGTTTCGACCGATTTCGACGCAGTGCGCGAAGAAACGTCACTGGCGACGCGGGCGTGGCGCGCTCACCTTGATAAAGACCGTCGAAATCGGTCGAAACTCTCGGTCTAATTGCCGGCTTCAACAATATAAGTGAGTGATAGCCGTTTATTAGTAATGACTCACTATAGTTTTAATTCTAAGATATTTTTCTTGCATATGCGCTATGCGAAACGAAAATCTAAATGATAAATGGAGAAAAAAAATCATCTCTGCCGGTGCCGTTCCTAAGACGAATATGGAGACAAAATTCGACGATCTGGGTACGATATCACGATGGCTCTGTTGGGATAGGGCGTGCCACGGAATGGCGAGGTCCCTGGTTCAAATCCCAGTCGTGATGAAAATCTTCATTTATCATTTAATATTGTTTAAATTTTTTGAAGATTTTCTTTCCTGCCGTATACCTACCTTCTTCTTCCCCCATTTTATACGAACCCTCTTTTGCTCATGTAACGTCATCATTTTTGTCATGAAGTAAAGAAGTCTGTCAGTGCCGGACCTTTATTATTAATAATAATAATAGAATTCTTTATTTAGGTAATAATCCCAAAATACAAATAGGTAATGTAGACGGACAAGATAAAATTACAATAAATGAAGATTGAAATAAGATTAAACAAAATTAAACATTAAATATTAACTCCATTAAAACATACGCTAGTCAGCCAACCTTGATTGGCATTATCAATTTATTGCTTAGTGATTTTTATTAACACTACAGTGGCGCCCAACGTGGGACTCATACCACCCCCTGTTAAAAATATTAGCACTAAAATAAACACGAGTATTTAAGAAAAGTCGGTATCTCATAAGGGTTAATACTTGCTAAATACTTTTTATACGATGTAGCGTAATCTTAACAAGACTGGATAAGGAAAGTTTGGGGACAAAATCCCCACAAAAACCCTAATAAAGCTTGGGTCAGTGTACCCATCATGTAGGGTTCAGTACGTCCTGTAGGAGCATTAGTTTTATCTTAGGGTCTAGGCACACTACGTTTATATGTATAGAAAATATGCGTCCTTTGCGAGTTTAAAATATGCCTTGTGTAATTTTAACCACTTTAATGTGCGTTATTTGGCGTAACGCGAGTTCGAACTACTACTATAGTTCAATTGGTTCTCTTGAAAATGGCGGGAAACGACGGTTGCGAAATTATTTGATAATTTTCCTTTTAATGTCTACAGGGACTATTTTGTCTTTAAAGTCACGTTAAATTAATCAGAAAATGTTCGCGAATTACAGTACGGTGAAGTTATTGGATTATTTATGCAAGGATCCGCCATCATTTTGGAATGGCGGATTGATTTTTTATTTGTTTAATTTTCTATTTACATGAATACTCTAAAAAACTTGACATTGGCGAAATTATCTCTCGAATAAGAGTAGAAGCCATTCAAATAAAAATAGAATAGAAGATCTGAAGTTTCAAGCTTTTATCGAGAGTTTCCGCTACAAGCTCGGGAGTGAACGTGACTGTCGAGCTGCTTCGTCCAGAGTGACGACGCTACGGCGTCTCCTCTGGATGAAGACATGAAGACGCGGCTACACATGGTGAAAACGCTACTGCGACTCCCCTGGAGGAAGATAGAAGACTATTGAATATATTGAATTTTCTGTAACATGACATTGGCAAATGACGAACTGTCGAGTCCATTAATAAAACAAATAAATAGTTCGTTTTGATCGATAACAATTTATCGAAGAATTGCTGTTCGAATGAACTCTTTCTCTGTTATATTTCGTGTATCGTTACAATTAGTGGAGTCTAATGCCATTAGTTCCGTTAATTGTCATATAATGGTTACAAAAATAGACAAAAATTTACTTGATAAACGTAGCATCAATTTGTATAAGTATTCATATATGAAATGTAAAATAATTTTTAAAGTCTTTTGAATACTAAAAATGTAAACTATATAAATAAAGAATTCGTAATCACCAATCAAGAAAATAATCCATGGGATCGAAAAATACCGACCGATGAGCCACTGGGGCCGAATTTCAGACGCTCGACTAATTAAGTCATCCCAATTTCATTATTATTAAAATAATTGACCTCTTTTCTCTTTTCTAACAGTTATAAATTAAAAATATACTAAAATTCTTAAAGCATTTTAAAGAAAGGATAGTTTTTAAACTAAAAAGTCATCCCAATTTCATTATGATTAAAATAATTGACCTCTTTTCTCTTTTCTAACAGTTATAAAAATATACTAAAATTCTAAAAGCATTTTAAAGAAAGGATAGTTTTTTAAACTAAAAAGAAAACATTAAATTCTACGAGTATTTTCTCGTAGAGCCGATGTCGTGTCGTTTAATGTTTTTTTTTTCTTTGCGCAGAGAACTAGACGGCTGCGAGAGACGCAGAGGAAATTGGTTTTGGACGTTTTACTTCTCAGCTCTTCATATCGGTTTAAAAGTAATAAAATTAATAAATAAGATACTGGTACAAGTAAAAAGGCTGCTTTCATTCACCAAAGTTATGAAAAGGATATCTACACATTTAGAAAAGTCAAAATCTTTAAGTTCGCTTTCATACCTACATACTTTATGACATACATAATTTAAAAAAATCTTATGAAAAATATATTATCGTGCCCCACGTTGGGCGCCAGTGTAACGACAAACTGGTTTTAATGTGGCTTAATATATTTCTTTAAATCTTATGAAAAATCAGTCGGAAGGATCACAACAAATCTCTGCATGCCCTAAGGTAAACTGGAAGAAATTGCCGCGAGGCATTAAGTTCGCCCGATACATAAAATGTAACAAAGATTAAAAAAAATACTTAGATTTGAAATCAAAAACGAAAGTGACAGGTCATTTTTGTTTTTAAATTCTAGGCGTTCCAATATGTGATGCAGTCGAAAAGAGACCGCATCGTTACAAGTGTCAGTAGCAAATGTACATACATGTAGGCCTGCTGTTTCTATTATTAGATGAATAGAATGCAAGTAGGGCATAACAGGCTGTAGGCATTATAAAATGACATTTACTGGATAGAGCGATGGCGTTCGATGAAGGTCAAAGTACCATGTAGAGTCGACTACGTAAATGCCTATTTCAACATTTTATTTAATAAAATACATTATTGTTGAGGATTAGGAACGCAACCCATACTGTGGTGGAATGGAACGTCACCATCGTCGTCTATGACAGCTGTCACTCTGCCTGTGTGCTTCCGGTGCCCCTGCCTTTGTAATGTAATATTGTGAGAAAATAAAACGTTTATAGTACTAAATTCTTTAATTGCTTAACAATTATCATAACGTTAACGTTAATTATCGTTACGACAAGCTAAGTTGTAGTCCCTCAGACCAGAATATGGAGACAAAATTCACGATCTGGATACGAATCACGATGGCTCTGTTGGAATAGAGCGTGCCACGGAATGGCGAGGTCCCGGGTTCGAATCCCGGTCGTAATGAAATTTTTTCTCCATTTATCATTTAAGTTGTAGTTCTCAAATATGCCAGAAACGGCCGTTTTTCGCAATTATGCATATTGAATCACGTTGATAATTAGAGATTAAAAATTAGTATTTATCGTAATAAGAAGTTCCAGAAGCTTCTAAATTATATGGGAATATAATTTAAGTTTGGCGGATTTTTAAGATTTGATTTTCTTAAATCAATAATTTTACAAATTAAACTTACAAGAAAAGTGAACAGACTGTAGAAATATACTAAATACAATGCCACAGACAGAAATACACTACGCATATGAATCTTGTAACACGCTTGTATTTTAAGGTAAATAAAAAAGAAGGCAGAATTGGAGCTAAGGATTATCTAGTTCCAATGTAATTCCGTCGGGGACCGTTGCTCGACTTTCGTGTCGTCTCGTCGGTAATTAATTAATATTGCTTCTGAGGCTACTAATTTTTATTTAAGAGGATTAACAATTTCTCATCAACCACTTTAATAAACTTCGACTGTGTTTATAAGAACTGAGAGATTTTCTTTCTAAGAACCTCTTAAGGTACTTAATTAATTATTATTACTTTATTGTACACGAAAGAAGGGGTGTAAGGGGTGGGGACAGACAATATTGGCCACCCAATTGCCAACCTCACCGGCACGTGGTGCACCCTGCCGACCAACGGACGGGGCTCTGGCGACCGACAGTTGGCGGTATACCCAGCTCGCACCGTGCCGGCGCCAAGTGCAGCAGGTCGGTGACGGGCAGCAGCGTCACCGGCGCGAGGTGGCCGGCTCTGCGATCGCCAACCCGCTTGCCCAGCGTGGCGATTACGGGCATCACCTCCCAAATATGAGTGACACCACAAGGCCCCGGCCCCCAGTTCCCGGCCGCCCCGCTATTCCTAGCCAAGGCAGCGGCTACGGTAACGGCGGGGCAGGGGGTGCTAAGAATCCCCGGGTTACGGGAGGCTGCCAAACAAAATTGACCCTGGCTACGTACAACGGACGAACTCTGCGGCTGGACGATCATATCGCGGAACTCGAAGTAGAGTTGGAGAGGATACGCTGGCACGTCCTAGGGTTATGTGAAGTCCGAAGAGAGGGGGAGGACACACTGACCCTGGAATCGGGCCATCTACTCTACTTTCGAGAGGGCGATCAACTCTCCCAAGGCGGGGTAGGTTTTCTGGTGAATAAGGCCCTCGTAGACAACGTAATGGAGATCTCCAGTGTGTCGCCACGGGTAGCGTACCTCATTTTGAAACTTACCGAGAGATACTCTCTTAAGGTAGTACAGGTCTACGCACCAACGTCGGCACACTCGGATGAAGAAGTGGAGGCTGTCTATGAAGACATAGCCAAAGCCCTCAATCACACCACTAAGACACACTTCAACGTTGTCATGGGGGACTTCAACGCTAAAGTGGGAGTACAGAGCAACATCGAATCGAAAATCGGACCACATGGTCTTGGTTGCAGGAATCATAGGGGGCAAATGCTAGTTAACTTCCTGGAGAAAGAGGGGCTATTCTTAATGAATTCGTTCTTTAAGAAGCAGCCTCAGAGGAAGTGGACTTGGCAAAGCCCCGACTCTATGACGAAAAATGAGATAGACTTCATCATAACGGACAAAAGGCATATATTCAGGGATGTCTCTGTACTTAACCGGTTTAACACTGGTAGTGACCACCGACTCGTGCGAGGCACCCTGAATATCGATTTTAAGCTAGAAAGACTCCGTATGATGAAGTCTACGCTCCGACCTAACCTGCAACAGATCGTAACCGGCTCCGATAAATTTCAGCTGGAGCTGAAAAATAGATTCGATGTCTTGGAAACCACAATTGACGTTGACCAGGCGTTTGACACAATGGTGAAGACCATCAGGGACGTAGGCGTAAGGTTTTGCAGGTCGCAACGTACTGGCACGAAGTCTAAGCTCTCAGTGGAGACTCTGGATCTCATGAAGGAAAGACGTGAAAAGGCTACGCAAATCTCTCAGACAGAACAGCGGACCCTCAACAAGCATGTAAGGAAGCTTATACGTCGTGACCTTCGTCGCTCCAATACACGCCGCATACAAGAGGCAATTGAGCAAAATCGAGGGTCAAAAGTATTCATACAGCAGTTGGGGAGAAGCCATCTGACCAAACTGAAGTCGGCGAATGGCAGAACCGTCACTTCCAAACCAGAGATACTCGCTGAGATCGAAGACTTCTACGGCCGATTGTACGCACCTCACGCACCGCAACCTGAGCCTAGTACCGATGATCCCCGAGCTACGTTAACACGCCATTTTACCGAAGACCTGCCGGATGTGAGTCTTGACGAAATCGGACTGGCTCTCAAACAGCTTAAGAATGGAAAAGCCCCCGGTGAAGACGGGGTTACATCTGAGCTCCTGAAAGCAGGTGGTACTCCTGTCCTGATGGAGCTACAGAAGCTTTTTAACTCCGTCATACAGAGTGGGAGAACTCCGAAGGCATGGCACAGGAGCATTGTTGTCCTGTTTTTCAAGAAAGGGGACAAAACCCTATTGAAAAACTATAGACCTATCTCTCTCCTGAGTCATGTATACAAGCTGTTTTCGAGAGTCATTACGAATCGTCTTGGACGGAGATTTGACGACTTCCAGCCCCCGGAGCAGGCCGGGTTTCGCGGAGGATATGGCACCATAGACCACATCCACACAGTGAGGCAGATTATACAAAAGACAGAGGAATACAATCGGCCCCTGTGTCTTGCATTTGTGGACTATGAGAAAGCATTCGACTCTATCGAAACCTGGGCTGTTCTGCAGTCCTTGCAGCGATGCCAAGTAGACTGGCGGTACATCGAGGTGCTGAGGTGCCTGTATGACGCCGCCACTATGACCGTCCAAATCCAGAACCAGCAAACAAGATCTATCCAGTTGCGTAGAGGTGTGAGACAGGGAGATGTTATATCACCGAAACTCTTCACAAACGCGCTGGAAGATGTCTTCAAAACACTGGACTGGAATGGACGTGGCATCAATGTAAATGGCGAGTACATTTCACACCTTCGGTTTGCCGACGATATAGTGGTCATGGCTGAGTCGCTGCAGGATCTGCAGGCAATGCTGGATAGCCTTAATTCTGCTTCTCGCCGTGTCGGGCTCGGGATGAATTTGGATAAGACCAAGATCATGTTCAATGATCTGGTCGTCCCGGAACCAGTAGTAGTCGATGCCACGGTCCTCGAAGTTGTTCAGAAATATGTCTACTTAGGACAAACTCTACAGCTGGGTAGGAACAACTTCGAGAAGGAGAGTGACAGGAGAATTCAGCTGGGCTGGGCAGCGTTTGGGAAGCTACGTCATATCTTCTCGTCTTCAATACCACAATGCCTAAAAACTAAGGTCTTCAACCAGTGCGTCCTGCCAGTGATGACCTACGGAGCCGAAACGTGGACATTGACGGTGAGACTGGCCCACAGGTTCAAGGTCGCTCAGCGAGCTATGGAAAGAGCTATGCTTGGAATTTCTCTGTTAGATAGAATAAGAAACGAGTATATCCGCCAGAAGACAAAAGTGGTTGACATTGTTCATAGAATCAGTAAACTGAAGTGGCAGTGGGCTGGTCACATCTGTCGTAGAACCGATAACCGATGGGGTAGACGAGTTCTCGAATGGAGGCCACGAACGGGTAAACGTAGTGTGGGACGCCCCCCGACCAGATGGAGGGATGACCTTCGCAAAATGGCTGGCAGGGACTGGATGCAGAGGGCCGAGAGTAGGGTTGATTGGCGCGCTTTGGGAGAGGCCTACGTCCAGCAGTGGACTGATACGGGCTGATGATGATGATGATGACACGAAAGAAGACACAAAAAAAATATATATTAGAAACAATAAACTTAATGTACGAAAAAAATTTATACAAATGGCAAGCTTATCTAAAAAGAGATTTCTACCAGCTAACCCCTGAATAGAGAGCAGTGGTACGGTCTCAGAGAAATGTGTACAGGAGAGCTTTTAAGGTTGAGATTATCTCAAAAACTACATGACCGATTGTAAAAATTATTTTACTGTTAGATAGATAAAAGATAAAATTATGTAATGGTAAAATAATTTTTAGTAGTTTTTGAGAAAATCTCAACCTTATTGAGGTCCCCTGTATACTTTTCTCTGTCGTCGTGTGTACCCACAAGACTGATGATAATACTTACATACATACTACCTGTGTACATAGATAAATATTTTTTTTACTACTATATATATATATATTTTTTTTTAAGAATCAATATTTATTAATCAAATCACTAAAAATATAAACTAACTTACAATATTAAACTAAAAATAAAAGTACTTACTAAAATATAACAAAACTAAAATAAAACTATATGTACAAAATAGGTCGGTTGAACTATATATACCTATATAGGCAATATTTAGATAGGTATCTATAATAATAATAAAACATAATTAATTAAGCATAATATGTATGAAAAATACTAAAACTACATGTAAAAGCGATTAAATTTAGGAAATGGAAAACAGCTGTGATTCTGAAATTCCTAAAATATAATTAAAGCCATGTAATTTGAAAATTACGTGGTTTTGGTCATAAAAAGCGATGTCTTACTACATTAACTTTTTACGAGCACACGTGTATTTCACACCTCTACGTAATTTACATTCCGTGATTTTATTTGCCTTTAAAAGCTGTGTAAGAGTTTCATCTTTTATCATAATACCTATTTTTTGCTTACATACACTGTGAGTGCTTTTGAAAATGGCGGGAAACGACGGTTGCAAAATTATTTGTTATTATTTCTTTTATTAATGGACTCGACAGTTCGTCATTTGCCAATGTCATGTTACAGAAAATTCAATATATTAAATAGTCTTCTATCTTCCTCCAGAGGAGTCGCAGTAGCGTCTTCACCCTGGGTAGCCGCGTCTTCATGTCTTCATCCAGAGGAGTCGCCGTAGCGTCATCACTCTGGACGAAGCAGCTCGACAGTCACGTTCACTCCCGAGCTTGTAGCGGGAACTCTTGATAAAAGCTTGAAACTTCAGATCTTGCATAAATAATCCGCTCTTGTCTAAAAAATGAGCTCGGTGGCTCAGTGGTTGGGTCAATGGACTTGCAATATGGAGGTCCCAGGTTCGATTCCCAGCTAGGGCAGCCATGTACCAATGAGTTATCCTCGGTTTTTTCGACGGAAAAACTTACGTACATTTACCGAGTGCTCTCAAAACGGTGAAGGAAAAACATCGTGATGAAACCTGCAAGTCGTAGAAGAAAAAAAAATCTAAGGCATGTGAAATCCGCCAACCCGCACTGGGCCCGCGTGGTGGATTATGGCCCGAGCTCCCTCGATGTAAGGGAAGGTCTGTGCCCGAGCAGTGGGGCAATATAAATAGACTGATGATGATTGTAATGTCTACAGTGATTATTTTGTGTTTAATATCACGTTAAGTTAATCAGAAAATGTTCGCGAATGACAGTATGGTGTTATTGGATAATTTGAGCAAGATCTAAGTGTCAAGCTTTTAAGATGAGTTCCGCTACAAGCTCGGGAGTGAACGTGACTGTCGAGCTGCTTCGTCCAGAGTGATGACGCTACGGCGTCTCCTCTGGATGAAGACATGAAGACGCGGCTACCCAGGGTGAAGACGCCATGGCCACTCCTCTGGAGGAAGATAGAAGATATATAAAATTTTCTGTAACATGACAATTTTTTTATAAAAAATACTTATGTATGTACATAAGGGGACTAAACCCAGTGTTTTTGTTGTGTGTTCTAAGATTTATTATTATTATATTAAGATTTATTTAGGTTGGTTGCCTGACGAGTACCGGGACACTGACGTGACTGACGAGTATAGGACAGTTACCTAAGTGGTTTGATGATGATGATAGCGACGCTCAGGCGCTGGGCAAAATACTCACCAGCTCTAAGGTCCCCCGAGGCGAGGACCAGTCGAATAGATACCTCCCGAACCATTCTCTTAGTAAATATTCAATAGAGTAGAAACATAAACTTTTATCTCGACTTTTCCTTTCTGTCGCAAAATTGGTATTGGCAAGAACTTCGTAAAGTGAAAAGTGAATTGAGTCAGTCTGGTGTGAAATTGAATAATTCCTACCGAAAGTTGAAGCAATATTTCACGGAAAATTGCTACTTTTATTCTTCAGTAACGGGAAATCATGAGATATAATGGAAATATCGGTATCAATCGCAATTTTAAAATTGGTAGACCTTTTTGACGATTCCAGGAGCTAAATTTTAACACCACAACTGACTGGCTCACTAGCTATAGTTTTATGCGGTTAGCGATTTAAAGTTAATAAACGGTTTAAGTCTTCCGTCCCTTTCTAACTTAAAGTTCTTTACTGGACATAACAGTGAGGTTAAATTAGGTTTATGGTTAACAACCTTAATTCATAACAATTCATTTATTCATTGCTTTATGTGGTAATATAGGTGTTAATTTGGTTATAGTTATCACATAAACTCCGCAACATTGCATTTTAGAATAATAAGTATAATTATAATTAAGTTTAACAAAAATGACTCTTAGTAGAACAAAAAATACTTAAAATATCCACTCTTTTCTATAAACCTAAAACATTTAGTTCGATTTTTAGCTTACTAGCGTCAGTTTTTAAACAATTTTGACAGTCGTATGAGTGCTAGCTCACGCTGAGTTCGTGCTCAAAACTGTATATGACTATGTGTTAAATCCAATGCAGATACTGTAACTCGGCCACAGAAGGCGGTCCCGGGTGTAGGTATGTCCCGGGCCTGGCTGGGCCGTTCACACCCCATTTACCTTCCAATACACAAACTACGCGCCAATGGGCCAGAAATATTGAACTTTCTACAGAGCGATAAGCGCCAATATGCATAGACATGACACATAGGCACTCACCATTTGATCCAATATTGGAGCAACTGAAACACTGAAAGAAAAGGTCGCAGCCTAACGGTTGTAGCTGTACCAAAATTTGAAAGCTTTCGAAAATGGCGGGAAACGATTGTTGCGATATTATTTAATAATTTTTATTGTAATGTCTATTTTGTTTATTGTATTGTAGAGCTCGGTAGCTCAGTGGTTGGGTCAATGGACTTGCAATATGGAGGTCCCAGGTTCGATTCCCAGCCAGGGCAGCCATGTACCAATGAGTTATCCTCGGTTTTTTCGACGGAAAAACTTACGTACATACGATTATTTTGTGTTTAATATCACGTTAAGTTAATCAGAAAATGTTCGCGAATGACAGTATGGTGTTATTAAATAATTTGAGCAAGATCTAAGTTTCAAGCTTTTAAGAAGAGTTCCGCTACAAGCTCGTGACTGTCGAGCTGCTTCGTCCAGAGTGATGACGCTACGGCGACTCCTCTGGATGAAGACATGAAGTCGCGGCTACCCAGGGTGAAGACGCCACGGCGACTCCTCTGGAGGAAGATAGAAGACTATGATATATAAAATTTTCTGTAACATGACATTGGCAAATGACGTACCGTCGAGTTCATTAATAAAATAAATAAAAATAAATAATACAACCGTTACAAACTATAGGGGCAGCGAAGTGTTTTTCTGTTATTCCGCATGAGGGATAAGTGTAGATTGCTAATAATAGTTGTGTAATACCTAGTTATTAAGTAATTGTGTTATTATTATTTTAAAAGATGTGCTGCTGAAAGTGTTTTGCTACTTTTTGTCCTCAGCGATGGAACCTTTTCCTTGCAAAGTAGTGTAAATGTAAATTCAAAAATATGTTGACGTGCAAAAATGTACACAACGTGCTTACTTGCAATAAAATAAAAAGACATTGCCACATTTCAATGGAGCTTTGCCCCCACCTACAAAACTACGTGACCATTTAAGCTGTACCTATCATTTTGTTGGGGACTTATTACAGGTTTCATATCGCATAATCATAATCAGTATCATTTTCTACTACTCTCGCAATTCCTATAGAAGAATAACAAAAACAGTGAATAAATCGCTTCGATTTCATACTATTTTCTGAATTCTTAATTAAGCTGTTTTTTTCGACTCGCAACTTGTACATAACTTTAATTTAAACTAATAATTTTAATAAAATACGGAGATACTTTTACATTTATTCGTTATCTTGTACAACTTGCGGTTGATGGTGGGGCAGAATCTGGCATTGTCATTTGATTTTGACTTTTTTTTGACTTTCACTACTTGTTTTCCTAGCTAACTAATCAAACAGTTATTGTTTTAAACTAGCTAGAAAAACAAATAGATAGAAAATACAGCAAACTTTTGGCTGTTTTTATTTGAGCCGTGTGACAATCCGAAAACTTCTTTAGAATTTTTGTGATGTTTGGAGTCTTTTTGTATTTTTTTATAACAAATACTTATGTATGTACATAAGGGGACTAAAAACCAGTGTTTTTGTTGTGTGTTCTAAGATTTTGTTGGTTACCTGACGAGTACTGGGACACTGACCTGACGAGTATAGGACAGTTACCTAAGTTGTTTGAAATTGTAGCCATTTTCTCAGACATTCCTAGTGTGAGCCACGAGTCTGATCTTTTATAAAAAAATTAAATTAAGGGCCTTCCATGAGCCAACTAGCGCCGCCAATCTTGAAAAAATAATATCTTCCAATTTAATCAATTTTATTAAAAAAGCTATTTACAAAATGTTTATTAGGATGAATACTATTTTTCAATATACAATACATGACATAATTGCGACAAGCTAAGTTGTAGTTCACAAATGTGCCAAAAACGGCCGTTTTCTGCAATTATGCGAACTACAACTTACTGAAATTGAATCAGGTTATAAATAAGCATTTAAAAAATAGTATTTATCGTAATAAACATTTTGTAAAAAGTTTTTTTAATAAAATTGATTATATTGGAAGATATTTTTTTTTAAGATTGGCGTCGCTAGTTGGCTCATGGAAGGATCTTAAGAAGATGTAGTGCATGTAGATGCCTTCAGGCAACCTCCCTCTAAAATAAAGAAAAAAAGTTTTGTGTAGATCTTCACATCTTTTTCCTTACTTAATTATTCGGTCCCACGATTCAACCCGAATTGAGTCGGAAAAATACTTATCTTCTACTTCTTTCGAAGGTAAACGAAGGCAACTACAATTCTGGCCAAGTACGTGACAGCCATGCAAAATATTTCTCCTGCTATTGTGGTAACAAAATAAACAACATTTGTTTCACATCAAAGGCGAAACGAAATCGTTTTCCAAATTTAAAACAGCCGACCGTACGTACGTGCCGAAAATAGCCGAACGCAGCCGAACGCATCCGAAAATAAACGAACGCACGCCGACGTAATTCTTGACCCTATTTCAGATATGTCTAAGTTCTAAACTTAGACGGACATTGCCACAATGATTTTGTCGGATATTCCTTCCATATATTGTAGCTTTTATATCTTGTGAAGAGCCTTCATAGAGCCAACTAGCGCCGCCAATCTTAAAAAAGTAATATCTTCCAATATAATCAATTTGATTTAAAAAGCTATTTACAAAATGTTTATTACGATAAATACTATTTTTCAATATACAATACATGGCATAATTGCGACAAGCTAAGTTGTAGTTCAGAAATGTGCCCAAAACGGCCGTTTTTCGCAATTATGCGAACTACAACTTACCGACATTGAATCACGTTATAAATAAGCATTTAAAAAATAGTATTTATCGTAATAAACATTTCGTAAATAGCTTTTTTAACCGGCTTCCAAAAAAGGAGGAGGTTATCAATTCGTCGATTTTTTATATATATAAAATTTATTATATTGGAAGATATTATTTTTATAAGATTGGCGGCTCTAGTTGACTCTATGAAGGCCCTTAATCTGATGAAGTATTTTTCAATAGCCAAATTGTGAAGTCAGGTACGGTGGAACACAGAGAAAGGTGCACAGGAGAGTTTTTAAGGTTAAGATTTTCTCAAAAACTAATACTTGACCTATTGCAAAAAATCTTTCACTGTTTGATATATAAAAGTTAAAACTATGTTACTGTGAAAGAATTAGTAAATGACAATGCCAGATTCTGCCCCACCATCAACCGCAAGTTGTACAAGATAACGAATAAATGTAAAAATATCTCCGTTTTTTATTAATATTATTGGTTTAAAATAAAGTTATGTACGAGTTGCGATTCGAAAGAAACAGCTTAATTAAGAATTCAGAAAATAGTAAGAAATCGAAGCGATTTATTCATTGTTTTTGTTATTCTTCTATAGGAGTTGCGAGAGAAAATGATACTGATTATGATTATGCAATATGAAACCTGTAATAAGTCCCCAACAAAATGATAGGTACAGGTTAAATGGTCACGTAGTTTTGTAGGTGGGGCAAAGCTCCATTGAAATGTGGCAATGTCTTTTGGTCCAGTAGTTTTTGAGAAAGGG
The DNA here is from genome assembly GCA_963506565.1 of Tachystola acroxantha. Classification (NCBI taxonomy): domain Eukaryota; kingdom Metazoa; phylum Arthropoda; class Insecta; order Lepidoptera; family Oecophoridae; genus Tachystola; species Tachystola acroxantha. Next base: position 11,525,316 of record OY735882.1, on the reverse strand, counting down.
TTTTCAGATTTGTACAGGCCACACATAGGCCCCACGGCTTGGCCGACGATTTTGGACGTTAGACCGACTGAATAATATGTTGTCAGAGAAGATGGTGGTTGAGCTAAAAATTCTAAGGTCTGTCCGCGGTTGTTTACGAAACTCGTGGCCGCCCTACATCGTTATGAAACTAACGGGAAATGTAAAACATTGAAATGGTTGGTTCTCTTGAAAATGGCGGGAAACGACGGTTGCGAAATTATTTGATAATTTTCCTTTTAATGTCTACAGGGCCTATTTTGTGTTTAATATCACGTTAAATTAATCAGAAAATGTTCGCGAATGACAGTACGGTGAAGTTAATGAATTATTTATGCAAGATCTGAAGTTTCAAGCTTTTATCAAGAGTTCCCGCTACACGCTCGGGAGTGAACGTGACTGTCGAGCTGCTTCGTCCAGAGTGATGACGCTACGGCGACTCCTCTGGATGAAGACATGAAGACGCGGCTACCCAGGGTGAAGGAAGACGCTACTGCGACTCCCCTGGAGGAAGATAGAAGACTATTGAATATATTGACTTGTCTGTAACATGACATTGGCAAATAACGAAATGTCGAGTCCATTAATAAAATAAATAAAAATTGAAATGGTTTCTGAATAATTTTAAGACTTTTCTCGATCATTTTTACTCACTTACAGGAGCCATCGCACGAAACATGATTCGATGAAGATATGTTTGGTGCTAACGCTATACATAACACTGATCAAGATCTTAAGTGGAATCTAATTCCACTTATTGTTATGATAAGTATCTACAAGGTGCACCATTCGAAATATTGTACACTAAGAAAAACCTAGAATCTCAACATCGTAACCGATTCGATACCTGAAATGCGACCGATTTCATCGTTACCTTAAGAGCCTTCCATGAGCCAACTAGCGCCGCCAATCTAAAAAAAATAATATCTTCCAATATAATCAATTTGATTAAAAAAGCTATTTACGAAATGTTTATTACGATAAATACTATATTTTAAATGCTTATTTATATACGTGATTCAATGTCGGTACGTTGTAGTTCGCATAATTGCGGAAAACGGCCGTTTTTGGCACATTTGTGAACTACAACTTTGCTTGTCGCAATTATGCAATGTATTGTATATTGAAAAATAGTATTCATCCTAATAAACATTTTGTAAATAGCCTTTTTAATAAAATTGATTAAATTGGAAGATATTATTTTTTCAAGATTGGCGGCGCTAGTTGGCTCATGGAAGGCCCTTAATACCTTAAGATACATAAGTGGGCAACTATCTAATATAATATAATATTATGTAGGCAACTACCTATTTATTTTAGTTAGTGCAAGATTTCACAAAATCGCACCAAGTCATAAATGAAAGATGGATTTTACCCTTTGATGATTTTCCGTCTCATTGTCACGCCCTGATTAATGGTTTACCTGAAACAAAGAAGGTTAACATTTTAGAATTAAAACTAAAGGGAGCCATTACTACAAATTATTATATATAAACGGATATCACTCACTTATATTGTTAAACGACAAGTTATCTCGGAGCGCGCACAGAGGGCGCTCATCCGCAGCGCGCGAAGAAACGTCAACGGCGACGCGGGCGTGGCGCGCTCACCTTGAAAAAGACCGTCGAAATCGGTCGAAACTGTCGATCTAATTGCCGACTTTAACAATATAAGTGAGTGATATCCGTTTATATATAATAATTTAAGGTTAACATTATTAGATTGGTTTTATCATGTCTTCCTTATTATCTTAAGTGTCTTAAATGGATCCTGAGAGCTAAACTGTAATTAAAACTAAAGACACCTAGCAAATTACTACAGTTACCGTTAACTTAACGGTTAAACCCGGACGAGTTTCCAGTTCTGCTAACGATATTGGTTCCAATAACTTTGTGTAGTCGACAGCACGTGTATGCAAAACCAATGCAAACTAACCCTTATTGTGGTCACATAAGGTGCTCATAATATCGGCACCTTCGACTCCTTATGAACGCTTTATGTACATATTATGTTGCGATTAGAAGTGCTTTTAATATACATATAATATACGTATAAGCTGTACGTATATTGGCCAGGTACAGTCGAAGACAGAGATAAGTATACAGGGGACCTCAATAAGGTTGAGATTTTCTCAAAACTACTGGACCGAATTCAATAATTCTTTTACAGTTACTTACCTAGTTTTAACTTTTATCTATCAAACAGTGATATAATTTTTGCAATACGTCAAGTAGTTTTTGAGTAAATCTTAACCTTAAAAACTCTCCTGTACACCTTTCTCTGTGTTCCACAGTACGTATAAGCTGTACGTATATTCGTCAGGTATGTACCATTAAAACTACCTACAAAAAATATCAGAACAGTTACTCTAGTTACTAGATTTTCGCCGTGTGGCAAAACAAAGTACTAGAGTCTAGTAACGGTGTCCCTTCATTTGATAAAAAACAAATTACAAACATTTCATTTCACAAACAACGTTTGGCAAAACTATGATTCATAAGTTCATCTTTGTACAAAGTAATGGTTCTATAAATAATTCATTTGACAAAACAATTACGAGACAAAGTTTCTTTCTTCAAAACATCACTTAACAAACTATTCACTTATTATATACGTTAATAGATAAAACAACGCAAGGCATAAAAACCTTTGACAAAATGCATTGTTTGGTAATTGTAATTTGTTTTTTATCAAATGAAGGGACACCCCGACCAACTCTCTAACCAGATCCGACACGGATGTTTAGGTTCAGAAGGCTCTGGCTTGGAGCGAAGCGCAGCTTCGCTCCAAGCCAGAGACTTCGATGTTAGGTTTTTTTTTGTATTCAAAAAGCAAGTTTATTTATTAACAATTATACATAAATTTGTAATTTGTTTTTTATCAAATGAAGGGACACCCTGACCAACTCTCTAACCAGATCCGACACGGATGTTTAGGTTCAGAAGGCTCTGGCTTGAAGCGAAGCGCAGCTTCGCTCCAAGCCAGAGACTTCGATGTTAGGTTTTTTTTTTTGTATTCAAAAAGCAAGTTCATTTATTAACAATTATACATATAAAATACCCACTTATTTACCCAATATTTTGTCTAATGGCGACCTTGCAAAAGGAATACTTTGGTCATTTAATCAATTGCAAAATGACGGTTTAGCATTCACAACATTTGCTATGTTAAATATTTATAAAATGGATTTTTGTCAAATGATCACTTTTAAAACGATCACTTTAATAAATGATAAGTTTGTCAAATGATTACTTTTTCAAAAATAATTTGTAAAATGATCATTTGTCATACGTTTTTTGTCAAACATTAGTGAACCTCTAGTAACACAGAAGAAAATAATCTACTACGTTATTAGGTAAGTACACTACGCGGCTTTAAATTAACCTAGGTATTTTGTTTGGTAAAGTTAGGGGTTGGATTTAAAAGATGTGCTGCTGAAAGTTTGTTGCCACTTTTATCCTCTTCTTCTTCTTCTTGCAGTGCCTCTCCACTACAGAAGACTGGCCGTCAGCTCCGCATATCTCCCTCTGTCTTGAGCCAGTCGGAAAAGCTCTTCGACGCTGGCTATAGCTGTCCACTCCCTTATATTGCGAAGCCACGATTTCTTCCTTCTGCCAACTACTTTTATCCTCAGTGTTAAAAAAAAGTTGTAAGTCAATATAAATTCTATAAAATGTAGACGTCCAAAAACTATAAATACACTTTTTTTATATATCAGACTAATTTACATGATATAAATGATATTTAATCATTTTGCGTTTTAGACATAGCGCTTATGAGGGTCTGAAATCTATATGACGACTACCGGCACACTGACGAATACACGGTCAGTTGCCATAATCAGTCTGTGGTAGAATGTTATTCCACTAATTGGACAGCTATGAATTGAAACTACGTATTAGATATATGGTTACGTATCTGACCACGAATAGTGGTTTGATGGGTATAATATACAATTTGTATTAGGAATGTTTGTATTGTGGTCACGATAGACAGTTGAGGTCGCAATTAGGTGTACCCTTGAACGCTGCCCAATTCATACAGATGTTTGTGTTTAAATAACTTTAAATTCAAAATTTAACCCAAAATTTTAATGTAGGTGACAAAAAATTTAAGAAGAAATTTTCAATCTTGCTCAGGTTAAAAAGGCACGCCGGTGCACAGGTCTGTTACCATACACGTTACGGTCTAACTGTGCAGGTATACCTGTGCAGGGACACCTATCCGGTAGACCGTAGCCTGTGTACCATAAAAACTAGCTCAGGCGCCATTTCACACAAAGTCATATGATTATGTAACTTGCAATAACTGCAGGCTAAATAAACTTAACAGAATGGGCCTGTCCGACACCACTGCCTGTAGATTCTGCTGTGAAGCCGAGGAAACCCCCATGCATATCCTCTGTGAGTGTGAAGCACTCATTCACAGCAGAAGCCGAGCCTTAGGTGGACACATAATGCCACCCGAGGATATTTAAACTCTCTCACCCAAGTGCATCATACGATTCCTGAAGGACGTTGGCCTTGGGAGCGAGATATAAGAACTCGGTGCGCGGTCACAATAGACCTTTGAGGTCGCAGTGGCCCTTGGGCTTGTACCAACACCCTGATATCAAATAATAATAATAACTTGCGCTAAAGTTTTACCCATTATTATGTGGGAAAATCATTAAGGCTTCGTATGAGTATGTTTTTCTACGAAGGCTACGGCATTAACTACTAAAATTAAACGTCTGAAAAAAAAATATACAGCAATCTTGGGGTGTCTATTTAGAGACTGATGAATACCGATACACGATTGGACAAACTTCGCTCGACAGAAAAAAATCGCAAACATAGCCCTTCCATGTCTTTTAAAATGAAAATTATATCTAAACCGAAATAGTTATTCATTCAAAATATATATCAAAATGTAGGGTACTATAAATACGAGAGCTTGTTTTAAAAAATCTGATTTTTGTTGGCGTATTTTTATTTCTCTGCCAAAAGTTCATAAAAATACGAATATCGAGGCACTGCGCCGTGCTCTTCACTCCGCAGCTGCGGGGCATCTTGTGTCTCACTCTTGCTTTGACAACCATATAGCGCCTTAAGTTGCTATGACAACTCGTATTGTGTGACAACTCGTTACCGACCGCAGCCACTATCAAACTACAAAAGCATTGCTAATTAACCGCTTAGCCGTTTGTTAGGTTCGTATTTCACGCTCTGTTGACGGAATATTAATCTAAATACCATATTGTATACTTACTTAATGCGGGCTTATCAAATTGTGTACAATCTAACTCAGCCAAAAGTATACAGGTTTGAGATTTCAACAAAAACTGGTCTGCTGGTAGACAACTCTAATTAGCCTATGTGTTATCCTGATTTATGAGCTATATTATTGTCAATTTTCATTAAAATCCATTCATTAGTTTTTGCGTGAAAGAGCAACATACATCCATCCTATCCATCCATACAAACTTTCGAGATTAGTATACGGGGGGCCTCAATAAGGATGAGATTTTCTCAAGAACTACTGGACCGATTTTAATAATTCTTTTACAGTACATAGTTTTAACTTTTATCTATCTAACAATGAAAGAATTATTGCAATAGGTCAAGTAGTTTTTGGGAAAATCTCATCCTTATTGAGGCCCCCTGTATACTTATCTCTGTCTTCGACCGTGTTCTGTGTTCTATCCACACATGGTAATTATTTGTCAAATATAACAAATACGCAAATATAAATAGGCATTAGTAAACCAGATTTTGTTGACGAGGCCCCTATATATTGTTCTATGAGCTTGACTGTACTTATCTTTGCCAAAGCCTATACTGGGATCTTTGAGGTACGACCACAAGAAGCTCAAAGTTAGACTAATTCCCAAGTAATTATAACTCGGTTAGAATACCTGCGAACTCAGAGTATACAGAAGGGAGAAGTCTTTGCAGTCTTAGACCTGGGGGGTTACTCTCACCTCTTACAGCGATTCAGCCTATTACGGTTCTCAAAACGATCAAAACATACCATGTCATATTGTGCGTGACAGGGACAGTGCTATTACGTTGGTATAGCGGCGTCTCTGTTCGGCGCGCTATGACATGATATGATTTCATCAGCCCCACAGTTTAGGTTCCAAATCGCTATTTGCTACAATAACGTTTGACGTCATTGTAGCAAATTGTCAGTTTAGAAACCTAAACTGGATCGCTAGAAGGGGTGAGAGTAACCCACCCTGATTATATCTGTAGCCTGTAAAAGCACATACAAAGGATATTACACAATGTGGGGGATTACGTATGAGAGTATTAATATTGCACACTGAACTGCTAGGCGAGTTCTAGCATTGTTCGAGGCAACGGCGACGACGGCTAATTCCGAGTAGTCATGTTTATGAAATGAATTGTAATTTACGTTTGCATAAATATAGTGCGAATGAATAGTCTATGGATTATTTAATTTAGTTGCTCGCTTGGTAATTATTAGGTATGTCTTGGATTTTCTTGCAATATCATAAAATATGTTCTAATGCGGTTTCTTGAGCTGTGTAAAAAAGTACCATATAGCTGTAATATAAAGTAAGTACCTAGGTTTTGCCACAGATTGTGCAGTAACTTAGAAAGTCAAACATTATTATCCGGGTAAATTAATAAATAATGCTCGACTACTTAGAGATGACGTCTCCATCCTAATTCCTCTATGCGCGCGAACAATTCGAAGATATTAATTAATGAATAATTCACGTAAACCCTCGCGCTCATGATTAATTCATGGAAATTACTTTATCAAATCAGGTGTGGGATAGTCGATGAATTTGTGTTTTGGCTTTCATAAGATTAAGTAATAAATAAAAGTCGAAATTATACCGAATATCACTAAGTGATAAGCGTAAGGACGACAAGATCACACTACAACAAGATTATACCTACTACGACTCGATCGCACAATGACCGTGCCACGGAATGGAATCTATAAAGAACATAATTCCCACTGGACAACTGAACTAGTGGGACGGATGTCGCTACCGTCCCTAAGACGAATATGAAAACATAATTCACGACCTAGGTACGATATCACGGTGGCTCTGTTGGAATAGAGCGTGCCACGGAATGGCAAGGTCCCTGGTTCGAATCCCGGTCGTGATGATTTTTTTTCTCCATTTATCATTTAGATTTTTTTTCTGTGTGTTCGCCAGCGTGTACATGGACATCCGGGGACCTTTTGTAGCGTACATTGCTTTGAATACTTTTTTGTAAATTCAACTTTGCTTTGTAAAAATTTAATCAGTTGCACATAGTGTACAAGTGATAACCGTCACCATACATAATTATATTAATAATATTATGCCTTACTTTATATACTTACTATATTTATAGCCATCACCTTACGTATCTATATTCTATACTACATAATATTTATTAATAGTACCATCTTTTTTTTAGTGAGTCTTCCATATTTTTTTTTAATTCTTTATATATTTTCCTTCTTTTCTTACCTTTTATCATTTAGATATTATCTTATCCTCAATAAATCCCGTGGTATTATAAAACGCCATATAAGTGACTTACGGGCCTTCCATGAGCCAACTAGCGCCTCCAATCTTTGAAAAATAATATCATCCAATTTAATAATAAAAAAAGCTATGTACGTAATGTTTATTACGATAAATACTATTTTTTAAATGCTTATTTATAACGTGATTCAATGTCGGTAAGTTGTAGTTCTCATAATTGCGAAAAAAGGCCGTTTTTTGGCACATTTGAGAACTATAACTTTGCTTGTCGCAATTATGCCATGTATTGTATATTAAAAATGAAAATTAATAATTTGTAAGATATTATTATTTTAAGATTGGTGGCGCTAGTTGACTCATGTTAGGCTCTTAATACAGATAACCTTAAACCGCTATAGGAGCAACATTAGTGCTATATAGTTCTGAACTTGGACCAAACCTTTACGGAAGTAGAACGCAATCAATACGAATTCATTAGCGGGGCAGTCTGTCTAAACTCAATCGCCGCGAAATGAAAGAGACATCTGTCGGCTCCCGTCCAATCGCTCCTTCCATTTGGATGGATACTATCTACCTACAGGCTGTATACTGAGGTTCTTTGAGATGATGAATATTTGAGACACTTCCTACATTTATACAAGGTGGCCTTCAATTCATTCGACAAAATTAAATGGATGGTTAGGCTTGTCATACAATAATTCATTACAGCGTTTAAGTAAATTAAACAATTTGGGTAAATTTAAAATTTACAATAAATTCTAAAACTTTTTTAATTTTATGAGCATCGGTACTGTGCTTTGAAGTTTTTACATTTTAAGGTATTTTTAATTTTTTGGCAATGATTTCTTTCACTGGAATTTGACCTAATGGTCATTTTTAAGGTCATTGTGTGACTTGACGTACTTAGTTGTTTTTTTTGCTTACTTTGTCAATCTTATATTTCACAGAATGTACCTAATCCATGGATTACATAACGTACCGACCAGATGGAGGGATGACCTACGCAAGATGGCGGGCAGAGACTGGATGCAAAAGACCTAGAATGGGGTGAGTGGCATGCATTTGGCCTACGTCTAGCACTGGATTTTGATGATTGGAACAGCGTAGGCAAAGCTCGTGTTCAAAATGATCTATGAATCTCGATCTAAGAAAAGTTATGGCAACTTCTCAATCACTTAGTTCAATGCCCCAATCGCGTGATTAAAAGCTAAATTATTTTTTAAAGAAAAAATGGTCCTCGCCATTCTGCGGGTAATGAATTGGCACAATTAGCCTTTGAAAAGTGGACGGAGCGGAATCGATTTGCCGTTTTCATTGCGAAACTCTTGGGAATCGAGGTTTATTCAGGGAAAAATGGAATGGCTGAATTGAGTTAGGGGAAAGTGGACCAATTAAATTTTTCTGCTGTTTAAGAAAAAAGTGGATCTGAAATATTTTTGGTCAATTTCTGATTCAGAGGTAACAAATAGATGTAAACCTAAGCACAAATCAATTGTCTTGTAAACAAAAACTACCGTACCCTTTTATACATACACCCTCACACCCCACACACACCCTCTCACACACCCTCACACTCACAAACATACTCAGACAAGCAAGCCATACGGTTTCACTCACTGCTTAATAATATAATGTATACTTAAACTATAATGAATTAATTCATGATTTGATTCCTTCATAGCATTATACCTAATTTTAGTCCATTACCTATGAGATGGGAGCCTGGTGATCTGTATCACAGGTATTCTGCCGAGTTCAGACACCAGACTCTCACATTAAATAATGTCATCTACCTACCAACTAATTTATGTCATATAAGAAATCGATGTTCTTTATGTGAGATGAAATAAAGACTTCATTATTATTATTATATATATTATTATATATTGCACAATCTCAATCAGTAGGAGTTGTGAGAGTAGTAGAAAATGATAACAAAAACAATAAATAATTCGCTACGATTACATACTATTTTCTGAATTCTTAATTAGGCTGTTTTTTCAACTCGCTTGATGTTCAAAACCTTATTTTAAACCAATAATTTTAATAAAAAACGGAGATATTTTTCCATTTATCAGTTATCTTGTTCATCATACGGTTGATGGTGGGGCAGAATCTGGCATTGTCATTTTGGGTCGACGATAACTTTTCATCAACAGAAAGTTTTCCCAATTCTTAACAATACAAGCCTTTCGTATTCATATAATATAGAAAGAAAAAGAAAAACGTTATTCTGCTTACCTCCCGAGATACAGGGTGTAGTTGGTACGTGATAGGGTGTGCAAGGATTGGGGTCTCGAGAGGGTCGGTGCGGTGATTAGGCGAGCGGCGAGACCGTCACGTACGGTATACAGGACGGTTCGTAAATTGATGTGGCCTGTATGCAATTGTTCTTATTAGATTAAGGGTGTTTTAGTTGCTTGGGTCTATTTCACTACATCGACGGATTTAGGCCGAACGTTTCTATTCTATTTTTATTTGAATGGCTTCTACTCTTATTCAAGAGATAATTTTGCCAATGTCAAGTTATTTAGAGTATTCATGTAAATAGAAAACCAAACAAATAATCAAATTAAAATAAATAAAAAATAGGCCGAACGTTATACCTACTTATTATGGAAGAAATCGCTTTTAGCGACTACCAAAATTGTACATGCTACTTATTAATGTAATTAATACTGTATTTATCATACTATAATATTATAAAGATGAAAGATTTGTGTTATTGTATGTTTGTAAATGTGCGAATAAAATGTTGTATGTGCGAATAAACTCAAAAACTACTGGACCGATTTCAAAAAATCTTTCACCAAATCCTACATTATCTTAGACTTGTATTGTATATATTTGTATATGTATATTTTAATATTATTTTGTATTAATTATTTATATTCTGTATTACCTATTTATTAAAAAAAATGCTTAATTATTTTTAAAAGATTGCCAAGAATTTCATATTTCAATAGATAACTCAACGATAAATTTAATAAACTAAGAGGTGATAACCATGAACTTTATTGAGTATATTAAAAAAGGTTCCTAAGGCAGGTATAAAAGTAGAACGAAAGGTCAGAGCGACCCGTAGCACCGTAGCGCGGAGCTGACGTAGCGGGGTGCTACACGCATCGATCTACGGCGTAGGCCTACGTCACTCGTAGAGGCCATGTAGAACAACGCGTGATGTCATGAATGACGTATTTTTTTAGAAAACTAAAATAAAGTTTTCTTTCATTTTAAATTTTATTATGACGTTGTTTTAATGTCCTTTTAATTAATTTTCTCTCTAAACTTATTAAAAGGCTTAATCATTTACATCGAAATGTTGCTATTTCGTAATACATTTATTACATAATATTTTATTTGTCAGGTGACCCCTTTTCCAACATCCCTACGTGATGGAAATTCCAAATCGTTAATTCCGAGTTTAAATCAAGTATCGAAATGACAAGTTAATTTAGTCTCTCATTAATCCAATGTGAAATTAATTTTGCCCCAAGCGTATATTCAAAGTAATTGAACGTTAATTAACTTATAAATTAAAACGATTGAGGATTAATTTAATAAAACTAATTAATGTTTACAGGTAATTTAGAAGACGTGCTGTAAGCAAAATTAATACTTAGGTAAGTGCGCACTCAAAGCTGTCTCTCGCTGTCGCTTTATGTTACGTAAGATATTTCTGAAAAAGACTTACCCTCTTACTTATAAAAAAACACTAATCAAGCACTGAGCAACATATTAACTAATCATTATTTAAACTCTTAATAAGTGATTAACCTTTTTTTTACCTATAAACTTTATTTAAGTAGTGATTGGCTAATCGTCATTTTAAACACCAAAAAATATTCAGGTACGGTAACACTGCTGAATGAATTCAAAAAAAGACCGAAAATTTGGCCTAAATTGGGGTAATGCCTACTCCAAAGTCCTTAAAAAAGTAATCAGCAGTATCAAATGTAATCAGCTGTTCCGAATTCGGTCCTCCATTTTGTTAATTAATCATACGACGTTGTTTAAACTGACAACTACTTTCGATTCTCCTATTCGGTTCTTCAGGAGTTGATTAACTTTAAATAGTGTTTATAAGTAAACATTTTTTTAAAACAATTAATTTTAATCATCGATTATAAGTAAGGCTGTTAGTCTTAAGAGCAAGTTCGCTAAGTTTGAAAATTCGCCGAAATCTCGACATTAATTAAATTAGCAAATTATCTGAATTAAATAAATAGATTAACAATCTTGAATTCCCTAGTGGGTTGCTATAGCAACATCAGTATATGGATCCTTTGTCCCTCCCTAAACCGCCGTCATTATTACCCGATTTCAAGCTTATTCCCAATAAAGCAATAAAGCCTGGCCAATTAATATGAATAGCTCGCCTCGACCCGTGTCATCGCCCTGAGTACATAAAGCCTGCGATTTTCGACAGATACTATTATTATTGAATAGACACCTGTTGGACTCTCTGTCTGTACAAAGTGAAACTTAAATCTTTGGCATCCTTTGAAACTAAGACTACTCGTTATACGGATTAAGATAGATAGATAGACTATTTATTGTACAGTCGAAGACAGAGATAAGTATACAGGGTGCCTCAATAAGGTTACAGGAGAAAGGTGTACAGGAGAGTTTTTAAGGTTGCGATTATCTCAAAAACTACTGGACCGAATTTAATAATTCTTTTACAGTTACATAGTTATAACTTTTACCTATCAAACAGTGAAAGAATTTTTGCAATAGGTCAAGTAGTTTTTGAGAAAATCGCAACCTTAAAAACTCTCATGTACACCTTTCTCTGTGTTCCACCGTACAAAAGTATTACATTACACGAATTGTTACAAAGTATAATATTGTACAACAGCGACCTTATCGCTCAGAGCGATCTCTTCCAGGCAACCGCAGGCGAAAGGAGATGCAGAAGGAATCCACTTTACTCTGGTAATTACAACTTTGTTATTAGGCAAACTAAATGCAAGGTATATTATAAACATACTTAAACAAAAATATACCTAGTAAAATATAATTATTAAATAAATATTACACAGATAAATAAATGCATAAACTACATACCTACTAAAAATCAATTAAATATATTAGATGCACGACTACAATCGGTTAGTGACTCGGTGTGACGGATGTGACGATCTCCCATCGTTCCACATGGAATTGGCATAATATTTGGATCGACAGCCAGTATTACTCAGAAAGTTGTCTTGCTTGCATCTGAGTGCTAAGGATTAAGGCTTCGTATGCGCGTATTTTCAGACGTATAGTACCTTTGTAGAAAAACTGTAAATCCACGCATACGAAGCCGTTTATATCTACAGACGTTGTGCCAGTGCCCACGTTCAATATCTGTAGATGTAAATCAAGCTTAGACTTAGCGATCGCGATATAATAACACCTAGTAGCAGTTTATAATTAGTGACGCACTAAGTCCTGGCGCTAAGCGGCGGCTGTAAGCCCTGCTGAACAGATGCGCAGTTCTGTCCAAAAGTTGTAGAAGCCTTTAATCCCGCGCAGACCCTCTGACTTTGTAATGAGTTGTTCAGCGATTAACATAATCAACGCGTGTTATTGTTATTTTGTATTGGGGTGTAGTTACTTGACTGCCCCAGAAGGAGGATAATGTTTTTCGGGTGTCTGTATGTATGTATGTGCATTCCTTCCTGCCATTCTGTAGCCTAAACGACTTGATGGATTTTGATGTATGAGGTATCGGTTCAGCTATCTCATAGTGAAACTCCCATCAAAATCCCTTCAGTAGTTATGGCGTGATACATGCACAAAGTCACAGACAAACAGACACAAATTCTAAAAATTAGTGTTTTGGCATCAGTATCGATCCTAAAACACATTACAATTATTCTTTTCAAAAAATATCCAATTTACAGACACAACTTTTTTACAGTCTTATTATATGTGTATATAAAAACTAATACGTAATAATGAATAGAATTAAACTATTTCATGCAATAGGCATAAGATCTAGACCACCTAGACGGTTTCTGAGAAATCAGCTCTCTATTAAGAATAATAGGGCGTGGTCACACTATTTACGATCTGACTGTGTCAACAGAACTTGGGCAGTTTCCAACTGGAGGAATACTGCACCGAGATTCAATAAATATGAATATATGCCACAAATATTAATTGTAATGTTTATCAAAAAGTAAGATTATTAAAAGGAGATTGCCGACATGCGTATGGAGCATGGTCTCGCTTCTTTTGATTTATAATAGCATAAATTATAAACAAAATAGGAAAAAGTCATACTTACGACAGCAAGAAATGACAATGCGTATTCTGCCCCACCATCAACCGCAAGTTGTACAAGATAACGAATAAATGTAAAAATATCTCCTTTTTTTATTAATATTATTGGTTTAAAATAAAGTTTTGTACAAGTTGCGATTCGAAAAAAACAGCTTAATTAAGAATTCAGAAAATAGAAATTGAAGCGATTTATTCATTGTTTTTGTTATTCTTCTATAGGAGTTGCGAGATTAGTAGAAAATGTTACTGGTTATGATTATGCAATATGAAACCTGTAATAAGTCCCTAACAAAATGATAGGTACAGCTTCAATGGTCACGTAGTTTTGTAGGTGGGGCAAAGCTCCATTCAAATGTGGCAATGTCTTTTAATTTGCAGTTCAAAGGTTAAATCGACTAACCATCAAACAAATACTCAGTACTACCAATGTACAGTCGACAGCAGATCAATGGTAACACTTTTTACTTTTGACAGTTCTTATTATTTGCGTCGTAAGACTTGAAATCGTACTGCAAGTGTTACCATTGATCTGCTGTCGACTGTACATGTAGTATGCACAAAAAAAGGCTAATTCTAGTGTTAAACAAATGAACCACATACCGAAATTAATACCTTAAATAAAAAAAACGCGAGCATTTTTCCATTTTGTTCGAAAGTCGTAAGTCTGGTATTTTACCAATCCCAGGCCACACACTATGACAGCAATGTGTGGTAAAGAATTATGATGACAGTCCAATTACGTTTGTCGACATATCTAACAGTCTCTTTGATCACATTTTACTTCCACGTAGCCACGTGATTCATGCAGCCGATGATTTCGTTACTGTCACAATTTCGCACTTCATGTAACGTGACGTGTCTGACACATTGTGTAGTGTGTCCCGCCCTAATAGTATTACGAGTGAAGCGAATTTGTATTTTAGGATATTCACTTCACAAACTACTGAAAGGCTATAATGGCTGAACCGTGACAGTTGCGAATATATTCGATGGTTGTTGCGAATATAGTCGGGTGAAAATCTACTGAAATGCTTGAAAACGCGCGAAAATTTAATTTGCGGTTCATCATCAGCCTATTTTTACATACCTTCCCTTATTTCGAGGGAGCTCGGGACATAATCACACACACGTGCCTTAGATTTTTTATTGTTCTCATCGTTTTGAGAGCATTCAGTCAATATGAAGTGACTGTAAATATTCCATCGTTTTTTTTAAAAGTCCGGCTTGACCTCGAACCTGGAGCTCCGCAAATGAAGTCCATCGTCCACCACAGCGTCACCGAGTTCTTCCCTATACAATGTAACCCAAATACTGTCCTATTACCTTCCAAAAGGAATAAAATAAATCAAAATTAACCCTCTTTATTACCCAATGTGCTGATAAAATTTTATGACAGGTTTTTATTTTGCAATCTAAACTTCTTTTAATAGCAAATTGCCTGACGCGAAACGAAAACCATTTATTTTATACTCGGTGGGTGGCGACCTTTATGGCTTTCAGTACATATTCAAATGACAAAATCTTTTATACCCGACCCTTATTTTGTCATAAAGACGTGACTAGTCAATTGAAAAGCAGTCTGGTCATATTTACATTATTTCCGAAAATAAAATAGATATAAAATGTTTGAAAGTATTTTTTCATAACAAGATAAACAAACTTATTATTACTTAATAATGGACAAGAATGACAATAACTTATTTGTTGTGATGAATAGTGTTAGTCTAGGTCTCCTAATCTAACCTACGAATTGCCAATTCAAATTTACGACCCTAAAAGATAATTAGGTTCAATTTATTGCTTTTGGAAGCACGATATGTTCAATATTTTGTGTCTAATTTGGGCTATCTTTATAATTCCTTGCAAAGTGGTGTAAATGTAAATTCAAAAAGTATGTTGACGTGCAAAAATATACACAACGTGCTTACTTGCAATAAATAAATTTAACTTTAAATAAATCAAAAGTATAGTGACCCCGCACCATACGCCTTTGAGCAATCTCCTTTTAATCATTTTAGGTTTGACAAAAACACCTATTACTTCTCAGGAACACACACAACATTACCATAACCGGTTTTTCACATAAAATACCCGAATCTCTTGAGTTTCCGAACACCAAGTTCGGGACCTTTCATCCCTCCCTTTTACAAATAAGGAAACCTTTGCTTTCTGGAAACACTCTGCGTTATTACTACAGGAAAAGAGTCGGAAAGCATATATTTTGTGACGTCATATTTTATACGTATTACTTACTAAGAACGAAACGGTACTTTCTGGGTAATTCAGATGTACGGTGGAACACAGAGAAAGGTGTACAGGAGAGTTTTAAAGGTTGAGATTTTCTCAAAAACTACTTGACCTTTGCAAAATTTCTTTCATTGTTTGATAGATAAAAGTAAAAACTATGTAACTGTAAAGAATTATTAAATTCGGTCCAGTAGTTTTTGAGAAAATCTCAACCCTATTGAGGCCCCCTGTTTACTTATCTCTGTCTTCGACTGTACTTACATACATAAATGGACTCATTGCATTTTTAAACCTTGCGGGTGGGTAAGCCAGACCTTCTGTTAGGATTTTGTAAGAGTAAAAAAAATCAAATTTATTTATTAATTCTCATTCTGAGACATTAATTTATTTTTATTTATTATTCGAAAAGTCGTAGAACAAAAGTTGTTCAGTTACACATACTGAACACCCTCCCTTCGGCTTCATATACCCTGTATACTATAATTTTTTTATATTTCCAACTATCTATCTGAGGTTCGAACCTGGGCCTCCATAATGGAAATCCAGAGGTAACCACAGCACCACCGAGCTCTAAGCGACAACAATCATCTAATTATAGAAATAATGTTTTAAGGTAAAATAACGCGTACAACCTTTGGGGACCCATCATGACGTCACCGTGGGCCGAAGTCTGATACAAAGTGCTAATTAATGACGAACTTAATAATAAAGGAGGAGTAAATAAAATGACTCGGCTGCCAACTTTAGCCGTTAGGCAGTGCGCAGACCAGAGTCACGACTGTTTTAAGACAGACTTGTCGCTGAGCAGTTCTCGCAGGTATTTATTTTTTATTAATGGACTCGACAGTTCGTCATTCGCCAATGTCATGTTACAGAAAATTCAATATATAACAGTCTTCTATCTTCCTCCAAGGGAGTCGCAGTAGCGTCTTCACCCTGGGTAGCCGCGTCTTCATGTCTTCATCCAGAGGAGACGCCGTAGCGTCATCACTCTGGACGAAGCAGCTCGACAGTCACGTTCACCCCCGAGCTTGTAGCGGGAACTCTTGATAAAAGCTTGAAACTCCAGATCTTGCTCAAATTATCCAACAAATTCACCATACTGTCACTCGCGAACATTTTCTGATTAATTTAACGTGATTTTAATCTCAAAATAACCACTGTAGACAATAAAACAAAATTTATCAAATAATTCTGCAACCGTCGTTTCCCGCCATTTTCAAGAGAAACCCTTCTCGCAGGTATTAGACAGCTTTGTCTATGAGACATTTCGTTTGAAGTGTGCGCGCATAATGTTTGTAAAGCAATAGTCTGTCTTAAGTTTTCCTTCTGTAATATCATATCCACAATAATACCTATATTAATTTACTTACATACTTTTTTTTTAATCAATACTAATGTCCACTTAAAAGAATCCCACCCACTAACAATACATTAAATTAAATTAGAAATAAGTTCTCATGTCAGTGAAACGTATGTTTTTAATGAGAAATAAATATCTTTAAACACAATTAGCGCCGCCAATCTTAAAAAAATAATATCTTCCAATATAATCAATTTTATTAAAAAAGCTATTTACAAAATGTTTATTACGATAAATAATAATACTATTTTTCAATATACAATACATGGTATAATTGCGACAAGCTAAGTTGTAGTTCACAAATGTGCCAAAAACGGCCGTTTTTCGCAATTATGCGAACTACAACTTACCGATATTGAATCACGTTATAAATAAGCATTTAAAAAATAGTATTCATCGTAATAAACATTTCGTAAATAGCTTTTTTAATAAAATTGATTATATTGGAAGATATTATTTTTTAAAGATTGGCGGCGCTAGTTGGCTCTATGAAGGCCCTTTGACTCTGGTCTGCGCACTGCTTTAGAGACTCGTAATTAATTTATTCATTTTAGCTTTGCTCGACTTATCAACCCTCATTTTCATTAAAGCTTTTTTTCTTTGTACCAAAGTTGGGGCTTATGAAAATGTTATTTTGTTTGCATTGACCAAACTTTCTGGCAGAGAGTAGGTTAAATATTAACTTTATGCTATTAGCCATACCTATACCTATTTATTCTATTAATGGACTCGACAGTTCGTCGTTTGGCAATGTCATGTTACAGAATATTCAAGATATCATAGTCTTCTCTCTTCCTCTAGAAGAGTGACGACGCTGTTTCGTCCAGAGAGACGTAACAGATTTTGAGAAAATCTCAACCTTATTGAGGTCCCCTGTGTACTTATCTCTGTCTTCGACTGTATGTATCTAAGTTTTGCTGACTGACTGAGTAGTAAGACGCTAAGATAAAATATAGTAAGTAGATGGGTCTTATATTATTTTTGTGATAAACGACATAATACATAGATATATTATACGTTTTAAATGTAGCATTTTAAAGCCGATAATGGAATGGATAATGTTATAGGAAAAGTGTATTAAACGGAGGAGAATGATATGACGCAACATTTTCAAGGAATGCTCTGGATTCCAGGACGCTTCTCAAAAGGAGGGCAAAGGAATTTCCAGCGATAGTCGTCGACACCATCTATTCACACGACAAGGAGAGGAAGCATGTGTCGAGAATTTGCGATCTAAATAACTTACATTGCCTCAAATGTGTCGAATTTTAGTCGATATTCCCATACATAAAATACGGAAGTACAGCATCAGTTTTGCCTTCATACCTACTGTTCTTCTTATTTGTGGTCGGGTCACTAATCGAAACACCCGAGAAGGATCCGACGCAAATGACCAAAAACGCAAAAGGCCAAAGAACGCATTGTACGGTGGAACACAGAGAAACATGTACAGGAGAATTTTTAAGGTTGAGATTATCTCAAAAACTACTTGACCTATTGCAAAAATTAATTCACTGTTAGATAGATAAAAGTTAAAAGTATGCAACTGTAAAATAATTATTAAATTCGGTCCAGTAGTTTTTGAGAAAATCTCAACCTTAACCCCTGTATACTTATCTCTGTATTCTACTTATATTTTAACCATTAAAGCTTGTAGCGTATTTTGAAAGATGAAATATCGAAAATAATTGTTGCTGAAAAGTATATCCTTATTTCCATAAAGCATATTGACTGTATTCAACCCTTTTGAAGCAGAGGAAGCGACCCCTTGTATCTCTGTCTTCGACTGTACCATGTACGCGTATAGCCAAATACGCAGAATACCATATACGCGATCTCGTAAAATGCCATACAGGGCAATGTCTAAATTGTTTAGGTCAAATAAGAGTAAAAATGGTATTGCAGATATTATCAATAACGTGAGGAGTAGTCCAGTTGCGAGTACACGTTGAAATCGATCGTACAAGTTAAGCAACGTTGGGCGAGATCAGTACCTGGACGGGTCTTCTTCTTCTTGCAGTGCCTTTCCACTAATGAATGCTGGCCGTCAGCTCCGCATATCTCCCTATGTCTTGAGCCAGTCGGGAAAGCTCTTCGACGCTGGCTATAGCTGTCCACTCCCTTATATTGCGAAGCCACGATTTCTTCCTTCTGCCAACCCGCCTCTTCCCCTCAATCTTGCCCATCATTATGAGCTGGAGGAGTTGGTACCTCTCGTGTCTCAGCACGTGGCCGAGATAACCCACTTTTCTCCTCTTGATGGTGGTCATGAGTTCCCGGGATTTGCCGGCGCGTCGCAGAACTTCGACATTTGTGACTCTCTGGAC
Organism: Tachystola acroxantha; assembly: GCA_963506565.1. Lineage (NCBI taxonomy): Eukaryota > Metazoa > Arthropoda > Insecta > Lepidoptera > Oecophoridae > Tachystola > Tachystola acroxantha. The sequence goes on along the minus strand of OY735882.1, from coordinate 11,505,587 downwards.
CTAGCTTATTCTAAGCATCCGACGGTAACACCACATTTCAAAGACCTCTAGTTTCTTGCGAAGATTTTCCTTTATGGTCCATGCTTCGCTGCCATACAAAACTATCGGCCATATGTAACATTGGAGTAGTCTTGGACGGGTGACCGCTGACATATTTGTCTAAGCCTGTCGGGGCGCACGTTAAGCAGTTGGTCCCGGTTGCTGTCACTCGGCAGCAGTCGTTAGGCCACGGCAGAGGCCCTCGGGCGTCCTAAATAACTCTGACAAATAGGTTTGGTCACTAAACCACACGATAAACGAAGAATGTGTGGTAGAAAGCCGGGAATACCTAGTAAACATATTTAAGGCGCTATATGGTTGTCAAAAGCAAGAGTGAGACACAAGATGCCCCGCAGCGGCGGAGTGAATAACACGGCGCAGTGCCTTGATATTCGTATTATTATGAATTTTGGCAGGGAAATAAAAATACGCCGACAAAAATCAGATTTTTTTAAAACAAGCTCTCGTATAAGTACCCTACATTTTGATATAGATTTTGTATGAATAACTGTTTCGGTTTAGACATAATTTTCATTCTAAAAGACATGGAAGGGGGGGTATGTATGCGATTTTTTTCTAACGAGCGAAGTTTGTCCAATCGTGTATCGGTCTCTAAATAGACACCCCAAGATCGCTATATATTTTTTTAGTTAATAATAATATAATAACGTGTAATTTTAGTACTTAATGCCGTAGCCTTCATAGAAACACTAAAAATACGCGCATACGAAGCCATGTCTATATTTATACATGTCTATACCTACCTAAACTGAATAGAATACCTACAAAGTTATTCACCCGGAAGTAAGCCTAACACAAAGGAAATCAGAAGGAATAAATCTTGTTACTAAAAGTTCTTTATGAAATCAAACAACGAGCCGCGGCTTCTAATGAAATGATCCTCCGCTATCTGGGAACAAACGGACGGAGTTGCAGTTAAGGCTCAGAACATTCCCAGACGTCTGAATAGCTCACACTGAAAGCGTTAGACATTTGAGCAGCTTTAGAAAGTTTTACCTACGGTTAAAAACTTTGTACAGAATCTATAATTACGTCATAAAAAACCTTCAATAAACAAGTCGAATTTGAGCATATTTGCTCGGTTTGGCGCACATGTCTGGCACCGAAATAAGCCGACGCCAGATATTTAGCATATTTGCAAAGTTTTACCTTAAACAATTGAAACAAGATGGCAAAATAATCACTGCAATAGTCAAATATCGTATATAATAGTGGACGCTGCCGAGGCCAGCTAAAAACCAGCGCTGTGGCCCCGCTACAGCACATGCTGAGCTGGTCTTTTTTTTTGACGTCACATGCCGCACCATATACTGTCTCTAAGTGTTTATTGTATTAGTGTTTTTGTGTTTCGTTTATTTATTCACTGTATGCTGTATGTTACTATTTTATTGTGGCGTCAAATAAATGCATTTTCTTTCTTTCTTTTTTCTTTCAAAATATATTTTGTATTATTACATTACTAGCTGTACCCAGCAACTTCGTTTGCGTAGAGGAGGAGGATGGAGAGGTTGGAGGAGATCAGGAGGCAGATCTTCCTCTCTGGATCCTTGTTTCCACATCACATACCGCCATGGCTTATAGCCTATGAGCTGTCCAGATATTTCAGCTATCTCCACTAGGAGACTCCCATCAAAATCCCTTCAATAGTTATGACGTGATACTTGCAAAAAGTCACAGACAAACAGACAAAAATTCTAAAAATTAGTTTTTTGGCATCAGTGTCTATCCTAAAACACATTACAATTATTCTTTTCAAAAAATATCCAATGTACAGACACACCTTTTTTACAGTTGCCATCAAATAGTAAAAAATCCTCTATCGCAACTGGCGGCGGCCGGAAGGGTTTTTCAAGCCTTTATGATAACTGATTATTATTATTATTTGATATCAGGGTGTTGTTACAAGCTCAAGGGCCACTGCGACCTCAAAGGTCTATTGTGACCGCGCACCGAGTTCTTATATCTCGCTCCCAAGGTCAACGTCCTTCAGGAATCGTATGATGCACTTGGGTGAAAGAGTTTTAATATCCTCGGGTGGCATTATGTGTCCACCTAAGGCTCAGCTCCTGCTGTGAATGAGTGCTCCACACTCACAGAGGACATGCATGGGGGGTTCCTCGGCTTCACAGCAGAATCTACAGGCAGTGGTGTCGGACAGGGCCATTCTGTTCAGATGTTTATTCAGCCTGCAGTGTCCAGTTAAGGCTCGTATAAGTATCCTCAACTCCATACGTGGTAATTTCATCGCATGTGGTGAAAAGTTTTGCGAGTAACCAGTGATATGATAACAGATAATTTGTAGAATTTTACAAGTTATAGTTTTAAAAATTTCTACAAATTCTCCAAAAAAAACCTACCTGCGTTTAGTGACATTTCTATACACTCTAAAATTAGTGTAAATAATAATTTCGCCCTTCCCCTTTAAAGCAATGTCAATACAATGCGATATTATTACAGGTATTCCGCAGGGATCACTATTGGGTCCACTTCTGTTTGATAGTGTAATATTAAATAACTATTTCGTAGTTATTTTAGTGTTGGGAAGCCAAGATCTACTTTGGGTAGTCATCGACCCAAGGTATAAGTACCATTTACACTTCTCATGTCCGTAAATTTCGCTTAATAGGCAGACTGAAGTGACGCTTTTATGGTACTTGTAACCACACTTATGGGCAATAAAATGTTTTTACTCCAAGCCGAACACTGACGCTTTCAATTGTAACTTGTTAATAAATATTTAGAATAATTGTATCTCGTCCAAAGCATTTCCCTCGCAATCCAGCGCGGTAACGCTGCTGGTGTGATGGGAACATTTCGACGAGACACGACCCGAGACGGCGACTTTTATATTTGATTTGATACAAAATTTTTGTCTTTTTCTATTTAAAATTAAATAATAAATTAAATTAATAATTTTAGTGTGATTTTTAGAATAATTAACACCTTTTTTCTCTCGTGTGGTTTAGTGACCAAACCTATTTGTCAAAGTTATTCCGGCCGCCCGTAGACCTTTGACGTGGCCTGACGACTGCTGTCAAGCGACAACAACCGGGACCAACTGCTTAACGTACTTTCCGAGGCTCGAAGGGGCTCAGGGGTTACTCTCACCTCTTATAGCGATTCAGTTTAGGTTCTAAACTGACAATTTGCTACAATGACGTTTGACGTTATTGTAGCAACACCTCTTATAGCGGTCCAGTTTAGGTTCGAAACTGACGATTTGTTTTTTTGTAGCAATTTGTCAGTTTAGAACCTAAACTGGATCGCTATAAGAGGTGAGAGTAACCCCACAGATGAAAGTGTCACTAGCGGTCACCCATCCAGGTACTGACCTCGCCCAACATTGCTTAACTTGTACAGTCGAAGACAGAGATAAGTATCCAGGGAGCCTAAATAAGGTTGAGATTTTCTCAAAAACTACTGGACCGAATTTAATAATTATTTTACAGTACATAGTTTTGACTTTTATCTATCAAACAGTGAAATAATTTTTGCGATAGGTCAAGTAGTTTTTGAGATAATCTCAACCTTAAAAACTCTCCTGTACACCTTTCTCTGTGCTCCACCGTACAATCATTTTCAACGAGTATTTATTATACTGTCTAGAAAACATGATTTTTTAAAGATTGGGGGCGCTGATATGCCCCTTAAGTTGGTATAAGTTTAATTACGGATAAAGGACAGTCTTCAAACTTGCAGCAACATCCTTCCTGATACACCTGGTCGATTGTTAGGGAACTTCGCTGCGAAGTGAGGGTACACCTCGAAACAAAGTTCGTCTACAGGTTAACAATTTAATGAGTGAAGATTTCGCAAGTTTGCTAGTTAGGAATTTATTATTGTAGGGAAGCATTGTGTTTCGCCAAATATTTTGTTACTTATAAATAAGATAATGGTTCGTAAAATCGATAAAAACTTTGTTTGGCGAAGTCCGGCGCAAGTCCTTCTAACCACCGCTTAACTTTGAGTAACATTTATCACTATGGGCACGATGGGGTGCTGGGGGATGCGGTGGGGGGTCTGAGGTCATCAGTGGTAGAACGCACTTGTTGAAGACATTTGTTTTCAGGCTTTGCCAACTAAATGACTGACATGACGCCATTCTTGATAAAATAATCAATTTTATTAAAAAAAGCTATGAAGAAAGTCTTCATTATGATAATGACGGTGGTAGTTGGCTACAAGTCAGGCCCTTAAGGGCCTTCCATGAGCCAACTAGCGCCGCCAATCTTAAAAAAATAATATCTAACAAATTATTAATTTTTATTAAAAAAGCTATGTACACAATCTTTATTAGAATAAACACTATTTTTTAATATACAATACATGGCATAATTGCGACAAGTAAAGTTGTAGTTCTCAAATGTGATACGAACTACAACTTACCGACATTGAATCACGTTATAAATAAGTATTTAAAAAATAGTATTTATCGTAATAAACATTTTGTAAATAGCTTTTTTAATAAAATTCATTAAATTGGATTATATTCTTTTTTTAAGATTGGCGGCGCTAGTTGACTCATGGAAGGCCCTTAAAGACGATAAGACCAGTCATTTCTCGAAGTTGTTCCCTCAGAGTTTGTCCTAAGCGTTCCTAAGAGACTATGGCGATTGCCGCTTTTATATTAATGACTACTACTTTTATCGATTTAGTTACAAATGAAAGTTATTCAAAGGATTAAGCCACCGTCCCTTTCTAATTTAATGTTTTTAACGAAGTGTGAAAGCGACAAAGGACGGTTTAATGTAGAGGAGGTTAAGATAAATAAATAAAGACCGCCGAAATAGGTCGAAACTATCGGTCTAACGGCAGTTAGACTTCAACAATATAAGTGAGTGCAATTGGGACAGAATACGAAACATTACGCCGACTGAAATACCTTTTATTGGATAGTGAATTGTATTCCTTTAAGGAATTTGACTTATTAATGTTAAAATCAATTTGTTTATTGCATCAATCACAGACCACTTAAACATAATTTATTCAGAAAAACATAACCTTATTTTAAGTTCCTGTGACTTGTGAAAGTCATAATTTATGCAATGCATAATGTTATTATTATACATAGTTATTATTATTTTAAATTGACGATCAAATTACTAATGTGTATTTTAAGTATTGACATAACTGTAAAAATGACATTGTAATCTGAAATAAATAAATCTATCTATGGCTAAAAGCAAATGTGAATTGGTATCATAATGATTTTCCTTTACCAATTGGCAAAGAAAAGAAAAACAAGGAAAAATCTACTTATATGGTACAGCGAAAGAAAATACAGCAATAAATCTCGATACGCAAATAAATAGTCGATTTAGAAGAAGTAATTTTCCACCGCACTCTCCGCAAATATCCCGAACTCGCTGTAATTATCTCAAATTGAACCGTAAAACCTTAAAATAGCCCAACATTTCAATTAACACTGGGTTTGCTTTACGTCTTGCAGGAAATGAAAACACGCGTAAAACGGAACGTTCGCTTATAACAATAGAAAATATAAATAAACCACAATGTTTACAGGCATGAGTCAAATCAATTAATACTACTTTTAGCAACATACATGGAGCTACGTAAATTGGAACGGAACAAAGTGCTGGAAGCCATTTTGAAATATGAAAAAGCGGGTTATTGCCCGTGGTCCCATGGAAGAAATTTTTTCCCGTGGTATACCGGAAGGTCCATAACAATACAAATTGTAATACTAAAGAAAATTATGGAATAGTCACCAATCGTTTACCTACCGAACCGAACATTTTAACACACCAATTTTAACCGACAATGTAACTGCTAAAATTTTAAATGTTTTATTATAAATACTAATCAGACTGGGTTCTCTTGAAAATGGCGGGAAACGACGGTTACAAAATTATTTGATAATTTTTATTTTATTGTCTACAGTGGTTATTTTGATATTATTAATATCACGTTAAATTAATCAGAAAATGTTTGCGAGTGACAGTATGGTGAATTTGTTGGATAATTTGAGCAAGATCTGGGGTTTCAAGCTTTTATCAAGAGCAACAAGCTCGGGAGCGAACGTGACTGTCGAGCTGCTTCGTCCAGAGTGATGACGCTACGGCGTCTCCTCTGAATGACGACAAGAAGACGCGGCTACCCAGGGTGAAGACGCTACTGCGACTCCCCTGGAGGAAGATAGAAGACTATTGAATATTGAATTTTCTGTAACAGGACATTGGGAAATGACGAACTGTCGAGTCCATTAATAAAATAAATAAAATAAACTAATCAGACTATTTAAAATATGTCTTTTATTTTTATTAAATGAAGTAGGTTTGGTCAAAATCAGACTCAGATTACCTACTAGTAATCAACATTCGTTACAACACTAGTAAGTAGATACAGTCGACAGCAGATCAATGGTAACACTTGCAGTACGATTTCAAGTCTTACGACGCAAATAATAAGACCTGTCAAAAGTAAAAAGTGTTACCATTGATCTGCTGTCGACTGTACATCACGGCATACCATACCAATATAGATGTATGTAAGTCTTTGTATATTGCTAAATTGCACGTTTCAATCGAACTTTAATGACGTAAACATCCTACTTGCGCACGCGCACGATGTGGCCAAAGTTTTCAGTTTATAAGCACGTTCATCTATAAAAAAATATTTACGTATTTCAATACAAAACCTTGAAAGGTTCAGACTATGACGGTGTTGTCTTCAACCGACATATCGAAATTAGAGGTAATGTTTTACGGTTCCATTGTGCCTGTAACTAAAACGATTTTATGGATTTTGATGTAGTAAGTAGGTATAACGCGGCCCAAATCAAGTGTCTTATTGTGTAAACAAATATGATGGTCTAATTACCTGTTGTGATGTAACACTGAAGGAATCACTGATTGATCATATATGTAATTGTAAAAATAAAGTGATCCGTTCTAAAAAGTATGAAAATAACTACACAATAATCACAGAGAAGCTTAAAATGTTAGTAGGGTAGAGTTTTTGTTTACAAAATAAGACACTTGATTTGGGCTTTATCCTTCGAAAAAACTGAGTAAAACTCATTGGTACGGTCGAAGACAAACAAACGTGTACAGGAGAGTTTTTAAGGTTGTATTTTCTTATAAACTACTTGACCGATTGTAAAAATTATTTCACTGTTTGATAGATAAAAATTAAAACTATGTACTGTACAAGAATCATTAAAATCGGTCCAGTAGTTCTTGAGAAAATATCAACTTTAATAAGACCCCCTGTATACTTATCTCTGTCTTCGTGTGTACATGGCTGAGCTGGCCGGGGATTGAACCTGGGAGCTCCGTATCCGTTTTATTGTTTACTTTGCATAAAACTATTTCAAGGTATGTTGATAACATTGAGTTCCGTTTTCTCTTGAAAGTGTTTATTTTCAGCGAGACAGGTGCGCGTGACGTCATATCAGAGTAATTCTATAGTTCCCATAAATCTATCGTTGAAGCCATCAATCTTCCTCCAGCACCTCAGGGTTAAGAACCGGTCAGATATGTGGATTCTGACGTAACTTAATATATTGAACATAATATAAATTCAAATCCGTTGACTAACATTTATTAATGACTCTCCGAAGCCCAAATCAAGGGTCTTATTTTCTAAACAAAATAATAATAATAATATAATAATATAAGCCTTTATTCCCAAAATATGTACATTGATAATATAGTAATAATAAAATATTGGATCCATTTAATTACAATAAATTCATGCATATTATCTAACAAAATTATGAAATTAAAAATAAAATTAAAAAATAATAATTAAAAAAATTCAAAGTTGGTTTTCAAAATATTGTTATTTGGGCGCCCAAGTTTGGACATAGGCCTCCTCCATACTTTTCCAATGTTGTCGATCTTTCGCCAGTCTAGTCCATGTGTGACCAGCCACCTGCACTATGTCGTCAAACAAAAACTACCCTAATAGTTATTTCACATTATTAGGTTACGATGACCGTAATTTGGGCTACGGTGATTACCTACTTATGCGCATTGAGGACGCGAACCTTATCGTTTCGTATTCAAACAGTTCAATAATATTCGTCATAGTACTTTTAGTGCGTGACCCAGAAAAGCGAGGCGGTCCCGATCCACTCCGGCGCATACGTCAGCAGTGAAAATAGCTGGCATAGCTGGGACGCATGCGCCATGTCATACATAATGCCTCGCAACCGTCTACATTGAGTAACTATATCTTAGTTCAAGCTCGTTATCATACCGAATATCAGGTATATATTCTGGCAGGGAAGAGGTGCATGTCGAGTCACAGCGCTGCACACCTCGGTGTCAGCTCAGCTGAAACATGCATCTTTTGCCACACCACTTAGCACAAATATATTAGACTATAACTTACTACTTGATTGATTTTTTTGTAAGCTTATGTAATTGGTGTCTGGCAATAAACATATTTTCTATTCTATTCTAACTGTAGGTTTGTTTCGAGATAATGGGAGAAGATCAAGGATTGAGCCGCGCCGATTTTTACTAGCGCTTGTCAGATTTCTGGCGAAAAATAGTACAAAAATTTCGACTGCGCAGACTTTCACAGGACTTGGGCGCCTAAAAAGGCCTCGAGGCGTTGCTGCTTGCCCTCTAGAGGTCTAACTTAACAGTGTTGCCAGGTATAGCGCTTTTCCGTTTTTTCCATAGCTTTTTTTGCCAATGAATCCGTATTCCGCCTAGGCCAACGCTGATTCCTTTTTAGGGTTCTGTGACTCAATAGAAAAAAGGAACCCTTATATAATCACTTTGTTGTCCGTCTGTCTGTCAAGACCTTTTTCTCAGAAACGCATGGATGGCTCAGATCTGCAACCTCATGCAGCCTAAATCAACCTTCTACTTTAAAACAATAAAAAGATATGGCCGTTTATGTCGAATTTTGGCGCATATTCATATTTGTATGAAAAAGCAAAAAACTCAAAACTACTTACGATACTTCCCGATGACCTAAAATCATGAAATTTGGCAAGAAGCTAGGTCTTACAGCACAAGTAAAGGAAAAAATCAGAAAGCTGTAAATTTGGGGCTCCATCACGAAATAATGCATTGCAAGCTACGACGGCCCGACTCGCAGAAGTTTTCTTGCAGGCGGCATAACTCGTGAAATGTGTGGAGTTTTCACGGGTTATGTGGTTAACTCTCGGTTTATCTTTTTATTACCGGTCAAAAAAATAGACAGAGGTCGCGGCAGACCCCGTCTCATATGGATGCCCCTAATAAACAGAAACTTGAAGGACCACAACATCACACCACAAATGACCCAGGACAGACCGTCCTGGAGAAAAATGACCAGAAGGGCCGACCCCAAATAAATAGGAAAAGGCGAGGCAGAAGAAGAAGACCGGTCAAAAGAATAAACCCGTAACCTTGCTGTCCGTAGCAACGTATTTTGTGAATATGCAGATTTGTACAAAACTAAACATCGACGCTGAAAAAATTGTATCATCGACCAACACTACAACAACAAACATTCTCGTAACATTAATGGTCACGAAAGCATTTATATACGAATGCGTCTATAAATATGTATAAATATTGAAACACATGGTTTTAAAGTGTCTTCGCTATATGTTTTGTTTCTAGTTTATTTTTCCTATCGTAATCACACGAACTCTCATCGTTTAATTCGTACAGGAAAAACTTCTTATAGATCTTCTTATAGCCATCAAAACTTCGACCATTTCATGTATTTAATTACAATACATCTTGTATTGCAAGTATATACACTGGTAAATCTTTTACGTCAACGTTTTTTCATAATTTTTACACTACTTTGGTAAAGGTGCCAAAGTCGAGGAGTTCTGCCAACAATTTTCAAAAAAACATCTTTTAAAAGAATAAAATTATCATTTTAACTACAGCCACAGTTCCTTGTACTTATATAACATCTTAATCAATTTTATTAATTAAGATGTTAAGAACTGTCGTCGCGCCTCATTGACTCGTCGGGTGACCAAAGGGCTGGCGCTTACCTCGGCCAGCGTATAGCGCTGGCTATACAACGAGGTAACGTCGACAGCCTTTTGGGCACTCTTCCGCAGGGCAGCGATTTGGCCCCAATTTTTTATTTATAAGTAAGTATATATTTATTTGTTTTTTATTATTATTTTGTACATAGTTTTAACTTTAATTATAAATGATTATTACTAATAGATAGATTTAGGTTTTATAAAAAAATTCCGAATTATAAAAATAAAATTATAATATGTCAGTAACAATTTGACTAAAATTTTATTAATTCAATTAAAAAATTTATACTTCCTCTCTGTCAACGTCGTGACACATCATGACACATGTTCTTGATTAAAATATGAAACGATTTCTTAGTTTTCATAACAGTTTTTATTTCAATCATAAATAAACTCTCAATGTCTTTCTTTCTTAAATAAACATCGTTCTGCGATCAAGTACTTACCTACAAAGTTTTCCTTCTAAGAAAAAGTCTTCAGACACAATTCTTTTTAGCCATATCGTAAAAATCTAAATGAAGAATAAGAGAATAAGCAATATTATTTCAGATGTGACAGTCTTCCAGCTTCCTACATAATAGCAAACATCTATCATTATGAAAACGAAATAATTTCAGGGTTCCATCAAAATTGGAAAAACGGAACTTCAGATTCCATCTTCTTAAAAGGTTCTCTTGAAAATGGCGGGAAACGACGGTTGCAAAATTATTTGAAAATATTTACTTTAATGTCTACAGTGGTTATTTTGTGTTTAATATCACGTTAAATTAATCAGAAAATGTTCGCGACAGTACGGTGAATTTATTGGATAATTGTAGCAAGATCTGAAGTTTCAAGCTTTATCAAGAGTCCCGCTACAAGGTCGGGAGTGAACGTGACTGTCGAGCTGCTTCATCCAGAGTGATGACACTACGGCGTCTCCTCTGGATGAAGATATGAAGACGCGGCTACCCAGGGTGACGACGCTACTGTGTCCTCTGGAGGTAGATAGTAGACTATTATATATTGAATTTTCTGTAACATGACATTGGCAAATGACGAACTGTCGAGTCCATTAATAAAATAAATAAATAAATAAATCTTCATAAAAATGATAAACGATTTCTTTAAGAAAAATGTAAGGATCAGATGCTCCGTATTTAGAAAAGCTTTGTTGACTTCGCGTTTCCTCTGCTTCAAAAGGTTTGAATACAGCCAATATGCTTTATGGAAATAAGGAGTTTTTCAGCAACAATTATTTTCGATATTTCATCTTTTAAAATACGCTACAAGCTTTAATGATTGAAACATAAGTACAGTCGAAGACAGAGATAAGTATACAGGGGGCCTCAATAAGGTTGAGTTTTTCTCAAAAACTACTGGACCGAATTTAATCATTCTTTTACAGTAGACATAGTTTTATCTTTTATATATCTAACAGTGAAAGATTTTTTGCAATAGATCAAGTAGTTTTTGATAAAATCTCGACCTTAAAAACTCTCCTGTACACCATTCTCTGTGTTCCACCGTACAGCCTAACAGATAAAAGTCTACAGGAGAGTTATTAAGCCTCAATGTCAACCTTATTGAGTTATTGTATCTGTTATTGACTGTACAGCTAACAGCAGATCAAGTGTAACACTTTGGACTTTGGACCGTTCTTATTATCTGCGTCGTAAGAGTTGAAATCGTACTGCAAGTGTTACCATTGATCTGCTGTTGTCCGTACCTACATTACCTACTGACGTCAAAATAATGAATCAAAAAACACGCATGCATTATGTGTGAGGGTGTGATGTGTGTGAGAGAGTGTGTGTTCTAGTCACATATACATTAAGGGCCTTCCATGAGCCAACTAGCGCCGCCAATCTTGAAAAAACAATATCTTCCAATTTAATCAATTTTATTAAAAAAGCTATTTACAAAATGTTTATTAGGATGAATACTATTTTTCAATATACAATACATGGCATGGCATAATTGCGACAAGCTAAGTTGTAGTTCACAAATGTGCCAAAAAGCGGCCGTTTTTCGCAATTATGCGAACTACAACTTACCGAAATTGAATCACGTTATAAGTAAGCATTTAAAAAATAGTATTTATCATAATAAACATTTTGTAAATAGCTTTTTTAATCAAATTGATTATATTAGAAGATATTATTTTTTCAAGATTGGGGGCGCTAGTTGGCTCAAGGAAGGCTCTTAAGTATATAATAGGTACACATAAATATGGCGGGACCCTTTTATTTATAATTCACAGATATTTAACAGAGCATTCTTTGCCAATTCACAAAAATCAATCATGCACAAATCGAATACTGCGTATGGCCGATATGAAAATGGCATTATTTGGCGGCCGATCGCGGCGTATCTGCCAGTTTCGGTACGAAGGCTTCGCCGCAATTTAATCTGTGCCAAACACTGCTCCCAACCGGTGGACATTTATTGTGAGATTATGGACAACTGGCGGTTTTATAATACATGAAATGCCAGATTCTGCCCCACCATCAACCGCAAGTTGTACAAGATAACGAATAAATGTAAAAAGTATCTCCGTTTTTTATTAAAATTATTGGTTTAAAATAAAGTTTTGTACAAGTTGCTATTCGAAAAAAACAGCTTAATTAAGAATTCAGAAAATAGTAAGAAATCGAAGCGAATTATTCATTGTTTTTGTTATTCTTCTAGGTATAGGAGTTGCGAGAGTAGTAGAAAATGATACTGACTATGATTATGCAATATGAAACCTGTAATAAGTCCCTAATAAAATGATAGGTACAGCTTAAACGGTCACGTAGTTTTATAGATGGGGCAAAGCTCCATTGAAATGTGGTGATGTCATTTTCATCACGATCGGGATTCGTAATCATAAGTTATTTACTTGTAAGTTATTAAAGAAAGAAATACCAAAAATTACATTAAAAAAATTCTTTCAACACCACAATGTGAATACATACCTAGTTTTCCTTACTACTATATCAAAAAACCGTCGAGTTAAATCAGTGAATTGTACTATTTAATCATCACTATGTATAATATTCACTTTGCGAAGCTGTAAAGGTTATATAAATGAGTACATAAATGTCCGACCCTGCTCAAGTGGCCGGGCTTGGCCCGACAATGGCGGGGCAATGGTTTCGTCGGGGAACAATAGGCCGGCAATCGCGTCGGGCCGCTGTCATGCACTGGTTCAGTCAAACGTCAATCTGTGTCGTAAGCCCCCCCTAGGCAGGATTTTACATTCGTTAGGGCCGGCGCACGTCAGCGCCCGTGTACCGCTCCTGTGGATGGCGCCGTCCGCCGGCACGAACGATGTCCGCCTGTGACAGGCGCCCGTCCGACATCGTGCACCGGTAGACGGTGCCGGCAGACGCCGTGTCACGCACGCCGCGCCATGCGACGGCACGGCGCTGTCCCTTGGCGTTATACGCCGGCACCGTCTACCGGTGCACGATGTCGGCCGGCGCCGGTCACAGGCGGACAACATTCGTGAAGCGCCGGCGCCATCCATTGGCGCGATACACGGCGTCGTACACAGGTCGTCCGCCGGCGCCTTCTGTTGTAGCTCTTAGGGCCGGCGTACAACGTCACGGCACGGCGCCGTGCCTTCGCATGTCACGGTGTCTGCCGGCCCCGTCTACCGGTGCACGATGTCGGCCGGCGCCGGTCACAGGCGGACAGCATTCGTGCCAGTGGACGGCGCCGTCCACTGACGCGGTACACGGTTTCGTCCACCGGCGCCGTTCTGTTGTACGCTAGCCCCATTCGACAAATTGAAATTGGAGATTGTATTCATAATAAATATTAATTTAGTTATTTGAAAAAAAATTAACTACGTACGTCACAAATCACACAATGACCTTAAAAATTACTACTGGGTCAAATTTCAATGAAAGAAATGGTTGCAAAAAATTTAAAATACCTTAAAATACCAAAACACAGTAACGATGCACATCAAATTAAAAAAACTTTGATAGGTAGGTAGTTGAATTTATTGTAAATATTTTATTTTTATTTTTCCCCATCTTTAACGCTGTGCAGAATTAACGTATGTCACTAGCCTAACCATTCATTTAATTTTGTCGAATGAATTCATGGCCTGTAATAATCTTTTTTTTTATTGCTCTTATTATACCGATCATGACAGGCCCTTAATAAGTTAACTGTTATTACCAATCAACGTATTTTATTACACGCTGTTAGCGCAAAATAATCTATTTTGTCTATACCCTATCCGAAGTGTGGCGAACTCTGCCATTCCGACCACGTAGCAGCGACAGGGAATGTCGAGGAACGAGGCCGTTATTGGACGTTTGTGGTACGTGGGTTGGGTCCATTACACTTGCGGGTTCTAAAACAATGTCCTATGCCATTACCATGAGACGCTGTAGTAAGTTATCCCGCCAGCGACTGCGTAAACGACATTGCCACATTTCAATGGAGCTTTGCCCCACCTTTGGTCACCTACGTGACCATTGAAGCTCATATATCATTTTGTTGGGGACTGATTACAGGTTTCATATTGCATAATCATAATCAGTAGGAGTTGCGAGAGTAGTAGAAAATGATAACAAAAATAACGAACAATTCGCCTCGATTTCTTAATGTTTAACGCTCAGCACTATCTGTTTCACTGTCTGATGGTGGGCCCAGAAAAAAAAATGTCACGTGACAATGAATGATTAGCGGAAAACTAAGAGGAAAACTTACAAAAACTTTTAAAATTGATTTTTCGACGCGCAAATAAAACTTTATTTTAACCATAAAAACGGAGATATTTTTTACATTTATTCGTTATCTTGCACTTTTGCGGTTGATGGTGGTTCAGAATCTGGCATTGACATTTCGTGATTGTCATGAATAAAATTATCATTAAATCTGTCACCTAAATCGACTTGGAATCAGACGCAGAATCAGAATAATAGTCGAAAGAATTAGGGCGGAATTGAATCCCGTGCGATATCAGGGGATCGCAGGGCGGGATTTGCGTGATCCCTGTTTATATCCTTCGTGTTATCTACATCAGCCAAATAGATGGATGTAACCACGCGACATTGGCTGTAACATTCGCCTTAAGCTGTTACAGTTGATCACTCCTGAATAATTCGGAAAACTTACAGAACACTTCTCAGAATGTTTCTCAGACTTAAAATTTTCAGAATTAACATTGGAAATATCGTCAGAAGTTTTTATTTTACCTAACTTACCTAGCTTAATTGTGTTTGTTCCTAATTGTATACCTTTTTTTTCTTCAAATGACTGTACATACATTATCGTATTGGGGATACCTGTCAAGATATTGTAGTTGTAATAAATAAATAAATTTTATTTTTTGGTTGGTAAGAGAGCGAATGTAAGGCCCAATTGGTAGGTGCTGGGCAAAACTTACTGATTCTTTAAGGAAATACGCAGCCGATAACTTCATACTTAGTTATAATGGTTGGGTAGAGCGATTTAAGTGCTTTGTATTGATTACTAAGGGTAAACTTGTTCCGAAAACCAATTAAACCCCAATTTTTCTACATTTCTTCACTGGTAAGTATTCTGAAATTACGAGTAATATTTGGGGGTGACCGCTCAGTCGCTCTTAAAGTCTATTACATCTACATTAAGTGCACTTAAGTTCTAAGCGTAGTAACGTAGTAAACTAACTCACTAAAACTCCTAATATCTTGCAGAAAATTACCTACCTTGGCGTTGCGGTTTCGCTAAAGTAACATGAATAGAGTTGGCGCTAGAACAAGCGACGACACGGCTCGCTACACTAGCGACAAATAGCGCCATAATATGTCTCACTAAAACTACACTGCAGTTGGAGTAATTACAATTACAGGGAGGTATTTAGGGCATGTGGGCTTGTAGGCTAGCTGAAAATTATCATTAAAATAAATATACATTAGATAATTGATGTTTAAATAAGAAAGTATTATTAAAATTAGTTGAAAAGTAAATACGCATTTACAAACCAGTAGTTAGAAATAAACGCTAATATTATAATGTAGGCATGTCATAGCCCCATACAAATATAGGATACTAGGAGGCTATTATTTAAAACAAAAAGTATGAACTACCTACTTGAATTTGGGTAGGTACTAATTAATAATCAAATTTCAGATTGTACTTAGCTTTAGCATGTTCAAGTGATGCAATAAAAAAAAGCCGAATAACGCATTATGGTATAAGTTTATGTGATTTTTTGTATGTCTGAACAAATGTTTTCTGTATTTCTTATTACACAAAGCACACTGCACACATTAGTGTGCTTAATGTGCACTGATATTAGCAATAATAGCGTCTAACTCTCCTTAATCTGAGGTCTAACCTGACGAAGTGGCCCCAAACGTTGCGCCCTCTGACTCCGTCTCTGTTAGCCTCTGAGAAAAGTTTTAACGCCTCAAGCTCTCAGCATCTTCGTCTCGGCGGAGTTTTTAACAAATTCACTAAAACTGTAATAAAAGTCGTGAGCAGCGAGCGATTTACCTCACCGCAGTAACATCGTGTCTTGGGTCAAAGAATATTTAAGATAAACAGAAGATCTGCCTGAAGATGAACAAAAATCAAAGTCAAGTCAAAGTCAAAAGACATTGCCACATTTCAATGGAGCTTTGCCCAACCTACACAACTACGTGACCATTTAAGCTGTACCTATCATTTTGTTGGGGACTTATAACAGGTTTCATATTGCATAATCATAATCAGTATCATTTTCTACTACTCTCGCAACGCCTATAGAAGAATAACAAAAACAATAAATAAATTGCTTCGATTTCTTACTATTTTCTGAGTTCTTAATTAAGCTGTTTTTTTCGAATCACAACTTGTACCTACCACTATTTAGTGCATTTTCATTTAAGCCTCTCTGTGCCTCGGAAAGCACGTTAAGCAGCCGGTCCTGGTTTCTGTGGCTCGGTAAACAGTGTTACCATTGATCTGCTGTCGACTCTACGTCAAGTATTTGACAAATACGACAAACATCTAATAGCGACACGAATATCCAAGTGACATCATGAGATAACTTTAAAAAATCATAGAATATCTCCTATAAAAACTAAATACACAAAGGTCTTAACTAAAACAATTTAAAAAACGTCCAAATAAGGGTCCATTGTTAACGTCCAAATAACGCCCAATAAAGCAAATGAGGGTCCATTCATCCGTTTGCACCTTCTTTGCGCTCGGAAATTTTTAGAGGGCAGACTGTGTATCTAGTTGTTTATAGGAGATCAATGGTTACAGTACTTTTTTCCGAAAATATACTTTGTAATTCCAAGTACAAAGTTTTGTTTCTACAGCAGAGCGTTTTTCAACATTTCCAGTCGGAAAAGCGAAATGACGTTGATAGCGTTCAGGCTGCCAGAAGACGCCATACAGCCCATTTATCCAGCTAAATCCGATCGTTTATATTCGGGCTCGGGCACGGGCACGTGTATACGTTTATCTTTCCAATTTCACTACACAACAACACCCAGTTTTTTTACACGACTGCCGAAAGAGGACGGTTTTTCGAGTGTAAATTTCCGACTATTTGTAACCTAAAAGGCTTGGTGGATTCTAATAGTGTTGTTTAGACGGAACTGGCATAGAATACATTTTTTGTTTTTGACACTTGTAATATGAAACGGCAATTTATTTATTTATTGGAACACCAACATATTACATGTAAGCGTACATGTGGAAACATAAATAATGTTCTAACATGCAACCCAATTATAGGTGAACACATCACTTTAATAATACTAGTACAATTTGGAAAATAATAGTTAGTCTATTTTAAATAAGTTATTGAGAAGAGGACTGTATCTTTGACTTAAAGTTGAGAAGAGAGTCATGGTTAATGTCAAGATCGGTTTTGCTATTGAGGGTGTTGTAACTACGAACCATTCTGTGAAAGGGAGTGTACCTACCGAGGTTGGTTCTCATGAATCAGCTTGCTATCATGTGTATGCGTTGATGCTTTGATGTCATCGGGGATACGTCTGCCATAATAGCAAGCCACAATATGAATGAATTCGGCATAGTGTCCGACCGAAACTAGGTTTAACGAAACCGAAACTTCCATATAAGGTCTTGTTTTCGTAGAAAATATAAATAGGCAAATAATTATCAGTCAGTTTTTATTTATAAATAATAATAATATCACTGTCACTCACTTATTTCAGATAAATAACGTTATATGCTTATTGTAGGCTCTCGAACTCAGTTTCGGTTTCGGCCGTAGTTTGGGCCGGATGGAAGCCGAAACCGAAATTAAGCCGAAACCCGTTATTTGGCCGAAACTAGGTTCCGACTTAGTTCTGTCGGACACTAATTCGGCATTGCAATATTGGCACACATGCACTCGCAAAACGTAATATTTATGCGAATGGGCTGTGTCTACGGATTTGTTAAAATTTCAGCACACTGATTCGATTTTTGAAAAAACAAAAAATGAGCAACAAAAACTCGCCGACTCTAAAAGCTCCTAAAAACTTCCGAAAGCTTCCGATTGGCATTTCGTATACCTTCTACTAACTGTAGTAGTAGATTACTTTCAGTAGTGTAGATATCTAGTGCACACGATTTGGGTCTCTACCAAATAGTCAACGGTTATGAGGTGTATTTAATAGTATCACTATCCTATGCTAATAGTCGGATAGTCTTATCAACTGTTATCATTATCATTGCTTTTACAAAATAATGTTCCTATTCCTATCTATTCAGAGTACACGACGTAGAGTACCTATAATATGTAGTAGGTAGTATATATTTTAACAAGTAAGTAAGTATACGGTCGTAAGAATGAGTTGACCGAGCCTTGGGAAAAGTGTAAATTAAAAGTAAATTGTTTATTTTCGACCTAATTACAATATACAATATGTATACAGTACTTTTATTGTTACAGTGTCTTATTTTGTAAACAAATATGATAGTCTAATTACCCGTTGTGACTTAACACTGAAGGAACTGCTTGATTGAACATGTTCATCATTGTGAAAATAAAGTGATATGCAATAATCACAGAACAGCTTAAAATGTTAGTTGGGTAGGGTAGTTTTTGTTTACAATATAAGACACTTGATTTGGGCTTCGGTTTAGGTAACATAATGGTCCCATACTCGATAACACACCACTTTATGGTGAACACCCGACATGACAAATGTAATCTAGATGGATGACTTTAATTTCCCGTCAATTAGATTGAACGAAATTAATTTTGAATGAAATCAATCAATGATAATATATCTATAGCTTCGATATAACTGAACGGGTAAACGTAGCGTGGGATGGACACGACCACATGGAAGGACCTTCGCTAGGTGGCTGGCAGAGACTGGATGCAAAAAGCCGAGAATCGGGTTGAGTGGCGCGCTTTGGGAGAGGCCTACGTATAGCAGTGGATTGATGCCGGCTGATGATGATGATATAACGGAATAGGTTACTCCATGATATACTTGCTATACTTAACCCGAATTCAGGATTATCGTTTATTTGGTTTATTTGGCGGTGGCCGTGGCCATTAGTGTGCGTTGCAGTAAGGAGTTTCATACAAATAATACTGAATGACTTAAGTTGAGACGAGGCGCAGCGCTTATCCCGTGCCGGGGGCGATACGTCTGGGGCAGCCTTTATTTTTAATATTTCGAGGATTTTAGTCCTCTTCTCTTATAACATAATAACACCGGACATAAAAAGAGGAGAAAGACCCAGCAATAACAAATCAACCTATCTATAGGTATACCTGTGGAAATAAAGGCTGGTATTGTTTTACCTGCAAGTTTATTGACAGTAACAGGCCGAGCGTCAGTCCATTGCATTTTATAGGCAGATGCATTGTTACTTCGAGGCGATTGTGTAGTTAAAAACGGTTGCGAATTTGATATTTAAAAAATGTGGTGTGATGTCTTTCACTCTAATAAAACTGAATTTATATTTTTCATGGAGTGGTAAAACTTCCGAATAATTCGGAAAACATCTAATAATGTTTCTTGGAATCAGATTTTTTCTGTTCATGATGGAAACTAATGAATTTTTCTGTTATTATGTTATGATCGGTAGGCAGAGCGAATAAAACGCCGCCATGAAATTATGCATGCATTAGGTAAGCGTCATCTTGCGTATATTTTGAACTTAAAGACAATGAGCATATAGTTTATAATTCAGTGACATGAAAAAAGTGCGTCGCTCAGCTTTTAAACTGAGATTCAACTCAGTTCATGAAGGATAGAGCTTAGATTACTAATAATAGTAATAGTGTAATACCTAGTTATTGAGTAATTGTAATACCATTATTTTATTTAAAAGATGTGCTGCTGAGAGTTTTTTGCCACTTTTTCTCCTCAGCGTTGGCACCTTTTCCTTGCAAAGTGGTGTTGACGTTGCTTACTTGCAATAAAGAAATGACAATGCTAGATTCTGTCCCACCATCAATCACATGTACAAGGTTACGAATAAATGTAAAAATATCTCCGTTTTTTATTAAAATTATTGGTTTGGCAAAAAAGTTTTGTACATCGAGTCGAAAAAAACAGTTAATTAAGAATTCAGAAAATAGTAAGAAATCGAAGCAAATTATTCATGTTATTCTTCTATAGGAGTTGCGAAAGTAGTAGAAAATGATACTGATTATGATTATGCAATATGAAACCTGTAATTTGTCCCCAACAAAATGATAGGTACAGCTTAATTGGTCACGTAGTTTTGTAGGAGGGGCAAAGCTCCATTGAAATATGGCAATGTCTTATGACTTTGACTTTGTGCATTATTTACACTTCTAAAACCACATTGAGGCGATTTCGAGTTCCCTTCTAAACAATTATTATTGTTGTCTCCGCCCACAAAGTCATTAACAGTGCCCATTGCTGCTGAGAAATGGATGATCTTTGTGAATTAGTTGTGATGAAACAGTTGCTACAAATTATGTTGTTGTTGAGCACATTTATTTATTTTATGAAATAGGTTACCCATAGGGTGTACACCAAAACAATTACAGTGTAATAGTCCACAAAATAATTATGCTAAGTGTCACCCCAATTACAGGCAACAACGGCATGCTTAGAAATCCAAGGAAAAGGTTACAATGCATATCGATCTTTTAATTTCAACAAATTTAGAAAACATTTTAGTAACTAACCTAACCTAACAAACAAACAAAAACACATAACATAGATATGCCATGTTAGATCATTGTTTGAGCATTCAAGTACGAGTAACTATGAGCAACTGTACTTCTCATTTCTAATCTATATTAATTGTTCTATGCCCCCATAGAACAATTAATATAGATTAGAAATGGTCTCACTATGGACGTAGGTACGCGTATTTTAGTGATAGGTTCCGGGCGTTAGGTTTTATTAATTATCTGTTCAGCATCCAATATAATAATATTTTATTATAATAGGTATTAATTATTTATATTTTATTATAAAAACTTTTTAATTACAATACGTACAACTGTTTATAAAAATGACATATTATATATAAAAAAATATATATCTAGCCAACTCTACACCTCGTCAAGGTCCGTCCCGCGCGGCAGGGTGCCCAGCGCACTGGCCGCATTGCCCCGCTGTATAGCGAGGCTCAGGCGCTGGGCAAAATACTCACCAGCTCTGAAGTCACACGAGGCGAGGACCAGTCGAATGGATTTATTATTCAATAGGGAATGTAGTGGAACATTCAAAGAATTTTGAATAAAAAAAAAAGATTTATGGTTTTATTTTTAAAGGCAAAAGTTGAAAGTTTCAAACGTGCGTCCTGTCTGATTTACACGCGTCGTAAATTGCGCGTGATTCACGCCGTGAACGCGGAAAAGTTTAACTTTTAACGAGCGCAAACCCGGTTTTTGTTAAACAGACGCTTGGGTGTTATGGGGTTTGGTTTACCTTTCTTTAATTGCTAAGTAGCGAAAATAGCACGCTGATTAGATTTCTAGAGATAATTAAAGGAAGGTCGACGGTTGAAGGCAATTACGATCTTTAAGGTTTCGTATGCGCGTATTTTCAGTTTTTCTACGAAGGCTACGCATTAACTACTAAAATTAAACGTCTGAAAAAAATATATAGCAATTGAGGTCCCCATATACTTATCTGTCTTCGAATGCCAACTGCGATAACAACCTATTACAGTGTGGCATCACACCTCCATTCCCCTTAACCGAATTATAAGTAATTAGGGTGGCACGAGAGTTACTAAATGTGAGAAAATTGGATTTTAGGAGCTTACCCGTTACTTGAGAACTGTCTGTTGACATACTAATGAATGTTACTTGTTTTATTATTAATGCTGTTAGGGTAGACGATGACGTCATAAAGAGTACCTACCCCCCAAAAATTACAAAGGACCTTCCATGAGCCAACTAGCGCCGCCAATCTTGAAAAAATAATATCTTCCAATTTAATCAATTTTATTAAAAATACTATTTACAAAATGTTTATTAGGATGAATACTATTTTTCAATATACAATACATGGCATAATTGCAACAAGCTAAGTTGAAGTTCACAATTATGCGAATTACAACTTACCGAAATTGAATCACGTTATAAATAAGCTATTAAAAATAGTATTTATCGTAATAAACATTTTGTTAATTTTTGTTAGCTTTTTTTAATAAAATTAATTATATTGGAAGATATAATTTTTTTAAGATTGGCGGCGCTAGTTGGCTCATGGAAGGCTCTAGGTATAAATTACGATGTTTGTAAAAATACTACTACTAATAGATGAAATACGAATATTATATTGAAATCTTCTTCTTCTTCGGCATACCGCAGCCCACTCCTGAGCATATGCCTCTCCATGAATCCTCCATGTGGCCCGATCCCAAGGTTGTCTGGTCCACACCGAGCCAGCAACCCTCTTTATGTCGTCGGACCATCTGGCCGGTGGTCTGCCCACGCTTCTTCTACCCGTCCGGGGTCTCCACATTAGAACGCACTTACTCCATCGACCATCGTATCGGCGACAGGGGTGCAGGCCTATTTCGGTTTTGTCACTGGTTTGCCGATTTCGGTGACACGGGTCCGTAGGTATTGAAATATTAATAATTAAATAATGAAATAATAATATATTACAATAGCAATGAACAATTGACGTAATGTAGGTATGTATAAATATCGACATTGTAAAAAATGACGTATAAATTATCAATAAAGATGTCTATGTCATTATTATCCGACCGACGGAAGGAGAAGCGTAATGATTTTTCGAGCGTGTTGAATGAATATCGGTTACTTTGTAGCGTAAACGAGGTGATGATTTTATGTGTTAAAATTCTTGATCACATTGTAAGCCAAAAAGCAGTTTTTTTTAAATTATTTTTTGTTTAGGTATATCGTAAGTTGAAGTCTAATCAATACCTATTGATAGTGAAAAGTTTACACAAGAAAATAGAGAAAGATTTAGAATCTTTCCCAAACATTGAAATCTTAATAAAAAATAAAGGTTCATTTCAAAAATAGTTGCAGTTTTCTGTCAAATACTTATTAGGCGCTTCCTGTTGCAATTCTTATAAATTGTAGGTTTTGGGAATAGTTCGGTAACTATAGAGTTTAACTTGGGGAAAAGTATACCGGGGGCCGCATTTAGGTTGAGGTTTTCTCAAAAATTATACCAATTGTAAAAATTCTTTCACTGGTAGATACGTAGTATATAGCACAGACCAAACAATTGAGGAAGAATTTTAAAAATTAGTCAAGTAGTTGTAGAGATAATCTCATTATTAATAAGGTCCCAGGGGACTTGAGGAGTCGACTTTATGGGAGAGTGCGGATTCTCGTGCCATTCATATATTTCATTACCCCTTCCGGCGGACGTGGGGTAATCAACACTCAAAAATTCACCAAAAATAATGGGAATCACTTAAAAACTCATCACGTTGCGTTATCCCAGGCCGATTGCCAACTTTTTCGCTGCGGAATCGAATTAAAACGAACACAAAACTTTTGTTTAAATATAGTTTGTCGTGAGTTGAACGAACGTTGTAGCACTGACCTCCTTTCTGCGTGATGTTGAATGTGCGGAGACGATACGAGTCCTCGTCTGGCTCCTCCTCTGGCTGATGAGCTGCTGGTCTTGGGACATCGAGGAAGGCATTGGAGCGTCGTGGTTGGTTAGACGCTCCGGGCGGCGGTCTGCGTCTAGCAGAAGCCTGTCTTCTGACTTGCGGAGGAGTTTCCGCTTCTGCTAAACGAGGTTCTGAACTATATCTTGCTCGAGTCTCTTTATCCAACTGTTGCTGCTGCTGCTGACGACGATACCTGACTGATCGGGCGCCAGTTATTCGAGCAGACTGGGATCTGGTGGCCGGTCTTCTTCGCGGCGCGGGAGTCGTTTCCATGGGGGCTACAAGAGCCTCCATACTCGCGGAAGCGGGAGCGCATATCGACTGCGAACGCTTCGTACGTCCGTCCGTGGCCATGGTGGCAACGGTACTGAAGCCTGAAGCTTTTCAGTTTCAGCTGCATGGCGCGGTGCAATGGAGCTTTAAGCGCTAGATGTGAGGCGAGCGGTTTATTTATGGAAATGAGACGTATTGCTTGCGTTAGGCGGTAACAATAACAATGGCATTGGAGTGTTGGATGGTGGAAGATGTTGTTGGTTTTGAGGCTTCGAATTATTAACATGGGATGGAATTAAGAGCAAAGTGATATCTTTATGTATCTTATTTCTATCTGAACTATAAAAGAATGTAAGAAGGGTACAGTTTTCGAGGTAGATTTCTTTGAAATCTTCTGCAGCTTTAACAGTTTGATGAATCTCGAAGTATAAGGTACCAGATAGTGGCGTTTAGGGTTTAAGATTAGATCTGGCAGCCACGACAGAATCACACTTAATGTCTTTATTATTTAAATATTATAATTTCAAAAAATATATTTTGCGTCAGAAGGTGTTGTTTTATTTCTCAATTATCAATTAGGTATCACTTCTATCAGTACAACCAAATTTAATGTTGTAATCTAATGTGTATTTAAAAAAATCACTGTTAAAAACCGTAAATATGTGAAAGAGAAACTTAGTTAACAAAAAGTTACAGAGCATTTAAACCATACCCAGGAATCCGACCTACTTACACACTTTTAAATTTTATTCTGCAACCACTTCCTGTTTTATTTTTGGTAGAAAGTTTCGACGTTCATTTTTGCAATGACAACCTTTATTTGGCGACATCTAAACCCCCTTCAAAACTTCCACCAAACTTTCTGACATAATAATATTCCTGGAAATCCGTTTCAGCGATGAAAGCGCTAAGTTGTCAGTTTGCGAGGGGCCCCCTTCCCTGTCCCCCGGTTACTTGTTGCATCGCATAGAGACGTGCTCTTTATACGTCTGGTTTGAATGACGCTCAGCAAAGAAACTTGAGGGGATTGTCTTCTTAAGTGACGGTAGGGACGTAATTGGACTGAGGGGAAATGGACAGTCTTAACCCTAAAGCTGGTAGGATATTTTTGAATTTACATTTACGATATTTTGCAAGGAAAAGGTGCCAACATTGATAAGAAAAATGGCAAAAAAAAATTTAAATTTTCCATTGTTCATTTCAACCCATATTATTGTTTATATTGTGTATACTTCATAATCTATTTATGTATTCTGTTTGCGTCCGTACGTCACTGCACCCGCGGCCCCGCTGAAAACCAGCGCTGTAGTTACCACTACTACAGCACACGCTGAGCTGGGGACCGGCTTGGCACCACCGTCAAATACAAAAACTTTAACTAAGAAAACCCTACCGTAATCTTTTGCCAAATAATTTTTCCACATAACCACAAATAAAAGAATCATTCCGGCAAATAATAGAATCATTCTCAGTAGAATAATTCCGGCCCATTTTCTCCCGGCGTGGACGGATATAAATCCGAGAAATGTTTATGATTTATGCGGGACATAAATTCCCGTTTTGGTGGGTATTAATTAGTTCCTCAAAAGACACGCCCAGTGATCTACTTAGTTGGTAACTAAAGGTGGGAAGTAGACTTTTTGGTTGTTGTTTAAAAGTTAATTCTAGTAGGTCAGTTTTAGAGGCACTTACTACTTAATACAGGGTTACCTACTGGTAATTCGATATTCCTTCGAAGGTGTGGTAGTATAGGTTAATAGGTAGTGAGGAATTAATTAATATAACCCCATATTGAGAAAAAAAAACCACTTCTTAACTTTAAACATTTGGATGATGCAATCAAAGTCAGCAATTAAAGTTACGAAGTTTATTTTTTTTCAATTCTAGAATTTATCGTTTAAATTTCAAATAAATATTAATCCAATGGCACTATTTGTCGTCTAGTTGTGATTATATCCGTTAGATAGACTATATTCGTGATTTTTTATGATTAAAAAATTATTATTTACTTATTATTATATTATTTTTCTAAAGTTTCTTAACCCTGTACATTTTCCTACCCTGGTTTTTTGTATTTATTAATCTAAGGCCCGTATTAATATAATAGTCTGAGCTCAAACCAAGAGCGAATTCAGCTGATACACTCTCAAGACGTGATTACCATCTCAAGTATGTCATTTATTAATAAACCAATCTTGAGGGCGTATCACATGATGTCTTTCCTGTAATCAGCAAATACGTTCTCAAGTGTGAGTTTGACAGTTATCTTGAGAACTGAGTTTCGTCGGCGTTACTCACGTGATACCCGTTTCCTAAACGCGCACCTAAGTTACGTTTATTAATAGGAGCGCGATCTGGAGGTCGTTCTCAAGATTGACTTTTGAGCTGTGAGTGATTTATTAATACGGGCCAACATATGGGCTAAATAGTCCTTTCATGGAGGGATGTAAGCTATCGCGCGACTAGCGCGACGCTATTGCGTATTTGCGTCGCGGAGTGTCGCGGGGTGTCGCAGAGAGTCGCGGAGGGTCATGCGACAGCTTACATCCCTCCACGAAAGGTGTCGCGAGCTATCGCGTGACGTCGCGCGACGCACGGTCGCTCGTCTGTCTGAGCCCTAAGTCAGGTATGTTACCTCTCGATGAATAAGGTAATATTTATTCAATAACTTTACAAATTCGTAACAAAAACTAAAATGTTATGTTACCTTCTAGGCTGGGTTAGCGGCATTTTTCCTGAAGATTCATAAAAAAGTCACTCTTTTAGACAGTAGACAATTCGGGGAATAGCTTCAAAAGTCATAAAATAGAATTTCCAAGAATATTCCAATATTCCAGACTTCTATTATTTTTAAAAAGATTTATGGATGAAGTAATTAGAAATAGAGTGTTTGCTTACGTTTTCGTCGACAAAAAACATCAAGGTCATTGGAAAAAACAGTCACGAGAACAAAATTGAGTCGTGATTTATTAAGATAAAGGCTCATACCCATAAACGTGATTTAAAGTTATTGAACCGTCAAGGTCTTCGGTCCCTTTCTAACATAGTATTTTTTTAACGAAGTGTGAAAGTGACAAGTACAGTCATGAGTAATAACATAGAAACATCCTTAAAATTCAAATTCATGTAACAACTTTAAATCGCAAAAATAAGTATGCTAAACTGTGGCCAATAATTATGTAAACGCTAAATTGTATCAAAATAAAGTACACACCCCACCAAGCAAATGTTGTACAAGGGGTGTGTACTTTATTTTGATACAATTTAGCGTTTACATAATTATTGGCCACAGTTTAGCATACTTATTTTTGCGATTTAAAGTTGTTACATGAATTTGAATTTTAAGGATGTTTCTATGTTATTACTCATGACTGTACACGGTAAGTGAGGTTTAACTCGGTAGGTAATGTTTAGGCAAAATGACAATGCCAGATTCTGCCCCACCATCAACCGCAAGTTGTACAAGATAACGAATAAATGTAAAAATATCTCGGGTTTTTATGAAAATTATTCGTTTAAAATAAAGTTTTGTACAAGTTGCGATTCGAAAAAAAAAGCCTAATTAAGAATTCAGAAAATAGTAAGAAATCGAAGCGAATTATTCATTGTTTTTGTTATTCTTCTATAGGAGTTGCAGTTTGTCTTTTCGTTAGAGCAAATGACAGATTCTGCCCCACCATCAACCGCAAGTTGTACAAGATAACGAATCTCAGTTTTTTACTAGAATTATTGGTTTAAATTAAAGTTATGTACAAGTTGCGATTCGAAAAAAACAGCCTAATTAAGAATTCAGAAAATAGTAAGAAATCGAAGCGAATTATTCATTGTTTTTGTTATTCTTCTATAGAAGTTGCGAGAGTAGTAGAAAATGATACTGATTATGATTATGCAATATGAAACCTGTAATAAGTCCCCAACAAAATGATAGGTACAGCTTAAATGGTCACGTAGTTTTGTAGGTGGGGCAAAGCTCCAATCAAATCTGGCATTGTCTTTTGATAATAATAATACTATTGGATCGAGTGCCTAATGACGTCATAATATTATGTATTATAATAGCAAGCTAACTGCAATTATTCCTTGGGGCTACCCTAGGGTTCACAAATGTATGAAAAAATTTATTAAAAAAGTACGAAATGTTTTTAGGATAAATACTACTTTTCAATACACAATACATAGCATGATTGCGACAAGCTAAGTAGTAGTTCACAAATATGACAAAAACGGCCGTTTTTCGCAATTATGCGAACTACAACTTACCGAAATTGAATCACGTTATAAATAAGCATTTAAAAAATAGTATTTATCGTAATAAACATTTTGTAAATAGCTTTTTTAATAAAATTGATTAAATTGGAAGATTTTTTTTTAAATTGGCGGTGCCAATTGGCTCATGTAAGGCCCTTAAATGCTCCCACTTCACTTGGCTATTCGTATTCGATATTGGATGTTTGTCGCATTTGTATATGATATGTTTGTCAAAATATTGTGTGTCGAATAGGCAAATAAGACGAATATTTTGTCACACATACCAAACATGGCAAGTATAACAAATACGCAAATACGAATAACCAAGTGAAGTGCAAAGGGAGCAAAATTGATCATTTAACAAATTGTTCATATTGCAAATAATATCTTTTATTTATTTATTTATTTATTTATTTATTTATTTATTTATTTATTTATTTATTCATTAAAAGTATAGCATTACAGTTTATCACCTATGCACTATACATTTCATTTAATCATTAATTATATTATTATTATATTAGTATTACAGTTATATATTGTTATCACGCCTCATTATTCCATTAAATAGGTATAATATTTAAAGTCAATTGCATTTACATTAACTTATATACAATAAATAAAAACAAGTACAACACAAAGGAATTTAATACAATGTCAAACTTAAAACTAAAATATCCGGTAAACCTTCGTCAGTCAAATAACCCGCCCCTTGTCATACCCGGTGCAAAGGTACCCATAACGCTCGCGGTGTTACCGCGCTGTATAGCTATGGCTAACCTTTGCACCAGGTAGGACCCGGCGCGAGAGTCACAACCCCTCTTTTATAATAAAATGTCAATTATTCGTCATTCATCCATCCTCTCGCAAAACAACAAACATTCCCGGAGTACTGAGTAGGTACATCATTTAATATTATGCTAATTTGACAAATACTTTTCACAATCGGTCAAGTAGTTTAGTAGAAAATCTCAACTGTAAATATAAGCTGTATCATCATCATCAGTCTATTTATATTGCCCCACTGCTCGGGCACAGACCTTCCCTTACATCGAGGGAGCTCGGGCCATAATCCACCACGCGGGCCCAGTGCGGGTTGGCGGATTTCACATGCCTTAGATTTTTTTTCTTCTACGACATGCAGGTTTCATCACGATGTTTTCCTTCACCGTTTTTGAGAGCACTCGTTAAATGTACGTAAGTTTTTCCGTCGAAAAAACCGAGGATAACTCATTGGCTGCCCTGGCTGGGAATCGAACCTGGGACCTCCATATTGCAAGTCCATTGACCCAACCACTGAGCCACCGAGCTCTCTAATAAGCTGTATACTTACTGTAATTTCTGAGTTTATATACTGTGATATTCGGTTACCTGTTTCGGGTCAATATCACAATAGTTTCAGTTTAGAGCAGGCCCAGGCTAACTGTCCGATAAGACATCAAAGGCTTTGCCGGCACGAATAAGCCAACCCAGAAACTAGATTCCAAGGGTAGAAACCCCCAGATTGTTTGGCCAACACGGAAACAAAAGATTACAAGCAAATGTGGTTGTTAATTTTTTTGCAACTGCAGCTAAACTCTTGATAAAAGCTTGAAACTTCAGATCTTGCATAAATAATCCAATAACTTCACCGTACTGTCATTCGCGAACATTTTCTGATTAATTTAACGTGATATTAAACACAAAATAGTCCCTGTAGACATTAAAAGGAAAATTATCAAATAATTTCGCAACCGCCGTTTCCCGCCATTTTCAAGAGAACCCAACTGTAGTTGCGTGTAGATATTTCTATAAGCCAGAATGTGTCATAATTTTAACTATCAAATATTTAAAAAGTTTATTTAATAAAATATTGCATGTATTTTAGCAATAACTCTGGCGCACGAAGCCACAGGAAAAAGCCAGTCTAATTTAAAAGAGTTATCTCTCTCGTTTCTAATAAAAATTTCCGCTAAATTTGCAAACCCATTAATATAAAATGGAAACAGGAGCGGACATCCGCTCTTTCATTGAATAGTACGAAGATTAAATAAATAAAACGTTATATTTATACAATCATGTTACAGATTATACCTAGAGAATAACTCAAAAGCAAGTTCATTCTAGATAAACAAACCATTTTTTTTAATCATAAAATATGACTGCGTTTTCGGCAAAAAATTAACCACTGGTTATCTTAGGGCTCAGACAGACTAGCGACAGTGCGTCGCCCGACGTCGCGCGATAGCTCGCGACACCTTTCGCGGAGCGTTGCAAGCTGTCGCGTGCCGCGGGATATTGCGCCGCGGA
This sequence comes from Tachystola acroxantha, assembly GCA_963506565.1. Taxonomy (NCBI): domain Eukaryota; kingdom Metazoa; phylum Arthropoda; class Insecta; order Lepidoptera; family Oecophoridae; genus Tachystola; species Tachystola acroxantha. Next base: position 11,474,719 of record OY735882.1, on the reverse strand, counting down.
GGGTCGCGACGTCGCGCGACAGCTTGCAACCCTCCGCGAAAGGTGTCGCTGTTGCGCGACGCATTGTCGCTCGTCTGTGTGAACCCTTATGGGTCTAAAATTGATACCTTTTCTACACCAAAATTATAAAATGGCTCTATTTATAATAATGTCAAAGTTAGCTTAAAATAATAATAACAAAAACAGTGTCGCTAACGTTTAAAGTCGGTGCGATCAGCACGCGGCTTGCTGCCAGTTGAAGGCCCCGTTTTCTCCCGTCGTTAACGGCCAGTAGGTAGCGATCTGAGGCCTAGGCCGCAGATCACTACCGAAAACTAGCAGAAAAGGGGGCGGGGCATGCGATTCAACTGGCCGCAAGCCGCAGGCCGCATAATTTTCTACCCAAAGGTTGTCTGGAAGAGATCGCTTTGAGCGATAAGACCGCCAATTGTAATATCGATATTAGTCTATTTCTTTTGTGTAATTCTTTTCTTTTTTGCAATAAAAAATATTTATCTTATCTTAATTTTCTGTGTATATAATCTACCATAAACAAGTAGGTATACTTACTAAAATCTCTTTTAGTAAGTATATAAAAAATGAAAACACAAAAATAAACAGTTTGCTAATATTTTTACAGCACTAAATAACTGTAAATGATTTATAATGTTGACAAATTGGCTCTAAAATATTGCGTGTTAGTTTGGGAAAAGTATTTTATATGCCACAAAGTTCTATGACACTTTGGTATCTACTGAAATAAATTGGCACATTTGGCACCATATTTCGGAAATAGAGTAAATACAATTTAAGGGGTATCCTCCATTTAAATTTCTCATACACAATTCTTAAGTTAGTAAAGACTAATTAATGTAATATGAATGAGATTTTTGAATTTAATTGTAAAAATGAATTTGAATACACATAAATGTAACTATAAGTAGACGTTAAATTTGAGAAATTGACATTGTATAATATTTAAGTAGGTTAATTATAATTTATAGTTAATTGATTTCCGACACAATAATAATTGTATATGGAATTAAATAAATGAAATGAAATACTTACCTAACTTTAACGTGTTACTTTTAATACTTCGGATCATTGATCTCCTATAAACAACTAGATACACAAAGGTCTTGAAACAATTTAAAAAACGTCCAAATAAGGGTCCATTGTTAACGTCCAAATAATGTCCAATAAAGCAATGATCCATTCCTTCGTTTGAACCTTCTTTGTGCTCGGACATTTTCAGAAGGCAAACTGTGTATCTAGTTGTTTATAGAAGATCAATGCTTCTGATGCACAAATCTAACTAATAGGTACCTAGTTTAGTAATCAAAATTGAGATGATAATCGCTGTTATTTTTAGGGTTCCGTGCCTCAAAAGGAAAAAAAGGAACCCTTATAGGATCACTTTGTTGTCCGTCTGTCTTTCCGTCCGTCTGTCAAGACCTATATCTCAGAAACGCGTGGATGGATCAAGTTGAAATTAATACCAAATACTCAGGTCTGCAACCTTCATGCAGCCGTGTAAAAATCAAACTTCTACGTCAACGCAATCAAAAGATATGGCCATTTATGACGCATTTTCTCGCATATTTGTATGAAAATGCAAGAAAACAAAAACCTATAGGGTACTTCCCGTTGACCTAATCATGAAATTTGGCAAGAAGCTAGGCCTTATAGCACAAGTAAAGGAAAAAATCCGAAAACTGTAAATTTGAAATTACATTCCTCCAAAAATATTTTTTTTTGTTATTAGAAAATTATATTTGCAGATGATCAACTATCAGGAGTATGTCGATGTATGGACATAAAATTTTTATAATGGTAAGATAAGCTGGTTTCTAAATCTAGTTTATCTTTTCGTTAGAGCAAATGACAATGCCAGATTCTGCCCCACCATCAACCGCAAGTTGTACAAGATAACGAATAAATGTAAAAGAATCTCCGTTTTTTACTAAAATTATTGGTTTAAATTAAAGTTATGTACAAGTTGCGAGACAAAAAAAACCGCTTAATTAAGAATTCAGAAAATAGTAAGAAATCGAAGCGATTTATTCATTGTTTTTGGTATTCTTCTATAGGAGTTGCGAGAGTAGTAGAAAATGATTATGATTATGCAATATGAAACCTGTAATAAGTCCCCAACAAAATGATAGGTACAGCTTAAATGGTCACGTAGTTTTGTAGGTGGGCAAAGCTCCATTGAAATGTGGCAATGTCTTTTACGGTTAAGGTTAAGGTAAGTAGTTATTTCCCTAAATTAAGATTATGACGTCTCGTTTAATTAAAATCGCTGTCTGTTTAAAATATTATAAAAAAATCACAAGTACATGTAGGTGTTAAGATGCTAATGAGGAAAAAAATACAATTTGTACTTCCTAACTGGTTACTTATTCCACAATCTTCAATATTGGTATATTATTGCGATGACCGGTAAAACCGGGGTCATTAGCGTCGCGTGCTGGGACCATAGACATACAAATGCCACGATATGACATACCTGGGGGATTTTGAAAATAGCAGAAAACGAAGGTTGCGAAATTATTTTATGTAATTTTCATTTTAATGTCTACAGTGGTTGTTTGTGTTAAATTAATCAGAAAATGTTCCCGAATGACAATATGATGAAGTTATTGGAAGATTCAAGCAAGATCTGAAGTCTCGAGCTATTATCAAGAGTCCCACTACGAGCTCGGGAGTGATCGTGACTGTCGAGCTGCTTCGTCCAGACGAATGACGCTACGGCGACTCCTCTAAATGAAGACAAGAAGACGCGGATATCCACGGCGACTCCTCTAGAGAAAGGGAAGACTATGATATTTTCAATATTATGTAACATGTCATTGGCAAATGACGAACTGGCGAGTGCATTAATAAAATAAATAAATAATGTACCTGGAGGGTGAGCCGCGACGAGTTTTACTACCGTGCAAGTCCCGTCAATGTCAAAATTAGGTCGAAAAATAGAACAAAAAGGTCGTTGGCACAGACTTTGACAGAACTTGAGCGCTAATTAAATCGTTGATACTCAAATATTTCAATAGGGTATTTGCACAATTATCATTGCCTATAATATGTCACGTGATCATGCTGAGGATACATCAATTAGTTTTTCAATAATCCTATTAGCTTCAGAAATAATCACCATCAGCCCGTATCAGTCCACTTCTGGACGTAGGCTTCTTCCAAGACGCACCACTCAACCATTTTATCGCCTATTTGCATCAGTCTCTGACAGCCTTGCGTTGAACAACCATCCATCTGGTCGGGGGTATGCATCAGTACGTAGTTTTCATTGGAGAACTCGTCTACCCCATCGGTTCTATGACAGATGAATTCACTCATACTGATGAATGACGAATATCGACATGGATATTTTATGGTTAAAATTGTGACTTAGTATGGAATTAGTCGACGTGAATTGTGGCGTTACTTCTAGGCCACTGCAGTGATTGAAACCGGTCGCCCCTAGGAAAACTACTAATAATACGAACGTCCCTGCTGCCAATTTGATAACATGTATATTCAAATCAGCTGTTGAAGTGAAGTCACCTCTAATCTTTCCTCATTCTTTGCAGATGCGCCGGCGCAGGTTCGATGTCAGTCTGCCGCTGACCGCCGTCGAGAGTGGACGTCATGTCGACCGTTACGATTATTTATTTACTCGCTCTGACTGCCTGGAGCAGCGCGCAGCCCCGAGCACCGCAATTCGTGGTGCCATCTGCAAAGTTGGAAGCCATCTACCCTAAAGGACTGAGGGTGTCCGTCGCAGGTATTTATAAAGAACCCAAGACAAAGGCTGTCTTAATAGCTAATGACATGTTATTGACGTAAAGTGGTCTAGGATTCTGACTTTTTGTACAGCTAGACAAAATTATTTTCTTTAAAATAACGTAAATAACATAAATTGTGCTGTCCAGTCATATTTTCCGAAGACACTGTAGACAATTGTGACAGACAGAGTTTTGAGTGGGAGCTGTATTTCGAGTTTGGTCGTCATCTCACGCTAAGCTCGTGCTCAAAAGTGTCTATGAATATCTATAGATAAGTGTTCTATGAAAATTGTTTTTATGGGCAAACGAGGCGTTGCATCTCAGTACTTTAGCTAGACAGCAACTGCAACTGAAGTTGCAGGGGTCTATAGGCGACATTTATGGTATGACCAGAAATCGGACCGTGAATGGGAGATTGTCCAGCCAACCAATCACGTCCTCGTCAGGTGCATGATTAGAAATTACATTAATAAATTGTTATTATTAAAAACATATTAGCTTCGATTTCGCCAATCAATGGAATATACGTTCACAATGAAAAACATGGCAATGTTGTTTTTTTGCATTTCCACAAAGCCTGAAAGTTGAAATGTACACTGACCTGAATCTGTCCTATCATTGTCTGTCGACTGTTTCATAACTTTATTTGTTGTGGCGTAGGATTACGTAGACTCGTCTCGTATGTACGTGTATATTTTTTTCCGGGGACGAGTTTTCAAATCAAATATACTTTATTTGCACACAAATTAAAATACGTTACATATAAAACCAAAGTTAGAGGCAACCATCGGGTGATGGAGATATTGTATCAAAAACAGCGTAGCGGGTGCAAAAATGTCATAATACAATACTATAAAAGCAATAAAATACCTATAGTATTCAAATATGTTAAATAAACCTACAATATATAATACAATAATCTAATTAATAAAAATAAAAATAAATTACATAGGTATACCTATTTCAATAATAAATATATTAACTAACAATATACATACTTACACTTAAATAATTAATTTAAGGAAATAATTTTAGAGTTTTATCAGATGCATGCATTGATCTCCCATAAACAACTAGATACACAGTCTGCCTTCTAAAAATGTCCGAGCGCAAAGAAGGTCCCAACGAATGAATGGACATCATTTGTCTTATTGGACATTATTTGGACGTTAACAATGGACCCTTATTTGGACGTTTTTTAAAATGTTTTAGTAAGACCTTTGTGTATCTAGTTGTTTATAGGAGATCAATGGATGCATGAAACAAATTATTGGTCACATGTTAAATACCAGTTTTGACAAACATGACGTAGGTATTTATAATTACCTTCTACTGTTAGGAAGTTTGACCAAAAAATTGGAGAATAACACGATGGAGAGGTCCCAGGTTCGATTCCCAGCCTGGGCAGCCATGTACTAATGAGTTACTCTCGGTTTTTCGACGGAAAAACTTACGTACCTACTTTTACCGAGTACTCTCAAATAGGTGAAAAAAACACATCGTGATGAAACCTGAATGCCGTAGAAAATAAAATCTAAGGCATGTGTAGTCCGCCAATACGCAGTGGGCCAGCGTGGTGGATCATGGCCCGAGCTCCCTCGATGTAAGGGAAGGTCTGTGCCCGAGCAGTTGGTACAGTCTACAGCAGATCAATGGTAACACTTGCAGTACGATTTCAAGTCTTACGACTCAAATAATAAGAACTGTCAAAAGTAGAAAGTGTTACCATTGATCTGCTGTCGACTGTGTACAACTAGACTGATGATGTGTTACTATCAATAATAAATTATGAGTTTTTGGTGGCATTATCCTCTTAATGTTAGCCAACTAACATTATAAGATACATCTACTTGTAAGTAATGAGCTTATTACTTATCATACTTATTAATTGTCTTCATTGGCAACAAATGAGGAAAATCCAACAATACTAAGTATTTCAACATTACGCATAGTAACAAGATCCATTTTACACACTTCTTTATTATTTTTAATAGTAAATACGTAAAGTGTAAAGGAATACAGGGTAATGTCATGGATTTTTTTTGTTAACCTATAAATTGTCCCACTGCTGGGCAAAGGTCTCCCCCCTCCTCTTCCATCCATCCCTGTCCTGAGTCAATGTCATGTATGCCATTGGAAACTTTTTACAGTAAAGGATAATAATGAATTTTCTCTAAATTACATTAAATTAAAGGGTAGGCCCAGAATGGTCAATTTCCTTTGCTAATAATAATGGTACATTTTTAAATATACAGGATATAACGGAAAGGGTATAGGAAGCCAAAAGGAGAGTGTTCTGTTGTTCTGTGTAATGATAACTAACAACTTTTGTTCTACGACTTTTCGATTATCGCGATTTTTTTTTGACTTTTCGTACGTGTCGTACCGGTCAGCTGATTTGTGCGAGTGATTTATTTTTATTCAAATTTAAAACAAAAGTTATTCAGTTATCGATACTGAACACCCACCCTTCGGCTTCTATTATAACTGTAACCCTTTATGTTATACCCTGTATAAGAGGTATTTGATAAAGATTACCAACGCGATAATGGTCATCGGTATTAAGTACCGATAAATAAATAATAGCAGTCTATTATTTAATTATTATTTATTTATTTAAAATATGGTAGCACAGCATTACAGTTAAAAAACTAATTCACTGTGGACTTAATAGGTAATAGGTATAATTTATAAAGATGTTTGTTTGTCTTCTTTATTGTACAGTGGAACACAGAGAAATGTGTACAGGAGAGTTTTTAAGGTTGAGATTTTCTCAAAAACTACTTGACCTATTGCAAAAATTATTTCACTGTTTGATAGATAAAAGTCAAAACTATGTAACTGTGAAAGAGTTATTAAATTCGGTCCAGTTGTTTTTGAGAAAATTTCAACCTTATTGAGGCCTGTATACTTATCTCTGACTTCGACTGTACATAAAACCTTAAAATTAACACATAGTTTTGGAGACAATATTTACAACGGCGAGCTTAACCCTAAAGAGTTCTCTTACAGCTAACCTTATATTCTGAGCAGGCACACTGACGTACAATAAATTCTTAATACTATATCTGTATTACACAATATTAATACTAGCATAATTACATCTCAGATGCAATTCTGCAGGTTTATTTATCTCAGCATGGCATCTCAAACTTTTTTATAACTGGTCAGTCGAGATGAATAAAATTAGCGTCGTCCAGGGGTCGACGACTGGGCGCAAGTTTTTCACAGCTTTTTTAAGGTTCACATTACGGTAAGCTTCGAGCCACTGAACTATAATGATGGTGAGATTTCACGCTACATTTAAGATGCTTGTTCAGCCATCCGAACTTACGATAGGCACAAAGCAACAGGTTTTTAGGAGCAACTTTCTTTATACTTTGCTTTCAATGTAGGTAGGTACAGCTAACAGCAGATCAAGGGTAACACTTTGGACTTTACTTGCTTACTTACTTACTTACTCCGCTGGCTCAGCGACCCGAAGGGGGTATTGGCCTCCGAAACTGCGTCGTAAATGACCATGCCAGATTCTGCCCCACCATCAACCGCAAGTTGTACAAGATAACGAATAAATGTAAAAAAATCTACGTTTTTTTATTAAAATTATTGGTTTAAAATAAAGTTTTGTACAAGTTGCGATTCGAATAAAACAGCTTAATTAAGAATTCAGAAAATACTAAGAAATCGAAGCGATATATTCATTGTTTTTGTTATTCTTCTATAGGAGATGCGAGAGTAGCAGAAAATGATACTGATTATGATTATGCAATATGAAACCTGTAATAAGTCCGCAACAAAATTATAGGTACAGCTTAAATGGTCAAGTAGTTTTGTAGGCTTTGCCCCATGCTCCATTGAAATGTGGCAAATGTCTTAAAATCGTACTGCAAGTGTTACCATTGATCTGCTATTGTCCGTGCCACCTACATCTACCACCATCTTCTGTCGTCAAATAGCATGCTTTAGTTTCGCTGTGATCTGGTGGATTAAATGATCAAAATTAAGTACGTTGCAAAAGTAGTTGACATTGCTCATGGGATCAGAAAACCGCCTATAACCGATGGGGGTAGACGAATTCTCAAATGGAGACCACAAACGGGTAAACATGTACCTATGGGACACCTTCCAACCGGATGACCTGCGCAAATTGGCTGGCAGGAATTGGATGCAAAAAGCAGAGAACCGAGAGTGGCGTGCCTTGGTACTATGTTCATCTGCGAACTAATAGGTGCTGCTGCTGATGATTTAATTATAACCGTTTCCCTCATTCCAGATGATGGCTTCTCACTCTTCGCTTTCCACGGCAAACTCAACGAGGAGATGGAAGGTCTGGAAGCCGGCCAGTGGGCTAGAGACATCACTAAGGCTAAAGAAGGGAGGTGGACATTCAGGGACAGGAATGTCCAGTTGAAGTTAGGAGATAAAGTTTACTTCTGGACCTATGTGATCAAGGATGGACTGGGATATCGACAGGACAATGGAGAATGGACTGTTACTGGTGAGTTGTTTGACAAATCTGAAATAGAGATAAGACAAACTCAGCGCCAGAAATAAATCACCTAGTTTGGAAAATTCCTTGTGTGATTAGGGTAAACTGCATTATAAAGATAACATAACGACTTTCTTACTAACACGCAAGGTATTTCCCTTGCGTGTATTAATTAATTGGTATCACAAAATTTGAAGGTTTCATCTCGAGAAAAAAATTCGTCATGAGAATTTCTAGAATCTGGAACCACACTATTCAATGGTACACTCATTTCAAACAGAGCTGCTGTGATTAGGATCAGTATTCCTATAATTTATCTCATAGACAAAAGTTTCTCTCCATTTAGAATTTGATAATACAAAAACCAAACACAGCAACCTCTTAATAAAAATCTGAACCTGATTCCAGAATTCGTGAACGAAGATGGTACTCCAGCAAACACAGACCTTCCACCACCACAGTCGCCTGTGACACCAACCCCCAGGCCTAACCGGCCAGACGTGACGCCCAGTAAACCAGACCCGCCGTCCTGCCAGATGTCCCAAACCTCGGTCCAGGGACGTAACTCGGTGTGCAAGGGTGTCCTGCTGTTCAGCGAAGAGTTCGAGAAAAGCAATCTCAAAGATCTGGTTAATTGGGAAGCCGAGATCAAGTTTTTGGAAGAACCCGTTAGTATAATACATTCTTCTATTATTATTTGGCATCATGGTGTTGGTTCAGTCACTGATCTATCGGTCACCTCAAAGGTCTATAATATTGTGACGGCACACTTTTTTATATCTCGCTTCCAAGGCCAACGTCCTTCAGAAATCGTAGAATGCATTTCGGCGAGAGAGTTTTTAATATTCTCGGGTGGCATCAAGTGTAAGTGAAGTGATTAACTAAGATTGACTGATTCTCTCTTTAAATGTGTCTCAATGAAGTAGTACAAATTTAAAAATGTCCTAAAACATGGTGCAATTCATTTTATTGGGTTTCATATTTCACAATATTATCCATCATTGCATTTATGAAGGAAAGATCCACGACAATCTTTTCCCCTTTTTGATTACCATCCATGAAATTCCAAAATCAATAAAAAAAAATTATGCCAAAAAAATCAGAAAATCCAAATAATGTTTGAGGAAACTTAAGCTCTAATAATTTGATATAAGTACATAATACTATTATTAGTTATTTAGGTATCCTGTCTTGAATACAGTACCGACCGGAATATATTTTCCTTAAAACACCTAAGATCGAAATATTTCATAGTAAGTATACAAAATATCCATATGCTTCATTTCCAGGACTATCCATTCAACCTGTACATGAAAGAAGGAACTCTGAAGCTGGAAGATGGGAACCTGGTCATATCGCCTCTTCTTCTTGAGTCTCGCTATCATGAAGGGTTCATTCATGATACTCTGGATTTGACTAACATGTAAGTTCAGACCATCAGGCCAACTGACCGTATTAGTATATTGATGACGTAAATATCTTCAGCATTGCCCCTCATTTATTTATCAGATGCACGGGTCAACTGGATACTGAATGCAGACGCCAGGCGTCAGGAGCTCAAATTCTACCGCCAGTTATTACTGGGAAACTGGTCACTCGGAACAAATTCTCCTTCAAATACGGGAGAGTTGAAGTGAGGGCAAAGCTACCTTCTGGGAGCTGGCTTATACCAGGTTAGTTAGCTACCCAAAGCCAACCCTCAAATAAGCAGTAACACATTATGGCATTTGCTGTGCTAATAGAAACTGCTAATATTCAGCAAGGGACAAATATCATGAGCGATTAAATAATACATTCTTGTGAAACTAAATTTACTTGTGATCTTTAATTTGTTTTACCTATACTTGTTCTTACTCTCTTCTTTTCTGGGTTCATACCATTGAGACTCACAATTTCTTTAATTTCAAACATGTCTTCTTATTCAGAAATCAACTTGGAATCCCGTGACAACATCTACGGTTCCCGTCGTTACGAGTCGGGGCTGATGAGAGTGGCATTCGCTAAAGGAAACCCTATCTTTGCCAAGAAGCTGTATGGAGGACCAGTTCTATCTGACACAGAACCCTATAGATCTTTCTTGATGAAGGAGAAAATTGGAATCGAAAACTGGAACAGAAATTTCCACAACTACACTTTGATTTGGAAGCCAGGTGTGTTTAGAATTCAGCATTTTCTAGAGACATCATTGTTATCTTAAGCAGCTACGGGGGAAGCAATTAAAAGTCTAATGTTTGAATCATTAGATCGATATCAATTATACATTGTGTTGTGACTAGAGCCGCGAAGATATACTAAACTAACAAGGTAGCTCCGCATCCTTCAAGACTAATCCATCGTGTGTGCTCCTATCAAATTAATAGTAGTTGAGGTACAGAGTGACCTGGGATGTATCTATCTTATCTTATTCTTAAAAGTGGCAGGGTGGCGGTACGTGCCCCGTCAGGGCGGTGAGCCCGACTTAACCAACACGCTCCCCCGGGCGTGGTGACACATGATGTAGCATATTTTACCTGGGTAAAAAAAAGGGGTGGCGGTACTTCGACCCATTGGGATCTTATGTGTGCTCCTCTTACCTCCATACCTTCCTCCACCCTAAAGATGTAGACTGAGAATGATGACGTAGGTTCGCTATGCATCTCATGGGACGAAGTCTATAGTCTTCTGGTTAGAATAGTCTAACCTCAGACAACTCATCCGTTTTCTAGCCAAATGCGTCAAATTCACACAAGTGTTTCATTGAGTCATGTTTATTACCACAGTCCCTCCATGTGGGAGACTCTGTCAATCCCATCGCTCATTCACAGCCGATGGGAAGGCGTTTGTAACACAGAACGTACTGTCTAACACAGAGAAAAGTGTATAAGAGAGTTTTTAAGGTTGAAATTGTTTCAAAAACTACTTGACCAATTGCAACAGTTCTTTCACTGTTAGGTAGATAAAAGGTAAAACAATGTACAGTGCGCGAGGCGTAAGCTCAGGTTTACATTTGTGTGAGTGATAGCGGTGCAAGAGGTGAAGTGCGGTGCGTGCGCGGCAGGGTGGCGTCCCGCTGGGGACGCGTCGCGCCTCAGGCCGAATATCACTCTACACTATCTGTGTGCACTCAAACAAATGCAAACCTGAGCTTACGCCTCGCGCACTGTAACTGCAAAAGAATTACTAAATTCGGTCCAGTAGTTTTTGAGTAAATCTCAACCATATTGAGGCCCGTATACTTTTCTCTGTCTTCGTGTTAACCTAACCGCTTTCCTTTCAGACGGCATCGTCCTGCAAGTGGACGGCGAGGAGTACGGGACAGTGGACCCTGGCGAAGGTTTCTACAGCACCGCGCGGCAGCACGCCGTGCCTCACGCCGCGCACTGGCTCAAGGGAACTGTCATGGCGCCTCTGGATGAAATGGTAACTATAAATTGAGCTTCATCATTGCTTGTAGCGGTGGAGATAAAGTTCCAGAAGTTTTCAGCGAAGTCTCCAGCAGTAGTAACGATGTTCGATATTGGGGCTTTTATTACTGGTGGCCAGTAGCACATCTTAAATCATTTAATTTCGGTTTACGTAATCGTTAAGGCCTTAGGTCGGGATTCGTAGACAGTTTTGAGCACAAGCATAGCATCAGTTGTCTCTGACCTCTGAGGTCGCCTCTTACGTTCCACTTGCATTATTAGATATCCCAAGAGTTAGCGACTTAACTCTTAACTCAGGGTTGGTAATCTCGATATTGCAAGCGGAAAGCGACCTCGACCTTAGAGTTTATTAAGAGGGAACACATTGTTTTTTCTGTGTTCATATTCAGACACTAACATCACGAACTGTTTTCATTACACTACACCAAAAGCTTTTGTTGTTTTCAGAAGATAGCTGTGAACAGAAATTCAAAGAAACATATCTTCTTACTTCATACCCAAATTTTTGTCCCCAGTTCTACATAGCCCTTGGTCTCCGCGTGGGCGGTGTCCACGACTTCGCCGACTCGCCGGATAAGCCGTGGACCAACCGCGGCAACAAGGCCATGCTCAACTTCTACAACGCCCAGGAGAACTGGCTCACCACGTGGTTCGACTCAGATGTCAAGGTCGACTATGTTAGGGTGTACTCTCTGTAGAGCTTCAATATTATCAAAATGATGGGCAGGACTTGAACCTGCGACCCTGTCCTGCCCAAGCAAAACTTGAACCTACGACCTTGTCATTCTGTGACAAGATCGCAGGTTCAAGACCTGCCGACGGCTAGAAACTTTTCGTCATTTTAATTTATTCGCCAAGCATGGCATAATGCATAACAAATTCTGAAGAATTGATAGAGTCGTAGAGATGAACGGTCTAACACAGAGAAAAGCGTACAGGAGAGTTTTTAAAGTTGCGATTATCTCAACAACTACTTGACCTATTGCAAGAATTCTTTCACTGTTGAATAGAAAACAGTTAAAACTATTCAACTGTAAACTAATAATGTAATTCGGTCCAGTAGTTTTTGAGAAAATCTCAACCTTATTAAGACCCCTGTATACCTGTCTTCGTGTGTACCGCTTATTTTATTAAATTGAAGGCTTGCTTCAAACGAATAGCATGTGCTAAGTCCACAGTTGACCAATTTATGGTTAACTATATTGTGAAACAGTCAGCACCAATTATGATTAGGAATAAGTATCAGTTAAATAACATTTCATCTACTAATGCTAAAATATAGTTTCTAAAATTACAAGATAGTACAAGTACATGTGACGTTGACTGTACATTTTGGTGGTATGTATGTTCCACCGTACGGTGGAACACAGAGAAAGGTGTACGGGAGACTTTTTAAGGTTGAGATTTTCTCAATAACTACTTGACCTATTGCAAGAATTCTTTCACTGTTAGATAGATACAAGTTAAAACTATGCAACTGTAGAATATTTGTTTAATTCGATCCAGTAGTTTTTGAGAAAATCTCAACCTTATTGAGGCCCCCTGTATACTTATCTCTTTCTTCGACTGTACCTGCTTATTATACAAGATACTCTTTAGTTAGCAGTTTATAATAATGCACTTATGTAATGTATTTAGGTAGTTTGTATTAAAAAAAATCCGACTGATTTTCATTAAAAAGTACAATATTTTTTAAAATATTATTCATTTTGTAATTTTATAACATTCTACTAGATTGAGTGGATTTTTAAAATGAAATCTTATAGGTTATATAAGTACCTGTGATTATTTGAAAGAATAATAAAAAAATATGAAAACGAAACGGATTAATTATTCCAAGTTCCCAAAATCCATCCCAAAATGATTGCTTCTCAATATATGACCACTTCTCAAAATTACCATTGCTTATAAATTGCCTTTTGAGTCACTTGTGACCATATCAAGTGTTTTTTTTTTTAATTTTTAATTTATTTATCACCTAAAGATTGGCTTCCTACTCTTGAAGAGTTCACGTTTCTTTCAAAGACCAATCTTTCGCATTTATAGCTATAAAACCGGCCAGCCATAATATTATTAAAGAAAATACATTAATAGGAGGAAAAATTAATTATTATTGTGGTTTCCTCAAGATAACGAAGGTAATTAAGACAATAGACCGCGCATAGTGTTGACCTACGCTGTGCGCTCGTGTGAAGAGTTCAGTATAATCGATAACCACACCGTATAACCTTTAAATTAAAAACATACGGGTCAATTTTACATACGCACACGCACGTTAACGATGTTAGAGCACGAGTGAGAAAAAAACTATAAAAGAACAAGGGTATAAAATAATATTGAAGAAAGTGTAATAATATTGATTGGTTTTATAAAATTACTTAAAAACACAATGAAATTAAAATGCGAATAATAATGAAATGTGTCAACTGTCGGAAGACGACAAATTAAAAGTAAATCCTCAAAGAGGTTCCTCAACAAACGATATGTAAACGAAACGCTTTTACGCCAGATGGTGCTATGGTCTGGCAAGACCGGTGACTGGATATGAAGAACCGATGGTTAGGAGAGGCCTAAGTCTGCAGTAGATTGATATATGATGATAATGATGATCATGTTAAATTGGTGCCCTAATACAGCATAAAGAAGTTATTTTAGAAATATTTAAGCCGCAATTTGATATTGATCAAATCCTGGTCTAGTAAATTGGTTCAATTCAATTACACTTTATTGTACATAAAAGAGACAAACAATTGCAATACAGAAATACAAAACAGCATGTACAATTTTGGCGGCCTTGTCGCTAAAAGCGATTTCTTCCATGCAACTAACATGGTTATGATTTAGAAGGATATGATGATGATGATACCTACAACCTGCATGGAACTGTTACTTATCATACATCCCGTAAGAGTACTAAGCGGGACGCCTCGCTTAGCGACGATTTTTAGAGCGAGATATCCATATGAGTCAAATCTCTACAACGATATATTTTAACTGCATTTGAAGGATATTTAATTTTTAAAGATTTTATTCACATTCAATCTATTCAGTATCTGGTCAGTGTCTCCTCTTCTTACCCCAGCCACCCCGGTGCCAACATGTGCGCAGAACTTGGCAAATATGCTCAAATTCGATTTTCTTGGACGGCTTTTAATGACGTTGTTTATAGATTCAGTCCGATAAAGATAAGTTGATTTAGCATGGTTTTTAAAATTAATTAATAACTCATTTTATTTTTTAAATAAATGTATTGGCCTATTCTAACATTTTGTATCTAATTTCCCACCACAATTTAGGTACGGAAGTATTTAAAAAAAATGATTTTGGTTTTCTCTGATAGCTAACTTAAAAATAGTAACTGAAATATTTTAGCACATGCTTATACAATTTTATAAGAAAAGCACTATCAAAAACGCCATCTCTCTTGCGGACACGACCCGAACAGCAAGACGTGTGTTTTCATATCGAGATATCAGGGATTCCCTGAGCCCAAGCTGAGAGTGCGGTATTACTCGCTAATTACAAGGAACGGCAAAAGTTATTTTCTTTTTCTTGTCCATACGAGAATTCAGGGTGCTTCCCGACTAGATCTATTACACCCTCAGAGAAATAAGGACATTGCACCAGTGGACTGATGATGATGGATGACGTAGTAATTGTAACAAAATTCAATATTTTTTTAAATTTTCATGCATCTGAACATATGTATATGTAGATACATGAAAGCCGAAAGTATTGAAATATTTAGTTGGAGCTAATTAAGGAACTTTATTCAATTTATCATCAGTATCATTATCATCAGTCTATTTATATTGCCCCACTGCTCGGGCACAGACCTTCCCTTACATCGAGGGAGCTCGGGCCATAATCCACCACGCGGGCCCAGAGCGGGTTGGCGGATTTCACATGACTAAGATTTTTTTCTTCTTCTACGACATGCAGGTTTCATCACGATGTTTTCCTTCACCGTTTTGAGAGCACTCGTTAAATGGTAATTTAAATAATTACAATGTCAAAATTACAAATGTCAATGAAAAACTAACTAATCCGTATAAACTTCATTAATCACATAACCCGCCCCTTGTCGTACCCGGTGCAAAGGTGCCCATAACGCTGTATAGCTATGGCCAGTCTTTGCACCAGGTAAGACACGGAGCGAGGGTCACAGCCTTAAGGAATATCTAAATGAGACTAAGGCTTGAACTACACAGCGTCTCATACGGTTCAATAGCACGAATCAGGGGAATTGTTTTGTATGGATGGAGTCTGAGATGGTATTACATTTTTACAACACACAAAAAACATAAATTAAATACTGTACCCGGTGTAGGTACTAGGTAATCACCGGTTCCACGAGTGTTCTCCGTATAAATAATATCTATTAATTTCATATATTTATATGTTATATACTATTTATGGTATATTATTATTTACTATAATATTAAGTAAGTGGTAAAGTGACGCCACTACTGGGTGGCGACCTATCTGGCTAATATTATATTTTTAATATTATATTAATATTATATTTTTGAGCTTTGTCGCATTTTTGTTTGTATTAACAAGATAAGCAAGCAAGGAAAGCTATAATTCGATTTACCTACCACACATAATAGGCAGCATATTTTTCCATTAATTTCAAAAGGTGCGTAAACACATACGTTTACTTTTTTGGTTCAGGCTGTAACAAAATACTCGTTGATTAATATGTGGCCGACAATCCAGTATTAATAACCTTTTCCCCATAAATAACCATAATACGACGTTTCAAACATACTTATTATTAGCGAAAAAACCGCAAAATCGTGAGCACACATCACATCAAACAAAAAATGGCAAATAATTGGCGTTCTTGGACTTAACTAAGATCCGGTCTGGGTATAACGATAAAAGTCCAGGAGCCCGGTGCTGATTATTCGCGTTTTTAATCTATTTACAAATAATTAGTAGATTCTGAATTAAGGAATTAACCGTCAGACTTGTTCTTAACTAACTCGATGTGCGTTGGTCAAATTTTGCTACAAATTAATTTTATTACTGTTGATGATATACCTATCGCCCAAAATTTTTGGTCCTTGGATAGAAAGCCTGGAACGTCTTGCACGTCTTGGGAGCGGTCACGCTCTTTGCTGTCGGATGCCAAGATCCATTTTGGGTTTCTACTTTCGAGCCAAAGTAGTATCAATAAGTAAGTAGGTAGGTACACACAAAGACAGAGAAAAGTATACAGGGCGTGAGGCGCCCATAAGGGCGAGATTTTCTCAAAAAATACTCGCCTGATTTGTTTTTTACAGATACTTACTAATATAATTTTAACTTTTATCTATCTAGTGTTAGACCGTACATAAATGATCTCTAAGGGAAGACAGTTGGTCGATTGATGGAACAGCGTTAAGCCATATATTAATCTATCTATATTGATGAGTATTTTAAAGACATAACAGCAGTTCCTATTCCTAAATAATCACTCACTTTTTTAGCACCTAAGGATGACGATAAAGCTATTCCGACATATCGATAACTTGAGACAAATATATGCCGAGATAAGAATTTAGAGTCTACCAAAGAAACCACACAAGTTTCAAAAGTTACAGGTTACACGCTAACGTAATTAATTACGATAGCGTAACTTTTAAAACAGTGTCAGTCTCTCGGTCTATAAACATTTAAATCATCATTTACTTGGTCCGCCGCTAGTCAGTTCATGACCGCCGTTTGTACCAGCCTGACATCTGAACCGTAACAAGTTTCTATCTCACTCATGCCTATTACATTAGTTTAGTACAGGAAAGTGATAGAAATAGTGAACAATGTATAGAACGATTTTTGTGTGTTTGTATTGCAGTGTTTTTCTAAGTTTAGTGAAGAGTTATGAAGTTCCCCCGGCTAAGTTAGAAGCTATTTATCCCAGGGGATTAAGAGTATCTATACCAGGTAAAGTAAACATCATACATTATATTAATATTATCACATACATTTCATGGTCTGAAACTTAGATTTCGGGATCAAAATATAGGTTGGCCTTGAATTAATTCGACAAAATTAAATGGATGGTTAGGCTTGTGACATACAATAATTCTGATAAATTAAACAATTTGTGGAAAAATAAAAATTACTTATACAATAAATTCAACTATCAAAAAAAAATTGATGTGCACTGCTACTGATTCTTACATTTTAAGGTATTTTTTTTTCCAACAATTTCTTTTACTGGAATTTACCTAATGGTCATTTCTAAGGTCATTGTGTGACTTGTGTACTTAGTTCAATTTTTTTGCAGTATTGATTTACTAAAAAACGTTACCAATTTAATATTTATCATGAGTAGAAACCCCCAGTTTCAATTTGTCGAATGAATTCATAAAAAAAAAATCTAACTGAGGAGGAAGAATAGGAGAAAGAATATTCTAACCCGGAATCTAACTCCGTCATTGCAATCCGTCTCTAGAAGTTTTCATTTCAGTGAAACTAATTTATTTTCTTCAGCAGTTTTGGAAAATTTCGTTAATAGGTACTTTGAGCCAATAAGTAGATAGGTACTTACCTAAATCAGAACTAGAAAATTTTCAAAATTTTTGAGTCCGAAACAGCGAAGTTACAACCTCGCTGCTTCCTAAATACATTGTCAAACTCAAATTGCTGAAATTATATGGGAAAAGACATTTGCCAAGCTTTGTATCGCACTCTATCACGACGATAAATTGCCGCTGCTGGGGCGTGTCTCAATAGACACTCGAGGCTGAACTCTAAAGGTAAATGCAAGCACACTCACTCTCCAATAAACCGAGTAAAATATTGGTTAGTGATGTCTAAATATAATTCGCTGTATTGACCCGCAGATAAGTCATAAACAAACAAAAGCCTATCGGTAATAATGACGTCATCACAAACCTGTTGATAATTTAATGACCTCGTTCGATACCAATCAGGAATCTGTCGGTAATCAAACGTTTAATCGAAGTCAAGCCGCAACATCTATATACATACATACATATAATAAGACTGTAAAAAAGTTGTGTCTGTACAATGGATATTTTTGGAAAATAATAATTGTAATGTGTTTTAGGATCGATACTGATGCCAAAACACCAATTTTTGGAATTTTTGTCTGTTTGTCGGTTTGTCTGTGACTATGTTCAAGTATCACGCCATTACTACTGAAGGGATTTTGACGGGAGTTTCACTAGGAGATAGCTGAAATATCCGGACGGCTCATAGGCTAACCATGGCGGTATGTGATCTGAGCATAGAACTTTTTCTACGCAAACGAAGTTGCGGCGTACAGCTAGTTTGTAATAAAAGTTCCAATATAAGTATTAAATGGCGAAAACATTTCGTGACGACCTGGATTCTAACCAGGGACCACGCCATTTCCCGTGGCAACAGAGCTACCGTCACTCGACTTCGTCTTAGGGTCGGCGAAATCTTTGTCTATTTAATATTTAGATCTTCTTTCGGATATCATCGCCGCAAACGATGCCGAGATGAACTGGACGTTTGAACAGAGGATGGTATGAAGTCTGCGTAGAATAGAGATGAAGGTCGGGGGAGGCCTTTGCCCAACAGTGGGGCATTACATTACATACATGCCATTAAATAAATAAGTATGCAAGAAAGATTCAAACCGTGTAAAATGTTAATTTTCAGATGATGATTACTCAATTTTCGCCTTTCACGGCAAACTCAATGAAGAGATGGAAGGCCTGGAGGCAGGTCACTGGTCTCGCGATATCACCAAGGCCAAGGGAGGAAGGTGGACCTTCAGGGACCGAGGAGCGAAGCTGAAACTTGGAGACAAGATATACTTCTGGACGTATGTGATCAAGAATGGACTAGGATATCGACAGGATAACGGAGAATGGACTGTCACTGGTAAGGATAAACACCCGTTTGGTTGCGACTTTTTCCTGCGACCGATTCTTCTCTTTCTTTTCCCATCATAATAAGTTGGAGCAACTCATAGCGCTCGTGCCTCAGAGGATGTCCTTAGTACGCCACTTTACGCTTCTTGATGGTCTGCAAAATGCCATAATATACCACAACATTTCAAGATTTATAAAATAGCATATGATGATTTTACCAGATTACCTATCTCGTAATGTCTAAGAAACTAAATAGGAAACGATTTTTTCAGAATTCGTGGACGAAAGCGGAAACCCAATAGACACATCTCACCCTCCAAATTCTGGAGGCACTGGAGATCAGACTAACGTACCTATAGCACCAGCCTCTGGTCTAGTCAACGTACCACAAGTGTCTACCGAGAGCCAACCGGCGGGAGCAGCGGGTCCTGAGTCATTCCCGTGCGACATATCAGAGTCCAAGGTGTCTGTGCCTGGCTTTGTCTGCAAAGGGCAGCTTTTGTTCGAGGATAACTTCAATGCTGGACTTGATAAGGGGAAGATTTGGACGCCTGAGATCAAGTTTCCTGGGGAACCGGTAAGTTTAATTCTATCTTAATAACATACCAGAAGACTAAACAGTAGGTCTAAGCGACGATGCAGTGAAAACGAAATTGGAATACAATAGTCAATTTACCCTTACAACCCACACACGAATATCGTTTTTTATACTGTTGTAACAGGTCTCCTCCTACAATAAGGCAAGAAGTTGTCCATTACCTGTGAAAATATGTTTTCTTTAATAGAATTAACATGAAGGTATTAAAAAGTGTATTCTGAATTCAGTCAGAACATAGGGGTCGGCCTGAGTTCTTCTAATTCTGGATTATTCCTGATCTTTCTTTTATATTTTCCAGGACTATCCCTTCAATCTTTACCTGCATGATCGAAACCTGAGGGTTACGGACGGTAGACTTATCATCAAACCAATCACTTTGGAGTCCAAGTATGGAGAGGACTTTGTAAGACAGTCATTGGATCTTACTGCCAGGTAAATCTCAATCAACGGACCCATTTTATTCGTTTGTCAATGTAATAAATTCATGTTTGGTCAATTGTTTTTTTCTCTCTTCTTTGTCTGTCAATACACTCTTGAGTTTTGGCAAAGTGGCGTTGGTGGTCATCACTCACCTCTGACGGCTGCCCTCATGCAAACACGCCTGCATATCAACTATATGTCTGATAAATGGAATTGATTGACAGATTCTTTTACTTTCTTTCTATGTTTTAAACCTTTCCGTTCAAATACTCGGAGTTATATAACTAATTGACCATTGTTTCCCTTATCAGGTGTACAGGAATCGTAGGAACGGACGAATGCTCCCGCGTAGCTTCGGGTCCTCAAATCCTGCCGCCCGTCATCACTGCCAAGGTGACCACGAAGAACAAGTTTAACTTCAAGTATGGCAGGGTCGAGATCAGTGCCAGAATGCCACTTGGGGACTGGCTTGTGCCTGGTGAGACTTTGGACTTTGTTTATCTTGTCATGCTTTATAAAAATAACAGGAACGTAATAGATGGATATGAAAGTTGCAGACGCTATGATATATTGATGAATAATAAGAGACGAGTACCTAATTATGAAAGAAAGTTCTTATAATAATGGGAAAAGTCACCGGGAAAAAAGAATTGGTCGCAGGAAAAAACCTGTTTTGCCTAGCGAGAGATACTTATATGCAAATAGGAAGAGCGGTGTGGCTATTCTTATTCTTAAAGGGGGTGAGCGATTCTGGATCGACTCCACGAAGGTGAGAGTTTTGTACATTTCCCCCGCCCTGTCAGCTCAGCTACAGCTCGCTGAAATAGCGCAGCAAGGTTGTAGGCTGACAGCTCCACTGTTGCAGGGAGCACTGAGGCTATTACGGTACTCAACAAAACGATCAAATCATACCACGTCATACCGTGCGTGATATCAGTGTTATTGCATTGGTAAAGCGACGTCTCTTTTCGGCGTACCATGACATGGTATGATTTCATCTATTTGAGAACGGTAATAGGGGCTGATTGCCAATCTTCATAAGTTGGTGAGGCAACCCTCAAGAAGGAGAACAATTTGAAAATCTTATAACGGAATACAATTGTAACATTTTGAACTTTATTTATGTACAGACTGTTGTTTATTTTAGTCATCTCTCAACTAATCAAATAACTCAGTACTCGTAGTGCACAACATAATTAAGTAGGTAGCCGGTGTTTATCAACAAAAATGTTAAAAAATGAATCACGGGATGTCTCTTGTTCCAGTTATCCAGTTAGAACCCCGTGACAATGTGTATGGCGTCCGCAACTACGCTTCAGGGATCCTACGCATAGCCTGCGTCAAAGGGAACGTGGCTTATTCGAAGAAGCTGTATGGTGGACCCATCTTGTGTGATACAGAGCCTTACAGGTACCAAATTATACTTAAGTCTTGATTTTGAAAGAAGTCTAACGATGAATTGGTACGTAAAATGCACATGACTGTTATAATAACTCAGGTAGAGGATCAGGCTATTATGTTTCTTAAACGATCAAATCATACCATGTCATATCGTGCGTGACAGAGACAGTGCTATTGCGTTGGTGTAGCGGCGTCTCTGTTCGGCGCGCGATGACATGGTATGATTTCATCGTTTTGAGAACGGTAATAGGGGTATTTATTATGTGAAAGAAAAATATCGAATGATGATGTTTTTTTGATTACATGGTCCAATGGTTCCTTGACCATCAAGGAACAGGATTTTCTTATCTTGAAATTAGATGTGATATCTTAGGATCCTCGTTAACTAGTCGCAAGAATTTTTGTAAGAAAACTTTTAGAGACCCACGCTCTTATTTCCAGAACTACACATCTGAAGGAAAAGGTTGGATACGATCACTGGAATAAGGCTTTCCACAATTACAGCTTGGTATGGAAACCTGGTAAGGATCGTCATCATCGTATTTAAATAATATGTGTGACTGTGTAGATGAGGAGATTTATTGTAAGAGAAGCAACAGAAGTCACTGTTGGCATATCCCAAAGGAGACAGAAGTAGTCGCTTAACACTACTGTCATAACCATGGGGGATTCTAAGTATGTGCGTGTCAAGACCGACAAAAATGTACCTACAACCTTTATTTTGACAGTACACATACCTATTTTCTACACAGAATGACAGTGGGACCGCTCCACAAAGAAAACCGCCTACGAACGCCGCGGGAGATGCCGTTGTGTCTTTTTAAATGCATCAAAATACTACGTCATACGCCGTACTGTCATTTTCCGAATACTCAAAGTACGGCATATGCCGCCACTGTCCATGAACGTGAACATGAACTAATGGACGAAGTAATACAGAAAGGACCTTTTGAGTCAAATTTGTGCTACTAACAGAGGAAGTAGATTGGACTTTTCGAGTCTTTTCTGTTCTACTAGTAGAACTTTTAATAGTACAAAGAGGACTAACCCAACTTTTGAGATCACCAACGTTTATCAATCCATTTCTAACACTCTTGCAGAGGCTGACAAGATTAGAAGAAAAGACGTTATGTATTATAACTTGCCCAAAATTTTTAAGACGTGCACTGCCAACACTATTTTTTAGTCATATGAAACAATGAATATTTACTACTTGTAATTCTTATTCCGCAGATGGTATAACCCTATTTGTGGATGGTGAGCAGTATGGAGAAGTGACTCCTGGTGAAGGTTTCTATGCAGGAGCCAACGCAAACAATGTTCAGGCAGCCTCACAATGGCTGAAGGGCAGTGTTATGGCTCCTTTCGATGAATTGGTAAGATTGGTATTGCTAATTTTTAAGTGGCTATTGCCCAGCGCCTGAGCCTCGCTATACAGCGAAGCAATGCGGCCAGTGCGCTGGGCACCCTGCCGCCTGCCGCGCGGGACGGGCCTAGACGAGGTGTAGTGTTGGCTAGATATAGGTAAGTATTTATAATTGCATTTGTTTTTATATAATATGTCATAATTGTTTTTATAAATAGGTTCTAGTAAATAGTGGCTATTAGAATCGTATCTAATCCTATCTAGTTCGCAAGGGATAAATGTCGTTAGCTGTATGTAGATTGCAGTTAAAAGTAGATATATAGTCAGATTTTTTGGAAAACTAAATAAAAAAATCAAACTATAGGTACGGTTTAACACAGGGAAAAGTGTACAGGAGAGTTTTCAAGGCTGAGATTATCACAAAAACTACTTGACCCATTGCAA
Source organism: Tachystola acroxantha (assembly GCA_963506565.1). Lineage (NCBI taxonomy): Eukaryota > Metazoa > Arthropoda > Insecta > Lepidoptera > Oecophoridae > Tachystola > Tachystola acroxantha. Next base: position 11,450,977 of record OY735882.1, on the reverse strand, counting down.
GAATTCTTTCACTGTAGATAATGTTACGAGTAAAACTATGTAACTGTAAAATAATTATTAAATTCGATCCAGTAGTTTTTGAAAAATCTCAACCTTATTGAGGCCCCCTGTATACTTTTCTATGTCATCTTGTGTACCAGTTATTTTATAAAAATTTGAAAGCGAAGATGAAGCAAGCACGATAAACATGTGACTATCGCAGTAGCTTGATCGCCAAATGATTTTTATCCCAAATTTTTCATGGATCGTATGGAACATCGTATTTACCACAGCCATTCTTTCATCCACAGTTCTACATATCCATCGGCCTGGATGTGGGTGGCGTGCACGAGTTTCCCGACACCGAGGGCAAGCCGTGGAGCAACCGAGCCACTAAAGCCATGCTAAACTTCTGGAATGCAGAGACCCATTGGCGGCCCAGCTGGTACGACGACACCAGCCCGCTGCAGGTCGATTACGTGAGGGTCTACGCTCTGTAGGAGACCAAGATTGAAGAGTGCCATAAGAGAACTGTTCGAACCATGGTTCAAATTGCGTTTATACAACTAGATTTGTAGAGCATTAGCAAGTCCTCTTCAGTTCTTAAAGTAACATTTATATGATTAAATTTTTATTTTGAGATAGGTGTGCAAATTGAATTATATTGGCAGATGCACATGTGTTCATCATTTTTGTTTTTAGTACAAAATCCTTTCCCATTGTGTTTGGAAATCAACTGAAACCCAAGTATATCGTAAACGTAACTGTTGAATGTGTGATTTACATGCTTTCTCACTGTCACTTCGTATTTTACTTCGTCAGGATCCATAACAAAGGCTGCTATGTAATATTTAGTTTCATTGTACGAGAAAGTGTTAATTCTTAAAAGTTTCTTGAAGTCCATTTTGCGGCAACTTGTGCAAGGCTGTGTTTCGATAGTTGATGATTGATTGTTCAAATAAGAAATGGCGTGGACTAAACTGTACATAGCTCCGTAATCCTCCAATGTGGTTGTATTCATACCATGGCAAGTGCACCACTCCTCGTCTATGCCAGCATCAGAACAAGTCCTATGTTCAGGAAGACTATGAAACAAACTCATACAACGAGGACAAGCTTCGGCTCTTGGAACTATAATTTCATTCGTGCTTATTTTCAAAATATCCCACAGTGTCAAATATAAGTCAAATGGCGAGATCAAACGCTGCTGATTCGCTTCCAAGTTATAAAACCTATAAGATTTCTTAAATTCATCAGGAACGCTCACAAATAACATCGGTAATCTTTCGTCGTGATAAGATTCAGCACTATGTCTGACCGGTCCGAATTTAATTCCGTGGTCTCCCATAAAAATGACGAAAGTATTTTTTAAAATACCTGAATCTTTTAGCTTTTTGAAGAAATATATCAATGCACTATCGAATTGTTTAGGCGATTGCTCTAAATCATTGCTGAATGAGTTTATCCAGAAGAATCCGAAGAGGTTCCTTTTATCTTTATACGTTAAAGCACAGCCGAGTATGTAATTTAGGACTTGCATTGCTGATAAAATTCTTTCTGTACACATTGAAGCTCCGTTCTTTCTCTCTGCAGCTAAGAACAAGGGAGTCATGTAATGATCAGTTGGCGGTGTGCTGAATCCATTGCTACTAATTTGGCTAAAAGTTATGTTCAGGTGAATCAAATCTTCCCCATAAGCTGTGACGTAGCCCTTCTCTTGAAAATGGCTCCATATCAACATACCGTTGCATGCAGACAGGTCCATCATACACGTTGAATTAGCTATGAGACTTTTGCCCTTCCCACTTAATATTGCCATCTTTAGAAGTGAACTTGATTCAATCTGAAAGGCAAAATAAAAAATCTTCACCACAAAAAGTTGTGCAAGGATAACCTATTAGCTATCGATCCTAAGCCTTATTTATGGACCTTCTCAGCCTCAGGAGTTGAACATCATCTTTAGCTAAATCATTAATATTTATCAACCACTGATCACGCGATCATTGCTGTTCGTAAGACATCTTCTAAAGCGCTCTACTGACCAATCTTTGATTATTTCTATATTTCAGTTGATAGAACCTCTACCTCAATACCACCTACATATTGTACCTGTTTAAACAAATTGTAACCATTTTTAGAATTAAAACTATAGTGAGCCCGTTACTACTAATTAGTATATATAAACGGATATCACTCACTTATACTGTTGAAGTCGGCAATTAGACCGACAATTTCGACGGTCTTTCTCAAGGTGAGCACGCCACGCCCACGTCGCCGGTGACGTTTCTTCGCGCTTGAGAAAGACCGTCGAAATCGGTCGAAACTGTCGGTCTAATTGCCGACTTCAACAATATAAGTGAGTGATATCCGTTTATATAAAATTAAATTATAACCACTTACTTTATTGAATCCCCGGAAATCCAACCAGTTATTTTGCTTCAAGAAGCTTACAGTTTCGTTTAAAGAATTGTAAGCACGTTTTCTAGACATCGCAGTCATTCCCAATACCAGAACATTAAACATTTGCGCTGTGTTATTATCTCTTTCTTCTACATTCTCACTCTCGTCTTCTTCTGCTCTCTTTTGTTCTTCTCTTGTGTATTCAATGGGTTTTATGAAGGCATAGTAGTCATTGTAAACGATGCTTCCTTTGGAGGTACATCTGACGTTGATGAAGTCTTTGGAAAGGGTTACATTTTCCTGGTCTTTGAAGGTTACACAGACTGAATAACTGAAATAGATTGAATAATCCATATTGATCATTGACGGTTCATTTAACAGTTAATTTACTGGAGGATATTGGACTGGCTCTCCCACTAGGCTGATCACTAAACATCATATCGTTAATTTTCGTACCAAATCTAACCTCCATTCATAGTATCTAGCATTTACCTGACTAATTGCCTGTCTTACTACTTATACTTACTCACGCAAAGACCGTGACGTGGAAGGATAGATCGGCGGAAGTCATCCTCGAGCCGAGGGACTGCCAAGCAGAACACTTACTCCCTAGGTTCAGCGACCTGAAGAGGATCTTGGTGTCTGGGACCAAAAGACGCAGGTAGTGTCGGTCCCGCACCGATTGTACCACAGACTCTGTGCAGTCGGGACAAATTACTTCTTAACTTCGTCCATTCCAGCGGCATCTATGATGGCGAGGTCATCGCCTATCGTCTGGCGTCCTATCCATTGATAGCTAATTCAGTATATTGTAAATTAGCTGATGTTTTAACGGATAATGATCTGTCCGTATCTTCCATATTCATCTTTCATAGGTAGAAAGTATAGAATTTGTAAAAGTTTTGGTTTAAACTCCCAAATTGGAAGGATCAGAGAAGCTCTACAATCTGAGACCAAGATCCCCTTTGGGGTCGCAAGTGACCATAGCACCTATGCCGAAGCCCAAATCAAGTGTCTTATTTTGTAAACAAAAACTACCCTACTAACATTTTAAGCTGTTCTATGATTATTGCATAGTTATTTTCACATTATCAGATCAGATCATTTTATTTTCACAATGATGAACAGGTTCAATCAATCAGTTCCTTCAGTGCTACATCACAACATGTAATTAAACAATCATTTTTGTTTACAAAAATAAGACACTTGATTTGGGCTGTGGTATAAGTAATATTATCTGACGCGGTCTTTTATTACGAGAATTCGAAAACTTGCCTTACTTCTAAGTCTTCCATGAACTTAATATCAGATCGTTGCAGGTATCGGTAGCAGCACGATTCATAAACACGTTTCATTGTAAATTGAATCTTATCATCAGACACTTTACGTATGAAAACGTCACGAACCCCACACGAGACTCTTGGGTAGCTGTCTTGAAAGGTAATGTTGTAATCTGGGATTATACAACCTGATGTCCTGATTACGGACTCCTGGGTATTTCCTAGAATTGCAAATATTATGTTGGATTAGATTAAATGAAATTGGGTCAGCATTATTATTTATTATTTATTTTATTAATGGACTCGACAGTTCGTCATTTGCCAATGTCATGTTACAGAAAATTCAATAGTCTTCTATCTTCCTCCAGAGGAGTCGCAGCAGCGTCTTCACCCTGGATAGCCGCGTCTTCATGTCTTCATCCAGAGGAGTCGCCGTAGCGTCATCACTCTGGACGAAGCAGCTCGACAGTCACGTTCACTCCCGAGCTTGTGGCGGGAACTCTTGATAAAAGCTTGAAACTTCAGATCTTGCGTAAATAATCCACTAACTTCACCGTACTGTCATTCGCGAACATTTTCTGATTAATTTAACGTGATATTAATCTCAAAATAACCACTGTAGACAATAAAACAAAAATTATCAAATAATTTTGCAACCGTCGTTTCCCGCCATTTTCAAGAGAACCGGGTCAGCATTGAAAGAAGGAAAGACGAATAAAGGTTGTCGCACATCTCCCAACCCGGAACCGTATCGGAAACGCACCACCTTATTACGTCTGACACAAGGAACGCCTCAGTACTACCGAGATGTCGGCGCGGTTACGGCGGCACTGACAAATGACGTGTGACTGACAGGAGAAAGACAACTGACAGAGGCGAGGCGATGCTGTTACGGAGGCGATTAGTGTGCGTCGCAGTATGGGATTTCATACAAATCATTCTGAGGCGTTCAGGCGATCCGGCACTTATCCCTTTCCGCGGCGTTCTGGTGTGCTCAGACCTTAAGGCTACAAGACTAATATAACTAAATGGCAATTTGGTGTAAAACACCGGAAAAGGATTTTCAGTTTATCTATGAAGGCTACGACACTAACTACTAAAATTAAACGTCTGAAAAAAAATATGTAGCAATCTTGGGGTGCCTAGTTAGAGACTGATGAATACCGATACACGATTGGACAATCTTCGCTCGATAGAGAAAATAGCAAACACACCCTTTCCGTATTTTAAAATGAAAACTATGTCTAAACAGAAATAGTTATTGACACAGAAATAGTTATTGACACAGAATATATATCAAAATGGAGGGTATTATAAATACGAGAGCTTGTTTTAAAAATTCTGATTTTTGTTGGCGTATTTTTATTATCCTGTCAAAATGCATTCAAAATTAATAAAAATACAAATATGGAGTCACCGTGCGTGCTCTTCACTCCGCCGCTGCGGGACATCTTCTGTCTCACGCTGCCCCTTATTATTGAGTATGTAATTCACGTACCTTCATTTGTTTTTAGAATAATAAAGATCGTAACGGACCACAGCAAACAACTCATGCTTTTACAACTCTTATCACTACACTAAAAAGAAATCCAGTACTTTTTATTTCCAGTCCAATGGGTTCGTTATCTTACCGTTAACACTACAATGGGATTCGTAGAGCTGCAAAAAACCTGTACGATTTAAAAAAAGGAAAAGTAGCCCTAATGAGAAGTAGCCCTAATGAGAAGTAGCCCTAATGAGAAGTAGCCCTAATGAGAAGTAGCCCTAATGAGAAGTAGCCCTAATGAGAAGTAGCCCTAATGAGAAGTAGCCCTAATGAAAAGTAGCCCTAATGAGAAGTAGCCCTAATGAGAAGTAGCCCTAATGAAAAGTAGCCCAAGTGAGAAATAGCCCTAATGAGAAGTAGCCCAAGTGAGAAATAGCCCTAATGAAAAGTAGCCAAAATGAGAAGTGGCCATAATGAGATGTTTAGCGAGTCGGTTGCCATAATGAGAATTAGCCATAATGCGCCTAAACTGGATTTTGATCGTGGTGTGATCGATTGCTTGTCAAATATTCCAGTAGTCAAAGTGGCATTTATTGACTTTCGTTAACGCTAGTAGAATAGAATGAAAAATGTATTTGACATTTTGCTTTTTCGTTAGCAAGCCATACATTACCACAGCCCAAATCAAGTGTCTTATTTTGTAAACAAATATGATCGTCTAATTACCTGTTGTGATGTAACACTGAAGGAACTGATTGATCGAACCTGTTCATCATTGTGAAAATAAAGTGATCCGATCTAATAATGTGAAAATAACTATGCAATAATCACAGAACAGCTTAAAATGTTAGTAGGGGAGGGTAGTTTTTGTTTACAAAATAAGACACTTGATTTGGGCTTCGGTTATTACGTACATACGTACCGTACACTCGAAAAACATAACCCTCCTTCTTGCGCAGTCTGGTAAAAACTCTAACGGTTTCGTTTTGGCGACTCTAGAGCTATAATTTTTAACAATGGGATTATGGGACAATGGGAAAGTGGAATAAAAAGTCAGCACTAAATTATCAACTGTTGTATAGCTTGAAGACTTAGGCCGACATTCATAGATGGTTAGTGTGAGTTGAATTTGAGTTCGGTCTTACAAAGCTGTCAGATTTCATACAGTTTTGACAGTTCTTTGTGCGAGCTCACGCTGAATACGGTTTATGAATGTCGGCCTTAGAATTCTTCAGAAATATAATAAATATTTTTAAATCAAAAGTAAATAATCATTTAAGGGCCTGACATGAGCCAACTGAGCCGCCAATTTTAAAAAAATCTATAATATTCCAATATAGTCAATTTTATTACAAAAGGTAAGTACTTAGAAAATCTTTAGATGGATAAATACTATTTTTCAATATACAATAGGTATACCTACATATCATAATTGCGACAAGCTAAGTAGTTCTCAAGTATGCCAAAAACGACCGTTTTTCGCAATTATGCGAACTACAACTTAGCGAACTTGAATCACGTTGATAATAAGCATTTAAAAATAGTATTTATCCTAATAAAGATTTTCTAAGTAAGTACCTTTTTTAATTAAATTGATTATATTGGAATATTATAGATTTTTTTAAAAATTGGCGGCGCTATTTGGCATCAGCCCCTTAAATCTAGTGTGTAATATTATGACCGGATTAATTTATTTATTTGATACACTGATGGATACTCTCTAGGTTGAATAATATCTACTTACCTATATACTTATAAATAAACATTACGATCTACTTATCTAGTCATCCCTTACATAGGAAACCCTCTGTGAAAACTTCATTCATATTCACGCCTATGGTTTTACCTTCGAAAAATGTAACGGTGAACATCGTTCAATAGTTTTACATAAACACAAATGAGCTTCATTCTTATCAATCGTACAATTAAATACACAATTATTCTTCGATATCAAATTAATTGAAACAACATCGTATTTAAAATTATCTGAAATATGATCCAAAGCTTTACGCACGGTCACTTCATAAATGACATTTTCTGGTTTCATACGCATTACAACTACATAATATATCGAAACATTATCTAATGAAAACGAATGGATTCTTAAGAGCTTATTAACTGATAATTCTTTACAAATTGTACAAGGTTGTGTAGCAATAGCCGAAGACACACTCTTGAGGTATGCCGTAGACTTAATGAAGCTGTAGGCAGCTCCATATTCATCTACAGATGTTTGAGTTATCTCATGACAGGCGCACCATACATCACTTATACCCGCCTCAGAGCATGATCGATCCTCCGGGATATATTTGAATAAACTAACGCAACGAGGACAGCCTCTCGCCTTAGGAACTAACACTTCATCCGTACTCATCTTTAACATATCCCAAATAGTCAAATACACATCATACGGCGATATCACAAGATGCTGATTAGCTTCTAAATTCATAAACTTATGAGTTTTCTTTAAAGAATTTGGTATGTGCATAAAAAGCATAGGTAATCGTTCGTCGTAATACGATTTGGGAGACATTCTTACTGGTCCTTGATTGATTCCGTGATCGCTGACAAAAATCACGAAAGTATTGACTAATATATTTGTGTCTTTCAAATGTTTGAAAAAATTTATCAGAGATCGGTCGAAAGGTTTAGGCGATTGGCCAATATTGCGACTGAATGAGTTGATGTTGAAGTATCCGAAAACACCTTTCTTATACACTTTCATTAAGTCTTGAATGTAATTAAGGATTTGAAGACCTGAGGAGATTCGTCTGGTGCATACGGAATAGTTAGAACTCATTTCTCCTGCCAAAAACAAGGGTCTCATGTAATGATTAGTCGGAGGGATACTAAAACCGTTGCTGTGTCTATGAAAAGATCCATTTCTAAGCTGTAAGTCTTCTCCAAAAGCTGTGACGTATCCTCTCTTTTGAAATTCATGCCAAATAAAGTTATTGTTGCACGAAGACAGGTCGCTAGAACATGTTTTGTTTATAAAAATATCTTCATTACTTCCAGTTAACAATGCTAATAAATTCGGGACCGTATTTCGTGCAATCTGAAAAATAAATTAAGTACAGTCTAATACAGGGGGCCTAAATAAGGTTAAGATTTTCTCAAAAACTACTGGACTGATTTTAATAATTATTTTACAGTTATATAGTTTTAACTTTTATCTATCAAACAGTGAAAGAATTTTTGCAATAGGTCAAGTAGATTTTGAGAAAATCTCAACCTTAAAAACTACTGTACTTAGGTATACTTTTCTTTGACCGTACGTATACGAGTAATTATCCTTACTTTGTATGCAGAAAATGCTTACAAATACAACCTAATCTAGGTATTACCTAAGCACTTATTATATTTGCTAAGAAAAATATTTTGCAGCAACTTTAAGGGAGATAAAAACCTAAAGATCGTTTTCTTTTTTTACTGTCTTTTGAAGCTTTTAACGAATACAATTATTTTTCAATAGTTAGTGAATTAATTGGTTACCTACCTTATTGTACCCTCGAAAATCCAACCAGTTATTTTTCTTCAAAAACTGAACAGTTCCACTCAAAGAGTTGTAAGCTCGTGCTCTCGACATAGTACCAATTACTAGCACCAATACGTTATACATAGGACCCAGTTGTTCTCCTTTACTTCTATGCACTCCTGGTACTTTTCTGAAACCTCGCCAGCCTTTTCTTCGACGTTTTTTGGGAATCCTTTTATCTTTTGGAAGACCATTGATTTGTTTAATAGATGCATAGTAATCGTCGTAAATCAGGCGTTTGTCTTTAGTAAAACATTTTACTCTGATGAAGTCATGTTTTAGGAATATTGTTTCCATGTTTTTGACTGGTATGCAAGGCGAAAGTCTGGAAAAATCATCATCAGTCTATTTTTATGTCAATGCGCTGCTCGGGCACTTTCGCTTACGTCAAGGGACCTCGGGCCATGATGCCCAATGCGGATTGACGAATTACAGATGACCTAGTTTTTTCTATGGCATACAGGTTTCACCACGTTCCGTCATCGTTTTGAGAGCATTCGGTAAATGTACGAAGTTTTTTAATTCGGAAAAACTGACGAAAACTCATTGGTACCTACATGATTAAACTGACCGGGTATCAAACCTGGGACCTCCGTTCATTAGAACAATTAGGCTCCCAATATCTCATTGATCCAAATAGAATTTTTTCCTTTTCTCGTGTGGTTTAGTGACCAAACCTATTTGTCAAAGTTATTCCGCCCGTAGGGCCTTTGACGAGGCCTAACGACTGCTGCCGAGCGACAGCAACTGGGATCAACTGCTTAACGTGCTTTCCGAGGCACAGAGGGGCTCAGATGAAAGTGTCACTAGCGGTCACCCATCCAGGTCCTGACCTCGCCCAACGTTGCTTAACTTGTACGATCGTTTTCAACGTGTACTCGCAACTGGCCTACGAGCCCCTTCAAGTACCTATCGAAATATAAAGGCGTAATGAAACTTATTGTTGCGATTACAGAGAATCGCACGCTAAATTTAATCGTCGCTAATCGAGTCGTCCCGCTCGCTCTTACGCGATGTAGCATATTATGATCGACAGTAACTTGCGTTTTGGATTCGACTTAGTGACCGCTACAGATTTTGCTACAATACCAAAACTCTTAGGTACTTGTAACTTACTCTAAATTGTAAAACATTGACAAGGCCTCTTTACAGCCGCTATTAGATCATTTTGTTATATCCCGTGGGTCGGTTCTTTGTCCTGTTTCTCTGTTCGTACATCCAGCCGTAACCTAGTTTGTATTATGTACCTTATATTATTGTAAATTATTACATTATGTATGACATAACCAAGTGTTCCCTAGAGCTCCTAAGCTTGAATAAATGGGCTTATTGCCCGTGGTCCACCTCGGCTGTTCACCTAAATGAAGTATTGAAGTAATGTATAAAAATAAAACCATACCTTACTTTCCAATCTTTCAATCCGTCACTACCATTAAACCTGTAAACATAACTGTAGCAGCAAGACGGAAAACGTTTCTTCATGGTAATCTGAACTTTGTGAGTATTGACTTTATTGATGAAAACGCTACGGACTCCACAAGCTCCTTTTGGGAAGCCATCTTGGAATGATATGTTGAATCTTGGGATGGTACAGCCTGAGGAACTTAGCAGTGGTTTTTGGCTGTCAGCTGAAATTATAAGCCTCTTTAGTATCACTTTACATTTGGACACTGGTAGATATGGGGAGCTCCATACGGTACCTATACCGAAATAAGTATACCTTTCACACGATAGAATGTACCGTCGACGGTGGATTTTACTAAAATAATATTCACCAATGGAACGTGGCGCGCTGTGGAGAGAGTCTAAAGTAGGTATATTTTGTATAGGTCGGTATAGGTATAGTACCGGTATGGTGTCACTTTCACTCCCATACGTCAGAAAGAGACATCTGTTTTTATATGTTCGACTTCTATTATGATATCAAACAATGAAAAAAACAAAAGAATTTACGCAAAAATCATGTCGGAGCCGTGCTATGTAATTTTGACTTATTGTACTCTACTCCATTTATTTATTTATTTTATTAATGGACTCGACAGTTCGTCATTTGCCATCGTTCGTTCGTCATGTTACAGAAAATTCAATGTATAATAGTTTTCTATCTTCCTCCAGGGGAGTCGCCGTAGCGTCATCACCCTGGGTAACCGCGTCTTCATGTCTTCATCCACAGGAGACGCCGTAGCGTCAATCACTGTGGACGAAGCAGCTCGACAGTCACGTTCACTCCCGAGCTCGTAGTGGGTATCTTGACCATGGCGCCAAACTTCGGATCCTGCTTGAATTCTGCAATAACTTCACCATACTGTCATTCGCGAACATTTTCTGATTAATTTAACGTGATATTAAACACAAAACACTCACTGTAGACATTAAACTGAAAATTATTAAATAATTTCGCAACCGTCGTTTCCCGCCATTTTCAAAAAGCCCTCTACTCCATTTTAATGTGTAGTTTTACTATCATAATGGAATTCATGAATAACTTTAGTTAAAATAAATAATGCCGTACCATTATCAACAATAGATATCACTAAAATCGCCCAGACCACTTTTGTAGCGTCCATGCTTTTGACAAAGATCATAAATACGCTCTACGTATCATGTTTTGTTGAAAATGACATTATTTACAAACTCGATGAATTAGTGTTGTAATACTGCTGTTAATTGTCCCGCTTTCTGTGTCTTAATTTTGTCCCATTGAACTAATGGGACAAAAATAAAGACACAACTAACACAACGCTCCTGATGAATACAGTCTATATACAGAGTGTGACGGTGTCGAAACGCTCAGGATCGGTTGTTCAGTTACCTTTACTAAATACCATTATTTCGACCCTTTCTGTTAGACTCTGTATAATCACGCGATGACGTCTGGTTTAAAGCCCGCTGTGCCTGGTTATTGGAACATTTGGAAGATCTCTCCATAATATGACTGTTTTGCTGCAACAGCAAACAAATCTTTATATTTGTTCCTCTACAGCATAGCAATGCGTCCACATGGTAAAAATCGTGTCCCGCTAAGCTGTCCCGAACTTCTTGGTAGAAATATTGGCATCTCTACATAATCGTCAAAACAATAAACATCAATAATAATGAGCTTGGAATCTGAATGTGAAAAAACAAACATATTAAATTTTGACTAGTATTTTAATCATAACGCAACAACTTTAATATAATCCACCAATAACTCTGCATTAGTCCAACTCGGGTACCAGGAGTCCATAGCCGTCCAGAAGTTCAAGCTGGCCTTCCGACCCTGGTTGCGCCAAGGCTTTGGCACACCGTCGCTGAATATATCGTCTGGGAACTCGGTAATGCCTCCCGCTGCCAAGCCAAGAGTTATGTAGAACTGAAACAAGGAATGTATAGGTTCCTTAGGTATTATCTATCATACTAGTAGAAAATCTTTGAAGACAACTTAATCTATCGCAATTTGAGGAGACGAATATTATTCAAGATTAAAAGAGTCAGTTGGATTGGATGGCAAAGTTGACAGCACCCGAGCCCGCACGCGGTAGGCCACCTATGAGATGGACGGACCAGATTAATGCACCAGGCAGCCGGCAGAGATGGGTAACGACGTGTTGTGAGGCAGGGCACCTGTAGTCATGACCTGCACCTGCACCTGTAGTGGTCGTCCACTCGGCCAAGAGTGTAGAGACAGAGAAGAAGATTTACGCACTCACTACCATTAGGAGTAAGTTACTCACGTTCTGGGGATCGGCCTATCCGGAACCAGAAGATTAGAGGCTCCTTCCCATGAGCTGCATAGCTGAGCTATTGAGTTATATCTTTAGGTAGGAGGAAGGGGTATAAAGGAAAGGGGAGGCACAATAATCCCAATGGGGCGAAGTGTCACCACACTGGCACCCTATCAGGATAAGATACTCACGTGATCGTCAAAAGGCGCCAAGGTTGTGCCAGAGGCAAGGAAGTCGCGTGGCAGGTTAGGGCAGACTCCTGGCGGGAAGAACGCTAGCAGACCTCCTTTGCCTGGCGTGAAGGTGGCCCACTCCACGAGGTCAACCAGCAGGGTTATACTGTCTGCAGAGAATGAATTTAATTGGGCAATTGCTTCTTGAGGGCTTGAGACTTGTAGAACAAAAACATGACATGGATGGAAATTATGTTATCTTTGACATGGAAGGATTTTTCCATGATTTCTGTCACGGTGTCCTACGACTGACATCTGTATTGTAACATTTGGTTACTATAAAAGTCCGCCCAGGTAAAGATATTGTGTCAAATATTACAAAATGTGAATGTCGAGGCAATCCAGCTCCTCGACAACACGGACATAGTGAGAAGACTGAAAAGAGCCAAACCTTTTGAGTTAGTGTAGTGTAGTGAAAACAATTCTTAGTGAATGTAAGACACGTGAACAAAGTGTTCGCCCTTAATAACTCTTAGTAATGTCGTTGGACTAGCTCTTAGATATAAGTGCCAATTTATAGAGGTGAAAATCAATTTACTTATTAGTCTTATTGTATTTAGGCTAGATCGTAATGTGAATAAAGTGTCATATTATAGCGCGGTAACGCTGCTGGTGTGATGGGAACATTTCGACGAGACACGACCCGAGACGGCGACTTTTATATTTGATTTGATACAATTTTTTTTAGCAGTTACATGTTTTAAATTTTCTAGCGTATAAATTTATTTATAGCACTTTATTTAATAATATAATAAAAATATCACAGACCTCTAACCAGGTTTACTCGTCGATCGCGACTTTCACTATTGTCGTAATCTATTTCATTGAAATAAACGATGAAGAAATGTAGTAAATAGGTACCTAAAATGTCTGCTTATGTGTTAAAATGAAGATCCTCTGACCTGGTGTCCACTTAATCGAGTACTCGTGGAAGTCGTCGCCCCACATCCTCCCGTTGCTCAGCTTATGATCGTAGAGCAGATGCTTCTGGCACTTGAAGTCCATTACTGGCCCGCCGTATAATATCTGTAAGTTTGGAGATATGACATATTATAATAGCTCATGAAGGAAGGGTAACGTAAACAATACACAGAGCCAATGTTAATGGAAGGGTCGGCAGAGGTAGACCGAAGACAACGTACGGAGACCAAATTGGCGATGTCTTGAAAAAGGGCCAAGTACGGTCTACTACAAACCGACGAGCGCGCATGAAGAGATTGAGAATGAGGAGGCAAGGTGCCAGGACCGCAGCAGATGGAAGTCCATCGTCTCTGCCTACCCCTACGGGAATCAGGCCTGAGTTTATAAATAAATAATAGCTCATCAGGTATGGCAAAGAGCAGACTAAACTATTAGAATTAATTGGTTCCTCCGTGCCTCGGAAAGTCCCGGTTATTGTCATTTTGGCATCAGTCGTTAGGCCATGTCAGCAGAAGCATTTGGGGGCGGCCTGAATAACTCTGCCGATAGGTTTTGTCACTAAATCACACGATAAAAGAAATAATGAATTGGTTCGTCAGTCATAGCATACCTACGGCAGTGCAAGTTTTGAAATCCACCATATCTTAGATAGACAGACGCCTTAGTATTTGATCCAATATTTCGAACAACAAATAAATACCTGAAGAATATAACTGGGAGAAGTTAAGTCCTCAATTTTAGTATTTTTAGGGTTCCGAACCTCAAGCGGAAAAATTGAATTATAGGATCACTTTGTTATCCGTCTGTCTGTCTGTCAAGACCTATATCTCTGAAACGCGTGGACGGACCAAGTTGAAATTAATACCAAATACTCAGATCTGCAACCTCAAGCAGCCGTAAAAAAATCAGCCTTCTACATCAACGCAATCAAAAGATATTGCTGTTTATGTCGCATTTTGTCGCATATTTGTATGAAAATGCCAGAAAACCAAAACCTATTGGGTACTTCCCGTTGATTGAGCCGACTCGCGCTTGGCCGTTTTTTTTCTTACTCCGCTGACTCGAAGTAGATCCGCAACGAGAAGACATCAGTCTACATATGTATCAGCAGTCGATGCATGTTCTGAACCAATTAGTGAGTTGACTAAACATGTACCTTATTGCCATATTCCGTGACTCCATAATTGAGTCTCTTGTTTCCTCGAGCTGCTGCGATCTTCAACACACCTGATGCGTAGTTCGAGTTGCCATATTTCTTCAGGAACGGTTCCAATAGGATTTCTGAAAACGAAATCGATGGAATCTGGAAGCACTACAAGTGTCATGAGCGTATTATTGTATGACCTCCGCAAGGTGGCTGGCAAAGACTGGATGCAAAAAGCCGAGATTCGGGTTGAATGGCGTGCTTTGTGAGAGGCCTACGTCCAGCAGTGGACTGATGCGAGCTAATGATGATGATTAACCTGGGTACAGCCAGTCTCCCTGAGGCAGCTTGGCGCGTACAGTGACAGTGCCGTACTTGAATGCCAGGCCGCGGTTGGTGACGCGGCCGCTGACCACGGGCGGCAGGATGCTGGCGCCCCAGGCTTGGAAGGAACATTCGTTTGCGGAGCCGGTGCAACTGCAATTGGTGTTTATTAAGAATCTAATTAGAGAGTTCGGTGGCGCTATCGTTGGGAAGCTGCCGTCTAATTGTGGATCTGTCAATAACAGCAAACCCATTCCCGTTTACACTCCTGTCATAGCAACCAAATAATGGATTATAGAAATGGGAATGGGTTTTCGATCCGAGACAAGGTAGCTCTGTGGGCGTGGTACCTGGCCAAATCCCAGTCGTGACGAATATTTAGACCTACCCGCTAAAAAGGTTTAGAGAGCCAGAGTACATGGACTCGTTGTTGAAGCCTGGCTGGTTTTGCTGCAGTCTTGGTACTATGCGCAGGTTCCCTCCTGCGACCGACACCGTGGGGTCGGCGGACAAGCGCTGGTACGACACGAAGGGGTACTCCTGGAAGAAGAAACCGAGGTAAATTTGAATTAAAAACTTAGTATGGAGGTTGTATGAAACTATTAAGCCGTGACGTCAGTTCTGTCTGATTCTCAAAAATGTATGTAACCTGCAATTAAAGTCTAGAGTTAGCGACATATTATATAAAATGTATAAAAATGAACCTAGTGCATGACACCGAGCGCACGGGATACGTACGCGCCACAGGTCACTGACCGTTACGAGCATAATGACCTCACAATAAGGGTGACCCGTTCGATTTTATTCTAAATACTCTTTTTTTAATGACTATTTTATATTTCTGTCTTAGATTAACTTTCTAATACTGAATACCCAGTTTCAAGGTCAATGGTATTTGAGCACTTTAGCGCGTATGCGCAAACGTGATTTAAAGTTATTCCACCGTTTAGGCCTTCTGTCCCATTTCTACCTTAACGTTTTTAATGAAGTGTGAAAGGGACAACAACATAGTATATAGAGGGAAGTGAAGTGAGGTTTAACTAGGTTCATGCATAACCTCTTTTAGGAATAGAATACTACAAAGCAACGATGCCAAAAACATATATCTCAGTTACTAACAGGATGATTAACAGGAATATACTGCTCGATCTGCCAGATATCCTCTCTGAAGGTGTTGAAGTGGTCCTCGAAGATGGTCTGTCCTGCGCACGCGCGGCCGCCCCTCACCGTCGTCGCGGTCGGCTGACAGTCTGCAGGGCCAGGAGTTGTGACCTCGGCTGCAGGGTCCTCTAGAGCTGGAAGATTCATAGGCATCAGGTTGAATCAGAACCGTAGGGATACATTTTTAAGGCAGATAATTAGACGAAACTTGAGTAGATAATACACAAAGTGAGCTCGGTCTTACAACTGTCAATGCATTAAGCCATGCTCGGCGAACAATTCAAATGATGAAAAAAGACATTGCCACTTTTCAATGGAGCTTTGCCCCACCTACAAAACTACGTGAACATTTAAGCTGTACCTATCATTTTGTTGGGGACTTATTACAGGTTTCATATTGCATAATCATAATCAGTATCATTTTGTACTACTCTCGCAACTCCTATAGAAGAATAACAAAAACAATGAGTAAATCGCTTCGATTTCTTACTATTTTCTGAATTATTAATTAAGCTGTTTTTTTCGAATCGCAACTTGTGCAAGACTTTATTTTAAACCATAAATTTTAATAAAAAACGGAGATATTTTTATATTTATTCGTTATCTTGTACAACTTGCGGTTGGTGGGGCAGAATCTGGCATGGTAATTTCTTGCCGTGGCAGGATTTGTGGCCTGTGGTGACTCAGTTGGTAAGAGCGGGTCACGGAATGACACGGCTGGAAATATTTCATCATTTGAGTATTGTATGAAATCTGAGAGTAAGGACCGTCGCACGTCGCGGTATGTTACGTCGTCCAGCGTCGTTGCACGCTGTCGGACAGCACCAGTCCCCGGTGGACGGCGTCGTGCCGGCGGGCGGTGCCGTCCACAGGCGTGGTACATGGCGCCGTAGCGTTGTGCATTCGGTCTAAGGCTGATATTCAAAAATATATTGACTAAACTCAGCACTCAAGAGCGACGCGACTTGAGTGCGTGTTTGCTCACGATTGGTTTAAGTATTAATTTAACAGCGTACTTGATATACTGATATTGAGTGTGTATCAGATGAGTTCGCTCTTGAGCTCAGTCTATTAATACGGGCCTAAGTACAATTGGTACCACTCCGTTTAAACATATCGATATTGTCCAGTGAAGTTCAGATAAAAATCTTGTCTAGATAAGTATAAATAACCCTTACATACCTTTAACAGTAAAGCTGCGAGTATCCAGAATGTACCCGGTACTGTTGACGGAAGCAAAGGCGTAATAGCTGATGCTGTCTCCGACCTTGAGCTGTACATTAGGGTCCTCAAACACCCAGCGGCCGTTGGTCGGCTGCAGCACCTCCCCGGTCAAGGAGCCTACGCTGGTGTTCGCGATGGGACTGTTGATATTACCCTGGAACACGAAGAGTGCTAGGCCGGGGGCATCTGGAATTTGATTCACGAAAAAACCTTACCAATTTCATATTTATCATGAGTACGACTCCCAATTTAACCGCAGGCTTTCTCAAATTGGGCAATAACTCCCACTTGTGGGCGCTAGAAGCCTAGAGGGCGGTAAGGGCTCTATAAAAAATTAGGGGTGTTGAAGTGTTAGCATCAATGTTAATTTTCTTACTTAAAGCGTTATACTGTCTCATTAACCTGTTCAATGGTGAAAAGTAGAAGTAATAAATGTCTTTGTGGTTTTAAAACTGTGGTAAAATAAATAAAAATGGGGGCGCTGAAAAATAATTGATTTTCAAAGTGGGCGGTAGACGAAACAAGTTTCAGAACCTCTGTAGTAAATCATCTCGGTGCGGGAAAACCACCACTAAAATATCACGTTGTAGGTTTTAATATTTTCTTGCATATCCGCTATGCGAAACGAAAATCAAAATATTAAAATGGAGAAAAAATAATTATTCTATTCCATACACACTCTGTTTACTTATTAGGTACCGAAACTATGTTAACCCAGGTATCCGTAATTTATCACAATTCCTTAAATCAGCCAACAAAGTAATAAAGAAACAATTTACCTGGTATTGAGGCTCGAAATCCTTTCACCAAAGCTTGTATCCTCAAGTCAGGAATTTCGTACGATTCACATAGTTGTAATATCATTAAACTAACACTGAAAGTTAAGAGACGTCTGACCTTCGCGAAGTCCATCTTAACACTAACTCTGGTAAGTAAATTATAATGTAAATACAAGTTTAGACAGTGCCGAAGCTAGGGGGAGGCGATGAATAAACGTAACTGTTGAACTCATATTAACTTAAACAAAACAATTGCAATCGATGATGTATTACCGTCGCAGAGAGTATGTTCCTCGTGATAATTGTAGTTAATTGTACAAGATTGTAGATACCTATCAATGACCTGACAATCGGTGGTATCTACCCAGTTCAGGCGTATTATTTTTAATCGATTTTCACAAAGGAATAGGGCCTTAATTCGTATTTTATTGACTGACAGCATCTAGATTTGGTCCCAAATAAATTCTCTCTTTACAACCAAATAAAAATAATGTTCTATAGGTAAAGTACCTATATCCGCAATTGAAGCTATGATTTATGATTACGTAAGAAATTAACGCGAGGTGCTTTCCACGATCGATGTTACACAATTTTATAATCGAAAGGGACGGTTGCTTTTCCATACAAATAAAAGTGTGAGGGCTTAACCATAAATACATAAATATTACTAATTGATAGGTGTTTTTACAATCTGCAAGATTTCGAACATGATTTTGCAAATTAATTTATATGTTGACTATTTTAATTTTTTATTTAATAGATAAGAATTACTTCTTAATTATTATATTTACTTGAATATTTATTTGTATTATTAACTGACTGACTGACAAAATTGAATTTTTAATGTTTAAGTGTCTAATGTTGCGGTGCCCTTACAGGGTTTATGTGAGCACTTCCTCTACTTAATAAATGAATTATGAATTAAACTAGGGGCGCCAATTTTCTATTTCTATCTTAATCCGTCGTCGTGTAAACCGGAATACGTTGTGGGGGAACAACCGCGAGGATCTCCGTATGGACAGGATGACTAATCAATACACAAGGTTGAGTAACGACCATTCGATTAAAATTTTCGGATTTGCGAATATTTATGGAATTTATTTTTAGCATAGCACCGAACCTTTGTCTTATTTAATTTATACTTTTAAATATGGTCGAAAACAGATAAAAGTGACGGGATCTCAGGATTGAGATTTTCTCAAGAACTAAGGCCGATTATTGTAATAAACCTAATAGACCGGTAAAGTAACCGAACTCTGAGTGAGCGCACTTATATCTGAAACTTTCTATGACTATCGGCCTAAGAAGTTGACCAATATGGTAAAACTTCAAAGTCATATTTCTTTATTGCAAGTAGGTATGCAGGTTGAGTACATTTTTGCACGTCAATATATATTTTGAATTTACATTTACACCACTTTGCAAGGAAAAGGTGCCAACGCTGAGGAGAAAAAGTGGCAAAAACACTTATATCGTAGTACACAGTAGATTAGTCTTGTAAAATAATTTAAACAAATCGGTCGATTACATACTTTTCGAAAAAATCTCAACCTTAGTGAGACCCTGTACCAAAGAATATCGGTATAATATGTATAAGTAATATTACTACTTATATTTGTGTCACGGTTACACCGTAAGCAGCTTTTTGTAATGAAAACTGTTTATAATAATAATAAAAATACCTACATACCTATATGATTTTTTAAGTTAGAGGGCATAACTTATAGCAGGATGTTGCACTTAAGTAGTGGTTTTCCTTATTATTAGCATCGAACTTTTATCTTATTCAATTACCAACATAAGTAGCTGCAATAAATAAAAATATAACTTATAATAATATTTCGATTTTAGTCAGCGCTCTGCAGTGAGTGGTAGAGTTCGTAAGGCCGAGCCGATAACCCCGGCATTATAATACGCGATAATGAACTCTTGCGCATCGCAGGGGATTCCTGTAGTACAGACTGCCTCTACTTCTGTGTTACTGTGAAATATACGTCAAAGTCAATGGACACGAGGAAAACGTAAAGTAACGTTTCTAAAAGTCCTTAAACGGTACTTAGGGCTTTTGAAAACGGCGGGTAAAGAACGATTGCGAAATTATTTGATAGTTTTCATTTCAATGTCTGCAGTGGTTATTTTGTGTTTAATATCGCCGTTTTTTCGTGGACCCACTAGTGGGACCACGAGGGAGACTTATTTCTCGTAGACCCACTGATTGATACGGATACAATTCACATAGGGCATTGAATCATCTTCAGTTTTGTAGGACTTTGCATAATGTGTCGTGTCTCATACTTAAGTACTTTTAGGGATTACTTTTTTACTTTACTATTACCATTATGTATATTTATGTCTGTGAATTTTCCTTTGATTCAGGGTACAAATGGCGAGCAACGAACGGTTGCCAAATTATTTGATAGTTTTCATTTTAATGTCTGCAGTGGTTATTTTTTGCTTAATTTTTTTTCTGTAAACCTATAAATTGTCCCACTGCTGGGCAAAGGTCTCCCCTCCTCTTCCATCGCTCACTGTCCTGAGCCTCTTCCAGTCCATCCCTGTATCTAACGACATCATCTCTCCACCTACGCCGAGGTCTGCCCCGACGCCGGCGACCGTCCGATGGCACCTAATCTGTGACAGTCCGGACCCATCGGTCCGGCTGCATGCGGCACACGTGCAGTGTGTTTAATATCACGTTAAATTAATCTGGAGGAAGAGTCTATCTGGAGGTCAATGAGTCCTAGAATCGAAAACTTGAATCGTGAGTGGGATTCGAGATAATTAATTACAATTTTAAAATAAAATTGGATCCACTATACTATAGGTATTGGAAATGGAATAGATTGAAAGTCGTGCGTTCGAAATCGATTTCGGCCCGTAATGTATTCATCTCGTGATGTATAAATGAAACAACTCCGTAATTTTGGACTATTTATTTGTATTTTGCACCGTTTCACTAAGTTTTGGTCTGTCCGTATACTAGCGCTGGCTAAAAGTATGAAGTTAAATATTTCTACAATCTCTAACGATTTTCTACTTAGTTTATATAGTATTCTATCACAAGTCAAATTGGTGTGTAAGTTGTATTATAATAAATTGGTACTATTATTGTAAAGAGCATACGAACAGCCAAAGTTTCATACATTTCTGATTTTTAAATGTGCTAGTATTCAATTTTCACTAGCCGAGCGAATTGCCTCAACTGAAATCTTTCTTTATTTCTTTTAACAATCATACAACAAATACAACTGAATACGTTTGACCAAAAATACAGTTTTTAAATTAACAACAGCGTAAACTTATGTCGCTAGATGAAGGTTTTTAATATCAAATTAAGGGCCCTTCTCAACGAAGGTAAATGGTAGAGTCTGTTTCGCTCGGATAGTGTAAACAAGTACATGTAAAGTCTACATTATTCATATTATTTCTTCATAAATAGGCATAGAGATTGAAAACAGTTAAGAGATTTGTATGAAGAATACAAAATATTAGCTGGGAATGAAATCTATTTCGATTTGACCATAATACATTGGACAAAACATCCTTTCCGTAACCAAAGTTTCATAAACTCCGAAACGGCGACTCAGTTATCAATTATTTGATAGTTTCTGAACCACAATGGTTGCTGTATAGTAAAATCCAGCGAAAACCGTTGTATAAAGGTGTAAACCACCTAACCTTTAAGTCGCGTTCATCGCTACGAGCCTTTAAGTGTACTAAAATAATAATCAAAGGTTATAACTACTGATATCTTCACAAAACGAAAAGATTTCACTCCCAAACTAATTTATAAAACACTACGTATAATACTTTGATCAATTAATAAATAATTCTTCAATTTTAGATATAATTTCGTACATTAACGGGGATCCTCCCAAATCAACTTCCATACAAAATCGTTTGTTCATAACTTTTAATATTAAAATCCTACACAATTCAACCACCAAACCAATTTATGTTTGCTGCGATCCTAGATTAACAGAACTTTGTATGTAACAAACCGTGAACATGTTTGTGACATAACTTTTCAGTATTGTTAACACGTATACTTTAAAAGACACTGCCACATTTCAATGGAGCTTTGCCCCACCTACAAAACTACGTGACCATTTAAACCTATTATTTTGTTGGGGATTTATTACAGGTTTCATATTGCATAATCATAATCAGTATCATTTTCTACCACTCTCGCAACTCCTATAGAATAATAACAAAAACAATGAATAAATCGCTTTGATTTCTTACTATTTTCTGATTTCTTAATTAAGCTGTTTTTTTCGAATCGCAACTTGTACACAACTTTATTTTAAACCAATAATTTTAATAAAAAACGGATATATTTTTACATTTATTCGTTATCTTGTACAACTTGCGGTTGATGGTGGGGCAGAATCTGGCATGGTCATTCAGATTTGGAAGTTAAATTGCGTACGCCTTAAGTATTAAATTAAGTGACTGACGAAATAATTTTGTATAAGAAATGAAAACGGAGGATGCCCCTTAACATCGCGTAACGTACTACTTAAACGAGTTACTTACAAAGACATCTTACTATCTACAGAGAGTCAATCCCTACTATTCATTATTACATAGATAGGATTTAAGTCCGTACTATTTAAGAGCATTTAAATATATCCCATCCCAATAATTATTACTCAATCACGATCCTACAGCTTTATAGATTGATACCACGGCGCTTTTACCGGGGGAAAACATTAAGTTCCTATGGGAAAAACTGCGGTCAACTTCGCAATGCAGAAGCGAGTAGTCTTGTATTCATAAAGCTTGAGGAAAATAATATAATCGAGGATCTACAAAGTTGAAAAGCAAAGTTACAAATCTCTTCATATGTATGTTAATTTATCTGTCAAATAAATGCTCTTACATTGTACCAGCCCTGCTATGCTTGATACATTAGTAAAGAATGTGATTATAGGCCTTTAGTATGTATACTTAACTAAGCATTTAAAATATTTACCAAGATTCTAGAAGCTAGAATTTGTTGGCAGTGAAGTCTATCCCAAACCAATTTTCCATGGATGTAAACAAACATGGCGTTTGACAGTTCACCAAAAACAATATAGATTACTAATTAGTGATTGGTTTGATTCGTTTCACTCAGGGGTGCTAGCACGAGACGCGTTAGCGATCGTCGCAAGGCCGCGCAGCTGTCAAACGCCTTGTAATAACGTCAGTTTGACAGCTCCGCGGGGCGTTACGCCGATCGCTAACGCTGCCGCGTGCTTCAATAGCTGAACTGACTCATTTGAGTCATACTGCGGGGCTATTACGGTTCTCAAAACGATCAAATCATACTATGTCATATCGCGCGTGACCGGGACAGTGCTATTGCGTTGGTATAGCGGCGTCTCTGTTCGGCATGACATGGTATGATTTTATCGTTTTGAGAACGGTAATAGAGGGGCTGGTCAAAGCTGACTAAAGCAATCGATCGTGATCATTAGTTATTAAGTAATTGCGGTTAGTGGTTTTTTTACCTCAATGGAAAATTGGACTGGGACAGACTTTAGAGGCACATTTGACATGTCTAAAAACATCTGTATTTTCCTTGCGAAAGAGATAACAGCTTCAAACTAAGTTTAAAATAAAAAGCTAAAAAAATAGTCGTTACCTAGTAAACACATTCTATACTAATATACCAAGCTCATTAATAGTAAACATCAAAACTTACACTATGAGATTATAAACCTATCGAATAAGATGAAATAGCAACCATTCGATCAACAATTCATTTTATGAATGAAACAACGCACTGTATGGTAATAGATATAAATTGTGTTGTACACATAGATGCTACCACAAAGCGTATTACCTAAAATAGATGCAGAGTATATGTATTTAATTAAGGCAATTTAAATTTGATTTGCCATTCGTTTCATTTCACATAACAACAAAAAATATCTCTGACACCAAGATGTAAACAGTTAATCTTGATACGATGACAAAGAATGCGGTTTATGGAAATCGTGCTTATTTTTTGGATAAAACTCTTTTAGAAGTATTAGCCGCTATTAGATCATTTTGTTATATCACGTGGGTCGGTTATTTGCCCTGTTTCTCTGTTCGTACATCCAGCCATAACCTAGTTTGTATTCTGTACCTAATAACATAAATTATTACATTATGTATGACATAACCAAGTGTTCCCTAGAGCTCCTAAGGTTGAATAAATGAAGTATTGAAGAAGTCAAAAAGTAATTTTTAATGGTTGCGTGGCTCCGATTTTTGTTAATACAACATTAAAATCCCGTAAATTGGTATAATTTTGCTTGCACCTTAATATAACAACCATGTAAAAAAAAACATTATTATGAAATTGCATTCTTCTTCTTTTCTCGTGTGGTTTAGTGACCAAACCTATTTGTCAAAGTTATTCAGGCCGCCCGTAGGCCTTTGACGTGGCCTAACGACTGCTGTCAAGCGACAACAACCGGGACCAACTGCTTAACGTGCTTTCCGAGGCACGGAGGGGCTCAGATGAAAGTGTCACTAGTCACCCATCCAGATCCTGACCTCGCCCAACGTTGCTCAACTTGTACGATCGTTTTCAACGTGTACTCGCAACTGGCCTACGAGCCCCTCTGTGATTATATATATGAAATTATATTTATTTTAATAGTCATGTATTTATATATTACTGACAGATACAGAGATACAGTTGTCAGGTCATCAATGGTACCTGATGTACGATTACAGTTCTTATGGCGTACTTTATAAGATACAAAGTAGATTTAACAGGACGGTACAAGGATACGCTTAATGTGGTAGCACCATAATCAGAATCCATGCTAAGATATGACTCGGGATCACATTGAGACTAATAACACTCCTATCCTAGACTTCTATGACATTAGTAGCGATTCTGACGTCGATTTCCAAATATAACGTTTCTAAAAATAATGCCATCCATTTGAGAAAACATTATTAGAGCAATCAGTTTAGTTTTTAAAAAGGACAAGCCAGAATCACTAATAATGATGACATAACTATATTTTATATCCTTGACTCATAAGAACTAATATTTTTTTTCTGATAACATTTAAAAGCTAAGCTTCGTTAAGCTCTGTTAAATGAAAAAAATATATATATCTAACGGTAAACTTGCACGGTTTATAAACTTAATAATGGTGTCGATTTTTCAATAAATTTTATCATCGCTAAATGAAACATCCTGCTCACTTAGGCGGTATACGAGTGACCGTCAGTTTCGTTTAGGTTTAGTTGTAGATTTCGAGGCCATGACAGAATCGCACCCATTTTCTACAATATATCGGGAGCTCAAAAGTAAACAAATTAATTCCCGTTTTATATCTCGTTTTATTAATAATAAAATACCGTGCATTTTCCATTATGGCCAGAATGTAAAATATTAGTTCCTAAAACCATAGATAAATACAGAAAACAACACAACTAACATTTTTTACAAAAACACATGCAAAATTAATTCCGATAATACAATTAAGTATGGCAATTATTCAAGACGCCATTGTATGTACATTTTGTTTAATTTTCGGTTTTTCAGCTACTAAAATAATTCAACTGATCATTCTAGCAGATATAATTAAATGTCGCAGTCAACTGGTTAAAATAGACGTTTGATTGAACAGCTAACACTTTAATTGAACGACTCAATTCAACCAAACATCTACGAGTCAATTAGCGGAGTGGCTGAACACTATGTTCAACACTACAGCTAAACGAAGATCAGTGGACTGGTTGAACGTCAATTTGCAAATTTTTGTAACAGGTTCTTATCGCAGTTTAGACTGAATTATGAGATACTTCGTCACCGTACAATCATCAGGATCACTATTCAATCACTGCTCAATCAAACGTCTACTTGTTTGTTTCAACCAGTTGACTACAACATAAGACAGTTTGATGGAAAAATAGTTTTGGTAGCTAAATGAATCAGCTTCGAAATCAGTATTAAACATATCGATAATAATTATTGATTTCAAACGTGGACAACAATTACAAGCATAGGTATAGACGAAGAAAAGTATACAGGAGAAAATCTTAACTTTAAATACCACATTTTAAAAGTTGAGATTTCTTAAAGAACTACTTGACCGATTGTAAAAAAAATCACTAATAGATAGCTTTTAATTATTATTTGATATCAGGGTGTTGGTACACGCCCAAGGGTCACTGCGATGCGACCTCAAAGGTATATTGTGACCGCGCACCGAGTTCTTATATATCGCTCCCGAAACCAACGTCCTTTAGGAATCGTACGATACATTTGGGCAATAGATAGCCGTTTGAGAAAATCTCAACCTTAATAACTGTCCTATATACTTTTCTTTGTCTTTTACATACCATAATAAACAACTCAGTGCAGTTAAAACAATATACATTTAAAATCTGAATTACGCATTATCCATGCTCGGTGAATAAATTAGAACATGATGAAAAAATTCAATTTTTGATATTTTTTAATCATGTTCTAATATATATTTAGTAGGCTACATACATATAACACTTTCATACTATCAAGCACCATTCTTAGACCATACTATGGATTTGTGATTCTTTAGATATTAAACACTAACAAAATCACTAAGTATATTTAACTCGTAAAATTGATTTAGAATTCCACATTATTATTTATTGAGACAAAGTAATTTAGCTTAACAATGGGCTCGATTCTGGCTCAGGTTTTTTAAAACTAAATTCAATACATTCTAAACCATTTTCCAAAAGTAGTTACAGTACTTTTCATGCTTACAACAATTGTACTTTTAGGGCGTTTTCAGAGTCATGCGGATTTCCACACGCGCTGCATGATACACGCATTGCCAGCCGCTTGTCAGTATCGTGGTGGGATGTTGTGTGGACAAGGAAGACGCCTGCGGGTTCGTCACGCACGTTCACCACGCCTCGCTTGCTGATTTCATGCATAATACTGAAACGTTGTATGAAATAATGCGATGCGTAAAATACGCGAGGCAAGGGTCGCGTGCGTGTTGAAATCCGCACGACTCTGAAAACGCCCTTAGTCACGTAATTTTTTAGCTTAAAAATGCTAAACAGAATCGAACCCCACAATTGTGTAAAGAACGCGTCACAATACATATCACAGCCAACATTCACTCAAAAAAATCTTTCATCATTCGCAATGTTTATTTTATTACATAATCTATTTATTTATTGTATGAAAGTAAGAGAAACTAGCATTTAACTAGATAATGAATTGATGATTGAATTTATAAAACACAATTATGGGAAAGACTGTGTCGACAATTTATTAGAATGTTTTAAAGTTAATAAAGATCTGACTGATTGATTCATCAAAGTTAAATTCATGTAAATATTGTCTGCATAACTGACATTTGCCTGATTTGTATACATGAAATGAAATAAATGAAAAATATTGCACAATATTTATTTCTATGCTGTAAAATGCCAAAAAAATAAGAAATTCATACAAACTTTATTACAACATAACTTTTAATTTGAGCTCCTGTCTACGAACGCAATTTGATAGGTACTTAAAAAACATCAAATCAAAATTTAAGGGCCTTCCATGAGCCAATTAGCGCCGCCAATCTTGAAAAAATAATATCTTCCAATTTAATCAATTTTATTAAAAAAGCTATTTACAAAATGTTTATTAGGATGAATACTATTTTTCAATATACAATACATGGCATAATTGCGACAAGCTTTGTTGTAGTTTACAAATGTGCCAAAAACGGCCGTTTTTCGCAATTATGTGAACTACAACTTACCGACATTGAATCACGTTATAAATAAGCATTTAAAAAATAGTATCGTAATAAACATTTTGTAAATTGATTTTTTAATAAAATTGATTATATTGGAAGATATTATTTTTTTAAGATTGGCTTAAATTACTTTTATCAACTATCGAAGTCCTGTGCTCCTGTTAATATAGGATCGTAAAACCACAAAATTTGTTTTAAAAGATATAAAAAAACGTGTTTTCCATGACGAAAGATAAGACTTCAAATGCGGAAAATATAGTTTAACTCTTTGTTCGTCTAGCTAGTACACTGTTTTTAAGCATGGAGTTTTTGTCAACACCAATCTTTCCCATGTTAAAATAAATGAGAGTGGAATGATTTTAGAGTTTATACCATACTTGCTAAATGATTTAGTCCACTAAATTCATAGTGACAAAGTCCATGATTCTATCTATTTAGAATTTAATAAGTAATGATTTTACCTGAAACCTACTGATCACTTTTAAATATCATAATAAGTATATATTTT
Source organism: Tachystola acroxantha (assembly GCA_963506565.1). Classification (NCBI taxonomy): domain Eukaryota; kingdom Metazoa; phylum Arthropoda; class Insecta; order Lepidoptera; family Oecophoridae; genus Tachystola; species Tachystola acroxantha. The sequence goes on along the minus strand of OY735882.1, from coordinate 11,422,544 downwards.
TTTCATAATTTATTTACTAACCATGTTTCTTAATATATTGTAATCATCACTAATTTCATACCTACAATTATTTATCAATAACGACTTTTATCTACAGTGAAACAGCATTGAAGTATCACTGTTGTATTCAGATGTGAATATAAAGCAGTTGTCCTACCGCCAGCGCTTAACTATGGGCTATTTTTCGCGCAAGAAACGTATACCGCAGTCCAAATCAAGTGTCTTATTTTGTAAGCAAATATGATCGTCTAATTACCTGTTGTGATGTAACACTGAAGGAACTGATTGATCGAACCCGTTCATCATTGTCAAAATAAAGTATTCCGATCTAATAATGTGAAAATAACTATGCAATAATCACAGAAAAGCTTAAAATGTGAGTTTTTGTTTATAAAATAAGACAATTGATTTGGGCTTCGGTTTACAACAGATTCGTGTAAACAAAAGTGACACAGCGATACTCCCTCAGCGATGAACTATAAATATTATGTCGCCGAGCGAGTATTGCTGTCTCTTTTGTTTACACGAAATGTACTATCTATTATACATTCCTTGCGCGAAAAATAGCTCATAGTTAATCGCTGGCGGTAGGAGAACTGCCTAAGCCAGTTAATGAATGAGGCTTTACATTTAAACTATTCTAAGATATGAAGGTCTAAAGTCAGTAGTGAATTTATTTCTAGATTGGATGTATGTACGTATCACAGAGAAAAATGTACAGTAGAGTAATTTGGGTTGAGATTTTCTCAAAAATAACTTGACTAATTTTGAAAATTCTTTAGAATTACTTAGAGTGTACTCCTCCTCCCTAATCGTTGCCTCAGTGCTGAGGATCGTGACCCTCAACAGCAGGTGCCGTCTTGGCATGTATGAACTGGCGCCAGGAGACACGGTTTTGTGCTCTTCTCACAGCCTCTTCAAAGGGCACGCCGAGGATTCTGCCAACCACATCAGTCCAGCGGGCTGGTCTCCGGCCGCGTGGTCTAGACCCCTCAACTTTGCCGAGCAGTATAGTTCTCTCCAAGTTAGAAGGGTCCATTCTTATGACATGGCCGAAGTACTAATAAACTAGGTAGAGTGTACTAAACTACTAGTAAAAGAAAAATCTAGGTCAAATAGTTCTAGAAAAAATCTCAATCTTATTCTGGCATCATGTCTAATTTTCCCTATTTTCGACTACTAAATAAATTACAATCAACTTATCATTCTTTAAGAAAAATCTAGGCTCAACTCGTCATGTTACATATCGCCGTTTACATATAAACTAAGCGTCTCTACGTAGATATTGAACGCTAATTTTATTATTAAAATGAGATGATGTATTTACAAAAAAGAAATGCTTCATTTACCTTATATTGTAACGAATATCATGGTCCTTACATTAAAGGCCTTCTAATGGCAGCACTTTACTTGGCTATTCGTATTTGTGTATTTGTCATAATTGCCATGTGTGGTTGGTATTCTTGCCAAAATATTCGTCTTATTTGTATGTACGTCAAGTATTTTGGTGGTATTTCACCTGGCTATTCATATTCGATATTGGATGTTTGTCGTATTTGTCAAATACTTGACGTACATACAAGACGAATATTTTGTCAAGTATACCACCCACTGAGAGCTCGGCGGCTCTGTGGTTGGGTCAACAGACTTGCGATACGGAGGTCCCTGGTGCGATTCTCTAAAACTTACGTACATTTACCGAGGGCTCTCAAAACGGTGAAGGAAAACATCGTGATGAAACTTGCATGCTGTAGAAGAAAAAAATGTAAGGCATGTGAAATCCGCCAATCCGCAGTGGGCCCGCGTGTTGGATCATGGCCCCAGCTCCCTCGATGTAAGGGAAGGTCTGTGCCCGAGCAGTGGGGCAATATAAATAGACTGATGATGATACCACCCACACATGGCAATTATGACAAATACGCAAATACGTATAGCCAAGTGAAGTTCCACCATAACAATGTTATAAAATAAAATTGTACAGTCGCCACTACGTGGCAACATTTTGTAATGGCAAAGCCTATGTACAACGCGACAAAGTTTATATTAGGTAAGTACCCTCATTTCACTTGAAATTGAATAAATTACGCAAATATACAAAGCAATAAAGAACATAATCACGATTGACTGAAAAAGTATAAGACATTTTTGAGAAAAAAAAGGCAAATTACATTTTTAGCCTTTTTCTTGTCTGCCATAATATCAGAGATCCATACAATTTTGTAAGTGAGCTGGCACTTACAACTTTCAAACGTCTATGGAATTTGACATTTCTGAAAGCTATAATATCGTCGCTTGTAGAATCAATTGTTGTAAGGGACAATATACGACTTTTATTGTTTATTTCGAAAGATATTTATATTATTGTCAATGGTTGTCTGGAAGAGATCGCTTTAAGCGATAAGACCGCCAATTGTGATACTAAATGTATTAGCATATTTCTTTTGTGTAATTCCTTTTTTGCAATAAAAAATATTTATCTGATCTTATTTTAGTTACAGTTAAGTAGTTACAACAGTTTGATTTTTATCTTTATATGTGAATGTTACCCTGTTATTTTGTACCAAAATCAAAAAGTCAGACAGGAAAAATTACAGTGTAACGGAAACATTTATATAAATAGATTTTTTTGGAATATCCCATTCGATAGCGCAGAGCGCGGCGAGTCGAGCTGTATATTTAACCCGTTTTGACGAAATGACCCTTACACCAATTGATCCTACAAGCGACGATATAATGAATTTTGTAAACAAATTATCAATTGATTGTGATTTAGTTTTTCTATATATTTCGTATTTTTTTCAACTTCATTAAAGCTGGGACTACGTGGGATCCGGTACCGTATCCTGACTCCTCCAAAAGCCTGCCTGATACCGTTACGTTATCTCCAACCAAAAGATGTCTAGGAAAGGTTTTAAACGATAAGACCGCAAATTGTGATACTAAGGCGATATTCCAGACATTTCTGAGTGAGAACCGAGATCGAGTTCGGTCTCACAACTGTCAGATTTCACACAATTTTGACAGTGCTTTGTGAATGCTTGCTCACGATGAGTTCGTGATCAAAACTACCTATTACTTTTGTGTAATTCTTTTCTTCATCGTAATTATTTTATATGAAACCGGACGCCGAGTAATCCCAACCTTACGCCATTTTGTTTTAACTATATTCGAGCGAAGAAACGTAACCATCACCAATGACTGGATGGACACATCTTTATCTAAACTAAAATGGTATAGTTTCATTGAGTGCGAACAAGAAATGCTGTGAAGTACTAACTAGTATGAAGGAATATAAATCAGAGTAATGGTTTTTTCGTGTGGTTTAGTGACCAAACCTATTTGTCAGAGTTATTGGCCTGACTACTGCTGCCGACAGCAACCGGGACCGACTGCATAACGTGCTTTCCGAGGCACGGAGGGGCTCAGATGAAAGTGTCACTAGTCACCCATCCAGGTCCTAACCTCGCCCAGCGTTGCTTAACTTGTACGATCGTTTTCAACGTGTACTCGCAACTAGACTACGAGCCCCTCTCGAGAGTAGTGGGTGCAGAATTCTAAAAGGGCGAAGCTTATATTACCGCGCACAAATTCGATATTCATTGATGTCATTTGGCAGTAGTAAGAGTGATCGCGCTTTAGGCTGTCTTTGAATCTCGGATTTAGATCTTATCTTCATTATCGTGTGCGTTTTAAATGCATTTATGTTTATAAAAAGACTGTATGTGACCTTAGGAGTTTTAGAGAAATCCTAAATGACTTTCTATTTAATATTAGATGTCTATGAACCTTTTGTAAAGCTATTTCAACAGCAAAACTTCACAAAATAATCTAAAAAAATCAGACCGAAAAATATTCCTAATACTAAAACTAAAAACTTCATGTATCATTTTCTAAATTAATAATAATCATAAATTAATATTTCACTAAATTCCACTTAAATTAATATTCTTATAAATATCCCAAAAATTCATAAGAAAAATAAAAATACATTCCAAAAAATACTGTCGTTCGAATCGAAAAATAAATTAGAGACAGGAATTACCGTGAGACCGCGACTTAGAGAAATGCGGATCTTATCACCAAAAGATAAACAAACGCTGAACGTGTCTCAAGTACCGAAGAATCGATACATTTTAGTCGCTTGTTTGTTTTTATGATTAACCCCACTTCGCTTAAACCGTGTTTTATCACTTTCATACATCGTTAGAAAGAGACCGAAGGTTTATACCGTGGATTTACTTTAAATCATGTTTACGACTAACCGCGTATATCTTTTGTTATTAATCTTATTTTCTATGCATTTATTATGATTTGCTTACTTATCTGTCTGGAAAAAATAGCTTTTAGCGATAAATGTACATTATGACTGTTTTGTAATTTTAAAATTTACGCTTTATATGGTACAGTCGAAGACAGAGATAAGTATACAGGGGAGATTTTCTCAAAAACTACTGGACCGAATTTAATAATTCTTTTATAGTTACATAGTTTTAACTTTTATCTATCAAACAGTGAAAGAATTCTTCCAATAGGTCAAATAGTTTTTGAGATAATCTCAACCTTAAAAACTCTCCTATACACCTTTATCTGTGTTCCACCGTACATTAAAGTCTATTGAATTGAACTCTTCAACACAGCAACTCCCGTCGAATTCCGCAAAAAAAACATTAGAACCGAATAGGATTATCAATTTTACCGTCGTATATAGAATACAATTGGCTATGTCCTTCGCACTGGCAGTTATCACTGAGGGAACTGTCGCCTGCACGCCCGCCGCGCCTGTCATGACAGCCGCCGTGACAGCTGTCGCATCCGAGACAGCTGTCATGACATCCGTGACAGCTTACTGCGCCTTCCTCTCGGTCTCGTGTCATACAAAGTCCATGGCGTCTCGGGTCTTCGGCGCGAACTTGCCGAACGAACGCTTCTTCAGGGTGCGCTCGATAACTTTCTTAACTTCGCTCACTATGAATACGCTCGATGTGAGGCAAACGAGGAATATCAGATCTGTGTACGAATACAAAGTTTCAATCAATAAATGAACCCAAAAAGCTATTATTCTATTGACGAGTTTCTTAACGATAAAGTGGTATGACATATTATGAATTTGACTAATTAGTAATTTATTTTAATAACAATTAATAGGAACGGGGCAATTTGACATTTAATTTGACATTTAATTTTATTGTCTTTTGGTATTTTGGTTATTGTTATGTATTCAATAAAAGTAAATTTCTATTTAATCGATGTAATGAGTGGTTAAAATATATTCGGAACATTAATATTGTACGCCGAAAGGCAGTTGCAGCGAACATAATTATCTGTGAACATCTGTATTTATATACCTGCAATATCAATAAAGAACTTTGAACTTTGAAAAGTTATTACTAAGAAAATAAAAAATTTACTTTCATCCATTTTTTACTTATAAAGATCTAATTGGATTTATTTAATATTTTTACTATTTTCTTTAACTTTAATCAATGGATAATCAAGATCTAAATGCCATTAAAATAACAGACAACAATTCACCCACCATGTCCAGTGAGCGCCTCCGTCTGGAACACTCGCTGCAGCGGCGGGAAGAACACCACCAGCATCTGCCCCACCAAGCTCAGGGTCACAGCCACTAGGAACATCCTGCGGATAAGGATTACAAGCTTGATGCAATGATTATAATACAATATGAGATAAAAGATGATAAAAGATAAAATTCATTTATTGCCACATTTGGTATATTTTTATATACATGTATAGTGAGACTCAACCAAGCCTCCACAAAAACGGAGCGGGTGCGCTCATATACATTTTTTAGGTGATGCGACTGGTTGCATCAGAAAATGTTCGTGAATATCAACACGTTGGAATTATTGCAGAATTATGTGCAAGATCCTCAGTTTCAAGCTACAATCAAGAGTCCGTCTACATAGCTCAGGAGTGAATGTGACTGCCGAGCTGCTTCATCCGCTATACAGCGAAGCAATGCGGCCAGTGCGCTGGGCACCCTGCCGCCTGCCGCGCGGGACGGACCTGGACGAGGTGTAGTGTTGGCTAGATTCAGGTAAGTATTTATTTATTGTATTTGTTTTTATCTAATAAGTTGTGTATTTTATAAGATTTTCTTAAGAATACTTAAATACAGGGGGGCTAGCCAGCCTACTTTTTTTGTCCTGTCAAAGCCTGCGCAAACGAAATTTTTGGACTAATTTTCGCTACAAATCTGACATTGACGACTAGTAAAAATCGACGCAGCGCACCCCCCTGTACTGTTTAAGGCGCGTATTCATAAACGTGATTTAAAGTTACGCCACTTAACGATGTGTGAAAGGGAATATCAATACGAGTTAAGGGAAGTGAGATTTAACTAGGTTAATGAATAACAGCCTAAGGGATAGATAACAAAATAGGAGAAATTGCAAACAAAGTAATTCAATGGACCACCTGGACCACGATCTGTGCGTTTTCCTTCTCATGGATCCACAGACAAGATGGCGGCGTCTTCTAGACCTTCCATATACGAATTTTGCCACTATTTTGCCAAGCATTGAAAATAATTTTCATTATAATATTTGTTACTCACTTGTTTGAGAAGAGTCCGATCTGGAAGACTGACTTGGTCTGCGAGCGGCACGAGAGCGCGTTGAACATATCGAACAGCACGAAGCACGTGAACGTCATGGTCGTGTCGCGCGGGGTGATCTTGTTGTCGGACATCTGGGGAACGGGCGACATTTATTTATTTATTCATAATATAATTTTTTTTAAAAACAAATACATTTAAAAAGCGGGCGGCGGTAAGAATACGTACCGGTCATTCGACCATACGTAGCCAGATAAAGGTTTACAGGAGAGTCATTTCGTTAGATTCGAAAACGGTTAAAAAGGTCTTTACGGTTGGACCCCATGTCTTAAAGAAAACGTGTTCAAATTGAATAAAAAAATATCTGTAGAAACATTAAAGATGCAGCTACAAATTAGCCGTGAATTTTGTTTTTTGTCTTTTTTTTTATGATTTTCATATCGAAAAAAAAAGACAAAAAACAAAATTCACGGCTAATTTGTAGCTGCATCTTTAATGTTTCTACTTGTATCATTCAAAGCCAAAAAAAATATTTATCTTCAATCAAACAATCGCCCATACATCTTACTATGGAGCGCGCGCTTGTAAAATTAAGGCTTCGTAGGCAGGCATTAAGTACTAAAATTAAACGTCTGAAAAAAATATATAGCAATCTTGGGGTGTCTATTTAGAGACTGATGAATACCGATACAGGATTGGATAAACTTCGCTCGATAGAAAAAAATTGCAAACATACCCCTTCCATGTCTTATAAAATGAAAATTATATCTAAACCGAAATAGTCATTCATACAAAATATATATCAAAATGTAGGATACTATCAATACGAGAGCTTGTTTTAAAAAAATCTTATTTTTGTTGGCGTATTTTTTTAATTCTCTGCCAAAATTCATAAAAATACGAATATCGAGGCACTGCGCCGTGCCCTTCACTCCGCCGCTGCGGGGCATCTTGTGTCTAACTCTTGCTTTTGACAACCATATAGCGCCTTAAAGCTCTAATCGCCGAATCCGCGTCCGCGCTTTCGGTGAGCGGTAAAAAGGCGACATGCAGTGGCCAAAAGCAGGCATTATCCAGTTTCAAGGTCAACGTTGGTCCCGCTGTCACCTTGTGTAGTTCTTACCTCCCTGTTGAACACCCACAGCGTGCCCGCGATGATGATGGCGGCCGAGAGCAGCACGTTGGCGAGCAGGCCGCGCGAGATGATGCGGCGCGAGGTGTCGCGCGGACGACGACGGACCACCTCGTGGTCCACGGGCTCCACGCCGAGAGACTGCGCGGGAGGACCTGCACACACGATGTAGGTTATCAGATCAGTGGTTGGGTCAATGAACTTGCAATACGAAGGTCCCAGGTTCGATTCCCAGCCAGGGCAGCCATGTACCAATGAGTTATACTCGGTTTTTTTCGAGGGAAAAACTTACGTACGGTGGAACACCTAGAAAGGTGTACAGCAGAGTTTTTAAGGTTGAGATTTTCTCAAAAACTACTTGCCCTATTACAAAAATTCTTTCACTGTTTGATAGATAAAAGTGAAAACTATGTAACTGTAAAATAATTATTAAATTTGGTCCAGTAGCTTTAGAGAAAATCTCAACCTTATTGAGGCCTCCTGTATACTTATCTCTGTCTTCGACGAGGGAAAAGCTTACGTACATTTACCGAGTGCTCTCAAAACGGTGAAGGAAAACACCGTGATGAAACCTGCATGTCGTATAAGAAAAAAATCTAAGGCATGTGAAATCCGCCAATCCGCATTAGGCCCGGGTGGTTGATCATGGCCCGAGCTCCCTCGATGTAAGGGAAGGTCTGTGTCCGAGCAGTGGGGCAATATAACTAGACTGATGATGATGATTTGTTTAATAATACACTTGTATCTGGGCTTCGATATATATATGTCGCAATCAAGTGATATCCGGGACGCCAGCGCCCTCTGTTGGCGCTCGATGGAGTTGGTGACACACGCGCGTTCGACTGGTAGTGCAGTTGTTCGTCGGTGCGCGCGTGGGGCGGTCGTCACTAAAACTATCCTACGTTCTGTGATACAGATCTACCTAGCTATACGTGTCTACCTATGTACTGTGTTAATTGGGAATTATAATCTGATTGAAAGTGTGAATCTATTTTCTTCATCCAACATTACCCACCGGCGCCACAGTTAATAATAATAATAATAACGGTTTAATAGCGAAGAGTCTCGACCAACACCTTAAGAGACTCTCGCTAGACAGTTGGGTCAAGAGCCGGATACAGAAGGCAGTGCTGCTGGACACGGCACGCATTGTGAGGAGGTTCCTCGCTCTAGGATCCTAACCTCCGGCAGCTTGGATGCGCATGCATCCCGCTGCCGGTGGGTGGCTATTTTTTATATTTATATATTTTTCTATTTGTTTTTGATATTCAAATGTATAAATATATTAAATAAGAGAAAAATTTAATAAAGAGAATAATAATAATAATAAAACGTTTATTGCCGAACAACTTAGGTCCATTTTGTGTTAGTAACAGGTGCCTTATCCTTAACCTAGTTAAGAGGTTCAAGATGAATGTTACTGATGACGTTGATGATCCACCTCTTCCACCGACATATATATGCTTGGCCGCTTACCGTCCATAATGATATTGATCCATAGTATTTGCATGGCGTTGAGTGGGTTGGGTATGCCCATGAGCGTGGCGAGCGCGATCAGCGACAGCGCGGCGATAGACGTAGACAGCTGGAACCGGACGAAGTTGCGGATGTTGTAGAATATGCACTTGCCTTCTTCTATCGCAGCGCTGAAACAATACAAAAATATCTGTGAGTTAGAACGCTCTTACCAACTCAATGTGTCACGCAATGACAAAGTCGCAGGTTCAAGTCCTGCCCACGGCAAGAATTTTTTCATCATGTTCTAATTTATCACTTTTTAAACTTTCACGGTTTGTATACATATTAATTATTATTTTTCTCAACGCAGTCAGCGAACACGAAAGAGGGTAGATCGTTTTGTGTCACCCTTCTGACGTTTAACACTCACCGACTTCAGTCTACTCGTGACCATGATGGCTGCAATGCTGTCGAAATATCGAGACATCAATAATAAATGTTTAACACGGTAATTCCCGTTTTATCTAATTAATATGTTCTAATTTATTCACCGAGCATGGATAATGTGTAATTCAAATTCTGAATATCTGTGAGGTTTGAATATCATGCTTCCGGCAACTATCTTCTTCTTCTTGAAATGCCTCTCCACTAATGAAGGCGGCCGTCAGCTCCGCATATCTCCCTCTGTCTTGAGCCAGTTGGAAAAGCTCTTCGACGCTGGCTATAGCTGTCCACTCCCTTATATTGCGGAACCAAGATTTCTTTCTTCTGCCAACCCGCCTCTTCCCCTCAATCTTGCCCATCATTATGAGTTTGAGGTCGAAGACAGAGAAAGGTGTACAGTAGAGTTTTTAAGGATGAGATTATCTCAAAAACTACTTGACCTATTGCAATAAGTTTTTCATTGTTTGATAGATAAAAGTTAAAACTATGTACTGTAAAAGTATTATTAAAATCAGTCCAGTAGTTCTTGAGAAAATCTCAACCTCATTGAGGCCCCTGTACACTTCTCTCTGTCTTCGACTGTACCTCTCGTGTCTCAGCACGTGTCCGAGATAGCCCAATTTTCTCCTCTTGATGGTGGTCATGAGTTCCCGGGATTTCCGGCAACTATAGGTAACTTCTCTCTCTCTCTCTCTCTCTGTGGTCGGTCCCTCATGTCTGAGGATCGTGGTCAGCATCAGGTTTGCATCTGGAGCGGATGATTTGTCACCTCCGGTTCCTGTCCAGCACGTCTCTTAAACTCTATGGAACCCTAATATCGAAATTCAAACTTTCCCATAATGTACGACCACGTATGGCGATTTCATCCGCGAAAGTCCGTAGTTTCAACCGCATATGTTTACGGTTCCACCCGCGTAAGTATGCAGTACTACCCGCATATTCCCGCAGATTCAACCGCGTCTGTACGCGTATTTCGAGCTCACCCGATTGTATCTGTAATTCCACCCGAATATATCTGTGGTTCTACCTGCATATTTTCGCATTTCCACCTGCAAATATATGCGGTTCCATCTACATAATATATATCTGCGGTTCCACCAGAAAGAGTCCGCAGTTCCACCTGCATATCTCCGCGATTCCACCCGCATATATCCGCGCACATAACCTCTGAGACCTTGCCTGACTTGAATTTAACTAAGTTGATATGCCTATAAACTAAAAAACAAAATGGCGGACATCTCCACTGAATAAGATCCTTACATGATGGTCGCAAAATCGTCATCTACGAGTATCATGTCCGCGGCCTCCTTGCAGACGTCGGTTCCGTTGCGGCCCATCGCGATGCCGATATCAGCTCGCTTTAGCGCAACGCCGTCGTTCACACCGTCACCTGAAATGACAACGATTTTAGAATTAAAAACTATATCACTTGGCTCACGCCATTACTACAATTTTTATATATAATAACACATATCACTCACTTATATTGTTGAAGTCGGCAATTAGGCCGACAGTTTCGAGATGACCTTTTTCAAGATAGATAAATACAACGAATAAATGTTGTATCTATATATCTATCAGTCTATCTATCTAAAAGCTTACTAACCTGTCATCCCCACGATATTGCCAAGCCTTTGTAACGATTTCACAATAGACAACTTGTGTTTTGGTGTCACCCTGTAGAATACGCTAACCTGAAACGAAAATTTAATATTAGGTTGGTGACACATTTTAGGGGAAATTTTGTGACTTAAAAGGCGTAAAAACGACCTTGACTCGTATTCTGCAAAGATATTCAAGTTACATAAAAAACATTGGGACAATTCCTTCCTTCTTTGTCGTTACACTCTTGGCAGAGTGGTCGTAGTCGTTACTTCAGCCTCACAACACATCGCCACTCGTCTCTGCCGGCTGCCCTCCTGGTGCAGACGTGCAAGGGATCGGCCACGGCTGCCCTAATCTGGGCCGTCCATCGCGTTGGAGACCTGCCGCGCGCTTGGGTACCTTCAACCTTACCCTGAACCAGTTCCTCAATCGAATCAACTCCACGCCGAGACACGTGCCCCAAGAAAGTCAGAATGCCTGAACTACAGATTACAATACAATCTACAAACTTCGGCGTCATAATTTCAGTAGCATTAAATGGCAATGCCAGATTCTGCCCCACCATCAACCGGTAGATGTACAAGATAACGAATAAATGTAAAAATATCTCCGTTTTTTATTAAAATTATTGGTTTAAAATAAAGTTTTGTACATCTAGCGAGTCGAAAAAAACAGCTTAATTAAGAATTCAGAAAATAGTAAGAAATCGAAGCGAATTATTCATTGTGTTTGTTATTCTTCTATAGGAGTTGCGAGAGTATTAGAAAATGATACTGATTATGATTATGCAATATGAAACCCGTAATAAGTCCCCAACAAAATGATAGGTTCAGCTTAAATGGTCACGTAGTTTTGTATGTGGGGCAAAGCTCCATTGAAATGTGGCAATGTCTTTTACAACTGACGAAGCTATTGCTGAAATAATTGAATTGTATACAATAATTTAATTCATTACTTTTTGTATAGACGTAACCAAGAGTGCAATGGTACGGTGGAACACAGAGAAAGGTGTGCAGGAGAGTTTTTAAGGTTGAGATTTTCTCAAAAACTACTTGACCTATTGCAAAAAATCTTTCACTGTTAGATAGATAAAAGTGAAAACTATGTAACTGTGAAAGAATTATTAAATTCGGTCCAGCAGTTTTTGAGAAAATATCAACCTTATTGAGGCCCCCTGTATACTTATCTCTGTCTTCGGCTGTACCTCAAGGTGGAATAAATGAGTATGAGCAGTATAATATCAGTCACTGTACTCACTGTGTCTATGATCCTGTCTAGCTCGTCCTCCGCCATGGAGTCGAGCTGGTCGCCAGAAAGGGCCTGCGAGTGCAACACGTCCAGGCCGACCATTTGAGCTGGAACATACAGTCAATTTTATTAATGAACTCGACAGTTCGTCATTTGCCAATGTGTGTCTAGATATTATTGTCTTCTTTCTCCAGAGCAGTCGCCGTGGCGTCGACACCTTGGAAATCCGCGTCTTCATCCAGAGGAGTCGCCGTAGCGTCATCACTCTGGACGAAGCAGCTCGACAGTCACGTTCACACCCGAGCTCATAGTGGGACTCTTGATAATTGCTTGAAACTTCAGATCTTGCTCAAATAATCCAATAAATTCACCATAATGTCATTCGCAAACATTTTCTGATTAATTAAGACATTAAAATGAAAATTGACAAATCATTTCGCAACAGTTGTTTATATGGTATATATATGGTAATTTCAAAAACCTATTTGATTGTTCTTTCTATTTGCAGTTAGCGTTAAATCAACTTACCGACAGCCAGGGCAGTGGGCCTCGCATCGCCGGTGACCATCTTGACGTCGACCGCGGCGCGGCGCAGGGTATCCACTGCCTCCCTTACAGTGGGCCGAGGTGGGTCGCACACACCACAAACGCCAGTGTAAGTGAGAGCTTCCAGACTGTCGCCGCGAGCCAACGCTATGATACGAAGACCTGGAGGCAAGGACACAGACTGATTAGTACAGCCCCCTTACCATGAAGTCTTATAGCAGGATTACTTCAATAATACTTTGTTTTTCGTACCATGACGACCTTAAAGTAAGCTTATTAAGCGCCATCACAGAACACTTACCCAATAGACATGAAATCGGTACAAATATGAAAGCGAAAATTCTGTCAACGATGAGCGCATAGAGACGAAGCGATGGACAGGGATGCGTATTAAAGAGATGCGTCCATATCGATAATATCTATCTCTAGGTGACACGTGTCGTGAAGCAATGTTGCGCTCATGTGCGGGCAGACACTGTTACAGGTCTATGGGGTAAGTGGTCTGTGAGCGCCATGGTACGGTGGAACACAGAGAAAGGTATACAGGAGAGTTTTGATAATTCTTCCACTGTTTGATAGATAAAAGTTTAAACTATGTAACTATAAAATAATTACTAAAATCCGGTCGAATTATTAAATAGTTCTTTGTGCATAGAAGAGCATAATCCACTGAATACAAGTAAAAAGTAAGAGAGGTAGTCCAAACTGCTCGTCTAAAGATGCACTTTGTTTACAAAAGCGCAGAACCAACTAAAACACATACCCAGGCATCTGATGTCATATGGATCAGTCATGCGATCTGTTTCTTTAAAGTATTGAACGAACCTAGTTCCTCGCACTGTCAATGTACTAAAAAGTAAGTCCAAAGTGGGAGCAGTCTAAAGAGGGGGCACTTTGTTTACAAAAGAGCAGAATCAACACATACCCATCCGTCCGATGTTATACGCCTCGGTCATGAAGTCGTTCTGCTTCTCCTTAGTAACGGGTGCATAGTTCCCGGCACCGTCGTAGTACTAAGTCCAAAGTTTGTTTATATAATAGCAAAATCAACTAAAATACATACCCACCCATGCGTCCGTCATATACATAGGTCATGAAGCCTGTTTCTCCTTAGTAATGGACACGTGTCCAAAGATTCATCTTTGGACTGACTTTTTAGTACATAGGCACTAGAGGAAGCAGTTCAAGGACCAGTCTAAAGAGGGGGCACTTTGTTTACAAAAGAGCAGAAACAACTGAGACACATACCCATCCGTCCGATGTTATACGCCTCGGTCATGAAGTCGTTCTGCTTCTCCTTAGTAACGGGTGCATAGTTCCCGGCACTGTCGATGTACTGTGTGCACAGAGGGAGCACTTTCTCTATTGCTCCCTTGACAAACACCTCCTCTTTCAGTTTGCCATCGCTGAACTTGGGTGAGCATTTCACTACCATCATTTTGGTTTCGGAACTGAAATTTAATAATAAAAATCATGCCTTCAGGGCCCTTACCATGAACTCTTATAGCAGGATTACTTCAATAATACTTTGTTATTTCGTACCATGACGTCCTTAATAAGCTTACTTTAAAAGGTCGTCATAGTACGAAATAACAAAGTATTATTGAAGTAATCATTTTTTTGTCCCAGGTAAAGCCCGAGGGAGCGTGTTGATTATGTCGGGCTCGCCGCCCTGAAGGGGCGGAATACCGACTAAAATTCCTGAGGTGTTCCACCTCGTGCCATTGTTGCCGAGCCACGGGAAATGCGATACATCCGCGACCCGATTGGCGCCCTGAGCACCATCGTGGGTTGTAATAGCCCACAATTTAATGAGGCTACAAGACTTCATGGAAAGGTCCCAGTTCGTTTTTGAAATATTTCAGTTGGTAAATGTTGTTTCTGGGATAAACGAGGATAAGTAATAGTGCCGGGCGTCGGGGCAGACCTCAGCGTAGGTGGAGAGACGATATCGTTAGATACAGGGATGGGTGGCTGGAAGAGGCTCAGGACAGGGATGGATGGAAGAGGAGGGGGGAGACCTTTGCCCAGCAGTAGGACAATTTATAGGTTAACAAAAAAAAGTAACAGTGGGACAGAAAAATAGATGTGACTGTTTTGAAAAGGTACCTGAGTAAACCAAAGTTAAAGTAAAGTTAATTTTAAGGTTTTATGTACAATAAAATATCGCGAAATTCATACCTGAATGGTATTTCGTGCATTCTGGTATATTGGTCTCGGACCTCCTGCATGCCGTTCTTCATGGCGCACGCGAGTAAAGCGCCCTCTGTCGGCTGGCCGTACAACGTCTCGTCGCGGATGATAGCGTTGTTGCATAACACTCCCACCTGATACAATAAAATACATGGGTTCTCTTGAAAATGGCGGGAAACGACGGTTGCAAAATTATTTGATAATTTTTGTCAGAAAATGTTCGCGAGTGACAGTATGGTGAATTTTTTGGATAATTTGAGCAAGATCTGGGGTTACAAGCTTTTATCAAGAGTTCCCGCTACAAGCTCGGGAGTGAACGTGACTGTCGAGCTGCTTCGTCCAGAGTGATGACGCTACGGCGTCTCCTCTGGATGAAGACAAGAAGACGCGGCTACCCAGGGTGAAGACGCTACTGCGACTCCCTTGGAGGAAGATAGAAGACTATTACATATTGAATTTTCTGTAACATGACATTGGCAAATGACGAACTGTCGAGTCCATTAATAAAATACACACATAATAAAATACATTCAGAACATTTTAATTTGATAGGCTGCCTTGCAAACGATGGCGAGACGAACTTGACGTTTTTATGAGAGAGTCGTCTGAGTCTGCGCAGAATAGAGATGATTGGAAGGATTGGGGGGAGGCCTTGGCCCAGCAGTGGGGTATTACAGGCTATTAAAAAAAGGCTGCCTCATAGGCGATATTTCGACTAATTTATCAAGGTCGACGTCAAAATATTTGCGGTAATATGGACGATTCGTCGCACGTGGTCAAATTCGCATTTGGTCAAATGTCCCAATTCGCGAAAGGTCAAATTCGCATTTGGTCAAACGCTAAGCGGTCTGGGACTTAGATTTTCGACAAATCTTTTTTTTTTCGCTTGGGTTTGGACTGTCAAAACTGACAACTGTCAAAATCTGACAAAAAAACTCGAATCGTAATATGGATAAGTACCTTCAATATAATGTTTAGTATAATAATCTTCACTTCTTACCAAATGACCATAATTACCACTGATGGGTAAAGCTCTCCCCCTTCATTTTCCACCGACCTCTGCCCAAAGCCTCCTATAACCATCCATCCCTGTATTTGGCGAGATCGTTCTTCAACCTTCGCATAGGTCTGCATATATCCCTCGTTAAAATTGCAACGCGATTAAGTTATATGCCCGCCCGACATATCCTGGTCTCTGGCACCAAACTGTAACGTACCTCCAGCATGCTATAGACTCCCATCTTGGCCACGTCGAGGTCCCTCCCCTTGTAAGCTCGCAGCTGGATGTCCCCACACGCGTTGTACCCAGTGCCGGACACCTCGGCTATGTGACCACCAGAAGTCGATATCGTGGTCACTGTCATCTCGTTCTTTGTTAGAGTACCTGCCAAAGATAATACAACCATTACGTTTTGAGAATGCATCACAAAACTAAGCAGGCTAAAGGTAAATAGTCTTAAATCACAAAAAATGTGGTGATTAAATCAAGGTTAATGTACTTAACACAGGTTATAGTGTAATTGATATGATGATTGATGTAATTAATAGATATTAAGATGGAGGGATGACCTTCGTAAGGTGGTTGGAAGAGACTGGATGGAAAAGGCCGAGAGTCGGGTTGAGTGGCGTGCTTTGGGAGAGACCTATGTCCAGCAGTGGACAGGCTGATGATAAAAGTATAATTAATATTTGATCATTGTGTATTTCGAAGGGATGTTCCCTTAGCAGTTCTGCCAATAATAGTCTAGTTATAAATAAATAATGTAACTTACCAGTCTTATCGCTACAGATGACATTGACACAGCCCAGGGTCTCCACTGTGGGCAACTTCTTCACTATGGCGTTGCGTTTCGCCATACGCATCACACCTAGAGCCAGTGTTACCGTCACAACGATCGGCAACCCTGGGAAAATGAAATAAGTATTAGATCATCATCAGTCTATATTGCCCCACTGCTCGGGCACAGACTTTCCCTTATATCGAGGGAGCTGGGGCCATGATCCACCACGCGGGCCCAGTGCGGATTCGCGGATTTAACATTCCTTAGATTTCTTCTTCTACGGCATGCAGGTTTCATCACGATGTTTTCCTTCACCGTTTTGAGAGCACTCGCTAAATGTACGTAAGTTTTTCCGTCGAAAAAACCGAGGATAACTCATTAGTACGGTGGAACACAGAGAAAGGTGTACAGGAGAGTTTTTAAGGTTGTGATTTTCCCAACAACTACTTGACCTATTGCAAAAACTGTAAAAGAATTATTAAATTCGGTCCAGTAGTTTTTGAGTAAATCTCTGCCATATTGAGGCCCCCTGTATACTTACACTGTACTCTTCGACTGTACACCGCTTCCCGAGACCTCAGTGCAAAAGCCGCCTAAGGCATGACGTACTTTAAGGCGTGGCGTACTTTGAGGCATAACAATCCTTAAGATTAATCTACATTAAGACTAATCTCCGTTGAGATGTATCTCTAAGTAAATTACCCTACCTTCAGGTATAGCAGCGACCGCGAGACTGACGCCGATGGTAAACATGTCCTGAATAGCCTTCCCCTGCAGCCAGCCAGCCACCATGATGAATCCAATGATGCAGAACGAGTACATGGACAGCTGTGTGCCGAGGGTATCCATACTGCGCTGTAGCGGCGTCTTCGGAGCCTCCTCGGCTTGCATCATACGGAATATGTCCCCGAACTCGGAACGCTCGCCGGTGGCTACTACTATACCCTGGGGGTTGATGAAAGAAAAACATGATACTCATTGTCCGAACTATAACTCAGAAACATACATAAACCCACACCTGTCTTCCAAAGGGCAAGACGCCTGTCTCCCAAGTACAGAGACGACAGAATAGAATATGGTATTTAACTCTACAGAAATTTTAACTTGACAGAAACTGCGTGACAGAAAAAATGTTTAAAAATTTCATTAAAAAAACACTTGATAAGAAGGCGTATTACAGAATAGATGACTATTTAAACGATTAATGTAATAGCTGTGTAATACCTAGTTATTAAGTAATCCTTGCGTGGAAAGTGGTGTAAAAATTCAAAAAAATATGTTTACATGCACAAATGTACACAGCATGCTTACTTGCAAATCTTGCAATAAAGAAATTTGACTTTTCAAGCCGCGAGAGGGGGGGGGGGGGGGACAGGTAAAGTATGAATTATGTACAGATAATATTTATTCGAAGTACTCTTCAGTTTTTTGGTTAACAGCTAACCTTTTTTGATGTCTAGGAGAGGAGCTGCGTCACATTGCCCTAACATGCCGACGCCCATGTCTGTGAGTGTTTCTTGGAAAAATCTCACCTTAATGACAGTCCTGTACTTACACCTTTTTATGTTAGACCGTACATGCACCATCCCTTCCGGAAATCAACTCCAAGCTTAATAGCTAACAATAACAGCTTGTAACTGTATACTATCGAAGCCCACCTTAGCATTGCCACACCTCACAAGGGTGCCCATAAACGCGATGTTATCCTTGTTGACTCTGCCCGCGGCCGCTTTGTTAGGCATCACACTCTTCACGGCCGGCTCCGTCTCGCCCGTGAAGGACGACTCGTCTATGGCCAGGTCGGTGGAGTCGAAGAGACGCAAGTCAGCGGGTACGCGGTCGCCGACGTTTAAATGGATGATGTCGCCAGGCACGAGGTTCCGTGCGAGGAAATGCTCGAGACTGCCTTCGCGGAGACTGAAAGAGAAAGAAAACGTTACATTTCATGTATCGCCCTAAATTGCATGTCTATAAGATGTAACGTAGAACAATTTAATCATCGATATACTAAACGTCGCGCTCATATACAATCTAGATAGTAACCGTGACAGTTTAGCTTTAGATTTAGCGTCCATTACAGAATCGGGCCTACTATAATTGGTAGTGATTCTGGCGTACTGAAAATAAACTCTCGAGAGGTTAACAAAATTCTTCCTCCCTATAATAGTTATGAAAACGGTGGCACTAAATCGAAGCCCAAATCAGTGTCTTATTTTGTAAACAAAAACTACCCTACCCTACTAACATTTTAAATTGTTCTGTGATTATTGCATAGTTATATTCACATTATTAGATCGGATCACTTTATTTTCACAATGATGAACGAACACGAACAGGTTCGATCAATCAGTTCCTTCAGTGTTACATCACAACAGGTAATTAGATGATCATATTTGTTTACAAAATAAGACACTTGATTTGGGATGCGGTATAGTTTAAGAGACGTCAACATCTTAAAATTAGAAAAAAAGCAGACAGAATCGCTACCACTGTTTAATTTACACAAGAATTTATTCTTGTTTCGGAGACCACATTTTTTGAGAATATTTTTCTATTCAAGTGGACTTTTGGTTCTAAATAATTCATGAGCCGATAAATTTTTCGGTGATTTGTCAGTCGGTACGTTAGCACACTTCTCTACAGTTTCCTTATACCTGAAATTATTGTAACGTGTAGTAACTTGCGACAAAAAGACTTAGCACTTGACCCGGGGTTAAATAAGAAAAATATATGAAAATTTTAAGGGTTAAGTCACGGGTTATCTTTTATTGCAAATGGGTCTTAGGTTAGCAATTAATCACAGACAGTTTTTAACGTACGATTAACAACCACATTACTCCACATTAGTGATACTAAAATAGCCCAAGACTAATCCCTGACGCGGCAACAAACATTCTGATTAAACTCACTGACATCTCATTTCAACACGTTTTACACAAGTTTACAGGCACGGAAATGTTCCTCGCACTTTGGTTGAAAAGCATCCGTTGCCAGGCCGCTTATAACTCGAGAATACATGAATTTTCAATGTGATGAACAAAGAAAAAAAATATCACCGGATTTAGTTTTAGATTCATTCTGGCAGTTACGAGCACGAGCTTAGTCTGAGATCGGTCTTACAAAGAACTGCCAAATTGTATACTTTTGATAATTGGAAGAGCGACCTCATGTCAAGGTCGCAATCAAAAAATGACCATTCTAAGAAATGACCACAATATTACAGTAAAATCGTGGTTGGATGAAAATGATGGCGTGAAAATGCGGGTTTGGGCTGAGATTCTGAATCTAGCATTAAATAATGAAAATAGCAATTTGGAGATTTTATTCATAGTACCCTGAGGCTAATGCTTGTATGTTATTCTATGCAACATTTAGGGCTGAGTCACTCTCCGCCTCATTGTTACAGCTGTGTATGTGATGTATGACAAATACAAATCGAGAGAATAACTTCATTCCGGTTTTAAATGTAGAATTCTCCTAAAAAGTCGAAAGTATTCACAGATCAGTGCTCATCACGAGTTCGTTGCACTGGCTGTGGAGACTTTCGGCCCGTGGTCGAATTTTTTTTGTAAAGATATTTCCACCCAGGGACAGACCTCGGCGTAGGTGGAGAGACGATATCGTTAGATACAGGGATGGGTGGCTGGAAGAGGCTCAGGACAGGGATGGATGGAAGAGGATGGGGGAGACCTTTGCCCAGCATTGGGACAATTTATAGGTTCACAAAAAAAATTCCACCCGTTTGATCCTCGCCTCGGGTGACCCCAGAGCTGGCGCCTACTTCAGGCAAAGGCTGAGCCTCGCTCAGCGGGGCCACGCCGCCAGCGTGCTGGGGTCCCTGCCGCGCAGTGCGGAGTTAGACGGCGTGTTAGGGCTTTGATTGTAAATAGTATTTAGGTATTTATTTTATTTTAGTATAATTTCTCCATCTGTTATCCGGATAACAGATGGAGCGAACGCGTGCTGCACTGGCGACCGCGAGAGGACTCGCGAACGCGAGGCCGGCCGAAGAGGCGCTGGGCCGACGACATCGTCCAGGCGGCGGGTGCTACGTGGACGAGGACTGCACGAGACAGAGTGGCGTGGCGCTGTATGGAGGAGACCTATACCCAGTCATGGGTGACCAATAAATAAATAAATAATAGACAAGCTTAAATATGAAATACACTCTATAATACATGACAACTAAATAACATATTACTTAATATTAAAAATAATACTAACCATAAATTAATTAACTACTGAAATATAATATAAGTACAATTTTTGACATGTAATTAAATAATATAATATGCTTGCCTGTTTGATAAATTTGACATTTGTAATTTGTAATTTTATTGGAATAAATGGTTTATAATAATAATAATTTCTATATTCTTTACTATTATCTATTAGCAAAGATTCTCAAACTGTTGCACTTAAAATCCCAAAATATTGAATTCCAAAAATGTTGAATTTATGAATATTCTAAAATACTTTTTTTGTGACTTTATAATGTCTTTATAACCTTTTCCTTGGATTTCTAAGCATGCCGTTGTTGCCTATAATTGGGGTGACACTTAGCATAATTATTTTGTGGACTATTACACTGTAATTGTTTTGGTGTACACCCTGTGGGTAACCTATTTAATAAAATAAAATAAATAATGTGACATGGCAAATAAATTATTTATTTTCCGACCTTGTCCATATAACCTGTCCTAAAACTATCGGAACCAACTGTCAAACGTGCATCTCATACATCAAGTGGTACATAGATCACGAGCAAGTCCTTACCAGTTACAAGATGGCGGCACCAGCTTGTTGAGCTCCTCCAGCGACTTCTCCGAGCGGTACTCCTGCACGAAGGCCACGGTCACCACGATCATGATGGCCACAGTGATCGAGATCGCATCGTCGAATTGCCGCATACATACGCTCACAACAGCTGAGCCTAAGGACAATAATAATTATTATTATAATAGTTATTACAAAAACAATTGCTGTTCTAAGGGTCGGGACTTTCTGCGATCTCCGCTGCCTACTAAACGTTAACGACGGGAGAAAATGGGGCGGGCATGCGTTTCAACTGGCCGCAAGCCGCGTGCAGATCGCGCCTGTGTGGAGACTTGAAGTATATCAACATCTATGTGTCAAAGTGGCAGTGGGCTGGTCACATCTGTCGTAGAACCGATAAGGGTAGACGAGTTCTAGAATGGAGGTCACGAACGGGTAAACGTAGTGTGGGACGCCCCCCGAACAGATGGAGGGATGACCTTCGCAAGATGGCTGGCAGGGACTGGATGCAGAGGGCCGAGAGTAGGGTTGAGTGGCGCGCTTTAGGAGCCTTCGTCCAGCAGTGGACTGATACGGGCTGATGATGATGTGTCAAAATGAAAACAATTACGAATACGACAAAATTATTATAATATAAATAATATTCAGTCATATCGTACACAATAACAGAGGTGGCGAGTCCAAAGTATTGCCTTTGATGTATGTACAGTGTACGCTGAGTTGTGTATGTAATGTCACGGCTTATTAGCCCGTGTTATTGTACGCCTGTACGTGAATGCATGCCTGATTACATTCAACTGTATGCTTGTGGCTAGAAACCGTATATTCAGCGAAAGGTCAATTTTCTGCTCGTTTCGAATCGGCGACGAATAGTCAATTAGATAGTTGACAATTGCGCAAATCATTCAGTTGATCATACCTACTGAAAATACGTCTGAAATATATTTTTTTTCTCGTGTGGTTTACTGACCAAACCTGTTTGTCAAAGTTATTCTGACGTGGCCTAACGACAGCTGTCAAGCGACAACAACCGGGACCGACTGCTTAACGTGCTTTCCAAGGCACGAAGCGGCTCAGATGAAAGTGTCACTAGCGATCACCCAATAATAACCTAGTGAAATATTAATGATCAAATTCGTAGTCGTCTTAGCGAGGCTCTCCTTGCCTCGCATGGAGGAAGGGGGGACCCGCTCCTGTTCTTGTGTCTTGGTCGAGTCTCACTATACATGTGTACTACATCAGGTATGTATAAAAATGTACCAAATGTGGCAATAAATGAATTTCATCTTTATTTGATAATTTTTTAGCAATGTGTACTCGTAGTTTGACTCTATTATACAAAAAACACAGTACAGAAATTTCGAAAACAGATACATTTCTTTTTCATCTATTAGATCAGGCCGTGTTATCATTCATGGTCTATCGCAAAGAAAAGCGTACACAGGATGCACAAAAAATAATCTTAGCTACTAGTGAAAGCTTTTCTTTGCTTTTCAAGTAGTTTTTGAGAAAATAGCAACCTTAGACAGACGCCCTGTACACTTCTCTAGAATAGAATAGAATAGAATAATCGTTTATTTGACAAACAGCACACCTATGCATACACTTACAATATAATATTTAAAAAGAGAAACTAAATTTAGTTACATTCATGAGTTAAAATAGTAGGTAGCACAAGTAGTACTGCAGCGCCAAAAAGGTCCCAACTCAGCATGTGCTATACCCGAGGGTGTAGCGCTGATATTCTGTTGGGGCCTTGCGGTCGGAAGCGGAACCAAGCACCAGTGAAGTGAAATGGAGCAGTGTTTCACATGTAAACAGTAGACAGGTACTTATAGGAATACATTTACTATTTATACTAAGACTATAATGAATAAATAAATATATGAGTGTATCCATTGAAATATAAGAGTGTGCGAAATAAGCAGTGTGATGGGTGCCGTAGAAGGTGAAATTGAAAAGATATAGGAGTACAAAAAATAAATAAAAACCATGCAATGTGAATCAGAAACAGGAAAGTGACAATAATAACAAGGACACTGAAAGCAACAACAATAGCAATTATCCAGTATTTGCGACTAAACACCAGACTTTTGTTTTTCAAATAGAAGAACTCGTAAATGTTTTATAAAAGTGAATTTGGAAATGGTGATACTTCTAATTGGAGGTGGAAGATTATTCCAACACTTCGTAGCCTGGTGTCGAAAGCAGCCATTAAATGCTACGGTCCTGTGCAGTTTCGTAATAAGCAGATACCGAGAGGCCCTAGTATTGTACTTACTAAAGGAAGACGACCACAAAAGTTTGTTATAGAGATACTCAGGTTTCCGGTACCTCATCACGTCATGCACAAGACCAGCGAGATGTAATTGCCTACGCGATGCCATGTTCAGCATAGAAGCATTGTTTAAATAAGGTGTGATATGAGTACGGGGTGGTATGCTGAAGCAAAAACGACAGCAAGCGTTCTGAACCCGTTGTATGATTCGCTGGCTCTTGTGCAGCAGACGAGGACCGTATACCAGATCTCCATAGTTGAGCTTGGATAATATTAGCGATTCGCAAAGTTTAATTCGTATTCCTTCCCTTAAAAGATGACGAATTTTGTATAGAAGTTTCAGACGGAAAAAACAGCTTTGGGCTAGATTTAATATATGGTTTTCAAACCGCAATTTACCATCGAATAGTATACCCAGATTCCGTGCCTCATCCACCATTTCTACCTTCTGTCCTAGAATGCTTACGAATGGATTCTTGTTGGATATATCAGCTACCTGTTTTTTTGACCCTAGAATCATGAACTTGGACTTAGTAGGGTTTAGAACTAAAGAGTTTCTGCTGGACCATTGCGCTATGCGATCCAGATCCTCTATCAGTTTGGGCAGTTCAGAAGCAACTTCGGAAGGAGGAAATGAAACATAAATTTGGACATCATCCGCATAAAGATGATAGTTGCTGTGTTTGATTTGTTTGCATATATCTGCACTGTATATTATAAACAACAGCGGACCAAGTATAGAGCCCTGCGGGACACCTCTATTTACAGCCTTTGCTTCAGATGTGACAGACGTTCCATTCTCCCTATTCAACTTTACTATCTGTGTGCGATCGCTAAGATAGCTACCAAACCAAGATACCGAAGAACTATCAAGGCCATAATACGCTAATTTTGATAACAACAGCGGTATATTAAGAGAATCGAATGCACGGGAAAAGTCAAGCAACGCCAAAATAGATCCCCTTCCGTCATCCTGGTTCACTAGAATATTATCTACCACGTCGAGCAGAGCGGTGGTAGTGCTCCTGCCTTTGCGGAAACCTGACTGTACATCAGGCAGGATTCCATTGCTTTCTACAAAACTATTAAGTTGCGCAAACACAACTTTTTCCAATATTTTCGACAGAAATGGGAGAATACTGATTGGTCTGAGATCCTTGGGATCACAGGGATTGGTTATTTTAGGGATAGGACTAACCAGGGCCACCTTCCATTGACTGGGAAAAGTTGAAGTTAAAATTGACTTATTAACTATAGCTGTTATTATGCTCAATGTGCTTGGAAGAGTGAGGGATATCATATCCATAGAGAGGCCGTCATGTCCTAAAGCGTTCGACTTGATGGCAAATATAATTTTAGACACATCAATTTCGTCAACCGTTTTGATAGCAAATGTGGCAGTACCGCTATGTCTGTGGATGTCAAAATATGTTATTTCTGATAAAGGAACAGTATCTGGGCCCGGAATATTTAAAAAATGATCGTTTATTTTATTAGGATCGTTAAAATTATCAGGTAGGCAATCATGTTTTTTTGAATCTATGGTGATGTTTTGTTTAATGTTTTTCCAGAGTGTTTAGCATCGTCTGCTGCCGAGTTGATGTAATAATTATAATAAGCGCGTTTTTCATTAAAAATGGCTGTGTTAACAAGTGATTTGAGGCTCTTATAGTACTCCTTGTGACTATCATTCTTCGTTCTACGATATCTGTTGTAGGCCTTGTTTCGTAGATCGATCATTAGTTTGACAGTGCTCGTTATCCACGGAAGAGGTTTGTCTTTGACTGTAAATGTCTTGACTGGGGCGTGTTTTTCGAACAAAGTATGTACATGGGTATTGAAATTGGCCACCATAAGGTCTACAGTAGGGGCTTTATGCAGTTCATCCCAATCTATAGCTACTAAGTCATTATTAAAAACTTCTATATTAATATCCTTAATCGGTCTATAACTCAATGTCCGAGGAGGGATTTTTTCTTTCTTAATGTTAAGAGTTACGTTGATCATGGCGTGCCCCATCGTTCCAGTAATATTTGTAACCGAGACGTCACGTACACGAGCATCAGTACAGACTAAATCGATTAATGTTTCAGAATCCTTAGAGAAATGGGTTGGCTCCTCAACAATTTGACGGAGTCCAGTATAAAATAGAAATTGGTTGAACTTCACAGTATTGTCTTTAGTGGGGAGAAGTAGGTTAATGTTAAAATCACCTAGTATGACTAAATGATCAAATTTATTAAAAAAAGTGAAAGAATCAGTAAGGGCATCCATAAATATGTCCGGGTTGACCCAAGGCGGACGATAGGCCGTCCCGATAGCAACTCGCAGCCCATTAACAGTACAAGACAGCCACATCTGCTCGATCTGTGCGTCCGGGTGTTTCATAACGCGAGCCTTAAATCCGCGACGAATGTAGAAGGCGACGCCGCCACCGCGCCCGCCGCGCATATGCAGCGGTCGCGGTGCGT
Organism: Tachystola acroxantha; assembly: GCA_963506565.1. Classification (NCBI taxonomy): domain Eukaryota; kingdom Metazoa; phylum Arthropoda; class Insecta; order Lepidoptera; family Oecophoridae; genus Tachystola; species Tachystola acroxantha. Next base: position 11,396,032 of record OY735882.1, on the reverse strand, counting down.
GCCGCAGCCGGTAACCGGGTGCGACGGGCGCCTTCGCCTCCTGCCCAGTCTTTATCCACGTTTCGTTTATAGCAACTACGTCAGCCCCGAACCTATCCATCGCCACCAAGAAATCATCATGTCCTGTTCCCAACGATCCCGCATTATAAAGACCTAATTTAACATATTTGTTTTTTCCTAACATCACTGCAATATATTAGTTTTATAAACATATGTGAACAGTAGGTGAAATAATGCAGGACAATAAAATGTACTAACTGTTAGACTTAGGGTTTTTCCTGAACGCGACAAGCAGATAATAATAATATAAACAGTAATAAATGCCAAATAACGAAGTCTTAGTAATGAAGGCGTGATAAAAGTAATTAGGGATTCGTTGCATGTAAACACTGTGTATGTGTGAGTAATGATGTACATAAATAAAGTTATAGTAAATAAATAAAAATAAAATAATATGATATTTTTATGTAAATGATAAATATTTTGTATTGTTGGCTTCGTTTCCGTCCTTAGAATAAAGCTACATTGCACACTAATGGAATAATCTGGCACTGCAGCATTTTGCACATTGATATTATATAAATAATAAAAATAAAAGTTTAAATACAAATAATGAAAGCAATTAAAAATGGAAGTAATGAGAAGACTTAACAAAATCATAGTGTGAATAACTTTATGAGAACTACTACACTGGACTAGCTGCAACAGCAGCCCTAAAGACTCGCTCGAAATCCAAGTCCGAGCGCAAGCGATGACCCTCAGTGCCCGTATCTCTTCTCGCGTAAACCCGTCCATCGCGCGTCCAGATGAATTTCCAATTGAGTCGCGATCCGTGTTCGCGCGCGCGGAGAAAAAGCTGCCGGTTGGTGCGCGTGAGCCTCTCGTTTATGTAGAACGGGCGCGCATCACCCGGCAGGCCCAGGCCGGCAGTGGTGGTGCCGCGCCGCACGCGGGCCGCTCGCATAATTTCGTCGCGCAGCGCGCGTCGTGTCAGGCGCACGGCGATAGGGCGGGCGCGCGGCGCGCCGCCCGCCCCCGGCTCGGCACCGGCCTCACGCGGAGGCCGCGCGGGCCCCACTCGCTCCGCACTAACGATATCGCTCTCCGACAACGATATACCAATTTTATTTGCGGCGGACACGACTATATGTATAAGACCCTCGCCTTTGGCCTCAGGTATACCAACAATGTCGATGTCGTTTGCGAGTAGCTGCTGGTCTCTGTCATTAAGTTCGGCCTTCAACTGAGCGATCGAGGCCTCCAGCGCAGATCCGTTACTGTCACTAGCCCCGCGCTCGACAGCCTCCAAGCGAGCCTCAAGATCGTCTATTCGCTTATCGCACATATTGACGGACTTTATAACATTAACTATTTCCTGCCGCAGCTCCAGCATATCCTGCCGCGTGGCTCGCATCTCGGCGCGGAACGAGCGCATTTCCGACAACAGATCCAGGTCCTCTCCCTTTAGGTCTCCTCCCGTTCCAGCAGCGTCATCCCGCACCATGGCTAACTTATCAGGATTAGTATTTAATGAGATACCATCAGCACTGTCCTTTAATGGTGTTATAGTACATCCAGCGTAAAGCCCGCGCACAGGCGTGCTTGCATCCCTGACTCCAGACGGTGCGCTCATTTTGCATCCAGGACAAATCCAGGTGTTCAGAACCTGTGCATCCTCGGGAAGACCAACGCAAGCCTTATGAGCTATTGCCGAACATTTCGAGCACTTAGCGCCATCTGTTGCCGCCATGAACTTTCCGCAGCCCATGCACTTTGCCATATTATCGGATATAACGATCACTACAGTAAATTGCGTTTACGCAATTCGATGCTCGGAGCAGGGTTAGGGTGGATGTGATTCCGGCTCGAAACAAGAGATGTCGCTTCCAGTCAGGTCCGACCCCAAACACCAGATGTCGCTTCCAGCAGGTTCAACTTGCAACGAGTTCTATGACGTGATGGGTTATTACAAAGGTCCGACCCTAAACACAAGATGTCGCCTCTAGTAAGTTCAACAAGTAACTACTTCTATGATAATGGGGGTATTACGAAGTGGATTCCAATATTATAACAGTGAAATCGAGGAATAACTCGTGAAATACACTGCTCACAGGCGAGATAACACTTCGTCACATGCACCACTGCACCGTCCCCGTATTCACACACGAAACACCCAAAACTTCGCTCAATTACAATTATAAATAATAAAAATCAGATGTGTACAGACTGACGTGTGGTCCGCGTCCGACCGGTTTTTGACTCTGTTTTCGTCTCGACTGTACTTAGAGTAAAGGAAAACCTTCGCAAGAAACTAGCGGCCTTTGAAATGTGGTGTTACCGTAGGATGCTTAGGATCGAACGGGCCGCCGGCGGTTGGCTTATGCCCACCGCCTGCCGCCCTAACGGGGACCTTCGGGCGGGGGATCGGGGGATCCACGTGTTCCGGAGCGCCTTCAGCGGAGAAGGTTTAGGCGTTAGGCCCCCCGGAGTCGGGCTCGTCGACAGGGCCGCGGTAGTTTTCGAAAGAGTACCCGTGGTCGTGTCCATGGTGGCGGAGGCGTAACCCCCCAGGAGTTTTAGTTGGTGCGAGTCCAACATAATCGCCCGTTCCCCGGACGGGCGGTATACATAATGTATTTCTCCAGGGTAAAAAAAAGGATGCTTAGGATAAGTTGGGTCCAGAGAGTCACGAATGTCGAAGTCCTGCAACCGGTAAATCCCGGGAACTCATGACCACCATCAAGAGGAGAAAAGTGGGCTATCTCGGCCACGTGCTGAGACACGAGAGGTACCAACTCTTCCAACTCATAACGATAGGCAAGATTGATGGGAAGAGGCGGGTTGGCAGAAGGAAGAAATCGTGGCTTCGCAATATATAATACAGCGATAGCCAGCGTCGAAGAGCTTTTCCGACTGGCTCAAGACAGAGGGAGATATGCGGAGCTGACGGCCAGTCTTCATTAGTGGAGAGGCACTGCAAGAAGAATAAGTACTTAGAGTGAAGTAACAACTTCTGTATATTTATAAAATCACTGTGACATATCCACCTGTCCAATCTAACATAGTACAGAGAGACTGCCATTGTTAGGTATAATTGGTCACATTTTCCAGTGGCCGGCCACCGGTGAGTTACACAATCATGCAGATAAATGCTGACTCTACGTGACTAGGAAAATGGTTATTCAGAGCTACGTAACATTGTTCATAAACATAATGCTGAAAAATTTAAAATGGATAATATTTATCCCTCTGAGGGATTTATGTACCCCTGAATATGAACGACTTTAGGGGCAACTCTCTTAAATCTCAAATAAGAAGGTAAATATTGAATTTTGTATGAAACAGCTGATTTTTTAGCATACATGGGTAACCAAGTGGCCGTCGCCCGGTAAGGTGCACCAGATTCATTGTTCAATCATCATCATCATCATCAGTCTATTTATATTGCCCCACTGCTCGGGCACAGACCTTCCCTTACATCGAGTGAGCTCGGGCCATAATCCACCACGCGGGCCCAGTGCGGGTTGGCGGATTTCACATGCCTTAGATTTTTTTCTTCTTCTACGACATGCAGGTTTCATCACGATGTTTTCCTTCACCGTTTTGAGAGCACTCGGTAAATGTACGTAAGTTTTTCCGTTGAAAAAACCGAGGATAACTCATTGGTACATGGCTGCCCTAGCTGGGAATCGAACCTGGGACCTTCATATTGCAAGTCCATTGACCCAACCACTGAGCCACCGAGCTCTCATTTTTGTTCAATATAAATACAAAATTTAAAAAAATACCGGTGGGAGGACGAGGTCGTGTAGGCCCCGTGAAATCAGTTATTCTGCTGAGATAATTTTAGACAGAGAATTCAATTCCTGCCCCTCAAAATGTCAGATTGTCTCCCGTATAATTGAACACAGACTATTGTCTTAAACCACAATCGAATACGGAAACATCAATCCGATATTCGAGACATGTTACCAAACATCCTGGACAGCTAACACTCGATTGTTTAATAACATATAATAAGGGTATATAATAACATACCTATATTATTTCGTACAATGACGTCCTTAATAAGCTTACTTTAAGGTCGCCATGGTACTAAATAACAAAGTATTATTGAAGTAATCCTGCTATAAGAGTTCATGGTAATAAGGTTGGCTGGGACTGGAGATAAAAACCGAGAGAATTGAGTAGTGTTACGCTTTGGGAGAGGCCAGAAGTGAACTGATATGGTTTGATGATGATGGCATTTTCACAGGTTAAGTCACTAACTAGGCCATCCCTCTAGAATAGCTCTGGAATGGTATCCACCCGGCAGGCGTCTAGTCGCCCCAAGTCAACTTGGGGCCGCTCACAAGACAGGGAAGCAGTATCTGTGGGCATGTCCTGAAAGGAACTGAAAGAAGTCGTATACGAGCGGAGAGCACTTTGATTCGAGCCCAGCAGAGGGTGGCAGGATTAGAAGAAGGAATTGCTAACTTTACTTAGGCCGCATTTCCAGCAGGATTAGAAGAAGTCGCTAACTTTCCTTAGGCCACATTCCACCTGCAAAAAAACGTCTGCGAGTAATGTCCGACAGTCTGCCCGACAGACATGCAACTTTTCTACTTCTTTTCTTTAAACAGTCGATGCGCGACTATGTAACGTCCGTACGTTTCACATAATGAGGCTATGATGACAGCATCATAGCCTCATTATGTCCCTTAAACCCGTCGCTGTGTGACAGTAAATCCAAATGTCCACTGTCAATCCTTACCAAAATAGGAGTTACAGTGGAAGAGTGATAAAAGTCTGTCCGACAGCAATTTGCCAAGTGCAGAGTTTAGACTTGCAAGCTATCGGACAGACATTACTCGCAGAAGTTTTCTTGAAGGTGGAAACGAGGCCTTACATCGAGAGAGCTCTAGCATGATCCGGGTTTTGACAATACTTTACCCAAAGCCAGCAATATTTCATTTGCTTAGTTTTAAAATAGTGCCTATAAAGTGTGTGACATTGTCGAAAGGATGTCTCGGAGCAGATAAGAGCCGCACGTTGTTGTAACAAGTCTTGAATATCAATTAGTGGAAGTATAAGCAGGTCGGCAGGTTTCGACAACCTTGAGTAGATACCGATACCTGATACGAAATTGGGAGTAAGGTGGTAATTGGTTCAGTAGCGCTTGAACGTTGGTGAGATAATTTCTCTTTTTTTCTGTTTAAATATGCCCTCGATTTGACTTTTGAATTACTTGTGTTCCGGTTTTGTGCTTAATGTCATGTTAAATTAAGCAGAAAATGTTCACAAACATTGATATGTTTGCGTGTTAGAATAATTATATGCAAATGCAGTTTCGAGCTCGATTCAAGAGTCACTACATAGATAAGGAATGTAGACTGCCGAGCTGCTTCGTTCAGGGTTTCAGTTGCTTCAGATTACTCCTCTGCATGAGGAAAGGATACGATAGATATTGGACTGTTGTTACTCTTTACTTCATCAGCATCATTATATCATCAGAGTTACATCATTCAGTTTCAGAAAACTGAAACTGAAACTTCATCCCGATGTTTTCCTTCATCGTTTTGAGAGTACTCGGTAAATGTACAAGTTTTTACGTTGAAACAACCGAGGACAACTCATTGGTGCATAGCTGGGAATCGAACCTGGAACCTCTGTATCGCAAGTTCATTGACCCAACAACTGCGCCACCGAGCTCTTTACTCTTTACTTGACATTGGCAAATGAGAAACAATTGTAGCAATTCTAGATTGCGTACACTAATAACTCGCCGCTAAGCGAGGCGTCCCGCTCGCTCTTACACGATGAACAACAGTGACAGATGCGTTTAGATTCATGATTGGACTTAGTGGCTGCTACAGAATTAGCTACATTGTCGAATATAATAAACCTAAATAAAATGTAATCATTTTGTTTTTCATTCTCAGGCTATCACGATGCGATGATAATGATGATGAGATCATTAATCAGGATCACAAACAGCAGAGGTCCGAGGTTCGATCCCTGACTAATACCAGAACGTGTCGGATACGATTCCGAGAGGTAAGGCCCATATTTCACAAACTGCCTCCTATCGCTTAGGTAGTTGGCGAACAGCTTCAGCAGACGGGGTGAAACCCATCGCACTGTGATATGTTTGTGACTGGGATTGGGAAAATGATAGATGAATGTAAGAAGATGCCTGAGAGGCAAGTGAATAATAATGTGAAATAGGCAATGAATTGTAATACTACTGAAACATTAGTAATACTATATTTATTAAATAATTAATTATATGAATTGACATTGTATCGATATGGAAATATTTACCTGTTAGGATACAATTGTAATTGAATAAATAAATCACGGTGCCGTCCATCGATTTCAGAGCAATCAATAAATGTATCTAAAAAATTACCGAACCTTAAAACTTAAAGAACAAAACTTAACATCACAAGCTACATTGTACGACCAATAGCTTGACTAATCGTCGTCGATATCTTAAAGACTTTCGTAAACATAAAAATTGATACCAACAGCACGTTCCGTCATAAATTCTTAAGTATACTATGTAACCAAAACGTACAAAGTTACGTTTTCTATTTGTATAGGAGTGACGTGCATGCGTGACCGGCTAAGATTCAAGTTTACGCGTTTGTGTGCACACAGTGTTTGCCTACGTAGCCAGCAAATATTTGGCCAGCAACCACAGCTGAGGACACTAATTGAGACAATGAATAAACCAACTGGTTGGAATTGGGATCGGTACACGATTGACTTTGGCTTGTCTTCGCTGAGTTTGAAAAACATATAGGTACGCGGTGATTTAAAGTGATTCCACATGGTTGAGTATAAGGACAATAACCTTATCATCTTTTATGGCTATGACATTACGATTCTCAATGAAATGTTTGTATGCTCTAGATGGGCAAGATTCGGAGAAACCTATAACATTACCAAGATCACTGTAACCCGTTTCTACAAATAATATATTTGAATTTGAATAAGATCTAATATGTATACTACTCTCGAACGAATAAACGAGTTTCATTTCATTTCCACGGTTTAAGGTGACAGACGCCTTCCTAACTTAAGAGTGAGACACAAGATGCTCCCCGCGCCGGCAGAGTGAAGAGCACGGCGCAGTGCCTCGATATTCGTATTTTTATGAATTTTGGATGAATTTTGGCAGGGAAATAAAAATACGCCAACAAAAATCATTTTTTTAAACAAGCTCTCGTATTTACAGTTCCCTACATTTTAATATATATTTTGTATGAATAACTATTTCGGTATAGACATAATTTTCATTTTAAATGACATGGAAGGGGTATGTTTGCGATTTTTTTTCTATGAAGCGAAGTTTGTCCAATCGTGTATTATATTCATCAGTCCCTAAATATACACCCCAAGATTGCTATATATTTGTTTTCAGACGTTTATATTTAGTAGTTAGTGCCGTAGCCTTCATAGAAAAACTGAAAATACGCGCATACGAAGTCTTAAGGCAAGTGTGGTTAAACCAGGTTTATGGCTAAAAACCTGTAACTTTATAGTAATAGTTTATGGCTAACGGCAGAGTATTTAAGGTTAAAAACAGGGCTGAAATGATAGGGTTGTGTAGCGTCGAGTTCTCGTTTTATCTACCAATCCACAAAGGGAATATAACTGCTATTAATTCCAGCCAGCCACATTTCATTCGTTTCAACACTGCCTCATTAGCTTTGACGTATATTCTATCGATTTGTCCAGTGAAGGTAATGGAAGACCAGCCACATCAATAATTTAGTTATAGGATAGGTACAGTAGAAGACAGAGATACGTATACAGGGGGCCTCAATAAGGTTGAGATTTTCTCAAAAATTACTGGACCGAATTTAATAATTCTTTTATAGTTACATAGTTTTAAATTTTATCTATCAAATAATGAAAAAAAAATGAGTGAAGAGCACGGCGCAGTGCCTCATTCGTATTTTGATGAATTTTGGCATGAGTACGCCAACAAAAATCAGATTTTTTTAAAACAAGCTCTCGTATTTATAGTACCCTATATTTTAATATATATTTTGTATGAATAACTATTTCAAGGAAGGGGTATGTTTGCGATTTTTTTCTATCGAGCGAAGTCTGTCCAATCGTGTACCAGTATTCACCCATCAGTCTCTAAATAGACACCACAAGATTGCTATATATTTTATTCAGACGTTTAATTTTAGTAGTTAGTGCCGTAGCCTTCGTAGAAAAACTGAAAATACGCGCATACGAAGCCTTAAGTTATATATAACTTGAGAAAAATAAATTCGAATTTTGGACGAAATTCGCCTCTCCTGGAATTAAGTGGAAACGAAATGTAATCTTAGATCAGCCAGCTTAGTGATCTTACAATTTCGCTGCCTTAGATTAGTAAAGCAATTGTTTGACTGGTTGTACAACCAGTCAAACTATTGCTACTTTATAGTCACATAAAACGCCATTAGTTCCAAAAATACTCTAACACGGTGTAGTTTTCCTATAAATATGTTTTTGATACACAAACCGACGTCATTGGATCGATAATAGACATTTTTATAGACCTATCTATTTAAATTGCAGCTGGTCTAACAGGTTTTGTGTCGTTAGTGCTCAAATGTATGGAAAGACTGATAACCTCCTACCTAGCATATTCGGTAGTGTTTTCTGTGCAAGGGTAACGAATTTAGAAATAAAATATAACGAATTGTCCTCTAATAATATCAAACTGAAAATATTTGCCCCCAATTTGCATTCGAAGACAGAGATAAGTATACAGGGGGCCTCAATAAGGTCGAGATTTAATCAAGAATTACTTTAACGATTGTAAAAAAAATTAACAGTAGATAGTTTCGAGTATGAAAATGTCAAGAATTTTTAAAAATCAGTCAAGTATTTTTTGAGAAAATCTCAAACTTTATAAACGTAACCTTTGGAACGGGGTTAGTTGACCAGTGACCACTCCACATTTTAGAAGTAGTCGTAGTGGTCTAAAGATTTTAAAAGGTGGCATGGCAAGGGCGATTTTTGGAGGGTCAGTTGTCGACAGCAGATCAATAGTTACACTTGCAGTACGATTTCAAGTCTTACGACGCAAATAATAAGAACTGACAAAAGTAAAAAGTGTTACCTTTGATCTGCTGTCGACTGTACATGCACCTTTTTCTGTGTTCGAACAAAAGATCATTCTATATTGCAATAATACTTACATGGAACCACATAGCATCGTTAAACAATAATAAATAAGACAAAAAAGTCCATTTGTCTGTATTTAACAGAATATCAGCGGCGAAACAAACAAATCTTCGGGCCAAGCTTCAGGGAATTATGTGGGCTTTGGGGGAGGCGCAAAAAGCCTTCATTTCGTATCGTTATCCCAAGACTAATACCATCATCGGATATAGATTTGCGAAGCGTTTGTTTTGGTTGTCGTCGGGTTTTGATTTGAGTTTGTTTCACTCAACTGTCACAGAATGGGTGCCATCCACAGACCAAAGTGGTCTGTGGTGCCATCGGACGGTCGCCGGCGTCGGGGCCGACCTCGGCGTAGGTGGAGAGACGATATCGTTAGATACAAGGATGGGTGGCTGGAAGAGCCTCAGGACAGGGATGGATGGTAGAGGAGGGGGGAGACCTTTGCCCAGAAGTGGGACAATTTATAGGTTTATTAAAAAACTAATTTTGAGTCCGTTAAGTTCTCTGAATAGAACCTGAATTTAATGTACATTTTCTTTAGAAATATGTTACCTAAACAAAGTACAAATACAAAGTATTCTCAAGTGGAGTGTGGAAATGGCATAAAAGATGAGTAAACGGCTCAGACTTCACTTTCAACCATGAATATTAAACCAGCTTTCAAACAAGCGAGGAGCTTTTAAAAGCTCGATGTAACTGAATCTGGGTTAGGAGAGTAAACAGAATACGTTATACGTTTTTGTTTGAAAGTTTAATTTAAAATGCATTATGCGCGCTACATCTCTAGAAAGAGTATCTCTTTAGCGCGCGAGAGAGTTTAACGCGCAGCAACAAAATGATCTACCAGGATCTTGGAAATACTGTCTCGGAGGAGTCTCGGGAGCACAGCAAACAATACCTGGAGCGACGGATGGATAACTGGTATTATTTTGGGAACAGCAAAGATAAGTTGGTCCTTAAATCAAGTTAATCTTTTAGTTAGAGCAAATTACAGGGATAAGTTGCATTGCACGGAACCCTTGGTGCGCGAGTCCGACAGCCGACTTGCATTTGGCCGGGGTTTTTAAGGCGCTATATGGTTGTCAAAAGCAAGCGTGAGACACAAAATGCACCGCAGCGGCGCAGTGCCTCGATATTCGTATTTTTATGAATTTTTGATGAATTTTGGCAAGGAAATAAAATTACGCCAACAAAAACAAGATTATTTTTAAACAAGCTCTCGTATTTATAGTACCCTACATTTTGATATACATTTTGTATGAATAACTATTTCGGTTTAGATATAATTTTCATTTTAAAAGACATGGAAGGGGTGGGGTACGTTTGCGATTTTTTTCTATTGAGCGAAGTTTGTCTAATCGTGTATCGATATTCATCAGTCTCTAAATAGACACCCCAAGATTGCTATATATTTTTAACAGACGTTTAATTTTAGTAGTTAATGCCTTAGCCTTCATAGAAAAACTGAAAATACGCGCATACGAAGCCTTAATATTTTATGCTTGTTCCGTGCGTAAGTTTTGCATTTGTAGTATTGTGCGGTATCTGTTTCCACTCACCCAGTAGCAGCAGAATGAGTGGGTTCTGGAACTGCTCGATGTACTTCTTCCACAGCGGCTCCTCCTCCTTCACCTGGAACTCGTTGGCGCCCACGAAGTTCATGCGGTCGTTCGCCTCGCGCCATGTCAGCCCGCGACGGACGTCCACGTGCAGACGCTCAGACACCTGGAACCACAGTTTTCATGTAGAATACAGCTACGGTAGAGATCGGTAGTGAAGTGGTTGGGTCACTGGACTCGATTCAGAGGTCCCAGGTTTGATCCCCGGCCAGTGGGGTGACCGCGACTTCCAATCGTTATCGTTATGACTTTCAATTTGACACATGGACGCTATACATTGCTGCTATGTTTTTGCAAGTTTTAACAAACGACAACGAAACGGAGCAATGTATATCGTTCAAGTGTCAAAATGAAAACGATAACCATAACGATTGAAGTCGCGGTCACCCCCCTGGTCAGCCATGTACATATGAAGACAGATATAAGTATACAGGGGGCCTCAATAAAGTTGAGATTTTCTCAAAAACTACTGGACTATTTAATAATTCTTTTACAGTTATATAGTTTTAACTTTTATCTATATCAAACAGTAAAATAATTTTTGCAACAGGTCAAGTAGTTTTTGAGAAAATCTCAACCTTAAAAACTCTCATGTACACCTTTCTCTGTGTTCCACCGTACCCATGAGTCTTCCCTGTAATTTACGATTTAATAAACAAATGTTAACACATGGACTACAAACAAATATTTCACAGCAAAATAAACATTGCGTGTATTTAAAAATCAGGCAGAAATTCGTTAAATATGGTTTTAATGATTGTGTGACTTCGTTGGTATTATTGTCAACAGATGACTACCTTATACGTAACTATGTTTTGAGTAAACTGTGAATTCAGGTAATTGATTTGTTAGAATATACACGATAAAATATGTTTACATTTTACAACAAGAGCCAACCGTAAATAATAACTGAATAGACCGTTTTTAGACACAGCCTATAAATAATTTAAAATAGGAAGTCGTTTTTAATATATGAAATAATGATGTATTAGTAAAGATTTGGTGTTCTTCATTTTCTTATACGACTCAGAGACCAGTACAGTGCGCGAGGCGTAAGCTCAGGTTTACATTTGTGTGAGTGATAGCGGTACAAGAGCTGTGCGTACGCGGCAGGGTGTATTTTGTTGCGTTTGTATTGGACGCGTCGCGCCTCAGGCCGAATATCACTCTACACTATCTGTGTGCACTCAAACAAATGCAAACCTGAGCTTACGCCTCGCGCACTGTAGGTATTACGGTTCTCAAAACGATCAAAACATACCATGTCATATCGTGCGTGACAGGGACAGTGCTATTACGTTGGTATAGCGGCGTCTCTATTCGGCGCGCTATAACATGGTATGATTTCATCGTTTTGAGAACGGTAATACGGCTGGACCCTGAAGAAGGCGGACCGTAATCGCATTGATGCCTTCGAGATGTGGTGCTGGAGAAAAATGCTGCTGATACTTTGGACGGCGCATCGGACAAACGTATCAAGGGCTTAGGATAACGACCAGGCTATCAACCTGTCTCAAAACAATTCTTGAATACTTCGGTCACATTGCCAGAAGAAAACCTGGAAAGATTAATGGTGACTGGCAAGGAGACCTCGCGGATACCGGTTTTTACGATGCTCTTCACGTCGACGAAGATAGGGACAGATGGCGCCCCATCATCAGAGAAAAGATGATCCAGAGAGGTCACGACCCTCAGCAATGTGGAATACGACGCAAGGAGGTAAAGATCTATGTAAGGACAAAAGTTGTTGAGCCCATGTTTCATCAACACCCCTGTTAATGATAAAATCAAGTATTTTGCTTGTAACAACTGAAAACGAAACCACGACGAACACGTTCCACTTATTAGAAGCAATTATCGTGGTTATAGCAACGTGCCGCTTCCTCACAAACAAGCTTATTAATTGATAATAGCAGTACACACATAATTTTCAGATAAATTTTGATGCACTACACACAGAATTTTCAGATAAATTCCTTCAAGTTTCTCACAGAACAATCGTGAAAACTTTACTTCATATAAGTGTTTACATCAGATTTACATACAACAGAGATAACCCAAATTAGATATTGTCATAGATAGGTACTTGATGATTCGCTGTGTAATCTTTACCTTCCGGCAATTTTGTGAGCGTTTATCTTCATTATATTATGATGATTGTTTATGCTATTTTATAATCATACATCGCTTTATACACATTTGTAAGGGTTGCCCTTATTTTTATCCGACTGCCCCTGAAAGATGGTAATGTTTTTCGGATGTAATGTATGTACAGTCGAAGATACAGGGGACCTCAATAAGGTTGAGATTTTCTCAAAAACTTCTGGACCGAATTTAATAATTATTTTACAGTTACATAGTTTTCACTTTTATCTATCGAACAGTGAAATAATTTTAGGTCAAGTAGTTTTTGAGAAAATCTCAACCTTAAAAACTCTCCTGGACACTTTTCTCTGTGTTCCACCGTACCTATGACCATTCCTTCCTACCCTCCTGTAGCCTAAACGGCTTGATGGATTTTGTGTATCGTTAGGTGAGGTGTCGTTAGATTCATCTTAAGTGTCATAAGGTATAAAAAAAACCAGGCAAGTGCGAGTCGGACTCGCGTACCGAGGCTTCCGTGCAACACTACTTAACCGTATTTATCTCAAGCTATTAATGTAAATCTAAAGGTACATAACCAATATCAATCCTGGCGTTTATCCCTGATCCAAATTATTGATATGTAAAAATATTATTTAATAAGCCAACAGTTTATATTAGACGCTTACAGTCTGTTAAACCAAATTACCTACTTTAAGATAGTTTATACTTAGGCTTAGTCACTGAGTTGTAAACATATTGTAGTATTACTTATTAGTTCAAATAAATATATATTTTTTTTTAATAATAAAACTTAACCGTATCTTGGAGCAAAAAGATAAACTAGATTTAGAAACCAACTTATATTTGCCATTGTCAAAATTTTATGCCCATACTCCTGATTAGTTGATCTGCAAATATAAGTTTGTAATAAAAAAAGAAAATTTTTTGGGGAGATGTAATTTCAAAAGACATTGCCACATTTCAATGGAGCTTTGCCCCACCTACAAAACTAAGTGACCATTTAAGCCGTACCTATCATTTTGTTGGAGACTTATTACAGGTTATTTAGGACTTATTACGGAGATATTTTTACATTTATTCGTTATCTTGTACAACTTGCGATTGATGGTGGGGCAGAATCTGGCATTGTCATTTACAGTTTTCGGATTTTTTTCCTTTACTTGTGCTATAAGACCTAGCTTCTTGCCAAATTTCATGATTCTAGGTCAACGGGAACTACCCTATAGGTTTTGAGTTTTTTATGTTTTCATACAAATATGCGCCAAAATGCGACATAAACGGCCATATCTTTTGATTGCGTTAACGTAGAAGGTTGATTTGTTGTATGAGGTTGCACACCTGACTACTGTACACGTAACATGACAGACGAGTCAATTAATAAAACCAATAACCCCTCGCCCTGAAAATTGAAACTCCACAAACTGAGCTGGAAACTAGGTCACTATCATCGACACTAGAACGTACAGTGGCCACTTGAGTCTGGCTGGCAAATAGAAAGCATTTCTCACGTGGCGAGAGAACACTTGACATTGAGTGTATCTGCCAACAGACACTTGGGCTGAGTGCGAACAGGAACTGCGGAGTATGGGTGACCATCTTATAATAGGTTTAGGTATAACAACGCTTTTGCGCTTTCCTATTTGATACTAATGCACTAAAATCTAAAATTAATTAAAATATAACTGGCCAAGTGCAAGTCGACTGGCGCACCCTAATTTCTCTCTCACTAAAAGATAAACTAGATTTAGAGACCAACTTAACTTTGACATTATCAAAATATTATGTCCTTATACGACTAGATATTTATTAATAATCAACTACTTAAAAATATATGAACAATAATAATAATTAAAATACTTATAAATAAATAAATGGATGATATTATGTTCTTATTGTAATAACAAAATAATATTTTTGGAGAATTTCATATCTACAGTTTTCGGATTTTTTCCTTTCACTTGTGCTGTAAGACTTAATTTTATGTGCATCCTGCGTTTTGGATTTTTTTTACATTTTAAGGTATTTTTAATCTTTTGCGAAGATTTCTTTTAGGGGATTTTGACCTAATGGTCATTGTGTGACTTGTCACGTACTTAGTTCAATTTTTTGTTCAGTTTTACTAAAAAAAACCTTACCAATTTAATATTTATCATGAGTACCTACAACCTCTAGTTTCAATTTGTCGAATGAATTCAAGGATAGGACATATGACACCTGTAACATAGGACATACAGCTACTAAATATTTCAGTCACCGCTTCCTTAGAGCTTACCATGGTGAAATACATATTAGAATCACCATCGACCGTTTCCAAGAAGTTGAAGACTCCCAAAATAGTTCGTTAGCCAGAAGTTTCCGCCGAAGCAGCTAAAATGTATTAGAACGATTGCGCAGTACATATTTATTTATTTAGTTTTTGCCGCAGTAACATGTAAGTTTCAAAATATCCATTTTGTTTGTTTTCGTTGCTACGTTTGTTTAGTTGTGTAGATTTTATGAGACTAAACCCACGTTTGACCTAAATCTCGCCTGATGATAGACGAATGACGATGATATTGAATGTGAGGTCTTATTGATGAACTAGCTGTACCCCGCAACTTCGTTTGCGTAGAGGAGGAGGATGGAGAGGATCGAGGAGATCAGAAGACATAATAATACTGTAAAAAAGTTGTCTGTACATTGGATATTTTTTGAAAAGAATAATTGTAATGTGTTTTAGGATCGATACTGATGCCAAAACACTAATTTTTAGAATATTTGTCTGTTTGTCTGTGACTTTCTGCAAGTATCACGCCATAACTACTGAAGGGATTTTGATGGGAGTTTCACTAGGAGATAGCTGAAATATCCGAACAGCTCATAGGCTATAAGCCATGGCGGTATGTGATGTGGAAACAAGGATCCAGAGAGGAAGATCTGCCTCCTGATCTCCTCCTCCTCTACGCAAACGAAATTGCGAGGTACAGCTAGTAAATAATAAAATTAATAAAGTAACACAAACATGTGTGTCATTCGTGGTGTCAAAATAAAAACGAAAACGAAAAACGTGGTCAAACCTCAAGCTTGAGTTCATGTATTTCTAACACAGAGAAAGGTATAGAAGAGTTATTGCGATTGAGATTTTTAAAAATTCATTACATACTGTGTACTCTAAACTATCTACTAGTAAAATATTTTTTTTACAATCGGTCAAGTAGCTCTTGAGAAAATCGTTATTGGGGCCCCCTGTATATTATGTTCGTCTGTATTCGTATTTACATAATCGCGTCGTAAGCTCTTGACGGATACCTATATGCTCAGACGGGTACGCTCAGTCGCTCACGTCCAGTTATTTAAGGAAATGCCCTTGGACCGAAATTAGGACGAAGGAAGGTAAATCCCATACGAAACGTGTTTCAATTTTGTCCAACTCGGTAAACAACTCTGTATGTTTATAAAATACAGCGTCGATAATGTTTATCTTTTCGCTCATAAGTTCATAAAGAGAATCGCTATCTTCAATATCTCCTCTCTATGGCTGTTTTACAAAAACACTTTCACACAAACACTCACCTTACACACCCACCCTAGTATAGTTCAAAGGGAAGATAGCACTAGGCTATCTTAGTTCAAGCCCATTATCATACCGTATATCAGCGCCCCTATTACCGTTCTCAAAACGATGAAATCATACCATGTCATGGCGAGCCGAACAGAGACGCCGCTATACCAACGCAATAGCACTGTCCCTGTCGCACGCGATATGATATGGTATGATTTAATCGTTTTGAGAACCGTAATAGCCCCACAGGTATAGGTATATTCTGGCAGGGAAGAGGTGCATGTGGAAAAACAGCGTTGGACACCTCGGTGTCAGCTCAGCTGAAACATGCACCTTTTACCACACCACTTATCATAACTATATTGGATTATAACTTATTACTTAATTGATTTTTTGTAAGCTTATGTAATTGGTGTATGGAAATATACATATTTTCTATTATATTCTGTTAGTCATAAACATAAACCTAGTTTAATCTCACTTCCATTAAACCGTTAAAATGGAGACCCTTAGGAGAAAGTAGAGTTATTTTTCCTCGTGACACCACTGGTACCTGTTGCCTGGAAGATATCGCTCTGACCGATAAGGCCGCCTTTGTACAAATTGTTTAACTTACTATACCTGTTTTCTATGTGTATGCTTATTTGTGCAATAAAGTGTATCTATCTGGTAGTGTCATGTGGGTAAAATAGCGTTTCAAATAACAACTTGGACATCGTAGTGTCATATGGAATTTGATATCCCGTGGCTACTTGCTACCAGCTATTGAATCGGAAAAATGTCGATAGCGTTAATTTTAACAATAACAAACTTTTTTTCGTACAAGTCAAAATAAACTATTATCCTAAATGTTACTACGTTGTTAAATTATACGCGGAGAGTGTTATTATAAGGTAATAACCGACAATAAAATTAATCTACCTAATAATAAAAAACTCACTCATTAATTATGTAAAATAGCGTGGAACGGAAAACCTTTAAAGTTGAAGCAATTCAAGTAAAATATTTTGTTAGGTATCCTTGTACAGTCGAAGACAGAGATAACTATATACAGGATAACAATACGGTTGATATTTTCTCAAAAACTGCTGGAACGAATTTAATCATTCTTTGCCCATTCTTTGAGGATGCCCAGACACTCAAGCGCCGCAAATACTCATGTTTGTCACCTGACCACCATGAGTTTGCGGCGCTTGCCGACCGGCGATACAAAACTATGTATTTAGTATTGTTTTTCCATAAAAATGATATTGCCACATTTCAATGGAGCTGTGCCCCACCTACAAAATTACGAGACCATTGAAGCTGTACGCCTGTGCCTATCATTTTGTTGGGGACTTATTACAGGTTTTATATAGCATTATCACAATCAGTAGGAGTTGCGAGAGTAGTAGAAAATGATAACAAAAACTATGAATAATTCGCTTCGATTTCATACTTTTTCTGAATTATTAATTAAGTTGTTTTTTCGACCCGCAACTTTAAGTACAAAACTTTATTTTAAACCAATAATTTTAATAAAAAACGGAGATATTTTTACATTTATTCGTTACCTTGTTCATCATTTGTTGTTTTTTGTTAGGTTACTAAAATGTTTTCTAAATTTGTTAAGTTTTATTTTTATTGTTAAGATCAATATAACATTGTAACCTTTATCCTTGGATTTCTAAGCATGCCGTTGTTGCCTATAATTGGGGTGACACTTAGCATAATCATTTGGTGGACTATTACACTGTAATTGTTTTGGTGTACACCATGTGGGTAACCTATTTCATAAAATAAAATAAATAAATCATGCGGTTAATGGTGGGGCAGAATCTGGCATTGTCATTTGATCATTGCAAATGATTTTTATAACAAACGTTACTATCAAAAACTATGTTAAGGTACATAAAAATCACAAGACTAGAAGTTCGCTACATAAACCAATACCTATAACTCCATGGATCAATTCGTTAATGGTGAGCGTAATGTGTTCATCAATAGAGCGGGTTTCCTCTAATTTTAAAGTTATATTAGATCCCTTTAGTGAGAGTTTGATAAAAATCATCTTCCTCTTGTCATCGGCCGCGTCCCCCTCGCCTCCGTGTTCCCCTCGCCTCGCCATTTTGCACGTCTAAATCGAAATCTCAGTAAATAATCCATACTTAACCGAATTAGCCAACTCGGGCAATGCGGGTAATAGTTATTTATATTAATTTTTGGATTCAATCCATTTTTATATGACTGTACTTTACAAGTGCGCGCGAGTTGACGACAAAAAAAATAGGTAAAATCAGAAGGTGCCAACCCGCGCGCACTCGCGAGTTCCGCACTCGCCAGTTGACGAATAAATCGACAGAGGTAGACCGAGGAGAACGTACGTCGATCAAATTGGCGATGTCTTGAAAAAGGGCCAAGTACGGTCTACTACAAACCGACGAGCATGCAAGAGAGATTTAAAAAAACCAGAGCCAATATTCCGTAATCATTCATAGTTTTACAAATTATTGCCATAAATTTATTCCACACCCCTTTTACATTAACGGCAACAAAACCATTGTTGACCAATGATTAATAAATTGAATTTGATGTTTTGTTACCTATAATAAAACTAACACATTGGCTCGTCTTATTGCCAGTTTTCCTCCTTGTGTAGAAAACGCGAGTAATAACAACCTAATAAGATGTTGATATCAGCCCATTAAATTCCAATAAACCGGTTCCGGTGTCCGATATAACATTTCCTTAAATAAATACGTTTTTGGCATACTAATATCACCTAAACCGAAGCCCAAATCAAGTGTCTTATTTTGTAAACAAAAACTACTCTACCCTACTAACATTTTAAGCTGTTCTGTGATTATTGCATAGTTATTTTCACATTATTAGATCGGATCACTTTATTTTCACGATGATGAACAGGTTCGATCATTCAGTTCCTCCAGTGTGATTTGGGCTATGGTATACCTTTCTACAGTATATATATAGAACATCTAACCGAACAACTTAAAGGTTATAACTGTTAGTTTTGATACAATTTTGGCAATCATAAGTGCGAGTTCACGCTAAGTTCGTGCTCAAAATGATCTACGAATATCTGTTTTAGAACTTTTAGAGTACTTGACGAAAAACAAATCAGCGTGGTTTATTAATCAATCATCATCAGTCTATTTTCATGTCCCCACTGCGAGCACAGGCACAGGAAGAAAGTATATATATATCTAATGTATAAATAAACATCCGCGTAATTCCAGCGGATAATAAATTGTTATCAAAAGGTTAAGAAAATAACTTAGATCTGTATTTATTTTAAGTTCACAGTCACAATATCGTAATGTTAAATAGAGGTCATTAAAAATAATAACAAAACATTAATAAATGAGCTCGATGGCGCAGTGATTGGGTCTTGCGATACAAAGGTCCCAGGTTCGATTCCCAGCCAGCCCTTGTAGCACGAGTCAGCGTTAGCGATCGACGCAACGCCGCGGAGCTGTCACAGTGACATTATTACAAGGCATTTGACATTAGTTTGACAGCTCCGCGGCGTTGCATCGATCGCTAACGCGACTCGTCTAGCCCCGCAGGGCAGCCATGTACCAATGAATTTTTTCGACGGAAAAACTTTTACTGAATGCTCTCAAAACGGTGAAGGAAAACATCGTGGTGAAACCTGCATGCCTTAGAAGAAGAAAATCTAAGGCATGTGAAATCCGCAATGGGCCCGCGTGGTGGATCATGGCCCAAGCTCCATCGATGTAAGGGAAAGTATGCCCGAGCAGTTGAGGACATAAAAAGATGATGATGACGTACAGTCTCTTTCTTGTGACATTGTAGGCATCTGTTTAACTTATCGTATACAATAAAGTACAAAGATACAATTCTGATTCATTATTTTCATTGCATTTCGCGTTAAACATGGCTGAACGTGAACATATGTTTGGGCACAACACCTGCTTATTCATCTATGGTCAATGCCTCGGCTCTTGACATAATGAATAGGTATTAATTCAACGTCACTGAGAAGTAATGGATGTGTTTGTGTTTTTCTCTTGCTAGTGCAATGTAACTGTAAAACTGGCTCAGCAGCTTAAAATGCTACCTACTTATTAAATTGAGTACATCTATAAGTATCGGGCGGTGGATGGTGATGTGAAGATAGCCTTACTAACTTCTACTTTATAGTCTATGGTCATTCTAACAACTATGGCGTCCGTCGCTTGTCATGTCTTATCTTGAATAAACGTTTAATACTAAAGTCTACCTGTCATTTACGACCATCACATCAGGTGTGGTTGCTGGCCACATAGAGCCGTGATAGAGCCTGCAAACCAAGTCAAGTCGTCAAGTCAAAATCAAGAAATACGGTCAACGACGCCATCAACGGTCCGCCGCCGCCGCCAAAGAACGCAAGTAATAAGTATGCTACCTGCTGCCAATAAACTCTCAGGTCCTCCGCGATCTTCGCAACCACTTGAAGCTATGAACACTCACACTGGAAACTTACCAGTGGAGTGGAGAAATTGGCTCACCAAATTTAAAATATACTTGAGAGCCTACAATCTCGATAATGAGCCCGACGACAGAAAAGTTGCTTTAATGTTACATTACCTAGGCCCACAATGCCTAACAGTCTTTAATTCATTCGATGTAAACATGGATGATATAAAATTGAAAGACCTAGAAGAGTTATTCACTAAACATTTTAGTCCGAAAGTAAACATATCTATGGAACGGCACAAACTATTTAACAGAAAACAAGGTCCACAAGAAGACTTGGAATCATATGTAACAGATCTCAAAAATATAGCTTTACAGTGTGACTTCGGTACAGTTCATGAAAGCTTACTCAAAGATATTTTTAGCTGGAACCTCAATGACAACAAGCAATACATAAAGCAAAAGATTCTTCAGGACAACCCAAAGACTCTTGATGAAGCAATAAACATAGCGCGTTCACTAGAATTGTCAAGAGAGCAAGCCCGTCAACTACAATCTACTCAAGATCACTCCATGATTGCAAGAGCCACAACATCAAAATTTCAGTCTCGTCAACGATCCACTTCTCCGAGAGCAGCGTCACAGAGGTCACAGAGTCCCTTTCAGCATAATTTCAACTCGCAAAAACACAAGATGTCAAAATTTCGTCATCCGTCTCCGTCTGGTCCTATGTGTGGAAAATGTGGTCAAGTTCATCGATACAGGTGCCCTGCACAAGGAATTACATGTAAGAATTGTAATAGAACAAACCATTATGCTAAAATGTGCAAGTCAAAGATTGTAAATCATGTAATGTTAGACTCAGATTCAGGTGATGATAATCAATATTTTTTAGGAACTATCATAAATAATGTCAACAAATCCAATTCATGGACAGTCAACCTGAACATCAACGATCAACCAGTCAGTTGTCTCATCGACTCCGGTGCTGACACAAACGTCTTGTCATACAACACTTTTCAAAAAGTGTCTACACAAATGTCATTGTCTAAAAGTGATTTTACGCTGTCTACTTTCACAGGAGAAGTCATACCAATTCTTGGTCAATGTACCTTGAACTGTCAATTAGATGATAAATATTATAAAATTCCCTTTCAGGTCGTAAATATAGAATGTCAAAATATAATAGGGAGGGAATCGTCATCAAAACTTAAACTTCTAAAACGAATTCACAAGGTCAGTTTTGAACAAGCCAGTGACACGTCTAATAGTCACAAATTAATCAGTCAGTACCATGATGTTTTCCAGGGTCTCGGTTGCATAAACAACTTCGAATGTCATTTGTCTGTCAAATCTGACGTCCAGCCATCTGTTGATGCATGTCGAAAAATTCCTTTTAAGTTACAGGACAAAGTCAAACAGGAATTAATCAATTTAGAAAAGTCAGGAGTTATCCAGAAGGTTGAAGAACCGACCGACTGGGTCAATTCACTCGTCATAGTCTCCAAAAAGGATGGAAGTTTAAGAATTTGCCTTGATCCACGTAAGCTCAATAATGCTATTAAAAGGTCACATTATCCTTTCCCACATATAGATGAGATAAAGTCAGAACTACATGGTGCAAAATATTTCTCTACTCTTGATGCCAAATCTGGTTTCTGGTCTCTGATGCTTGATGAAGAGTCATCCAAGCTCTGTACTTTTATTACTCCTTTTGGTAGGTATCGCTTTCTTCGCTTACCATTTGGTATAAATGCCGCTCCAGAAATTTTTCACAAAGAAATGGTGAAACGATTCGGTGATATTCAAGGTCTTAAAATCATGATGGACGATTTTTTAATTTACGCTTCGACCTTAGAAGAGCATGACAAAATTTTAAAACAAGTACTAGAAAGAGCCAGACAAATTGATCTAAAGTTCAACCCGTCAAAGTCAAAAATACAAAAGTCAGAAGTCAAATACCTAGGATTTATTTTTAATAACGAAGGTGTTTCTGTCGATCCTTCCAAAGTCGAGTCTATTTGCAAAATGCCTCGTCCCATGTCTGTTCCAGATGTCCAAAGACTTCTCGGAATGATTAACTTTCTTGGTAGTTTTATCAAAGATTTGTCAAAGGAAACTACTCACTTAAGACAACTTCTTGTCAAAGATACGGTATGGTCTTGGTCAGAGGATCATGAGAAGGAATTCACTCGTCTAAAATCTCTCATTAGCTCTGCACCAGTCTTAACATATTTTGATCCATTACAGCATTTAACACTATCAGTCGATTCTTCAAAGAATGCCATGGGTGCTGTCATCAGCCATGACAAAAGTCCTATAGCTTATGCTTCTGCATCATTGTCTAAGTCACAACAGAATTACTCTCAAATTGAGAAGGAACTGTTAGCAATTTTGTTCGGCTGTACTAAATTTCATCAGTATATTTATGGCAACAAAATTACTGTTGAAACAGACCACAAGCCAATAGTCAGTTTATTTCAAAAGCCTTTATTTAATATTCCACCCAGACTGCAAAGAATAATGCTACGCTTACAGCCTTATGATCTGTCAGTCACATACAAACCAGGCAAATACCTATATGTCGCTGATACCTTGTCTAGAGCAGCTCTTCCCGACATTGAACTGACTGACATAGACGAAGACATTAAACTGCATGTAAATTTATTAACTACAAATCTGTCAATCAGTCCACAGAAACGTCAGGAGATTCAGGATGCTACATCCAAAGATGAAACCCTACAAAAAATTATTCTTTATTGTCAGAACGGTTTTCCTAACTCTAAAAGTAAAGTTGAGGATTGTGTTAAACCATACTTTCCTGTCAAAGATGACTTACATTTTGCCAATGGTCTAGTGTTCCTATCTAATAGAGTCGTTATTCCCATATCAATGAGGAATGATTTTTTAAAATTGATACACGAAGGTCACCAAGGAATGAACAGTTGCAAGAAACTGGCTAGAAACACAATCTACTGGCCAAATATAAATCATGATTTAGAAAGCTACATAGGTAACTGTGAGATATGCCTTACTTACCGCAAAAGTAACCCTAAAGAAAGTCTCTTACCTCATGACTATAAATTCATACCATGGAACAAAGTTGGAATTGATTTTTTCGAATTTAACAAGAAAATGTATCTCATTGTAGTAGACTACTTTTCTAAATTTGTTGAGATAGCTGTACTAAATGAAGGTTATAGTAGTATTCATGTAATTAGTAATTTGAAGTCTATTTTTGCTCGTCATGGTATTCCACAAACTTTAGTCTCTGATAATGGTCCACCGATGAATTCGAAAGCCTTCAGCGATTTTATAAAAGAATGGAACATAACACATGTCACATCCAGTCCTTATTTTCCACGTTCAAATGGTCTAGTTGAGCGTACAGTTGGTACTATCAAAAATATGCTTAAAAAATGCCAATTAGATAACAGCGATCCTTACTTAGCCTTGTTGCAGTATCGTAATACACCCAAAAACAATCTATGTTCTCCGGCACAGCTGTCCATGTCTCGAAAACTTCGTAGCAAGCTTCCTATATTTGAAAAAGAGCTTAAACCTAAGTTATGTGATTATAAGAAACTAAAAGAGTGTAATGATAAGTATGTTGAGAAAATGAAACAACATTATAATCAGAATGCAAGAGATTTGCCACCACTTACTGTTGGCAATCGTGTCATGTTTCAGAAACAACCGCAGTCCCCGTGGACTCCAGGTGTAATTGAACAGGTTGGCCCAGAGCCAAGATCCTATGTAATTAAAAGTCCCGAAGGTGTGTATCGTAGAAATAGACAACATGTAATTAAACCACCCAGTCAAAGCTATACATTCAGTCCGCCGTCACCTCCTCGACCATCTACATCTCAAGTTAACAATAGTTTTGATAATTTACAGTCACAAAGACAACCTTCACAAACACAACAATTTTCATTTGATCCCAACAAGTTGTATTCGCGTTCTGGTCGTGAAATTAAATTGCCCGAGAGATATAGGGATTGATTACATGTTGCCTCACATTTGTTATTATATATAAGGGAAAAACAATGTGTTAATTCATAAGTTGCATTATTTTCATTTTAGGTTATGTTTATTTATGTCAATAACCCATCAAAGTGTTCCGTTTGACACAAACCATTGCGTTTGGTTGTTGCAAAGTTAATTGCGTTTAGTTTTTGCAAAGTTAATTGCGTTTAGTTTTTGTAAAATTCAATGTGTATTGTTGTCATGTTTATTTAAACTTAAAAAGGGTGATGATGTGAAGATAGCCTTACTAACTTCTACTTTATAGTCTATGGTCATTCTAACAACTATGGCGTCCGTCGCTTGTCATGTCTTATCTTGAATAAACGTTTAATACTAAAGTCTACCTGTCATTTACGACCATCACAGATGGCTTACGATATAGGTAATTATAATACAAAAACTGTTTGTTGTTATGCATCTCCTTTCGTCGGTGATTGCCTGGAAGAGATCGTTTTGAGCGATAAGGCCGCCTTTGTACAATATTATATTTTATAATAATTCGTATAATGCAATACTTTTGTACAATAAAGAGTCTATCTATTGTATCCCATGGGACCGCCACAGTTAAATTTTAATGGAAACTCTTTAATGTCGTAGCAATGAATCTCGGCACTCGGGTCTCGAATATCGGCCTTTTTCCCAGGTAAAACATGTTTCCGTGTACCACCACGCCCGGGGAGCGTGTTGAGTATGTCGGGCTCGCCGCCCTAAAGGGGCGGAATACCGACTAAGCTTCCTGGGGTGTTCCACCTCGTGCCGAGCCATGGGAACTGCGATACATCCGCGACCCTACTGGCGCCCCGAGCACTCCCCATTGTGGGCTGTAATAATAGCCCACAATTCATTATCCATTCATCCATCACCTTCCTCCTCCCCGTCCGGGCCTCCAGCCCTCTCGCGGACTGCGTCCGTGGGCCCGGGCCCTCATTTAGGCGGCGTCTCCTCGTACACACCGGTACGCCTCATACCTCCCCATGGCGCAGATTTCTTCCTTGTCGAATATTAGCCTAAGATTCCATCGGCTCAATCGCTAGACTAGAGCTGCTCCTAGTATTGTCATATCCCTATGATGCTGTACTCACCTCCTCCCAGGTGAGTATGGAGCTCTCGACGGCGCTGACCCACATGTCGCCGGCGCCTGCGGCCGCGTCGCCCGCCCCGCGCCGCGCACCGCCCTCCTCAGCCCCCGAGTGCTGCGACAAACAAACAATTTATTGTAAGACAGAGAAAAGTATACAAGAGGTCTCAATGGTTTTTTTTTTTAAACTACTGCACCTAATTTAGTAATTCTTCTACATTTACATAGTTTTAACTATTATCGGCAACAGTACCAGGTCTCTATTCCGTGCGGCGTTGTCGAGAGCAGATTGCTATAATGATCGCCAACATTCGTCATGACGGCACCATAAGAAGAAGAACTTTTATCTATCTAAATGTGAAAGAATTCTTGCAATAGGACGAGTAGTTTTTGAGATAATCTCAACTTTAAAAACTCCCTTTTTTTTTTGTTACCCAGGAGAAATACATTATGTATACCGCCCGTCCGGGGGAACGGGCGATTATGTTGGACTTGCACCAACTAAAACTCCTGGGGTGTTCCGCCTCCGCCACCATGGACAGGTCCACGGGTACTCTTTCGAAAACTACCGCGGCCCTGTCGGCGGGTGCCCTTTCGGGCCCGACTCCGGGGGGCCTAACGCCCCCCCTTCTCCACTGAAGGCGCTCCGGAATACGTGGAGCGCCTTCCAGCTCGGGACCGCTTTATTCGGACGGCGGATTTTAACTTAAAACACTCGTCTCTGACAGACGGATAAAGAAAGTGATCCTGTAAGGTTCCGTACCTCTAGAGGATAAAAGGAATCCTTATAGGATCACTTCATTGTCTGTCTGGCTGACTGTCAAGACCATATTCTCACAAACGTGGAGGTATTAAGTTGAAATTAATATCAAATACTAAGGACTGCAATAGCTATCAGCTGTTAAAAAAATGGATGGATGTGAAAAAACTATAAAAGCGGAAACCTAATGTTAAGACACCACGTGACCGTACATTTTTCGTCAGTTCACGGCGGGTGTTGAATGTTGATAGTGTCTGGCCATAGAAAATGTAACGATATGATTTGTTCAACACTCGTCGCGTGGCGTGGCGTCTTAACAGTATGTTTGTTTAATCGTCTTATGACAAGGAATTTTCTTCCATTGACATCTTCAATGTTTCTCTCAATGTATGTAAAATGGATTTATATTGTCGAATACCTAATGATTTGGCAATTTGCGGTACATATCGATTTAGTAATACTTAATTTAGCTGTAATATTAAATATTGCTATTTCGATTATTTTTAAGTACTTAACTTTGTTTCCAAATTTGATATTTGCGCTATCATTTAAAATATTTATGTATAATTCCATTTCGGCCCTATTTGTCTATTTAAGTATACCTTAGCTTATTGTTAATACTTTATTGTAATGACTGTTTGTGGCCAGAATAAAATAAAACAATATCAAGTCCTAGATCTTACCTTGTTTCTTACAAATATTGCCTTCACAATATTAGCTACAACATAAACTAAAAAACGAATCATAATTAATTCGCTAATAATCTTTACGCTACAGACTCGCGACCGACCGAATCAATGTCAACATAATTGCACGATTTTAATTCAAGTCGCTGGCCGGCGACAACACGCAACTGACCATTTGATTTGACTGAATTCATTGAAGAGTTGTTCTAAAGGCATACCAAACATCATAGGCTATCTACCTATACACTACATATAATAAGACTGTAAAAAAGTTGTGTCTGTACATTGGATCGCCATAACTACTGAAGGGATTTTGATGGGAGTTCCACTAGGAGATAGCTGAAATATCCGGACAGCTCATAGGCTACAAGCCATGGCGGTATGTGATGTGGAAACAAGGATCCAGAGAGGAAGATCTGCCTCCTGATCTCCTCCATCCTCCTCCTCTACGCAAACGAAGTTGCGGGGTACGGCTAGTAATTGATAAAAGAATCGAATGAAGTGTTGAAAAAACAATTTATATTTTTTCTCATTGGCTATATGCCAGACACAATTAGATTGGAGAACAAAAAAGATAGTTATGCACTTTGTGTCTAGTTAATTCTAGGTCTAGAGAAGACTGTATTTTTCCTCATTTTTTATCGACAAAGATTGCTTGCATTGCATGGATTTTATTATGTATCTGATATATCAGTCCATTGCTGGACATAGGCCTCTCCCAAGGCACACCATTCAACCCAATTCTCGGTTTCATCATCCCGTCACTGCCAGCCACCTTTCACAGGTCATCCCTCCATCTATGTGCGTATCATCCATCCCATCAGCCTATTTATATTGCCCCACTGCTCGGGCACAGACCTTCCCTTACATCGTGGGAGCTGGGGCCATGATCCATCACGCGGGCCCAGTGCAGATTGGCGGATTTCACATGCCTTAGATTTTTTTCTTCTTCTTCTAAGGCATGCAGATTTCATCACGCTGTTTTCCTTCACCGTTTTGAGAGCACTCGGTAAATGTACGTAAGATTTTCCGATAACTCATTGGTACATGGCTGCCTGGCTGGGAATCGAACCTGGGACATCCGTATTGCAAGTTCATTGACCCAACCACTGCCACCAAGCTCTATGTGTGTATATAAAGTTCTAATCTATACCTAAAATTGCTCGAGTTTTTTTATCAATAAATATGATATTTACCGTCTTTCGTTATTCGTTTTTTTTTACCCAGGTAAAACAAGCAAATCATGTGGCACCACGCCCGGGGGAGCGTGTTGTTTATGTCAGGCTCACCGCCCTGAAGGAGCAGCATACCGACTAAACGTCCTGGGGTGTTCCACCTCGTGCCATTCTTGCCGAGCCACGGGAAACTGTGATACAACCGCGACCCGACTGGCGCCCGAGCACTCCCCATCCCGAGTAATCCATTCATCCCTCAAGCGCACCCCCCTGCCCTTGCATATTTTTCTCTGTATGTAGTTATTTGTTTACTACATGATTCATTCAGGCAGGAACACATTTAGAGTACAATTTACGATTTTAAAACCGATTAACAATCAATAAATTGGAGCCTTTAGTAGCTTACACTTACAAATAGAACCGGAAAATATACGAATTCTAACAGTTAGAGCTTAGCATATGCGGCAATAACGGAACTCGTGTATACAAAACATAACTATAAATGTCTGTGAGAAACGGAACAGATGCCTGGCATAGTTTTATCAGGCACGGCTCTAGGGTACTTTGGGGGGGTCCAGACTATTTATGACTAGGGTAGCCGTGGCTGATCCCTCCCTTATTTATATGTCTGCCTGCACTGAAAGTGGCAAGTGTAAGATATAAGTGACTGCGACTGAAATGACGATCTTAGCCATAAAGAGGCCATTATAAATCTTTATTTCAGACCACAAGCTCCATGTTTCATTGGTCAGTTGTTCTTTGCAGATTAGCAAGAGATTTTACAGAGAATTTTGTATTCAAATAAGATACGTTGGTGAGACTGTATCTGTACCATGGCATGTATGAGGGATATGCTTAGCACAAAATGTATCATTTGAATCACAAAAATCCGCATAGATGATAATTATGATACATATATCAGAAGCCCAGCTCAAGTGTGTTATTTTGTAAACAAAAACTACCCTACCCTACTAACATTTTAAGCTGTTCTGTGATTATTGCATAGTTTTTTTCACATTATTACATCGGATACTTCATTTTCACAATGATGAACAGGTTTGATCAGTCATTTCATTCAATGTTACATCACAACAGGTAATTAGACGATCATATTTGTTTACAAAATAAGACACTTGATTTGGGTTGCGGTATATATCAATTCATTACACAACTTTAGGTTAAAATTAAATTATCCAACAGTCTGGTGTTTAGGCTAGATAGATCATGAATAAAGTGTTATGGATGGTGTGTTATTATTAATAAAAGGCATGACACTTGGGCCCCAATTATGTCCCTGGAACAGGCCCTGGTTGTTTCAAATAAATTCAAGGCTTTTGCTTTCAATACTGCTCTACTGGAAAATCTTTCATGCATTATTGATGGACCTATTTCTAGTAACACTCACATTCATTGACGTGTGGAGATTGGATGCTTTCTTGTGCCTAATTGGCAAATGGGTGGGTATAATTTATATTCTATTTTTTTTTAATGGCATTGGCTTCTACTCTTAAGAGATAATTTCGCCAATGTCAAGTTATTTAGTTAGAGTAATCATGTAAGGGTAATAACTTCACTTTTAATGTGATACAATTTATACCTCTGTGTGGTTATAGATGGACTCACACACAGCTTTTGACAAAAGAGATTCTATTAAATGAGGATAATTACGTATTTACGATTCTAAAAGGATTCACTTTATAAACACATAATTATTAAAATAAAATATCATTTATTTGCCACATTATTCATACATAAAAGTTAGCATATATAATTACATTACATCTATCGTACACTTTGGCAAAAAGGCTAAGTGTGGCTCAGTCCTAAATGCAGCATTTAATGCAATACAAATAGTACCGATTTTCAGCCACCACCTGATAGGTAACATTGATTTGTAAATCGGTAGAACGAACGAATGTGATAAATTGGTATTATAAACTATATAATGTATTATATTGGTATATTATGTTAGGTATATTGGAAATTACAATTTGCTTTCTTACCTACATACTAGTTCTATATGCATTATTATGATCATATGAAACAGTTTCTTTTAAAAGGATAGATAAAAAATTGTGATAGAAGATAAAAAGGTGTTGTAAAAAGGATCAAAGTGTCTTAAGTAAACAATAATGGAGGGGTTTTGTCTTCCATTCTTTCTTGTAGGAATGAGTGGAATTGGACAAAGATCTAAAAATGTATTAAAACAGGAAGAATAACAAGAATACTTATGTGTTTTAGGGTGACAAAAAATATTTTTCGTACTTTGTATCAATAAACATAAGTAGGTAGATGATTATTTAGCTTTATTTAGTATATGTATTAGTCACAACAAGATTGAGATATGAATATAGACTACCTAATAAACGCAGACAATTTGTTTGAAGTACCTACATAACAGTGATAAGATTATTCTAGGGTATAAAACTAGTCTATAGTGATTTTAATGAAGAGAAATGCCTAAATACTTTCATTAATTCGCGGCAAATGTCGGTAAAAGTAAGATCACGCGCTGCAGAGAAAGTGCAGGCGTGGATTACGCGTGGACTACCAGTTTGGTCACATCATCACACTATGTAATTACAAGTGCACCTAGTGTCGAAATAATATCAAGAAATACATAGTTAATTACTACTATCAGTGGCTTAGTGCATTGCACTCTTAAAGAAAGATCTAGGTCGAGAACAGTGACAATGGAAGGTAAATTAAGCCGCTGACGAAGACTGACAACAGACCGATTACACCCTAATTAGTGACTAAACTAAGGCGCTAAATTGATACCTAGGTCACTATAAACTGAACAATATCGATCATAACTAACCTAACATACGAATAGATGAGCAAATCAATAACATTTCTTGAGGTACATAAACAAAAATCAATAAATTCAACTAGAATACTAACCACGCTCGCTGTGTCTTGACTGTCTATCGAATATTTGTCGGTATCCTTCCCTTGGTGGTCGGTGGAGAAATTATCATATTTGCGTGTAGGACTACTTCTCATTGTTAACTCACGGGAAGGTATGCTTAGGCCTCGAAAGACATTTTTCGCACCGAAAAGACAACACGAATCACCAACGAAACAAAAATTACTGACAGATAAATGAAGTGAATGAATGAGGTAATGAATGACAGCTAGTGAACGAATGGTGAGTGAACCACAAAATTCGGATACACTTTGCCAACAGCGCTATTTGCAAGCTTTTTACTTCGTGTATTTTAATGGAATGAAGATTATTGTATGTGATTGTATGCGTTAGTTACATAGGCGTTTTTCCATCAGATAATCCTTTTCCTTCAAATAGACTTCAAATAACTTGGAATTAAAAATACTTTTGCGAGCCATTTACATATGAAAGTACTTAATTCCGCTTATAAATTGTATAAGTATTGTGTGTATTGTGTAGTTGATTCAATCACAACTAGAGTAACTTTTCATGAAACTATATCATTTGTATTATCTAAGATTTTTGGTACAAAATACAATCGCAAACATTTCGTGCACACCATTATGTATTCGAACACAAAAAATTAAATAGAATGAAGTGAAGTGAACCAAAGAATGACAAATAGCGGGAATTTCAAATTAAATTACACGTCATCGCAATGTCGTAAACTGAAAAACTTGTAAATAGTCACAATTAATTAAATAAGATAAAGATTTATCAATAACACTTACTACACTATCATAATTCGTTTCCTCCGTATCCCACATCTGAATTCTTGTGTATTCTTTAATTTCTCCATTTCTCAAATTCCGCCGGAACATCTGAAAGCAATTTTTTCACAATTTATTTTCATTTTTCCTCACAAATTCACATGAGAGCCTAATCTGACTGGCCAGTAACAAACTACAATTTTTTCGACTAAATCAAACCTCTTTGCTTCACAATCAACAGAGAACGAAAAATCAGCTAATATCAGCTAATATTGAAACAACTGCTTACGAATTAAGGTTACACACTTATTTTAATCTAGTTTTCAGTTAAATTCATAGCAATACTAACAGAATAAACAGAAAAACCATCAATGGCCGACTAACACGATCACGCACGGCACGATATTTCCTTATCATATGTAAAAACAGTAGTACTTACGTTGAAAGATAAAACCTTATCTTATTGGTTGGATATACGAGTATTTTCAGTTGTACATGTTATGTGCTATAACATAAGTAGTATTTTAAATTAGAAGAACTTTTCAAGCACTTACCAATGTCGACCAGGTTTTAACGACTGTTGCGATGACAAATTGTATGCAGCGATTCTCCGTCCTCCAGTTTCATATCGTATATTGTAAGTAAATACAGTGTATATTTTTGTATGTCAACATTATTTTAATTAACTACTTTTACTTTTTTTTTAAGTTTAATTTAAATTCACTACAATTGAAAGAGTTAAATAGATGCTAGAAAAATGTTTTATAATACGTATTCTCAGAATCTCTACCATGTTCATTTAAAATAACATTTTATTTTATGTAAGAAAACAGTTGACATCACACCAAATGTAACATAAGGGCATTCTTACGTGTAGGTAAATGTAGATCGTAGAGAGAGAAGTTATTTATTTTATTAATGGACTCGACAGTTCGTCATTTGCCAATGTCATGTTACAGGAAATTCAATATATTCAATAGTCTTCTATCTCCCTCCAGGGGAGTCGCAGTAGCGTCTTCGCCCTGGGTAGCCGCGTCTTCGTGTCTTCATCCAGAGGAGTCGCCGTAGCGTCATCACTCTGGACGAAGCAGCTCGACAGTCACGTTCACTCCAGAGCTTGTAGCGACAACTCTTGATAAAAGCTTGAAACTTCAGATCTTGCATAAATAATCCAATAACTTCACCGTACTGTCATTCGCGAACATTTTCTGATTAATTTAACGTGATATTAAACACAAAATAGTCCCTGTAGACATTAAAAGGAAAATTATCAAATAATTTCGCAACCGTCGTTTCCCGCCATTTTCAAGAGAACCCGAGAGAGAAGTTAGTATGTCTTCACAGAAAAAATATACTTACAGGAGTCTCTAATGTTGAGATTTTCTCACAAAAAAACTCGACTGATTTTAATCTATCAGTAAAAAGAAATTCAATAGGTTAAATTCAGTAATCCTTGAGAAAATCTCAACCTCCGAGGACCCCTGTATACTTTGTCAATTTCGAATTAAACATCAAATAGATCTAACATGATTTATTAAAATGTAATATTGCCTATGAAATAAATTAACAAAATGTAGCCCGCAGGAGCCTAGGACTTGAATGCGTCTTGTAGCCCGTAGCCGGCGCCCGTGGGCTCCTCGGTGAGGGAAGTTAGCCCGCCGAGAGGCTCGGAGGCGAATCTGCCGTTTCTGGAATGCAAATAACATTTTATTTAGGTTGTTGAAGTTCCGTGCATCAAAATTAAAAAAAGGAACCTTTATTTGCACATTGCTGTCCGCGGATCTGCCCCCCCCCCCCCCCCCCCCCCATTACCGTTCTCAAAACGATGAAATCATACCATGTCATAGCGCGTCA
The DNA here is from genome assembly GCA_963506565.1 of Tachystola acroxantha. Classification (NCBI taxonomy): domain Eukaryota; kingdom Metazoa; phylum Arthropoda; class Insecta; order Lepidoptera; family Oecophoridae; genus Tachystola; species Tachystola acroxantha. The sequence goes on along the minus strand of OY735882.1, from coordinate 11,361,931 downwards.
AACAGAGACGCCGCTACCAACGCAATAGCGCTGTCTCTGTCACGCCCGCTATCACATGGTATGATTTGATCGTTTTGAGAACCGTAATAGCCCATACTGATAGGCACATACTTTTTTCATCGTGCCACATATGTGGGGCACGGGTTTGTGAAGCTAGTTCGTCGTGCTCCATATGGAGCACTGGACTGTGAACGTGTTATACTAATGCTCTATACATTTCATAAATTAACTAATCGGACGGGCGACAACAGGCCACCGCAGGCCAAATCGGATGCGACGGTTCCCATGGCCTGTCGGTCTGGCCTGAGAGAAAGCAGGCCGTGAGCTTAAGACATTATGACCTATATTTTAGTTAATTTATGAAATGTATAGAGCATTAGTATAACACGTTCTTGCTTGAAACTTCAGATCTTGCATGAATTATCCAATAAATTCACCATACAGTCATTCGCGAACATTTTCTGATTAATTTAACGTGATATTAAACACGAAATAACCATTGTAGACATTAAAATGAAAATTATCAAGCAATTTCGCAACCGTCGTTTTCGGCCATTTTCAAAAGACCCTCGCACTGTCAATGTACGGACAACAGCACATCAATGGTAACACTTGCAGTACGATTTTAAATCTTACGACGCAGATACGGTAGTCTTACCTTACCGATACATGATCAATCCAACGCTGGCAATGTACTAAGATGGGACCTAAGTCCAAAGAGGGGACTTTGTTTAAAGAAGAGCAGAATGAACTACTAATGAATAACAGTATTTAGAAATACAAACCTTGGGCCAGGTTTGGGTTTCTCGTCCTTCCTCAACTTTTCGATAATTTCTTTCGTATCCTCTACGGTGAGGTCTTCCTGCAATTGAAAACAAAGATTTGCTTTTTTTTCGTAGAATTCTTCCCAAAGGGAAAGGCAAAGCCAACTAGGGCATACAGCCTGGTCTGATGTTAGTAGAATGTCTGAATTCTTATAATACATACATATATACGAAGATAACCTAACCTAAACCTACGCACAACCCTCCCAAACCCCTAAACGAAATAACTCAATGATCCACGCAACCATCAAGCTTTGCAACCTTGCTAAGAGCACAAAACTTCACAAACACGACTTATTTCGAGTACTCCAACTAATAGAAACGTTCGCGGACATCTCCTGATTAACTTAACGTGATCATTAATCACTAAATACCACGGAAACTATTTAATTGGAATTTTCACAAAAAAGTAGCTAATGGCTTTTCGCGCGCTTAACAAGGAATCACAAAGACTTAACCACAGTGCAGGTTGGTAGTCATAAATCTAGTTTAATCTCACTTCTCTCAAGCCGTGGCTTGTCACTTTCACAATTGACAAGGTTTAATTTTTTACGCCCCTTTATTATATTTTTTATGAAAATATAGGTAAAACTAAAGAACCCATATTTTTTCTTTTATTAAAATAACGTCGTTTTCATTATTTAAAAGTTAAGTTAAGATTGTGAACATTAAAAAGGGCGTAAGTGATGATGACGTCCCATTACGGAAATAGTGTCGTTCCAAAATCGATGAATGTTTCGGACGTTTTCGGTATTTGTAAGAGTGTGTTCATTGCCATTTTTGTTGAGGACTCGCCAAATATGATTCTGACTACCTAGAAAGCATTGAAAATGTGTTACATTACAAACAAAAATACAAAGTATTACTTGGCTGTATGGGTTAGATTCCCTTTGCCTACTTCGCCAGAGCCACGCCACAGTACTTCCGGAATGCCTAATTTTACACTACACAATTTCTACGATAAAATTCTACGTATTCTGAGAGACAATTCTTGAAATTGTATTTTTTTCTTTTAGAATGTTAATTATTATTAGACCTTGTCAATTCTATAAACAACGACAAGTTAGAAAGATAATATTTATTCCTCGTTTATGAATACGCACTTACGGCTAAAGTAATTTAAAGTGAGTCCACGGATTAAGCCTTCGCTCCCTTTCTATCTTAACGTTTTTTAACAAAGTGTGAAAGGGATAGCAACACGATTTAATGGAAGTGAGGTTTAACTTAGGTTAGCATTAAAGTGTGTTATTTATCAAATACTCACGTAGTAATCATCGTTGACCTGTAACATGGGCGCGTTCACGCACGCTCCGAGGCATTCCACCTGGAATAATAGAAAAAAATGGGTTTGTAAGTTCGTAATAAAAAAAAACGTTTTGTTGACTAGTAATAAAAAAAACTACTACTGGGTAGCTTGTCTACTAACTACTGGTTATATCATAGTGTAGAGACTTTTAGAAAGTGGCAAAAACGTGACTGATGCAAAATTATTTGAAAATTTTGGTTTTATAGCATAGTAGTTATTTTGTGTTTAAATATCACGTTAAATTAATCAGAAAATATTCGCGAATATCGGTAATATTGGAGTTTTCGAATAATTATACGCAAGATCTGCAGTTCCGAGCTAATTAAGAGCCCGCCCAGACAAGCGGAATCCATCGTTACATACATGGTCCGCGTGGTGTACTGTGAACGCTCTAGTAAGATGTCATTAAAATAAGCTCCGCGCGATTCAAACCGCTGTCTGAACAAGGGCTAAGAGTCCCATTTGGTCCCACTACAGAGATCTGGAATGAACGTGACTGCTGAGCTGCTTCATCCAGAGTTTAATATGCTTCTGCGACTCTTCTGGAGGAAGAAATGAAGACTATATGCAATATGTATTTATAGTGACATGACATTTAAAATGAGAAACTGTCGAGTCCATTAATAAACTAAACTAAAATTACTAGTTATATCATTCTACAAACTCAGGTTATATCATACATTACCTCAGAGACAGAGAACTTGCCGCAAGGGCTCGGTCCTCCTCCGACCTCACAGCCTGTGGCATCCTTGATGGTCTGCAGTACGGTGTCTGAGCCTCGCAGCCAGCATGGTGTGGTGGTACACACTAGCAAATGGTGCTTGCCTACTGGTTTCCTGGAAACCCAGTAACATTCCATTTTAAGGGTCAGTATCGAGCTATGGACTCTCACATCTTTAAAAACCGACCAAGTGCGAGTCGGACACCGAGGCTTCCGTACAACGCGACTTAATAACGAAAAGATAAACTAGATTTAGAGACCAACTTATCATTGCCAGCTGATCATCTGCATATGTAAGTTTGTAATAATATGAAAAATAATATCTTTTTGGAGAAATAATTCCAAATTTCGAGTTTTCGGATTTTTTCCATTACTTGTGCTATAATACCTAGCTTCTTGCCAAATTTTATGATTCTAGTATTCAAATATGCGAGAAAATGCGACGTCTTGCTTACCGCGCCTGGGCGAGAGAATATGGTCTCCGAAACCGAAATACATACATACGAAAAACATTATCAATCGGGTAACCAATGTTTTCCAACCCTGTTAAAGTTACAATGAAGAAACGAAAACCCTGTGCTCTAACAAAATAACAAATAAAGTGTTAATTACAATAACTCACCTAATAAACATAGTGTAGAACGTAGCAACCTCGTAAACCCTCATACGGGGCAGCTCCAATAAATCTGCTACCTTGTGCATCGCTGAGATTGGCAACCAACCACCGTTCTGCCGTTGAGCCAAGTCCAGAAGTGGGATCATTGCCCCACGCTTGTGGCCTTCTGGGTATATGCCTAGCAGGGCATCGATTCGCTGGAATATGATTGTTAATTACTTAGATTTTAGTTCAAATTAAGTTTGAAATAGAACGAAAGATTAATGTTTCATATACAAGGAGTAGTGAGCTGTTCAAGTGTTTCATTATCTTTTACTACCTACTTGAAGTAATTTACAGTACTTATTATTATGTCTGAATATAATGTGCTTTGAATTACTGTGTGGAGGAAAACGAGGTTGAAAATTATTCAAAAAGATTAGGCTAGATATTATTTACTGTCTTTAGTTTAATATTTTGTCGGTAATTAGGTATTTCAATAAAAATAAATCATCAACAAAAAGGATTAGTATTGTAGACTACATTCTTGAAAGAAAAAAAACAAGTGTTTTTGTAACAATCTCAAGAGTAAAGATATTAAGATCCACTTGCATTAAATTAAAAAAGTTAGTGAGTAAAACTAAGAAATACGTCGCTAACTCTCGGGTTTTGGCCCTAATTAATAACCTAACCTATTCAAATCAGGCGTTTTATTTATGTTTTGAAACGACTATATCTCATGTGATGACATTGAACAAAACATAAGTCAAACCTTATAAACTGTTTCAGGTCTACAAAAACTGTTAAATTCGTACAAAATAACTAAGCAAAACAAATGAAGGTTACCTTTTTGTTCTCCGGCGTAAATTCAAATGGGGTGTTAGGGTTGTCTTCTGGGCTGTCTCTGTGCACGAAGAGGCTGTCATGCTGCAGGGTCGAGCTGGTCTGCAAGGCCCTGGAGGACACACGCCACTGGAAACAACCATTTTCAACTTATCACGACCATCTAAACATTGAACTGTCAGATTATATAACGCAATTATTTACACAAATATTAACATTAACACCGAAACTTGTACTAATTTAGACGTACCAAGCCCTGAGCTCCAGTCCTAAGGCTGGACAACATGATTTAAATTATTATGTTTTTAGATAAATCAAAGTTATTGCGAAAATCACATCAGTCGTGGATAACAAGTCGATTTGCTGTTCATTTGAACATAACTTCATGATCTAAGAAATGTGTTTATTTTACAAAATAAAAACTATTTTGGAATGATAGAAAGAGAAAGAGTTACATATTTGTAAAGCGTTATTTCTTTCGATTATTTGATTTGGTGCTAAAGTTAAAAAATAAGTGTCATACATAATACCATTTCTGAACGTATTCTATGCTATATTCACGTCAGTCATCAAGCGCGGGAAAATTTGAGATACAAGAACGTCGATATTCGATTCTAAAATAGCAGTAATTGGTGCGTTTTAATTTAATTACACTTAGTTAATTATTATAAATACTAAGTAGGTCACAGTAAATTGCTAATTGCTTCAGTATTACTTAAATTAGTAAGTAATATTTATTTAACTGGCTGGCTGGTTCATCGAAGCAAATTTTTGGATGCCGAAAAGTTTAAGAAAAATAATTTATTTCTTTTTCAGTAGCAATCGGCGGCACTCTAATGTATTTTTGATGACTAGCTGCCATTGTTTTGTAAAAGAAGAATTCATTTCTACAAAATATTACTACTTAGGTACCTACACAATGTAAGTATAGGTGCTGTTTCAAAATGAAAACTATGAAAAGAAATAAAGATCGAATAAACCCCACCTCCTATACTTGCACACCAATGTAGGTACTCGTAATGTACTTACTAATACTAAAGCTACTTATCTAAATAGGTACATTGATTAAATACGGTTTAATGGCCCACTTGCACCCGAAAAAAGTAGTTACTTTACAGTGAAAACTCAATAAGTGAATTCTTATTTAACTCCTTGACATAAGTATGTTTTAGTAAGCACCAATAAGCCCATTATTATTATTATTTGGTATCACGGTGTTGGTACACGCCCAAGGGTCACTGCGACCTCAAAGGTCTATTGTGGCCGCGCACCGAGTTCTTATATCTCGCTCCCAAGGCCAACGTCCCTCAGGAACCGTACAATGCACTTGGGTGAGTGCACCATGTGTCCACCCAAGGCTCGGCTTCTGCTGTGAATGCCCATACTTTTAAAGAAAAAGTCACTGAGTTTTCCTCTCCTGAACATATTGCAACTGTACTTGCCACTAAACTTATTTGGGCTTAGATATTTATAAGTGTCCAATGATACATTTTGATCGAACGATCTAAATTGGTTAGTGAATGTCTTGACACCAAACACAGTTGGTCGCGTATTGGTCGCCATTGGTCACGGTGGCGATACAATTCGCGCCGAAATTAGATAACGGCACCGCTGCCGCCAGTGGCACCGAATGCTATGCCACCAATGATAAGGGCTTAGGTTGGAGAGCCAGTGAGAACATATCGACTAAGAAAGTATGGGAAAAATCTGCTAATATCACTTTTTAAACATACAAGTCTGTAACATATTAATTAGATAAAACGGGAATTACCATGTTAAAACATTTATTATTGATGTCTCGATATTTCGACAGCATTACAGCCATCATGATCACGAGTAGACCATGATGACTGCAATGCTGTCGAAATATCGAGACATCAATAATAAATGTTTAACACGGTAATTCTCGTTTTATCTAATTAAAATCTGCTAAGATAATTGGATCGAACAGATTGTAATGTAACCAGTTAAAAGCTGGCCCAGCCTCGGTTAACGAAGTTATAGCTTACCGGGCCTGCTTATACTAGTATCTAACTCTGTTCGGTCCAAATGGGAGCTCTAGCTTGTAGCCTGCGAATCACTATCGTCGGATAAAGAAGCATCATCAGAGAAGCTTACAATTACGTTGTACTGCTTAGCTTAAAATAGCCTTGGCAAAAATTATTATAGTCGCTTCGAGCTATAGTGTAGGTACAGTTGACGACAGAGATAAGTATACAGGGGGCCTCAATAAGGTTGTGATTTTTTCTAAATCTACTCCACCGAATTTAATAATTATTTTACAGTACATAGTTTAAACTTTTATCTATCAAACAGTGAAAGAATTTTTGCGATAGGTCAAGTAGTTTTTGAGATAACCTCAATCTTAAAAACTCTCCTGTACACCTTTCTCTGTGTTCCACCGTACAGCTAACAGCAGATCAAATGCAACACTTTGGACTTTGGACCGTTCTTATTATCTGCGTCGTAAGATTTAAAATCGTACTGCAAGTGTTACCATTGATCTGCTGTTGTCACGCATGAGAATGTCAAATTACAGCGACACCTACTGACTTTTTCGGAATTAAAAATAGTTATAATAACCTCATTAGTATACTAGATGTTGTTTTATTAAATTGAAAATGATAACGAAAAATGATGTCTGTACACTAGCTAACTTTGGTTTTATATGTAACTGATGTATTTTCATTTGTGTGCAAATAAAGTATATTTGAATTGAATTGAACGAAAACGATAGAAGTCGCGGTCACCCAGTGTGCCACTGTCCCTCACATTATTGCTAACTAGGTGCCCGAAGTACTTACGAACATGACAAAGCGAAGAAATTGTGTTTTTAGAAAGCCCCCGTAGATAACCACATCACGACGACGGGACCAGCCGATGAGCGATACCAAAAAGTGTTAGTTTCCCGCTGGGCGAAGACAAAAAGTTTGCGATGTCTAAGTGGCTATTTCTAATACTAGAGGTACATTATTACTGCTAAATCGAATGGGGAAAATAATGCAATTAACTTTTATAAAATTTGAGGCGAAGAAAGTTGAAATATTTCAACTTAAGTACTTTTAATTTCACTTATAATATGTTTACCAAATCTTTCACGCGTTAGTGAGTATCTACCTTTTGGAATATTACCTACCTACTAGTACTGAACTACCACAAGTAAGCTAAGGCCCGTATTAATAGTCTGAGCTCAAACCCGCCCTCAAGAGCGAATTCAGCTTATACACTCTCAAGACGTGATCACTATCTCAAGTATGTCATTTATTAATAAACCATTCTTGAGGGCGTATCACGTGATGTCTTTCTCAAGTCGCGGTTCGCCTGCAATCAGCAAATACGTTCTCAAGTGTGAGTTTGACAGTTCTCATGAGAATTGAGTTTTCTGCGTTACTTACGTGATACCCGATTCCAAAACTCGCACCTAAGTTACATTTATTACCTAATAGGAACGCCATCTTGAGGTCGTTCTCAAGATTGACTTTTGAGCTGAGAGTGATTTATTATTATTAATACAGGCCTAAGATCAAGATTCATTTCGGGACAGTTCAAAGTCAAAAAGTCAAAGTCAAATTGCAAGTAAGCACGTTGTGTACCTACATTTAATTCACATATTTTTTGAATTTACATTTACACCACTTTGCAAGGAAAAACCGAAAAGGTGCCAACGCTGAGGAGCAAAAAGTGGCAAAAAAACTCTCAGCAGCACATCTTTTAAAATAATGATAACTCAATTACAGTACTTAAGTATTGCTAATATTAGATACTTATATTATGTAATATTAGTTTTGAGCAAGAGCTTAGTGTAAGCTCACTGATTCGACTGTTAATTGAATGAAGTCTGACAGTTGCAAGACCGAACTCAAGTCTTATTTTGTGTTGTCCCCCAGCAATGTTCTGTTCAGTACACTCAAGGAGTCCATCGCCTAATAGCTACCGGTCAAATTCTAACTAATACTCAGTGTCTCTCTCAACCAGGACATTGGCGGAATCACCGAAGCCTCGGTGGAGCCAAAATACCCAAATTGGAATTGGAACTCAAGTCTCAAACTCGCACTAAAAACGGCGAACTTGCACGACTTTACCAATATCACCGTCGGATCATTATCCGGCGAGCTCATGTCCGGGTAGAGAGGGTATACCTCAAGGCCCGCACTTCTCCGCCGAAGTTAGGGGTGAAGACCTGGTCGTCGTCTCACGACTTGAGAAAGACATCAAGTGATACGCCCTCAAGATTGGTTTATTAATGAATGACATACTTACTTGAGATGGTGATCACGTCTTGAGAGTGTATCAGCTGAATTCGCTCTTGAGGGCGGGTTTGAGCTGAGACTATTTTAATACTGGTAAGTATCAGCAATCAATTATTGTGATATTTTCTGGACACGATCATTAAATGTTATGAATTTAGTCGCCAGACGCCATTACTCAGGTTGGTGTTGGGTCGCGGCGACCTCTGTCTTTTTACGACCATATTTCTAGAATCACCTTAAAATATTCGACCTACAGACGTTCTGCGAATCAGGTATATGTTGCATAGCTTAAAAATAGTATTTTTAATTTAATTATTGGAACGAGTTCTTTATCCCAGATTATGCAATATCATCAAGATCATTTGGAAGAAAATCTTCTAAATAAAATACTAGACTCTAAACATCTGATCCACGAGCTGTCTACCCGATTGGTCCATGTCTCGGGCGATCCCAGGGCTGGCAGCTACCTTGCTCAGCGACTAAGCATTGCGATACAGCGAAGAAATGCTGCCAGCGACCTGGGCAGCATTCCGCAAAACGGGGATCTTGACGACGTGTTCGTTCTTTAGTATTTAGTTTTTTTTTTATATTTATTTTATAAGTAATGTATTTTTAGATAGTAGTTAGTTTTTTTTAACTAGGTACTATACAATTTAACTGAATTACTTTTACTTTGGAGTGGACAGCGATAGCCAGCGTCGAAGAGCTGTTCCGACTGGCTCAAGACAGAGGGAGATATGCGGAGCTGGCCTTCATTAGTGGAGAGGCACTGCAAGAAGAAGACTTTTACTTAGTAAGATATACAATTTGGTTAGATGGATATACTAGTATGTACCTACTTAGCTTACTTACACCCTTAGGTACCTTATACAATATAACTGGATTTGATTCCGTAAATAAAATCTATTTCCACATCAAATTGTTGTTAGATATATATATACTTACATAGGTAGTATGAACTCAGCATGAACTCGCGTTTACGACTGTGTCAAAATTGTATGAAAACTGACAGATGTAAGACCGAGTTCAAACCCCAATCATACTCAAAACTGTATATTACTATATCTGCCTTTCACACCTATCTCGTTCCAGAATCAAAATCTATCATCATTATCCCGTATCAGTCCACTGCTGGACGTAGGCCTCGCCCAAAGCTCGCCACTCAACCCGACTCTCTGCCTTTTGCGTCCAGTCTCTGACAGCCACCTTGCGAAGGTCATCCCTCCATCTGGTCTGGGGGCGTCCCACGCTACGTTTACCCGTTCGTGGCCTCCATTCTAGAACTCATTTACCCCTTCGGTTATCGGTTCTACGACAGATGTGACCAGCCCACGGACACTTCAGCCCCCTTACCATAAACTCTTATAGCAGGATTACTTCAATATTACTTTGTTACTTCGTACAATGGCGACCTTAATCAGCTTACTTTAAGGTCGTCATTCTACGAAGTTACAAAGTAATATTGAAGTAATCCTTTTAGTTCGTTTAAACCGTGCATTTTCTCAATTCGTTGGTCATCACCTAAGTACTCGACACTGGCCAAATTACTGTGCCAGCCATGGTAGAAGCCATATTTTAAAAAGTGAAGTGAAGTAATCCTGCTATAGGAGTTCAAGGTAAGGCAGCTGTTTGCTGATTCCAACCACTTTTGTTCTCTGGCAGATATACTCACTCGAGGATAACTCAGTACTTACTTTTTAAGAAAATGAGCCCGCTGTATACTTATCTATTCAATAACCAGTCCAAATATTAACATTGAGTTAGTAGTAGGTCGACATGACTTCACACGCGATAAGCGCATTTGGACAGATGGACGGACAAGCAGTAGTTACTGTAAGTAGCTCCAAATTATAGCTCTTCTATCGGTAATTGATTTTTATTACACTCACATGAGTAGTCGTGATTGAGAGAAGGTTTATTCTAGTTAGCGCTGTACCATTTTTGAAGATAGATTTTTATTGTAAGATAAATAATTTCTATAAATATAATAAAAACCGTGTTAGAAAGGATTAAACGCAGAGGCTAGAAAGAATAACACATTTATTTAATTAATAAGATCCAGTACAATACGTTACATTTCATGGACAGAAAACCACAGAGTACCAAACCCCATAAACAACTATGGCGTATGGCCAGTTGATTGTGTCGTAGGTTTTATTCAACAAACCGTAATAATAATATTAAAACATACCATTTTTTGAGACTAAATAGTTCAGTATGACTCCACTAGATGTCGCTGTACCGTTTCAAACATATTCTACAACGCGGTGTTAAGTTTTTCACAGTTCGAATGACCCAACCGCGCAACATCGGTAAAATCATACTTACCTGGCATAGGGGACACCGTGATCAGATAGGCGGTTCCCCCAGGGCGAGGCCTTACCATTGCACTGCGGTATGGGTTGACCCCTGCGATTATCCCTAATGTGGATAACTCGGATGCGTTATTTTTGATAGTGGGGACTGCGTACGCGCTGTCCCCGTCGTGAACACTTGACTGGACCGTTGTTGGACGAAACATTGATTGATTGTAGAATATGTCTGTTCGTTCGTGACTACGTGTGGATAATTAATATGACGATTTTGCAAGAATGAAAACGAACGGAACTGTGAGTGAAGCTGGATGGATCTAATTAAATGACAATGCCAGATTCTGCCCCACCATCAACCGCAAATTGTACAAGATAAAGAATAAATGTAAAAATATCTCCGTTTTTTATTAAAATTATTGGTTTAAAATAAAGTTTTGTACAAGTTGCGTTTCTAAAAAAACAGCTTTATTAAGAATTCAGAAAATAGTAAGAAATCGAAGCGATTTATTCATTGTTTTTGTTATTCTTCTATAGGAGTTGCGAGAGTAGTAGAAAATGATACTGATTATCATTATGCAATATGAAACCCCAACAAAATGATACTTAAATGGTCACGTAGTTTTGTTGTGACAAAGCTCCATAGAAATGTGGGAATGTCTTTTAAATCATCATTTAATTTAATACTTAAATTGAAAATCTTGAAATCAGTTTCCTCGCAAAATCTTCATCCACACCACAATCCACATCCAACATAGGTATTCTATTCTAGACGTTATAATAATAAGACAAGTAAAATTAACTGTGTTATTTTTGTAATTGGAATTTGGAACCTATGGTGCTTAACCATCCGTGGTCGGATATTGAGTACTCCGGTGCGTTAATGCGGATTAATCGATTTTGCGCTTAGAGTCCAATTATTACCCATAATGAGTGTAATTCTAATTATAAGTAAGTGCCAAATAATAAGGGGACAAAGAAGCTATAGTTGAATGTGTTGTCGTTTTACTTATTTTCTATTTGATTGACGATTTCTTTGGGAGGTTGGGTGGTACATGAGAAGAAAAAACTTCATTTGGTCAATACAATATGGAATTCTTTAATTATGTAGGTAATAGGTGACAGGACGACTGTCTTTATTTAAGGGCCTTCCATGAGCCAACTAGCGCCGGCAATCTTTAAAAAATAATATCTTCCAATATAATCAATTTTATTTAAAAAGCTATGTACAAAATATTTATTACGATAAATACTATTTTTCAAATGCTTATTTATGACGTGATTCAATTTCGATAAGTTGTAGTTCGCATAATTGCGATAACGGCCGTTTTTGGCACATTTGTGAACTACAGCTTAGCTTGTCGCAATTATGCCATGTATTGTAGGTATATAAAAAAAGTGTGTATCCTAATAAAGATTGTGTACATAGCTTTATTAATAAAAAATAATAATTTGTAAGATATTATTTTTTTAAGATTAGCGGCGCTAGTTGGCTCATGGAGGGCCCTTAAGTGTAGAAGACTGAGGTATGTTTACACTATAGGTTAGATACTATAATATTAGCACAATATTGTGATTAGAAAATCTCCGACAGTTTTTCACTCGCGTTAAAAAATCAATGATCGATAAAATAAAACTGAGCGATTTCTTTATGTTTGAAGTTTAAAAAAAAATCAATTCCTCGAAACTTTCGATGTCAAAGTTGTAATAGCTCACGTATCATGCTATCTTTTTGCCGGCGCCGGGCATCGAATTCCGGACAATAGATGAGCGAGATCACTGCACTAACGGACATAAATCAGATCGTCATTACACGCCGTTTTCCCGACTGAGACGCAAAAAAATGTTCGGCCAGTGCGGAGTGGTGCCCAAGTGTATTGGCTGTTGATTTACTGTTTGAGGTTGTTTTGGAAAATTATGAATTACAAATAAGATAGGTTGATACATAGTACTAACGTACCATTGGTACCATTAATGGTACAACGTAAAACAATAATTGTCGTAAGTACCATGACGGTAATGTATAAGTAATGCTTTTCTTTACATAATGAAATATATAATGAAATGACAATGCCAGATTCTGCCCCACCATCAACCGCAAGTTGTATAAGATAACGAATAAATGTAAAAATATCTCCGTTTTTTATTAAAATTATTGGTTTAAAATAAAGTTTTGTACATCTAGCGAGTCGAAATAAACAGCCTAATTAAGAATTCAGAAAATAGTAAGCAATCGAAGCGAATTATTCATTGTTTTTGTTATTATTCTGTAGGAGTTGCGAGAGTAGTAGAAAATGATACTGATTATGATTATGCAATATGAAACCTGTAATAAGTCCCCAACAAAATGATAGGTACAGCTTAAATGGTCACGTAGTTTTTACTTATACCGTTTTTATCTTAGCCAAAACTAATATATGTACTGTGAAGATGCCGCGATCGATGAATGTGGAAAAAAAGGATCCTATGTTATAAAATCTCTTAGTGTTGTGGCAGAGTTAATGGCTGGATTAGATACCTACTTGCATGATGTATAGCTATACTGTAGCTAAACGCCATGTGACATCATGTGCAACAGCTATAGATACAAGCTATTTATATTTTAGAATTAAAAATATAGTGAGCCATTACTACAAATTATTATATATAAACGGATATCACTCACTTATATGATATAAGTGAGTGATATACGTCACCGGCGACGCGGGCGTGGCGCGCTCACCTTGAAAAAGACCGTCGAAATCGGTCTAAACAAGCTATTTATATTTATAATGATCCTAATAATACAGGTAAGTACTTTACTTAATATGGATAATTTTACATAGCTAAATATTATGTACCTACCTATGACTATCACCGTTTATTTTTAAAAATGATCATAAACATTGTTTTTACATTACTCTACCTACTATAGTATCATCATCATCAGTCTATTTATATTGCCCCACTGCTCGGACACAGACCTTCCCTTACATCGAGGGAGCTCGGGCCATGATACAACACGCGGGCCCAGTGCGGATTGGCGGATTTCACATGCCTTAGATTTCTTCTTCTACAGCATGCAGGTTTCATCACGATGTTTTCCTTCACCGTTTTGAGAGCACTCGGTAAATGTACGTAAGTTTATACGTCGAAAAAACCTAGGATAACTCATTGGTACATGGCTGCCGTAGCTGGGAATCGAACCTGGGACCTCCGTATTGCAAGTCCATTGCCCCAACCACTGAGCTACCGAGCTCTCTATACTATATGTATAGTCTATCTAAAAACCTAGTGCGTTTACTTTTTCGCTAAATTTTTCCATTTGGAAGCATCATACAGCACTCTCGGAAGTGGCATTCCCTGCGAAGGTAGCCTTTTGTGACACTTTTATTAGAACAAGCAACCATTCCATAGCACGTCTAGTACGACAAGGTGCCACGAGCGCGACAAGTGTTAAATTGGAGCCAGGAGCCGAAAAGAAACAAAAAAGAGGCAAAGAAAAAGATGGGAAATAAAAAAGTGTATTGTTGTGCTGCAGTTATTGCCTAGTCGGTGCTCGGTTTGACACTTTCTACTGTGGTCTCGATGGCCACTCGGAATAGGAAGGCTTTTTAAGGCCTCGTATGCGCGTATTTTCAGTTTTTCGATGAAGGCTACGGCACTAACTACTAAAATTAGACGTCTGAAAAAAATATATAGCAATCTTGGGGTGTATTAGGGACTGATGAATATCGATACACGATTGGACAAACTTCGCTCGATAGAAAAAAATCGCAAACATACCCCTTCCGTGTCATTTAAAATTAAAATTATATATATCAAAATGAATACCCTAGTATTCTAATTAAGAGAGCTTGTTTTAAAAAAATCTGATTTTTTTAGTGGCGTATTTTAATTTCTCTGCCAAAATTCATCTAAAATCAATAAAAATACAAATATGGAGTCACTGTGCCGTGCTCGTAACTCCGCCGCTGCGGGACATCTTCTGTCTCGCGCTCGAGTTTGACAGCTCGCCGCCCCTTAAAGGTTTTTTCCATGCGCAAAAGAATCGCGTCCCTGATGCGACGGGTTCGCGGAAGCCCTAACAGCATCCTGAAGGGCATTGCGGATACCATGGACAGTCCTCTGAGCCACTGGGTACACTTACATGTCCCTGGGTCTCGGAGTCGGGCCTAAGTCGCATGTTATGGCGCGTAATACACCTCATGTAAACACTAACATAGTTTTAAGTACTTACTAACACTTATATGGTCTTTGTGACTGCAATTTGAATTTATACAATTCTTCAAATTGAAGAAAAAAAAGCTTTTTTTCTATTTATTTTGGTTAACAAACAATGTTCACAATAAAATATTAATTCTAAGTAAATTATACACATAACATTATTGTGCCACCAACATCGTTAAGGGCCTACCATGAGCCAACTAGCGCCGCCAATCTTGAAAAAATAATATCTTCCAATTTAAGTACCTAATCAATTTTATTAAAAAAGCCATTTACAAAATGTTTATTAGGATAAATACTATTTTTTAAATGCTTATTTATAACGTGATTCAATTTCGGTAAGTTGTAGTTCGCATAAGTCCCCAACAAAATGATATAGGAGCTTCAATGGTCACGTAGGTGACCAAAGGTGGGGCAAAGCTCGATTGAAATGTGGCAATGTCATTTTTTGTTGATCAGGATCCTACACCTTAGATGGCATTTGGTGGTTCTCTTGGAAAAGAGCATGCTACTGGACGGTGAAGTATCGAGTTCGAATCATGGTCGATTGGTCGCGACTAAAATACCTACCATTTATAGACTCTACCTGATGCACAAGCTGCTTATAGACAAAAATATGAGTTGGACTTTGATTTAAACATTATATCTAGCTAGACTCTGTATTTGAATTCAAAGACATTCAGAGACAGCCAGCACGACTTTATCACAAATGAAACAAGCTAATAAAGTCAGAACAACCTCATCATTCCTTAAATTACACAATAACAAAAAACATAAACAGCATACCGCAAGCAAATCACCCGAGCTTCGTAATTGTTTAAAACAACAAAAAGTCGCGAACCAGCGGCCCAGGCGCACCAACGTACCAACACCGACCCACTGCATGAATGGGACGCGCAACCACCGGGAAAACGATAAAAACGACGCTCCATATTCGAGAAATGATTAAAAAAGAAAGATGGAAATAAAAAGGAACAAGCCAGAGTTCGCGGCACGTACCGTCTCGTTTAAAAAGAAAACTATTCTACCGAAGCGTGAATGAAAAACGCGCCCGCTACGAGCAACCGTAATCTTGTGATTATTATTTTTATTTTTGAGTGTCTTCGTCTTTTATTATTATTTGGTCTTATTATTTTATTCGTTTTTATCGCATGAGTCGCCGTATGTAGGTCAGGAGCCGGGGATTTTTTTGGTTTTTCGCGGCAAGGTCGGCGCGTTTTCTTTTTGCGTGCGATGCGAGATGGGCTTGTAGCGGTTGAGACGCAATTATCGTAGCACATTGAACTTGCGTTCAAGTTCAATTTCAATTTCGCTCAGGGTCTTAGCTACGGAGAACGGGGATATTGTTCGATGCCTGTACGAGTGTAAACAGAGAACCATTAAGAGTTCCATTAATTGCATTATGTAGTAAATTTTAATCACCAGCAGAAATATCTATAGCTATTATGATGTTAATAGGTACTAGTCTTATACAATCCGATTTTATGAAAAATAACATAATTACTAGAAGATTATACATTCAAACTACTTCCTAGGTACTAAGTAATTATTAAAAGTTTGATAGAAGAAGAAAAAAAACAGGTACCTATTAAAACTTAACATGATATTTTTATAAACATTGATATGCACACTCAGTCGTGTATTCGAGTCTATATAAATGAGGTGTAACATATATTGCTTACTTACTTAATAAATAAATAATAATAAATAAATTGAGGAGGAATAATTTACCAATAAATATGGTTAAGCACAAAACACTAATAAACGTACAAACGTAGATGTATACAGGGGGCCTCAATAAGGTTGAGATTTTCTCAAGAACTACTTGACCGATTGAAAAAATATTTTACTAGTAGATAGTTTTAAAGACTTTTTAAAGATTTTTTCAGAAATCAGTCAAGTACTTTTTGAGAAAATATCAACCCTAAAACTCTCATGTACAGTCGAAGACAGAGATAAGTATACAGGGAGCGTCAATAACGTTAAGATTTTCTCAAAAACTACTGAACCTAATTAAATAATTATTTTACAGTTACATAGTTTTCACTTTTATCTATCAAACAGTGAAAGAATTTTTGCAATAGGTCAAGTAGTTTTCGAGAAAATCTCAACCTTAAAAACTCCGTACACCTTTCTCTGTGTTCCACCGTACCTTTCTCTGTGGTCGACCGTAGCTACCCTGAAATCGTAAGTAGCAATGGAAACTTAGTTACAGTGTTGAATAATTAAGTAGGATGCTTGAATAAATTATGAAGAAATACAGATTATACATAGAGATTGCTAGTGAGACAGAAAGTTGGCGAAATAATACATCTTAGAAAAGTCAAAAAAACAGAACTGGAATGAATGACAGTTCTAATAAAAAATAAGAAATGAAACTTGTTTGAACCTTAAACCCCTTGATGACGTAATGGAATTTGAGGGAGGGTAGAGCAATTGACAGAACCGGTCGTGGAATGTTCACACAGTGATGATATGCAATATACTCTTGAATGTTTAAAGATAAAATAATACTAGAAAGTGACTACGATGTTTTATATCCAATGATTTTAAATGACCAAATGCTATTATCACCAACAATACCTACCTATCAACATAATGCTGATCTAATTGTGAAATTTCATATGTCAATATTATTTTTATGCATGTATTTCTCACATATTTACCTAAACACATGGACGAAATCATATTGAAAGATCACAATTAGATTTATTGATACAGAACCTGCAACGAGCTTCGTGATTTTCAGTTTTTCAAAGAAACTAAAGTTTAATGAAAATAGCGAATCCTCAGTTGCTCTGCACAAACTGCCCATAAGAATAAAATTCCCAGGTTGATTAGCATGGTTTACATTTGTTGTTAGTAAGCGTAAAACAGCCTAGAGTGACCCTAAAACCAGTAGCCTCTAAAATCTAAAGACAAAAAAACCTAGGCTACCTAGCAACCAACCAGAGGCAGATTCCAATTTCCAACAAATAAGCACACCTACGCGAGTATAAACCCCACCATAAACCCGCTCAGACCGGCCACTGGCTTCTTAACACATTTAGTCATCGTTCCGAAGAAAAAGTAAAAATAACTCAGACCGCATCTCGGTCTCAAGGCCAAATCCTGACTCCTGCAGACAGAGACACAACATACAATCCATCACTACTAAAGAAAAGGACGAGAAAACCCGTGTCTTCGTCCTTTAAAAAGGGAAAGTGGTAGTTAAAGCACTGGTGAGAGTGAGATGAAAAAATGACCAAAGGGTAAAATGAAACGAATATAGGTGAACCCAACGGGTGAGGAGAGGACGGAAGATAGGAACCGGTTAATTTTGAAGGGCTCGCTTGGTCCACGATGCTGTTGAATACTGGGACTATAGACGATTTTCTTTACGATTATAATATTATTATATTGATTCAAACCATGTTTGAGGATAAAGATAAAAGGAAGTCATTCAATGACGAATCTAATTTTCATTTGAGGGTAATTTTGAATTTATACGCTTATGTGGCAACACTAAACTTTCAAAATCTGGCAAATATTTGTAAAATTGTAGTTTCTTAACTTCATAAAAGTTATTCAAAGACAATTTTGGGAATCGGTAATTGAGGAAAAACTTTTCTAGATATTAATATGTCGGAGTCCCAGTAAATTATAATGCGATTAAAAAGGCAAAGGATCTCAGATAACGATACCAACCAGCCAGCCAGCCAGTTGTAGGTACAATTTGCTACATTTTGAGATAGTCGAACAGTTCCATTGATGCAGATCCTTGTAATGTGGTGTAAATGTAAATTTAAAAAAAAAGTTGACATGAAAAAAATGTACACCACATGCTTACTTGCAATAAAGAGATTTGACTTTGACTGTGGAGCTGTACAGAGAGCTTTCCAAGCGTGTAGAAGTATGTAGCCTCTACGGGTGACTCAAAGTCTACGATCTTACAACTCCCTCCCTCAATCTATTCTAATCAGTGCATCTGCATTGCGATCCAGCCGAGAAGCTGACGTTGAAATCTTGCCACAAATCCCAAAATTAAATGCTAACACTATTTATTTAAATAAAGTTAAGAGAAGAGTTGCATTTAGGTATTACTAGAACTGGAATATACGAGACTACCTACCTATATTCCGATTATTCTAAGTATCCAATTAAATCTAATTTGAACCAAACTTAACCCTTGTGGCTCAGCCTGTCGCTTGAGCTTTTAGGCTGTTAGAGTTTACTTTTATTAGACAAGTTGTCTTCAATGACTTCTTCTTTGTGTTCTTCAATCAATTCAATAGCAATGGCGTTACGACTCTACTACTACTAGCGATAATGTCTTAAACGGTTTCTACGCCGTCATTTATCCAGCAATTACAAATATAGTACAATTCACAACGCAAACAACTAACCCGCGTTAAGTATCACAAACTTGCAAAGTTTACTCCAACTCGCTACCCTCCTGCCTTGCAGTGGATTCGCGGGATCGGGTCAACCTGGCTCAAGGTCAGGGTAACTTGAACAGCAAATGCACGGAGTGGGGATGGTCTATGAAATAAGATATAACATTGAAGTCCAGGATGATTTAACATTAATAAATAGCGTAAAAGTAATGTAGGCGCTATGAAATCAAAATTCGACGATCGCTGGCTAGAATCGTGGGGTCGAATGTCATTTGTTTTATTTTAAAGTCAGGCAGTCCAACGAAGTTGTTTAACTTTCGACTCTACGAAAATTGGAATCTAAGCCTACCTACGTATTTGGAATTTTCGACACAACATAATATATTCGAGCTAGGTACCTAGCTATTCGTTCTACCTCATGAAACACGAATATTCGAATCGCCGCTTAGGGCTCATCGATATAATGAATTTCGATCCCATGGGGCGATACCCCTCTTTCGGTCCAGAAAGCTGACTTCCTAAAATGTTGTTGAATTCCCAAAAACACTACAATCAATCCATTTTAGTTACGTACATACAAACCGCCCCGTTTGTTTTATGTTTACGACGGGGACAGCGCGTACGCAGTCCCCACTATCAAAAATAACGCATCCGAGTTATCCACATTAGGGATAATCGCAGGGGTCAACCCATACCGCAGTGCAATGGTAAGGCCTCGCCCTGGGGGAACCGCCTATCTGATCACGGTGTCCCCTATGCCAGGTAAGTATGATTTCAGCGATGTTGTGCGGTTGGGTCATTCGAACTGTGAAAAACTTAACACCGCGTTATAGAATATGTTTTAAACGGTACAGCAACATCTAGTGAGTTTTGGTGGAACTATTTTACGCCAATTTTCAGAAATATTTTCAGAAACATTTCTGCTACTTTGCTAAATTAAATTCTCCCCCGAAAGCCTCACACTAACTTTTCAGTAGCCATCATCAATTTCATTTCATCTCATTCTGGTACAAGAAAAATGTAACTGTCATCCTTCATTGCAGGATTGAATAAAGTTGCTTCAGGAGTTTATTTTTATTCATTTATATCACAGTCTTACAATCGTAAATTTAGATACCTAAAAATGCATAATAGAGTCTATTCGGAAAGAGATTCGGCTTAGGATCGGCAAGGTACTATTATTTTACTCTGGATGTAAAATTACACAGTAAATTAACGAAATAAAACAATTAACGTATATTTGTCTAATGTCACAATTAAAAAAGTGTTGCCAAATAAATGTTTTACGTTATTTCCCACTTAAGCCGCGTCAGTTCTCTTTCCGAACATTTATAATAAATTGTGATTTTTCCGAAGCCTCCTCTCCACAGTGGTCGGTCCTCTCTGTTCGCAAGTCAACATTTACCAATAAGTATTTGTGTCCACACGAACACACACGCAACCCATGCGTTAGTCCGTGTATCGTACATAACACACTGCACAAGAATGCAACGCGTTGTTGACACAGCCAACTTCGATATTCCTTTATTTATTGCTATAAAAACCCTTCTCAAACCCACTATCAAAAACTCATTTTAACTTCAACTCCTTAGAATCACTTTTAAATATCATTGCCAACACTTACGACGTTTAATTATTTGTTGAATGCAAATGTGCATCTAAACGATAGTGTATTCTAAGATTGGTAGAATTAAGTTGAATTTGTAGGAAGGTTTAGAAGTTATTTACGTCGAATAGGATTTGGTTCGTGAAAGGGTATATTTAAATAAGGATTTATGCGTTGTGTCTGGCATTTTGGCGAGATCGGCGGATAAAGGATGGTGGGCTTGAAACCCATAGTTGTGGGACTTTTGGGGATTTCGCGGAATCTCGTGTCTTGTAAGATTCTGGTAAGATATCGCTGCGCTGGGCAGACGTGTCTAAAGACGAGAATTCTTTTTCTTTAAAAAGAGTTTGACTTATTGTGGAGTTAGCAGGTTGCAAGTTAACCTTTGGTGTTGGGCTTTGTTTTGTGGTTAGTTGCTAAAACCTAACTATAAGAAAACGTTAGTTTTTAAGATTTTCGTGGGATTTCAGCATATACAATTGGTGGTTCAGCAACCAAATTAAACCACCGCTTAAAGCTTCGTATGCGCGGATTTACAGTATTTCGATGAAGGCTACGGCACTAACCACTAAAATTAAACGTCTGAAAAAAATATATAGCAATCTTGGGGTGTCTATTTAGAGACTGATGAATACCGATACACGATTGGACAAACTTCGCTCGATATAAAAAAAAAATGCCCCTTCTATGTCTTTTAAAATGAAAATTATGTCTAAACCGAAATAGTTATTCATACAAAATATATATCAAAATGTAGGGTACTATAAATACGAGAGCTTGTTTTAAAAAATCAGATTTTTGTTGGCGTATTTTTATTTCCCTGCCAAAATTCATCCCAATTTCATAAATCGAGGCATTGCGCCGTGCTTTTCATCCGCCGCTGCAGGCCATCTTCTGTCTCACTCTTGCTTTTGGCAACCATATAGCGCCTTAATAAGTTTTATTGCTAATTGCCAAAGGTGAGTAAGGCGAAAGGAGTTTTCATTTCAAAATCGATAAAACTTTTCCAATTCGATTTAAGTGTTTTGATATTTTCTTGCATATGCGCTTTGCGAAACGAAAATCTAAATGATAAATGGAGAAAAAAAATTCACGATCTGGATACGAATCACGATGGCTCTGTTGGAATAGAGCGTGCCACGGAGGCGAGGTCCCGGGTTCGAATCCCGGTCGTGATGAATTTTTTTTTCTCCATTTATCATTTCGATTTAAGTGGTCTAAACCGCTTTATTTCGACTGTCCCAAAGTCTACATATGGGCTACAAATAATAATGTACTTAATATAAGATTTTGTGATTAAAAAATCATTATCTATAATTGCTGCGATCTATTTAAAACAAGTACAAAATGTTGTAACTGTCAAACGATGTCAAACATACTCTTAATAATACGCCGAGTGCAATACAAAAAGGAAAAAAAAAACATTAAAAAAAATATCCAAGTGCAGCCCGGTCTACATACCGACAAACCTGTCTGTCTGTCCGTCTGTCCGCATCCTGTTAATTAACGACAATCAGGATCCGAACAGATGTCCTGAGCTTAGTTTTTTTAACTTAATTTATTGGTTAGTAGGTAGGTTGGTAGGTTGTGAATGAATATTGAATATGTCCGTTTTTATCTAGACTTTAACAATATTCTTATTGTGGATTGGTAAATGGATTAATAAAAGCGGTACAAAACTTTCAGGCAGTTATTATTATAAATTTCAGTACTTATGCACCGGTGTAACTTTAACATTTTAATTAACAAGATACGCATAAAACAGGAGCTCTAGATATATATTTTAATGATTAGAATATATATCTAGAGCGCCCGTTTTATTTTTCGTCTCGTTATTTTTTGGCAAGCGAAATTTTAAAGATCCAGATCCTCAAGAAGAATCTTATCATTATGCCTATCTAAGTAGGTAATAAAAATAGTCAACTCAAATAACTAGGATAATAAAATAACCACTAACATAGCCTACATCTGACATTAATGGTGTTGGTTACTGCAATAAATAATTTGAATTTGAAATTTAGTCTCACTATCTGTAGGCACATTTATACCTACACAACTGAAAGTTGAAACCAATGAAGGAAACCTGACCTTTGATTCTTAATTATGTACCTACTTATTAAGTAATTGTGGTTATTATTTTAAAAGATTTGTTGCCGAGAGTTTTTTGCTACTTTTTCTCCTCAGTGTTGGCACCTTTTCCATGCAAAGTGGGGTAAATGTAAATTTAAAAAAAATATGTTGACGTTAAAAAATGTACACAACGTGCTTACTTGCAATAAAGATACTACTTTGACAAGTCTTTGAGAAGACTTTGACTTAACCCAATCCACTGTATCAGTGAAGTAAATACTAATAAGAATGCGTCTAAACTAATATAACAAACTATACATCTCAAACGAAATCGAAAGTATCAACACAACTATCGGACCCCGTAAAAACACTTTCATTAAACCTTTCCCACCAAGAATCGGGTTCGAAACCCGTTCTGATACCATCATCCTACCAAAAAAACACATTATATTAATTTGGGATCCCACAAAAAACGAAGATAGCCGAACGAATAAAAAAAGCTAATGGCCAGTAAAAAACGAAAAAAGGATTGACTTTTTTGAAAAAAGAACGAAAAAAATCAAGAGGACCAAAGAAAGGATTTAACACGTAGTACAGGTTGATTTTGTTTTGGTTTTTGAACATTTATTTTGATAGGCGTACTCGCTTTTCTGGAGAGCACGGCGGCTCAGTGGTTGGGTCAATGGACTTGCGATACAGAGGTCCCAGGTTCGATTCCCAGCCAGGGCAACCAATGAGTTATCCTCGGTTTTTTCGACGGAGAAACTTACGTACATTTGCCGAGAGCTCTCAAAACGGAGAAGGAAAAACATCGTGATGAAACCTGCATGCAGTAGAAGAAGAAAAAATCTAAGGCAAGTGAAATCCGCCAATCCGCATTGGGCCCGCGTGTTGGATCATGACCCCAGCTCCCTCGATGTAAGGGAAGGTCTGTGCCCGAGCAGTGGGGCAATATAAATAGACTGATGATGACTCGCTTTTCTGTAACTCAATTACGTACAACCTACGTTTAGCACTGACTGTAGAGTAATATGTAGAGTCCGTATCAGTCCACAGCTGTACTCATGTCCAAAGATAATGTACTACGTCCAACTAGTTCTTTCCCAACGCTCAGATTTTCAGATTTTTGCATCTAGTCCCTGCTAGTCACATCGCGCAGGTCATCCCTCCATCTGGTTTGGTATGTAGAGTCGTTTGGGGTAAAAGTTCGCACGTTTGCTTTCTTTGTTTCCTAGAAAAATTAGGTGCTAACTAGCACTGTTAATAAAAAATCTAAAGTACCTCGTTCATAAATCATCATTGTCACATAAATCCCTGGAGGTTTTAAAATTGGGAGCGAAATCTAAAATAATATATTATATATTTTTTCATTTTGGTCTTTCTGTGGCCTTAGTGGACATGTGATGAGCACCTCTACTTTTTCATCCATCACATAGGTAGAGTCGCTCTAACCAAATCAAAATATTGCTATATAAGCCTAAAAAAGAATAAAATGTTAATTGATTTTATAAGATAAGATAAATACACTTTATTGCACCATAATACAGTATTAATTACATTATTGAGAAACATGTACAATTTTGGCGGTCTTATCGCTGAAAGCGATTTCTTCCAGACAACCAACTGCAGAGGATATTATAAAAATATATCACAAAGAGGTAGATGTGTCTTACAGTAAATATAATAAATAGTAATATCTACGTTAGATAGGTAACACAATTTACGATACTTAAACATGTAAATATATTTTGTTTACAAGATTTTATTTTTCAATTTATTGTAGAGACCTACGTAGAAGAATGTCGATCATGAGATCGAAAGTTGCGAACTTATTTATAGAAAACGAGTGTACCGTTCGAGACGGCTACAACTTTTTTGTTTATTTTGTCGCGAGACGAGATTATGAGATGAGTGAGCCAGTAAATGGTAATGGCTACTTCAAATGTACTCATAATAATTTATTGAGTAGTTTGTTTTACTTTTATTTATTTATTTTATTAATGGACTCGACATGATAATGGTCAAAAATATGAATTAATTCTGTTTTGTAATGTTGGCACGTTAGTAGCGATTTTCACCTTTTTGATGCTCTTTTCTTTCTTTAGCAAGGATGATTGGCTCCTTGCGAAGCCAGGGGTTGATTAATGATGAGTTTGTTATCTATTATATGGATAATAGAGATATACAATGAAAATACACAGATTACATTTGAACTTTTCACAAGCAAGACGTGTAATTTGTATATATTTTATTTATTTATATTTTCATTGTATATCTCTATTATCCATATAAATATCCAGCTAATCATCCAAACTCATCATTAACCAACCCCTGGCTTTGCAAGGAGCCAACAAATGTCGTATTTTTATTTTTCAGTTTAAATTAGAAACACAAATCACAATCATTGCCATTGTCTACGCAACTTACGCGCTATTACATTCAAAGTGCTTTCATTGCGATCAACAGCCATTGATTTAAATTTCTTGAATTTAGAAGTTTCAGATTGAGTTTGTTTTATGCATTATACCATGCTCGGCGAACAAAAAAATAATGAAAAATTTCTAGCCGTGGGCAGGACTTGAACCTTCGACCTTGTCATTCCGGGGCACGCTCTTACGAACTGAGCCACCACAGGCCCACGGCAAGAAAATTTTCAACATTTAAAAAAGTTTTAGATAGATCCAGCAGGGTTACTCTCACCTCTTATAGCGATCCAATTTAGGTTCCTAAACTGACAATCAGCAAAGTAGCAAATAGCGATTCGGTGCAGTTTAGGAACCTAAACTGGATCGCTATAAGAGGTGAGAGTAACCCTGCTGCAGGCCTATTTGTTTTCTTTGTGTTTTTATAGTATCTGTATCTTTAAAAACATGTTACCTTTGAGTCCACCCTGTATCGTTGGTTAGTGTTAATGTCAGAGGGCTCAGAAATTCTTTTGTCTTGCATAAGTATCTTTTATTTTATTTATGTTAGCTGCAGATTTATTAAACGAAGACAGCAGATAAAGATTAGAAAGGTTAGGTTGATGTAATTAGCTGTATTAATAAAAACTAATTTGACCGTTGCTGAACCACCATATGGCGTGGCCTAACGACGGCCAAATCTTTGAATTCACATTACAAATACGTTTAATGCGCTTTATAACTTATTGTGTACTACTCCGGTCAAATAATGTATTTTAAATATTGGGAAATTATAAGGACTACACTATATGAGAGAGCTCGGTGGCTCAGTGGTTGGGTCAATGGACTTGCAATACGGAGGTCCCAGGTTCGATTCCCAGCCAAGGAAGCCATGTACCAATGAGTTATCCTAGGTTTTTTCGACGGATAAACTTACGTACATTTACCGAGTGCTCTCAAAACGGTGAAGGAAAACATCGTGATGAAACCTGCATGCCGTAGAAGAAGAAGAAATCTAAGGCATGTGAAATCCGCCAATCCGCATTGGGCCCGCGTGGTGGATCATGGCCCGAGCTCCCTCGATGTAAGGGAAGGTCTGTGCCCGAGCAGTGGGGACATATAAATAGACTAATGATGATGACCTACACTATTTAACTTGGACTTTTTTTCTTCATACTCGTGCTGCCATCTAGCCTTAAAGGTGGATTCTAAATGTGCGGGAAGCTTTTGGCCTCTAACACAGACCGCTTACCCAATTAACATGAAATCGGTACAAGTTTGCAAGCGACAAATTATGTCAACGATAAGCGCATAGAGACGAAGCGGGGGACAGGGGTGCCGTATTAAAGAGATGCGTCCATGTCGATAATATCTCTAACAATAACACGTGTCGCGAAGCAATTTTGCGCTCATGTGCTGGCACATACGGGCGCCCTCCTGTTACAGGTTTATGGGGTAAGTGGTCTGTGGCCTCTAAGGATGATTCCATAATGAGGGTAGTTGTCATTGCCGACGGATGCCGAGTTGTGCCGAGGATTGCCGAGCGCTGCCGACCGCCTGCGGCGCAAACAGGTGCTCTATCCATCTTCTGACGGCCGGACGCTACATGGAACAACAAATCTTCGTACTTGGTCAGGATTTGTTGATTGTTAGACGATCTTCTAGTAGTCAGTTGTGGGTCTGCCTTCTGCCAGGAGGGGTTCGATTTCCAGCCGGGAATTTGCTTGCGTTCTACAACAGAAAAAAAGGTGTACGTGTAAAGGAGTTAAAGTTTCTACTTGGTTAAACTGTAGGTTTTTTTAACTGTCAAGATATTTTGAAAACAATATACCAAATTATTTTGGTTTACCAAAAGAAATGTCATAGAGTTTTTTTATGGCATGATCCAATGCCATCGACCAAAATGTCTTAGAATTCACATTGCAAACACGTTTAGTACATTTTATAACTTACTTCCAAGTCTAACTGATAAATTACTACTCCTGTCAAATATGTCTCCTAAATATTGGGAAACCGAGAAGCGCCACAATTCCACTTTGACGTTTTTCTTAATAGTCGTGCTGCCATCTGGTCTTAAAGGTGGAATCTAAATGAAAACTGCTAATATTCATTACGTATTATGCACTCTAAAGTCAAAACTATGACTATTTGAATATATTGAATTTTCTGTAACATGACATTGGCAAATGACGAACTGTCGAGTTCATTAATAAATAAATAAAGAAATCTACTAGTGAAATAATTTTTATAATCAATCTCATAGTTTTCAGAAAATTAAACTAAACTGAGAGCCTTTTGCCTGCCTTTTCGCTATTTTCGACTATACCATTATGCCATTTATAAACTTTAAAAAAATAGTTTATTGACACCAAGTATCAAGCAGCACTATGCGCAGTTCGCATCTCAGCTGGACGCGAGATGGTGGAAGGGTTGATAAGGAATGTTTTTGTGGCTGCATCGTGGCTGTATCCGCCAGCCGTGTGACCCCTGGTCAGTACTTTTTAGCATCCTGTGAGAGACAGGTTCTGTCTCTTTCTGACATTTTTATTTATTTTATTGATAGACTCGACAGTTCGTCATTTGCCAATGTCATGTTACAAAATATTCAATATATCATAGTTTCTATCTTCCTCCAGAGGAGTCGCCGTAGCGTCGTCACCCTGGGTATCCGCGTCATCATGTCTTCATCCAGAGGAGTCGCCGTAGCGTCATCACCCTGGACGAAGCAGCTCGACAGTCACGTTCACTCCCGAGCTCGTAGCGGGACCCTTGATTAAAGCTGGAAACTTCACATCTTGCACAAGTTATCCAATAAATTCACCATACTGTCATTTGCGAACATTTTTTGATTAATTTAACGTGTTAAACACAAAATAACCACTGAAGACATTAAAATAAAAATTATCAAACAGTTTTACAACCGTCGTTTCCCGACATTTTCAAAAGCCCCTTTCTGACGTTTGAGAGAACGCAGCGAATTTTTTCCCTCATAGATAATATGGTTTTAGCTGACTGTACAGTTCCATGTTGACGTAAAAGCATTTAGATGTTATGCTACTAGGGCCTTTTACAATTTAGTTGCTACAAAAACATTTTACTGTAACGACTATTTGTAAACTAAGATATTTTACAATAAAGGGGTTTTGGGGAGAATCCCCCAAACGAGGAATGTCATCAATGCTACAATGGATGCGCTCTCAAGTAAGTGCAAAGGCCTGGCTACCCCATAGTACAAGGTATCCTAGTTTGGGAGCTGGTCCTTTTCGACATTCAAAATTTAATTAAGTATAATGCTATTAAAATTTTGACTAAAATAAGAATATGTATACTGTAATTTCCGAAATAATAAACGATTTCTTCTTTCTTTCGACTTACTTACTACACAGAACACTTAGACATGAAATCGGTACAAATTTGCAAGCGAAAAATTCTGTCACCGATGAGCGCATAGAGACAAAGCAGGCAGGGGTACCGTATTAAAGAGATGCGACCATGTAGATAATATCTCTAGGTTACACGTGTCGCGAAGCCATTTTGCGCTCATGTGAAGGCAGGTACTTAGTAATTTATTGGTACTTGAGGTTCCTCAACCTGCGCGGTGGTCTGCGCATCGAATGCGAGTGCGCCCGTCCGTCCGCCCGTGACGTCACCGCGTCACGCCCGCTCGCCGCATTGTCTTTTTGTGGCAAAGATAACGGACGGCGAACAGCCAATGACACGTGATATTTGTCACCTTTTCCATTGAGCGTCGTATCCACTAGGCAACAATATACGCGCAACACGTGAAGCTCAACAACGTTGCACAACAACTCGCGACGTTGCCAGCTAGCGCGCAACATGACCAATGGAATCCGCAAGTTCATCGTTGCCGTTCAACAACAAAATTATGGCCAACATGTCAAGCAACATGTCGCCCGTGAAATATTGCCTAGTGGATACGAGGATTTACGGTCTTAAGGGGCTGCCAGCTGTCAAACTCAAGCGTGAGACAGAAGATGTCCCGCAGCGGCGAGTGATGAGCACGGCACAGTGACTCCATATTTGTATTTTTATTAATTGTGGATGAATTATGGCAGGGAAGTAAAAATACACCAACAAAAATCAGATTTTTTTAAACAAGCTCTCGTATTTATTATACTCTACATTTTGATACTTATATATTTTGTATGAATAACTATTTCGGTTTAAACATAATTTTCATTTTAAAAGGCATGGAAAGGGTATGCTTGTTATTTTTTTTAAATCGAACGAATTTTGTCCAATAGTCTATTGGTATTCATCGGTCCCCTAAATAGACACCCCAAGATTGCTACATGTTTTTTTCAGACGTTTAATTTTAGTAGTTAGTGCCGTAGCCTTCATAGAAACACTGTAAATCCGAGCATAAGAAGTCTTAAAACTGTCATATTTCAGAGTTTGAGCTCACGCTAAGATGCGCTCAAAACTGTCTGTGAAAGTAAGACGGAACTCTATGGTAGGTTTGGAGCTATACTGTTTTGAGTGTGAGTGGAATTACAACTCTCAGTTTTCATACAATTTTGACAGTCGTAAGATCGAATCACGCTGACTGAGTTCGTGCTGAAATCTATTTATGACTATCGGCCTAGGATCGATGGTGATGGGGTTAGATCACTAGACTAACGATACAAAGGTCCTACGTTCGATCCCGATCAGTCTCCTAGCCAAGTGGCATTGTCTGTCCTTAACGCTAATGGAATATAATGATAAACGTATGGGAATGACATTTGCGTTTCATTTACATTGCACATTACCTACGCATAAACGTGACTTAAATTTGGGCGGTGGTTTAAGCCATGATTTAACTGTCAAAATAAGCCACCGTTTAACAATCATTATGACTACGAAGGAGACTAAACTATCTGAATTTTTTTACAATCAGTCAAGTAGGTAGTGAGATGAGACCCCCAGTATACTTGTCTCCGTAATCGAAGTAGGTAGGTACATACAAATATGTACACTCAAAGACAGAGATAAGTATACAGGAGGCCTCAATAAAGTTGAGATTTTTTCAAAAACTACTGGACCGAATGCAATAATTCTTTCACTGTTTGATAGATAAAATTTAATACTTCAAGCTGTATATATGTGTATAAAAATTTTAATAATTTTTATACAGCTTGAAGTATTAAATTTTATCTATCAAAATAAATTATATTATATACTTATTATATAAAAATTATTAAAAAATTTATACATCTTGAAGTATTAAATTTTATCTAATTTTAATAATACTAACTAATTAATTTTATTGCAATAGGTGAAGTAGTTTCTGAGATAATCTCAACCTTAAAAAACTCTCCTGTACACCTTTCTCTGTCTTCGACCGTACATACAACCCAAATTACCTACTAACAGGTAATGCCTAAATTTTAAAGCATCAGCTGCGAGGCCGAATGGGAAAAAATATAGCTACGTTTTGATGGAGCGTAGTTTATCTTACATCTGGGAAAACACGCTGAAAAAATATCGCGCGCCAAGGAAAATATTCCTAAATGAAAAAACAGCAGTCGACCGTCCCTGAAGGCTAGGGTTGCCTCCTTGTGTCTATTTATTGTATTGTAAGCATATATTCAAGAAAGCTTACAAACAAATATAATAAAACTAAACTACTTAAAATACATTAAAAACTAAACTAATTCATAATTCATTTATGCCTTGCTTTATGTGGTAACATGGTTGTTAGATAGTACAGGAAGTGCTCACATAAACGCTGTAAGGGCACCGCAACATTAGACACTTAAACATTAAAAATTCAATTTTGTCAGTCAGTCAGTCAGTAATACAAATAAATATTCAAGTAAATATAATAATTAGGAAGTAATTCTTATCCATTAAATAAAAAATTAAAATTGTCAACATATAAATTAATTTGCAAAATCATGTTCGAAAAACTCTTGCAGATTGTAAAAACACCTATCAATTAGTAATATTTTCAATTTTTTATTCACTAAAATCTACCTAACTAAAACATTATAAAAAACTCGGCCCTCTTGGGAGGGTGCCCATCACACTGGCGGCATTCCCGCGCTGGATGGCCAGGCTCAGCCTCTGCGCGAGAAAGCCGCCAGCACGAGGGTCACCCGTCGCCTCCCTCAGGCGCTTGCTGAGCTAATTGTAAGCATATTGTAAGCAATTAATAATTGCCGGATTACACATGCCTTAGATTTTTATCCGATTGCGCAAGGAGGGTTATGTTTTTCGAGTATAAGTATGTACCTATGTCTAATTATTTTGGCACGCCTTGCAGCCTAAACGGCTTGATGGATTTTAACGTATGAGGTGTCGGGTCGATTTGTCTTGACTGTAGGATTGACATAGGCTTTAAAAAATAAATCATAAATAATGATGAAATATGTAGGCCGTAGGTTTCATCACGGTACCCGAGCGCGCGGCAGGTCGCCGACGCGATGGACGGACCAGATCAGGGCAGCTGTGGCCGATCCTTTACACGTCTGCACCAGGAGGGCAGCCGTCAGAGACGAGTGGCGACGTGTTGTGAGGCCACTGCGACTGAAATTATGACCACGACCTCTCTGCAAGAGTGTAACGACTGAGAAGAAGCGTTCATCACGATATTTTCCTTTGACGTTTATTTTATTACATCTCTAATTAGCTAACGTGCCAACCCTATTTGGCACAAAGCGAAGCCTCTGTCTAAACGCTAGTCTATAAAGAGACACGATACAGTACCTAGGTCTACCTAGGTATATACCTACCTATTATAATAATATTTATTAAAAAAAGTTAGACGTAGATACTGATATTATACTGTCCATTATTATACAGGGTATCCTTGAATTCATTCGACAAATTGAAACTGGGGGTTGTCAGGATAGATATTAAATTAAATTTCACTTTTATTAATGAACTCGACAGTTCGTCACTTGCCAATGTCATGTTACAGAAAATTCACTATATCTATAATAGTCTTCTATCTTCCTCCAGAGGAGTCGCAGTAGAGTCTTCACCCTGGGTAGCCGCGTCTTCATGTCTTCATCCAGAGGAGATGCCGTAGCGTCATCACTCTGGACGAAGCAGCTCGACAGTCACGTTCACTCCCGAGCTTGTAGCGGGACTCTTGATAAAATCTTGAAACTTCAGATCTTGTTCAAATTATCCAATAAATTCGCCATACTGTTATTCGCGAACATTTTCTGATTAATTTAACGTGATATTAAAGACAAAATAGCATGTAAGTAGATATTAAAATAAAAATTACCAATTGATTTTGCAACCGTCGTTTCCCGCCATTTTCAAGATAAACATGAGGTATCTTATTGCAAGTACTTAGAATCCTAATTTTCGTCTTTGTCCAAACTTTGCCCAAAACATCGCTTACAGCGCTACAACAAGCGCTAAAGAGCCAAAAGTGTGTGCTCTTGTTATTCTTCGCTTAGCGAGCCCAATATTTTTCGAGCGCCTAAAACAACAGAGGGGTTTGCGCTGTTTTCCCATCGCGACGACTCGGCGCTTCATTTGACGAGCTTATTATTTTAGCGAGCGTAGCGACACGCCTACTCATATTTTTTGCTGAAAAAATACATTTCAAGTCTAGACAAAAGTACTCATGGTTTTCAGGTTAAAATCTACATTTTTGAAAATGCTATACGCAGGTTTTTGGGGTGTCTGATGACGTATGTTTGTCCATCCGTCCGTCCAATCTATACATATAATAAGACTGTAAAAAAGTTGTGTTATTATATTGTTTAGTTATTTTTTGAAAATAATAATTGTAATGTGTTTTAGGATCGATACTGATGCCAAAACACAAATTTTCAGAATTTTTGTCTGTGACTTTGTGCAAGTATCACGTCATAACTACTGAAGGGATTTTCATGGGAGTTTCACTAGCTGAAATATCCGGACACCTCATAGGCTACAAGCCATGGCGGTATGTGATGTGGAAACAAGGATCCAGAGAGGAAGATCTGCCTCCTGATCTCCTCCATCCTCCTCTACGCGCACGAAGTTGCGGGACAGCTAGTTATGAATAAAAGGTTTCAAATACTCGTGTATTTGACACTGAGCCAGCGGAGTAAGTTTCATTCTTAATTTACAGTATGAGTAACTTGTGCTCATCAATATCGATTCAATGCGATAGCAACTTTTATGAGGCGACTTCTCTCGGTCCAAACATCTTTTATACGAATTCAGAATCAAAATGTGCATTACTAATTGGCATTAAATCTAATTTCCCGTCACGCTGGCTGGATTTCCGATTAGCAAAAACATCTAGACTTGTTGGAAACTGTAATACTATCTATAATTGCTGAAAGTCCTAAGCTTTCTATTCAACTTTATTAAACTAAATGGGTTTGTCTGTATATCTATTACTTAGATACTTACCTACTTCATGGGAACAAGTGGGAAAGCATAAATATGTAAGAGAGACATTGGAAGGATTGCGAGAAGCCCTATTATTATTTGAGTAAAAGAATATTACAAAAATAGAACTTTTTTTTATCCAATGTTCCGGACCACTTTCTTGGTGGGATATTATACAATGCATCGAGAGTCCATGTGTACTATCACATCCAATTTTTATATTTCAGTTCTAATTTAATTCGTTCAAAAGAGTTATCGGACTATATGGCCAAAGTGGACGGATGCAAATGAAATCGTAATTGCGCGGACTTGCGTTACTATTTGAATTTTAATAAATATTTATTGTGAAGAGACGATCTCATTATACAGGGATGGGGTTAGAGGAGAGGGGAGACCTTTGCCCAGCATTAGGAAGATTTATAGGTTTAAAATAAATATTTATTTCACAAATAATTTGTGAACAAAGTGATTTTAGAGTACAAATAAATTTTGAAACATATTATAATAGACATTGCTGACTAAGGGCAAATGACATTGCCACATTTCAATGGAGCTTTGCCCCACCTTCAAAACTACGTTACCATTGAAGCTGTACCTATCATTTTGTCGGGGACTTATTAGGTTTCATATTGCATTATCATAATCAGTAGGAGTTGCGAGAGTAGTAGTAAATGATAACTAAGACAATGGATAATTCGCTTCGATTTCTTACTATTTTCTTAATTCTTAATTGTTTTTTCGACTCGCATGTTGTACAAAACTTTATTTTAAACGAATCATTTTAATAAAAAACGGAGATATTTTTACATTTATTCGTTATCTTGTACATCATGCGGTTGATGGTGGGGCATAATCTTCCAGAATTTGGTTACTTAGCAGACATTGTGCAAAATTTTATTGATAGCAGCACGAGCGAAGCCTGGAGCATTCTCTAGCTAGGATAAAAATCGATTTTAGCAAGTGTCCAGCCACGCGCCTCGCAACTCGGATCGATTCAATGCGCGTGCGACGTCACGCACGTTCCACCGTCGATCTCGATGACCACTCGATTCGATATCGATTTTTTATCAACTTTTTTCTTTCTTCGGCGCCCGTTTTTTGGCGTGCGTCGCGCTTGTCTCGAACCAATCTCTTTGGTAATTTTCTTTTTTTATCATTTTCTTTTTTTCTTTTTTACAGCTTCCTATTGTTGGCCGCGGCAACGGGCGGTGCTGTGGACAGCCGCGGCTTGTTTTTAACTTTCGGACCGTTGATTTTTGATTCCGTTCGATTTAATTTTGAATATTACCGTTAAAATAAATGTGTTTTTGTTGACGCAGAAAGTTTAATGTATTTAGAGTATTTTAAAGTTTTGGGTGAAATTATTACAGGCACTACAATTTTAACTAAATTATAGAACAATAAACTTATTATTTTTATTTATTTTAAGGAAGATTTACAGCTACAATAACTTTAGGTTACTTAATAATGTCTAGAAGCTAATTACAAATCTCCACCTATAGATAGCAAGATGTGTCTCAAGATTTAAAAAAATAAAAGTGACTTAAATAGGTATATACTTACTTATGTTAATTTTTTTTTATATAATACTAAAAAATACTTTAATGATCATCATCAGCCCGTATCAGTCCACTGCTGGACGTAGGCCTCTCCCAAAGCGCGCCAATCAACCCTACTCTCGGCCCTCTGCATCCAGTCCCTGCCAGCCATCTTGCGAAGCTCATCCCTCCATCTGGTCGGGGGTCCCACACTACGTTTACCCGTTCGTGGCCTCCATTCGAGAACTCGTCTACCCCATCGGTTATCGGTTCTACGACAGATGTGACCAGCCCACTGACACTTCAGTTTACTGATTCTATGAGCAATGTCAACCACTTTTGTCTTCTGGCGGATATACTCGTTTCTTATTCTATCTAATAGAGAAATTCCAAGCATAGCTCTTTCCATAGCTCGCTGAGCGACTTTGAACTTGTGGGCCAGTCTCACCGTCAATGTCCACGTTTCGGCTCCATACTTTAATGATAACTGTCGTTAAAGAAGTCCTGCGCCATGATGCATATGATGATGATGATATAATTATATAATATATACCTACTTGCGATCTATTTGCGAGTGCGCCTGGACGCGTGATGTGGGAGTGTAAGAGGGCCGCGGAAGACGAAATGCCTAAGAGTACGATAGAGTGAATGGGATCCTATTGACTTGAATATTTTATGTTGTGTTGTTAGTTAACTTAATTATTTATCTGATTTAAATGTTGTGTTTTGTTAAATTGATTATTAAATGACAATGCCAGATTCTGCCCCACCATCAACCGCTAGTTGTACAAGATAACGAATAAATGTAAAAATATCTTCGTTTTTTATTAAAATTATTGGTTTAAAATAAAGTTTTGTACAAGTTGCGATTCGAAAAAAAACAGTTTAATTAAGAATTCAGAAAATAGTAAGAAATCAAAGCGAATTTTTCATTGTTTTAGTTATTCTTCTATAGGAGTTGCGAGAGTAGTAGAAAATGATAGTGATTATGATTATGCAATATGAAACCTGTAATAAGTCCCCAACAAAATGATAGGTACAGCTTAAATGGTCACGTAGTTTTGTAGGTGGGGCAAAGCTCCATTGAAAAGTAGCAATGTCTTTTGCACTGCGATGGTTATTAGCTGTAAGGGTGCAAATGCTGTTATGAATAAATAAATAAATACTTATGTAGTATTACTATGTATCAAAAAGACCTCTGCGAAGTGTCCCCTGACCGAAAGTACCTACCCATTATGCTGGCAGCGTTGCCTCGCTGAATGGCGAGCGAGAGTCTTTGGGCCAGATAAAATGCTAATCGAGCGTCTCCTCCCTTATCCTTGAGCCGGCGACCCAATTTCACCAGCTTCCTAACCTCAGAGCACCAGGGCCCTGCCGTTTCCACGGACTAAGTTTTGGGTTGTTTTAGAAAAATAAAAATGCCTTAATCATGGCGTAGTACATAAATATACACATACGAACTAGGCACAAAATATGAAATCTAAAGATAATCCTATCAAATAGGGTTCAAAACGTTTCTTATAAATAAATAGTGCCTTTTATACGTTTGGGCCGTGTTTTGAAATCTTGGCTTGCGTATGTACAGTCGACAGCAGATCAATGGTAACACTTGCAGTACGATTTCAAGTCTTACGACGCAAATAATAAGAACTGTCAAAAGTAAAAAGTGTTACCATTGATCTACTGTCGACTGTACTACCGTGCACTTTTTTAACAACCATGGAAATCCCAGACCACCCAACAAATGAGCGTTAATTCCCACAATCCTTCTGCACGAATTAACAAACTATCATTGTCTGCAATAAGTATAAACTCGTTTCTTTTTATCCTTTTTACATAACACTTTCGACGGCCGAAACTCGTCTGCAGACATGGATTGAACCCCGCGACCTTACTCACGCTACCAGCTACCACGCCATCAGAGGCACTTAGCTCCGATTGAGTGACGTCTCATACCAGTGGAGCTTCCGTCCGACACTGACAGGGCGTGACTTGGTTAGGGCTGTGCACCAGTCGTAAAGATATATCGCCTTAGAGAAAATACGCTAGAGCATATAGCTTGGTCAAAAATATTACAATGTCTGTTTTGATACCTATACATACTCAGAATTTGAATTACGCATTATCCATGCTCGGTGAATAAATTAGAACATGATGAAAAATTTTTTGCCGTGGGCAGGACTTGAACCTGCGACCTTGTCATTCGTGACACGCTCTTACCAACTGAGCCACCACAGGCTACGCCACGTCCACCGAAAATCTTCATCGCTTTATACATACTTAAAGGGTATGTTACGCAATTCCATCTATCGGATAATAGTAGTATTATTCCGACAACCATGTCTAACATTCGGTTAGAAACATGATTTATGATGATGCGCTCCTATTTTTACTCAGAATTTGAATTACGCATTATCCATGCTCGGTATACATACTCGTAAATATAACCATAAATAAATACGATAACCTGACATAGACCTCAACATAGCCCTCCTAACCCCTAAGCAAATTAACCACGTTAACCCTTGAGCTGAGCTATGCGACAAAACCTTGATATAAACGTCATCTTTCAAGCACTCCAATTACTAAGAAATATTCGAGGACATTTCCTGATTAAATTGACATTATTTAATAAACGCCACAGGAACTATTATTTAGAATTTTCATAAAGAAAATGCTTACGTCGATTTGAGCGGTTTTCAAGAATTTTCTTGGCAATAAGTAGGTACTTTATTTTAAAGCCATCCATCTCTCTATTCAGACATGCGACGAATTTGGATGACAATGTTTAGTTAGCTCCATTCGCGCAAACGAAACGCTTCAAGCGACTTGAGTTTCCAACCTTTCACCGCCTGTTTCATAGCTTCGCTTATATATCTTCCACTGTGTAACTGTCTCTAGCACAAAGCTACCGGTAAGAGCATTTCATGCAGTCATTTCGGACATCTAGCACCATCAGCTTCGGATGGACGTATAACTATCTAACTACAGCTACTTACGTTTGAAAAAGGTAGCAAAGCAACTCGGCTAATCGATTCTCTATACATCGAGTACGTAATCGATTTAAGCTCGGTACCTATTTTATTAAAATTTATTCGTTTTAGAAAACACTTAGATTGGCTGGATTTTGTCATATAGGTAAAATGGGTGGCTCGGCAACTGTCAAATTAATGCACAGTTTAACAGTTTATATCGCTACGAGTCTAAGGAGCTCATAGTGATAACATAAGATAAATCTTTATTGCACAAAACAAATTCACAAACTTAGCTTAAATGTGCAGTGACGCGATGAAATTAATCGTAAAAGTTAAGCAACCTAGGGTTGCAGTATGTATGTACATGGATGGGTCACAAGAGTGACATTTTCGTTTTATCTGGAGGCCTGTCTTGGCACGCAAGTTAAGCAGTTGGTCCCGGTTGCTGACGCCTGGTAGAGTCGTTAGGTCAATGAGTTTTCATCAGGGTTCTTTTACAAACAAAGTTTCGTACATTTCCCTAAATCTCTCATTAGAAACGGCGAAGGATAACATTGTGAGACAACGTGATGCCTAAGAACAATATTTAAGGGGCCAGCTGTCAAACTCAAGCGCGAGACAGAAGATGTCCCGCAGCGGCGAAATGAAGAGCACGGCACAGTGACTCCATATTTGGATTTGTATTAATTTTGGCAGGGAAATAAAAATACGCTAATAAAACTCAGATTTTTTTTAAACAAGCTCTCGTATTTATAATAGGTACATTTTGATGTATATTTAGTATAAATAACTATTTCGATTTAGACATAATTTTCTTTTTAAAAGACATGGAAGGGGTATGTTTGCGATTTTTTATATCGATCGAAGTTTGTCCAATCGTGTATCGGTATTCATCAGTCCCTAAATAGACACCCCAAGATTGCTATATATTTTTTCAGACATTTAATTTTAGTAGTGCCGTAGCTTTCATAGGAAAACTGTAAATCCTCGCATACGAAGCCTTAAGGCATGTGGAGTCCTCACTGGACCCGTGTCGTGGATGGCCCGAGCTTCCTCGAAGTGAAGGAGCGTAACGACAGTGGGACATAAAAAAAGACTGCTGATGGTAGTAGCTAGTTTGTCAAATGCATGTATTTTTGAGGGTTTTGTCATAATATATCCAGTAGTTCAGTGTACCTCTTGGCATAGGCCTCCACCAACATTTTCCACTGGGATCTGTCTCGTGCTACCCTTCTCCAGTTGTGTCCAACCGCGATTCAGGTCATCTTCCCATCGAATTTGTTCATATCCTCTGTTGCGCTTTCCATCTCTGGGATCCCAATCAGTGTCAAATGCAATAGCCTTGCAATAAGTTACATCTGCTATTATATGCATCAGTAATTCGTCAGTTTCTCGTCGCGGTTACCAAATGGGTTAATCACGGTGTATGGGGGCCGTCTCACCGCAACTGTTGACTTAGGGTTAAGCTGCGGATTTGTAGCAGTTTCGGTTTAGCCCAGTTTTGGACAACGGTGCCGCGGTTTGGAGATGACGGAAATAACGCGAGTGAGGTTACAGTTTTGCAACGTGACGAGAGATTGTTTGGGTTTAACCAGTAAGTATTATTATTATTTGATATCACAGGGCCTAGGGTCAATGTGACTTCAAAGGTATATTTCTGAGTGTGCGTGCAATTCTGTGCAATTCTCTGGACCCATAATACAGGAGGGTCAGCTGCAAGGCCGGGCTGGGTGTGCCTGGATTTACAGATTTCTATGAAGGTTACGGCGCTAACTATTAAAATTACAAGGTCTGAAAAAAAATATATAGCATAGGGGGGAAGGGGGGTCTATTTAGGGACTGATGGATACCGATACACGATTGGATCACTCGATAGAAAAAAATCGCAAACATGCAAATATACCTTCCATGTCTCTTAAAATGAAAATTATGTCTAAATCGAAATAGTTATTCACACAAAATATATATCAAAATGTAGGGCATTATAAATACGAGAGCTTGTTCTAAAAAATATGATTTTTGTTGGCGTATTTTTATTTCCCTGCCAAAATTCATCCAAAATACAAATATGGAGTCACGTGCCGTGCTCTTCACTCCGCCCGCTGCGGGACATCTGCTGTCTTGTGCTTGAGTTTAACAGCTGGCAGCCCCCATTAGTAGTTTTTGAAAAAAATCTCTGTTACGTAATCTTTCACGGAATCTGACATACTTGTAAACCGCGATACACCTCTGTAGTATGTTAGATGTAGTTGTTACACTGATTTGCTCCAGATTGCTTCTATTTCTAACCTTATCAGGTACTCGCTCGTATCTGAGATCTATAACTGTACTGTAATTATTATCTACTCTGTGATGTAGGAGATTCGGCAAATATAGTTGCCCACTCACAATTTGAGGGTACGGCCAGCAGAAGTGTCATCATCATCAGTCTATTTATATTGCCCCACTGCTCGGGCACAGACCTTCCCTTACATCGAGGGAGCTGGGGCCATGATGCAACACGCGGGCCCAGTGTGGATTGGTGGATTTCACATGCATTAGATATTTTTCCTACGGCATGAAGGTTTCACGATATTTTCCTTCACCGTTTTGAGAGCACTCGGTAAATGTACGTAAATTTTCCATCGAAAAAACCGAGGATAACTCATTGGTAAATGGCTGCCCTGACTGGGAATCGAACCTGGGATCTCCGTATCGCAAGTCCATTGACCATCAACCGCACCGTAGCGTTGGACGCCGGCCCTTACGTATAGCCTTACCTGAGGTCCGTTACGGTATGTCAGCTAATGCGCGCTGTCACCTTTCCCATCTAGGTACCCCGTTCAGCGGGGCTAGCACGAGCACGTTTCGTCGATCGCTAACGCTGACTCGTGCTACAAGGGCAGTTATCTGTTACGACTGCCTGTGCGACGTCGCCGTTGGGCGGGACAGCATTCGCTGTTGGACGGCGGCGACGGCGGCGACGGCGACGGCGGCGTTACGTTTATTACGTAGTAACCCGAATAATGTTAAAG
This sequence comes from Tachystola acroxantha, assembly GCA_963506565.1. Lineage (NCBI taxonomy): Eukaryota > Metazoa > Arthropoda > Insecta > Lepidoptera > Oecophoridae > Tachystola > Tachystola acroxantha. The sequence goes on along the minus strand of OY735882.1, from coordinate 11,320,550 downwards.
ATAATTATACGGGGGGCTTCAATAACGTTGAGTTTTTTTCAAGAACTACCTACTTGTCCGATTTTGATCAAAAACACTTCCTCTGCATATAAATTTTCCTTTAAAAATTCTGCTCCAATTTCTCTGCTAACGCTACCATCTGACCAGTAGACGCATGCGCGTCAGAGCACGTAAGGAGATGGGCATGACATGCAACTCCGGACCTGACATTACTTCATTAAGATTCTATTAACGGAAGCATTCTCCATACTTTACTAACCTGAAACCATCTTAACCACTACCCAAGTACAAATCAATTGTGTCTTTACTGTTGTTAGATTAGGTTTAAAATTGCTTGGCAATAAATTTGTGGTTAGGTTAACATGGATATGCGTTTATAAGCAAAGTAAAAGAGACTTTTTGTCATAGATGTAGAGTTCGAATTGGCGTGATTTAAAGGCGAAGCCATCATGAAAAATCTTGACGAAAGATGGACAGGTAGTTTTAGCTTTCCTCGCGAATCGGAGATCCGAAGTCAATTATTGGTTGAGGAAAAAAAACTTAAAAAAAAATGAGAATGTGGGGAAAGGCTGTGAGAGTGGCTTATTGTATTTTAGCGCGTAAACAACTTACGGTAGCCATTGTACTGAATAATTGGTTTAAAGAATTCAATCACGATGTACTGATAAGAAAAGGTCTATGAAAGTTATTTATAGATAATTTAGGTAGCCAATCGAATATTGCGATCATAGGTACAGTCGTACAGTCACAAAAGTATTACACAAAAGAAATTGGCTAATACAGTTAGTATTACAATTGGCGGTCTTATCGCTCAAAGCGATCTCTTCCAGACAACTTTTGGGTAGAGAATTCGGCGTATGAATAGGTTAGGTATGTTTAACGATGCTATGTGGTTCCATGTAAGTATTATTGCAATATAGAATGATCTTTTGTTCGAACACAGAAAAAGGTGCATGTACAGTCGACATCAGATCAAAGGGAACACTTTTTACTTTTGACAGTTCTTAGTATTTGCGTCGTAAAACTTGAAATCGTACTGCAAGTGTTACCATTGATCTGCTGTCGACATAAGTATCCAGGGGGCCTCAATAAGGTTGAGATTTTCTCAAGAAATATTTAAGCGACTGTAGAAAAATATTTCACAGTTACATAGTTTTAACTTTTGTCTATTTAATAGTGATTTTTTTTTACAATCGGTCATTTACTTTTTGAGAAAATCTCAACCTTAAAAACTCTCCTTTTACATTTTTGCTCTGTCGGTGTCAAATCGTACCTTTTTATGTATACAGGAGATTTTATACGGTTAAGATTTTCTTAGTCTAGAGCTCGGTGGCTCAGTGGTTGGGTCAATGGACTTGCGATACGGAGGTCCCCAGGTTCGATTCCCAGCCAGGGCAGCCAATGAGTTATCCTCGGTTTTTTCGACGGAAAAACTTACGTACATTTACCGTACCGAGTGCTCCCAAAACGGTGAAGGAAAACATCGTGATGAAACCTGCATGCCGTAGTAGAAGAAAAAATCTAAGGCATGTGAAATCCGCCAATCCGCACTGGGCCAGTGTGATGGATCATGGCCCAGGTTCCCTCGATGTAAGGGAAGGTCCTGTGCCCGAGCAGTGGGGCCATATAAATAGACTGATGATGATGATATTTTCTCAAAAACTACTTGACCGTAAAAATTCTTTCACTGTTAGATCGATAAAAGTTAAAGCTATGTAACTGTAAAAGAATTATTATAATCGGTCCAGCAGTTCTTGAGAAAATCTTAACCTTATTGTGGCCCGCTGTATTATCTCTGTTTTCGTGTGTACTCTATTGAAGGTAGTATGGGTTGTATTTATTTAATTTAAACAATAGCTTTAAAAATCATTAAAAATACTCAACTTATTAGATATAAACAAATACAATAATACTTACCTAAATCTAGCCAACACTACACCTCGTCTAGGCCCGTCCCGCGCGGCAGGCGGCAGGGTGCCCAGCGCACTGGCCGCATTGCCCCGCTGTATAGCGAGGCTCAGGCGCTGGGCTAAATACTCACCAGCTCTGAAGTCCCCCGAGGCGAGGACCAGTCGAATAGACCACGGAACCAAAGCCACAAACTCATAGTGGGCAGTAATATATGAATATTTTGAAGGTTAATTTCTGATCCCACAATATTCAAACCGCATGAAATATCTGAATTTCTGAAGTGTAAAAAGGCGTATGAGTGTGTCCTGCCCCGGCACCGAACCGGCGACCGTCGGAGTCTGTTGGCAGGGGGCCCTCGCGGCGTGCCAACTGCCTTGTGACACAACGGCGGCCAACGGGGAGATTAATGGCCGACACTGAGGCTTCCAATAACTGCGCTGGGGAGAATTCTTGAATTATACTCTTATAAGGATACTATAGGATGTATTACGGATTCTATTAGAATATTGTATTGTTGTGTTATAATAGAAGCTCAAGGGAGGCCTACGAAAGGGGTTACAGATACAAGAAATCACACATAAAAAATTAACAATAATAATTAAATATCTCAGGGCAGACCTCGGCGTAGGTGGAGAGACGATATTGTTAGATACAGGGATGGGTGGCTGGAAGAGGCTCAGGACAGGGATGGATGAAAGAGGAGGGGGGAGACCTTTGCCCAGCAGTGGGACAATTTATAGGTTAACAAAAAAAAAAATTAAATATCACTTTTTAAACTTACACGGTTTGTATTCATAATAATTAGAGCAAATAGCAACAACTTTTCTCAACGCAGTCAACGAACACGAAAGAGGGTAGATCGTTTTGTGCCACCCTTGACCCTTCTGACGTTCAACTACAGAACACTATTACCCTGACGGTGTTCAACACTCACCGACTTCAGTCTACTCGTGACCGTGATGGCTGCAATGCTGTCGAAATATCGAGTCAATAACAAATGTTTAACACGGTAATTCCAGTTTTATTTAATTATCTAAGAGTAATAATTAAACATTCGCGAACAGTTCCTGACTTTACCGGGATTTCTCCAGAGAGGTATGGAACGTAGCATGCTCAATATAAAGAAGATACAGAAAATAAGACACACGAAGATACGGTCGAAGACAAAAGCAATAGATGCTCTGAGCCATGCTCAAAAACAAAAATGGAAATGGGCAGGGCATGTAGCTCGACTCAAAGATCATAGATGGACCACAACGGTGACGTCATGGAAAGGCCCACCGGGCAAGCGCCATAAAGGTAGGCCCTACACACGCTGGGAAGACGACATCAAAAGAATTGCTGGACCACAGTGGAAGACGATTGCTCAAGACCGAGAAAGATGGCAAACTTTGGAGGAGGCCTTCACCTGAGAGGGGTTCCTGCTATACAAAGAATAATAATATATATAATAGAATATTTAATTACTAACAATTTAAGTGAAAAGTATACAACTATACAATACTAAAAACTTAATCGAATAAGCCCCCTCTGATCGTTCCCGATGCAAAGGTGCCCATAATACCAGCGGCGTTACCGCGCTGTATGGCTATGGACAGCCTTTGCATCAGGAACGATTCAGAGCGAGGCCCGAGACGGAGGTCCCGCATTCGCCGCCCAATGCCACGCACAAACTCCCTGGCCTCCGCTCCCCAAGGACCCGCTGTCTCAACGCAAAGGGCACAAACGTGTATATTCTTCCTATGTCAGCATATTTGGTATGTTTGAGTCGTATGTTTGTTTTTGTCTACCTTATTACTAACAAACTTAACATAAGCAACTACTAACCAAAACATGTAATAAGGTAGGAAATAAAAGGCTTTTTTACTTTTTTATTTATTTATTTTAATAATAATAATTAAACATTCGCGGACAGTTTCTGACTTTTCCAGGATTTCTCCCACTGATGCTTCCCAATACCTAACTGCAAACGTTGGTTTGCTGAAGATTTATTTCACTAGTAGGTAGATATAGGGAAAACTTCAATAGTTTTTTGAGTTTTGGTATCTGAATAGTAATAAGAACTCATAAGATAAGATAAATATTCTTTATTGCAAAAAAGAAAATAATTACACAAAAGAAATAGGCTAATATCGTTAATATTACAATTGGCGGTCTTATCGCTCAAAGCGATCTCTTCCAGACAACCTTTGGGTAGAGAATTCAGCGTATGAATATGTAGCTTGTTGAGCAATAATAAATATCTATCACTAACTCATATTATTACAAAAACAAACAAAAAACTTACTTGCTTTTTTTGGCATAAAATGTATCATACGCCAAAATCTATCCATCTGCAATTATTATTTAATTATTTATCTAACGTAAAAGTAAAATTCATCTACCTGTCTCAGAGCTTTCATGACGTCAGTTCCTAGACTGTCATCTGAACAGGGTCGTTGCCCTCTAGTGCCGTATAAACATTACCTACACTACAACATTCGCATAAAAAAATAATGCAAAAATAATGACTAAACCGGCGCATGCCGCCGACCACACAGTAGTTTTGGACGGAGTCATGCGCTAAGCAGCCAAGATTATAGGTAATACTAATTCTTAGTTGAAACGGGCT